>BSBN01001957.1:0-1382395 GCA_027924645.1 Cunninghamia lanceolata
CTAGACAATTGTTGGTCGGAATGACTTACTAAAGTCTCTCCATTGGTCCACCTTACACCGATGACTCCACTTCGCTCTACCTTCGGTGAGAACCACCTCGTCGGCGAACACTTATAGGGCTTGGCTGATGTGTCGATATGCTATCGCATAGTATACCTTCTCTGAACCCTAGCACATGGAGATGCTAAGTCAACCTACTATGCGAAATGCACTGTTTGGATCCTCTGCACCACCAAACAATGGAACAAAATAGAAAACAAAAAAATATTTATACAACGAAGCCATTCCACTAATTTTGATAGAAATCTCACTAGTGGAATGCTTCATGATGACATACAGCAAAAACATGGAAAGCACAGAGAGAACGAAAATCTACAGCTATACAAATTACAATTATAGGAAACATAAATCGAATTGACGGAACATAATGATTATATTTCTCCTTAGCACAATCACAATTACATTCGATCACACTCTTTCTTCAATTTGATTACAATGATCATTTGGTTCATTCCTCTAGGTATTTATCAACTCACCCTGAGGAGTACCAAACTGACTCCAAGCAACTAGGAGACTGATCCAAGCGACTGGGAGACAACTGTCTACAACAACCTCCAACTGCCCTACTGCCCCATTTTGGCATTATGCGGTTACAATTTGACAAAAGTGTCCTAAGTCACTTGGGACTTACAAAATAAACCTAGATACAAACTGAAATGAAAATGCATTGGTCAAATAGGCCTTATTACAAAAGAAAACATGATTTTCTAGGTGCTCCTGCACCATACTCCTCAGGTGAAAGTTGTCTCAAGTCCTCTTAGAGACTAACTGCTACAAATCACCACCCTGCATTTTGATGTCTTCTTCTAGCATCCATGTGGCCTCTAATTCTGGAAGTCCTTGCCATTTGACTAAGTGCTCAAAATAGGTCTGATTTATTGTCTTCTTGGCTATCCTGTTATCTAAGATATATTCCATCTTTGGTGGTTCCTTAGGTGGTAAATACTACACCCACTCTGCATTGTCTTGGACAAAATCTGCTATACCTTCACTTGTATCAAGACTCCTATATAATGTTAGATCAGCAACATTGAATATAGGTGAAATACCAATATCATCAGAGAGTTCAATTTTGTAAGCATTAGAACCATATTTCTCTAGAATCTGACAAGGTCTAATTTTTTGCATCATCAACTGGTTGTGTTTTCCTGTGGGCAGTCTGTTCTTGTTGAGATGAACCATGACCAGATCTCCTATTTGGTACTGCACATCCCTTCTTCTTTGATCCACTCTAGCCTTGATCTTCTGACTGTTCTGGTGTAGAGTATCTCTGACTTATTGATGGATCTCTTTCATAGCCTCTGCAAATGTATTAGCATGTCCACTCCTTTTTTCCAATGCTTGAACGCCTCACAATTCAAAAATTCCTCTAGGATGACTACCATAAACAACTTCAAAAGGACTTAGACCTATACTTCTATTTGTAGAATCATTATAGGCATACTCTGCTTGTGGAAGTACCACATCCCAACTATTGCCATGTTCTTTTGTCAAACATCTCAGCAGATTGCCTAATGACCTATTGACAACCTCAGTTTGGCCATCAGTCTAAGGATGATAGGCTAAACTAAAAAATAAATTTGTACCCAATCTTTTCCACAAGGTTCTCCAGAAATGTCCCACAAATTTTCTATCTCTTGTCAGATACAATACTCAAAGGTAACCCATGAATCCTAACAATTTCTTTAAAGAACAAACTTGCAATGTAACTAGCATCATTGGTGGTCTTACAAGTAATAAAGTGAGCCATCTTGCTGAACCTGTCTACCACAACAAACACACTGTCATAACCTTTCCTTGTCTTGGGCAATCCCATCACAAAATCCATACTCAAACTTTCCCAAGGTCTGTTTGGTATGGGCAAAGGTTGGTACAGTCCTGCATTGGTTGAGACCCCCTTTGCTTTCTAGAAAATCATACAACTCTCAACAAACCTTCTGATATCAGATTGCATCCTTGGCCAAAAGTAAAACCTTCTTACAAGATCTAAGGTCTTATTAAGCGCAAAATGTCCTCCTAAACCACCACTATGTTTCTCCTTCACTATATTATCCCTGATTGAACACTTAGGGATACATAGTTGGCTTCCTTTAAACAAAAGTCCATGCTACAATGTATAATCTAAAAATTCACAGTGGAAAGCATTGACAAACTCATTCCATACCTTGTAAATCTCCTTGAAATCGTGATCCTTTTCATACAACCCTTTTGAGCGACTCAACACCCATACTTTGTAGCTACACTTCTTGCACTGTCAACACCCTTCAACTTAAAGCATTAGCAACCTTATTGGTTATTCCCTTCTTATGCTTGAAGACTTTCCACCCATTTCATGTGTCTATGGCTGAGCGTTGCCTCTCCATTCAAAAAACTAAGAGCATGATTGTCAGTGTATACAATAAATTCTTTAGGAAGCAAATAGTGCCTCCATTTTTTTAGAGCTTGTACCATAGCATACAACTCTAAGTCATAAAAGGAGTATTTCCTCTTGGCTTCATTTAACTTTTCACTAAAGAAGGCTACTGGTCTGCCTTCTTGACTCAACACTGCGCCTATGGCCAGTCCACTTGCATCACATTCAATTGTGAAAACCTTATTGAAATTAGGTAACACTAAAATAGAGAATTTAGCAACTTTCTATTTCAGACCCTCAAAGCTCCTATCTGCTTCTCTCGTCCACACAAACTTCACCTTACCTCCACCCTTGATGGTCTCCAACATAAGTGCATAGATGTCACTATAGTTCTTAACAAATTTCTTGTAAAATGTGGCCAAACCATGGAAACTTCTGACTTCTCCTACTGTCCTGGGTGTAGGCCAATTCAAAATAGCTTCTACCTTGGAAGGATCCATTTTCAAATCACCCTTAGAGATGACAAAACCTAGGTACACTAATTATTGTTTCACGAAGTCACACTTTTCCAAGTTTATTAGTAACGTCTAATCTTGTAGCCTCTTCAAGACTATCTCCAAATGTTCCAAGTACTCTTCCTTGCTCTTACTGAACACCAAGATATCATCAAGGTAGACTACCACAAATTTCCCAATGAATTCCTGTAACACCTCATTCAACAATCTCATAAAGGTGCTAGGGGTGTTTGAAAAACCAAACAACATCACAAGCCACTCATACAACCCTTCATTGGTTTTGAAAGCTGTCTTCCACTCATCCCCTTCTCTTATCCTTATCTGGTGATACCCACTCTTTAAGTCTATTTTGGAGAAATAAGTAGCCCCTCCCCAAACAATCCATTAGATCTTCTATTCTAGGAATAGGAAACCTATACTTGATGGTTATCCTATTTATGGCCCTAGAATTGGTACAAAGCCTCCACTTCCCATCCTTCTTTGGGGCTAAAATAGTAGCTACTACACATGGGCTAAGGCTCTTCCTTATCAACCCCTTGTTTAGGAGTTCTTGAATCTGATTTGCTATCTCTTCATTCTACTGTGGGGTCATTTTATATGCTGCCTTATTAGGAACTACTGCACCTGGTATGAGATCTATCTAATGGCTAATGTCTCTGATTGGTGGTAGGGAATTAGGTATATCCTTTGCAATCACTCCTTTGTAACTCTCAAGCAAATCTTTGACCTCCTTAGGTCCTACTTCTCTCACACTTTTCTTCTTTTCCCCTTAGGCTTCACAATCAAAGAAAAACCTACTCCATCACTTTCCTTTAGTGTATCCATGAATTATTTTCTCCTACCAGAATTACACTAGACTCTACATGCTGTGGATCCTCTTCTACCAATGATTGTATCCTATAATTCACATGATGCTTTTGGAATGAGTAAGCATTTTTTTCTCCATCATGATGAGACTTTTTGTCAAACTGCCATGGTCTGCCCAACAGAAGATGGCAAGCATCCATTGGAAGGATGTCACACAAAATCTTGTCTCTATACCCCCTAATACTAAATTCAACCTATGCTTGTTCATTGATGATTATGTGCTGCCCCTTATTCAACCAATTGACTTTATATGGACTACTATGGGGTATCTTTCCTAACTTCAACTTATTCATTGCTTCCAAAGATATAATGTTATCAGTAGAACCAGACTCAATAATAACTTGACAAACCTTACCTTGGATCTTGCAGTTGATTCTAAACAAAGCCCTTCTTTGCGATGGTTCAGTCTGCACTAGTTCCTTGAGCAGCATCCTCTTGAGCATCAGATTTTCTCCCATTTTGGATGCTAGATTCACTTCAGGAGATGTCACACTCCTTGCATCTTCTTGAATCAAAGTGGTTCTCTTCTCACCACCATGAGAAGTTGAGGCCTTCTCTGGACACTTGTATGCTGAGTGCCCTATCTGATTGCAGTTATAACATCTCATATTGGAGAATTTGGATCCTCTACCTGATCCATTTGTCCCACCTCTTCCATTAAGCCTTCTTCCTCAGTAGCCTCCTCTGCTACTGGAGTCTCCAACTTGCTCTTCTTGGATAGATTCACCACTAGGCCTTTGGTTAGGACTTCTTCCTCCAAAACTACCTCTAACTTTGAAATTCCTTCCACCTCTACCTCTATTATTCTACTCTCTTTCTCTTTATCTTCTCTTCAGCCCATAAAGCCATTTGGAAACACTTGTTCACTGTTTCTGGTGCTAAGATGCTGATCTCATCTTGGATGTTCATCCTTAGGCCATTTAAATACCTGGCCACCTTCTCTGACTCTTCTTCTTGTCTCTTTGATCTAAGACTAAGCTTACGAAACTCTTGTGTGTATGCATTCACATCAAGGTCTCTCTGTCTAAGGTTCTGCAATTTCTTATACATCTGCACGTTCTAGTCCAGAGGTAAGAATTGTGCCTTGATTTTGGTCGTAATCCTTTCCTAGGAGGTTATCATATTCTTCCCCTCCTTGACTCTCTCTCCTTGCTCATAATTCCACCATGCAAGAGCAGATCCCTTCAATCTTGCCTTTGCCAACTTAACCCTCTTATCATCAGGGACTTCTTTGTATTCGAAGTGATTGTTCAATGCCTCAATCTAGTCAATCACCTCTTCAGCTTCCATACTTCCACTATACATAGGTAACCCATCTATGGTGTCCCTATTGACTGACTTCAATACATTTACAAATGCTCTTTGGTCTGCTGGTATCTCTTCTGTCTTTTTATTGGTTTCCTCAATTTTTGTATCACCTTCATCACAGTCACTTTCATCTTCCCTATCTTTGCTTTTGGACTACTTGAACTCTCCCAACTTGGAGTCAAGCATCTCCTCGATCAGCTTCTTAACGACATCCTACGACATACTTTTGGGAGGCATCCTCTCTGCCTCCATCTCGCTTTCTCTGTCTGACATAAACATTCACAAATAGCATCCAAATGCCAACACTCCTACAAATCCTCAATTCGACTTGCCGCCCAAATCTTTTTCCTGCTCTGATACCAATATGATGGGGAGCGCACAATGGAAACCATAGATCGAGTCCCAATTACCTCACAATCAGCAAGACTTCACATATTAGCCGCTGATACATCACCATCGTCCAGACAACTGCCGGTCAGAATGACTTACTAAAGTCTCTCTGTTGGTCCACCTTACACCGATGACTCCACTTCGCTCTACCTTCGGTGAGACCCACCTCGTTGATGAGCATTTATAGGCCCTGGTTGATGCACTGATACACCATCACACAGTCTACCTTCTTTGAACCATAGCACATGGAGATGCTAGGCCAACCTACTATGTGAAACGCACTGTCTGGATCCTCTGCACTACCGAACAATGGAACAAAATAAAAAATAAAAACAAATATTTATACAACAAAGTCATTCCACTGATTTTGATAAAAATATCACCAGTGGAATGCTTCACGATGACATACAACAACAAAATGGGAAAGCATAGAGAGAACAGAAATCTACAGCTATACAAATTGCAATTACAGGAAACATAAATCAAATTGACAGAACAAAATGATTATATTTCTCCTTAGCACAATCACAATTACATTCGATCACACTCTTTCTTTGATCTGATTACAATGATCATTTGGTTTATTCCTCTAGGTATTTATCAACTCGCCCTGAGGAGTACCAAACTGACTCCAAGCGGCTGGGAGACAACTATCTAAAACAACCTCCAATTGCCCTACTACCCTATTTTGGCATTATGCGGTTACAATTTGACAAAAGTGTCCTAAATCACTGGGGACTTACAAAATGAACCTAGATACAAACTGAAATGAAAATGCATTGGTCAAATAGACCTTATTACAAAAGAAAACATGATTTTCTAGGTGTTCCTGCACACTATCCCTGGATTGCTCTAATGAGTTAGCTGTAAATGCAGAATCAAATTAGGCTTTTGCTTGCCCAAATTGTTGCATACTACATAATATAACTGAACTACTCAATTTAACTCAGAATGGAAATGAATATGTTGTTGTAGAAGAGGAACAACATATTCCTTTCCTGGTTTTATGGAGAATTGAAGAAGATGTGCGTCAATATGGTTTTATTTTGGATGGAGATAGTTGATATTTCTAAAATATCTATGCCTAGATCTCATTTTGTCAAATATTTTGTAATAACATTTTAGAAGTGCAAGAAATTATCGAAACGTAAATTTATACATAAGATATTTTAATGTCATAATGGTTCCTTTGTTATATGTATATGGTTTTGTTTCTCTTAATGCATATATGTGTATACTAATATATTATATAATAGAACATCTTATATGTGTATGTGTGCATATATAATGGAACATCTTAAATAATCAAATTATCTAGTTTGCAAAAAAAATTACTGTAATGGTTAAAGCTGTTGCAAGTATGGGCCCAACCGGTGTTGTCATTGATGTCAACATACTCCTGTTGCATTAATGATAAGGATTGGATGAGCTGTGTGCTGAGGAAATTGAGAAAATTAGTCTCAATCAGAAACAGAGAAGAACAGGAAAGACAGTAAGTTAAAAGTCCAAGATAGGATGAGGATCAGAAGCTGCGGTTTAAAGGGTTTGTAGATATTTGTCTTAAGGTGGTCTAGTAGAGATTTCAAAGGTCTGCATGAAGATTTGAAGGAGTTGTGACTGTTTAATAAAACCAGTTCCAACAGGTGTTTAGGGGTGACAAAGTAATGACAGGTAGGTCCGGTGCGATCCGGAATGACATTATAATGTTCTGTGGATTTGAGGGAGTGCTAAGGAAGTCTTTGTGGAGTATCAACTACATTGGTCATGGTTTGAAGGTCCGCAAGCATCTATTATTTTGTGACAGTGATGACAGATTATGTTCTTGAGGTTCTGGATGAAGGAGAGAAGGATTTGAGTAAGTAGGTGAAGTGTGGATGTTCTTGGATATTCAGGAGAGCTTGTGTTGGTCTTTGGATCGTGGTCCAATTCATGTTGATGGTCTACATTGAAGTTGGAGTTCACTTTTGAAGAACAACTTTCGGATGATGGTGTTCTTCCTAAAACAGGCCGACCAGATGAATTATACATCTTGCGGATGTTATTATGGATGTTTGCCGGACTTAGATGATCATTCCTAAGTTGATGTCTTGTATAAAATAAAGGATTGCGAAGTCATTTGTTGGGTGTCCTTGTGGAGATGAGTGTGTGGTAGCAAGGAGGAGAGTGAAAGGTAGAGCAGAAGTATTGGGCTTAATGGAACTATTTCAAGCATGGTGAAGATGCTATTTTCTAGTTTAGGTAGGTGATACTTATTTCTTTATAGACAGTGTGTCTCTTGTAGGCAGTGAGCCTCTTGTGAGCAGTGTGCTCGGGCAGTGAGCCCTAATTGGCAAGTGCCATTTTGTTCTTTCTATTCTTCTAACAGAGAATACATTCTTGGGTTAATCACCCCATGGTTTTTCCCTTAATCGGGTTTTCCATGTCAAAATCTTGGTGTCTGATACGTTGATGTGTTTTTGCTCTTGATTTGTTGCATTATGTTTCCATGATTGATTTGTAATTAAGCTATTGAGTTGCAAAGTGGAATTAAGTGTTTAAATAGATAGAAAGTTTTGCACAACTGATTCACCCCCCCCTCTCAGTTGTGTGCCCTAAGTTTAACAAAAGCAACATGCTACTACAAGTTTTCTACATAATTACTTGTATTAGCATGCTACTTTAACCAATGTTTATTAATGTTGTTTGTTTCAAGTAACAAGTAATTATAGCTTCATTCATTGATTCAAGAATGTATATTAATGTAGTTTGATTCAAGCAACAAGGAAAGAAAACATTAAGAAGTTGTCTACAATAATCAACAATAAGAATGAAAAGAACCTAAAACAACAAGGAAAAAAAGCTAAAGCCTAGTGGATCATTGCAAAAGTAAAGTCTTATAAGACTTTACCTGAATTGAGTGCTCATAGTGCAAGGTGCTCTACAAACCATTGACCATGCTCATATGCCTGCAAACATAGAAATCATAATCTAAGTAGTAATGAACATACATCAATTTATCCCAATAAATTTAAGCACTGCATGTACATCTATATAAAGACATTTACATAACTGAATAAATTAAAAAGAACTACATAGTAACAATGTAAATAACTCAAGTAGTGGTTATCAGAGCAAAATATCCCAATAGTGCTAGTGTGTTAACAAACACAATTTCATAGTACAATTCCACAATTAGTGGTATAAGTATTATGCAATTGTGTTGAGAAACACAACAAAGGTAACAAAGGTAACTAAATTCAAACCAAACATATAACAATATGTTAGAAAATAAGAATATGTAAATTGCCATCTTTATTGTAAACATAATTTGCATTGTAAATATAAATTAGATTGAGGCATTTAAATTTTATACTCACACGAAAAGGTAAATGTATTATTCCATTTATATTATATATCACATGTACATGTATATGTTATATACATATATATGTATAGATATACACATACATGTTTATATATATAGATATGTATATAGACATACACATACATGTTTTATATATATATAAAATTGTAAACATAATCTGTATTGTAAATATAAATCAGATTAAGGCATTTAAATTTTGATCTCACACCAAAAGGTAAATGCATTGTTCCATTATCATTTCATTATCCTTTTGCATTTTAATCCATTCATAATATATGTTTATTAATCTGAGCATACATTCATTTGTCCATTCATACATCCATTTAGTTCATTAATAGTTGGTTCATTAATTTCAGTCCATCATATAATGTACATGTATATATTAGACATATATATATAGAGATACACATATATGTATATATATATATATATATATATATATATATATATATATATATATATATATATATATATATATATATATATATATATATATATATATATATATATATATATATATATATATATATATATATATATATATTACTACATATATAATACATGTATACATATACCATTATACATATGGATAATACATTAACACACCTGTTTAAATCAGTACCATGCCCACTTAAATTAGATTGATAAAAAATACATTGTTCAATTTATATTATATATTGACATACATATACATATATTATATATACATATATCATATGTACATGTATATAGATATACATACATGTATATACATATATATGTATATATATACATGAATACATTAAATCAGATTGAGGCTTTTAAACTTTATACTCACCAAAAGGTAAATGCATTGTTCAATTTATATTACTTGTTCACATATATATACATTTACATTCACATAACCGAAGAAATTAAATAGTCACATATGCAATTGGAAAAAAAAATTGTATATAATCCAAGTAGGGGCCATTAGAGCAAAATATCCCAATAGTGGTATTGTGTTAACAAATACAAAGGCATAGTAGAATTCCACAATTAGTGGTGTAAGTAAAGTCTTATAAGACTTTACCTTCATTGAGTGCTCGCAATGCAAGGTTCTCTACAAACCACTCATATGCCTGGAAACATAGAAATCATATGTCGGGTAGTAACCCGGGTAGTAATGAACAAACATCAAATTATCCCAAGAAATTCAAGCACTGCATGTACATCCATCTTAAGACATTCACATAGCAGAAAAAATGTAATACAATATGATGTGCAATGATAAACTATATATTGCACACATATATAGTTATACATATACATATATGTATACATATATAATATATACATGTATACATATATATGTATATATAATCTATAATATATCAATCATTTATACACCTGCTTAAATCATCACAATGGGGACTTAAATCATATTGACACCTTTTTATTTCATATTGGCATCAAGAGGTGAATGTAGTGGCACAGACGACAAACATAATGTGTTCCAATTTATATCCATTATTGCACACATATATAGAAATACATATATAATATATACATGTATTCATATATATGTATGCATATATTATATTAAACCAATATATATTATATACATACACATGTATTATATATATATATATATATATATATATATATATATATATATATATATATATATATATATATATATGTATGCATATATAATATTAAACCTATATATATACTTACCAAATATATATATTTGGTAAGTGCTACCAAAGGGGGTAGCTCCCTATATTGCTTAAAAATAAAAAGATTACATTGCCTTAGAGATGGTGTTAATACCATCAGCCAATTCATTAGCCCTCTCCAACTGCTGAGTGGAGAGGAGATCCCCATAGACACTAACAAAGTCTACAAAGGCCTCCATGTCACATTTCTCTAATCCCTCCCTAAAAAGATTCAGACCCTCTACCACCTTCCCCTTCTTCTTCATCACCTCTGTGTCAAAAACCTTGCAGATGAAGCCCTTCTTTGGATTTAGATTAGTGTGCTAGCCTGCCTCTAGAATCCCATCCTGAATCTCATCTTTTGCCAGAAACCTAATGAATCTTGATGCTTGATGCACAACACCTGTCGCCTGAGCAACATTGCAAAAAAATATTTCCATTAGCACCTCGTCATGAACATGGGAGCCCTGAGAAGACTGCATTCCTAGTATATTCTTGATGGCGTTTCTCAGCCTGTCCTCCTCTATCTTGAAAAGGCACCCTAGCTATTGATCTAGATTACCCTCTTTGCACCCACATTCCACTCCAAAGTGCTTGCGACCAGCCATTACTTCCCTTAAGAAAGTTGCCCATTACTATCCCTATTTAAGATGAATAGTGAAATGAATCCAGTAGCAGCATCTAAAATGATCTCTCTCCTACCATAAAACTGAATTAGATCTAATCTTGTACACACCTTACACCTTACCAATTCTCCACACCATCTCGACCGTTGGTCTCAAAATGTAATTAGGGAAGGACAATGGGAAATCCAAAGTTGTGTCCTTCGCACGTCATAAGTAAGATGTAGTTTCATCTTAACTTGTACTACACTAATCTTCTTTGGAACTTGAGTATTGTCTTCTGCTCGTGATTGTCTTTTCCCATACCTAAATTGATCAGGTTGTCCTTCTAAAATGATCTTCTGTGGGAAGCACTAAATTTCATCATATGTTTCTTCGGAATGCTCACAATTTTTAACCGGACAGACCACCGAAGTTTAGATTCCCAGTAGCAACTTGGTGCCCAGGGATGCCAAAGGCAGGGTTAATAACCCCTTACTTCTTTGATATCGAGGGTGCTTTCGGCACCCCACTAGAGACACTCTTAAGGAAATTAGATATCTTCATATTAATTAGATGATTGCCCGTTTTTGAAGGACTCCCTATGGTCTCGTGCTTTTTCGTGCCTGTTCCCATTTTCGATCCCATTGGGGATCTAACATCTTGTCTTTCCAGAGTTTTATCAGAAATGGATAAGTTGTCCTAGGAGTAGCATTTGACAAGACTGGATCAGGAGTGATGTTGTCACATCTCAAACCATTATGCTTTTTGAACTTAACTATACTTAGAATGATTTTATGGATAATTATTTGTTGATTGAGTGAATATTACTTTTATTGAAAATGATGAAATGTATAGTGCTTCAGCTATTAATTTTGGACACTAACCTATTAATGAAGATTTCAGTTTAATGGTGGAAGGTTGTCGAAGACAAGGGTGTGGTTAAGGTAGAGGTGATTAGCTACCTGGCAGGGATGGGGTGGAGAGACTCTATGTTGCATACACAAGCACTTAGTCAATTTTTTAGTTGTATTCTATCATTGCATGGATAATCTTATATCGAGGAACTCATTTATTTTTCTTGGTAGAAAATATTTTGTTATGATTTCATAGTGGTCAATTGTTTGAATGTTCATTTAAAATTTTATGTCTTTGTTACTTGAATTAAATCAGAAGTTATAATTGCTTTATTTAAATTACATGAGATAGAAAATGAATTTTTCCTTTTAAATAAATTACATATTTATTTTCTTTTATGACAAACTAGAATTAGAAGTAAATCAGAAAGGATGAATTAAATAGATATTTTATTTAATTTCATGGTAATATTATCCATGTCAAGAATAAAATCCTCTTATCTAGATAATGGCAAACTAAAAAGATAGAAAAAGAGAATAAAACTAGAACAATAGAATGAAAACCAAAAGAATAGAAATAAAACAAAAATCATCAAAAAGGATAGAAAGAAAACACCATAAAAAGAAACAAAAATAAAGCAAAGAAAAAGATAGAGGAAAACAACATTAAAAAGAGAAGATTTGGTCTAGAAAAAGGACACAGAGAGAAATTAAAAGAAAAGAAAGGTGTGAATACGGTAGGAAGCAGAGGCAAATCGATCTGGAGGAGAATTATTGAAAATTCGAAATCAAGAACCAAATCCATCAAGCGCAGGACACTAGGTATTTTCCTTGCTAGTTTAATTGATTTAAAAATTTGATCCATCATGGATGCTTTTGCAGTTTCTGTTGCAGCAATCTTGGTTTTATTTTAACCTTGACATCACTTTTTCTTAATTAGTACTTATTGCGATAATGATCTTTGTAATTCCACTATCTGTATGGCTCTAGTCTTCTGTTAAACAGTTTCATTGTTTTGCTATATAGATGCATGTGTGCCTCACTATAGTTATTTCTTGATCTTTAGTGTGTTTTTATATTACCTTCCATAACCAGCAGTCTTCTTACTAAGTGTGCTTTTGGCCTTGAAATTGTCCTTGGCTAGTTTTTGTCTTCCTTCAATCATTTGTTTATACTATATAGAAATAAAGGTCTTCTTTTGATCTGTCACTGTGAGTAATAAGATCGACCTATTAGTAATAAGAAATAGGACTTTTGGAGTTTAAACTTTGTTGAAATCCTATGCAAATTGCTGCCCCTTTTAACCCCTCTCCAATCATTCTTTAGATACCAGTTGCCAAGGTTCCATAAATCATAGTTCCAATTCCGTCCAAACTCATTTCTGTGACTAGTAACCAACGTGTGTCATGTTATGGGTGAACTGTTATCTTTTAACAGTAAACTGCTTGGGCGATTGGTAATTTTTTAATCACCTGATATCTTTTTCTTAGTTTATTCCTTATTCTTTCCATGTTGGAAGTCATTTTAAGCACCTCCAGTGAGTAGTCTTGGCATTGGGGTATTGCAAACCTTTCACTGAAACAAGCACCCAATTCCCTCCATAATACTCGGTTTACTTACTAACTTTAATACGTTCAATCTATTTTTTTAATTCACCATTAGAATTGTTTTTTCACTATATTAAAATCATTTGCAGGTCATTGTTTTTACAAACCAATCACTTTGATTGGGACTAGGAGATTGCCCATTCCCTTCACCATTGTAGGCATGGTTATTATTTTGGTAATGCCTCCACCCAGCCTGGTAATAGGCATTGGAAGGGAATGTCCTCAGATTTCTACTATAAGTGCCTTTCTTTAAAACATGCCTCGGAACCGTTGAATTGACTACTTCTTATCTTTATCTTCTATGCTTGTCATTCCAATCTGTACAATCCTCATTTAATCTTCTTTCTTCAACAACGAACTAATTCGGGTTAGTCTGTGAACCATGACTATCTAGAATCATTAATCATTTTGTGCATTATTGGCATGCCTAGCATGCTATGGAAGAACACTTCTTTGAGGCACCCTATCATTCTTTACTACGCACCTATTTCTCTTCATTTGTATGCAGCTTTGTTGCAACAATGAGTAGAAGCCTATGAAACTGCGCCTCCTTGAAAATAATCAGAGTGTAGTTTTTATGCCGAGTGTGGACCCACAGAGATGGTAATTTTTTTTTCAAAATTACCAGTTATATTTATTTCTTTGGCCAAAGCTAGATTGTACCATTGAAATAGATCAATCATGAATGCCTAGTACTTTTTATTATATGTTTCTACCACATCTTGCATGCAAGAAATATGTCATTTCTAGCTTAGAGTGCAAATAGGCATTAGGCTTGCATCAAGAGTTCCCTCCTACCCATTTGTTCCAGGTTACTAGGCTCCTCGTGCAGGATCGAGGATTTCTTCAAGTTAGGAAGAAACCCAAGGAAGTTTAGTGCTTCATGGTTGGGTTGAAAAAGCACCTTAACCATGCTCTTGGCTTTGGATTATGGAAGAATGGTGGGTCATGGTGGCTGAAGATAGATCTTATATGTTATGTAATTCAAAATAGATATATGTACTGTATTGATCATTGTATGGCTTGCGAACCCAAAGATGTAATTATACTCTCATTGATGTAATTTTGATGTATCATTCATGTACTTGGAACAACTGTAAAGAATATAATATTATTTCCTTCTTGTGCTTGTAGATGCACTTTACTTAAATTGGAAACTTGCAAAATGTTATATGTTTTTGGATATCCTAGTTAATGAATTGATGCACTTTCCTTATTTCAATTTAGTTATGCTTTTTGTTGGCTATTTTTAGTATGTGGGATTTTCAGACTTTACATATGTTTAGTGATTTGGGTGAACTTTTGGTGTTTAGTACGCTTGCCAAAGCCATACTTGAGTACTGACTTCCATTGTATCTTCCCAAAGTGGGAGATCCATTAGTCGTTGTGAACCTCTGGCTTCCATAACCGTGAGGACATCCTGTTGAGTCCCAATCCTTCTTGTTGTGTGCCATCCATTATTTGCATCGTCAAACCTTAGCTTAGGGCACTTTTCTTGAGAATGCTTACGACTATGGTAGTTTAGGCAAAAAATCATTTTTCTTCAATTTCCAGTCTCTGCACTCTTCGGTAATCCTAGGTGTGCAGAATAATTTCAGTTGGGATCCTAGAAATGGCCGCTACTTGAATTTTAGCAAACAAAAATGAATCACTATTAAATAATTTGTTTATCTATGCCTCGCACCATCCCTAAAGTATGCCCAATTTTAACTAGACATTTTGGTGGAAGATTGTATAGTTGGATCCACTTTAGTTCCTCATATGGATCGTATGAAGTCAGATCAAAGTTAGGTATCCATTTCCTCATGTATAGAGGTGACCCGTTCCTTGACCAGTTTTTCCCTCAGAGTATCAGATCCATGTCAGTGGGGGAAACAAAAGCAACGAGGAAAAATCCTTTGGGAAGGAATTTAAGTATGCATTGTACTTGCCAAATCTCCTCCACCCAAGTTTTGATCTGATTCTAGGTAAGCCTTGGTCTAATGAAGTGGCAAATTAATGTCGTCTCAAATAGGGTTTCGCTCTCTTTCTTACTCTCTTCTGATATATCAATTTGTATATTAACCAAAGCATTTCATTCTTTCAGCCTTGCAAAGATTTTCGCAGTTGGGTGGTCACTTTCCTCACATACTTCCTCCACCGTCCTTTGCACACCTTTATTGTTGAACCAAATTTTCACATCCTGCTCTGCTCCCTTCAATTGCTCCTGTGTCATATGTGTGTGTGTGTGTGTGTGTGTGTGTGTGTGTGTGTGTGTGTGTGTGTGTGTGTGTGTGTGTGTGTAGACACCTAAAATAAACATAACGTATTATTTGTATTTTCATCATACACTTTGCATATTTCTTCTAGTTTCCCTTATTAATTAAATAATTAAATAATATTAATTATTTAATTAAATCTAATTATTCCCCCTTTTTCTAAAAATAATTAAATAATGACAATTATTTAATTAAGCTAATTATTCCTATAAATTTAATTATTTAACCCTCTTTCTTAATAATTAAATAAATTATGTTTAATTATTCTCACCATCCCTCCTCATGATTAAATAATCTATAAATTATTTAATTAGATAACACCTTAAATTAAATAAATAAACCAAATTTATTTAATTTCCTTCACACTTCTTAAAATAAATTATAAAATCTTATTTATTCCTCCAACATTTTTGGATGCTAAATAATAATAATCAAATTATTATTATTTAAATTCCTAAATGGCCCATGGTTTTTTGTCTCATTCAATCTCCACCCTTGATCAAAAAATCCTACAACTTAATCTCTACCCTTCAAATTGACTTTGAGTTAACATATGTCAATCCCTTGATTTTTGGAAGTTAACTCCTTGCAATTCCTTGATTTTTGGAAGTTAACTCCTTGCCTTGATTTTTGGATTTAACTCCTTTATTAACTCATGGCTTCTTGTCTCATTCATTCTCAATCATTGATCATAATTCAAATTCTTTTGCTCGCAACCCTCCATTCTTTTCAAGGAAAAGCATATAAGCACACCTCCTCTAAGCTATTTCGAATCACTTCTTATCTTAGCCTTATGCTGTCATTTTGATTCTCAAAGAACTTCTCATTATCTTAGCCTTATGCTATCATTTTGATTCTCAAATTATCAAGTACTCAAGCATTTAATCATTGAAGTACTCTACCATTATCAAGCAATAGCAAGCTATCATGGTTATGTGAATATGAGAGCATTTGGATCATGATTTTATAAAAAATAGAGCTATTTAGTATTGTATTGGTTGTTGATAGTTGTAATTACATTTATAGTTTTTTATGTCTTTCTCTATTGTGTAGCTTATATTGGTAGCTATCCCTTTGTATTCCACTTGGTTTGATGCATTTGTTGTTATCTACATTTCTATAGCTTACTTTTTGGCACCTACCATGGGGCCCATGCCCCTATTCTAATCTATTTTTGGAGCTTGTAGATGTTTCATTGTTTTGAACTATTTGCATTCACTCCTCCATTGTAAATAGGGTTTCAACCTTTTTTGTTCAAAGTCTTCAACACTCGCCATAGTCTTCAACAGAGATTTTTATTATTTTGCAAGATCAAACAAAGGTTTCCTATACTGGGCGTGACCTATATATTGCTCGGCTACCAGTGGATCTTTGTTCAAAGTTGATGTTTGTTTTTGCTTGCTCGCAGTCTCTACATTGAGGTCGTCTTCCCCACATTGCAGTCATAGATTTGTTCCAGTTTGTCCGCAATTCTTCTCAACACTGTTTATCTCAAAATGCATGCTTATATAGTCTATTAAACCACTTCACTAATATTTGTCATTAGTAGTTTTCCCTTATTGTTGAAAGTTGCTATTTTTTAGATCTCTCATCTACAAATTTCAAGATGCCAAAACGACATTCATCTAGTCAAGAATGGTTCTTTTTCTCATCACTTCATGCAGGTTGAAGCCCCAATCAACTCTCACCAAATTGATGTGTATGGGAGCTCTGAATTAATTAGTTGTTGTGTACTCAGTTTTCTAAGTGTTTCTCCTATGTGGCCAACATTCAAATTCTTTGCTCTTGTCATCCAATGCCTATTGAAAACACTCTCCATTGGCCTCCTGTGCCATAGTCAGCTATAGTGTCATCAATCTGTGCAATAGCTTGTCCTCCTCCTCCTCCACAACGTGGCATTGGAGCTCATTATTTGGAACAATTGCTTGGGCATAAGGCCCACTAAATTAGATGAACGTGAGCCCTTCAGCAGCGCCACTAGCTCAAACTCGAGTTGCCACCCAATCTTAGCATATGTCACTTGGAATATGATCGATAGCCTCCACCCGCCAATCCACACAAACTCATTCTCCAGGGGAAACAACATTGCCATAGTTGTTTTCTCTTT
Organism: Cunninghamia lanceolata; assembly: GCA_027924645.1. NCBI lineage: Eukaryota > Viridiplantae > Streptophyta > Pinopsida > Cupressales > Cupressaceae > Cunninghamia > Cunninghamia lanceolata. Next base: position 17,968 of record BSBN01001957.1, read on the forward strand.
GGTGGCCTCGACCTTTAGGGTGTAGTGTTTTTCATAATATTTTTGAGGTTGTAGTGTTTTGATCATTGAGCGCTAGCATCTTCATTGAAACGGTTCTACACCCACAACTCAATCCTTCTTTTCTATTTTTTTAGTTTCTGTAACTTTCCAAATCTTATTCTAATCCCCTAACAACATTTTAGCTTTATTGTTTTTGTTAGGATTTTGTGTTTTATTTTTCTTTGTTGTCTTTATCTATGTGTAGGGAAAACCAATCGCCTAAATAGAGCTACATAAAAATAGATCTATTCGTTGGAAGCTAAAGAGTAAAAACATAATGTACACTCACTCCAACCTTTATATCTTTAGTTAAATAGGTTGGTTGTATCACATTTGATTTTGGGATTTTAAAAAACAAGTGTTTGGTGAAGAAGTTGTTGGCCATCCAAGAGTGGTGCGTATGCTCTCCTCTTGCATGCTTAGCATGATCTTGAGGACCAAAAACACCCTCATACACCCTCATACACCTTCCACTTCACATTCTTTCACATTTGATAGTATTTGGTAAAGTTCATGAACTATTCAAGATTGGTGTGTATGCTCTCCTCTTGCATGTCTGCACGATCTGGAGGATCAAAAACACCCATTTACATTCACAACTTTGCATTTTTATTGTTATCACACTTTTCTTAAAGTTTAAAAGAATAACTTGTTTTGGTAAATAAACACGTGTTTGATCTCCTCTTGCGCGACTACACAATTTTGAGGATCAAAAACATTGTTTGTTTTACCCTTTGTAACCTCTTAAGAAGGCCTGCCTAGATAAGTGATCACTCTAGGGACAACCTTAACTCTAGTGTTCCAACATAGTATAAATAGCAGGAGGTGAATCTAAAGACACCTCTCTTGGATCTAGTATATTGTCACTATAACTAAGCTCCCAAGAACTTTATACCTTGGGGAAGTGATAGAGGAGGGAGGGTTACCCTCTCCTCTCAGTTATTGTGAGGATATTCTTATCCATCTATGGATTTGGGCTTCAAGTACCCTTGAGGTATATAGAGGATGCTTCCATTGGTGAGCTTGTTCTATCCTAGTTAAGCCATCTAGCCTATCTACCCTCTTATATCTAGGATTGTTGTTGTATCTATTGTGTTAGTAAGATAAATATTAAAATTGGAACAATAAGAAGTGTTTTTAAGTTTCCTCTTTTGATTGTTTGCTTTAAGCATCTATATTTTGAACCTATACTTATCTATATCAAGAACATATCAAAGAGAACACTAGATCTCTCCACCTAGTTGCATATCAGTTTGCTTGGATTCAACAGTCTAGTACAACTAAACATTATCATATCATTGCATATCAGTTTTCTTGGACTCAAAAGTCTAGTACAAGTAAACATTATCATATCGTGATCAAATATCATTACATATTAGTTTGCATGGACTCAAAAGTCTAGTACAAGTAAACACTATCATACCATGATCAAAATATCATTGCATATCAATTTTCTTGGACTCAAAAGTCTAATACAAGTAAACACTATCATATCGTGATCAAAATATCATTATCATGATAATATCTTATAGCATTGGAGATCTAGCATATTTTTGACTTCCTTGGTTTAGATTAAGCCTAAGGGTATCAAATTTGATCTCTGAAACATATCCAAACTCGATATCAATTTAACAATAGTATATGGTGAATACAAGAGCACATTCTAAACAATAAGAAATAGATCCTAGAAGAATATCCATCAATGTCTCAGGAACCTCTTATGTTTCAAATGCAAACACTACTTCTGAAGAATACGGTATGTCGTCTATGCCATCAACCTTGCCCTTGGAAGAAGTCCTTGTGGAAGACCTAGATGACATGCCTACTTCGAAGGAAATAGAAGATTTGTAGCTAATCCAAGGGGCTCTAAACTCATTGAAATATTGATGGGTAGACACCCTAATTACTATATGGAAATGTTGCTAAAACTAGGGGCTAGAATTCCCTCTCAAGAAGAATTAAGACCCCTTGGGAATGGGGATCCCATCATTAGTCAAATATACACCCCCATGGACCTCTTAAACCCTACTCTTTTGAGAGGTATCCCAAGAATGGAATCCATGCCTATACCTCAACCTTCAAATTCCATATTTATCCCAAGTTCACCTACAATTCCAAACTTATCCATGCCTATATCCCAACCTTTGAATTCAATGTTTACCCCAAACTCACCTACCATTCACAGCTTGTCCATGCCTCAACAAACTCATGTTCCTAGCTCAAACATCATTCAAACTAACTTACCTTTGATTTCAACACACTATGGTGCCCAAAATCCTTTTTTAAATACCTCCACCAATATGCCTCAAACCCAAGTTCAAAAATCATCCTTTATTCCCCAAGGGCCAAATTTAATGTCTAATAATAACCCTTTAAATCAAAATTCTAATTCCAATCTTAATCCCCAAATGGATGAAGTAATCATAATGAAGAAACAATTTCAAGAGTTTCAAAAACAAATATTGGACCTTCAAATGGGAAGTACTAAGAAGAGTTATACTTTAGAGGACATTTGTCTCTACCCATTTGATAGATCCCTTAATATGATTCCTTTCTCTAAGAACTTTGAAATCCCCAAATTTGATAAATATAAGGGTAAAGGTGATCCTAGAGAATATGTGAGAGAGTTCTATTTAGATTGCATGGAAGTATCCTATAATGACACTTATCTCATGCACCTATTCCCTAGAAGTCTAGGGGGGCAAGCAATAGAGTGGTTTTCTCACTTGCCTCAATGGATCAAGAGTTTTCAAGAATTGGATGAGAAATTTATTTAACATTTCTCCTATAACATTGAGCATGAAATATCAATGATTGATTTGTACAATACCAAGCAAACGAATGGTGAATCTTTTGCTTCATTTTTACAAAGGTGGAGGAATTTGGCAAGTAAAATTCCTTGGTCAATTCCTAAAAAATAATTAGTTAACATCTTTACCCAAAACCTAAACCAAGAAATGAGCTTCCATGTTCAAATTCAAGGTCCTAATACCTTTTCTGAACTCATAGAGAGGGGTATGACAGTTGAAAGAGCATTGATAGCAAAAGGTCTTGTCAAATATATAAGGAAGATAAAGGAAAATCCTCTAACAATAATAATAATGATCAATCTAAATTGTGGATTAAAAATAGGAATGTCATACATGATGGAGTGGTTGATTCAAGGGCTATTCAAATGGCCCCATCTTCATCAAATACAACATTGTCAACCAACCCTCAAGGTAATGAATGTCCTCACAGATCACTCTTTCACTCGAAAAGGAAGTTCACACTCCTAGGGGAACCTATTGAGGTGGCCTTGTAGAATTTAGTCAAATCTAAATTAATCAATTTACCTAAATGTCTAAATGTTGAACCCCAAGTAAAACCACCTTGGTACAATGACACTGAATTTTGTGAGTTTCATAGGACCAAGTGTCACAAATCTTCTAGTTGTATTAGGCTCAAACACCTAATCAAAGACCTCATCAATTGTGGTGATGTAACAGTTGAAAATAACTCTCATACCACCAATGAGGATTTAAATTTTTTTAAAGATCCTATGCCCTGAAGGGAAAATACGGTTCATCCCAGAATGAGCATTTGAGATCAGTAAGTGTCTGTAGTAACAATCATTCTCTCTGATTGCCTTCAAAACACATACTACTATGCCATAAAGTGGAATCAGACATAGTCCATTTCCCACATTACCCTTAGAGGAAAGTGATTTCAATTTAAACTAGTTTCAACAACATACATTAAATAGATTCAATAAATAGAATCACTAAACATGAAAGATAGAGTAGAAGACAAGAACACAAAGACTTATGTGGGGAAAACCATTTCGAGTAAAAAAACCCCACTCCAAAACATATATCCATTGTATTATTCAGCAAAAAACTTACAAGTTACAATACAATATCAAGATCGTAGCCTTAACTGGAGATTTACATCTTGTTCCATCTCTCGAGAAAATCTAACAGCATTTCCTTACATCCAGTCACACCTCATCTTTAAGTTACAATGCACTGTCGCATTAATATAGACTTCACAAATGTTTCAAGAAGCCTATCGCTTCAACTTCCACACTAGAAAAACCATCACAAATAGTTTAATTGTCTTTACCTACCGTTCCTAGTCTTTACTGCCATACCACAGGACCCTTGTTGACTAGCTGTGGGATTGTGGTTTACTTCACTAACCACCGCTATATTGCACAACCTTTCCACTGTTCTTCATGGGACCGCGAGATGTATACTGCAACATTGCAGGCAACATGTTAGATCATCACGGGGTGGCGGTAACACTGCATTGTCACAAGCTTATACTCAAACCATCGCAGGACCATGGTATGTATAATGCATTACCATAGGCAATCTTACAGACTGTCATGGGGTGGTGGTAACACCACATACTCACTAGCCTTTCTAGTCACTATCACGGGATGGCAGTAGCACCTCACTACCACAGGTCAACTTATAGACTCCTGTAGGATGGTGGTAAACACTGCCAGCCCACACCTCTCTTGGCTGCACCCTACGGTATTGCGATAAAAGGCCAAATGCAACACTTAGGTTAAAGGAAATAGAGCTAGGATTTTATAGTGAGTTTGAGACACACATTCTCAACATTCTCCCACTTGATGAAGAACTCACTAAACCCCTTCCAATGCTTGAAGTCACTGTTCAAATCACATCATCATAGCCATACATGCAATCTCAAGAATCTTAAACAATGCTTCCATGCTCCAACCAAGACACCTGGAACAACATCCAAGATGTCCACCATCTCAGGAAACATTTCCAACCATCCACCAAAGGAAAAGGAATGAGCCAAGGCGTATATGCACCAGTCTAAAGACCACAAGCATCAGATCCACCTGATAGCAAAGGCTACAGAATACTACCACCACTCCATTGTGTTCACAAGCTATACAAAAGCATCACAAACATCAACTTTAAAGCTTCAACCTGAACACAACCATGAAGACATCCTCCAAAAAATAAGATAGAACATCAGCTAGAACAACAACCAAGAAATTGACTACTCTCATCATACTGATTAACCCACGTGATTGAAAATAGAACACATAGCAAGTGCTAATCCATCCAATCACCTATACCTCCAAGGTATACAAAAAATAGTAAACTCATGCCATAAATATATATACACCCATAAACTGCAATCATAAACTCCATGTGCAAACCTATCAAAGAATAACATACACATCCAAGAGCTCCTACTAATAGTAAACTCATGCCATAAATATATATACACCCATAAATTGAAATCATAAACTCCATGTGCAAACCTATCAAAGAATAACATACACATCCAAGAGCTCCTACTGCATGGGTAATGTAAATCTGAAAAAGATCAAGGCATACCAAGTCTACCAATAACATCATATAGAAAGTGTAAACAACATGTAGTACCAAGGAACCATCCACAATGATATGCAAAACATATAAATCAATACCGTGCAAGAACAACTCTCACCACAAGTCTCCATAGCTCTCTTGAGTTCTCCACACTTAGCAAAGGAATGAGATAAAGGAACCTCCATGTCATCACCCAAGAACATAAGTGAAAACACATGACCAAAAGCAAGCGATCACAATAGCTCCAACCAAACCTCAAACCACTATAATGTGAAACCAACTATCCAGGAAGATAACTGAGACGAAGAGAGAAACTCTACACATCATATACCTGTAGAAAATCCTCCTACTTACACCTCTAAGTGCTAACTATGTCAAGTATGATCTCCTCCATAAAACCCCAAAGAGAATAGCATAACAACACCCAAAATAATTCAATCTCAAGAGATCAAACACAACATATGTATCATGTAAATACATGGATGTAAGCTTCTCAAAGAAGATCAAACTAATCCATTTCCCATATTAGGAAATCAGTCCATAAACCATCTCCTAACAGTCCTCATTAATGAATGATATCTCAAACTCAAATGTACAAAGAGATAACCATTCCAAACATCCTTCAAATGAATCCTGTTGAACTAACTACATAGCTCAAGATCCATATCTATGAAAGATAAAGTGTATAGACTCATGCTAAACCATCTTCAAATGAGTCTGCATAATCAATCACCATGAATCAACTCAATCCCATGAGAACCAAAGCACGAAAAATAACACATTTGAAAGATATAATGGGCAAATACCTCTAAAATAATAAACTGCCAAACATACCAAGAGTGGGGAATGAGAATGCTCCTCCAAGATATACAATCCATCATGAATCCTCCAAAAACTATCTCCTCATAGGTCTCTATTGAACTCACGTCCAACTAAGGTGTAGGCTCTTCAAACTTTCGATTAAAATCTCATCAAGAGTAACCATCTCAACAACACTTCTCTCATCTTAAGAGAAATACAACCTCACGTCATTCTCCATGTATCCATGAGCACCTGGAAACAATCATCTCATGCTAAAGTCCAAATGCATGATTGTACCATCATGAAGTTCTCAAGCATATGACCAATTTGTACCCAAAACATAGAGAATCACTAGACCACTGTCTAAGCTCCAATCATCTGAATCAGGGACTTGTCTTGACATCATGATCTTACCATCCCCCTTAGGAGATTCCATGCTCCAAGTGAACATAGCATGGTCTCAAGAGCAATGTATCATGCCAAAACTCTAATACATAAACAAGAGTATACCATGACATAAAACAAACAAACTCTAAACTAACATCACCTGTCAAGCACCACTGACACCTCAACCAAAGACTCCATGAGTCCTCCATGGCTCCAAGATGTTACACATCTTCAATATCATGAAGATGGCCCATCTCCAATATCATGAAGATGGCCCATCTCCAAATAGTGTCCATGCAAATGTGAAAGAACCCTTCTGCAGCAATAGGATCTAAGAGCTCCTCCTAGTAACATCTGCAACACTAAAGAAGATCATCCATCACCAAGTGATGAATTCACAGTCATTACTAAAGCTTCCACTAAACTGTGACAACTGATCTCTCCAAGCATCATGACCAAACATCTCCTAATTTGAATATCCTCTAGGTCCACACATGAATATGTCCATCTGACAATAATACCAAGTGGCACCAAGATCTCCAAAACCAAGGAAATACAACATCACTGCCAAAAGTTTACACAAAACTATGTATCCAAGCTATTCATGACATTATGATACACATGCTACAAGTCCCCTTAACCAACTAAGTAGGTACTCTACACCATCCATTCTCTCATCTCAAAGAAACCACACCAATGCACAAGTGACCACAGACAAGGCCAACTAACAAGTCTGCATAAGCACTGAATCAATCTTGTGGATATAGACAGTCCACTTCTGAGTTATCCCACTGCAATCAATAGGCTATACACACCTACAAAACTACATAACTCGTAGATCCATATACTGAAACATGCAAACCCATCATTGAGCTAATAATCAATAAACTAAGATTCAAAAGAGAATTACCATGTAGACAACAAGACTCAAGCACCAAATCATGCTCAAATCTGATTCGCCAATTAGGTCCACAACCCAAGAACCATAGTCTAGGATTCCACCAAGCATCACCACAAAAATGTTGAGTGACAGATCATGTACCAATACTCACATGGAGAGAAAGCATCTCACCTCCTCACACTATGCATGGAGCATGCATGCAAAACTGCACTATCTCATCCAGTAACACCCCAAAACCCAGGGTCTAGAAAATAGCTTAATTGTAGCTCCACAAAACCACAAATTTTTTTCTCTTGACCATCTAAAACCTGTAAAACCACTGTATCTTAAAAAACACCCATGCACATCCACACCCACTTCACATCTGGAAGACTCTAAAGTCTAAAAAAAAATACCATAACAGTTAAACTAGAATAATGGATTATCATAGATGAGCATTAACCATAGATTTTTAACGAAAATCTATAAAACCCTCAGATCCAAGAAACATGAATTTGAGCCATGCAAGTACAAAGCATCCTTGAAAGGAAAAAAATAGTTCAGGAACTCCAGGCCCAATTCAAGCCAACTCCACAACCACCAACATGCACATGCATCTGAGGGAGACATGCTATTATAGAAGCTTCTAGATCATCCAATGATCAACTCCATAGCCTATATGCAATCGGGGTAACAAAAATAGTGCCTTCCAATACCAAGAATAAATACCTAGCATAAGCACATTACTCCATAGATGAAAAATAACATAAGCTTCTCCATATCACCAGGGAGCCTCTCACACAAACACCCAATATGAAAGCTTTGCTGCAACACAAACACAAAGCAAAAAATCTCACCCCATGCATTAGATATATTCCACTACCTATCAGGAGCTCCAGATCAACATCATTTCAAAGTAACCAACTCCATTTTCTCCATCTTCACCATCCTTCAAGCTGCATGTTGTCTCCTGAAACTAACACAAAAAGAGTAAACAACTTTCACTCAATAATGGATCAATCTTCAACCGATTCCTTCAGATTTCCTCAAGCTTGCCAGACTAAGAAATCCTCACAGAAGGAATACCTAGAACTAGAAACCATGCTCTAATACTAATTAAAGGGAAAATACAGTTCATCCCAGAATGAGCATCTGAGATCAGTAAGTGTCTGCACTAACAATCATTCTCTTTGATTGCCTCAAAACAAATATTACTATGCCATAAAGTAGAATTTGACATAGTTCATTTCCCACATTAACCCTTAGAGGAAAGCAATTGCAATTTAAACAAGTTTCAACAACATACATTAAATAGATTCAATAAATAGAATCACTAAACATGAAAGATAGAGCAAAAGACAAGAACACAAAGACTTACATGGGGAAAACCCTTTCCGGTAAAAAAACCCACGCTCCAAAACATAGAGCCATTGTATTATTCAGCAACAAGCATACAAGTTACAATACAATATTAGGCTCATAGCCTTTACTGGAGATTTACATCTTGTTCCATCTCTGGAGAAAATTAGACAACATTTCCTTACATCTAGTCACACCTCAACTTTAGGTTACATTGCACTATCACATTAATATAGACTTCACAAACATTTCAAGAAGCCTATCGCTTCAACTTCCACACCAGACAAACCGTCACGAATAGTTTAACTGTCTTTACCCACTATTTCCAATCTTTACCGCCATACCATAGGACACTTGTTGACTAGCTATGGGATGCAGTTTACTTTACTAACCATTGCTATACTGCACAACCTTTCCATTATTCTTCGTGGGACCATGGGATGTATTCTACAACACTGCAAGGAACATGTTAGATCATCGTGGGGTGGTAGTAAAACCACATTACCACAAGCTTATACTCACACCATCGTGGGACTACGGTATGTATGCCACATTGTCGCAGACAATCTTATGGACTGTTGTGGGGTGGCGGTAACACCACACACTAGCCAGCCTCTCCAGTCACCATTATGGGATGGCGGTAGCACCACACTACTACAAGTCAACTTCCAGACTCTTGTGGGATGTTGGTAAACACCACTAGCTTGCAACTCTCTTGGTTGCACCCTACGGTACTGTGGTAAAAGTCCAGATGCAACACTTAGGTTAAAGGCAATGGAGCTAGGGTTTTATAGTGAGTTTGAGACACACATTCTCAACATGCCCAACCATGGAAAAGGACATGTCCCTAACCAAGGTAGTTCTTCTAGAGATGTGAACTACACCAACATAGGCTCTAATTATGCAATAGTCCATTTAAGACAAGAAAACAACCATGTCTCTACATTAACAATAAAAAATCTAACAATCAATTGTAATGTAACCACCTGGAGAAGTAAGGTCACTATTCAAAGACCTTCTACTTCATCTAGACCTTCATCTAATTATAACCTTGAAGATCATTTGAACAAAACCACAACTCAAATCTCTATCCTTGAGCTTCTAAAAATATCCCCAACCCATCGTGCAATCCTTGATAAAATTCTCCAAGAATCAAGTGTGTCTTCTAACATAGATGTCAATGAGTTTCAAGCCATGGTTGGTAATATTGCCTCTACACATCACCTTGTGTTTTCTAAAGAGGACCTTCCACCTCTTAGCCCTAGACATACTGAGGCTTTGTACTTGGAGGTTCTTATTCATAAGCATAAAGTCAAAAGAGTCATGATTGATGGGGGAGCTAGCTTAAACATTTGTACTCTAATTTTGGTCAAAAATTTGGGGTATTCCGATGGAGTGATAGATCCCTTAAAGAAAATAACCATTAAGGCTTATGACGATGCTAAAAGAGAGTCAAAAGGAATTGTTGAATTGCCTATTCAAGTGGGCCCTATATTGATAACAATTGTGTGTCAAGTTCTGGACCTTGATCTACCCTATAACATCCTTCTTGGTCACCCATGGATCCATGCCATGCAAGCTATCCCATCCACTTTCCACCAATGCATAAAATTCCCCCATGATGGCAATGAAATTACCATCTATGGAGAACCTCAACCCTTTCAATATTGTCAAATTTTAGCTGAAAAATACCAAGAGACTCATCATATCCCTATTAACCATGAAGCCTCTCTAACACCGTCTTATGTGGACCAATCCACATCAGCCTCATCATCATCCACTCCTTCCACATTGAATTCATCATAGCCTGAGATCAAGGTCCAAATCCATGACAATGGTTGTGGAGAATATAAAATGCAATGTTGCTTTTATGTAGGTCAACTCCCTCTCATGCCTAAGTCTTATGGTCAACCTAAGGAAGGTCTATTTAAGGTTATTGCTAAGCAATGGTTCCCCAAGGTTTTCCATTGGGGTAAGTTGGAGGAAGAAAACATTCAAGATGATATATCATCATGGCTCTATATAGAAAAATAAGAAATCCAAGCTCCTAAAGTGAACCTTGAGAGCTATCCAAAAGGTCTCCATATCATAAAAACATGGGTTATAAAGGAGAAGGTGGTCTTGGACGTCAAAGTCAAGGTATCATTGAGCCTATCTCTCTAGTTCCTAAAAGTAATCATGAAGGGTTAGGGTATAGACCTCCTACGAATGTGACCCTAAAATCCACATACACTCTTGATGAAGTTCGTGAACCTTCCCTTTTTTCTAAAAACCTTAATGTAGACATTCAACAAGACTCTTCCTTTGGTCTAACAAACATTTTCCAAGACATGGCCATTTGCACCATAACCACCATGACATCCACTTCTCAAACCAATTGGGTTGACCTCATATACCCTCAACTTATTGATTGGGACCAACAAGGACAACCCTCTATGGACCTTTTTCAAAATAATGAATCCATTGCAAAATTTATGGGTCTTAGGGACAGAATTCCCTTAGGTGATCACAAAGTAGGTTTTGCCATAAAATTAGATGCAAAGGCTTATTTTGGGGAAGATGCTAAAGTACAATCTATAATACAAAATCCTACATGACAAGGAAGAAGAGAATACATGACTTCCAAATATGGATGAATATCCAAAAAGATCTCCTATCTTAGTGGAAGAAGCTCAAGCAGTTAATCTAGGTACCCAAGAGGAACCCATGGTTACCTTCTTTGCATCATCTTTAACCCCTCAAGAAAAGCAAGAATTTATAGCTTTCTTTGAAGGAAGGAAGATCAATTTTGCATGGTCCTATTCTGATATGCCATGTCTTGATCCTACCTTAGTGGTGCATCATTTAACAGTTATGCCTAATGCAAAACTAGTTAAAGAAAAACCCTGTAAGATGCATCCCCAAATAGCTCTCTTGGTTAAGGCAAAATTTAAAAAAACTATTGGATGTGGGATTCATTAGGACCATTGATTATCCTGAGTGGGTCTCTAACTTGGTTTCGGTCACCAAGTGCGATGGGGGCATCAGAGTTTGTACAAATTTTAGAGATATAAATAAGGCATGCCCAAAGGATGATTTTCCCATCCTAATATAGATATCATCGTGGACTTAACAGTTGGCCATGAAATGCTCTCTTTAATAGATGGTTTTTCTGGTTATAATCAAATCAAAATAGCTATTGAAGATCAACATAAGATTGCCTTCACATGTCCATGGGGAACTTATTGTTGGAATGTTATGCCCTTTGGCCTTAAAAATGTAGGGCCTACATATCAAAGAGCTTTGACCACCATTTTCCATGATCTTTTGCATACCATTATGGATGACTATGTTGATGACCTTTTGGGAAAGTCAATAACAAGGGAAGGCCATTTAAGGGTCCTAGAGCATTTTTTTGACAGATTAGAAGCATATCAATTCAGATTGAATCCTAATAAATGTGTCTTTGGGGCCACATTGGGAAATTTGCTTGGATATATTGTATCATGAAGGGGAATTGAGGCAGATCTTGCTAAAGTCAAGGCCATTGTAGACGTGAAACCCTCGTCTAACATAAAACAATTAAGAAGCTTACAAGGTAAGTTGCAATCCATAAAATGATTTTGTATGCTCAAAATTGTGACATCAATGGCCTGGGGTTGTCGAGTCAAATTTTGGTGCACACATGGACCCTTCCCTCCTTGCCACGGGGCAAACTGCCACATCATTCTTGCTCTCATGGAAGTAGCCAGTCAAGAGGAGGCGAGACATGGGGGTTGTCTGGTTCGTTGGAGAGCTAGACTTTTTAGAGAGGGGTTGGCAAGTCATGGGGCCTATGTTGTTGTGTGCTTGTGTAGATGTGTTGTTCAATGATCGTGGTTGTAAAGATAACTATATGACCTGAAGGGTCACTAGTCACTGTTCTCCTGTTAGGGTTTCTGATATTCCACCTTTGTGTGGGTAAGCTATTATTTTTGTTGATTGCTTGTTGTTGTTCAAACTATTGTATGAATGTTTTTTTACTAAGAGTTGTCTAAACGCTTCTTGTTGTTGGATGACTAGTGGGTCCTATTGCAGTCTTGGGTGGATTTCCTTTATCTCATCAAGGATTACCCTCACCCACTCACCTCTTAATCCAGGGCACATTCCTGAGTCGAGACAAGAGATAGGCGATTGCGAGCTAACCTTGACTTGACCTATAGTTTGACTTAGGGTTTGTTCGACCTAAGGTTTGACTATGGTTGACTTTGTGATGGAATCAAGGGTTTTGACCAATGTTTGACTTCAGTTGGCTTTGTGATGGAATCAAGGGTTTGTGAACTTTCTATATCTCTAATGTTTTTGTTCTTTTTTGGGTTTTTATGATTGTAAGTCTAAATGAATGCAAAACTTCTTTTTGTGCTTTTTTAATGTTTTTGGAATTGAAGATGCTTTTTTCTAATCTAGGAATTGAAAAATGTATGCAAGCTTTGATGAATTTACCTAATGCAATTTGAACTATATTTTTGGGGTTTTCTGAATATTTGGAACAAATTAATCTAAGAAAAGGGGAATTGATTTTAAATGAATTAATCTATGAACTTTGAAAGGAAATTACTCTAAGAATGCAAGATCTATCTATCCTATCAAGGAAAAAGAAACAAGATTACTGATCCCAAGAGCAATTTTGGTTATCTAATTACTATGAATTGAAAGAAAGCATAAAGGACCCTAGAGATGCATGAGCCTCCACTACCCTTAGAAATCCTTGTGATGGCAACCTCGTATCCTCTTGTAGCAATGGGGAATCCTCTTGGCGACAAGATGCCAATGGAAGCAAAAGGAGCTTTTTGAAGCTATGAGGAACCTCCTGCAACAAAATAATGAAAATACATGAAATAACAAAAATAGAAGAACATAGAAGGAATTTATTGATTGTAGGCCACTTCAAGGGGGCAACCTCCTTTGAGCAAACTCAATATAATAAACTCATGGATGCCTTCATTGGCTTCAACACGTACTTATATACTAAGTCTAATCTAAACAACTATTACTCCCCATGAATGTGGGATAATACAATATACTCATAGGATGACTTACAAAGAATATGCATCCAACAACAATATACTCACAAAGTAAACAGAAGGGTTAAACACGGGTTCCTAAAATCCCCTCCCTCTTAAAAAGATTTTTCCTCAAAGCTTAAGATGTGGAAATTGTTGTTGAATCTAAAGGAATGGTTCCCATGTAGCATCCTCTGGTTGTATTTCGTGCCATTGAATTAATACCTCTGTGATGGATTGAGAGTGAAGTTGGTGAGTGTGCCTGTTGAGGATGGTCTCCAGCTCCAAAATGATGGATCCTTCATTATCCAGTTCCGGTAAAATAGTTTGTGCTCTAATGTTGGTGCCAAGAACTTTCTTTAGACAAGAGACATGAAATACTGGATGAATGCGGGAAGAAGGAGGAAGCTCCAATTTATAAGCAACTGACCCAATCTTATGAAGAACCTTATATGGCCCATAGAACTTTGGAGCTAGCTTATGACACCCTTTGAGTTTCAGGAAGGATTTCTTGTATGGCTATAGATGAAGAAAAACCATATCACCTACTTGAAAAGTGTGCTCAGAATGGTGCTGATCAGCTTGTTGTTTCATTCAATTTCTTTCCATGTGAAGATTATCCTGCAAAATGTGAAGAATCTGATCTCAGGTTCAGAGAACCGTGTCAGCGGCCTAAATTGGTGAACTACTGGGGGTGTATAGAAGGAGCACTAGCAGTGCCTAACCATAGACTTCTTCATATGGAGTCATTTTAGATGCAGTGTGGTAGGAGGTATTTTACCATCATTCAGTGAGAGGGAGCCACTTTGCCCACTGATGTTGTTGTTTTGAGGTGAAGCAACAAAGAGAAGTTTTCAAACATTTGTTGATAACTTCAGTCTGACCATCTATTTATGGGTGATACCCTAAACTCATCTTTAGTTTGGTGCCAATGTGGCAAAATAGTTCTGTCCAAAAATGACTAGTGAAAGTTGCATCACGATCTGAGACAATGGAAGAAGGGATTCCATGAAGATGGAAGATCTGGTCCATGAAAATTTGTGCGACTGAGGAGCTGGTATAGGGATGGCTGAGAGCACAAAAATGAATATATTTGGAGAGGCAATCAACCATAACCAAGATCACTGTCTTCCCTCTAGATTTAGGGAGCCCTTTAATGAAATCCATAGAAATATCTGTCCAAATCCATGTAGGGATGGGCAAGGGTTTGAGCAATCTAGGAAGGTGTGTCATTTCACCCTTGTTGCGCTGACAAGTATCACATTCAACCACCATCTATTGAATTGCCCTTTTCATTCCCTTCCAAAAGAAGTTACGCCATGCCTGCGTATAAGTTTTGAGGAACCCAGTGTGCGCTGCCGATGGAGAAGCATGGAGTTCATAGAAGACAACTTGTTAAAGATTTGTGCTCTGGGGAAGCACCAGACAACCCTTATATCACAGAGAAGCACCATCCCAAGAGTAATGCAGTACAACAAAAGGGCTATTGGCCAATTGTTGGATGATTTGAGATAATAAAGAGTCATTGACATAGCCCTGCTGAACAGATTCTAACCAATTTGGAACAGGCATAGTAATAGTAGAAAGAGAAGCTTGGTCATCAAATGTGTGAGAAAGAGCATCTGCCACAATATTGTCCTTACGCTTCTTGTAAGTGATCTCATAGTCATAGCCCATGAGTTTGCTAACCCATTTCTGTTGTGCTGGGGAGGAGACCCGTTGTTCCAGGAAATATTTCAGACTCTAGTGATTAGTCTTGATGCAAAAATGATTCCCTAATAGGTATGGCTGCCACTTCTGTACTACATGCAAAATAGCCGTCATTTCCTTCTCATATGTAGAGAGTACTAAATTCTTACCTGAAAGGGCTTTGCTGGTGAACACATTGGGATGTTCATCTTGAAGGAGAACAACACCAAGTCCATTGTCGCAAGCACCACTCTCAATAGTGAAGGTCTTGGAAAAATTTGGCATAGCTAGAATAGGTGTAGTACACATAGCTTGTTTCAGTTTTTCAAATGCACACTCAGCAACATGTGTCCATGTAAAAGCATCCTTTTTCAACAAAGTTGTTAATGAAGCTGCAATCTTCCCGTAATCCTTGACAAACTTGCGGTAGTAGCTAGTCAGTCCCAAAAAACCATGGAGGCTCTTGAGTGTTTGAGGATGCGACCAATTTTTTATGGTAGCTATTTTGGCAGGATCCACGCGAACCCCTTGGGCTGAAACAATATGCCCGAGATATTCTACTTCCTCCTGCCCAAAAACACATTTAGACTATTTTGCACAGAGATGATGATCAGAGAGAAGTTGCAGTACAAGATCCAGATACTGGAGATGCTCAGCCTATGTTTTACTATAGATGAGGATATCATCAACGAAGACCAAAATGAATTCCCACAAGTAGGGCTGAAATATTTTAATCATCAATGCTTGGAATGTGGAAGGAGCATTAGTGAGGCCAAAGGGCATGACCAAAACTCATAGTGGCCATCATGCATGTGGAAATTCATTTTAGGGATATCATCCTCATGAACCCAAATTTGGTGATACCTAGAACGATGATCCAACTTGGAGAAAAAATAAGCACCATGAAGCTCATCAAGAAGCTTATCAACAATAGGAATTGGAAACTTATCCTTGATTGTGATGTGATTAAGTGCTCGAAAGTCAATGCAGAGGCACCATGACCCATCTTTTTTCTGGACAAGAAGAACTAGTGAAGAAAAGGAACTGGTACTAGGGCGAATAATACCTTGCTTTAGTAAGTCTTGAATGAGCATCTCAATCTCTGTCTTTTGGTCAAATAGGTAGTGATAGGGCCTGATGTTGGGAGGAATGCTTCTAGGAAGGAGATGAATATGATGGTTCTTTGGTCATGAAGGTGGCAATCCCACTGGTTCAGTAAAGACACATGCATATCTATCAAAAAATTGTTGTAGATTTGAAGGAGTAGTGGAGGCCGCTGATGGTTGCATCTGAATGGAATGGAGCTGAGCGATGACACCATGTGAATTCTTCTTAAGGACCTTTTCCATGCGATGTGAACTGATGATGCTGAGAGACCCTGGTTGTAAGCCTTTCAATGTGTGTTTGTGCCCATTGTCTGAAAGTTGCATCCAAAGTTTAACAAAATCCCATAAGATGTGTCCAAGTGTGCGTAACCATTAAGCGCCCAAAACCACATCACATCTACTTAAGGGCAAGGTAAACATGTCAGAGCATAGGCTATAATCTCTAATAGAGATATGCACATTGCAACACTTCCCTTTACAAGGTAAGGTGCCCCCATTGGCAATCATGACTTCAAAGCTGGAGCAAGGATGGACAAAACAATCAGCCTATTTGGCAATCCGAGGGTCAATGAAGTTATGAGTGCTACCAGAATCAATGAGTATTGTAAGAGGAAGCTTCTTGAAGTAACCCTTGACCCGCATGGTTTGTGGGGTGGTGACTCCTGTTAAAGCATGGAGAGATATCTCTGAGTGGTCGTCCTGAGAAGGAGGGTCAGCATGCGGCTGTTGAATGTTGACCTGATCATCTACTGTATCCTGAGTATCTTCATAAACTTTAGTTGCAGGTGGAGAATCCACATCCAAGAGATAGAGCTTTTGCTCAACACATCTATGTCCCTCAGTGAATTTCTCATCACAATTATAATAGAGCCCTTTTTCTCTACGTGCCCACATCTCTGCTTCAGACAAATGCTTGATAGGAGTTGTTCTAGGAGCTGGCGTGATTGGACATCTTTGGGAAACCATATTTTTGAATGGAACAAAAGTGGATTTGGAGTGTTGTTGAGCTGTTATCTTGTCCTTCACCAACTTAGCCAACCCTAGGGCTTCCATCATTGTGTTGAGATGGAACATTTTAACCTCAGATCGGATTGCATCCTTCAGACCACTGACAAAACAACTCCTGATGAATTCATCAGACAATCCCTCTATGTGATTGGCTAGTTTCTCAAATTTTGTCTGATATTCTCTCATAGTGCTAGTTTGGCAAAGTTTAGTGAGTGCTCCTGTGAAGTCATCAAAAGCACTAGGGCCAAATCGTTCCAAAATGAGTTTGCAAAAATCTGTCCATTTTGGCTCTTCATGAGCCTTGATGTACCAACATAACCATTGAAGGGCTTCATGTTCCAAATGAAAGGATGCAAGTGGGACTTTGTTGACATCAAAAGTATTATGCAGACTAAAATATTGTTATGCCTGGTATATCCATCCAGTCAGATCATCACCATTGAAGTGAGGAAAATCAAGCTTCGGCCCATGAAAATTGCTAGAAGAATAGAACCTAGTGTTTGCAGAAGACTCTGGCTGCCATCTATTGTTCATAGCTAAATGCTGAAGATTGAGGCCAAGAATTTTTTCATCCAGATCTTGGAGTTTGGTCTTGAGGGCTTCAAGTTCATCCTCCATGTTTTTTGCCCATGCACGGGTGACAACCATAACCATGATTTTTTTTGGGGGGAATGGGTAGAAAAATAGAAACTTTTTTAGTAAAGGAAAATTTGGATTTGGGAAAAACTCTGATGGGTAATTGGGGTTTGACTAGGTTTTGGACACTTTTTGAGGGACAGGGAAGTAGAAAATGGGGATTTCTGAAGTGGGGTGAAAGAATGAGAACATTTGTCCAAGAGGGAGAAAGGAGCAAAAATAGGAAATGAACACTGTGGCAAAATTTGAAGGCGATTGGGTAAGAATCGAAGAAGTTATAGCAAACCCTAAAAATAGACAAATGTGGGATTTCTAGCTTTGATAATTGGAATTTGGGATAGGGTCCTCAAGGAAGGAAATATGTAGAATGGAATTTCAAGGGTTCCAGTGAATTTTCAAGGGAAACGGAGCTAAAGCAAGGAAGATATGGTGAAAAAATAGTTTTTTTTTTCCTGGAAATGATCTACAATGGGATCTACAATGGCTTTGGATAGATGTAATCTGTGATTTATTAGCTGGCAATAGATATGGACCCCAGGTATGTTTGGCTTCCTAAAGGTTTGGGAGATTCACTCGGCTACAAATGTTGTCTAACGGCTTGCATATTGGGGTAGTACCCCTCACTCCATAGCTCATGTAAAACTGATAACTGCTTTGCCACAAATGACAGCTCTTGGTTTACCTTATGGATGGGAACTAGTCAATTAGGTAGGGGTCGTTGCCCTTTTCACTAGCAGGTCCTCTCAATGGGCCAGCTACTTCAAGGTTCCTGTGGTACTCCTCACAATGAGTTTAAGGGCTATGCCCAGGAACTTCCCATAGTTAAGTGGATAGGGATTATTCCCTGATCTGAAACTGCAATTGAAATGAACAATATAGATGCAAAGAAAAAAGAACTACTGCAATAATCACAGTGCCTGGAGGCCACTGCAAAAAAAAATTTGGCAAAAATTCCACCCAGTGAGTCCAAGAAAGTGCCTTGATACCAGATGAGAGGAACCTCTTGCAACAAAATAATGAAAATGCATGAAATAACAGAAATAGTAGAACATAGAAGGAATTTATTGATCGCAGGCCACTTCGAGGGGGAAACCTCCTTTGAGCAAGCTCAATATAATAAACTCGTGGATGCCTTCATTGGCGTCAACACATACTTATATACTAAGTCTAATCTAAACAACTATTACTCCCCATGAATGTGGGATAATACAATATACTCACGGGATGACTTACAAAGCATATGCGTCCAACAACAATATACTAACAAAGTAAAGAGAAGGGTTAAACATGGGTTCCTAACTGAAGCTTTGAAAAAAGAGCTCAATGAGAGCTTTGTCGAGCACTATGGTGTGACATGAGTAGCGTATGGACATGTGATGAGATTTATATGAAAGCTAGATGAAGCAACGAACAAAACAAAAGGCTTATATGTACTGTATGAGCATGAGAATGCTTGATGTGGAGAGCAACAACTTGCAAGTGTTGTGTGCACAAATTAAATTACCTCCCTTTGTGCTTGAGGGAGGGGGTATTTATAGGTTAGAAGAATGGATGAGAGGTGAAGAAAAAGAAGAGTTAACTCAATTTGATTGGAGAGTTAACACAAAGGAAATTCGAGAGTCATCTGGGCTAAAATTGGAGTGATCTACCTAGTAAAAGCTTATCACTCAAGAAGAAGTGAGGAATAAGGAGTGCATGGGAATGCATGAGTTATTAATTAAAGATAAAATGAGCTAATTATGCATGTGTAGGTGTATGAAATAGTTAACTCTATATTTGGCATGAAAATCCATGCAAATAGGAAGAAAAATGGGTGAAAATGGAGCTTTTTTGAGTTAGAAACTTGAGTTTTTCCACAGCTGGAAACACGATAGGGTTCCCCAAGGATCGCCCCTTTCACCAGTCAGGTTGCTCAGGGGGCAACCCTGGGTTGCCCGGGGGTGATCCATTGGCAACCCATGGGGGACCTATAAAGGAGGGCACCTGGGTTGACATGCATGATGGGAGATGGTAGAGGAGATGAAAAGGAGGGGAGTTGCCTCCAGAAATAGGACAATCATGTGTGAAAATCCAAATCCCAGTTTCAAAGTAGGATCTCCTAGGGGGAGATTTGGATTTGTTGAGTGAAACTGAAAACCAAAAGTTGGAGATGGTTAGGGGGACCTCTAGAATAATTCTAGGGGGTGGAGAAGATGAAAACATTGAGGAGAGGTGAAAACTCACCTACAAGATGCATACAATGCTTAGGAATAGGGTCGCAAGCTCAGAAAACACAAGTTGACAAGTGTCAAAAAGCGTCAACAACAAAGAGAGAGAAAATGACAAAAGGGAAATAACACAATATGAAAGAAAAGACATGTCACCAAGAGAATTGTTGATCAGAGGATGTTATTTCATGCTTACATTTACGTGACAAGGATTATATCTCATCATAGGAGTCCTCATGGAGGCTGTACGTGATTTTGGTGCTTACAAGTTCATAGCTCAATTAGTGGATAAATGACATCCTTTTACTCATTTGTTGCATAAAAATGTGGCCTTCCAATGGGATGATAAATTTCAAAAAGATTTCTGACAATTAAAGGAGTATCTTGTGTCACCTCTGATTTTAATGCCACCTATCCAAGGTATACTCTTGTTATTGTATCTCTCTACCAGCTTAGTAGATCTAGGGGCACTCCTTGCTCAACATGATGATCATGGAAAGGAAAGAGCTATATATTATATTAGTAAAACTTTGGTGCATTATGAATTAAATTACACCTTGATAGCAAGAGCTTGCTTAGCAGTTATTTTTGCTTCTCAAAAACTCTGGCACTACATGCTAAACCAACAAACTAAACTCATATCAAAAGTGGATCCTCTCAAGTATCTTTTGTCTAAGGCAACCTGAACAAGTAGAATGGCTAAGTGGGTCATGATGTTAAGTGAATTTGATATCAATTATGTGGAGAGGAAGGCCATCAAGGGTCAAGTTATAGCAGATTAGTTGGCAGATTTCCTATTACAAGTGGATTATCCTTTAGTATCCAAGTTTCCTGATGAATCAGTCTTTGCTATGGAATCTTCATCTTTGTGGAAATTATATTTTGACGGGTCCTATACCAATCGTGGATTGGGGGCATAAATTATTTTTTGTTACCCCTTAAGGAGATTGCATACCTAGGTCATATCACTTAGCTTTCCCATGCACAAATGACATAGTTGAATATGAAGCTTTAATACCAAGTCTAAAAATAGCTATTTCATGGAATATTAAGGAACTTCAAGTTCTAGGGGACTCCCAATTAGTCATTAAACAAGTGAATGAAGAATACCACACAAAAGATGAGAAGCTATGGCCCTATAGGAAAATGGTAGATACATTAAGGGAGCATTTCAAAAGGATCTCATTTGAACAAATAGCAAGGTTAAACAGTAAGGTTGTGGATGCAATGGCCACTATTGGATCCCTTTTCGACATGCCTCATGGTAATCAAGACTATGAGTTTCTAGTTGAGCAACTTTTCACACCAGCCTATGAGATGTCAGAATCATAATTGGTATGCATCCTTATTAGTCCTAATTCCCCTTGGTACCAAGATGTGTACACTTATCTCCGTAATAACACTCTTCCACCCAATCTCTCTAGCTCTGAAAAGAGAAACTTTATTTGTCGATCCACTCACTTTACCATCCTTGGTGATACCTTATATAAATGAAGCCTAGATGGTATTCTCCTTAGATGTTTAAACCTTGAAGAATCCAAAACTACTTTACAAGTTTGTTAAGAGATGCAAACAATGCCAGCGACATGGGGATTTAATACATGCACCTGCTCAAGAGCTACAACCTATCACCACTCCTTGACCTTTTTCTCAATGGGGGCTTGACCTTGTGGGCAAAATTCACCCTCCTTCCTCCAAAGGCAATACATTTATCATAACCACCACCAAATATATCACAAAACTGGTAGAAGCCATTCCCTTAGCCAATATTACCATCAAACGAAACTCCAAAATTTTCCTTAATTATATTATTTGTTGATATGGTATCCCATCTGCCATTATTACCGATATTGGTAGGCCCTTCAAAAATAAATATGTCCGTGAACTTTGCCACACATTCCATATCCAACATCATTTTTCCACCCCTTACTACCTGCAAGGTAATGGTCAAGCTGAGGCTTCCAATAAAACTATCCTAAAGATCCTCAAGAAAATAGTCAATGATGCTATTTGTGATTGGCACCTGTAGCTTAATCTAGCTTTATGGGCCTACCGAACTAGCATTCATACCCCTACTAGAACCACTCCCTATTCGTTTGTTTATGGAACTGAAGCCATTTTTCCCATTGAGGTTGAGCTCCTATCTTTGAGAGTGTCATTAAAGCATGTGATTGATGAAGAGGAGTATCGGGTATCTAGATTGCATGAGCTTGAGGTACTAGAAGAGAAGCATTTGCACGCTTTGAATCATTTGCAATCCTATCAGAATCGGTTACGAAGAAGTTATAACAAGAAAATCAAAGTTAGAGGATTTGAGCTTGGTGACTTGGTACTTAAAGAAAATCAGAAGAATCAATAAGAAAGAGCGAAGAAAGGAAAATTTGAGCCTAATTGGCTTGGACCTTTTGTGGTTATAGAAGCTTATGGATTAGGGGCATATCAATTGGCAACTCCCAAAGCGGAATCTTTGGATGAACCCATCAATGTCATGCACCTTAAGAAATTCTATGCATAATCATCTAGAACATAAACGGTTGATGTGCGGTATTCCTACTTTGTGTCTTATACCTTTGGCATCTATGCTTCCCCCATTTGTTGGGTGTATTGTTCTCTATTTTAAATTACATTATTAGGAGCATGTCTTAGTATATGGTTACACATATGGATCCTTGAAACAAACCTAAAAAAAATCTAAAAAGCAAATATCCTAACTTTCCCACACAAACAAACTAATAAGCAAAAAGCCTTGACCTTAAAAGATCCTTGTAAATTAAGTTAATCTCCTAACTTTGTATAAAAAGCCAAATCTTTCAAAATAAAAAATCTAATATCAAAATCATGATGCCTTGATAGGATATATCTTTCCTACATCAGGCTATCATCTTTTTCTAAAATATTGAGCTTAATAAATTGGTAAAGGACATTGTGATGTTTTAACTTATTTTATTTGGTGACCTTTTGGGGTCATTTATGTTTTCTTTCTTTTTAGTATGTTGTGTGTGTGTGTGTGTGTGTATATATATATATATATATATATATATATATATATATATATATATATATATATATATCTTTTGTTCTTTATGGGTAGTTTAGCATAGGAGTGTCTTGGTTGGTGTATATAAATTTGTATCTTTTTCTGTGATATGTGTGTTTGGTGGTCAAAATGTGGCTGAAGAATGTTGTCTGTGTGCATCAAATCATTTTATTGTCATTTTTCTTTTTTACCTTTTTCTTCTTAAATCCATCTATTTTATCATGATTATCTTCTTTTTTCATTATTATAAATATTTATCATTTATCACTATCTATTATCATTTTTCCCATTTATTATCCTTTATCTTATCTCATATCTTGCATCTTTTAGTGTTTTATCTTCTATCATTTTGTCATTTGTATATTTTATCTTATCTTATACTTTAGATGATCTTATATCTTTATCTTATTTTGTTTTATGTCTTCAATCTTTCATTGTTTTATGTCACATTCCGAAGAAGCTTGAAGATCTCTATACCATGATGTGTATGAAGGAGAGCGATGAATGGGGGCATGAGTGCATGTATGTGTGTGTGTGTGTGTAACCGCTCTATGATGAAAAAGAAAGCATAACCAATAATATCCTAGATGGATCTATTCCATTCTATGAGGGAAGTACAATGAGTGCAAAACCATCCATATCTATATACCATGTCCATGTCCAAATACTATCACATTACATCATAACATACAATCCTAAAAACCATAAACATATCACATATCCATTTTATCCCAATTTTAATTTTATATGCTTTTCCTTGAAATTAATGTGTCTTCTTTTCGAGAGTTTGCCTTGTGTTCTCCAAGCCAACCTCCCAAGGGGGCATCACTGGGGCATGCTATCAGCTTTTTCTTCAGTGTTCTTTGATACAATACCACATAGGCGTGACATTATATCAAAGAGGGGCAAAATGTAGACACCTAAAATTAACATAAGGTATTATTTACATTTTCATCACACGTGCATATTTCTTCTAGTTTCCCTTATTAATTAAATAATTAAATAATATTAATTATTTAATTGAATCTAATTATTCCCCCTTCTAAAAATAATTAAATAATGGCAATTATTTAATTAAGCTAATTATTCCTCTAAATTTAATTATTTCTCCTTTTAAATAATATTAATTATTTAATTAAGTTAACTATTCTTTCAAAAATAATTAAATTAAATATAATTATTCTCACCATCCCTCCTATGATTAAATAATCTATAAATTATTTAATTAGCTAACACCTTCTTAAATTAAATAAATAAATCAAATTTATTTAATTTCCTTCACACTTCTTTTTAAAATAAATAATAAAATCTTATTTATAACATTTTTGGATGCTAAATAATTATTATTATTTAAATTCCTAAATCCATGGCTTTTTGTCTCATTCAATCTCCACCCTTGATCAAAAAATCATACAACTTAATCTCTAACCTTCAAATTGACTTTGAGTTAACATATGTCAATCCCTTGATTTTTGGATTTAAGTCCTTGATTAAC
Source organism: Cunninghamia lanceolata (assembly GCA_027924645.1). NCBI lineage: Eukaryota > Viridiplantae > Streptophyta > Pinopsida > Cupressales > Cupressaceae > Cunninghamia > Cunninghamia lanceolata. Next base: position 42,993 of record BSBN01001957.1, read on the forward strand.
TCATGGCTTGTTGTCTTATTCATTCTCAACCATTGATCATAATTCAAATTCTTTTGATCTCAACCCTCCATTCTTTTCAAGGAAAAGCATATAAGCACATATTCTCTAAGCTATTTTGAATCACTTCTTATCTTAGCCTTATGCTGTCATTTTGATTCTCGAAGAACTTCTCATTATCTTGGCCTTATGTTGTCATTTGATTCTCGAATTATCAAGTACTCAAGCACTCAATCATTGAAGCACTCTACCATTATCAAGCAATAGCAAGCTATCACAGTTATGTGAATCTGAGAGCATTTGAATCACGATTTTATAAACAATAGAGCTATTTAGTATTATATTGGTTGTTGATAGTTGTATTTACATTCATAGCTTTTTATCTCTTTCTCTATTGTGTAGCTTAGATTTGTCCCTATATCTTTGTATTCCACTTGGTTTGATGCATTTGCTATTATCTACATTTCTATAGCTTACAATATGTGTGTCCACACACACACATTAACAAATATGATTTAATAAATTGAATGAAGCTGCCCATTAAGAAAACAATTCAAAAAGATGTAGCAAAGTCCAACAAACAAATAGGTGGACTAAAAGGGTAAGTGCACAAAGATGAGGGACCAAAATGGGGTCTTAAGTTGCCACTTTTTTTTTGAAATCAGGAAACATTGATGTTGGATGAGAAATTGAAGATAGCTACACTTAAAATTTGAAGATGGAACAAAAACAAGAGTTGTAGTGCTTCGAATCTAGTTTCTAAACTACTAATTTTTCCAAAAAATGGTTGAGTTTAAGGGGTTCATAAAGGAGGAGCACACAAATTGGTCCTATTTTTCTCAAAAAAACATAACATAGCGTCTAGTGTGCTCCCCCTAAAATGTTAACGTTTTTAGTATTTCAATAATCGCTCTAGTGAGAAATTAGCTAACACCATGTAGTTTATGCCTTATTTTTCTGATAATTTTTTAATGAATAATTGATTTTTTAGTAATTTTTAAAGTGGACACATCCTAAAAAATAGAAATTTGAGCGTGCTCCCCCCTAAAATGTTTGAAAACTAATCAAAATTTGATTTTTTTTGAATTCGTGTAGAATGGAATCTAGTTTCTAAAAATATAACTTATTTCAAATTTTGATGAACGATTAAAAAAAGTCAAAAATACTAGACACTGGTTTTTGATAAAAAAACTGGACACACTAACAAAAGAAATTCAAGATAAAACACTAAACGTACTCAAAATGTGAAAAAAATTATATGGTTAGATAACTAACAGAGAGCTCAAGATTATGGTGGTATTTTATTTTAGTTTTCATTGAAAAAAGTGCCATTCTGATGGGGAGCATGCTCCAGATTATCTCCAGATTTTGCTAAAAATTGATAAAAACACGTCAAACAACCTTGAGCATAACGCAAGTGTGTTATAACGTGCTTGCATTATGTGAAATCAATAATGCGTTATGATGAGTATAACTGGCAATACACATGCCAATTGTATTTTCTTAAAAGTTTCTAAAGCCTTTTCAACAAATTCATTTTTTGCATATATTGCAATCATTGCATTCCATTATAGAACATCTCTTTGAGGTGTTATGTCATACAATTGACATGCCTTGTCTATGCTTCCACACTTTACATACATGTCTACAAGGGTAGCTGCACTTCCTATCATCTCTCTCACTCTCTACTCCCCTCCCCTCTCTATGCCCTACCCTTTCTTTGAGTCTCTACTTCCCTCCCCTGTCTACCTCCTACCTTCTCTCTCACTCTCTTCTTCCCTTCCCTATCTACCTTCTATCCTCTCTCTCATTATCTACTTCCCTCCCTTATCTACCTCCTACCCTCTTTCTGAGTATTTGCTTCCCTCGCCTCTCTACTTTCTACCCTCTCAGTCTCTACTTCCCTCTCCTATCTACCTCCTACCCTCTCTCTCTTCTTCCTTCCCCTGTCTACCTCCTACAATCCTCTCCCACTCTCTACTTCCCTCCTGTCTCTACCTCTTATCCTCTCTCTCACTCTCTACTTCCCTCCCCTCTCTACCTCTCCTCATAATTCTTCCCATCCAATGAATTTTCATTAATTATCTTGTTTCCATTTCATCATCCCAATTTATATCCTCGTACCTCTTTGCATGTCCTTGTTTTCTTGTTTCCATATTCTTTGTCAACATGTGAGAGGAGAGGGAGGAAGAGGGAGAGAGGATGAAGATGGATGGGAGAGAGAGGGGAGAGATAGGGTGATAAGGAGAGAGAGAGAGTCCTAGTTTTCTTGTTTTGAGAGAGAGAGAGGGTTGGTAGGGTTTATGAGTTTAGGGTTGCTTAACTTTAGGTTTTAGTGGAATTATTTAGGGTTTAGGGCTTTAGGGTTGCTTGGGTATTTTTTAGGGTTTAGGGGTTTTGGGAGAGAGAGAGGTTTAGGGTTTCTCAGGTTTAGGGGCATATTTAGGCTTTATGAGTTTAGGGTTGCTTAGACCTTTAGGGGTAAATTATTTAGGGTTTATGAGTTTCTAGGATTGCTCAAGTTTAGGGTTTAGGGGTTAGAGTTAAAGGGGAATTATTTTATAATTTCCCTCCAATCCTCGTAATACTAATGCATTAGTCCACCCATATCCTAATCCATCAATCCCTATCATCCATCCACCATATAACTCACTATCTAATCCACCATCATTCTAAGCTCTAATCCATCAACCCATGAACGCTTGAAAAATTTTCTCCAAAGAGTCTTTACAAAATCCAAAAATAAAATCAAAGATATGGAGCCATCCAAATCCACTGATCCAATTTCATCCCCCTCTAACACTCCCAATCCTAATCCATCCGGGCCTCCTATATCCATTCACTCAATCCTAATCCAAACCCCACAACATCTTCCATCATTATCCATCAACTATATGCATATCCTAGTCCATCAACCATGAAGCCATGAAGGATGTGACCCAAGGACTATTAGCAAGGAATCTAAGAACATCATGTACTCAAATTCCTATCCTTGAGCCTAACAAGGAACCTCCTAATAACATGTATACCACTCCAACATCATCATCCACTCCTATGTCTATCCATTTGATTGAAGAGTCTCCTACCATAAGTCCAAGTCAAACCCCATCATGTAGCCATGTTGTCAAACATCCAAAGATTATTTATCCTAGATCCAAGAACCCATCACATCCATCTAAGAAACTTAATAGCTATACATTAAGAGCCTAGTCCAAAGAATGTGGAAACACCAACCACCCATCCTAATCTAAATCCAAACATCCCATCTAATCCCATCTCGGTTCCCTTACCATCTCATGGTCAACCCCTCTGTACATCGATCCTATCATTAATCTGCCAACATCTCATAGTGAACCCCCATCACCACCTCTTACTCTCCAATCCAATGAATATCAATGCATCCCCACTTACCCTATCCATATCTAATATTACGCTATCCATGCTTATCCTCCCTGTGATCAAGATACTATCTATGATCAAGATCTTATCCATGAGCAAGTAAGTTCCCACATCACTCCTATCCATCATCCCATTAGCCCTATCCATCATCCTATGCTAGTCCTATTCATTATCCATCAATATCCCATGATGAGACACTTGGTCCCCAAGAAAACATAGAGAATCAAACAAATATCTTGGATCGTAGATCTTGAATCACATCCCAATGAGTATAATGATTTAATCAAGATCCAATAATTCTACATCCATTTCCCTTTGATCCTCCATCATCCTAGGTTGAACTAGATATGTTTAGGTGTTTAGCCTAGTTGTTTGAGTTTAGGGTTTAGGGGTCAGGGGCATTATTTGAGGTTTACATGAGTTTAGGGTTGCTCAATTAAATAGGGTTTAGGGTTTAGGGTTAGGGTTTAGGGGAATTATTTAGGCTTTAGAGGTTTAGGGATGCTCAAGTTTAGGGTTTAGGGTTTAGGGGTTAGGGGTTTAGGGTTTCTCGAGTTTAGGGGTTAGGGTTTCTCAAGTTTAGGGGTTAGGGTTTAGAGAGAGATAGAGTGAGGGGACCAATAGAGATTGGGAGAGATAGGGAGATAGAAGTTTAGGGTTTCTTCTAGGTTTTATGGTTTAGGGGTTAGGGGTTAAGGTTTAGAGGTTTAGGTTTATGGTTTAGATAGAGAGGAGAATAGGGAGATATAGAGGAGACCAATCCTAGGAGAGATATCTATGTCTCCTCTATCCCTCTCTTTAACTATACCTCTCTCTCTATCTCTCCCTGTCTCTCTATCTTTCTCTCTCTTTCGATCCCCTCTCTCTAACTCTACCTTTCTATCTCTCCTTCCCTCACTATTTGAGGTTTACATGAGTTTAGGGTTGCTCAAGTAAATAGGGTTTAGGGAACACCTTTAGGGTTAGGGTTTAGGGGAATTATTTAGGCTTTAGGGGTTTACAAATGCTCAAGTTTAGGGTTTATGATTTATGGATTAGGGTTTAGGGGTTAGGGGTTTAGGGTTGCTCGAGTTTAGGGGTTAAGGTTTAGAGTTTAGAGAAAGATAGAGCGAGGGGACCAATAGAGATTGGGATAGATAGGGAGATAGAGGTTTAGGGTTGCTTCCAGGTTTTATGGTTTAGGGGTTAGGGGTTTAGGGTTGCTCATTTTTAGGGTTTAGGGGTTAGGGGTTAGGGTTTAAGGGCATTATTTAGGGTTTAGGGTTTAGGGTTTAGGGGTTAGGGGTTAAGGTTTAGAGGTTTAGATTTATGGTTTAGGTAGAGAGGAGAATAGGGATCCCTATCTCTATCTCTTTGGACATATGGATCCCTATCTCTTAATCTATCCCTCGCTACCCCTCTCTCCTCCTCTCTATCTCTCTCCCCATCCCTCTACCTCTTGAAAGATCTCTCCCTATGTATCTAGACATCTCTCCATCTATATATCCCTCTCTACCTCTCTCTATATTTCCCTATCTATCTCTCCCATGCTAGATCTATCTCTCTATATCTCCCCTCTCTCTCTATATATATGTATCTCTATCTTTCTCCCTCTATAGAGCCCTTTGTCTATCTCAATTCCCATCTCTCCCTCTCCTTGTCTCTATCTCCACCTATCCCTCTCTATCTCTCTATTTTCCCCTCTTTCTATATTTTTTCCTTTCTCTAACTCTATCTCTATCTCTCCATCTCTTTCTGGATGTCCCCGAGCTCTCTCCCTATCCATGTCCATGTCTCTCTCTATCTTTCCATGTCTCCCGATCCCTCTCTATATATAGGATAGATAAATGAAGAAAGAGAAAGAGAGAGAATCTCCCATGTAGATACAAGGTTACATTTGTCCCTCTTAGTATTAAAAAGTTCTATTTCATGAACCACATGGATATTTGAGTCTAGGGATACTCTTGCACCATCACTTGATTACCTATTTGATGCACTACATGCATGGTTACAATATATTTTATGTGAGAGCATGACATCCTAGACCATGATTTTGGCACCAACATTGAGAAGGTTATGATTTTTACATGCATAATGCGAGTACATTCTGGGAAGCATGAAAAATGGTAAAAAAGCATGTGGGATCCGTGTTTCAGACCCCACATGACTGTTATTCCTACTTTTCATGAACATATCGGACAAGAAAACGCTTTTCACGTTGTTTGACTTATTGAGAATCATTTTTATATCAATCCACCACTTTTTTTTGTTTTTCAACCTAGAAGAACTGATTTTGCATGTTTTTGGAGAAAATTTTATTATTTAAACTGAAAGTTTCATGTTTCATGCGTGATATTGTTTCAAAGCTAATTACCATTGATATATAGATTGAATTTGATGATATATGCTTGTTTTTTCCATAAATTTCACTAATCCTATTCTATAATTATATAGAATTCATAATCAAACTTGTGAAAAAGAAGAAATTAAGGATTTTGAAGCCATCTTTTGGAGAATTGGTCAACTGCAGTATCAAATTCTAAGGTATGTTTAGCTTATGTCCATTTTAATTCACATATATATGTTCTTATGTTATTTATGTCTTTAAATGTCTTTATGTCTTTGTTTTTTATTTTTTTTATGTTCTAAGATATATGTGTCTAGGTATATCAGTTAGTTCAGTCAAAGAGACTCCAAAGTCCTCATGTTTCCGCCTTGTTTTAGCCCTTCATGCCTTCATTTCACCTATTTTCAACTATACAAGAGAAAAACATTATCAAATACTTCATAAAATAATTTTAGTGAACAATTGTTTGTCATACTCATATTCATGATCAATGGAGCCAAAATTGATTTTGGAAGACTCTTACTTTTTGCCCTAGGATGATATAGAAGGATTTATTCTTTAATACATGCATAATTCAATTTTATTTAATAGAACCATGCAATGGCTTGAATCTTAGACTATCCTATTCCCCCTATTATGACAATCCTACTTGTCTCTATTGATCATTTAGACATAACTGTTAGGTGTCCTTTTGATAACTTCTCCATGCATGTTTCATAGTATGAATTCTCTTGGAGAAGGTTGGAGGATGTGGAGACCTATTTAGTATCTTGGGCTAGGACATTCCTTATGCACCAATTCATAAATAAGTCACTTTTAGTCAATAGAAACCAAAATACATCCATTTACAATCATGGATTAGTTAAGGACAGCTAGGTGGTAAATTTATTGCCATTGGCAACTTCACAAATTTTGTGTCTTACCTTGTCCTCCTTGGTTTTCTCCATGGATCTCCATCATTTTCTTCATGATTCGTATAATTCATCATGTCGTAGTGGATTCATCATTCGATAATTATCTAATCACAATAACCCTAGATGGTTATCCCTAGGACTACTCTGTCAATTGTACACTATGTATTTTAGCAATTTAGATTTACTTCATGTGTGTTTCAATGGTTTGCAGTGTTAGGACAATCTTGATCTTCTTCAAACTTTCACCTTTTTTCTGTATTGAAAAATCTCTAAAATAATCCTCTTAGAACCTTATGAATAAAGTTAGGACTGTTATGACTTTTATGATTGCCCTCATAGCTGTGACAGTCTTATTTGCATCTGTATATGACAATCATCTCTCCATGCGATGAACTTGTCTAGGATATATTTTTGCAACACCCATCCTCACCTTCATTCTCATTGCAAAGATCAACAACATTCCTAAGCAAGGCATTTATACCTATTCATGATTATCCTACTTGTGTTGGTTATGACAGCAGATTGTCTCCTTCTTCATAGTGGCCTGTATGGAAATTTAACTTATGCACATGATTATCTACTTGAGTTTGGCATTGCCATATTAATGAGCCTTGAATTCAATAATTGTCTCTTGATATCCCTTCTTCACCCTCTACAATAATCCTAAGCATAATTTTGTCACTACTATTCACAACATATTTCATGAGACTGTCTTCCTTTTTTCCATTGTTTTGACAATTAAGGCATGACTAGGGAGTAGCTGAATGACATCTCTTCTTAATTAAGATAGTCTTCTTCCTTATTTCACAAGCTTGTAGGATCTCATGAGTCACTTGACCCATACTTCATTAGAATAATCTTGAGGTGTGGAGAGATTTAAATTCATAGATAGGGTATTGACAATTTGCTAAACAATTTCAAAATGTTGGTTAGGACAGTCCCAAGCATGGAATTTTGATAGGTTGCCTTTCGCTATGGAATTGAGGCTATGGTTTTCTTCCAAATACCCTATATTCTGCCCTCCCCTGTACTAAAAACAATACTTTGCCCTAGGCTTAACACCTCAAACAAAGTGGTCTCCTTCACAAACTGCCACTAGGTCTTGTAGGGCAAAAAATTGACCTTTTCCAACATAATTTCCTAACAAGAACTCATACCCAGAATATGAGCACATATTTGAGTACCCTTTTTGACCCTACTCAATATATCAAGAAATCAAGTGTGGTTGTTTTTTAACACAATGATCAAAAATCTGCTACTACGCTTTGGATGAAGGCTAATTTGGCCTATTTGAATGGGTCACAAGAATTAGCAAGAACATATGACCATGAACATAAGCTCACACATGAACATAGTTGCACTCCACTTGAAATGCCTCAAAACAACATTCACTAATAGTCATAGTGGAATGACATTTTTATACTCTTTAAAGGGCCCCATTTATGGATCACACCTTCTCAATATAGAAAATTTTAATCCCCATAATCTCACCAAAGCATGAAATGATAGTTTTCTTACAAAAATGGAGGAAATGAGCACCACAACCTATTTGAAAAATTGTTACAACTCACTTTGATACCACTCAATCCATAAAAAATATGATGGAGATTATGTATTATACTTCATCAACATAACAAAATTTTAGAGGAGAGAGTTATCTACAAATATATGGACATACAAGCATCATGACACAAGATGATACAAAGGGAGTTATAAGTAGATAAAACACTAAAAAGGAGGTTTTTATGAGTGTAGGACAGTCACAAGTCTATATAACAGTCCACTATCATAGTCATGACTATCATGAAGTTGTTTTCAATTTATGCATTACTTAATATGTCTTTGATCTTTTGTCACAAGTATCTAGAAGGTTATCTTCAAGGGTTAATGTTCTTTTGACTATCACAAAGTTTTTGATCTAGTTTAAGACTATTAGGATAGTCAATTTTTTTTGATTAACAGTCCCCTTCGATGGCATTCATTTGGTCATCCTTCAAAATCACCTCCATACAACTCATATATGTAAAACATTAACCATACAATTCATGATTTCCAAACCTAAAATAATGGTTTAATACTCATATAAGAGTCCAAAAAATGGCCTTCAAGGTGCAAGACAGTCAAGAGCAGTCAAGGTGATGTTCTTATGATTTGATAGGGTCAAAGGGAGGCTTAGTATTAGAGATATACCTTTAAATAGTGATCTCTCAACACCTTATGGTTTCAAATAGTTTTGAAGTCTCTTAGCAGCCCTATTTTCCTTTATGGAAATACTCATGATAGTCTTGAAGGAACAAAACTATTTATGTACATCAGTCCACTATGATTATCATAGTATTCGAGTCTTTTGGAAACCTTCCCAACTTTCTCCTTCATAAGATTCATAGTCCATAATTCAAGTGTATTAAATTTCTACCCTAAATGTCCTCTTTCCATTCAGGTGTATACTTCATGATTAGGTATTCAAGTGTATACTCTATGACTTTGTATTTGTATTCGAGTGTATACTCCATGAATTTGTGTATTCCATTGTATACTTGGTGAGTTTTGTGATTGGGAAAAAGAAGTGAAGAATCTATATGAAGGTCTTTTAGACCTGCTCAAGGAGTTTTGAAGCTTTCTTGGCCATTATTTGACAAAGTGTGATGACTGTCCCAAATGATTGTGCATGACAGTGTTGGGACAACAATTGGAAGTTCATCAAATCTAAGTCTAAAAGTGTTGGTTGTGCATATTACTTGTTGGGAAGAGGTCTTAGAAGGTCCTACAGATCTAAACAAAGGATTTTAGAGCATTCTTCAAGGGTTAGACAAGTTTTATTATGACTATCCCAAGAGAAGTAGTTTTACAATCATTGAGTAAGTGTTGGCACCCATGCAAGCTAGGGTTTGCTTTTGAGTCTAGGTGTTTAATACCTATTGGAATCACCTTTAGAATGTTTGAAATAGGCTCCCAAATCTATATTGAGGTTTTTGAAAGCATTCCAAGTGGATTTTCCTTAGTTCATTGAAGTCATATAGGAAGGTGTACATAGGAGCAGCAATAGAGAACATGCAAGAACAATTTGTCTTTTGGGTCTATTTTCGTGAACTCCACCCTTCCTCTACATCATTTATGACTTTGTGTATTTGAGTGTATACTCCATGACTTTGTATGTTCAATTGTATACTCCATGACTTTATGTATTCCATTGTATACTTGGTGCGTTTTGTGATTGGGAAAAAGGTGTGCAGAATCTATATTAAGGTCTTTAAGACCTGCTCAAGGAGTTTTGAAGCTTTCTTGGCCATTATTTGACAAAGTGTGATGATTGTCCTAAATGATTGTGCATGACAGTGTTGGGGCAGCAATTGGAAGTTCATCAAATCTAAGTCTAAAAGTGTTGTTTGTGTATATTCCTTATTGGGAAGGGGTCTTAGAAGGTCCTACAGACCTGAACAAAGGATTTTAGAGAATTCTTCAAGGGTTAGACAAGTTTTATTATGACTGTCCCAAGAGGACTAGTTTTACAATCATTGAGTAAGTGTTAGCACCCAAGCAAGTTAGGGTTTGATTTTGAGTCTAGGTGTTTAATACCTATTGGAATCACCTTTATAATGTTTGAAATAGGCTCCCAAATCTGTATTGAGGTTTTTGAAAGCATTCCAGGTGGATTTGCCTTAGTTCATTGGAGTCATATAGGAAGGTGTACATAGGAGCAACAATGGAGAACATGCAAGAACAATTTGTCTTTTAGGTCTATTTTCATGAACTCCATCCTTCCTCTGCATCATTTATGACTTCGTGTATTTGAGTGTATACTCCATGACTTTGTATGTTCAAGTGTATACTACATGACTTATATGTGTGTTCAAATGCATACTCCATGACTTATGTATGTTCAAGTTATCTTGATACAATGTGTCTTATTTAGAAGTTTGTAGAACCTTATTATTCATTATGACTATGCTATTCATTGTCATTATAAAATTTCTAATTATCATTGTCTTATTCACCATGCTTGTAGAAATCATCATCATGCCGAGGAAATGAGATAAGACTCTAACACCGGAAGAGCATGAAGCTGAGAATGAGAGGAAAGGAGAAAGAATGAGGCAAATTCAAGAAAGTAGGAAATTTTCAACCATACAAGAAGGTACTCCACCATTGCCAATTGAAGAGGAACATGACACGTCTAATGAAGCTAAGAGAGAGATGGAATTGGTGGCACAAAGGGAACGAATGCAAAACCTCCGTGCAATGAGGAAAGTGAATCTCCAATTTGGAGGCACACCATCGTCCACAGGTCAACTTGAAGGAACACCAGCATTATCTTCTCAAATTGGAGACAATCCATCTTTCACAAGTAAAGTAGAAGGTACATCTGCATTTTCTTCTCAAGTTGGTGGCATGCCATCATTCACACCTCAAGTTGAAGGTACATCATTTTCATGCTTTTCACCTCCAATCAAAGGTATGTCATCTATCCCATCTCAAGTAAATATTGAAGAAATTCCTAATGTTGAGTCTACTTTACCAATTAAAACGCATCCTAGAATTTTGCATAGGAAGCCTAAGTTTCTAATTGATATTGATGAGAATGTATTGGAGCACATGCAGGATAAGATTCCCATGTGCACTTGCCAAAGATATGTGAATAAGATATGGAAATTATTCTTTGAGAATTTAAATGAAACTGGAAGATGTCAACTCTTTGTTGAATTGATGAGAAATCTAAAATATAGGCCCACTATGAAGATTCTTGGCCTAAGAACATTGAATGCCTCAAGTGAAAAATTAATTGTCAAGAATCTAATGAGTGCGTATGAGAGTGTGGGTTCCACCTCATGCACCAAGGATAGTAATGTCACACGACGTGTCATTACATCAACAATTGTAATCCAACAAACAAAAAATCTTTCCTCATTAGAAAGACAAGTCAAGGATTGAAAATAAATAGAAAAACTCTAATGAGAGCCATTGGAAGATGTCAAAGAGTTGACGATCCAAACACTAATGAATTGTGGGTATTCTCGAGACTCCCATAGAAAGACAAAGTTGTTGTGGAAGCTTTGAGATTATTGATTGAAGACTTTTGCAAGAATTACACAAGGGCATCTTCGAATCAAAGGGATGTGGTAAGAATAAGAATTGGTAGTTGAAACTGTGAGCCACATCTAAAGCATTTTTTGGATATGAGTGAAACACAGTTTTTTGGTAAATTTCTAGAGATGTATACTCAAATTAAAATTTCTTGAAGATATTTTGAAATACCAAAACCTTTCTTTATAAAAATAAATCACACACACACTACTTGTTGTAGATTACATATTGAATTTTTTAACCATTGGGATGTTTATCGGTCTATATGTTTAGATTTGTATACTAACAATGTTTTGTAGGATTGTGGCATACATGCCCCACCAACTACTTCAAGAGACTTCATATCAATAATTTTATGTGATAGAGAGGAAGGTCAAATATTCTATAGGAAATTATGCTTGGATGGCACATGTCAGCATTGTGGTGGCTTGCAACGTATGCCAATATGTGAACTTATGGAAAGAACACATTCGGTTGGAAACGAACTAGTAGAGTTCGGCAAGTATAAAATAGTGGCTTACAATACAAAAGATGGTAAAGAAGCAAAGAGGTGTGAATATGTTATTCAAAATATTCCAATGTATCAGTTTATGTCTATATTTCGTGACAGTATAGTGTATGAGTATGTAAGACATGCCCATAGAGTTCAATGGTTTGACTTGCAATTCAAGTTATGTAAGGACACATTTCTAGTTGGTAGCATTGTTTCAGTTGTTAACTTTGCAGAGAACTACAGTCTATAGCCACAGTGTGAGGTGCAATCCCAATATTACAACTTGACACAGGTTTCTATATTTGTGCACATCGCATTCATTCATGCGAATGATAGTATAGAGGATGATAGAAAGATCATAAGGGAGTATCATTTTTATATAAGCGATGATCCCATGCATTCCATGGAGTTTGTGCAATGTTTCTTTCAGGTGTTCTACAATGATTTGGCTAGAAGGGGCATATCATTCAGTCAGCATATCATACGGTTGGATAACTATGCATCACAATTCAAGAACTCACAAAATTTCTATTGGCTTAGCAGGAGGCATAATATTACATGTGTTCAGCATATGTGGAACTTTTGTGAGGCCAGGCATGGAAAGGGGGAGCATGATGGTGCAAGAGCATGTATCAAAAGAGCCATAGAATGAGAAGAGTTAAAGTATAAAGACAATGCAAAGTTGACAGATGCAAAATCAATCATCAAGTGGTGTAATGCAGTGATGGGTCTAGGTAATGAAGGTAAGTCTTTAGTTCATAGATTTTTTTGGTTGATAGATGATACTAACATTGCACCATATGAGGACTATTGTACACTGATAGGATCAAGTGAGCTACACTCTTTCAGAAGCTCAATTGTAGGTTCATGGAGTATCCATACGCGGAAGATGGCATGCTTTTGTTCTTCATGTACAATTCAATCCTAGAATGAGTGCGAGTCAAAGGAGTGGGTTGACAAATGGTAGTTAAGTTATCTTAGCCCACTTGACAGGTATCAACCCCTGACAGCATTGGAATTGACACATATGGAATCATCAGTTGACTTTGACTACATATCAAATCTAGTTCAACGAGGTAATATATCTACTTGCATAGTTAAATTTAAAATTCCTAATGTTAACTTAAACTTTGTAGTATTTTTGTAATGTTGACTAATTTCATCTAATTTGCTACACATATCATTATAGGGCATGTTTATGTAGTTATTGTAGATGAAGATAATGAAGAGGGAACATATTATTACTTGTGTTGTTGTGTTGAGGCCAAAAAGAAATTGGAGGCCCCAGTTGCAAATGGAGAAAACATCGAATACCCTATAGGCTCAGTGGTTGTTACTGGAACATGGCTTAGAAGGTACCCACATAAGAGTGTTAATGTTTGGCTATTTGAGGACTTTGACATGCATTGGAAGATTCTTCATTACTCCAACCTTGTTGTAGAAACCAATGTTCATTTGATACAATATCGAGGTAGACCTTTGAACAAGACCTTGTGGAAGGTACGTGAGTCTGACCATGAGGCAATACTTGAGACAATAAAGAGTAGAGAAGACCTAGATGGTTTGTTGGATTAATTTGTAAGTATGCATAAAATTTCCTAGATGGTTACTTGTACTTTGTTTTGTATATAAGCAGTAGTATGAATTGCTTCTCGCCAGTATATTTACGTTTAGTCAATTTTGCTTTTTGATGCTTCTCGCAGGAGGTCACAATTCTAGTTTGTCCAACTATGAACAAAGAAGCTAGAGAAAAGATGATGGAGAGTGATCATCAGATGGTGGTAAGTGATCGATTACATATGTGATGTTATATATTTCATGTACATTTTGTTATAGTAATGTGCATATTGTTTGATTGTATTAACAGGTGGAGCTGCATGAGCTTGAATTGTTGAAGAGGTCTACTCGATGATAGAGAGAGGATGAGTCATGGATTATCTCTCCATCTTCACGGTCAGGCAAGGGTCGTCAATTATTTCATAAAAGTCCCTAGGAAACTAGGTTTGGGACATACTTTTGTTGATAACTAAGAGGGGGGTGAATCAGTTATCTTAATTAATTTAACTTTATTTTCTTCAAATTAAATAAGCATGCATAACCATGAAAGCAGGAATAAACTTAATACACATAACACAATGATTTTGATGTGGAAAACCTTGTTAAGGGAAAAACCATGGGGTGAGTAACCCAAGATTGTATTCTCTGTTAAAAGAATAAGGTAGTACAAAATGACACTTGCCAATTAGGGCTTACTGCCTGAGCACACTGCTCACAAGAGGCTCACTGCCTACAAGAGACTCACTATCTACAAGTTATAATGAAAGTAACAAGATACTTGAACTGATGAGAAGCATGCACATATGCTAAGGTTCAATTCTGGTTAGGCTCAATACACTAATCTACTGCACTTCATTCTTCCTCTTCTTGGTGTTGTTGTCCTGTCACATACCGGACCTATATTACTACTTCCACACTGCTCTCTGCCTTTCTTCACACTCTATTACACCACACATACACCTTCACATCCAAATCCATCTTGTATATATATCCGCACCAATGATTTTAACACCTTTCTAGTTGGCATCCAGAATAGTCCATAATTTCCCAAACTCTAGTCTATTGGTTGAATCCTTGCTTATCAAGTGATGTGTATCAAGGAGATGCTTATAGAAGTCATCAATCATGTCATCCAATCATGAATGATCCCTCAAGAAACTTGATCATCATCAATATCTCATCCAGAAAAAGGTTTGATGCTCTATCAGTCAGTTCTTCCTCAGTCTACTCTACCAAATAGGAACCCAACACTTAGGAGATCATATCTTCTCACTCTTTCATCACCGGAGCCTCAATCTCTGGAAACTATTAGTCATGGTACTCCTCTTGACTTCCCCAAGTCTGCACTTTGCTGAGTTTCTCCCTCTGAGAGATCTAGACTTGATTGTAAGACCTAGCTGCATGCTCTGTTCTTGCTTACCAGACCACAACACTCTTCAATCTGACTTTCGGTATAGGCACACCATGTCCTGCGGATGAATGGGATGAACTTTGTTTCCATCAATGACAACAACCATGAAGCTACAATGTGTCTCTTTCCAACAATCTCCCCCTTTGGCATTGATTGCAACACTTAGTGAAAAATGACTAAGTATTATAGTATACTCCCCCTTGGCTGATGCTCTTGTTCTTATGCACAATTTTCTGGAGCTCCCCCTAAGCTGGATTCCTCATTTTTCACTTCTCCTCACTCCCCCTTTGACATCAATGGAAAAGGGTAGGATTTGCATACCAAAATTTCCAAAAATAATCAATACTTGGCCGCACAAATATATATACATAGCATACTTATACTAAAGTATATCTGCAAAAGTTGTCTTCAATTCGACAAATTCTGTTACCCAACTCTGCTTCATCCTGTCCAAAATTGAGATGTGACCACTCAACAGGAATGCAAAAGCGTCTACCCTCTTTAGATCTGTCAGATCACTGGTCCGGGCTATGGTCTGAGCATCACTTAGGGCCTCATGCATGGCCTCTAACTTAGGGATAATTATCCCTCTAAGTTCACTCAACCTTCTTATTCTATTTTTCTTCTCATTTTCAAGCTTCTTAATTTCATTTAAGACTGCAATAGTCTGACACTCTTGATTTATTATGGATGTGGTAAGAGGATAAAAATTCTTAGATAGTCTTGACAGTTTATCCTCCTGTTCTTTCACTTTCTTATCAATATCTATTGTTACTTTGGACCAGGATAGACAAAATTTATACATTTCTCTACCATCTTTAAGAGAATTTTCTAAGCTCTTTATCCCAATATCCATATTTCTCCTATCATTGGTTATTAGTCCTTGTACTTCAGAGAATCTCTTTCCCAAAAACTCCTTCCGGACCTTTTCTTCTGCTGACTTCTCTAAGGAATCAAATTGTGTATGAAAAGAATTTACAAGAGACTTTAGATTACCAGAAGTGGAGGCCGAAGGATCCTTTTGGAAGGATGGCATGATATTCTCCAATACACCGGATGTAGATTCTATGAGCTCACAGTCTTCCATGTGAGACTTCAGGAGTTTTTCTTTTGCCTTTGCTTGAGTAAAGGATGCTAGCTTCATGGTTTGAACCGGGGAGAGGGAATCAAAATTAAATAGACCTTGAAGTAGTTCTGGTTCATCAAATTCCATCATCTCTTTGGTCAAGAAATCTTTGACAGTTTCTGCAGTGTCTCTTGCCAGAGATAGAGTCTTCTTTCCTTCTGTAGTCTCAGAACTGTCTCCTATGGTCTTCTTTGTTTGGTCTTTTTCTTTTTCTTTTACTTCTTCTTCTTGACTGGTTTTCTCCTCTAATCTTTCTTCTCCTTTAGATCTGAAGGCTGCAGGGGAAACTGAAGGAGAGATGTTTGCTTCTTTATGGACTTCCTCTTCCGAAGCAGAGGAATTCAGGTCCTTAGTTTTCTCCTCACCTATTTCTTTGAAACTTTTGCATTTTTCTCTATAGGATCTTCTTTTGATGAACTGAGTCCTTCATCATCCATGACAGAGGGTTCATCACCTAAGTCCTCTATAATAGGAATATTGAATCTTTTATAGGCATTCTGGAGGATCTCTTATGTTTCTTTTGCCACTTTGTCAGTCTCTCCAAGCATAAGCTGATTCATTCTAGCTTTGCTCTGAAACTCATCCTTGCAATCTTTGAAGATCATATTCATTTGTTTTTGAGTGATTGAATGATAGAGATGAATAGCTATCTATTCCCAGATCTCAAGGTCCTTTGCCTTAGCATTGTTCTTCCTTATTTATAGTTCTTTCTCTAGGCTCTTAGGAATTAGAGATATGATTTCAATAAATGCCTTATTATAGATATTCAAATACCTAATTGTAGCTTCTTGCAAGATCTTTTGGTTAGCTTCATTATAATCATCATAGAATTCAGTCATTGGTTTTAGGTTCCCATCCACAGTGATTGATTTGACTACATCATCAATGGACAGAGTGGGCCTTTCAACAAACTCTTTGCCTTTGCTTCTCCAGATTTCTTCTTCTTCTTCTTCTTCATTTTCTTTACTTCCTCGTCTGTCTCTATCTCTTCATCATCCTTGAGGCTTGTGTATGATCTTTTAGCATTTGTCTTTGTTCTCTTTTCTCCTTTATCGGATGATTTTGCTTCCAGTTTTGATGCCTTTGAGCTCTTAGAAGTGGCATGTGTAGAGCTCTTAGAGGATCTAGTCTAGGAGGGGGCTTCTACTGGAGCACTTTCTTTTTCTGCTTCTTCCTTTTCTTTCTCTATCCTTTCCATCTTCTCTCTGTTTGCATCAAGTGCCTCTTTTGATATTCCATGCCTCTTGGCAAATTCTTCTACTTCCCTCTTCACTTTTCTTTTTGTTTCCGATTGTCTTAGCTCCACATGAATCTTCACACTCAACTCTTCAAAGGTTCCAAACCTTTCTGCCTTAGGATCCTTGGGTTGAGCAAGCATGTGTTGAACATGTAGCTCTACAATTGTCTCATCTACTTCATACCCCATTGGCATGATCCAGACTATCCTTGGCTCTACTGCCTCCATTAGGCATTGATCAGTTTCTACAATAAAGCATACTGTATCCTTATACTTTTCAACTAGAGATTAGGGGATTCTCTCTCTTGCTTGCATCATACTTTGAAAGTTATTGAAGCAGCCCCATAGTGTTGTATTCTGTGCCTTGGCATCACCTATTCCATGCAAGTAATCCCTGATTTATATGGCTACTAGTCTGTCATTTTGCCACATCCAACCACTAGATCTGGGTAGCTCATTCATGTAATAGAAAAATAGACAGAGTATCAATCCACCGTATTTGAAAGAGTTCTTCTTGTCCTTCTTTATCTTTTGCAAGTTCTCCAAAAGTTGGTTTAGAAGGAGCTCACAAAGATCATAGTCAACATTCTTTCTTAAAATTTCATAAGCAGTATATACAACAGTTCTAGATATAGAATTCTCCCTACTGGAGTAATATATCTTATAGCCAATTATCATGGTGGCAAACTTGATATCTGGATCTATGATATCCTCAATTGTCATTGCTCTTTTATCAAATTTTGATCTGGTAGCCTCACTCACAATTTGGTTTTTGACTGATTTGAGAGTAGGTAACCCACTGGATGAGTGTAATCCAGTCATCACCCTAAAAGCATCCCTTGTGATCTTAAATGGCCTAATTAACCATATAAAGTTATCATGCACTCAGCTCAGGATATATCAGACCCATTCATCTTTTGCAAAATAGGGGAAATGAATGTACTGTGCAAAATGCTTGTGCCGGATGGCTTTGTACTGAGGTTTGAGTTCAATCGATTCATCTAATAGTTGCTTATGATATATATCCATCAACTTGGATTCCCTAAATTCCTCAATATTCACATGAATGTATGCCCTAACATCTTCAACATGCAAAACCCCATGCAGAATGCTTGAAAATGCACCTAGGGGATCAATTTCTAGGGATTTGTATGGATGTTTCTTGAATTTAAGACACGGCCTATTAGTGATTTTCACAACATTCAGAGTAGCCATCTTTCAAAAGATTCAGCGAGAGATTTCAAGAATGGAAAATACCTTTTACACTTTTAGGGTTCACAAAATGAGCTGAAAAGATCGCCGATTGACTTGAATTCTACGGTTGATCCTTGAGAGAGATGAAGCAAACTTGTTTGCAGAGATCTTATCTCTTTCACTAATGCAAATGTGCAAATGACAAACAAATGAACCCTTTTATTTCTGAGCAAACCCTAATTTCATTTTGTAATAAATGCATAGCTTAAGTTACTCCAGTTGCCTTATCATGAGAGAGATTTTTCTAGATCACTAAGATGTACTTAGAGTAGATTTTAGTGATTAATTTCAATGTCTCTACTTCCCTTGAATCATCCCCTTTATCCATAGCTCAAGATGTTTCAATTTAGAATCACACCGGATCAAATTGAGAGAGTCCAGCTTTTACCAGGAAACTATCAAACCGGATCAGTCTTGGAAGATTAGATTGTTCAAATCTTCTTGCGGATCTTTCACATCTTTACCAAGGCTTCTTTAGATGTTTCTTTGAGAACCCTTTAATCCGCAACCTTCCATGTGCCAATTTCAGGTACCTATTGACTGGCTGGGGGAAAGTGTTTTTATTTTGTTACTTCCCCTGAGCTAGAGCTCATCTATTTAGATTTCAGAAGGAATACCAGCACCAGATTCTGGTGTGGATCCATCCCCAACATTTTATGTTCTTCTCTTTACCCATATCTTTTTCATCTCCCTTTGAATTTCATCTGTATTCACTTTTCCTTTTCCTTTGTCTTGGTTTTGATTATGATGCACCGGACCCCTTTTGTCCTGATTCTTACTTCTATAGAATTTAGCAATATGACCGGATCTATTGCAATTGTAGCAAACAACATTTCTTTGCATATTTGACTGATATCTTCTTGTTCTACACTGATTAGCCATATGTCCCATTCTATTGCATGCAAAGCATCTACCATTGATGAATTATTCATTTGCATATTTCTACACTCATGAGATTTGTGACCATACCTTTTGCAATTAAAACACTATTTAGAGAAGGATGAATTACTCTGATTCATTCTTCTTCTACACTGATTTGCTTTATGACCAAAGTTATTGCAATTATGGCAGTATCCATTGAAGGATGGATATCTTTGAGCATTTGGTTGCCTTACCAGAGGTCTTCTAGGCCCGTTCCTTGGATTTCCTAATCCAGAGTTCTCAGATCCAGAGCTTTCACCTTTCTCATACCCCAATCCTTGCTTGTCATCTACCCTCTTTTGGATTTCAAGAAGAAATTCAAGCTAAGCAGAACTTAACTTGAATTTCTCTTTATATTCATTTGTTGTTTGAAGATCCCTTTTTAGAGTGTCAATCTGATTCTCAAGTTGTTCTTCATTATCTCTCACTTCTTCAAGATCAGATTCCAAATGCCTGATTATTCTATCCATATTGTGGCAGTCTTCTGACTTCTCCTTGAGAGATTGTTTTAGATTATCTCCAGTCTTTCTTTTCTCTTCAATTTCTTGAGTGAATTTCATAACTCCTGATTCCATTTCATGTCTTACCATAATGACCTCTTTAGATAGCTTTTCACACAACTTGTTCTTCTCATTCAGATCTTCATCAGTATTATTGGCTTCACTTTGACTTGCTAACTGTTGAAGTAGCTCCTTTCTCTTTTTCATAGAGATACTCAATTTCTCTTTTAGTTCATTTATGAAATCATTAGCTTGTTTGAGTCTTTCCTTTAATTCATTGTCTTCAGAGTGAGATTGCTCAAGATCATCTAGGGCAGACTGAAGTTGTTCCCTCATACCATACACATCCATTGGAATTCCCAGATCTTCCTCAAGCTATTAGGTTTTGTTTGGAGGAACTTAGCTCTAATACCAATTGTTGATAACTGAGAGGGGGGTGAATCAGTTATCTTAATTAATTTAACTTTTTGTTCTTCAAATTAAATAAGCATGCATAACCATGAAAGTAGAAATAAACTTAATACACATAACACAATGATTTTGACATGGAAACCCCTATTAAGGGAAAAACCACGGGGTGACTAACCCAAGATTGTATTCTTTGTTAAAAGAATAAGGTAGTACAAAATGGCACTTGCCAATTAGGGCTTACTGCCTGAGCACACTACTCACAAGAGGCTCACTGCCTACAAGAGACTCACTATCTACAAGTCATAATGAAAGTAACAAGATACTTGAACTGATGAGAAGCATCCACATATGTTGAGGTTTGGTTCTGGTTAGGCTCAATACATTGATCTACTGCACTTCATTCTTCCTCTTCTTGGTGATGTTATCCTATCACATACCAGACTTGTATTACTGCTTCCACACTACTCTCTACCTTTCTTCACACTCAATTGCACCACACACACACCTTCACATCCAAATCCATCTTGTATATATATTTGCACCAATGATTTCAACACCTTTCTAGTCGACATCCAGAATAGTCCATAATTTCCCAAACTCTGGTCTTTTAGCTGAATCCTTGCTTATCAAGTGATGTGTATCAAGGAGATGCTTATAGAAGTCATCAATCATGTTTGCCAGCCATGAATGATCCCTCAAGAAACTTGATCATCATCAATATCTCATTCGAAAAAAGGTCTGATGCTTTGCCGGTCAGTTCTTCCTCAGTCTACTCTGCCCAACACTTAGGAGTTCATATCTTCTCACTCTTTCATCACCAAAGGCTCAATCTCTGGAAACTATTAGTCATGGTACTCCTCTTGACTTCCCCAAGTTTGCACTTTGCTAAGTTTCTCCCTCTGAGAGATCCAAACCTAATTGTCAGACCTAGTTGCATGCTCTGTTCTTGCTTACCGGACCACAACACTCTTCAATCTGACTTCTGGTATAGGCACACCATGTCCTGCGGATGGGTGGGATGAACTTTGTTGCCATCAATGACAACAACCATGAAGCTACAACATGTCTCTTGCCAACAACTTTTGTATGTTACCGATGTATATTTTTGTATATATGCCTGTATGGCTTTGTTTGGACATACATATATGGCTTTGTATGTAAACTAGATGTTATGTTCATGACATTATGTATACGACATTTTATATTAAATATTTAATATGATGATTAGTTATCCTTACATGAATTTGGTTTTACACGTGCCAATTACATTTGCTTGAAAGTAAGGAATGCATAATTGTGTAGGTCTATTGGTTGTCTATTGTTTGATGATACCATTATGCTTCTTCATAGAGTATGTGATGTGATGCACCAAGTTGTAGTGCTTCAAGACAAGGCATTAACTTGAATAGTGAAGATCTCACTCAAGCAGTGGTATGAACTTGACAAGCAGTGGTATGAACTTGAGCAGTGAAGGCCTCATGTTTCATTTGATTTGTTTTCTATGGTATACATTTGATGTTTGCATCATCATCATGTTATGCTTCATGGGGTTAGATCTAAGTAATGGATGAAGTTTATCCTTATTGGTCTTAATCTTGTTCACTCATGTTTCACTCATGTCATATCAAGATTGATGTCATAGGGTTTGGATGGTAGTTCATAACATTCATGTTTATCATGTTACAATAGTAGGACACGGTTGCTTATGCCATTGGATCATTGGATTTGGTTGTGGTTATTCCTCATAACATGTCATGCTTTCAGGAGTTGGATTGGGTTGTGGTTCTTCCTCATGATAGGAGTTTGTTCATGTCCTCCATGTCTTCAGTGTTCTCAATGTCTTCATGTGTCAAAGATTTCTTCAGTGTCCTCATGATGTTGATGTTGATCACAAAATATGGTGTTAAGAACCTCAATCATTCAAGGCAATAGGCTACCGGTAAAGTCCCTTAAGATCCCTAAGACATAAAAATTGCCAAACTTTGATAGAGGTTTTCTCAGAATTCATGGTAGCTGAGAATATTTTGTTTGGACCTACAGGTGTACGTATGGTCTGTCCACAATAACCTCTCTTAGTTTTGATCAACTCTAGTGCATTTGACTATGCCGAAATCAAATGCATTCTTGCAAAATGGTTCAGTTTCATGCAGTAGAAAGGTGCTAGGAGTGACATTTTGCATTCCATAGCTCATGGGGTTAAATGGATTGTGCCAACATGTTAGGGTGGGTGGTTAAATGCAAAGGGAGTTATTGTTTCATGTGCCAAGTGCCCCAATCATTCGGGACAACAGGCTACCGACAAAGTCCCTTAAGATCCCTAAGACGAAAAAACTGCCAAACTTTGACGGAGCAGTTCTTGGAATTCATGTCAAATGGGAACATTCTGTTTAGACCTATAGGAGCATGTAGGGTCCATCCACAATAACCTCTCATATTTTCATCAAACTCTAGTATATTTGACTGTGTCAGAATCAAACGCATTCTTGCAAAATGCTTCAGTTTCATGCAGTGGAAAGGTGCTAGGAGTGACATTTTGCATTCCATAGTTTGTGGGGCCGAACGAACTTTTCCAACACATCGGGATGGGTGGGTAAATACTAGGGGTGGTCTCGTCTCATGTGCCAAACGCCATAGTCATTCGGGGCAACAGGGTATCGGTAAAGTCCCTTAAGATCCCTAAGACAAAAAAACTGCCAAACTTTTGACAGAGTAGTTCTCAAAATTTGTTGCATTTGGGAACATTTTGTTTGGACCTAGAGGTGTACGTGGGTTTTGTCTACAATAACCTCTCTTGTTTTTGCTCAACTCCAGTCCGTTTGACCGTGTCAGAATCAAATGCAATCTTGTAAAATGCTTCAGTTTCATGCAGTGGAAGGTGCTAGGAGTGACATTTTGGATTCCATAGCTCATGAGGCCAAACAGACTTTGCCAACATGTTGGGGTAGGTAGTTAAATGCTAGAGGAGGTCTCGTTTCATGTGCCATGTGCCCCAATCATTCGGGGTAGCAGGCTACCGATAAAGTCCCTTAAGATCCCTAAGATGAAAAAATTGTCAAACTTTGATGGGGCAATTCTTAGAATTCATAGTAGTTGGGAATGTTTCATTTGGACTTGCAGATACATGTGGAGTCTATCTATAATATCCTGTCCATTTGACTGTGTCAGAATCAAACACATTCTTGCAAAATGATTCAATTTCATGTAATGGAAAGGTTTCCAGGTGCCATATTTTTTGTTTTACTCATTGTGGGCCTGAACAAACTGTGCTAACATGTCGGGGTGGGTGGGTAAATGGTAGGGAACATCTTGTTTCATGTGCCAAGCATCCCAGTCATTCTGGCCTACAAGCTACCGACACCTAGCACCTTTTGAGTTTGTCGGTAGCTTGTAGCCCAGAACTACTGAGACACTTGGCGCACAAAATGAGGCCTCCCTTAGGATTTAACCACCCACCCTGATGTGTTGGCATAGTCCGTTCGGCCCCACGATGAGTAGAACAAAAAATATGGCACTTGGCAACCTTTCCATTGCATGAAATTGAAGCATTTTCCAAGAATGCGTTTGATTCCAGCATGGTCAAACAGACAGGAGTTGAACAAAACTAAGAGAGGTTATTGTAGATGGACTCCACATGCACCTGTAGGTCCAAATGGAACATTCCCAGCTGCCACGAATTCTGAGAACTGCCCCGTCAAAGTTTGGCAACTTTTTCATCTTAGGGATCTTAAGGGACTTTGCCGGTAGCCTGCTGCCCCAAATGACTGCAACGCTTGGCACATGAAAGGAGACCTCCCTTGGAATTTAGCCACCCACCTCGATGTGTTGGTGAAGTCCATTTGGCCCCATGAGCTATGGAATACAAAATGTCACTCCTAGCACCTTTCAAGTTTACCGATAGCTTGCAGTCCAGAACGACTGAGACACTTGGCACACGAAACGAGACCTCCCCTAGCATTTACCCACCCACACAAATAGGTTGGCATAGTTATTTTGCCCCCAAGACCTATGGAATGCAAAATTTTAGTGTTAGCAACACTCTACTTTGTTGGTAGCTTACACACCCAAACGATTGGGATGCTTGGCACACGAAACTAGACCTTCCCTACCATTTACCCATCCACCCTAATGTGTTGGCACAGTCAGTTCACCCCCACGATGAGCAGATCAAAAAATATGGCACTTGGCAACCTTTCCATTGCATGAAACTGAAGCATTTTGCAAGAATGCGTTTGATTCTGGCATGGTCAAACAGACAGGAGTTGAATGAAACTAAGAGAGGTTATTGTAGACATACCCCACATGTACCTATGGGTCCAAATAGAATGTTCCCAACTACTACAAATTTTGAGAACAGCTCTGCCAAAGTTTGGCAGTTTTTTCATCTTAGGGATCTTAAGGGACTTTGTTGGTAGCCTGCTGCCCCAAATGACTGGGACGCTTGGCACATGAAACGAGACCTTCCCTGGCATTTACCCACCCACCCCAACACATTGGCAAAGTTCGTTCAACTCCACGAGCTATGGAATGCAAAATGTTACTCCTAGCACCTTTCCACTGCATGAAATTGAAACATTTTGCAAGAATGTGTTTGATTCCGACACGGTCAAATATACTAGAGTTGAACAAAACCAAGAGAGGTTATTGTGGACGGACCCCACATGCACCTATAGGTCCAAAAAGAATATTCCCAGCTCCCACGAATTCTAAGAACTTCTCTGTCAAAGTTTGATAGTTTTTTCGTCTTAGGGATCTTAAGGGCTACACCCATTTTATCCTTCCTCATGCATAAAACAATAATATGATGTTGTAACAAGGCTGATCTTGAGTTGGGAGAGATTTGTACATCCATTATTCTACATCATAGATTCTATTTCTTTCATTACTCAAATATTTTCAAGGCCTTTCCATGGTCTCCTCTTACTAATCCAACCAACCAGGACCTTGAAATGGTGTAGCAGTAATATATAAGGCTAAGAAATCAAGTAAAAGATCCATGTGATCATCTATTTTTAGTTTTAACATATTTTTCTATCATCGTTGACCATTGTATCCATGCATGTGTAGGTATATCAGTTAGTTCAGTCAAATAGACTCCAAATTCAGCATGTTTCCACCTTGTTTCAGTCCTTCATGCATTGACATCATGACTATCTCAACATGATCATTCATCATTTTAATAGTCCTCTTTAGTGTCTTGGGCTAGGACATTCCTTATGCACCTATTCATGATGATTTTTATGCATGACACAACAATATTTCAAAATTTCCTAATTGTCCTTTGTTACTACATGATGGTGGTTACCTTGATCGACTATGTAGATGGGAATGTGAGATTTAATCAAATGAACAATATCAAACCCAAACATCCACAGAATAATGAAAACAAGAAAGATAGGAGGAAATGAAGCAAATGAATGACAATGCAAACCTTCCCTATTTCAAAGCTTCTGTTGTTTTCCTATTACAACCGTCCTTTGTTGATGAAGTAGGCCCTTAGTGAGTGCACTCTTTTAGCTGTGTTGTAGGATGTCGATAGTAAATGGCTACATTGATAGATATTGCTATGAAGTAGAGCTTCAAAGCAAAAGGGTGATCTCAAGCAAATAGTATTGTGGTGCCAAAGGTTTGTGGGTAGAATCCTGCAGAGTAACAATACAAATAACCTGGATCAATAGAATGGAGGGATGAAGCTTCTTTTATAGACTTGGAAGAATGAGGATCAATGGTTGAGAGAAGATATGAAGATCAATGGCTAGGATTATTTGTGAATCTTTAATCCATAATGGATTATGACAATTGAATTAAATATTCAATTGGTAAAGGGGAGTGGGGAACATTGAATTAAATATTCAATAGTGGAGGACAGTGGATTATGACAATTGAATTAAATATTCAATTGGTGAAGGGGAGTGGGGAACATTGAATTAAATATTCAATAGTGGAGGACAGTGGGTTATGACAATTGAATTAAATATTCAATTGGTGAGGGGAGTGGGGAACATTGAATTAAATATTCAATTTGTGAAGGCTAGTGGGGAACATTGAATAAAATATTCAATTTGTGAAGGGTAGTGGGGAACATTGAATAAAATATTCAATTTGTGGAGGATAATTGATTTTAGGATTTATTTTGGAAAATGGAGGATATTAGCTAATTAAATATTAAGAATATTTAATTATATGTGCAACATGGTGAGGTGGAAGAGATGAGGTGGAAAGATGAGGTGGATTGATGAAGTGGATTTTGTGATTTGAGATATTTAGAAGAATTTAGGGATTTTAATTAAATAAAATGATTTTATTTAATTGTAGGATAATGAACCGATTAAATAAATTTAGAATATTTATTTAATTGATAGAGGAACGGAATAAATATTTAGAATATTTATTTAATTGATAGAAGAATGGAATAATTATTTAGAATATTTATTTAGGATGAATCGTGTCATTTTTAGGCGTATACATTTTGCCCCTCTTTGATGCAATGCTGTTTACAGCGTTGTTTCAAAGAAATCGATAGTCTGACAGTGATACATGCCCCAGTTTGCCCCTGGTACAAGTTTAATGATGATAGGATGCCCCCTCGGGAGGTTGGATAGGGAAAGGGTGACAGATTCTGAGACGGACAATCTCACGAAGATGAAGGGGTTAGGTTAGGTTGGAGGAAAAGGGACGCGTTTCAGGGAAATGGGAAGAAAACTAGAGGAAAAACAGGCAAGGGAAGTAGTCACAGTCATCACCTAGCCAGAATTAGGGTTGGGGAGTTATAAATAGGAGCTGGGTCCACAAGATTATTCATTTGTACACTTGTTTGATCTGGATTGGAGATAGAGAGCTGAGAGCAAACTTGGAGTAGCATGGCAGCCAGAGTAGCAGACATTCCACGCGAGGAGCACCGATTTGAGTGAGTCTATCGATTCAGGCAGCCAGCAGAGGCAGGACCCCCGGTATGTGCTTCAAAATTTTTTCCCTAGAGTCGAATTAGGGTGTCATAAATGCACTTAGAAAATAGGTCAAACAGATGTGTTGTATTGCAGAGTGCAACATATGCCACGCGAAATGATGCTTTTATAATTTTGCAGTGCATATGTGTAATTTGGCTACGCATCTATGCATTCTAGCGGTGCTTTTGTAGCTAGGCGGTGCTTTTGTATTTAGGCGGCGCATCTGTAGAATGTAGCGGCGCATATGTGAAAACTGCGCATATGCGTAATTGGGCGGCGCTTTCATGATATGGCGGTGCATATGTCGAGTGTTGCTACGCATGTACTAAAGCTACGCATACGTGAGATGTAACGGTGCATCTATGTTTAGGCGGCGCATATGCCGATTTTAGCGGCATATCTGTCAAAAAATGGTGCTTTTACCACCTGTAGTGGCGCATTTGCTATAGAGAGCAAATTACTTAGCCCAATTGATTTGATTAGCGTCCTGTTTGACGCAGAAATCAATGAGCTATCTCTAAGATTGCAGGAATCTAGTCAAGAGATGTAGTGTACTATTTTTATCAATTGGAAATGCTAAGTTTAGTTGACATAGTTTAGTAGATATGTTGAGTATGGTATATGCAGTTGTAGATTGACGCTTTGCTTTGCGTGTTTGTAGGAGGATATACGAGAGACACTGCAATCTAGGGAGACGTTCCCTATGCCCTTATTGCAGAGATATATGCTTACAGAGATCGACAGAGAGGCACTTGGTGCCATGGGTCTGGACTACATTTGCTTCATGCTCGAGGTGCGAGTGAATCACGGATTGTTGACAGTGGCCGTGGAGAGATTCCACAGTGAGGATGGGACCTTCCACTTTCTGACTAGCGAGATGACTGTGACTCTAGAGGATGTATACAGGATATTGCACTTACCCATTGTTGGGGAGTTGGTAGAGTATGACACGTAGCGGGATGTGGGACTCGTCGAGTGCAGGCGAGTGTTCGACGACCATGAGCTGGAGGGACAGGTCATCCCATGGCATGATATACATGACTGTTATGACTACTTCCCGGGGATCATGGCTGGATTGATCGGATGCGTTGTATGCCCCGATAGGAGATCACACGGGTTCCCCATTGGATGGGGCAGGATCATGGAGCGGATGCTGACTGAGGGCACCCGATATGCATGGGGAGTTTGCATACTAGCCCACTTGTACCATGACATGCACTAGGTGGTGTACCACCGTAGCACGAGTCTGTCGGCCGGTGTGCTACTGCTACAGTTTTGGCTATGGGAGCACATAGCGGTGACAAGGCCAATATGTGTATTCGTGAGGCAGCGAGGAGAGCCATACAGTTATGGCTATGCAGGAGTTATTTCCCAGCACAGGCTGGGGAAGTTAGAGTACTAGAGGCATACATTGGATGGTGTAGATGTGGTCGTTTGGCGACCATATCTGGATTGTGAGCCTTGGGATGACGAGGGAGATGAGTTGCCCTATTGCTTTCAGATGAGGTGGTTGATAGGCCAGACATGGCATATACTGGAGAGACAGATGGTGGGTCGAGTGTTGAGACAGTTTGGCAGGCGACAAGGTATGCCACAGGGACAGGTATTGTTCACACGGACACATGTAGAGAGGGTCCGATGGGGGCCGATGGCTTCTTATGAGGAGGCCCTCGCAGAGTTCTGGCAGACTCCCTACATGGCATGGGATATGAGGACAGAGATAGCTGACGCTGGGGTGACACAGGACTATGAGGATTGGCTGACGGCACACCCCTTCCCGAGATACTTAGGACCTGGCATGCTGGTGCCACATATTGATGAGGCTGATTCAGAGGAGGAGGGACATGTTGGCCAGGGGCAGAGGGGAGGTAGAGGAGGACGGGGTCAAGGAGGATGGGGGGTGGAGAGAGGTCGAGACAGCAGAGGAGGGTAGCTCAGGCTGAGCAGGCAGTGCTAGGACAGGTTGCCCAGCAACAGATACCATAGCAGGCGCAGATGCCGCCACCTCAGCAGGTACCACAGTAGCAGGTGCCCCAGCCACAGGGGCTAGTGCAGGTAGAGGTACATGAGAGAGCCATAGGCAGCCTAAGGGGATAGGTGCGAGAGCTGCAGGCATAGCTTAGGAGGGCCAATGGCTGGTGAGAGACAGATGCAGCAGTGATAGCTGGTCTGACCCATGAGAGAGACATGGCAGATGCACAGGTACGCATTATCTGTGTAGAGTGGGACACGGCCATGGCCTCCATGGGGACAGATGCAGCCAACTCCTTTTTGGTTGGGCAGGTGCAGCAGGCACAGGCACAGGTAGGCCAGTTGCAGACACAGTTGGTACAGGTGCAGGTAGAGCTTTCCAGAGCACAGTCATAGGCACAGTACTATCAGGGCTTATAAAATGGGGTAGTGTCAGCGAGTCAGAGGGTTGCGAGTTTCAGGAGTTAGTCTGGGGCTACTCAGAGAGTAGGTTCGTCGCGGTTAGGGGCTTCTGTGATGGGTCCTCAGTAGTCAGGAGCTGGTAGTGGTGGTTCACAGCAGCAGGGATAGACCTGCACCAGATTTTGTACTTTTTGGGACATGTATCACCATCCTTTTGGATGTATATTGTATATGACATTTTTGATTCAGAGAGAGAGATGACGATATTGTACACTTGGATGTCTTTTTATGATTGTATATACGATGATGCAGCCTTATGATCTATTGCATATGTTATGAGATGATGATCTACTTCTATTGTATGATGCAATGCATGTGTAGATTTAGAAGTTCTATCTGATGTTATATGAGATGCTTTTGATATGATGCTATGTGATGTATATATGATCTAATGTTTCGAATGTATGTAAATGCAACATGATTTCTATGTAATGATGCAGCTTTGTATATGATGCTATGTGATGTCTATATGATCTAATGTTTCGAATGTATGCAAATGCAACATGATTTCTATGTGATGATGCAACTTTGTATATGATGCATTTAGCTATGTTTTGAATTTCTTTGCTGTTTGATGCGATATGATGATGATATATGGATGACCTAATGCATTGTATTATGTATGCCACTAATTTAATCATGTTCATGACTAACTCTAAATGTGATATGAGATGCTTCTATATGCTTTGTTTTTGTGATGTCCAAATGTACGCTATCGACACAAGAAAGATAGGACGATAGATAGAAGAACGGATTTGATAGAATGACTGGGGTATAGATAGACTTAGAAACTTCATTTGATATTGTTACTCTACATAGTTCGGGTACTGATGATTGTATGGGATATGGATGCATGGATGTGTATATGGATATAGGATGGATGTTTTGGTTTTAGAGTGCTTTATTTCTTCATTAGGCAATTTATTATTATTTTTGGTACCTTTTCTGGAATGTTGTAAGTGAATACAAGCATCTAGGTATAATTGAACCGAGATGACCTAAGTACTACTTACGCGGGTTTTGCTTTAGCAAGCAAATACAAGCATCTAGTCAAAATTGAATCTAGATGACCTGAGTACTTCTTGCATTTCAACAAACAAGGATTGCCCCCATTCATGTTAGACCTTTGATGTTCTCGATGATCTTTTGCCGATCATGTCCTTAGACTAGGTGTTACATTATTAAAGCGTAATCCACAGATAGCAACCAAAGAAAATGATCATGCCATCATCATAGTATCTCTAGCTTTTGGCATCCTTGAGTAGCATAGGAGGACATGATAAAAAAAATCAAGACTCTGTAACTTAACCATGATTTCAATCCACAAAACATTCTTGCATTTAGATGTGTTCATTTCCTGCTGTAATTTGAGTAAAATCATTTAGAAGGCCTTGGGTACTTTGCCTTGCGTTTGAATAGGTTAAGCTACGTAAAGTCAGGGTTCTTGCTTGGGGCTTGGGTTTTGCTTGCACCTGCTTGCTTGGTGAGAAGAGATTCTTGCAATCTTTATTGGTGAGACAGACCCTAAGGGACTAACCTACTGCCTTGGGGGTGCATTGCTAAATGGCCTTGCCTACGTGATGACGCAGAGGCAACGTAGTTCGGGGTAAACCCTAACGGACCTAAGACCTAGGCGAGAGAGAGTGGAGGTGGACTCAGCTGGATGGAATGACAAGATATGGAATAGATGGGACAATGGAAAGCCTTGGGGGCGCATTGGGATAATGGCCTTGCCTACGTGACGATGCAGAGGCAACATAGTTCATGGACCTGGACCATGGAAACAGACGAGAGACACTATGCTAGGCTCACATTGAAGAGACGGTATGGAACAAAACCTTGGTTGACAAGGCCACAAAGAGAGTTATCAAGCCATGATAGGTAACTTCTAGGTGTTTATTATGGGATAAATATGGGTCGAATGAAATGTGAGCGAAGAAAGACTGGACTCAAAGTGAATGGATTCTCAGAGATGGAGAAGGCAGTTTATCACAAGTGACGCCTGTTTACCAAGTTTTCATCACTTGTTTTTATTTGCACAAGAAGCTAGAAAGTAAACATGACGCCTGT
Source organism: Cunninghamia lanceolata (assembly GCA_027924645.1). Lineage (NCBI taxonomy): Eukaryota > Viridiplantae > Streptophyta > Pinopsida > Cupressales > Cupressaceae > Cunninghamia > Cunninghamia lanceolata. Next base: position 75,068 of record BSBN01001957.1, read on the forward strand.
TGGCCGGGTTTTCATCATGATACCTATCCAAGGTGCCTGTTTGCCAGGTTTTCACCAAAGGACAATTCTTTTGTACTTTTCTAATTTTTTTGACTTTTTTGCTTTTGTTCCCTTTTTGATTTTTTTGTATTTTTCTAATTTTTGAATTTTTTGTATTTTTGTGCCCCCCTTGCACTAGGATTCTCCTAGGTATAAAACTGGTGAAGGTGCATGCTGTTGATTGGATCATCGAACAACTCACCCTCTGATGTGGCCAACTAATATGCCCCCGATCCGTAAGCAGCTACAATCACATAGGGCCCAAGCCAGTTGGGTTCGAACTTTCCCTTCTTTTCCCTATCCTGTTGATTGCGGGGATTTTCCTTAAGGACTAGATCTCTAACTTTGAAGATTCTTGGGCGAACTCTGTGGTTATAGCTTCTTGACATCATTTGTTGATATGCTTTGAGATGGTCAAAGGCTTTCTATCTCCTTTCCTCCAGCAACTCTAGTTCTTGTAACCTGGAGACCCTATATTCTTCGTCTGATATAAGACCTTTCAATGACACCCTGAGAGAGGGTAGTTCAACCTCAATGGGAAGGATGGCTTCTGAACCATAGACAAGGGCGTAGGGTGTAGCACCTGTGGGAGTGTGCATACTAGTTCTGTAGGCCCACAGAGCAGGATTAAGTTGGACATGCCAATCACAGCCAGCCTCATTGACAGTTTTCTTTAGGATTTTCAGAATGGTTTTATTCGATGCCTCAACTTGGCCGTTTCCTTGAGGGTAGTATGGAGAGGAGAAATGATGTTGGATTTTGAAATGCTCACAGAGTTCTTGGACATCCTAATTTTTGAATGGTCTTTTGTTATCCGTTATGATGGATGAAGGAATGCCATATCTGCAGATAATGTAATTTAGAATGAAAGAGGACATTTGTTTGCCTATGACGGTGGTTAGGGGAACGACCTCAATCCACTTTATGAAATATTCAGTGGCGGTTATGATGAATTTATGGCCGTTGGATCAGGGCAGATGGATCTTTCCCACAAGGTCAAGTCCCCATTGGCAAAAGGGCCAAGGTATCATTAAAGGTCTCAACTCTTGAGCAGGTGCATGAATCAGGTTCCCATGTATTTGGCACTGCTTGCACTTCTTGACAAACTGATATGAATCCATTTCCATGTTCGGCCAGTAATAACCCAGGGGCATGAGTTTCTTGGCCATGGAAGGACCACTAGAGTGTGTTCCACAAATCCCTTCATGTACGTCTTGCAAAGCAGTTATGGATTCTTCTCGTTCTAAACAACAGAGTAAGGTACCATCTAGACCACATCGGTATAGGGTATTGACAATAATGGTATAGCGAGAGGTTTGGCATATGAAGGTCCATCGTTGGTTTGAAGATAGGTTAGGTGGGAAGGTGTTGTCCTTGAGATAAGTATAAATCTTACCATACCAAGGTAAATCAGATCCAACTAAAAGGCATATGGTATGGTTCTCTGGAAGATCATAAGCTGGCTGTCAAATAGTTTCTACTAAGAACTCATACCGTGACTCATTCTCTGGAATCTCAAGAAGGGATGCAATGGTTGCCATGGCATCTACAGCTTTGTTCTTAATTCGAGGTATCTGCTCAAAAGAGATGATCATAAAGTATTCCTTAAAGTCATCGACCATTTGCTTGTAAGGGACAAGCTTTTCATCTTTGGTTTGGTAATCATTACTGACTTGATTTATCACTGGTTGAGAATCACCATAGACATGTAGCTCTCTAATTTTCCATTTAGTTGCCATTTTGATACCAATGACTAGGGCTTCATATTCAGCTATGTTGTTGGTGCATGGGAATAGCAAATGGTAAGACTTCGGAATAGTGTCTCCATGAGGAGTTACAAACAAGATTCCTGCCCCCGATCCATGGTTTGTGTAGGACCCATCAAAGTAGAGCTTCTAGGAATGTGTTGAGATGTTGAATAAGGATTCATCTGGAAAGTCAAATTACATTGGGGTGGTGTCCTATAGCGGTGCCTCTGCTAACTGATCAGCAATGACTTGCCCTTTGATAGCTTTTCTATCTATATATTCAATGTCATACTCACTCAGGAGCATTACCCATTTGGCTAGGTGACCTGTGAGGGCTACTTTGCTCAGGAGATACTTTAGTGGGTCTATTTGGCAATGAGTTTAACTGGATGTGCAAGCAGGTAATGTCAGAGTTTTTGTGAAGCAAAAACTACTGCGAGACATGATCTTTCTACTTGCGAGTATTGTAACTCATAGCCCACCAATGTTCGGCTGATGTAGTAGACAACTCTTTCTTTGTTCTCATAATCTTGTTGTGCCAGAAGAGCCCCAAGAGCTATAGGTGTAGCAGATATGTAGAGTATCAGTGGTTTCCCTTGGATAGGAGGCATGAGAATGGGTGGATTCATAAGATATTCTTTCAGCTTGTTGAATGCTTCTTCACATTTCTCATCTCATCTGAATGGAATGTTCTTGTGTAGGAGATGACTAAATGGATGGCACTTGTCTACCAGCTGTGATATGAATCTGCAGATTGCTTGTAGCTTGCCTTGTAGTGATCTTAGTTGTGTAAGAGTCTTAGGAGGTGGCATGTCCGTGATAGCCTTGACTTTTGCAGGGTCCACCTCTATTCCATTTGCCAACATGATAAAACCTGGTAGCTTGCCTAAAGTGACTCTGAACACACATTTCTTTGGGTTCAACTTGACTTTGAATTGGTCTAATCTCTGAAAGACTTTTTCTAACACATCCAGGTGTGATTCTCTTGTGAGTGACTTTGCTAGGATGTCATCGACATAGTCCTCCATTGTTACATGCATCATATCATGGAATATAGTTGTCATAGCACATTGATATGTGGCCCCCGCATTTTTTAGCCCAAATGGCATGATGTTCCAACAAAAAGTGCCCCACGGACAAGTGAAGGCTGTCTTGTGCTGGTCTTCTGGTGCTATCTTGATTTGATTATACCCTAAGAAACCGTCCATGAGAGATAACATGGTATGCCCTGCTGTCAAGTCAACTATGATATCTATATTTGGCAATGGAAAATCATCCTTGCGGCAAGATTTGTTTAGGTCTCTAAAATCATTGCATAGTCAGACTCAGCCATCTGGTTTGGACAATGGTACAATGTTGGATATCCACTCCGGGTAGTCTATAGCTCTAATGAACCCTACATCCAGTAATTTCTTGAGTTCTTCTTTGACCAATAGTGCTATGTGTGGATGCATCTTTCTAAGCTTTTGTTTCACTAGTTTTACTCCTGGGTCTAATGGGAGATGGTGTAGAATCAAGTTTGGGTCTAGAATTGGCATGTCTGCATATGACCAAGTGAAGTTGCCCCTCTTTTTCTTGAAGAATGGTACAAACCTGGTCTTTTCTGGTGGAGTAAGAGATTTAGCAAAATGAATGATCTTAGGCTGTTCGTCTGTACCAATGTTGACTGGCTCTGTAGGTTCCACAACAATTTGAGACTTTTCCTAATGCATGTCATTGGGGAGAGTGTCAAGCCTTCCATCATTAGGTGCCATAGTTGGGTTTTCACCTTCGGATGCATCTTTTCTTTTTACTGTTTTGGGATTTGACACTACCGAAGAGCAGTTTTCACTGTCAGATCCATTTTTTATTTTGATATTTTTGCGACTGGAAGGCTCGGCACCCTCTCCGAAGCAAGCCATGGTATTAAGTTCAATAGCAAAACCAGCTTTATGATCTCCCTTGGGTAGGTGGTCCCTAAGTTCCATGTAGTCAATGTAAGCATCATCATTTTGGAACATATCTAGTTGGGGCGTTCCTTGTAGATCCCAGTCAATAAGCTCAGGATGCACAAGGGGGAGGAAGTCGGATGATAGGCCTGATTCATTGTTGGTGTGAATGGATATGCCAGGAGTAGAGGAATGGGTGGTGTTCAGGATGGTACCTTTCTCCAAGTTGTTTATTGCGATGGAATTTGAACCTTCCTCGAAAGGCATAATCTCAGAGATGGGCAAATCAGAATCCAGTGGTCTGTTCCATTGCGTTTGTCCCTCACGGTAGGGGCTAAGAGTTTGGATGGTGCTGACCTCTTTGTCATTGTAGGAGTGCTCTGTTAGCTCGTCCCATTCATACTCATTTGAATCTGTGTCGCTATCTACTTGGAGTGTTTGGATTGTTTCTACAAGACAGGCATTTTCTTTGGCTTTGGCTTTGCTTTTGTATCCTAGGCCACTTGTGTTTCTAGCTGATGAGGATGAAGAAGGTTGAATAGGTTTAATGATTCCTTCTTTTCTGAGGCCAATGAGGCCTTGTCCTTCATATCCCATCTTGTGCAGAATAGTCTCACCTCGCCCATAGAGTTCTATTGGGAGTCTAGGCAGATCTCTTCTTCAGCATAAAGCCATTGCAGGAGATCTCGCTCCTCTGTTTCATCAGATAAGGTCCCCCATTTTACAAAGGGAGTTTACGGGAGCTCCAGGTGGAGCACATGGCTTTGGAAGATGCTTGGGTTTGCCAAAAGATCTAGGAGACAAAGGTAGCTTGGCAAGATTGAGACTGTGCTCAATTGAGTATTCTCCCACCCCAGTTTCTTTTATGGTAATCTTTTGCTCTTTTGGTTTTGAGGAGGAAGCTTCAGCAGTATGGTCCTATCATGGGGTAGGGGACATGTATGCTCTATTATTGGGTATGACACATTCAAGTTTTGCACGGAAAGAATTGCAGTGTTGGTAGGGGTCAGGGTCACCTTGAATGGTGACTTGCTTGCCATTGTGCGGGAACTTAATGCATTGATGATAGGTTGAGGGGACAGCCTTCATGGTGTGAATCCATGGTCTCCCTAGTAGGATATTGTAAGCGAGCTCCCGATCAAGGACTTGACACACCACATCTTTTATTACTGGTCCCACTTGAATGGGTAGGACAACTATTTCCTTTGTGGTTCTTTCTTCCTCGTCATATGCTTTGATGGTAATTTTCCTCCTTGGATCAACTGCCTATTCGGAGAACCCCAGTGTAAGGACTAGCTTTAATGTGCAAATATTTAAACCAGCACCCCCATCAATGAGAACCCTCTTGATGCGGTGCTTGTGTATGAATGCAATAATGTGCAGGGGGTGTTATGAGGTTGGGATACAGAGAGGTCATCTTGTTCAGTGAATGATATGGAGTTGGAGGATGTCAGATTGCCTACCATGGTCTGGAACTTTTCTTGGGCTAGATTAGTGGGGACAGTGGTTTCCACTAAAGCTTTCTCAAGAATCTCCTTATGAGAAGGAGATAGATGCAATAGCTCCAATATAGAAATGTGAGCTAGAGTTTTCTGTAACTGGTTGATGACATTGTACTAACAGAAATTGGATGGAGATGGTGACGACCTTGGAGGGGTGGTATTGAGCGTGACTTTACCACTATGGGTAATTATGCTACAACCAGTTCTGTTAGGTCCTGGTTGTTGGTTGGGTGAGATGACATTGACTTGTGGAATTTGCTCAGAAATGCAGTTTATGGCGTAGTCAAATGGCACACTTGCATAGTTGGCATTACTAGTCCCGCTATTCTAATTTGGCCGGTTGTGATTATTGTTGTTGTCGTTACTGTTGTTGCCATTGTTATTGTAACTATTATTGTTGTTGTGGCCATTGTTGTTGTTGTTATATGGCCTGTTGTGATTCAGAAGTGGATCCCTATAGGCCACATGAGATTCATTGGAGGTATGCTGTTGTGTCCCTCCCTGATTCTGATCTAGTATATCTTGTATGACATTTTTGAGGTAGATGCAGTTGTTAGTTGTATGCCCCCTTCCTCGATGATATTCACAATAGTCTGTGTCCTTCTAGTAGGGAGGTTTGACTATAGGCTTGTAATCACTTGTTGGCGGTAGAGAAATTTCATTGTTAGCCAACAACTTCCTTAGTGCAGACTCTTGAGACTCACCCAATGGTGTGAATTTTCTCTTTGGATTTGAACTGAACCAAGGTCTAGGCTCCCTTGAGGGTGGCTTGTTGAGTGTACCATTGTTTGTTTCTCCCTTGAGAGTGAAAATGGGTTGTTACTTGGGAGTTGCCGCCTTGGCATCTACTACCCCATCGTTGACCACATTCTTGTTCTTGGTCCAAAACTTTGATCTATCCGTTGTGTAATTGGAAGTAGGTGTGTCTTTGTATAGCTTGATAGTTCCTTTAGTGATCATAGCCTTTTTGATGAATAAGCCCATTTCAATGACCTTTGTGAATGATGTAGGGCATTGTATCTGTATTTGATAGCTAAGATCAGTGTTTAGGTTGTGGACAAACATCTCCAATAGCTGCTTGTCAGGCATATCATAAACACTTACTAGCTAGTTGTCTCGATCATTGTAAGAAAGTGGCGAATGACTCACCACTCTTTTGTCTGGTGTTGCATAGATATAGCATGGATACCTCATGTTCGATGTTGTAAGAGAAGTGCGTTATAAATTTATTGACAATTTCATCAAAAGTTCTGATTCTGGGTGGGAGACATGAGAACCACTCCATAGCTTGACCACCTAAAGATCTTGGGAATAGTCTCATTAAGTAGGTCTCGTTGTGAGCTACTTCTAAACATGCTGCATTGGATTCCCGGATATGATCTCTAGGGTCCCCCTTCCCTTCATATTTATCAAACTTTGGCACCTTGAACCTGTAGGGGAATGGTCCATGTCCAGACTTTTGTCAAAAGGATAAGGAGCTATAAGGAGTAGTTCTTGGTACTTGTACCCATCTTAAGATTTGATATTTGTTGTGTGAGGTTCTCGAGTTGTTTTTGCATTTCTTCCATAGGAGCATTTTGATCCATGGGTTTCTTTCCTCTATCATTTGCATGTGGGACTATGTCATTTGTACCCCTCTCATGAATATTGTCTACAGTTTCCATGATTGTATTTATATCAAAGTCTGCGGGGAGTTTGATCCCAAGGCTAGCAAGATGATGGAAATATTTATGAGGGTCTTCTTGGAACACCTTCTCTATTAGGTGTTGGAATTTTCTATCTTGGATGTGCGCTTCATATTCTTCACGAGAAATTTCTTCATCACCATCCTGAGGTGGAAAGATGTGATTGGACGAGCCAGACATTTCTATTTGCTTTTTGTACTGGGATCGAGTAAAGACCATGCAAGGTGACGTGGGATGGAGTGGACTAGGATTAGAAATTATGGCAAGGTGCCGACTGAGACTGTTGTGAATGGGATACCTAGGGCAAGATTTGGACAAAGGATTTTCTCGCTCAATGACTTCAAGTAAGATGGTTGACACACGACAGTAACCACTAGTAAGGGTAGCCGGTACCTGTCTTACTATATAGGGGCTAGTCATTTCAACAAGACTACTAGCAAAGGTACTGTGACCTACTAGGCTTACGTGAATTCACTAATGATATGAAAAAAAAGGACCTATGTCGAATCGGTATGGAATAGATTGACTTACACTTTGACAGGAGGTGAATGGGTGATTGACGGGAGAGAGACACTTTGGGTGAAATGGATGAAGACTGATTGCAAGGTTGAATCTGATCTTTGAAAGTGAAGCTAGGCTAAAATGGGTGCTCCAAATAGGTAAAAATATTTTCTCAAAAATAGTGCATGTGCTCACTGTCATGTATGTGCAGAAACAAATGCGCAGCAGAAATGAACATATGCGCCGTAAGCCGCAGTATATGCATAGCACTGGTGAAATATAAATGCGTAGCAACAGTCTATATATGCGCAGCAAGTCTACACGTATGTGTAGAAAGTCGATACAAATGCGCCGCAGAAATGGGTATATGCACAGCTCAAAATTTTGGATTTTTCTGGTGTTTTTTGGGTATTTTTTGGCTGGAAAAAGGTCTTCTTGATCTGATTTTATGAATTAACAGCAAGAAAACATAGCAAGCACAAAGAATATTTTATGGTTTTTCATTATTTTTGTGGTTTTTTTTCGACTCTATTTTGGACTAAACTGAACAAAAGCAAGCACAAAGATCCTAGGCTAGAAATGGATTATAAGGGATTTTGGCCACTAGAACAAGAGGTATTTAATGCAGGCAACCGTTCAAGTGGTTACACAAGCGGCGGCACTACTCTCCGTTATGGAGTCTCCTAGCCTCAAAGGGTTGCGCCTGTGAGGGTTTTGGGGGAGGTTGGTCGTCGGTGTAACATAGCAGCACTTCCTGCTTGGTAGGGCTTGGCTTTAGCCTATTACCACTCAGGGTCGTTCCCACTTGGACAAGCATGCATCCAAGGGCAGGCCCCTCCTAAAAGGTTAAACAGATAGAATGACAAGTCTGGCACTCTGATCACCCAGTAAGGGGAGAGCATAAGCCTATTGTCATTCGTCAAGCACAGAAGACACTGATTAATCCAACCTATTTAAAAGTAGAAAAACTATGGGCTAATCTACTCAAGCTCAGAACTTTGAAGTGATTTTAGCAAGATAGCATTAGTTTAGTTTTATCCTCAGAAAGCAATGGTGGGTTCAATTTTAATCCTCATAGCACAAAATAGTTAACTTTGAAGTTTTGGTCCAACGAGATAGCAGTAGTTCAATTTTAACCCAGAAATCAATGGTGAGTTCAATTTTAATCCTCATAGCATGAAATAGTTAACTTTGAAGTTTTTGGTCCAACAAGACAGCAGTAGTTCAATTTTAACCCCAAAATCAATGGTGAGTTCAGTTTTAATCCCATATAGCAATAACTTGGAAAGTTTTGCAATGCAAGAAACAAATGATCCAGTTACTTCTTTCCTAATTAGAGCTAGGTGAGGATTTGAATGAACATTAGTTTTACTATCCCTTAGAAAGTGAAGTGTGAGCTATTTAGATGCAACTATATGGAACTAAACCCGAGCCTATCCTACAAAACAGCTCTAGAGAACACCTGCGAAAAGGTTAGCGTTAGCAAACTTTCCTAGAAAAGCACTAAAACCATTACTTATTACAAATGCGCAACTTCAGTGACTAAATGCGCAGAGACAGTCAACAGAAGCGCAGCAAAGACAAATGTGCCCCAATAGTACGTAGAAGTGTAGCAAGAATACACAGAAGCACCGAATGGACAAATGCGTAGTAACAGTACTCAAATGTGCTGTGTAAATGAACACATGCACAGTAATTATGAATGCGTAGTAACAGTGGATATATGCGCAGTGAAAAAGCACAGATGCGCAAGAATAATGGAAGCACCGTAACAGTGAGCAAAAGCGCAGTGAGAAAGCACAGATGGACAGGAAGAATGGAAGCGTCATAACAGTGGGTATATGTGCAAAAATAATGAACGTATGCGCAATAATAACAAAAACGTCCTAACAGTGAGCAAAAATGCAGTGAGAAAGCACAGATGCACAGGAAGAATGGAAGCACCGTAACAGAGGGTATATGCACCATAGAAATGCTCAAATGCATTGAAGTAACTTGTGCATGACTGTGTATGACCTGTACGGAACCTGCCTTCAAAAATGCTCAAAAAATGATGAGATAAAGGGGCAAGGCCCCATGATGGGCGCCAAAATGTAGATGGGAATGTGAGATTTAATCAAATGAACAATATCAAACCCAAACATCCACAGAATAATGAAAACAAGAAAGATAGGAGCAAATGAAGCAAATGAATGACAATGCAAACCTTCCCTGTTTCAAAGCTTCTATTGTTTGCCTATTACAACCGTCCTTTGCTGATGAAGTAGGCCCTCAGTGAGTGCACTCTTTTAGCTATGTTGTAGGATGTCGATAGTAAATGGCTACATTGATAGATATTGCTGTGAAGTAGAGCTTCAAAGCAAAAGGGTGATCTCAAGCAAATAGTATTGTGGTGCCAAAGGTTTGTGGGTAGAATCCTGCAGAGTAACAATACAAATAACCTGGATCAATAGAATGGAGGGATGAAGCTTCTTTTATAGACTTGGAAGAATGAGGATCAACGGTTGAGAGAAGATATGAAGATCAATGGCTAGGATTATTTGTGAATCTTTAATCCATAATGGATTATGACAATTGAATTAAATATTCAATTGGTAAAGGGGAGTGGGGAACATTGAATTAAATATTCAATAGTGGAGGACAGTGGATTATGACAATTGAATTAAATATTCAATTGGTGAAGGGGAGTGGAGAACATTGAATTAAATATTCAATAGTGGAGGATAGTGGATTATGACAATTGAATTAAATATTCAATTGGTGAAGGGTAGTGGGGAACATTGAATTAAATATTCAATTTGTGAAGGCTAGTGGGGAACATTGAATAAAATATTCAATTTGTGAAGGCTAGTTGGGAACATTGAATAAAATATTCAATTTGTGGAGGATAATTGATTTTAAGATTTATTTTGGAAAATGGAGGATATTAGCTAATTAAATATTAAGAATATTTAATTATATGTGCAACATGATGAGGTGGAAGAGATAAGCTGGATTGATGAAATAGATTTTGTGATTTGAGATATTTAGAAGAATTTAGGGATTTTAATTAAATAAAATAATTTTATTTAATTGTAGGATAATGAACTGATTAAATAAATTTAGAATATTTATTTAATTGATAGAGGAACGGAATAAATATTTAGAATGTTTATTTAATTGATAGAAGAATGGAATAAATATTTAGAATATTTATTTAGGATGAATCGTGTCATTTTTAGGCGTATACAGACTATATGGGGGATTGTCATCATGGGGGTTTGAATCTTAAAAATAGTCATCACAACATCTACCATGGTCCAAGAAGGTAAACTCCATGCCCAATTTGAAACTACTCGCAAAGGGCTTCATTCAAGTCATGATTGTTGTCTTCACATGTCTTCCTCTAGACTTTGGGACATCAGTTATAACTTTTTCCATGGGTCAAGAAAATGAACTATAGATTAATTTTTTAGAAGTTATGAACCTTATACATGTCTAGGACAACCTGGGCATCATAAAAATGAGTTTTATCAAACCTACAAGCGCCATGAACATGAAGAACAAGTTGCAGATTTGGTTGAGAAAATGGGTATAAATCAAGCTAGTCTTTCACCAGAAGGGGAGGTGCATGATATTTGTACATTTGGATGTGAAGCAATAGAATAATCATGACGAGGCTCATCATCATCATTTATAAGGACTTTTGTAATTGTACCTACCCTTGTAGACATGTATGCAAAGTGTGGAAACATAGACAAGGCACGTGAACTATTTGGCATGATGCCTCAAAGAAATGTTGCCTCTGTTGGAAACAAGGCAGATAACTGAGAGGGGGGAATGAATCAGTTATCTCAAGATTTCCTTAACTTTCTTTTCTTTTTGTTATCTTAATATTCAGTGTTGTACCAAAACACGAAAGCATATGTAATCATAAGAACATAAATAAAGTCAACACACATAACACAAGGATTTTTATGTGGAAACCCTATTAAGGAAAAAACCACAGGGTGACTAACCCAAGATTGTATTCTCTATTAAAAGAATAAAGGAGTACAAAATGATACTTGCCAATTAGGGCTCACTACCTGAGCACACTGACTACAAGAGACTCACTGTCTACAGAACTTACAGAAGATGATCAAGTGTTTGAATTGATGAGAGGCATCTACAAATGTAAGAGTTCAGTTCCGGTTAGGCACAATATACTGATTTGACGCACTTCATTCTTCTTCTGTTCAATGTTGTTATTCAGTTACATACTGGACTTGAATTGTTGTTCTTGCACTTATCCCTACTTTTCTTCACCCCTTTTTCTTCACATGTTCATCATACATAATTACATGCTAGAATCCATCTGGTATATATATCTGCATAAAGGATTTTCATCATCTTTCTAGTCAGCAACAAGAACACTCAAGATATTTTCAAGTTATTGAACTGTCGGCTGAATCCATGCTTGATTTGTGATGCGTATCAAAAACATAGGCATAGAAGTCATTAATCATGTTGGCCAACAATTTATAATCCCACAAATTGCTTGATCAACACCTTTTACTCGTCTGGATTGAAGTCTGATACTCTGTCGGCCAGTTCTTGCTCTATCTACTTTGCCTGATTGGAACCCAATGCTCAAATGCTCATATCTTTTTCTTGATTTATCACTGGAGGCTAAATCTCTGGAGTACAATAGTCATGATACCCATCTTGACTTGTCCAAGTCTGCAACTTACTGAGTTACACCATCTGAGAGATCCAGACCTGATTGTCGGACCTTGTTACATACTCTGTTCTTGTTCACCGAACCAAAACATTCTTCAATCTGACTTCCAGTGAAGGCATATTATGTACTATGGATGTGTGGGATAGACTTTGTTTCCATCAATGACAACACTTATGAAGCCACATAGTGTCTCTTGCCAACAATTTCCCCCTTTGGCATTGATGGCAACACTTAGTGAAAAATGGCTAAGTGTCACAGTAACTCCCCCTTGGCTGATGTTCTATCTTTTGCAATATTATACTGGAACTCCCCCTTAGCTGGATTCCACATTTTCACTACTCTTCACTTCCCCTTTGACATCAATGGCAAAGGGTAGAATCCGCATACCCAAATTTTGCAAAAATTATTCTATACATGGCCGCATAAGTATATATGAATCATATGTTATACTTACATATAATTTAGTATATCCACAAAAGTAGTCTTCAGCTATACAAACTTTGTGGCCCAACTTTGTTTCATCCTATCCAAAATGGAGATGTGACCACTCAACAAAATTGCATATGCTTCTGCCCTTATTAAATCTTCTGGATCACTGGTCCAGGCTGTGGTCTTAGCATTTGTCAAGGCCTCATGTATTGCCTCTAGCTTAGGGATAATTATCCCTCTGAGTTCACCCATTCTATTCATTATGTTCTTCTTTTCTTTGTCCAACCTCTTTATTTCATTTATGATAACAATAGCCTGGCATTCTTGATTCATTAGTGAGGAGGAAAGAGGGTCAAAATTCTGAACTAGGCTTGACAGTTTTTCTTCTTGTTCTTTTACTTTCTCCTCAATATCTTTTGTCAGTTTAGGCCAAGTCAGACAAAATTTGAATAGGTCTCCACCATCTTTGAGAGCATTTTCAAGGCTCTTTATTCCAATATTTAGAGTCCTCCTATCATTAGCAATAAGTCCTTGCACCTTAGTGAATCTTTTTCCTAGAAACTCCTTCCGGACCTTTGCTTCTACTGATTTCTCTAGAGATTCAAAATGAGTGTTCACATAATTTACCAAAATTTTCAAGTTACCAGATGGTGAGGCCAAAGGATCTTTTTGGTAGGATGGCATGATCTTCTCCAGCATCCTGGATGTAATCTCCAACAGTTCAAAGTCCTCCATGTGAGATTTCAAGAGTTTTTCTTTTGCTTTGGTTTGAGTAAAAGATGCTATTTTCATTATCTGAACTGGGGAGAGAGTCAAAATTCAGTGGTCCTTGAAATAGCTCAGGTTCATCCAGTTCCATCATTTCCCTATTTAAGAAGTTCTTCACTATCTCTGCAGTGTCTCTTGCTGGAGATTGAGAGTTCTTTGAAATATCAGAAGAGTCATCATTAGTCTTTTCTGCTTGTTCTTCTTCTTTTCCCTTAACCTCTTCTTCTTAAATTTTCTTCTCCTCTCTTCTACCTTCTCCTTCAGCTTTAGAGTTTGGAATGTCTATCATAGTTGCAATGGGATCTGGAGGAGAGATGTCACCTGTGTTTACTACTTCATGAACTTCCTCTTCTGGAATAGAGGAATCTAAGTCCTCAGACTTCTCTTCATCTATTCTCTTTGATCCTTCTACATCCTTGTTAGAGGATTCTTCATTGATTACATTTAATCCTTCAACATCCATGGTAGAAGGTTCTTCAACTATTTCTTCTACAATAGGAAGATTGAATCTCTTTAAGGCATTCTGGAGGATATCTTTAGTTTCACTTGCTACTTGCTCTGTTTATCCAAGCATAAGTTTGTTCATTCTTGCCTTGCTCTGGAACTCATTCTTACACTCCTTGAAAATCATGTCCATTTGTTTTGGAGTGATGGAAGGATAAAGTTGTATTACTATCTGCTCTCGAATCTCTAGGTCTTTTGCCATTGCATTCTCTTTTCTCAACTCAAGTACCTTTTCTAGGCTCTTAGGAATTAATGATATAATTTCAATGAAGGCTTTATTGTAAATATTCAAGTACCTGACAGTGGCCTTTTCCAGAATTCTCTTGTTAGCATCACTGTATGCATCATAGAACTTAGTCACCGGATGCAGTTTCCCATCCATAGTTACTGCCTTGATGATGGTATCAATGGAGAGAGTGGGCTTTTCAACAAATTCCTCTGCCTTCTCTTCCTCATCTTTGCTAGCAGATAACTTTCTGGATGTTCTCTTCTTCTTCATTTTCTTGATTTCTTCATCTGATTCTATTTCTTCATCTTTATGGCTTGTATATGTTCTTGAGGCTTTGGTTTTCATTCTCTTTTCATTTTTTATGGATGTTTTAACTTCTGATTTGGTAGCCTTTGAGATTTTAGGAGTGACAAGTGCAGAGCTCTTGGAAGATCTAGTCTGGGAGGAGGCTTGTACCAGAACGTTTCCTTTCTTTGCTTCTTGTTTCTCTTTCTCAACCTTCTCCATTTTCTCTCTATTTGCATCTACAACCTCCTTTGATAGGCCAAATCTTTTGGCAATTTCTTCAACTTCCCTTCTTACTTTCCTCTTCATCTCTGACTGTCTTAGCTTAACATGTATTTTTACACTTATCTCTTCAAAGGTGCCAAACCTTTCTACTTTAGTGTTCTTATGTTGGCTCAGTAGGTGTTGAATATGCAATTCCAAGATTTTTTTATTGACCTAATATCCCATAGGCATTATCCATACAGTTCTTGGCTCAGCTGCCTCTATTAGGCATTAATCAGTGTCAACCATGAAGCAAACCGTGTCCTTGTATTTCTTAACTATGGACTATGGTATTCTCTCTGGCTTGCATCAAGCTTTGGAAGTTCTTGAAGTACCCCCAGAGAGCTATTTTTTGGGCTTGAGCATCACCAAGTCCATACATGTAATCTCCGATCTGAATTGCAATCAGTTTATCATTTTGCCAGACCCAACCAATTGATCGAGGTAGTTCATTCATATAATAGAAGAACAGACACAGTATTAGACAACCATATTTAAAGGAATTCTTCTTATCCTTTTTGATCTTCTGCAGGTTTTCCAACAGTTGACTTAGAAGAAGCTCACATAGGTCATAATCTGCATCTTCCCTCAACATCTGATATGTTGCATAGATTGTTGTGCTAGACATAGAATTCTCCCTACTCAAATGATAGATTTTGTAGCCAATTATCATTGAGGCAAACTTGACATCCAGATCTATGATGTCATCTATGGTCATTGCTCTTTTGTCAAATTCATATCCGGTGGCTTCAATTACTGTTTGGTTCTTCACAGATTTAAGTGCAAGTAACCCATTGGATGAATGCAGTCTGGTCACTGCCCTGATGGCATCTTTAGTTATCTTGAAGGGCCTCATTAGCCACATGAAATTATCATGCATCCTGCTTAGAACATACCAGACCCAATCATCTTTTGCAAAACATGGAAAATGTATGCAATGTCCGAAGTGTTTATCCCGGAGGGCCTTGAATTTAGGTTTGAGTTCAAAATTCTCATCTATTAGCTGTTTGTGATAAATGTCCATCAATTTTGAGTCTCCAAATTCTTCAATGTTGGCATGGATATAAACCCTAACATCTTCTACATGCAATACTCCGTGCAAAATGCTAGAAAATGCGCCCAAAGGATCAACTTCTAGAGATTTATAAGGGTGTTTCTTAAATTTAGGTCACGGCCTACCAGAGATCTTGACAAACATTGGAGTAGCCATTTTGTAAGAGATTCAGAGAGAGATTTTCAAAATGAAGTACCTTTCCACGCCTTAGGGTTTGAAGCAAAAGCTGAAACAAATCGCTGGTTGAATTCGTTTCTCTGTTGATCTTGAGTGAATTGTAGAATCTTCTTTACAGAGCTCTTATATTCTTCTTCGTGAGTTCAAGTTTGTAAATAATGAGTGAAAGAATCCTTTTATCCTCAAGCGCAAACCTTAATTTCCTTTTGTAATAAATGCACAACTTAAGTTATCCGGTTGCCCTATTTTGAGAGAGATCTTCTTGAATTACTGGGCCAAATTTAGAATCATTGTTAGTGAGGATTGACAATGTATCTTCTTTTCTTCAATCATGCCATGGGTCCGCAAATCAAAGCATTTCAATTTTGAATCATAACGAATCTGTCTATGAAATTTTGCTTTATCGGATAGCTGTCGGAACTAGATTAACTTGAGCAATTAAAATCTTGCAAAACTCCATGCAGATCTTTCATATTTTGACTGAAGGTTATTTAGATTTTTTTCTGAGAACCCTTTAATCCGCAGTGTTAGATGTTTACTCCATGTGCTGAATTTAGGCACTAGTTGACTGGTTTAGGGAATTTATTTTTCTCTGTGACTCCCCTTGAGCCAGAGCTCACCTTTTTAATTTCTGGAAGGAATATCAGCACTAGATTCCGGTGCGGATCCATCCCCAATACTTTTTGTACTCTTCTTTACCCAAATCTTTCTCATCTCCTTTTGAACTTCATCCGCATTCACTTTACCTTTGCCCTTATCTTATTTCTGATCATGTTCCACTGGACCTTTTCTATCTTGATTTCTGCTTCTACAGAATTTGGCAATATGACCGGATCTATTGCAATTGTAACATGTAACATTTCTTTGCTTATTTGATTGATATCCTCTTGATCTACATTGATTAGCCATATACCCCATTCTATTGCATGCAAAGCATCTACCATTGAATGAATTTTTTATTTGCATATTTCTGCATTCATGAGATTTTTGACCATACCTTTTGCAATTAAAACATTGTCCGGAGAAGGATGGATTATTCTGATTCATTCTCCTCCTACATTGAGTTGCTTTATGATCAAAATTGTTGCAATTGAAGTAGTATCCATTGAAGGATGGATATCTTTGAGCATTTGGTTGCCTCACCGAAGGTCTTCTAGGCTTGTTTCTTTGATTTCTTGATCCAAAGTTCTTCTGAACGGATCCAGAACTCTCACCTTTCTCATATCCCAAGCCATGCTTATCATCTACCCTCTTTTGGCTTTCAAGAAGAACTTCAAGTTGGACTGAGCTTATCTTGAATTTTTCTTTGTATTCATTTGCAGTTTGAAGATCTTTTTTAAGAGTGTCTATCTAATTCTCAAGTTGTTCTTCATTGTCTTTAGCTTCTTCAAGATCAGATTCAAGATGCCTGATTATTCTTTCCATTTTGTGGCAGTCCTCTATTTTCTCCTTGAGGGATTGTTTTAGATTATCTTTAATTTTTCTTTTTTCTTCAATTTCTTGGGTGAATCTCATAACCCCTGATTCCATTTCATGCCTTACCATAATGACTTCTTTTGACAGCTTCTCACATAGATTATTTTTCTCATTTAGATCTTCATTAGTATCATTGACTTCACTCTGATTGGCTAATTTTTGAAGTAGTTCCTTTCTCTTTTTCACATAGATACTAAGTTTTTCTTTTAGCTCATTTATGAAATCATTAACTTGTTTGAGTCTTTCTCTCAAATTATTGACTTCAGAGTAGGATTGTTCAAGATCATCTAAGGCAGACTGAATTTGTTCCTTCATACCATATGCATCCATTGACATTCCCAGATCTTCCTCAAGCTGTTAGGCTTTGTTCAGAAGAACTAGGCTTTGATACTAATTGTTGGAAACAAGGCAGATAACTAAGAGGGGGGGTGAATCAATTATCTCAAGATTTCCTGAACTTTCTTTTCTTTTTTTTTTATCTTAATATTTAGTGTTGTATCAAAACATGAAAGCATATGTAATCATAAGAACAGAAATAAAGTCAACACACATAACACAAGGATTTTTACGTGGAAACCCTGTTAAGGGAAAAACCATGGGGTGACTAACCCAAGATTGTATTCTCTGTTAAAAGAATAAAGGAGTACAAAATGACACTTGCCAATTAGGGCTCACTGCCTGAGCACACTGCTCACAAGAGACACACTGCCTACAAGAGACTTATTGTCTACAGAACTTACAGAAGATGATCAAGTGTCTGAGCTGATGAGAGGCATCTACAAATGCAAGAGTTTAGTTCTAGTTAGGTAGAATATACTGATCTGACACACTTCATTCTTGCTCTGTTTAATGTTGTTATTCAGTTACATACCAAACTTGAATTGTTGTTCTCACACTTATCCCTGCTTTTCTTCGCCCCTTTTTCTTCACATGCTCATCATGCATAATTACATGCTGGAATCCATCTGGTATATATATCCGCATAAAGGATTTTCATCATCTTTCTAGTCGGCAACAAGAACACTCAAGATATTTTCAAGTTATTAAACTATCGGCTAAATCCATGCTTGATTTGTGATGCGTTTCAAAAACATAGGCATAGAAGTCATTAATCATGTTGGCCAACAATGTATAATCCCACAAATTGCTTGATCAACACCTTTTACTCATCCAGATTGAAGTCTGATACTCTGCCAGTCATTTCTTGCTCTATCTGCTCTGCTTGATTGGAACCCAATGCTTGATTTATCACCGGAGGCTAAATCTCTGGGGTACAATAGTCATGATACCCCTCTTGACTTGTCCAAGTCCTCAACTTACTGAGTTATATCATCTGAGAGATCCAGACTTGATTGTCAGACCTTTTTACATACTCTATTCTTGTTCACCAGACCAAAACATTCTTCAATCTGACTTCTAGTGAAGGCATATTATGTACTGCAGATGTGTGGGATAGAATTTGTTGCCATCAATGACAACACTTATGAAGCCACATAGTGTCTCTTGCCAACAACCTCATGGAATACAATGATTGCAAGATATGAACAAAATGGATTTCCTAATAAGCCTTTAGAAAGTTTCAAGAAAATGCAATTGGCAAGTGTAAAGCCAAATTCCAAAACCTTAGAAATGGTATGTTTGGAGCATCATATAGACATCCATCAAAGCATAAAGGATATAGGATTTTTGTCAAATGTCATAGTTGTAAGTACCCTGCAAGACATGTATGCAACTTATGTGGAAGCATATACAATGAACATGAATTGTTTGACACGATGCCTCAAAGAAATGTTGTCTCATGGAATACAATGATTGCAAGATATGCACGAAATGGATTTTTCATAAGGCTTTAAAAACTCTCAAGCAAATGCAAAAAAAATAAATTTCAACTATTTATGTAAATTTTGGCACATCTAAAACAAAATTGCACAACCTTAACCAACTTCCTCCTTGCCTATGCTATAATGGGATCTAGAGAACATGGTGTGGACAACCATCAAAGCATAAATGATATAGGAATTTTGTCACATGTATTGTATTTGCAAAGTTGTCCTTGTAGACATGTATGGAAAGTATGGAAGCATAGACAAGGCACGTGACCTATTTGAAATGATGCCTCAAAGAAATGCATAATCCCACAGAATTCAATGATTGCAAGATATGCACAAAATGGATTATTTGAAAACGATTTATAAACTTTCAAGCAAATGCAATTGGCACTTGTAAAACCAAATTCTTGTAACAATAATTGATTATCATATTAAATATTTAATATAAACTGTCATATATATAATGTCATGAACATAACATCTAGTTTATATAAAAAGCCATATAGGCATGTCCAAACAAAGCCATACAGGCATATACTAAAAAATGTACATTGGTAGTTCATACAATAGTATGTATACAAAGCCATCTAGGCATACAAAAAGTATCCCAAAAACTAGTTTCCTATGGACTTTTATGAAATAATCGGTGGCCCTTGCTTGACTATGAAGATGTAGAGCAAATCACTGACTCATCCTCTCTCTGTTGTCGAGTAGACCTCTTCAACAGAAGTTGATATGGCTCAACCTATTAATACAATCAAACAATATATACACATTAATATATAACATCACATATATAACATGAAATATATAACATCACATATGTAAGATCGATCACTTACTGCCACCTGATGATCACTCTCCATCATCTTGTCTCTCTCTACGTCTATACTTGGACAGACTGGAGTTGTGACCTCCTGTGAGAAGCATCAAAAAGTAAAATTGACTAAACATAAATATCATTTATGTACATCAAATGACATGAGATTAAACAAGAAATACAAAATTATGATATTTTCATGTTATTGGCTCATACCTCAGTCACAGGATTTACCAACATCATGGTTGTAGCAATGCCTATCTGTGCTGACTCACGAAGATCAAGAGGAGTCTCCACTGTATTCAGCATTTGAAAATCAAGTTCAAGATTATTCAAACAAAATAAATACATAACATTATTTTAAAAATGCATAATGATTAGAAATGGTTAAATGTAGCTTCGTAAAAGTGGTGGTTTGGTGTCCAGGGGACCAAGGAAACCGTGGAGGTGCTGGTGACTGTTGAAATCATCAAATTGTCACAAAATAATATTACCATTGACATATCTACAATAATTACAATTATGTGATAAATTACATACCTGCTGACTTGACCTCCTCTCATAACCTGCCAATGGATGGCTAACGGAGGTAGGATGAAGACTCTGACCCTAGAATTTCATTGCGTAGACAATTACATACATTATTTTTGACTTATTATATAGATAATCATATAAAATTTATTACAAATTACAAATAACAATATACTAAATCAAGATGAAACTTGTAACAAATTACCTGAGAGTCAATACCAAATGTATGATGTAAGAGATCGTCACTGAGAACAAGATCATCCAATATGTCCTGCCCCTATGTCGCAGCATCCCACCCTTGCATCACAACATCCTGCCGAGAGTCCTGTCGTGCCTCCTGCGTCCCATAATCACATAGGTTACCACATGTACTGCACAAATGTGGGGACACATGATGCCTACTACTCTCACCCTCATCGGCCTAGGTAAGATCATCGGCATGCTGTGATAGAGTTTGGGTGAGAGTAGTCAATGAATGTAAAGTCTCTAGCTCAACACTCTCCTTCAAAGGCAACGGGAGTGACCTATGTTCTGGCCTCACTTGGGGTATAGGCACATGGTCTTCATCTCGCTGAGCCTTGGGTCTATCTTGGGTAGGGCCACCACCTCTACCCTAGAATTCATGAATGTCAAAATAATTTAGAATCTTGTTGAGGACGAACTCACAATAGAGTTTCCTCAATAAATATTGTGGTACCTCATCATTGTTGCATGGGTGCTCATCGAAGACCATGTACCATCTATCCCAAAGTTTCAAGATATTTCTTCATTCCTACACCAATGTATAAGAAACCGTTTGCAACTTTCTTCTAATCTTTGGCCAGTTTTGGGATTGATAAAGTGTGCACATAATTGAGATTTTGTAATTTTTTCATTCTTGACTTGTTCATATGACAACTTGTCAGCATAATATTGCCAACTCCTCTCCCTATAGTCTTGGAATTTGGTGATTTGTTTTGTCACCAAATCCATGTGAGAAACAATCTCCTCTAGTGATTTTGCAAGTGCCCTCCTACGATCAGTGGTTCCACTTGGATTGTTTAGGATTTGAATAATAGTTTGAAGATGTTTCTTGTTTTCTTCTATTATCCCTAGGTAGTGTTCTTGATTATCCCTTACATTAAAAGGAGGTAAAGGTGGGTTTTGAGGGTTTGGAGGGTTTTGAGGGTTGTTTTCACCCTCGGCTAGATTTAGGTTTTCTCTTTCTCCAATAACTGTAAATGTAATATAAAAACAAATCAAACATTGCAAAACTCAAAAATTGTTCTCAAACTAACAAAATCAGTCAAACCTTACCTTCTTCCTATGCTGGAGCCTCCAAATTTGCATGACAACTTCTTTGGCGGCGAGGTGGCATTGTGAATTTGTTGTTTTCTGTATTACACTTGATTGGATAGCCTTTTCTTCAACGCGGTTGCTCTTTTACCTATTTTCTTTGCTGCTAACTTGCAATGGTAGTGACTGTGAGTGAGGAGAAATGGGTTTTCTTTTTCCTTTTTTTGCAAACCAAAACACAAGTGCGTTATAACCCGCTCATGGTTTTTTTTAATTTTGGAGATGGCGGTGAATTTTTGGTCCCCCATCTCTTTGCATTTACCCAAAATTCCCTACAAACTTTGAAAATAGATGTATGCAATTATTAAATGCTAAAATGTTAACATTGTCTACACTGCATAATCTCCCTCTTATAATTGATTCAAATTTGAAAAAGGAATGCATTGAATTTGGTTGTTGAGTTTGAATTTGAATAAATGTGTAGAAGCTATTGTATTTGATGATATGGTTTGATTACTAATGTATGCTGTAAGAATTCTGTAATAAACAAGATTTAATTATGATTTTTATTTAATTTTATATCTAGTTTGGGAGCCTTACGGCATTGACTATTTGTGCAGGTACTTTTAGGAGCACTTAAAGTTTATAGTAATGCATGGCTATATAAAAACCTTACCCATATATATATGGGTAAGCTTTTTTCAATGGGGGTTGCAACAAAAAAAGGAACACATTTATATATAGAAAATGAAAGCCTAATTATAAAATAGTATATTCATGTGTACAGAGAAATAATCCCAATTCAAGGGTTGTCTCAAACAAAAGAGACAAGTATCCCACTGAAAAATGATTGCAGAGACAATGCCATAGGAATCAAAAGATTTGAATGAAACCGGTACTAAAATCAATTGGAAAAATGATGTCTTCGTTACCTACATGGAGGAGGGTGGCCACCACTATGAAGCAGACCACAAAATGATGAAACCCTCAAACGTTGAGAATGCACCTTTGAAAATGAATAAAAAACCCTCAATATATGCATAAAAAAATAGGAAACCATATATATATATAAAATGTAACCCTAATTATAAAATAGTATATTCATGTGTATAGTGAAATACTCCTGATTCATGGGTTGTCTCGGACAAAATAGGGAAGAATTCGTTTGTAAAATGATTACGGAGACAATGCCGTAGGAATGAAAAGATTCAAATGAAACCAATACTCAAATCAAGGGAGAAATAACGAAAGCATACCACAATATGATGAAACCCTTAAAAGTTGACAATGCACCCTCGAAAATGTATGAATAATGACTAGATTTATGAAACCCTCTATTTATGCATTTAAAAAATGAACCCTTTTATACATAGAAAATTAAACCCTCAATATATCCATATAAATATACAAACCCATTTGTATATAGAAAATGAAACCCTTATTATAAAACAATATATTCATGTGTACAATGAAAAAATCTCAATTCACGGGTTGTATCAGACAAACAAGTAAGAAAACAACTATAAAATGATTGTGTAGACAATGTTGTATGAATGGAAAGATTCGAATGAAAGCAGTACTCAAATCAAAAGGAGAAATGATGTAGGTATTCGTTACCTACATGGAGAACGAGCGTGGAGGAGGGTGATAATTGCGATGTGAAACTGTTGAAACCCTCAAACAACTGCCCACGCATCGTCGAGACCACTATGAAAAATAATTAGGTTTTGGGTTATATTGGCGTTATGTATTCGGATGCCAAAGTTTATAAATTGGAACACGTTGTGTTTGCCATCCGTGCCACTGCATTCACCTTTCGATGTCAATATGAAATAAAAAGGTGTGTCAATATGAAATATTAACAGGTCAATATGATTTAAGACCCCGTTAGTATGATTTAATGTGGGGCATTAATGATTTTTTAAGGGTCTCTAAGTACAATAAGGACCAAGTGTAAAAGATAGTGGAGGAGTGAATTTTTTTGGGGGGTGTCTTTGCACATGTATGGGGCGACACATTGAAATCACACATTTTGGACCCATGTGCACATAACATGTCATGGAGTGATATGTATAATTACCCATGTGAGATAAAAAAATAATTTTAAGCTCTTAAGTCGCATATGGGAAAACCCACAAAAATCGTCGAAATCCAATATATTTAGCTATGAACTTGATGTGCACGAAGTTAGGGTGGGCGGCTTCTCCTATTACATAAGACAAATCAATGACATTTCTTAACTACACCTCCCTCAGTAAAAGGACTTTTAATGCTTAACTAAACTGGAATATGTAGCTCAAGTAATTCATAACAAACGGCTTGTAGAAACAAAAATAGTTTTAAACTCCCGCAGTAAAAATCCTATATCCCCAGAGAATTAGACACTAATTTCCCTATTTTATGAAGAAAACATTATGCTTAAAAAAATCTTCTTAAATCGGATTCGCTTGAACGGGCTTTGGTTCTCGATTAGCGAGGTCAGCTACAGGTGTTGGCTTTACCTTCTACTCCACTCCTAGAACTCACAAAAATCCTTGATGCTTGAAAACCCTAATGTTTCAAAGTTAACCCAACCCGAACATCCCCTAGCCGCTGCAAATCCAGAAAAGAAATCTCTGTACCATTTTCTTCCCATACCTTCGAACAAAATAAATTTATAAAACTTCCTTCAGAGTCTCAAACGAAAATAATTATCTTTCTTAGGGGCATATCTTCTTCAAGATCACCTCTATTGCATAATACACCAAACTGAATGAATCCAAATAAAATATAGCCTATTTTTAAGCTCTGGAATCAAAATCTTCCCGGACTAAACCAAAATTAACATTGTTTCTTACAAATACAGCCTAAATTTTGTAGTTTTTCTCTGGTTCTTGATTTTCACTTTTTTCAACAAATAACCACACTTAGAAGTATGTATTTCACCTCGAAGCCTCTGAAAGAGTTTTGAAGCTGTAAAAATTCAAGATATAGATGTTTATAGTATCAAAAAATCCCTAATCTGCGTTTTAAACAAGGCAGAAGAGAGTTCATGGTAATCCTCAACGGATTCACGGGCCAATCAAATCACAGGTTGTGTAGAGTGAGAAATGTGGTGGCCTTCAAGAAATGTCTTTGGGTAATTGGAAAGATGTTCTCCTTCACACTTGGTGAGATAAGGGGTGGATGAGCGCAATGTGGGCTTTCTTCATCTAGTTTCCTCCTTCAACACTGATTCTCACCAATAAGTTCTTCATGGGCGATCTGCAAGAGTGAAGTCACTCTGTCTGGTCTGTAGCAGATATTATTTCTGTTTAGTTTAGTAGGGACCTAGTTTATAAGCAGTTTTAGTTTATAGGAATATTTGATACTCCCACTGGTGTTTAAGTAGACATCTAACTGTGTTTGAAAATTTCCTTAAGATAATGGCTATCTTCAATTTATGGTTGCTTTTGTCTGGTTTGTAACAGATTTTTTTTTTTTGGTCTCTAGTCCTGACCTAGTTTATAAGCACTTTTAGTTTATAGGACTACTCCCACTAGTGTTGAAGTAGACATCTAATTGTGTTTGAATAGGAGGCGGACATGCCTTATCCATCTGTAGGATTCGAACTTGTGAGCTCTCTTTTAAGAGGACAGGATTTTCACCAACAAAACAACTCAGACTATATACACATTGTGTATTTGGCATGCTATATATATAACATAATCAGTACTTGATGTATATACATTGCACCATAAATAGGCATATATCTGAGATTACTCACTGTATTATATACATAACATGACAAATACTCAATGTATATACATTACATAACAAATACCCAATATATATACATCAAATGATGGATATTAAATGTCATGTACATCATCCGGTACAACAGTTTTTTGAGCCTCTTGAGGGAATTTCTTGTGTTTATTTTTCTATCTCGTTTGTTTCTATTTGTTGGTGGTAAACCCCTTTTGAGAATTGAGACCCTCACATTCAGCTATAAACTTGGAATTCTACATGACACCTATCTCAAGTTAACTGACACCTCTACAACTAATTGACACATCTGCAATATGTGTAGAAGTTATTCATTAATTCTAACAATATATACATTAACATGATACATACTTAATGTATATACATTGTACCATAGATACGCATAGATGGGGCCTAGTTTGGAATTGGAAAGGCCACTTAGTATATATAAATGATTGAAACAGATCAATGAAAAACTAAAAATCTCTCTTTATCTTTATCATTGTATATGTAATTGATTGAAACAGATAAACCTGCTTAAATTTGCACCTCATGTGAACATCAATACGTTAAAGAAGAAAAAAGTAATAGAAGTAGGTACGCCTGCAGTGCCAGTTAAGTTGGCGTGGAGGAAGAAAAGACTTAATAAAAGTGGGCCTGCCTGCATTGACATAGTTTTCTAATCAATAGTGGCTGTCATTTGCGATCTACAAGCAGGTATGGCACGACAATATGTGATCGGAGTGAAACATTTCTATGGTTGAGTTCAAGATTTGAAATTTTGGGTTGCATCCAATCTCTTCTTTCTATCGTCAATAAGCCTTCCTCTCAGATCCAACTCGGCTGGGCTTAAACAACACACTCTACGCAAACTTTCTCAGCGCCGTTTCCCTTCCTCTATTCCATTACCGTTAACAACAACCGATTCCCGAACATGAACAAACCAAATTCAAACTCATCATTTCATGGATGACATAAAGCGTACGAACGAGATAGCCTCTCATGGAAGGTGTTTAGTGCAGCGTACAGAAGACATGGGTGCACTTTTTTACCATTTAAATAGGTCTCAAACTCGATCAGTTTACATTTGCCAGCCTACTACCAGCCTGTGCCAAAATGGGAGCTTTGGAACTGTTTAACCGAATGCCTCAAAGAAATGTGGTCTTATGAAATACCATGATCGCAGGATATGCACAAAATGGATTTGTTGAAAAGGCTTTAGAAAATTTCAAGCAAATGCAATTGACAGGTGTAAAGCCAGAATCTGCAACCTTTGCCAGCATCCTCCCTGCCTGTGCCAAAATGGGAGCTTTGGAACAACGTATCGATGTCCATAGAAGAATAAATGATAGAGGAATTTTGTCAAATGTTGTAGTTGCAACTGCCCTGGTAGACATGTATGCACAATGTGGAAGCATAAACAATGCACGCGAACTGTTTGACAGAATACCTCAAAGAGATGTCATCTCATGGAATGCCATGATTGTAGGGCTTCCAAAATGTGGAAGTGTAGACAAGGCACATGAACTATTTGACAGAATGCCTCAAAGAAATGTGTTCTCATGGAATCTCCTGATTGCAAAATATTTACAAAATGGATTTGTTGAAAAGGCTTTACAAACTTTCAAGCAAATGCAATTGGCTAGTGTAAAGCCAGAAACCTTTGCCTGCATCCTCCCAACATGTGCCAAGTGGGAGCTTTGGAACAAGGTACGGGCATCCATCAAAGCATAAAGGTTTTGTCAGATGTTATAAGGGAGAGGGGCCAGTTGCTGCCCACACCCCAATAACCGCTATGTTTTTAATCACTTGACCCCCCAATTAAATTTTTAAAAAGAACCAATACATGTTCACAAATGCACCAATACATTTGTAAATTAACCAATGAAATTAAGACAAGTGTACAAATGTGATGGCGAGTGGTTACCGGCACATCGGTGCAGATGTATGGGGCGACATGTTGAAATGACCATTTTTTGACCAATGTGCACATAACGCGTCCTACAGGGAAATGTATAAGTGCCCAGAAGCTGAAAGAATAGCTTTAAGCTCTTTGGTCGCATACGAAAAACCCAAAAAAATTGTTGAAATTTGATATGTCTAGCTATGTGTTTGACGTATGCAAAGTTAGGGTGGGCGGCTACTGGCCCCTCTCCCTTAGTTGCAATTGCTCTGGTCGACATGCTTGCAAAATGTGGAAGCATAGACCAAGCATGTGAACCGTTTGACAAAATGCCTCAAAGAAATGTGGTCTCATGGAATGCCATTATTGCAGGAAATGCAGAAAATGGATTTGTTGACAAGGCTTTAGAAACTTTCAAGCAAGTGAAATTGGCAGTTGTAAAGCCAGCATCCTCCCTGCTTATGCCAAAATGGGAGTTTTGGAATAGAGTATGGACATCCATCAAAGCATAATGGAAGGGGGATTTTTGTCAGATATTATTGTTGGAAAAAGTCACTTAAAAGAGCGTTTATTCATTCAAATATCAAAACTCAACATCAATGTATAAGGAAAAAGTGTCCATGAGAATATTACAAATTTTGAACATGAAAAAGTGCATTAAGTGATAAAACTACACCCTAGAGGTGTTGAGAACAAGTTTCAAAGTCAAAGCATATGGGAAATTGGTTGTGGAGGTCTAAATGATGTAGAGCGCATAGAGGAAGCTTCAATACTTATCAATAGATTGTATCGGCGAGAGTGTGACTTATGTCTTGGCGATATGTTCTCATCGGCCAAACATATCCTGTCGGCCACCTTGTTATTTATCTGGCCAATTCCTTAACTTTTCTCGATGGACGATCACTCTGATATGCCAAACTGTGGTCTATGCATAACATGACTTGCTATGGCCAATTACTACACCCTATTTCACCGTTACGACCGGTCACTTGTTGTATCCGATGGAATGTATATTCGCACATACATTCTCAATGTACATTTGCAATATGCATTCGCAATACACGTTCTATCGGACTAACACCTTGATCGGTGTAACTTTCAAAAGCTCCCCCAAAGGCTATGTATCGTTGATGATGCCTTCGCAAAACTGCAAATCCCCAAATCACCTAACTTCCAACCTAGACCCTAGCACATGGAGATGCTAGGTTGGTCTACTGCGCAGCACAGTCGATCCGATCTTCTCCATCATCGAACAGAACACAAACGACAAACACAGAAACAAGAAAAGACATATATGTACATTGAGAAGCCATTCCACTGATTTCGACAAAAATCTTATCAGTGGAATGCTTCAAATTGACATCTTGCAACAATGGGAAAACACAGAATGGAAAGGAAATCTACAACTAACAAATTTGCAATTACAGAGAAGAGGAATCGAAATGATGGAACAGAATATCTTTATTTCTCTTTGAAACAATGTTCAATTGCACTCAACCTCCTCTCTGCGATCTGATTACATTCGATCACAATATCATATGACTGATTACAACCTCAAACCCTAATACCTGATCTTGTTTATTTCCCTGGTTTTTATAGATTTGCCCAGGGTAGTACCAAATTGATTCCAAGTGGCTAGGAGATCGATTCCAAGCAGCTGGGAAACACTACTGCCTATTTTTGGCATTATTGCTATTTTTAGCATTATGCAATTACAATTGACAAATGCCACTTGGGACTTACAAAATGAACTTAGACACAAACTGAAATGAAAATGCATTGGTCAATAGACCTTATTACAAAAGGAAACATGATTTTCTAGGTGCTCTTGCACCACTAAAGGCGTGCCTAGGAGAGAGAAAAGTGAAAAGGCAAGTTAAAAATAAGAAAAAACACTCTCCTATCTTTATAAAAGTGCTTGTTGTGTTATATTTGGTCATTGATAAGCATGGATTTGAAGCAAAGCCCAATTGGAGAAGATTTTGCAACATTCAAGTGAGTGTTAGTAGCAAATTCTTTGAGATTCATTTGCAAGCATCAAAGTGCAAAACTCCATTCCTAGTCCTCAAGCTCCATGCAAGGCAAGTATTTCTAAAATTGTTGGTGATTATGATGGGGTTCATATGGCAAATTTATTTTTGTTTACAAACTCTTCATGGTAGTCTTTTACTATTTGTAAGCATGAAACAACAATCTTTGCATACACCATAAGGTGACAAAGTATATATAATAGATACAAAACACCTATGGTTTCAAGGGTATCAAAGCAAATAGTAGATTGGTATAGGCTTTCTAGGGTGTCATTAATGATTTTCTTATTTTTGTCTATGGTTACAATTGCAAAACAATGAGTTTCGAGCTCGTATTACATGCTTTTATTGTGGATTTTCATTCTCAAAGGCATATAACAATCACCAATTATTATTTTCCCATAGAGGAGGGTTATGATAGTTTTAGCAATAGCTTTTTCATAGTTAAAACACACAAAAAAATTACTTTTCATGCCTTAGGGTTTTAAGAAGAATCTAAGTTACACACTTGTTTAGGGATAATGAGGCTTTGGCATAAAAATTAGTGAAAGAGAAGGTTTGCAACAATATAAAACAATAGTCATTTCATACATTTTCAAATGGTGAATTCTCTGTTGAATTTAGTGTTTGAATATCCAAAGATCAAGGAAACTAAGATAGGATGTGGCAATGTCCAAAGAGTTGGAGTTGGATGAATGTATCAAGAAAGGAAATAAAATTACAACAAGACTTTGAGACAACGGTCTCGTTGAGCCATCCTCTTCCAATTTTTAGGAAAAATCAATAATTCATTGTTTCTTGAACCAAACATTATGACCCTAAGAAGATGGATATATGGTCGACAAGTGGTCAAGTTCTTTGCAAACTTGATGATTATTGAAAGTATTTTCAGTTTGCTATTGTATGAAGAAACTAAAGAAATTGACTTGGAGAAATGTAAGGAAATGTGTAGTACAAAAACCATTAAATGTCAAAAACATGTCAATAAACATTGGTTGAAAGAAAGCAAGAAATGTAATGAGTTCAAGGAAGAGCTCACAATCAACATTGCTCCAGCTCAATTGAGATCAACAGGGTAAGATGAAGCAAGAATGTTTAAGACATGGATTTTCTATATCATGAGCACAATATACAAAAGGAATTTTTATTTGGATTTGGACATTTTAATCAGTGATTGCATTCGTGGGAAATTGATAAAGTTTGAGAAAATGCAAAGATTTTGCAATGCTATCATATTTGGTTTATGCTTTCTTAAGACAAGATATTTTTTTTAATTGTAAAGAGAAGGGTTATTCAACACCACTCATTTATACACATTTCACATAGTCGGAGCTTAGTGAATCCTTCCAACATTATTGCAAGGTAAATAACTCTTTCTTGATGTATTTTGTTTGAAAGATGGGCGAGCAACTCCATATTCAAATCTCAAATCAAGCCTTGAGGTAGTAATTTTAGAGTGGGTAGATTGATTCATGTAGTTCTCTACTTTCAACTATATCAAGGTTTTCAACTTTCCTTATTTTTCCTACATGGTTCATAGGCATCCCAACGATTAGATTGTGCTTATGGAGTTTTATAAGAAGATTGAAGAGATTCACTTATTGTTGAAGGATCGACATAAGCAAGCAATTGGTTTCCATATTCAATTGGGCATTTACAAATGTAAGAATTTCATTCATTCCCAGGACATAGGGGACGAAATGGTTAAATTTAACCTTAAGATTTTCTATGAAAAACATACTTATGATCTTTGGAACCTCCTCTTTGAAATGCTAAGAAGAAAACTTCAACACATTGCAAAATATAGAGGATGTTTGGGCTAATTGTAATGGAGAGTATGAGGTGAGAAGAATAGAATATAGTTAGATGACTATAAAAAATATGGTTACCTTTACTCTTGAGGAAGTACCCAAAGACATTTTACATTCAAGATATGAGGTTTTGTCTCCATAATTTATAGTGGTAAATATTAGTAGCCTTTACTTGTGATCATTTAGTTTTTCAAGGAGAGTACTTCTATACTTGACATGATCAAATGAGTGATGGATAGAAGTAGAATGTTCTTATAGGTGAAGAGGTCACAAAAAAATAGAGAAAAGAGGCAAAATTCGGCTAGCTCTTTATGGCCTCTACAAATGAAAATATTGTCTTTTTCATCTTCCTTGCTCACAATGCAAAATTTAGAGGTTGTTTGTCATGGTACGGGTAAAACAAAAGAAAAAATTAAAGTTATCCAAGACATATATGTTCAAAATGAAGTTCAAAAAATTCCCAAGTTGACTTTGGTTTCTACAAAAGTACAAATCCTCTTACTTGTCTAATGTTAAATCTAAAGCCTAAGCTTTTGTCATTTATTTTAGTTTATGTTTCTTGTATCTCTCCTCCTATTTCTCCTCTTCCTAGGACATTATTTTCAATCCCCTTCAACTGTACCTTTAGATGTTGCCTTGACATTTAAACCTAAGACATCCTCCATTCTACCTCTCATTCCTTCTCCACTTGATCTATAAAATCCTCACCTCCTAATGTCATTGTTCCCATTATTTATTTTACCAAGTCATCCCCTTATTGAATTCACAAGACAACTGAGAGGGGGGGGGGGTGAATCAATTGTATCAAAAATTTCAAACCCTCGCAAACATTCAGATCCACATTAATCTTTAAACATGTTATGATAATTAAGCATCAAAAGAAAATAACTGAAACTGAATCATAACAACACCACACACAAAAGAACACTAGATTTTATGTGGAAAACCCTAAAAGGGAAAAACCACAGTGAGGATTAGCTGACAATATAATGTAGTAGCAATACCGAATTACAAAAGGCTCACTACCCAAAAGAAAGAATGCTCATTATAGGTGGACTCACTGCCCACTAAGAAAGAAAGAAAGAAGAGAAGGGTGGCTCACTGCTAGGATTTGAACTGATATAATTGCATCTAACCTATGCATGGAGTTTAGTTCCAATGAAGCTTAATATACAACACAACACAAACAACACCTTCGTAGCAACATTGAAAAATAGTAGACACCTTCTACTCACTGCATCCAGTAGCCTAGCACATTAAATCTCTCACTGAACTGATCAAATTTGCATCACAAACATCATATCCTTCGCACATCCATACATCCATGAATCCTTGACACTTATTTATACCACCATCAATCATGAAAACATTCTCCAAGGTCGGCAATACAACTTAATTCATAAATTTCAAATTAGGTCTAGACCTAATCATTTCCATGGAGGAAAGGAATGAATGCAGACTCCATCACACCTTAGCACGGACCTATATCCACTCTTACATGCTTTACCAATCTTTCACATTCACCAAAGCACAATTGCAAAAAGTGTAAACAACCAAGTTGGCCAAACTTGAGTTAACACTATGAACTTTTAAGCACACGCTTCCTCAAAGGTAAACACACCTCATGGATCTTACACAAAGCTTTAACACAATCTAGAACCATCCACAAACATCTTGATGTCACCTAAAAACCAACAAATTCAACCACAACAACTTTCACCTGAAGAAAGTTCACAATCTACTTACAAACAACACTGTCGAACTCTACTACACAAGAAATCATTTTCTAGAGCATCAAATCACAAACCTTTTTGATTGAAGATAGATAAGGATCTTATAAGCACACATCCAAAACTGCAACACCTAAAATGATTCTGTGGAGAAATACAGAGAAAAACAATTTCTCCCAGACACCCTGCAAGCACTATCAAACCTGTTCTTCAAATTGGTGAACACAAATTTCACTACACAATGATTCAGAGCACCAAATTTTGGATTTAGCATCTTCAAAAACTTCTAAACAAAAAATAAATGCAGAGAAAAAACTTGAATAGTACTCTGTAAGCCAGAAGACTTCTTCAACACACTATTTCCATAATTAATCAAATTTTCACAAAAGCACTTGGAAACCCAACAATAGAAGCATATCCTTAACATCTTCAACACTTCTACAAAGCAACCAAATCACCTTTAGCGAGACAAATTAATCAAACAACAACAACCTCATCAGAAGACACAATTGACACTAATGACAACACAAGCATGTTGACATAAACGACAACACTGATTAGCACATACTTGCAATAATCTCCCCCTTTGTCATTGATGGCAACATATAATGTGAAAAACCATCAAGACACAACTCTGCACCAATCTTCTTTAATTTTTTACTCTCCCCCTTTCTTTTACACATCTTACTTTCTCTCTGATTACTGACTCTTTTCTTTTTCACATTCTCTCTCCCCCTTAGTTTTTCACATGAACTCTCTCCCCCTTTGACAGAAATGGCAAAGGGCTACACAACTTTTTCTAGCTTTTTCCCTTTTTATGATACTATACATACTTGCACTTCTCACTACTACTCTGAATACACCCCTTTAGGAGTACATACCAAACTGTAACAACTTCTTACTCCCCCTGACTACAACAATCATCACAGCTACTACCTGCTCCCCCTGAGAGGTAGCCACCAACATCAGTCCAGAAAAGAATGAATCTTGACGTATACTGGACTGATGCATCTCCTTATGCATCTAGTTCAAAGGAGGGGTAATAACCCCTAACTTCTCCCAGAGCTACTCAAATGTATCCTTAGGAAGAGCCTTAGTGAATATGTTAGCAACCTAATCCTTTGTAGGCACATATTCAAGCTTCACTTCATTCTCTACAACCTTCTCTCTCAGAAAGTGATACCTAATTGAAATATGCTTTGTCCTTGAATGCATCACTGGATTATTTGAAATGTTAATAGAACTTGTATTATCATAGAGAATAGAAATTGGCTCATCATACACAACTTTGATTACCTTCAAGGTTTGTCTCATCCATAGCACCTGTGTGCAACATGATGTTGCAGCAATATACTCTACCTCTGCAGTAGATAGAGACACTAAATCTTGTTTCTTACTTAGCCAATACACCAACCTGCATCCAAGAAAGATTGCACCACCACTTGTACTTTTTGTGTCATCTACACAACTAGCCCAATCTGCATATGTATAAGCATTTAAAGTAAAGTCAATATCTTTTGGATACCACAAGCCATAATATAGAGTGCCCTTTAAATATCTGAATATCCTCTTCACTGCCATAACATGTGACTCTCTAGGATCTTCTTGAAATCTAGCCACAAGATAAACTGCATGCATAATATTTGGTCTAGTAGCAGTCAGATAAAGTAATCCTCCAATCATTGATATGTACTTGCTCTTATCAACCTTAGGAGATTCATCATTCTTACTCAACTTACAACCAGTAACCATAGGACTGCAAATTAATTTAGAATCTTCCATTCTAAACTTCTTTAACAACTCTTTTACATACTTTAACTGAGAAATGAAAATACCCTTATCTGTATGATTGATCTGTAACCCAAGAAAGAAGTTCATTTCCCCACACATTGACATTTCAAATTCTTTCTACATCTCATTTGTAAAACTCTTACACATACCTTCATTTCCACCAAAAATTATATCTACATACACTTCCACAATCAGAATTTGATCTCTACTTACTTTGATGTACAAATTGCTATCTGTTGAGCCTTTACTAAATCCTTTTTGTAGTAACTACCTATCCAACCTTGCATACCAAGCTCTAGGAGATTGCTTCAATCCATATAGTACCTTCTTCAACCTACAAACCATATCAAGTTTATTTGATAACTGAAATCCATCTGGTTGTTCTATGTATACTTCCTCTTCCAACTCACCATTTAGAAAAGCAAACTTCACATCCATTTGATATACCTTGAAATCCTTATGTGTTGCAAAAGCTAGAAACATCCTAATGGTCTCCATTCTTTCCACTGGAGCATAAGTTTCCTCATAGTCTATTCCTTCCACTTGTGAGTAGCCTTTACACACAAGTCTTGCCTTGTTCCTTACCACTTCACCATTCTCATTTAGTTTGTTCCTGAATACTTGCATCTTATCTAACATAATAAATTTTCTTAACCACCTTACCTCTGTTTTCCCTATTCTTAATTCTCAGAGCTTTATCTGGACATCTTGAAGCATAATGACCTATCTTTCCACAACTGAAACATTTAAAAGGCAACTTACCACTAAACTTCCCAGTAACCTTTTCATTCTTCTCACAAAGTTCTTCCACTTCATCAAAGTCTTCCAGATCAAATTCCATAGCCTTCTCTGATTTGCTAGCCTTAACAGTAGGTTCATCCTTTGTAGTTCCACTAGTTGTGCCAAACTCTCTTATTTCAAAAGTAGTTAATGTGCCAAGCAACTGATCTTTGCTAAACTGATTCAAATTTTGTAATTCTTCAATAACAGAAACCTTATGATTGTAATATTTAGGAAGAGTTTTGAGTACCTTCAATATCACCTCTTTATCATCTATACTTCTACCAAGTCTTTTGATGCCATTGACAACTTCATCCACCTTCTGCAAGTAGCTTGAAATGTTTTCATCTTCAGACATTCGCATGGTCTCAAACATGAGCTTCAAATTCTACATTTTAGCTTGTTTGACCTTATCATCTCCTTCATAAACACTTTTCGACTTTTTCCAAATCTCATTAGTAGTTTTCAAATGCACAAATTTCACCAATTCAAAATTAGTAAGACCACTTAAAAGAGCATGTTTAGCCTTAGCATCTATTTCACAAGCTTTGACCTCATCTATAGTGCTTACACCATTCTTAGGTATAGTATAATTAGACTCAACAAACTTCCAAATCTCATAACCAAGAGAGATCAAAAAAGCTTCCATCCTTACCTTCTAGAGTGCAAAATCAGATCCATCAAATAGGGGAACATCCTTCTTGTGTTCCATCCTAGATCTACCTCAAGCTATTAAACTCTCTTCCAAGGAACCTTGATTTGATACCAATTGTTGAATGCACAAGCCAACTGAGAGGGGGGATGAATCAATTGTATAAAAAATTTCAAACCCTCGCAAAAATTCAAATCCACATTAACCTTTAAACATGTTATGATGATTAAGCATGAAAAGAAAATAACTAAAACTGAATCATAATAACACCACACACAAGAGAACACCAAATTTTATGTGGAAAACCTTAAAAGGGAAAAACTACGATGATGATTAGTTCACAATATAATGTAGTAGAAATATCAAATTACAAAAGACTCACTACCCAAAAGAAAGAATGCTCACTGTAGGTGGACTCACTGCCCACTAAGAAAGAAAAAAATAAGAGAAGGGTGGATCACTACTAGGATTTGAACTAATATAATTCCATCTAACCTATGCATGGAGTTCAATTCCAATGAAGCTCAATATACAACACAACACAACAACACCTTCACAGAAACATTGAAAAATAGTAGACACCTTCTACTCATTGCATCCAGTAGCCTAACACATGAAAGCTCTCACTACACTGATCAAATTCACATCACAAACATCATATCCTTTGCACATTCATACATCCATGAATCCTTGACACTTATTTATACCACCTTCAATTATGAAAACATTCTCCAAGGTTGGCAATACAACTTAATTCATAAATTTCAAATTAGGTCTAAACCTAATCATTTCTATGGAGGAAAGGAATGAATGAAGACCCCATAACACCTTAGCACAGGCCTAAATCCACTCTTACATGCTTCACCAAGCTTTCACATTCACCAAAGCACAACCGTAAAAAGTGTAAACAACCAAGTTGACCAAACTTGAGTTAACACTATGAACTTTTAAGCACACGCTTCCTCAAAGGTAAACAGACCTTGCAGATCTTACACAAAGATTTAACACAATCTAGAAACATCCATGAACATCTTAAATCACTCAAAAACTAACAAATTCAATCACAACAACTTTCACCTGAAGAAAGTTCACAATCTATTTACAAACAACACTGTCGAACTCTGCTACACAAGAAATCATTTTCCAGAGCATCAAATCACAAATGTTCTAGATTGAAGGTAGATAAGGATATTATAAGCACACATCCATAAAAAAAAACACTTGAAACCCTTCCCCAAAGAAATCTGGAGCAAAACACTTTCTCCTAGACACACTACAAACACTGTCAACCACTGTTCTTCAAACTGGTGAACACAACTTTCCCTGCACAATGATCCGAAGCACCGAATTCTAGATTTAGCATCTTCAAACACTTCTAAACAACATATCCAAACCACACACTCAAATTCTCCAACACAAAAGAAATGCGGAGAAAAAACTTGAACAATACTCTGTAAGCCAGAAGACTTCTTCAATACACTGTTTCCATAATTAATCAAATTTTCTCAAAAGCACTTGGAAACCCAACAATAGAAGCATACACTTAACATCTTCAACACTTCTACAAAGCAACCAAATCACCTTTAGAAAGACAACTTAATCAAACAACAACAACCTCATCAGAAGACACAGTTGACACCAATGACAACACCGATTAGCACATACTTGCAACACCCCTATCATCAAGTTATTCCTTCTCCTAGTCATCCTAGAAGATAAAAGTAGGAAAGAGAAGTGCCAAAATGGATATGGTATGAAATACACAGAAAGGGGGAGCTTATTTCGTCACATCAAATTAATTTTATAGAGCTTACCTCTATTCTTTTTTAATCAACACCTAAGAGTTCAAAGAAGTAATCTGGGGTGAAGAGCACATAATTATATTTGATCATTGAGATGACTATTCCTCTTAAAATAAAATTAGTGTAGAATGTTGAGCCCTTATATTTCTATGTGGTTAGGATAGATTTAGGAAAATGGTTGTGGCAAGACAATGCCAAGCTTTTTAATATAACTCCACAAAATCTTAAGGAAAGATTTCTCAAGGATGGTGAGGATAAAGCTACCCTAAAGTCTAAAAAATATCTCAAGGAATTCATTACTCATCTCCTTTAGCCCATATCAAGCTCCACATGTTTTGTATCATAAATTTTACTAGACCAACTAGTCACACATGGCAAGATATCTAGAGAAGTGGATTGATAAAAAATGTCTACAAGGGTCTAATGTGCTTAATAGATTGGTTGATTTGTTGCCTAGAGAAAAAATTATAAGGTGTGATATTTTAAAATTGGAGAATGACATGATGGGTAGGGTTTCAACCTACAAGAGTTTCATGGAAAAAATTAACTTACTCAAACCCTTGGATCTTTAAATTTAGTTGCAATGGGTGTGGTGACAAGTCATATAGAAGATCAAACATTTGCTTTCTTGGAGCATTATAATTTTTAAGTTTGGCTTCTTGATGAGGTTGTTGTCATATTGGGAGAAAAAAAAGATATGTTGTTTTAAATTAGACAACAATCTACCTCTTTATTGTCATCTCTTTCATGTACTTTTATTGAATAAAAAGGAATAGTAGTTGAGCATGAGGTGCAAGTTAAGTTTTAAAGATTAGTAAATGATACACAAGGAGGGGCTCAACATGTTGAGAATATGGTTAGGTTGTCCACCATTCCTATAAATGTGTAGGATGGAAATGAGGAGGTGATTGAGACATTGATAACCAAAAAGCTTCCTCACTCAATAATTTTCTATTTAATATAATTTAAGTTAGCATTATTGGGAAATCTAATGCCCACCTTTGGGAATCTTACAAACAGACTAATAATAACCTTGATTAAACATCTTATAGGTTGTCATAATTTGCTAACATTAGACAATCCAATATTAGTTGATTCCTTATAACATGTAAGAGACTAATAATAACAAATTCCTTACAACATGTCATAAGCTAATAATAAACTTGGCTACCCACTTTCACCTGTTACCTTCCCAAGGTAAAACTCACATTATCATTAGTACTAATAATTAAATAATAACCATTATTAGTGGA
Organism: Cunninghamia lanceolata; assembly: GCA_027924645.1. Classification (NCBI taxonomy): domain Eukaryota; kingdom Viridiplantae; phylum Streptophyta; class Pinopsida; order Cupressales; family Cupressaceae; genus Cunninghamia; species Cunninghamia lanceolata. The sequence continues at coordinate 114,292 of BSBN01001957.1, forward strand.
CCCTTCATCCCTTATTAATAAATTTACAAAATTAACACCCTAACTCCAATGATGTCAGAACTCTCCAAGAACCTTGGAACTTTCCAAGAATAGTGGAAATTATGTCGTAGGATTTACAAGGTTGATGACACCTTAATCCTAACAATTTATAGCTTGAGTCATGGACATTGTGGGATTTAATCTAGACTCCTTATTAAAGAGAAATGAGAAGGATAGTGAGATCTTGGTAGACATACAAAACATGAACCCTAAGAGACAAAGAAATAATTTTTTTTCTAAAATTTTATTTAATCTAATCAATGCAATAAAGTGGCAATAAATAAATTAGCCTTGATAATAGAGTTGAGATAGTAATAACAAAAAATACTCTTCTCAAAATGATAAAGGAGGGAACATGGACTTAGATTTGTAAGTGGCAATAGAGTACTTTATTGTGAACTACTCTCGGTGATTCAAAATGATGCTCTATGATTAGATCTAGAAATGTATTGCTCTAATATACTGCAAGATTATTTGTTCTCTATTCTAGTTGAATTTCATGACTATGAAATTGATCTTCATACTAACAAATATTACTTTGGTTCCTCAAAAGGGCTAATTTTCTTCATAAATGACCCACACTCACTTGAACACCTAAAACTTGCTCACATTGGTTATCTAGAGTTTTTTATGCAAGGGGTATTCTCCTTAGTTAAACTAATGTCTGGGAGTGGGGCTCTACTTGGGAGAATTGCAAAGATATCCTTGTCAGGGCTATGGACGCTTGCTGGTAGCAAGGCTCTATCCAATGTTGGCTTAGAGGGTTAAATCCAACTATGTAGCTTAACACTAATTACTGATGTTTTCAACCTTTCTTCAAGATGAAGGAAATGAATCGCATGCACACATCTGATTCCTTCTCATTACATTGTTGTGTTAATGAATATGATCTCATTTAAAAAGGTCAGAATGCTTATGTTTGATAAGAGTTGGAACATTATGTCCTAATTTGTCTTCCTTTCTTGAATTATTGGAATTTGGTGGTTTTCTTGGGTGGCAAGTTGTTGTGTGGTTATACAACACACCCCATTTTGCCCTAGCAAAATAGGGACCCAACTTTTGTTTCTTCTTTGGCTTGTTTGGCTTCCCTTGCTTTGGGTGATATGGTAAAAGCACTATCAGATATATGTCTAAGTCATGTTCTAGACATATCCAGATCTTGAAATTTAGATCAAATTTCCAAAGTCAGAATTTCCTCTTAAAAACCCTACCAAATGAAAGAGAATGAAATTTTAAGAAGGTTTACCTTTTGAAGCATTTTGAAATTCCTTGAAATGGAGAAGTTGCACCCAGTCAAAATTTGGTCAATGGGTCATGGGGATATTCACAAAATCATACTATTTGAATATTATTTTAATGTCTCGACCCAAGAAATTGTTAAGTAGCACTCAATGTCCCGATATTCACAAATATGCGGATGTCAAAATTAATTCATGGTAAGGGTTAAATGTCATATGCATAGATGATGGTTAACATCTGGATATTATCTTGATATCCAGAACTTAGTTAATATCCATATCCTTATGCCCTCAGCATATCCAGATCTTGATGATGTCGTTTAAACTTTGTTGATCTATAAATAACTAACAGCATCCAGACATTAGCCCACAGGAATAATTAGCTTCACCTAATATCTGGACCTTATATAGCATCCTGGTCCTGATGACATCATGTCATCCTGATTTTATAAGACTCCTGAGCCTACTTACGTCATATGGATATTAGCTCATATGGATATTAACTTTTCGAAGATCCACACCTAATTTCTAATATCTATATCCTAATGATGTCAGCTCGCCCCAACTTAACACAAAGGATTTATCTTGCTGACGTCATCTGGATATTTGACCATAGGGACATTTCACATTCCTCTTATCCCGATCCTGATGACATCACCCTATCACGTTACAACGAAGGAGCTTCCTCCTGGTGACGCCATCTAGACATTTTGACCATATGTATATTTCACACTCTTAATGTCTAGACCTTCCAAATATCCATACCCCTAGTCTAATCTATTGTATTATGCCACGTGTCCACATGGACATCTCAACCTATTCTAAAGAGAATTGAGACCTGATTATAGATCTTTAGTCAATGATAGTTGACCTGACTCATATGCTGACATCATAGGGATATATTTAGATGGATATATCCATATGAATATTCTAAAACTAAGATCTTCTCCATCTCGGCGTGCACTTTTTGCATTTAATGTAGATAAAATCCATTGGATTTTAAATTCAAACTCATACCGATGAACACTTGTCCCGATCTCTCACAATTACATTGCTAGAATCCATTTAATCTCTTCAGAGGTAATTAATAAGCCATAAACTTTAAGAAATCATAGGTTTAAAAGGTAAATTTCTTTCATAATTTACATAACCGCATTCGGAAAGCTAATAATTTTCATAGAGAACTCAAAAAACTGAAGGAGCTGTTACGGCGAACTTGCAACTAGATTTCGACTGCACAGAGGATCACTTACACGTAATTATTTTGGCATTCATTTGCATATTTTAATTCAAGTTCTGCAAACTAGGTATGTGCAGAATGAGCCTTATCTGGTTATTTTCATAAGGATATTTCATGATTTTAAACAGGAAAATACCTAAAATGTTGAAATTAAATGAATTTAGGGTTAAGTCATGATTAAATGCAGAGGTTCGAATGCCATGTTTATTGATTCCATAGATTTAGAGAATGTTAACCCTAACCCTACAAATGCCCTAGTTAAGATGAGTCCATGGAATTGTAGGGTAAGATGGCTCAGCCCCGCATGGACAAACGTGATATAGAATTTAAACAAAGCATGTTCCTAAAGGTGCACAATATATACAAGTATGGTTTTACAGAGGATACCCACTTTGGCGACACTATTATTGAATCTTTCAGAAATAAAATCAATACCAGAGAGGATCACCCCATTCTAAAGAACATCGTGACCACGAGAATGTACTATATAGCTAGTTTTCCATATGCTGTAGAAGATTTGGAGCTCGTGATCGAATGTGCTAATAACTATAATGTGGTCACAAGAAGAGTTGAGAAGTAGGGGTGAGACTATGTGGATTTATCAATAGATGGCATAACTGAGGCTTTTAATCTACCTACACTTAGAGGAACTTATGTGCCAGACCTAGAGGCACTAGCTAAGGAGTATGATGTAAATCAAAAGGATTGCAGAAAAGGTTATTTTCTTAGGATGGAGAGATCCATCTAACAAAGAAAAAGTAGTGGCCAAAATGCCACAACATTTATACCACTAGTAGAATTTGGCAAATAAATGACTACATGACTAAAACTTTTAGTCATTCTTGTTGTAAACAATGTAGATAACTGAGAGGGGGGTGAATCAGCTATCTTATAACTTTTCTATTTTTACTTTCTTTTCTTATCTTATCGTTTAGTGTTATATCAAAGCAAGGCAATCATAAGAATTGAAAAAGAAATTAACACATAACACAAGGATTTTTACATGGAAACCCTATTAAGGGAAAAACCATAGGGTGACTAACCCAAGATTATATTCTCAGTTAAAAGAATAAGAGTACAAATTTGGCACTTTCCAATTAGGGCTCACTACCTGAGCACACTGCTCACAAGAGGCCCACTGCCTACAAGAGACTTACAGTCTACAAATGCTTACAGATGGTACCAAGGTGTTTGAACTGGTGAATAGCATCTATACATGCAGGAATTTAGTTCCAGTTAGGTACAGTATACTGATCTGGCACATTTCATTCTTCCTCTGCTCAATATTACTTTCCTGTCACATTCTGAACTTGAATTACTACCTTCACACTTGTCTCTTCTTTTCTTCACACTTAATCATTCATACTTTTACTTACACACCCTCACAAGTTTGAATCCATCAGGTATATATATCCGTATCAAGGATTTCCCACAACTTTCTAGTCGGCAACAAGAACACTTAGGATATTTGCAAGTTATTGTTCAGTCAGCTGAATCCATACTTGATTGATGATGCGCACCAAAAACTTAGGCATAGAAATCATTACCTATGTCGGCCAAAGTCATATAATGCCACAAATTTCTTGATCAATACGTTTTATAAATTTGGATTGAAGTCTGATATTCTGTCGGTCAGTTCTTCCTTTGTCTGCTCCGCCTGACTGGAACCCAACACTCAGATGCTCGTATCTTTTTCATGCTTTGTCACCAGAGGCTAAATCTCTAGAATACAATAGTCATGATACCCCTCTTGACTTGTCCAAGTCTGTAACTTACTGAGTTACACCATTTGAGAGATCCAGACCTGATTGTCAGACCTTGTTACATACTCTGTTCTTGTTCACCAGACCAAAACAATCTTCAATCTGACTTCCGATATAGGCATATTATGTACTATGGATGTGTGGGATAGACTTTGTTGCCATCAGTGACAACACTTATGAAGCCACACAGTGTCTCTTGCCAACAATCTCCCCCCTTGGCATTGATGGCAACACTTAGTGAAAAATGGCTAAGTGTCGCAATAACTCCCCCTTTGCTTGTGCTCTGTCTCTTGCACTATTTTTCTAGAGCTCTCCCTTTGCTGGATTCCTCATTTTTCACTACTCTTCACTCCCTCTTTGACATCAATGGCAAAGGGTGGAATCTGCATACCAAAATTTTGCAAAAATTATTATATACATGGCCATATAAGTATATACAAATCAATGTTATACTTACATATACTTGAGTATATCCATAAAGGTTGTCTTCAACTATATGATTTATGTGGCCCAACTCCTCTTCATTCTGTCCAAAATGGAGATGTGTCCACTTAACAAAAATGCATATGCTTCTGCCCTCTTTAAATCTGTTGGATCACTGGTTCGGACTGTATTTTGTGCCTCTGTTAAGGCATCATGCATTGCCTCTAACTTAGGGATGATTATCCCTCTGAGCTCACCCATTCTATCCATTATGTTCTTTTTCTCTTTAACTAGTTCTTTAATTTCATTTATTATAGAAATAGCTTGACACTCATGATTCACCAAAGAGGTAGTAAGGGGATCAAAATTCTGAGATAAACTTGACAGTTTTCCTTCTTGTTCTTTCACTTTCTTCTCAATGTCCTCTGTCACTTTGGGCCAAGTTAAACAAAATTTGTATATGTCCCCACCATCCTTAAGAGCATTTTCAAGGCTCTTTATGCCAATGCCTAAGGTTCTTCTATCATTAGCAATTAGCCCTTATATTTCACTAAATCTCTTTCCCAAGAACTCCTTCTGGACCTTAGTTTCTGCTGATTTCTCTAAAGATTCAAAATAAGTGTTAACAAAATTGACTAAGTTTTTCAGATTATTGGATGGAGAGGCAGAAGGATCCTTTTGATAGGTGGGAATAATCTTCTCTAGCATCCCAGATGCAATCTCCAATAGCTCACAATCCTCCATGTGTGATTTTAGAAGTTTCTCTTTTGCTTTGGCTTAAGCAAAAGATGCTACTTTCATTATCTGAACCACAGAGAGAGCGTCGAAGTTTAGTGGCCCTTGAATCAACTCAGGTTCATCCAGCTCCATCATTTCTTTGTCTAGGAAATTATGTACTGTCTCTGTAGTGTCTCTTGCCGACTCTACTTCCTTCCTTTTGGGGGCATCCAGACTGACTTGCTTATTGATATTTGTTTCTTCTACCTTTCCTTCCTCTTCCAGAACAGAGGAGTCGAATGCCTCAAATGGCTCTTCATCATTTTTCTTTAATCCTTTGACATTCTTGTCAGAAAATGTTTCTTATTTATATCCTTCTTCTTCCAGAATAGAGGAATCTAATGCCTTAGATGCTTCTTCATCATTTTTCTTTAATCCTTCAACGTCCATGTTAGAAGGCTCTTCATCTGTTTCCTCTAAAATGGGAAGATTAAATTTCTTCAAGGCATTTTGAAGAATTTCTTTTGTTTCATGTGCTATTTGGTCAGTTTCTCCAACCGTGAGTTTATTCATCCAAGACTTGCTTCGAAAATTATCTTTACAATCCTTAAAAACCATGTCCATTTATTTTGGAGTGATAGAGGGACATAGTTGTATCAGTATCTGCTCCTGGATCTCCAAGTCGTTTGCCTTTGCATTCTCTTTTCTTTGCTCCAATAAATCTTCTAGGCTCTTTGGAATTAATGAAATTATTTCAATGAATGCTTTGTTATAGATATTCAAATAATTTACAGTAGCTTCCTCTAGAATTCTCTTGTTAGCATCATTGTATTCATCATAGAACTGTGTCATCGGCTGTAGGTTCCCATCCACAGTAACTGCCTTGATGATATCATCAATAGAAAGAGTAGCCTTCTCAACATACTCTGCTGACTTCTGCTCCACATCAACCTTGGGGGATTTTACTTTTGCTTTCTTCAATTCTCTAATCTCTACATCTGACTTAGTCTCATCATCATCCTTGAGACTCACATAGGATCTTTTGGCTTTAGATTTCTTTCTCTTTTCTTTTGCAGATGAATGGGCTTCTAGATTTGTAGCTTTAGAGCTCCCAGAGGCAGAACTCTTGGTAGTTCTAGTTCGAGTGGAGGCTTCTACGGACCCTGTTCTTTCTTTGCTTCCTCTTTTTCTTTCTCAATTTTCTCTATTCTTTCTCTGTTTGTAATAACAGCTTCTCTGGTGATGCCAAATTTCTCAGCCAGTTCTTCAACTTCTTTTCTCACCTTTCTTTTTATCTCAGGCCTTCTTAGTTCGACATGCAGTTTTATGTTTAATTCTTCAAAAGAGCCAAACCTCTCTGCTTTGGGGTCTTTGGGTGGACTTAGTAAATGTTGAGTATGAGTCTCCAATATGTTTCCATCAACCTCATAGCCCATGGGAAATATCCATATTGTCCTCAGCTCAACTGCCTCTATTAGGCACTGATCAATATCTACCATAAAGCAGACTATGTCTTTGTACTTCTCCACTATTATTTTGGGAATTCTTTCTCTTGCTTGCATCATGCTCTAGAATTTTTTGAAGTAACCCCAGAGAATTGTCTTCCAAGTTTGAGTGTCACCAAGTTCATACAAGTAATCCCTAATCTGTATAGCAACCAGTTTGTCATTTTCCCAGATCAGACCTTTTGAGCCTGGTAACTCATTCATGAAGTAGAAAAACAAGCATAACACCAAATCACCATATTTGAAAGAGTTATTTTTATCTTTCTTGATCTTTTGTAGGTTCTCTAATAATGGATTCAACAGGAGTTCACACAGATCATAATCTGTATTCTCTCTTAGCATCTGGTATGCAGTGTAGATTGCAGTATCAGATACAGAGTTTTCTCTACTTGAATGGTAAATCTTGTATACAATCACAATTGAGGCAAACTTGACATCCAGATCAATGATGTCATCAATGGTCATTTCCCTCTTATCATATTTTGAACTTGTGGCTTCAGATACTGTTTGATTCTTCACAGACTTAAGAGAAGGCAACCCACCAATGGAGTGCAAACTAGTTACAACTTTGATGGCATCTTTGGTTATTTTGAAAGGCCTCATTAACCACATGAAGTTATTATGGATCCTACTTAAGATATATCAAACCCATTCATCCTCTCCAAAAGATGAAAAATGTATGCAATGTGCAAAATGCTTATCTTTTAGGGTCTAGAACTCTGGTTTCAAATCAAAGTTCTCACTGCTTAACTAATTACGGTATAGTTTCATCAATTTTAGGTCTCCAAAGTCCTCAATGTTTGCATGTATATAACCCTAATGTCTTCTACATGGAGAACGCTATACGGGGTATGGGAAAATGCACCCAAAGGATCAATCTCAATAGATTTGTGAGGATGTTTCTTGAAAACTAGCCTTGGTCTCTCAGAAAAATTTACAACCATAGGAGTAGCCATTCTAATCAACGAAGATTGGAGAGTTTTACAAAAGAAATACCTCTTCACGCCTTAGGGTTTGGAGTGACTACCAGAACAGATTGCACTTGGATTCGATCTTCAACTGAGTTTGAGTGTTTTGCTAGATTTCTTCTCAAAGCTCTTCTCCCTTCTTCATGAGTGCAAAGTGTTGCAAATAATGGATAAAAAACCTAATTTCCCTTTGTAATAAATGCACAACTTAAGTCATTCAGTTACCCTGTATTGAGAGAGATTTTCTTTAATCACTGTGTGGATCTTAAAATCATTGTTTATGAGGGTTGACAACACATCTTCACCTTTTTCAAACATGCCATAGGTCGCAGATTAAAACATTTCAATTTTGGATCATACCGGATCTGTCTATGAAATTTTGCACTCCAAGCATGTTGTGATGGATTTTATGGCTTTAGGTAACTTATATTACTACTATAATATTTTGAAACTCCTAAAATTCTTTACAACACCCTTTTCATTAGGTCTTTGCATTGAAAATTCGTGAAAAAATTGCATATTTTAGTGTATTTTCACTAGGTTTTGACTTATCATTCTAGATTTGCATCAAAAGTGTGTTGTGAAGGATATTATAACTTTATTGGACTGATATAAGACATATTATTTTCTTCCCTTGATCAATTTCCTTACAACACCTTTTCTTTCACTTATTTGCATTGAAAAAGTCAAAAAATCAAGCATTTTGGATCTTAAACATATCTTGCTCCTAGGGTTTGTTCTATTAGTTTGTGCATTTTGTGTTGCATGCAATTGCATGATTCTTATGACCCAATTCCCTAATAGAAACATTCCTTTAAGAATAAGTAGAAGACTTATGGGTTCCAATTCTTTTGAAGAAAATGATATTCCTACTTCTGAAAATCCATTAAATGCCTTCTTTACAAAAGGAGACACAAAGTTTGAAAGATACTATACATCCTACAACCACTATGGAAGATCAATTATTTCATGATGCTTATGACACTATTGAGGTGGTTGCATATGTACTTGATGAGAAAATAAACAAACTGGATAAAGAGTTAGTCAATTTTCAATCATTTGTTGAAACTAAAAGGATAGCAAAAGAAGTTGTACCTGTGATTCACAACATAAGAGAATTGATAAAAGGACAAGATGGTATTAATGTTGTTCAAGGATTAACGCATATAGTACATAGTAATGTTATGACGGTGACTGAATGTGTGAATGGTATTAAAAACATGTTGTCACCGTCTCATACGCAAGTATTGGCACCTATACTGACTATTGGAATATCTACATTCACATCGATAATTTTAACAACTAATGCAAATGCTTGTAGTAATGCTACCAATGGTATTGGAGTATCTAATGGAACTAATTCACAAAATTACAAAGTTGTAGGATTCAACTATCAAAACTTGGTTTCTAAGGGGACCTCTTCTATGAATAATCACTCTCAACCACCTCTTTATTCCACCTATTCTCATCCACCTATTACATATAACTACTCGCAACCACCTTCCACCTATCACCATGTCCAACCACCATTGAACTATTCACAACCTCCTCTTATCACAACTCAGGCTCATTCACCTCCTCACTTTGTTTCTAATTCCTTGCAGTAAACTGCATCTCCCAATGATGCCATTCTAAACCAACTTTGGCAGAGCATGACTACTTTACAACAAAAAGTGACAAACTTAGCAAACTCTTCACAACCTAATATACCAACTTATCATGCCCGTAATCCCCTATCTTATGCAATTTTGAGAACTCCTATGCCTGAGAGGTTTGAGACCCCTCACTTTGAAAAATATGGTGGAAAAGGTGATCCTAATACTCATGTGGAAGAATTCACGGCTATGTGTAGAGATTTCTACTTCGAATAGGATTTGTTAGCAAAACTTTTCCAACGATCTCTCAAAGATATTGCTTTAGAATGGTTTTGCTCTTTACCTCCGAATTCAATACACTCCTTTTCATAGTTAGTTGATCAATTTTTACAACATTTTCAAGCAAACATTGGACCTCAAGTCGCCTTGATTGATTTAGTTCATTGCGGGCAAGGTCCGAAAGAGAAGTTGACTGAGTTTATTAGTTAGTATCAAGCCCTGTATGTGCAAATTCAATATCAGATGAAAGATGAGGATGTTCAGAAGGTGTTTATTACAAATTTACAACCTAACATCCATGATAATATTCTCTTGATGAAGTATAACTCTTTTCAACATTTATGCACCGCCCTTCGTGATTATCAACTTTCATCTAGTCACTATGAAAATCAAAACCCATCAGCTCAAGTTGATCAATCCATGGGTGGATCGTCACAAAACAACTTTAAGAGGAATAATAAGAGTTTCATCAAGATTAATGGACCGAATTCAAATAACTTTTCCCAAGTGTCTTATATCACTAATCCGAAGAAGGCACTGTATCAGCAAAGAAAGTTTACTTTGATATCTGAGTCTTATCATTCTATCATGAATCAAGCTATGAGCAATAATCTTATGAATCTTCCCCCAATTAAGCCTTTAGATCCTAATAAAACTCAAGGGCCTTATTTTGATGCTAATGCCTTTTGTCATTTCCATCGACAACAAGGACATGATATTGTATGATGTATGCATCTTAAACATGAAATACAAGACCTCATCGACTCGAATGTTATACAGGTATTGGGTGTGAATGACAATGGAAATAAGTCAGTTGCTCCACCGAATCAGAATTTACAAATCTTTACTAATCCTTTCCCTAAGCATACTGATAACAATATGATGGAACATGGTATAGTGGAAGTAGATGATGATGATTACTTGGAATATGATAACATCGTGGGTTTAATAGAAGTGGATAAAGAAAAGTTGGATAACCTGCCTCATCCACATGGAAAAGGAATTTATGATGAGGTTCCTCCTCCATTATCTTTACAAGGATTGGGAGATAACCAAAACACATTAGAAAAATAAATGGAACAATCGATACAAATAATTATAACAAAACAAAAGAGTGAGATAGTACAAGATGATTCTTGTTACTATGGTAGACAAAATCAACAACGAAAACATTATCAATTCATTGTGATCCAGGTTTACATACTAGGAAGGGAAATCATACTTGTAGGTTGGAGACACAATACGACAATACTAGATATGTAGGACATAACATCTTGCTTAGTATAGGCTTATCTTTGAGGTTACCATACCAATCCTTTTGTCGAAGGGTAGGGTCATTTACCAACTTGGTAAATGTGCGTGGGATTGCAGTTAGTCCATGGTTGGTGGAAAAGTGCTAGAGAAGTTAGGCTGTGTCAAATTTTAGTTGTGCAAATGCACAGAGCAAAGAAGAAGGGTTGTCAACTCTTTGTAGTTAAAATAGAAAAACTTGAGGAATACAAAGAGTTTTTCAATCAAAGTGATGTGACATATTCTAGACCACAAGATCTCCAAGAAGCTAAGGATAAAGAGATTGAGGATACAAAAGGGATAGATATGGAGAAATACCCTATCCTAAGAGATTTTGTCGATGTATTTCCAGAAGAACTAAATGGATTGCCTCCCAAGAGAGTGTTCGACTTCTCCATTGACATGATTCCCAGGTCAGAACCTCTATCCAAAGTGCCATATAAGATGACAACAACATAATTGATGGAGTTAAAATCACAGCTGGAAGAATTGTTGTCCAAAGGATTAATAAGGTCTAGAGTTTCACCTTGGGGAGTGCCAGTGATCTTTGTAAAGAAGAAAGACAGGACACTGTGTTTGTGTATAGATTACCGGTTGCTCAACAAAGTGACGAAAAAGAATAAGTATCCTTTACCATGTATCGATGATCTCTTTGATCATATGCGGGATGCAATAGTGTTTTCAAATATTGATCTAAGGTCGGGTTAACACCAGTTAAGGATCAAGGAAGAAGACATTTCCAAAGCTACTTTCAGAACTAGGTACGGTCATTATAAGTTCAATCCTACCATTTGGGTTAATGAATGCACCTGCAACATTCATGAATCTTATAGTGTGCTTGGATAAATTTATATTGGTCTTCTTGGATGATATTCTAATTTGAGCATCTCCAGCACTTAGAAATGGTACTTCAACGGTTAAGAGAGCATAAGTTGTATGGAAAACTTTCCAAGTGTACCTTTTTTTTAGAAGGAAGTACAATATCTAGGTCATGTGAGTTCAGTAGAAGGAATTCCAGTTGATCTAGCTAAGATAAAAGTAGTGCTTGAGTGGCCAGTGCCAAAGAATGTTCCTAAAGTTAGAAGTTTTATGGATTGGCTGGGTATTATCGTAAGTTTGTAGAATTTTTTTCTAGAATAGCTTTTCCTATCACTTCTTTGTAGAGGAAAGGGAAAAAGTTTGAGTGGTTTGAAAAATGTCAAGAGGCATTTGATCTCCTGAAAGAGAAGTTAACCACAACTCCAATTTTGAAAGTGCCAGATCTATATGGTAACTTTGTTGTTATCACGGATGCATTAGGTGAAGGTTTTGGTGGAATGTTAATGTAGGAAGGGCAAGTCATAGCCTATGAATCAAGAAAACTAAAACCTTATGAACAAAATTATGCTTCGCATGGTTTGGAGTTAGCAGCAATAGTTCATGCTTTACATATGTGGAGACACTATCTGTTGGGAAAACGCTTTGAATTAAAAACAGACCATCATGGTTTGAAGTATCTATTTAATCAACCCAATCTGAATGCAAGGCAAAGGATGTGGTTAGAACTAATATCAGACTATAAATTCAACAATAGGTATATCAAGGGAAAAGAAAATAGAGTTGTCAATTCTTTGATTCGAAGAAGGCATATATCTTCAATGGTATCTATCCAAACTGACTTCAAAAGTCAAGTATTGCAAGGATCCAAGGGTGATGAGTTCTATGAACAAGTCAAGCAAGCACTCTTAGATAATTTGCAAGATAAAAGGTATGAAGGTTTCTACTTTGAATCCAATAGATTATTGAGGTATAAAAGAAGAATTTATGTACCTGATTCTGGTGAGTTAAGAAATTTGGTATGGAAGGAAGTACATAATGCACGATACTCAGGACATCCTGGTGTTACTAAGATGTAGCAGATGTGAAGCTATTATATTTCTGGAAGGGAATGAAAGGGGATGCCACAAGATTTGTGGCAAGTTGTTTAGAATGTCAAAGAGTAAAAGCAAAATATCATCATCCTGCAGGTTTACTATATCCCCATAACGTACCAGAAAGTAAATGGCCAGTTATTAGTGTGGACTTTGTCCAGGGTCTTCCAATGTCTAGAAACAAACATGATGCCATTTTAGTTATGGTTAAGTTCACTAAGGTAGCAAATTTAATATTGGGAAATTTAGCAGATGGGGCACCTATACTAGCTCACAAATTTGTTCTAGAAGTGTTCAGATGGCACAGATTTCCTGAGAAGATTATCTGGTATAGATGTGCATGCGTAACAACAAGGTTTGGGTAAACCTTATTCTTAGCACTAGGAACTCAACTTAATATGAGAACAACTTATCATCTTGAGAACAAATGGTTAAACTGAGAGGTTAACCAAGTTTTGGAGTAATTGTTATGAATGTATTGCATGGATCAACAGTATAAGGGGGAAGAGTATCTACCACTGGTGGAATTTACTTATGAAATTCCTATCATTTTGTTATCAAGATGACTCCATTTGAAACATTGGATAGAAGAAGATGCCTAACTTCTATAAGTTAGAAGATAAGATTAGCATTAGTCTAGAAATGTTGACAGAAAAGGATGAACAGATCTAGCTGATAAAAAAAGATTAGCGAAAACTAATAATAAATAGAAAATTTACACTAATTTTAAGTGTACATTAAGACAATTCTTGATTAGAGAAGAAAAGTTCTTTTGAGGGTCAAACCCCAGCAAAAGTTTCGTAGAGTATGGAATGTATTCCAAACCAGCTCCTAGATATAAAGGACTCTTCGAAATTCTCAAAGTTATCAATTCAATTGATTTTAGAATCATTCTAATAACAACTATTTCCAGGAGGCATAATGCTTTTAATGATTCAAATTTGAAATATATATATATATATATATCAGATAGTTATTATATTCTTAGAATGTATTACAAGTACAGAACCCAGGATGGTTATCTTCGAGCTTCTTAAATGCTTGAAGTTTGCAAGCTTCACTTGCATAGAAGAAAGGTTCTGCAATGCAAGGTCCAATGGGATCAGTATGCAGAAGATTCTGCCGCTTGGGAGATTATGTTGAGATGAAGCAAAAGTTTCCACAAGTTTTTTTGAAAATTTGAAAACTCTTGAGAACAATATGTTTTGTAATATGATACTTTTATGTCTCGTTTATGTTGTGGATATACTTGATACTTAAAAATCATTGGGGACGATGATTCACAAGGGGGGAGAATGTTACACCCCATGTGTTTCTAACTATTTACTATTTACATAGACTGGTTAATATGCTTGGAAAAATGAATATTTATGAATCTTTGCATTAATGTGTATTGAGAATCCTCAATGGAATATATTGAAAATTGAATGATGCAATGTGATGTATTATAAGTGATTATTATTATGAAATGTATGAAGCATATGATTGTATTGTGATTGGCTAACTATTGTTGTGATGATGTAAGTTGAATGCAGGAATAGGTTTCTCCTCCAAAAAGGAGGGGAAGTATCACTTGGGAGAAGGACTTGGTCTGGTAAATGTTAGAGAAAGCCTAAACTGAGCAAGCACACACCACTAGCCTAGTTGGTCTAGGTTATGTTGAGTCAGTATGGGTAAAGGTAAGTAATCTATGGTAATCTAGAGTACTTATTTGGATATGATTTTATGAGTGTTTTGAATAAGGAATCTGATCTTGTCTAAGTATTGATTGAAAGTCTTCTTTAATATAGTTTGGAATTGCATATGGCAAGGTTTAAATGTGAAATGACTATATACACATATTATAGTGCATCTCCACGATAACTTATTCATATGAGACAATATGTGCATGAGTATACATAGGTAGACGTATCTACGCATGCTCATGAACATATTGCTCATTGGCATAAGCATATCAATTAGATGAGGGACATCTATATATATGTGTATTTAGTCATACATGTCATCAGTGGATATGTGGGTTAATGAGTTTATGTTGTTTTTCACGTAATGATAATATATGTGTGTGTGTGTGTGTGCGTGCATGCGCGCGTGTATGTGTGTGTGTGTGTGATTGTTGAATTATATAAATATGAGCATGTGGATTTTATTAGTATTGATATTTTTATAGAGTTCATATATATATATATATATATATATATATATATATGGTATATGAGTGAAAGTCTTGGCGTTGTCATAAAGCCTAGCTTATAAAGAAATATTAGTAATCATTTCATAAAGTGCTTAGCTTTGAAAACAAAGTGAATGACATTACGAAGTGCATGTAGTCTTAATACTATGAGCGCAACTTGTAATACCATAATGATTATGCAACATCATAACAAGATAAGAGCGTTGGAATACAGTGAATAGCATAAGGCTATTCAGTGCATACATTATATCTATTTAAACACATAAAGTGTGTTGCAATATATATAATGTGCAACGCTAATATAAAGTGCATACATTTATGAAGTTTAGAGATTTAAAAACATGTAAAGTGCAAACCATTGATAGCACTAGCATATAACTAATTCCCAATGTGCCAAATTATTGACCCGTTCCTTGTAAACTATCTGCAAGATAATAGGGGAGCATGGTAGAATGTGTGGTGCCATGTTGGAGAGAGAGAAACCCATTAGAAGTTTGTAATCTGAGCAATTACCTTGTATTTCTGAGTTGGCTTCATGTTGTCCTCTTATGTGTTCCATATGCATTGAATTATGCTGCCACCACTAATTTGTTTTTCTAAGTTAAAGTATGAAGTAGGAGTTGTGGTGGTTTTGCTAGCTAGATTATAGCCATAGCTTGCTCAAATTTCTACATATATAGAGGAGCTTCTTCATTCTTTTTACACACAATTTCCTTTGAAGTTACATATACATTTTTGCTATTATTCTCTGAGTCTTCTGTCTTGTTTATGCATTATATTTTGGTCTTAAGCTGTGAGGAAAATTAGTAAGTAGAGAGAGGGTTTGAGTGGTTTTGGAGGAGATACTCAGCCAGTTCAAGGAATCAATCTAGCAAGGAACCAGTTAATTATTTGGAGCATAGTTTTATCAGGCATGATGAATCTCTTCTTCATTATGTCTTTTCTATTGAAAGATTGTATGTCTTTGAGTATTGTTTGGAAATGAGTTGTTTTGCTTTCTTTATCGCATTGGGTATTATCTTATTTGATCAATGAGAAATATATATAGTATGAGAAAATTATGTATTAATTGTTGAATAATCTCCTTAGTAGAGATTAGTAACTATAGTGGACTATATTAAGTCAAGTATGAATAGTATTGCTACATTATGAATGGTCAAGTTAGGAAAACTATGTATTACCACTTGTATTACTTTGATAAGAGTGTCATAAGTAAACTTGAAATTGTTAAGTGGGGTTAAGCCTATGATTTGTTGATCCATGGGTAAGGGAATAACCTTTGTTTTAATAAACTTGAAATTTTTAAGTGGGGTTAAGCCTGGGATTTGTTGATCCATGGGTAAGGGAATAACCTTTGTTTTAGTAAACTTGAAACTATTAAGTGGGGTTAATCCTGGGATTTGTAGATCCATGGGTAAGGGAATAACCTTTTGATAGAGATTGATGTCTTACCAAATCAAGCTAAAATGATGGGTGAGCGTGTGATGTCCATTCTGAGTTAGGGGTGATGAAAATTTGGCCTAAGTAGTGTAAACAACCAATGTTTACACTGTCAGTTCACTATGATCCAGGTTTACATACTAGGAAGGGCAATCATACTTATAGGTTGGAGCCATAGTATGACAGTGCTAGATATGTAGGACACAACATCTTGCTCAGTATAGGCTTATCTTTGAGGTTACCATACCAATCCCTTCATCAAAGGGTAGGGCCATTTACCAGTTTGGTAAATGTTCGGGGGACTGCAGTTAGTCTGTGGTTGGAGGAAAAGCACTTGAGTGATGCTTCTCCTCATACAGTTGGTGGCCAGGATTTGAGGATAGACATCAGGACCATTTATATCTCTACTTTCAGTTAGCTTTATGAAGTTGTATGTAACTATCTTTTGGAATTTTGTAAATGAGAATTATTCAATTCATGTAATGTTGAAAAGTAATTTGATTATGCAATGGTTAAGTTTGAAATATGTTTCAAATGTGCATCATATCAAATTAAATGAAGGAAAAATTTTATTACTCTTGTTATTGGTTTCATGATCTATTTACTCTTGGATTAAACTTAGTTGTATTTACTTGGTAGAACAATGGGCATGTTACAGAAACAATATTTTAACCACAAACCCTAACTATTGCAAAGACTAAGTTATATGAAAAATACACAATTTAAAGCAAATTCTACCAAATAAAGCATGAAAATTCAAGGTGAATAATTATAGAATGGTGTAATGCTGTAATTTATATCAGATCTGATGTAAAAATTAGAGATTAGATGAAATTCAATGAAATTGATGCAAACTATGCCCTAATGCAAGCTTAGGATGCCAATTTTTTTCAAAATTTTTAATTTTTTTGTAGATTTTCAAATGCAATATGAAAATGATGAATTGAATGAATACAAATCTGAAGTACAACACTCAACAAGGTGCAAGATTCAATAAAGCACATGTTTGCCAAAATGTTATGTATGAAAAATGAGGATAAGGGTTCGATATGATTGTTTAGCTAGATCCTCCTTTCACTACACACATTCAAGGACAGTTAACCAAGTTGAATTACAACTTTTGCAAGAGGATTCACCTATCCTATTGGTTGTCACTTGTAATGATAGGTAAATTTGGAAATTGATGATTAGTGTGTTAATTTAATGCCCAATTATGCTCAAAACCCTAATTATGCAAAATCGTAAGCAAACAAATAAATTCCAACAAATGTTCACACACAAATATGCTAAATGAAGATCAAATACACACCAAATTTCAAAACTCAAGATCCTAAAATGTCGAGGGCAAAGGGACTCGCACCCACACCCAAGGTAGGATTTTCTTTGGGGGTTTCCAGACTCCTTTTGTCACTGATTATCCATGTTCCAAATATTTTCATCTCTACAAACCTGGAGGACAAAGGGACTAGCACCCAAGCCCTGGCAATGCTCTTTTCCACTTCTTTTCATCAGATCCGTAATCCTTATCCTCTGTCACACTCCTCTGTAACTCCACTCTTCACAATCTAATACCTGTCACCTGTAATCACAATAAGAGGGGTTGGGGGTTGTGGTGTTTAGGAGCTTGCCTTAGTTAAGCCCCATAATGGCATTCAATCCTTCCAACACCATTGTTTGATAAAGAGTGTGTATCCTTGCAGGATAGAGGCAAAAATAAATTGATAAATGATTGATTCAAACACAAATAGATATCACCTCAGAGGTTTAGCTCTCATGTAGATGAATATCCTTCATAACATGAGAAGATGAAGCTAAATCTGTAATAACAAACACAACAACAATATTCTGCTTTGCAACACAATGAATGCTTTGAATTCTCTAAAATCATAAGTTTGCCAAAATATCATAATCATCTTCTAGTCATCTTCTCTAGTTTTCAAATGAAACCCTAAACATGCTTATATATGCATTCTTGCTACACATTCCGTAATCCAAACTTAAGATTTCAGTAAGGAAACCTTGTAACGGTCACAAAACCAACATTCAAATTTGGGACCCTACCAAAATAGGGCAGGACAAGGGCACGAGCGCCCTTACCCTAGGACCCATTTTGGGTCAGGGTTAAGGCTCAACAATGTCCTTCAAGCCCCATTTGACATGGGTTTCAGGCCATTTTGTCTCAGGAGTTAACTTTAACATGCATGATGAAAAACAAGGGACTCAGGAGCTAAACTTAGGAGGTAAAAGTCCTAGGGGGACATTTTACGACATAACAATAGCAATGCCTTGAAACTTGGTCCCTTGCCAAGTTTCCAATTCTCAATGCATTCTCTGTGATCAGCTTCTCACCAAAGAGGACTTGAGGGAGGCTATTTTTTCAATGTCTAGGGTGAGTGTATGATCATCATTGGCCAAACAGTGGCAATGGAGAAAAAAATCACATGAAAGTGTTAGCCAAATCATGAAACACTTTTTTAGGATTTGATTTAGGCTTGGTAAGATTTTTCAAAACGGATATTAACTTTTCCAAAATGGAGAATCATTTCTGGAAACAGATATCCATTTTGGGGAAATAGATATCCATTTTGTGAAATTAGATATCTATTTCCAAAATGAATATCTATTATGGAAAAAAACCCATTTTAAAAAGAAAAGTTGCCTGCAAAGAAATGAATATCCCTTTCTTCAAAACAAATATCCCTTTCTTTAAAATGGATATGCATTTCTTCAAAATAGATATTTGTTTTGGTTTTAAAAATTTCCCCCAAAAAATTGCATGGAAATTAGGCTTGGGATTCCAAATCTGCCTTTTCCACATGAATGAAGAATTAGGATGTTTTTACAGATTTTCCTCGGCTTCACCCTTGATGTTGACGGACATTTTTTATCCAAATTTGATAAAATTAAATGGGTATATTCAATAAATTATCAAGATTCTAAAAATATAATATGTATGATTATAATTTTAATAGGTATTTATTAATAATTTTCTACCTACACTATGTTTGAATTCCTAAAAGACACAATGATTGAAAACATCCATAACTTTCAAACCATTTGACCTTTTTCAAATCTGAAAGATGCGTAACATTTTAGGCTTCATTGGCTATAGGTCTAAAAAAATTAAATTTCATATTTTTTTGACTTAGTTAGGTTGGCTAGAAAATTAATTTTTAATGTTTTTAAAAAGTCATAGTAAAAAATTCATAAATAATTATTTACTTACAAAAAAACCCATAAAAATATGTGTCACATCTAGACGTGTGTCCTTTACTTATATCTAAATATTCAAAAAACAAAAAAAATCTCATACTTAGGTTGGCCAGAATGACACCTACTTTTTATTTTTTTTCAAAAAATTTAGTATTGCCTCATTGGAATATTCAATTTTCACCAAATAATTTTTTTTGAAAAAAAAAAGTATCCCATAAACTACATTAAATTTCCTACAAATTTTATTCCTACATATTTTTCAAATTATGTAGATAACCCATTCAAATTTTCATGTGAAGTTGCTTAAATATGTTTTTTTAGCAATTTTGATGCCACTTAGAGGTATTGTTTGGCCCATGATGATCTTTCACTCACCCTCTAATGACAAATCCCCTAGTTTAGATAGGCACTCTTGTAAATTTTAAAAATCCTTTTGTGATACTGTAGGTGATGACCTTCATGAAGTTTATCTTGAAGCTTTGCAATCCAATTCCTTGGGACATTTAATTAACAAAGGAAATATCAAGTTCATAGCTAAAACTGGCAATCCTGAAGAAATCAGCAATTGGAGACTAATCAAGTTTTGTTGAATATATCATACAAAATCGTTACCAAGGATTTAGATCTCAAGATTTGACTTATGATTCATGTTATCACCTAGATTTGCACCCTATGCTGCAGTTGTGAAACTTCAACAATCTGGAGTAACATGGGAATGATCTCGAAGTGTGGGACCTTGTGAAATGAGATCAAACCTCTGGAGAAGGCCGACTTCCTCTCTCTAAGCCTAATGCTCAGAGAAATTCATCTAAACCTAGTGCTAATGCTTGCTGGGAAAAGGGTTAGAAGGAATGCTGAAAAGAAATGCTGAAATAAACTAAGTGATACACCAGATTTAAATGTGTTTGGTTGCAACTAAATAGACATAGTAATAATCTCATAGCTAGAAAGACATTACACAGACCCATATTAATTTTAGAGAGGTCCAGAAGAGCAGACACAGGGCAAAAAATAATAAGAGAGGCAAAAATACCAGTTTATATTGATCATAGAGGCCAAATAGCCATTACAAAGAATAGCCCAGAAGAACAACCAACCCTCAATACATATGTTTTTACATGTATATATATCATTTCATTTTGCCTCAGTCGGTTACAAAATTCGCTCTAAGAGCTGGGACAGAAAAATATCTACATGAATGACTGTCCAGCCGCATCAGTTATGGCATCAAATATCTGGCGTTAGGCAGGTAGGAGATATTTGTTAGTCTTTATTGCAGCTGCTTACTCCTCAATCTGAAAATAGATGGTAAAGAAATATCCTTTACCATCAATGCGAGCTGCCTCATCACGGTGCAATAATGAATGCCAAAAATATCTTCATCTACTCAATGTAGTTGCTGAAACATCTAGTCGCCCAAGACATGCAAAGCCAGATCTAAAAATAGAAAGGTGACAAAAACTCCTGAAAACCCTGCCAAATGAAAGAGGGGACCAAAATATGCAACTTTTCCTTTTACAGCAGGTCAAAATTCACCAGGACAGAGGAGATATAAGCGGTCAAAGTTTTGGTCAACCGCCTATATATATCGCTTTGCATCTGTGTATATATCGCTTGCATTTGCCGCTTGAATCGCCGTCCAAAACCTTCTCTGCAACTCCTTTGTATATGCATGGCGCCTTTAATATCGGACTTGAATATCCCCTTTGAATTTCGAAATTGTATATGCATACAATTTCCTTTTGTATATGCAGGCCCCAACATTTGTATGTTAACTTGCATGTATGTCTGCCACCACGTGGCACTGCCTGATTAGTTGTTGAGTTGGTTCAAGGAGCATCGTTGAAAACTGTATCTGCCCTTTGCATATTGCAATATAGAAGCACAATTGTACATGCAAGCTGTGGACTTCAAATTTTATGAAATAGCCTGACAAGATGTTGAAATCTGGCTTGTATACCTCCTTTGTATGTTTGTTTGTATTGCATGATATACAAGCACCAAATATACAAGCCACAGACCCTAAAAATTTATCAACTGCTTTGACTGCTAGGTCAGATCCGGCTTGTATCACTTTCTTTGTATATTTCCCTGTATGTTCAAATATACAAACACTAATACATATATAAGGTGGACCTGAGACCTGAAATGCTAAATTTGATCTTCGATTCAAGTCCGCCTTGCATGCAACCCTTATATCTTTTCTTTGTATATTGGCTTGCATGTGCAAACATACAAGCAAAATATACATTCTACTGTTCATGCTCACTTGTATCTTCTAACATACAATCGGCCTTGTATGTGCACGGGTGCCACCTCTTGTACATTCGGCCTTGTATGTTTCTCTGTATGTTGCACTTGTATGTGCAAAACATACAAGTGAAATATACAAAGAAACATACAGGGCCGAATGTACATTCCACTGTAGCGGATGCACTTATATGTCAAACCTTGTATCTTTTCGTTGCATTTGCAAACATACAACATAATATGCATCTGAAAGCTGATATGCATTGAGGGAATATTCTTGTAATGTATCTCCTGCTTTGTATAATTTTCCTTGTATGTTTCTCCTTGCAACCAGATATACAAACCAGGAATATCCCAAGAATCTGTGAAAGATTCCTCCTTGTACACGCACCTTCCTAAGCCCGATATACATTCAGAAATGCATAAAACCCACTTTTTTCATCATTTTCTAAGGCCGATAAAGATTTTGCAAGCCTGCCAATGTACATTTTGCCTTGTATATATCCTTTGCATATTCCTTTGTATGTACAAAGGCAAATGTATATGCAAATGTACATTAAAAAATACATACAAATACAAGCTATAGAAATGAGAAAATCCCAGCGATAGAAAGCACTTGAAAACAAAAGATTTCTGGGTTTTTTTTTGGGGGGTTTTCTGCAAGGATTCCTTTAGGCAAGATCTTGGGATTTTTTGACAAGGCATGCATGAGTATTTAAAGAATTTACACCTTGTACATGCATTTCTATTAGATTCTCAAGGAAAATACAAGGTGAAATATTTGGTTCTGGGCAGAGGCAAAATAGGTCAACAATTCCTTTGTTGGTCCAACCTGAATAGATAGGTTTCACTAAATCTAGATTTATCCTAGACAATATCATTGTTGTGTTGGAAGGGATGCAATGGGCTCACTACACTCAACAACTATCCATATTTCTCAAAATTGATTTTTCCAAGGCCTATGATCATATTGAATGGCCATTTATCCTTGCCATGTTCCAAGTGCTTGGATTTGGTCCTCATTTCATTTAGTTTGTTCAGATATTATTTGTTGATGCTTCATCTTGCATCACCATTTTAGGTCAACAACTAAACCTTTTAAGTTTCACCAATCTATTCAATGGTGTCCCTTGCCCCAACTCTGTATGTTCTTGTTGCTAAAGGATTTGGTTATCTTCTAGCTCACACGATCCCCTAGTTTCATGTTAAGGGGATATCTCTCCCCAACTCTTCCTAGTAGTTGGTCAATGGTAATTTTATCGATGATTCTTTCCTTAGCCTTATTGAGGAATAAAGTAATGTCAAACAAGCCCTTCAATGCCTAGACATTTTCTTCTAGGCCTCTGGTTTGAGCATTCAATGGAAAAAGACTCAATGTTATAGACAATCCCTCCTCCCCAAGCCAAATTGGCTTGATATTTTTTTATGGAAATGGATTGGGTATGGAGAAGTGTTTCATTTTTTGGTGTGTTTTAGGCCTCTCCTTCCAAGCTAGATGACAATATGTGATAGATAGATAAAAGATCAATTATTGGATAACCAAGCCCCTCTCTCTAGCTAGCAAGTTTCAAATATGCTCTAAAATTTTAGTTGCCACTCATGTTTATTACTCTTCTTATTGGGTCCCTTCTAAGGCCTCTTATTTGAAAGTTGAAAAACTACTTAGATATTTTCTCTGGGCTTCTAATGATGGGCACCAAGGTTTCCATCATGTTACCTAGGAGTTCTATTGCCTTCCTCATGAAGATAGATGTCTTGGCGTGCTTTCCATCTACAAGCAAGGCATTGCCTTATGTGCTAAATGGATTATTAGAGCCCTTGAGGGCAATGAGGTCTGGAAAATTTTCATCACGCATTGTATTGGTATCAATATCCTCTCAGAACAACTAGCTTGGAAGGGCTTGGATCTTGGCACTCTTCTTACTATGAGGGAAGACATCAAGATTCATGGCACATTTGTTATCAAAAGCATTTAGAAAGCGTGGGAGCCACCAAGCCTTGGCTCTGTTGGGAAGGGAATGATTTCCACAATGGCCTTTCTATTAATCACCAGTCTATTTGGTGGTCTCCAATTCTCACTTGTCAAGACCATCCCTTGGCTAAGGTGCCATTGATCCATGCCTTGAAATTTTTCAAAATAGGTGTGCATGTGTTGGCAACTCCAGTCCTCTCTAGGGACTTGGCATCACTAGTTCCAATGTATCTCGTCAATTGTTCTAGAGCCTAAGTTGGCTTATTTTACCTAGTGCATTCTTTATCAAGGCCTTCCTCTTGGTGCTCACTTGGCTCATATGGGTATCCTTAATCCTCATTGTCCATTCTATGGATAGATTGAGAATCTCAAGAACCTCTTTTGGTTTTGTCCCTGTGCTTAGAAAGCTTGGAACTAGATTCATGATTTCTTTAGACTCTTTCATCCTACTCCCTTTTCTTGGCACATGGTTTTTCTTGGGGATTGGCCTTGTCTCCTACTCAGATATACCCAAATTTGGCATGCTTTCAGGGTGGAAATTATCTTTAGTATTTGGAATGATAGAAATGTAGCCATCTTTTATAATTGCACTATAGATGTTCATTTCTCTTTGTACACTAAAGCTGTTATTTGTTCTAGTGTGCTTATGCAGATCTAGATGCAAGCTAGTAAAGTTATACTTAAAGTTACTCATCTTCAAGAGCAATTGGATAACTAGGGGAATGCCCCTTGCACTATTTCAATGGTTTTGTTTGATCCCTCTTCATAATCCTAAGGGCATTGGTATGGTTGTAGCCAAGCTTCCAAGAGAGACAGAGTGTAACATCCATATCTGATTTTACTTGAAAACTAGGTTTTAACATAGGTATTTTTTTTTTCTTTATTTGTAATAAAATATAAAAGAATTTCTCTACTATCAAGTATAACATTTTTCACTTTAACAATAAACATGATTTCATTTTTCACAAGCGGAAAGAAATGATAAACCAAAAACATTTTGTTTTCTCACAATTTGAAATATTCTTGAAACAAATACAATATTGGAAACATATCATTATCACCGCATCTTGATTGTCGACCCATCACATTCAAGACTTGGCAATCCTCAATATTTGGAAGAGAAAGTATCTTCAAGGAGCTTAACCTCCAACCACAGACCGTCGGTCTCCCGCACTCCTTCCTAACCAGAAGTGGCCCTACCCTACTCAAAAGGATAGACTTAAGATAACCATCGGTGTTTGCTATCTGAGCTCTGGTGTTGTAACTTACGTGTCTTGTTATCATGCAGATCCCTAGATACCCTCTAGTCATGCATGACTCTCCACAAGATATGCCATCTAGTCACAGTGAACATTCAATGCACTTGAGGATCGTGCATCACCTTGGCCAAAGGATTTGTATTTAAATGGCGTTGTATGAACGCATGAATATTGTTCACCCACCCTACTCGACTTGAACTAATCGCAATCCTATAGTGTTCCTATTTATAAGGTTTATACAAATGTTGACCTCGATGACCTCAAGGTATTTGGATTTCCTCATGCAAAAATGCACGGCGCAAATGTTTACTCTATTCTTGCGTTTATGGATTCATCTCCGTTTACACGATGTATAAAGGGTTTTCTATTTCATTGTTTATATGGATAGCATTTGTAATGCAATAATAATCCCGTAATCATATAAAACATCATTTATAAATATCCACTCCTAAGTGGTCTCTAACTTGGCTATACGGTTTCCGTAAGTTTATACAACATACTCAAGTATATGATACCATTACTCGTAAGCCCGAAGTTTAAAGTTTTAGACCCATAATGGTCTACAAGGTAATAGCGACACAAGAATCATCGAATGCAACTTAATTAAGACACAAAATGCGGGTTTCCCACCCTTATCTTCCCATTTCAAAAGCATGACGGTTTTTAACCAAGAATAAATACTAATACTTCAACTCTACTCCTTCCAAATCAAATAGTTTCATATGGTTCAATGAGGTAAGAGTAATAAAATAAGATATTAAAAAGACTTAGAAACTAAATTTAGACACTAGAGATGATCAAACACATTTGTTGACCTCTAACTAATGGTCTAAACCTGAAATAAGATACTAGCTAATTTCTTTTGTCGACATTCAAAGTCTTGTTTTCAGAATCTTTATCTATTTGGATAGAGAGATGTTTTAAAATCTTATCCTTCTCTGGTTTGAGCTGGTAATATAGTCATATAGAAACAACTCAATGCATACATCCTTATCGACACCTAGTAAAATCTCATTCACAACTTGCATCATGCATTTATCAGCATTGGTGTATAAATACATTTGAAAACTGTGTTCTATGATTATTATGGTCTTATTCATGATATATAATGAACTCATTTTTGAGAAGACAGCATGGTTTCGTATTCTGAGAAGGTAACAACGATACTTATTCCTTGTAAACAACCCACATTCTGAGCTTACAGTAAGATGACGTTATTTGCATATCCTTTTCGTTGTATGATCTTATACTAGTTTAATCCTCTACACCACTGCCCAGTAATATAACACACAGGCTGTCTAACAATCATAAACTACGTCGAATCCTAAAAGAAACTGAAGCTTACACCTATCATTTATCCTACTCAGTGGCGAAGGGTAGGAAAGCTCTTTACTAAGAAACTAACGTTTTCTTAGAAGCAAACTTCAGTCGGATATATAGTAAAATAACATGGTTATCATTATCTTCTATGTTGTATGATTCCTACACTTTCATTGCAGAATAAGACACACATATTTATCATAAATTGCGTAAAAGGAGAGAATGGAACCCTGTCGATGACTAAGAGGTCTGTTGTTGCTAGCTCGTCCTCACCGAGCTCTCAGCGATGTCCCCGAAGGATCTTCCTCCGACTCTAGACTCATAGCACTCTCCTATCTGTGTTCTCCTCAGAAAAGATGTGCTTCCTCTCTGGTTTTCTGATTTCTTCACAACAAACAACTCCTCCTAGCCATGCACATCGAAGAAGAAGAATAATCTCACACTGTCGGTTTCCAATTTCTTATCAACATAATAACCACCCACTCCACTGCCCACGGCGATGGAAGATAAGGCATTAAACTACAGCTGTTACATGCCTATACACAAGGAGGTTGATATAACTATATGCTACCCGACTTCCTTACTTGCAGCGACCACTATCAAGATGGAGGCTTCTTTATGGCGATGTGGCACAACAACCTCATCCACTTCCTCCACAAGAAGGCTTCTAACCTCTGAAAATGCAACTAACACCGCTTAGAGGGATAAAACTCTTACAAGGTGATAAATAATAAATGCACAAAGTGTCTCCAAGGTCGAAAAAGAGATAAAGAATCAAGACCGACTAAAGTAAGAAAGTATGGGTTTGATTTATGATAACTCAAGTCGTAAGCTCGAAGAGAAAAAGCACATTCAAAAGGAAGACGTCCAAAATGATAGAACTTGGGTGTAAACCAACTTGACTTGATGAGAAAACCGACATCAAGCAAACTAACGAAAATACCTCCCGTTAACCAAGTTATGACTAAGGCAATTTTGGAATATCCTTCCAAATAACGACCAAAACAGTTATAGCTTATCTCGACTTCACATTCGACTTCCGTCGATTTTCAAAAAGGAATAAATTCACAACACATGATCAACACATTTTTACAGCAATCACGACGGATTGGGCATAACGCAAAACAAGTTTTCTACATCGTTTGACGCACAAAACTGACTTCTCGCATCTTTCGACCACAAGACATGATTCACAAATCCACCACAAAAAAGGTTTATTTATTTACCTACAAATGAAATATTAATCATCTATATAAGACGACTCACTTTGGAGGACTTGCGACAACAATGTCGATTTCCAAAATTCTATAAGACAACTTACGAAAAGGTGTTAAACCTTATCTTCAGACGTCGACATCTAGTCTCAAACTATCTCCGTCGTAAACATGACTAAATTGAAGGCTTCAAGGTTTATCTACATGCTTGGCGTTTTCAGTAACAAACACCCATGGTTAATTTCTAGAGTCTATACTCTCTCTCAAAGATACTTTCTCTTCCTGTCGAACATGGTCCACCTGTTCCTGCAACGACAGTCTCACACACAATTTTTGTTGTCAAAGCACCTATATTCCAAATCAAAGCATAATATATCCAAACTTCATTTTCTCTTAACAAAAAGACATTTTAGTTTATAATATCACATTGATCATAATCAATAGATTCCAAAATTTCATAGAACTAACTTTGTCTATTTACATCACTAGTTTCCATGTCGTCCACAACATATTATATAATTGAAATTTGCAAGAAAAGTAAATAGCATTATCAATTCCAAAAAGAGGGATGTAACATATCCTTCCCCTTTAAAAATCATCGTCCCCGATGATTAAGTTTATCAAGCAAAAATTAAACTTAAAACAAACTTTTTATAGTTCAACATTAATGTCTTTGAAAAGTGTAGGAAATCTTTGGTAAATGTCTTTATAGTCTTCCCAAGTGGTGCTATCCTCGCCATATTGGTCCCACTGAATTTTGCATTGCAAAACTTCTTGATTACGTAAACGAAGTTTACGCATTTTGAGCACCTTGAGTAGCTCGATCACAACCACCCCGGGTTCTTGCATCTGTAAGGAATTCTAGTTAAGGATGTGGTTATTGCCTACAAAATATTTCTTTAAATATGAAACATGAAAAACATTATGCATCTTGGACAAGACTAGAGGTAGAGCAACTTTGTAGGCAACTGGATTGATAATCTCAAGAACTTCGAAAGGTCCGACATAACGAGGAGCCAATTTCGATGATTTACCAAATTTTATGGAACTCTTTTAGGGTTTCACTCGCAAAAGCACTTTCTCACCAATAGAGAAATGTCTAGGCACTCGTTTGCGATTTGCATAACTCTTTTGCCTGTCATTGGCTTCTGCCAACCTCTTCCTAATCATTTTCACTTTTTCTTCCATATCAGCAAGCATTTCAGGTCCAATGCTTATCCTATCTTCCAGCTTATCCCAGCTTATAGGAGTTCTGCATTTCCTTTCATATAATGCTTCAAATGGTGCCATCTTAATGGCAGAATGATAGGAGTTGCTATAGGCAAATTCGACAAGAGGTAGATATTCCTCCCATCTGTATTGCTGATCCATGAAATACATTCTCAAAAGGTCTTCTAATACCTAATTCACTCTTTCTGTTTGTCCATCAGTTTCAGGATGGCAAGCAGTACTCACATTAAGTTTAGTCCCTAATGCAGAAAATAAGGTTTGCCAAAATCGAGAAGTTATCCGAGCATCTCTATCAGATATAATTTTTTTAGGTACACCATGCAATCTAAGAATTTCCTGCACAAATTTCTGAGCCAAAAGATGAGCTCCATCCGTCAAATTTCCCGGTATGAAATGTGTGACCTTGGTTAGTTTATCCACAACAACCAATATTGCATCATGCCTATTCTTAGACATTGGTAACCCCTGGACAAAATCCATACTAACAACCTGCCATTTCCATTCTGGAATATCATGCGGGTATAACAATCCAGCAGGATGTTGGTGTTCCGCCTTAACTCTCTGACATTCCAAACAACTAGCTACAAACCTTGCAGCATCACTTTTCATTCCCTTCTAGAAATATAGCGGCTTGACATCTGCTAACAGTTTTGTTACACCAGGGTGTCCAGAGTAAGGAGCACAATGAACTTCCTTCCACACAAGGTTTCTAAGTTCTACCGAATCAGGAACGTAGATTCTTCCCTTGAATCTCATCAATCCATTCGATTCAAAACTGAATCTGTCATATCTTGGGTCCTTAGGGTTTAAGTGCAGAGCCTGTTTCACTTGCTCATAATACTCATCTCCAGATAAGTTTTGCATTACTAAGTCTTTAAAGTTAGCATGTATGGAGATTATAGAAGCTATGTACCTTCTTCTGCTTAAGGCATCAGCTACTCGGTTTTCCTTGCCTTTGATATAAGAAATCTCAAAGTCATAATCTAATATTAATTCCAACCATCTCCTTTGCCTTGCATTGAGATTAGGTTGTGTGAATATGTAGCGAAGACTTTGATGATCAGATTTTAATATAAAAGTCTTTCCCAACAAGTAATGCCACCACATCTGAAGGGCGTGAATTACTGCTGCCATTTCTAAGTCATGAGGAGCATAGTTCTGCTCATAGTTTTTCAACTTCCTTGATTCATAGGCTACTACCCTTCCATCTTGCATAAGCACACCTCCTAATCCTTCCCTCGAGGCATCAGTAATAACCTCAAAATCTCCCTCAGGATCAGGAACTTTCAAAATTGGAGCGGTTGTTAATTTTTCTTTTAACAATTCAAAAGCCTTTTGACATTCTTATATCCAAACAAACCTTTTTCCTTTTCTTTGCAAGGAGGTAATTGGGCTAGCAATGCTCAAGAAATTCAACACAAATTTCCTATAATATCTGGCCAACCCCATAAAACTTCGTACCTCTGAAACATTGGAAGGTTCAGGCCATTCCATAATAGCTTTTATTTTGGCCAGATCAATTGATATCCCATCCGCTGATATTATATGCCCCAGATACTGCACTTCTTTCTGAAAGAAGGTGCACTTTGAGAGTTTCGCATACAATTTGTGTTCTCTTAATCGTTGCAAGACTATTTGAAGATGCTGTCTATGCTCCTCTTCATTTTTGGAATAAATCAGAATATCATCAATGAAAACTAGCACAAACTTATCAAGACAATCTCTGAAAACACTATTCATGAGATTCATGAAAGCAGCAGGTGCATTGGTCAATCCAAATGGCAACACCGTGAACTCATAATGACCATATCTCATTCTAAATGTTGTCTTGGGAATATCTTCATCTTTCAACCTTAACTGATGGTATCCAGATCTCAAATCTATCTTTGAAAAGACTGATGCACCACGCATTTGGTCAAATAGATCATCAATACGTGGTAAGGGATACTTGTTCTTTATTGTCGCCTTATTAAGCATCCTATAATCTATACAAGCCTTAGAGTTCCATCTTTCTTCTTGACAAATATAACCGGGGCTCCCCATGGTGATACACTTGGCCTGATTAGATTCTTAGACAATAGCTCCTGTAATTGAGCTTTTAATTCCATAAGTTTAGTGGTGGTCATACGATACGGAGCTTTAGAGATTGTCTTCGATCCTAGTTTAATATCTATGCCAAAGTCAAATGTTCTTTTTCGAGGCAAGCCTGGTAGCTTGTTGGGAAATACATCCCTAAAATTGCAAAGAGATGGATATTTTTCCTCAAATGTTTGTTTCTCCAAGGTTTCCTCTACTAGGTCCATTTTGACTGCAAAAAGTTGACATCCCTTTCGCCTAGCCTGTTTTAGTTGTTTTGATGAAATGGATCTAATCCTTATTTCCCTTTGAATTCCTTGAAGATTTACTGAATTGCCCTTCTCATCCAGACACTCAATTGTTTTATTAAAACAATCTACCTTAGCTCGATGTTTCCGCAACCAATTCATTCCTAAGATGACATCGTAGGACCCTAAAGGTGCTACGTATAAATTTGCCTCAGTGGTGAAGTTAGAAATATCAATCTTAGCTTTGAACAAACATTGCTCTACCTGAGCCTTTGAGTTATTTGCATACTCAACTGTCCATGGGTTTGACATAAAACTAGCTTTTCTAGAAAATTTACTTAAGACTCTAGGTGACACAAAATTTTCTGTTGCACCAGTATCAAATAGAATAGAAACAGGAACTCCAAATAAGGTAGTTGTCATCTCAATAGGGGTGATCTGATACTCTGCTTGTCGATTGTCAAGAGCGGTATGAATCCTTTGCTGAAATGCTTCCTATTGCGAAGGAATTTCCGTGTTCCTAGGCTTCCCATTCTGCTTCTTGTTAGGGCAACGGTTGGCATAATGATCTCCTCTACAAGAAAAGCATCCTCCTATAGGTCCTCGCTTCTCAGATGGCCTACTTGTAGAATCATCATTCTTCTTAAAATTAACATTTCTCTTATAATCTTCACCTCTTCACTCATTACCAAATCCCCCTTGATTCTTTCGATTTCCTTTATCAAACCTCCTATTTCCATATCCCTTCTCATTCTTCCTTTTATATGACTGATCATTGTAGTTCTTATCAAACTTCTTACATTTCTTATCATGGTAAGCGGAGATAGATTTGATCTTCTGCTCCTGCTTAATTGCTTTCTCATATACTTGATCCATTGTGCTTGGACCATGCACCTCCACCTCACCGCCAATCTGAGGATTGAGTCACATGATGAATTTTCTGATTCGGAATCTTTCATCCTTTTGGTATTGAGGAACATACTTCAGTAGTCTAGTAAATTTTTCTACATACTCAACCACATATAGTTCACCTTGCCTGAGGTTTTGGAAATCTGTTAACTTTTGATCAAAATATAACTAAGGTAACCACCGTTTTCAGAACAGTTCCACGAACTCATTCCATGTCACCTTCAAGGGACTTAATTCCAGCTCCATTTTCTTATTCATCCACCAAGTGGATGCTTCCCCAGATAGTTGATATGCTCCCCACACTACTTTAGTAACCTCAAAGTAATTTCTGATCTCGAAGTATTTCTCCATCTCTGTTAACCATGCTTCTGCTGCATCTCTGATTTTTGTTCCATCGAACTTAGGAGGGTTAACCTTCTTCATATCCTTAGATAATTCTAATGCAAGTTTATCTTTGGTTTTTCTTTGAACTTCATTGTCGTCAGGGTTTTCACTTGATGTGCCATTTTCCCAATGTTTACTTTTGCTTGCATTATGTGAGTTCTCATTTTCACCCTCTGTGTTTCCAGTTTCATCCATTTTCTTTTCCAGTTTGTTCAACCTTTCCTTGGTTTCAATAAGCATATTTAGAATCCTATCCAACTTGTCAGTGGAGTTTTCCTGAGAGTTATGATCTTCCTGATCTTCCCCCTCGTTAAACACTGATTGGTCCATGATAGTTTAATTTCTCACCTGATTAAACATATACTAATCAGTTTTATGCTTATCATATTATATATCATCAAAAGAAACAACAATTGATCATAATCATAATTGTTCTCAAACCAAAAATTTGTCTTTACTCAATTTGCAAAATTGTTCCAACATCAATAGAGATAGACATATCTCATGTTTTTACTCAGTATTATCAAGTGGGGTGTAACCTTCAGATTCATTGTCCGACACATAATCACGAGGTGTATACCCCTCAGACTCACTATCAGAAGATAGCTCAATGATCTCAGCTCTAGGCGCTATACGAGGATCCCTAGTGATCATTGGTATACTAATAGGTACACTCACAGGTATACTAACAGGTACACTATTAGGTACAATAATAGGGAAGCAGTTGATCATGATTCGAGCCACCGTCGTTGCTACCTCTAGGAGTTCTCTTCTCATTCGTTTAAGTCGTGACAAGGCATTGGCAAAGGTTTCCACATCATCAAGCCAAATGTCATTTTCGTCATTAGTTTTCTCAATGGTCTTGATCATCGCAAGCCGTTTCTGCTTAGCTTGCAGATAACGTTCCTTACCCGTGAAGGATTTTCTTGCAATTTTCTTGATGCGTACCATCCTGGCACAGTAAATCAAATCATTAGCTACCCACATAATGTTGATTTCCTAATCAGGTTAGTGGACTCATCAGCCCTAGTGCTGAACCTGGTTAGCTCTGATACCATATGTAACAACCATATCTGATTTTACTTGAAAACTAGGTTTTAACGTAGGTATATTTTTTTTTCTTTCATTGTAATAAAATATAAAAGAGTTTCTCTACTATCAAGTATAACATTTTTCACTTTAACAATAAACATGATTTCATTTTTCACAAGTGGAAAGAAATGATAAACCATAAACATTTTGTTTTCTCACAATTTGAAATATTCTTGAAACAAATACAATATTGGAAACATACCATTATCACCGCATCTTGATTGTCGACCCATCACATTCAAGACTCGGTAATCCTCAATATTTGGAAGAGAAAGTATCTTGAAGGAGCTTAACCTCCAACCACAGACCATTGGTCTCCCGCACTCCTTCCTAACCGGAAGTGGCCCTACCCTACTCAAGAGGATAGACTTGGGATAACCATCGGTGTTTTCCATCTGAGCTCTAGTGTTGTAACTTACGTGTCTTGTTATCATGCAGATCCCTAGATACCCTCTAGTCATGCATGACTCTCCACAAGATACGCCATCTAGTCACAGTGAACATTCAATGCACTTGAGGATTGTGCATCACCTTGGCCAAAGGATTTGTATTTAAATAGCGTTGTATGAACGCATGAATATTGTTCACCCACCCTACTTGACTTGAACTAATCGCAATCCTACAGTGTTCCTATTTATAAGGTTTATACAAATGTTGACCTCGATGACCTCAAGGTATTTGGATTTCCTCATGCAAAAACGCACGGTGCAAATGTTTACTCTATTCCTGAGTTTATGGATTCATCTCTGTATACACGATGTATAAAGGGTTTTCTATTTCATTGTTTATATGGATAGCATTTGTAATGCAATAATAATCCCGTAATCATATAAAACATCATTTATAAATATCCACTCCTAAATGGTCTCTAACTTGGCTATACAGTTTCCATAAGTTTATACAACATACTCAAGTATATGATACCGTTACCCGTAAGCCCGAATTTAAAGTTTTAGACTCATAATGGTCTACAAGTTAATAGCGACACAAGAATCATCGCATGCAACTTAATTAAGACACAAAATGCGGGTTTCCCACCCTTATCTTCCCATTTCAAAAGCATGACAGGTTTTAACCAAGAATAAATACTAATACTTCAACTCTACTCCTCCTTCCAAATCAAATAGTTTCATATGGTTCAATGAGGTAAGAGTAATAAAATAAGATATTAAAAAGACTTAGAAACTAACTTTAGACACTAGAGATGATCAAACACATTTGTCGACCTCTAACTAATGGTCTAAACCTGAAATAAGATACTAGCTAATTTCTTTTGTCGACATTCAAAGTCTTGTTTTCAGAATCTTTATCTATTTGGATAGAGAGATGTTTTAAAATCTTATCCTTCTCTGGTTTGAGCTGGTAATATAGTCATATAGAAACAACTCAATGCATACATCCTTACCGACACCTAGTAAAATCTCGTTCACAACTTGCATCATGCATTTATCAGCATTGGTGTATAAATACATTTGAAAACTATGTTCTATGATTATTATGGTCTCGTTCATCATATATAATGAACTCGTTTTCTGAGAAGACAGCATGGTTTCGTATTCTGAGAAGGCAACAATGATACTTATTCCTTGTAAACAACCCACATTTTGAGCTTACAGTAAGATGACGTTATTTGCATATCCTTTTCATTGTATGATCTTATACTAGTTTAATCCTCTACACCACTGCCCAATAATATAACACACAGGCTATCTAACAATCATAAACTACATCGAATCATGAAAGAAACTGAAGCTTACACCTATCATTTATCCTACTCAGTGGTGAAGGGCAGGAAAGCTCTTTACTAAGAAACTAACATTTTCCTAGAAGCAAACTTCAGTCGGATATACAGTAAAATAACATGGTTATCATTATCTTCTACGTTGTATGATTCCTACACTTTCATTGCAGAATAAGACACATATTTATCATAAACTGCGCAAAAGGAGAGAATGGAAACCTGTCGATGACTAAGAGGTCTGCTGTTGCTAGCTCGTCCTCACCGAGCTCTCAGCGATGTCCCCAAAGGATCTTCCTCTAACTCTAGACTCATAGCACTCTCCTATCTGTGTTCTCCTCAGAAAAGACATGCTTCCTCTCTGGTTTTCCAATTTCTTCACAACAAACAACTCCTCCTAGCCGTGCACAGTGAAGAAGAAGAAGAATCTCACACTATCGGTTTCCAATTTCTTATCAACAGAATAACCACCCACTCCACTACCCACGGTGATGGAAGATAAGGCATTAAACTACAGCCGTTACATGCCTATACACAAGGAGGTCGATATAACTATATGCTACCTAACTTCCTTACTTGCAGCGACCACTATCAAGATGGAGGCTTCTTTATGGCGATGTGGCACAACAACCTCGTCCACTTCCTCCACAAGAAGGCTTCTAACCTCCGAAAATGCAACTAACACCACTTAGAGGGATAAAACTCTTACAAGGTGATAAATAATAAATGCACAAAGTGTCTCCAAGGTTGAAAAAGAGATAAAGAATCAAGACCGACTAAAGTAAGAAAGTATGGGTTTGATTTATGATAACTCAAGTCGTAAGCTCAAAGAGAAAAAGCGCATTCAAAAGGAAGACATCCAAAATGATAGAACTTGGGCGTAAACCAACTTGACTTGACAAGAAAACTGACATCAAGCAAACTAACGAAAATACCTCTCGTTAACTAAGTTATGACTAAGGCAATTTTGGAATATCCTTCCAAATAACGACCAAAACAGTTATAGCTTATCTCGACTTCACATTCAACTTTCGCCGATTTTCAAAAAGGAATAAATTCACAACACATGATCAACGCGTTTTTACGGCAATCACGACGGATTGGGCGTAATGCAAAACAAGTTTTCTACATCGTTTGACGCACAAAACTGACTTCTCGTATCTTTCGACTACAAGACGTGATTCATAAATCTGCCACAAAAAAGGTTTATTTATTTACCTACAAACAAAATATTAATCATCTATATAAGACGATTCACTTTGGAGGACTTGCGACAACAACGTTGATTTCCAAAATTCTATAAGACGACTTACGAAAAGGTGTTAAACCTTATCTTCAGACGTCGACATCTAGTCTCAAACTATCTCAGTCGTAAACATGACTAAATTGAAGGCTTCAAGGTTTATCTACCTGCTTGGCATTTTCAATAACAAACACCCATGGTTAATTTCCAGAGTCTATACTCTCTTTCAAAGATACTTTCTCTTCCTATCGAACATGGTCCACCTGTTCCTGCAACGACAGTCTCACACACAATTTTTGTTGTCAAAGCACCTATATTCCAAATCAAAGCATAATATATCCAAACTTCATTTTCTCTTAACAAAAAGACATTTTAGTTTATAATATCACATTGATCATAATCAATAGATTCCAAAATTTCATAGAACTAACTTTGTCTATTTACATCACCAGTTTCCATGTCGTCCACAACATATTATATAACTGAAATTTGCAAGAAAAGTAAATAGTGTTATCAATTCCAAAGAGAGGGATGTAACATAGAGGCTCACATTCCCATGGATCACAACCTCCAGCTTCCAAAGGTAATGTTACTTGTGGCAGCTAGTCTCATCTTTCCAAGTCACCTTATGCCTCTTCTCATGGGCATGGTGTTATTGGTTGGCCTGATTCTGGCAAGTTTCCTTGCCTAGAACTGGTCATTTCTCTATTTTGTGCTCAGTAACCTTCAGATGATAGTTTTGAAGAGGAAGCTTCTCTCACTAGTTGGAATCCTATTGATGATGTTGTTCTTGGTAATGTGTGGGGGAAACTTGATGATAAGGATCCTCTTTCTTCTGGCACTGCTTTATCTTCATAGTGTTGTTTGGGCTTGGCCTTGTTATTTTTTCATCTTTGTATTGGACTCTGTCTAGTTAGACTTTGTGGGTGTGTCCTTATACTATCCTACCCTTTTTGTGAATATTGTATTATTCTCTCTTTAATATAAAGTTAAATAGGAAATCTTCATAAAAAAAACTCTACAACTTATAAATCTTAATAAAAATTCAAATTATAAAGCAAGCAAGGTAATTTTTAGCTCAATGAATCCACTTGCAATCCTAAGCCGTTCCCTTCCCCCTCCAACAGAAATCCAATCTGCACCAAGAAAGCATCAACCATGAAAAATCCAATTTTTCTTTCAAAGAGTGTTTTGAAAATCCCCTCTTCTATTTTTTGCTCACTTTTCACACAATGCATAATGAATGGAAAATACAAGTACTTTTCCAATATGTGCCTAAAATTAAAATATCATAAAACCTTTTATTTCCCACAAAGCCTTTTCACTAAGACAACTATCTAAAAAGAGATATTTCTAATAATTAGAAAATCAATATATTTCCCAAAGCACATAATGCCAACTAATTGCCTTTTCACATTATTGTAATATTTCTAAGTTAAGGAAAATAATTCTAACTTCCTGATAATCTAATAATTAATTTAAATGCATCATACATTAAGAATTAATCTTCATTCCAGTTAATCATAACTCCACAATTACCTTTCTCTTTTTCAAAATTAATAACATATTTAATTATTTCGAAAGAACTATTAAATCTTTTGCACATATCAAGAAAATGCATAACGGTAATTAAAATCACCCAAGAAGACACAATCATGGGTCTATCACAAGGGGATCTAGAATTGTAATCGACTCAGATATTACTTTCACGGTTTCGATAACACAAGTACAAGTAAGGTGAGATAGCTAAGCATAATCCATGTCACCATTCTCCACATCCAACCATTGGTCAAACACCTTGTAGATTTCCTACACACTCAGGTCAAGCATACTTGTTCCACATAATAATACCCAAAGCAACATAATCCATAATACTGAAACAAATATAATAATCATAACTATATTAAATATAGTTAAAACAATGAAGCTAAAATAGTGTAATGATCTAACATACACTACACAACATATGCATCCCATAGTGCATAGTTAAAATCCAATTCCAATACAAAACCTCATCAGAAACATCTCGACGGTCATACAAAATATCTTCAGAAAAGCATCTAGAATACACCATCAAAACACCTCAATGGCACAACAGACCTCATTGGCAAGTTTAGTGTAATGGCTCATAACACAAGATTCACATAATACAGTGATGAAACACTCAATACAACATATATCATATGAATCAGAAAGCACACAAGGAAATACACAAGAGTGGGCATTACAGAACAGGACAAGTCTGCAACTATAGGGTCACCATGTGCCTACAGAAGTGTCCCAATATGGCCAAATACCTAGATTTAGGTGACTAATGGATAAATGAGGGTAGGGGCATAGGTGAATGTGATATGGCAAATAAGGTGAATGTATAAAAATGTGTGTGTGTGTGTGTGAGAGAGAGGGGGCGAGGGGGGCTAAATATATAGCGATATATATGTATATGAATTGATAAAAAGTTACGAGAATGAGCCCATCTTTACATAAAATCATACCATTTATCACTATACATATATCAAAATCTTCCCTCAAAATAAATACAAATAGAAAATTACATGGGTATACAAGCTTCACTATTACACTTAATATGTAAAAAGAACATTTGGATAAACAATCAAAAGAAAAGGTCCATAAATGTGAAATGTGTCATAGGAATGTTTACCTTCCCTTTAGGTCCATAAATGTGAAATGTGTCATAGGAATGTTTACCTTCCCTTTACATTGAGGATTATTCCTAAGGGGAAAGGGACAAGCCTCCAACTCTTACTCCGTATGGGTAAAAAAAGACAATTATACCTAGTAAAATAGAATCGTGTTGCCTACGTGGGTTGATAATAGGAGGGGGAATCAACTCTACTAGAGATTAGAAGGGAACCCTCGATTGGACAAATTATTCCAAGTGAAGAATCAAACTTTGTTTAACCACATTGGAGAAGTATAACTTTAAGAAAGGAAGCTCCCCCGAAATGGTACTGCATTTAATGATGGCCAAAGTGAAATTCCGAGGAAAGAAGAGTCAAAAAGCAAAATTTTTTATTATTATCCTCAGAATAATTATAGCAAGACGGATAAGGATAAATATTGTTTTCGAATTATATTATGAGGAAGTACTTCCTAAAGTTTTAAGCAAAGAATATGTATAAATAAAGGTATTATATCTTCCACTTAAAGATGTAGATTTTTTATAAAATAAAAACCGTTAAAAGTTTATATATAGAGAAAAGTATGTATCAATGACATAAAAGAAAATTGTGTATGATGTAAGCCGTAGCCAAAATTTACTCCTCAAATTACAATATTCTTCCATATCTAGGTATATTTGTTTACCTAAAGTAGACACTTTTTGAATGTTTATTTGTTAATTATTATTATTTTTTCACCAAATTAAGTTTAGTAATTATTAATTGCTTATTTTGGAGTAACACGAGTGGTGTATTTCATATTATTTATTTATTTTATTTTTTCTCAAAGAAAAAGGGGTTTTCAGTTTGTTTTTTAAATCATGAAGAGTGTTAAATATTATATTAAATAAAAAATTAATACATTGTTCACATAAAATATAAGTGCAATGGCATCACACTTCAAAAGTCAAAGATGGAACCAACAAGCAACAACAATAATAAGTCATCACACTACCAAGTTGCTAGGACTATATGAGTAGGAGGAGGGGGATCCTTGCCAGGGGTGGAGGTTATTCTTAAATATCATAAAAATAGGCAAATTTTGGCTAATAAAAATAGGACAAATAATACCACTTTTTGGTGTAGATGAGGTGTAAATTTGCTATTGACTATTTGACTATTACACTGAATAATGTTTTGAATTTTTAAATTTAATATATTTTTGAATTTTAATTATTATATATAGTTAAATATGCAAAGACAATATGAACTTTGTGTGTAACTTATTGTGCACAATTGTATCTACCACAATAGAAATTTTTTGGAGTAGGAAATTAATTATTGTGAAGAAAAATATAGTTCTAATAATAAAATATTTAAAGGTTTTAATTTAAATGAATTAAATTTAGATTTAAAAGAGTTGAGATTAAAACAACACAAATTTAAGTAATTAAGAGAGAAAAATGGCAATAATTGAGAAGGAATACAAGTTTATCTTGTTTATAACATGTCCATGACTTTGACTTTTTTTATTGACATGGTGTGGAAGACTGGTAATATTGGAATAGTGATTAGGATGTTGAGACAGAGATGTTGTGAGAGCTCTCGTGCTTGGGACAAATCTGTGCTCACTATATGGCCTTGGGACTAGACTTCACATGTGGCCTAGTCTAATTAGCACAATTTAGTCCAATGCTCCTATTGAATTATGGAATCTACTTGCCTATGCTTATATTTTTTGCTAAGAAGTCAATGGTTCTAAAAAACACCTTTGGGGACTTAGACATGCAATAAAATAGAGGGAAGATCATTGATTCCCTTGATAGCAATCAAGCCTCATGGTTGATGCATTAAGATTGAAAACACGCCATTGAACAAAGAATGCAAAATATTGACGTGATTGAGATTGATTTGAGTCAACAAACCAATCACATGATTTATTTTTCTTTTTCCAACATTTTATATAAATATTTCCTAATATTTATATTGTTAACAATAGCAATAACAAATATTTATGTGATATGTGATTGGTTTATGTACAATAAAAATAATAATTATTGCCTTATTCTCAACTAATTTGGATTGAGTTTTAATTATTTATTTTCAAGCCACCATATCTATAAAATAAAAAATGACATTCTTCTAAAAATTAGAAATTAGTTGTGGTTCTTGGAAAATAATTCTTACTCTAAATAATATGACCATTATTAGATATTTTAAATGCCTATCTATCTTAAATAACCTTAAGACTGCCTCAAGACTATATCTCTTCACATCTTTTAAATAGATGTATTTAAGATATCTATGCTAGTTTACTCCATATTTAGCTACATAGTTATTTCAAAACTTACTATTTTATAATAATATTTTTCTATTTGCAAAAAATGATAATGTACATAATCATAATAGAAGAAAATTGTATTCATTGATAGGACTGATAGCCCGTAGTATTGCAACCAAAGAAGGGAGTACTAATCCATTAGGAGGTATGATGATGAATTAGATGTTAAATTGTTAAATGCCAAGGATGCAAGGGTCATGTTAACCTCTAATGTATGGATAGAAGTATGTCTTATAAATGGAGCTCTAGGGTATATTTGGAATATAATAAAAAAACCTAGAAGTGTCTAGATCCACCAACATATGTTATGGTGGAATTTGACAATTACTCTAGGATGACATTTGAAGATGTGTCTCCATTTATATAATTCCAATTTCACCAATACAAAGGGGATGCACACATCAACTACCCTTACAATTATCTTGGGCACCAACAATCCACAAATTACAAGGATTGACTCTTTCCAAAGCAACAACTG
This sequence comes from Cunninghamia lanceolata, assembly GCA_027924645.1. NCBI lineage: Eukaryota > Viridiplantae > Streptophyta > Pinopsida > Cupressales > Cupressaceae > Cunninghamia > Cunninghamia lanceolata. The sequence continues at coordinate 156,481 of BSBN01001957.1, forward strand.
ATATAGGACAAAGAAAAAGAGCAAGGTTAACATTTGTGGCTATATCATATGTTAATTCCTTGGATGGACTAAGAATTTTGCCACCATTTTCATATGACTTATGTAAAATGTAAACAAGAAAACAACCCTCTAAAAGGAAATTTGAGGAAGAGAGACTCAAATCTTTGGGACTACAATAATTTTATGTATTTCATACATATTTAGATGTAATTCTTCTATTAAACTCTTATTATTGCTTTAATGTGATGCACATTTTGTTTCTGGATAAATATGAAATGTCTCATTAATTATCTTTTAATATGTTCTATATTTCACATTTGAAAGAAAAAAGATGCTAAATCAATATTTTGTTTCTAGATAAATATGAAGTGTCTCATTAATTATCTTTTTAGATTTTCTATATTACACATTTGAAGAAACAGATGCTAAATTAATATTTTACATGTTGCATTGTGGATGCTACTAGCATAGATATCTTAATTACATCTATCTAAAAGATGTCAATAGATATCAATCTTGAGGTGCCTATCTATTCTTAATAACAATTTCAATATAGGCAACTCGAGAATCATATCTCTCAACATCCTACATAGATAGATGTATTTAAGATATCTATGTTATTTTATCTATAAAATTAAAAATGACATTCTTCTAAAAATTAGCAATTATTTGTGGCTCTTGGAAAATAATTTCTACTCTAAATAATATGATTATTATAAGTGTAGTGTAGAAAAAATGATTCAACTAAGAAAAGTCTTGTTTTGTAAGCTAAATGTTCTCTTAGGCACTACACTAGGAACAACTAGCTCTTTTTGAAAAGACTAACTTGCTACTACTCTAAACAAAATGAGAAAATTAAACTAGATGATCCTAATGTGTGTTATCCTTGCAAGACAATGTTTTCTAACAAGCTAAAACACAAATGAAAACTGAAATGATGTTGATTTATAGATTTTGGAATATAAATTCAACAAAATAGATATAGAACTATAAATGACATATTAAAAAGAACCTAGTAGAGAAGTTTGAATTTCTTTGTTGAGGATGCTTGTGTGACGCATGGATTTCTACATGATGTGTTGTCATTCATACAGATGGAACAATAGAAACTCTATAAAATGCTTATCACCTCAAAAAATATGTCTTATCTGCATACCAAAGAAACAAAGACAACCAAGACTTATTCAAATGCAAAGACTTATTCTAACAATTTCAAGCAAAGAGATGAAAATGACAAGGAAAGGAAGATACTAACAAATCCTCATGCGACTAAATAGCTTGTAATAAAAACCTATAGCTAATGAACAAGAAAATTGTTTGGGGCTATATGGGAACTTGCCAAGACTGGTCAAGCCCCTATGCTGGTCTTCAACCTCAATGAATAGCTAGTGATAAAGAGATTAGAAAATAGACTTATTCTAACAATTTCAAGCAAAGAGATGAAAATGACAAGGAAAGGAAGATACTAACAAATCCTCATGTGAATAAATAGCTTGTAATAAAAACCTATAGCTAATGAACAAGAAAATTGTTTGGGGCTATATCGGAACTTGCCAAGACTGGTCAAGCCCCTATGTTGGTCTTCAACCTCAATGAATAGCTAGTGATAAAGAGATTAGAAAATAGTGTGTGCTCTTATCCTAAGTGCATCTACAATTTAAGAACAACAACAACAATGAATGAATACTACCCTTCTAGCTATACAAAGTGCAACAAACTAGTGTGTATGAAGTAGAGAGACGGATGTGAAAATCCACAAGTGCCAAACACACAAAATGGATTTTACAACTAATATTACAATACAAAAATGAGAGCTAAGAACACTATCACCTCTAATAATAAGAGATGAGGCCTACACAATTGAGAGAAAGACTTGAATGGAAAACCCAGCCAGATGTAGGAGTTATAATCCTCATGAAGAGTGTTGGAATATTGTTGTAGCAATTCACATAGAATATTTGATAACCAAAAGAGTGTTGTAGTATGTTTTAGTATGCAAGAGTTGCCAAAAGATTGTCAAAATATATCAAAGAAAGATTACCAAAATGAGACGTAGAGAGAAGAAAAGGAAATGCAAGAGTCTTTGGAATTGCTCAAACTCACAACAAAAGTGTTACAAAAATTCAAACATGCAAGAAAAGTAACAAAAATGTTCAAAGATAGTTGTTGTATGACTAACAATCTCGGGATACTAGTGTGTCACATAGATGTCCACACATCATACTAGCATCTAAGAAACTACATCTTCTAAGGTCTCCAATCACTAGGGAATAGCTAGGACAACAAAAAACTAAAATACAATTGCACAAAAGGACCATAGGAGACATAACACAAACATGTACTTGGCACCATGGGTGGGAAAAGGCTAGGACAAGGGCTAAAATGAACCAAAAAACACACTAGGAGAATGGATGCTAAAGAAGGTCCAAAACATAACATCAAATTGTAAGGGTATGTAATTCTCTATGTTACATTTGCCCCCACTTTAGTAGGCTTATGAGACTAAGTGATATGCTTCGCTAAAGTATAGAAATGAAATGATAAAAATAAATATCACGACAAGGATACCAAAAAGGTTATTGTAGAGGATGCAGAAGGTTCTTCAAGCAGAGGAATCATGCCTCCAAGATAAAAACTGGAAAAATAAATGTATCAGACAACAAAAACCTGCACAAGGAACAATATTAGAACAAGATATAAAACTTACAAGAGAGGAGCATTAGACATACATAAAAGGATGGATATGTAATAGAAAACACAAATAGACATACACAAAGGGCACACAAGAAGAGAGCTAGAGAGAAGAAGAAAAAAGTACATTTTCTAGTGTGTTGTATGTTGCTAGAAAGGATGCCAAGTATGGTTCTAGGGCTAGTGTGCTTTGAGGGCTAGGAACCATACAATACTTTGTTGAATTACAAGCACTATTAAACTATGTTTCTGTTGATAACTGAGAGGGGGGTGAATCAGTTATCTTAATTAATTTAACTTTATGTTCTTCTTTAACAACTAGTGCAACATCAAAACAAATTAGCATCCATAACCATGAAAGCAAAAACAAAATCAATACACATAACACAATGATTTTGACGTGGAAAACCCTGTTAAGGGAAAAACCACAGGGTGACTAACCCAAGGTTGTATTCTTTGTTAAAAGAATAGAAGTACAAAATAGCACTTGCCAATTAGGGCTCATTGCCCGAGCACACTGCTCACAAGAGGCTCACTACCTACAAGAGATTCACTGTCTACAAGATATAAAGAAAGTAACAAGATACTTGAACTGATGAGAAGCATCCACATATGTTGAGGTTCAGTTCTAGTTAGGCTCAATACACTGATCTACTACACTTCATTCTTCCTCTTCTTTGGTGCTGTTGTCCTGTCACATACCGGACCTATATTACTGCTTCCACACTGCTCTCTACTTTTCTTCACACTTCACAACACACCACACACACCTTCTCATCAAAATCCATCTGGTATATATATCCGCACAAAGGATTTCAACATCTTTCTAGTTGGCATCTAGAATACTCAATATTTTCCCAAACTCTAGTCTGTCAGCTGAATCCTTGCTTACCAAGTGATGTGTATCAAAGAGATGCTTATAGAAGTCATCAATCATGTCAGCCAATCATGAACGTTCCCTTAAGAAACTTGATTACCATCAATATCTTATCTGGATTAAGGTCTGAAGCTCTGTCGGTGAACCCAACACTTAGGTGTTCATATCTTTTCACTCTTACATCACCAGAGGCTCAAACTCTGGAATATATAAGTCATGGTACTCCTCTTGACTTCCCAAGTCTGCACTTTACTGAGATACTTCCTCTGAGAGATCCGGACCTAATTGTCAGACCTTGCTACATGCTCTATTCTTGGTCACCGAACCAAAATACTCTTCAATATGACTTCTAGTATAGACACACCATGTTCTGCGGATGTGTGGGATGGACTTTGTTTCCATCAATGACAACACTCATGAAGCCACACAGTGTCTCTTGCCAATAATCTCCCCCTTTGGCATTGATGGAAACACTTAGTGAAAAATGACTAAGTGTCACACTACACTCCCCCTTGGCTGATGCTCTGTTCTAATGTACACTTTACTGGAGCTCCCCCTTAGCTAGATTCCACATTTTTCACTACTACTCACTCCCCCTTTGACATCAATGGCAAAGGGTAGAATTCACACACCAAAATTCCCAAAAAATCCAACTATACTTAGCTGCATAAGTATATATACATGTTATACTTACATAAACTAAAGTATATCTGCAAAAGTTGCCTTCAACTAGACGAATTTTGTTGTTCAACTCTACTTCATCCCATCCAAAATTGAGATGTGACCACTCAACAGGAATGTAAAAGCATCTTCCCTCTTTAGATCTATCAAATCACTGGTCTGGGCTGTGGTCTGAGCATCAGATAAGGCCTCATGCATGGCCTCTAATTTAGGGATAATTATCCCTCTAAGTTCACTTAACCTGCTTATTCTATTTTTCTTCTCCTTCTTGAGCTTCTTTACTTCATTTATGACAGCAATAGTCTGACACTCTTGATTTATTATGGAAGAGGTGAGAGGATCAAAACTTTGAGATAAACTTGATAGTTTTCTCTCTTGTTCTTTCACCTTCTTGGTGATGTCTGCTGTTACGGTGGACCAAGATAGACAAAATTTGTATAGATCACCACCATCTTTAAGAGCATTCTCTAGGCTCTTTATTCCAATATCCAAATTTCTCCTATCATTTGTTATTAGCCCTTGTACTTTGGAGAATCTCTTTCCCAAAAACTCCTTCCGAACCTTTTCTTCTGCTGACTTCTCTAAGGAATCAAAATGTGTGCTAATAGTATTAACAAGAGATTTGAGATTACTGGATGAAGAGGCTGAAAGATCCTTCTGGAAGGATGGCATAATCTTTTCCAATACACCGAATGCAATCTCAATCAGCTCACAGTCTTCCATGTGAGACTTCAGAAGTTTTTCTTTTGCCTTTGCTTGGGCAAAGGATGCTATCTTCATTGTTTGAACCGGGGAGAGGGAATCAAAATTGAATGGTCCTTGAAGCAGTTCTGGTTCATCAATTTCCATCATCTCTTTGGTCAAGAAATCTTTGACAGTTTCTACAGTGTCTCTTGCTAGAGACAGAGTCTTCTTCCCTTCTGCAATCTCAAAACTGTCTCCTAGGGTTTTCTGTGTTTGGTCTTTTTCCCTTTCCTTTACTTCTTCTTCTTGACTGGTTTTCTCCTCTATTCTTTCTTCTCCTTTAGATTCGGAGTTTGCAGGGGAATCTGGATGAGAGATATTTACTTCTTCTTGGACTTCCTCTTCTGGAACAAAGGAATCCAGGTCCTTAGTTTTCTCCTCACGTATCTCTTTTGATTCTTCTGCATTTTTCTCTGTAGGATCTTCCTTTGATGTACTGAGTCCTTCATCATCCATGATAGAGAGTTCATCACCTAAGTCCTCTATAATAGGAATATTGGATCTTTTATAGGCATTCTGGAGGATGTCTTCAGTCTCTTTGGCCACCTGATCAGTCTCTCTAAGCATAAGCTTATTCATTCTGGCTTTGCTCTAGAACTCATCTTTGCAATCTTTGAAGATCATGCTCATTTGTTTTGGAGTGATGGAGGGATAAAGTTGAATAGCTATTTGTTCTTGGATCTCCAGGTCCTTTGCCTTTGCATTCTTTCTCATTTCAAGTTCCTTCTCTAAACTTTTGGGAATTAGAGAGATGATTTCAATAAATGCCTTATTATATATGTTTAAGTACTTAACTGTGGCTTCTTCCAAGATCTTTTTATCTGCGTCATTATACTCATCATAGAATTCTGTCATTGGTTGCAGATTTCCATCCACAGTAACTACCTTGACTACATCATCAATGGACAGAGTAGGCCTTTTAATAAACTCTTCTACTTCTTCTTCCTTGCTATAACAGGTAGAGGGTTCACCGGATGTTTTCTTCTTCTTCTTCATTTTCTTGATTTCTTCATCGGTCTCAGTTTCTTCATCATTCTTCTGGATCATATAGGACCTTGTGGCCTTTTTCTTTGTTATCTTCTCTCCCTTTCCGGAAGTCTGGGCTTCTGGTTTTGATGCTTTTTGGCTCTTAGAGGTGGCAGGTACAGAGCTTCTAGAGGATTTGGTCTGGGAGGGGGCTTGCACCGGAGCACTTTCTTTTTCTGTTTCTTGCCTTTCTTTCTCTGCCCTTTCCATCTTCTCTCTATTGGCATCAACTACCTCCCTTGATATTCCATGCCTCTTGGTGAATTCTTCTACTTCCCTTCTTACTTTTCTCTTGATCTCAGGCTATCTAACTTCAACATGAACTTTTACACTCAGCTCTTGGTAGGTTCCAAACTTTTCTACCTTAGGGTCCTTAGGCTTACTCAGTAGATGTTGGATATGCAGTTCTAGGATTTTTTCATCAACCTCATACCCCATTGGCATGATCCATACTGTTCTTGGTTCCACTGCTTCATTAGGCATTGATCAATGTCTACCATAAAGCACACTATATCCTTGTATTTCTCAACCAAAGATTGGGGGATTCTTTCTCTGGCCTGCATCATGCTTTGGAAGTTTTTGAAGTAACCCCACGTAGCTGTATTTTGTGTCTTGGTATCACCAAGCCCATGCATATAATCCCTGATTTGTATGGCAATAGGTCTATCATTCTGCCATAGCCAGCCATTAGTTCTAGGTAGCTCATTCATATAATAGAAGAATAGGCAAAGTATCAAGCCACCATACTTGAATGAATTCTTTTTATCCTTCTTTATTTTCTGCAAATTCTCCAATAGTTGATTCAAGAGAAGCTCACAAAGATCATAGTCAGCATTTTCTCTTAGCATCTGATAAGCAGTGTAAATTGCAGTTCTGGGTACTGAATTTTCCCTGCTGGAGTGATATATCTTGTAACCAATTATCATGGAGGCAAACTTGATATCCGGATCAGTGATATCTTCTATTGTCATTGCTCTCTTGTCAAATTTTGATCTGGTAGCCTCACTCACAGTTTGGTTTTTGACCGATTTGAGAATAGGTAACCCTTCGGATGAGTGCAAACTGGTTACCGCCCTAATAGCATCTTTTGTGATCTTAAATGGTCTATTCAACCACATGAATTTGTCATGCACTCTACTCAAAACATACCGGACCCCCTCATCTTCTGCAAAACAGGGGAAATGGATGCACTGATCGAAATGCTTATCCCGAATGGCCTTGTATTAGGGTTTAAGTTCAAGTGATTCATCTAACAGTTCCTTGTGGTAGATATCCATCAATTTAGATTCCCCAAATTCTTCAATGTTTGCGTGTATGTAAACCCTAATATCTTCTACATGCAGAACTCCAAGCGGAATGCTAGAAAATGCGCCTAGGGGATCAGCTTCTAGGGATTTCTAAGGATGTTTTCTAAATTTTGGGTGTGGCCTATCAGTGATCTTCACAACATTGGGAGTAGCCATCTTTCAAAGATTCAGAGAGAGATTTCAAGAGCGAAAAATACCTTTTACACTTCTAGGGTTCATGATATGACCCGGATCAGATTGCAGGATGAATCAACTTCTGCGGTTGATCTTTGAGAGGTTTTAGTTGTAGAACTCTTTCTCTCTTCTTCTCGAATGCAAATGTGCAAATGATGAACAAAAGAACCCTTATATTTCTGCGAAAACCCTAATTTCACATTGTAATAAATGTACAACTTTTGTTCTCCTTGTCTTGAGAGGTCTTTTCAGATCACTAAGATGCACTTAGTGTTATTCTTGGTGAATATTGTCAATCTATCTACCTTTCTCCAATCATTCCATTTATCCACAGATCAAGATACCTCAAATTTGAATCATACCGGATCTAACTATGAAAATATTGTTCTTACCAGATGACTGTTAAACCGGATCATTCTTGGAAGATTAACCTCTTCTAAATTTCTTGCGGATCTTCCATATCTTTACCAAGGCTTATTTAGATGTTTTTTTGAGAACCATTTAATCCACAACTTTCCATGTGCCAATTTTAGGCACCAATTGACTGGCTGGGGGAACTTGTTTTCTTTTGTGACTCCCCCTGAGCTAGAGCTCATCTATTTAGTTTCCGGAAGGGATATTAGCACCAGATTCTAGTGCGGATCCATCCAAATCTTGTTCATCTCCCATTGAATTTCATCCGCATTCACTTTTCCTTTTCCTTTGTCTTGGTTTTGATTATGATGCACTGGACCCTTTTTGTCCTGATTCTTACTTCTGTAGAATTTGGCAATATGACCGGATCTATTGCAATTGTAGCAAACAACATTTCTTTGCATATTTGACTGATATCCTCTTGATCTACACTGATTAGCCATATGTCCTATTCTATTGCATGCAAAGCATCTACCATTGAATGAATTGTTTATTTGCATATTTCTACACTCATGAGATTTGTGACCATACCTTTTGTAATTAAAACATTGTCCAGAGAAGGATGAATTAGTCTGATTCATTCTTCTTCTGCACTGATTTTCTTTATGACCAAAGTTATTGCAATTGTGGCATATCTTTGAGCATTTGGTTGCCTTACCAGAGGTCTTCTATGCCTGTTCCTTGGATTTCCTGATCCAGAGTTCTTCTGACTGGATCCAAAGCTTTCACCTTTCTCATACCCCAAGCCTTGCTTGTCATCTACTCTCTTTTGGCTTTCAAGAAGAACTTCAAGCTGAGCAGAGCTTATCTTGAATTTCTCTTTGTATTCATTTGTTGTTTGAAGATCCCTTTTTAGGGTGTCAATCTGATTCTCAAGTTGTTCTTCATTATCTCTAGCTTCTTCAAGATCAGATTCCAAATGCCTGATTATTCTATCCATTTTGTGGCAGTCTTCTGACTTCTCCTTGAGAGATTGTTTTAGATTATCTTCAGTCTTTCTTTTCTCTTCAATTTCTTGGGTGAATTTCATAACCCCTGATTCCATTTCATGTCTTACCATAATGACCTCTTTTGATAGCTTATCACACAATTTGTTCTTCTCATTCAGATCTTCATTAGTATCATTGGCTTCACTTTGACTTGCTAATTACTGAAGAAGTTCCTTTCTCTTTTTCATAAAGATGCTCAGTTTCTCCTTTAGTTCATTTATGAAATCATCAGCTTGTTTGAGTCTTTCCCTCAAGTTGTTGACTTCAAAGTGAGATTGCTCAAGATCATCAAGGGCAAACTAAAGTTGTTCCCTTATACCATACATATCCATTGGAATTCCTAGATCTTCCTCAAGCTGTTGGGCTCTGTTTGGAGGAACTTAGCTCTGATACCAATTGTTGATAACTAAGAGGGGGGTGAATCAGTTATCTTAATTAATTTAACTTTTTGTTCTTCTTTAACAACTAGTGCAACATCAAAACAAATAAGCATCCATAACCATGAAAGCAGAAACAAAATCAATACACACAACACAATGATTTTGACGTGGAAAACCCTATTAAGGGAAAAACCACGGGGTGACTAACCCAAGGTTGTATTCTCTGTTAAAAGAATAGAAGTACAAAATGGCACTTGCCAATTAGGGCTCACTGCCTGAGCACACTGCTCACAAGAGGCTCACTACCTACAAGAGCCTCACTGTCTAGAAGATATAAAGAAAGTAACAAGATACTTGAACTGATGAGAAGCATCCACCTATGCTGAGGTTTAATTCTAGTTAGGCTCAATACACTGATCTACTGCACTTCATTCTTCCTCTTCTTTGGTGCTGTTGTCCTGTCACATACCAGACCTGTATTACTGCTTCCATACTGCTCTTTGCTTTTCTTCGCACTTCACAACACACCACACACACCTTCTCATCGAAATCCATCTGGTATATATATCCACACAAAGAATTTCAACATCTTTCTAGTCGGCATCTGAAATACTCAATATTTTCCCAAACTCTGGTCTGTCGGCTAAATCCTTGCTTACCAAGTGATGCGTATCAATATCTCATCCGGATTAAGGTCTGAAGCTCTGCTAGTCAGTTCTTCCTCAGTCTACTCTGCCAAACAGGAACCCAACACTTAGGTGTTCATATCTTTTCACTCTTACATCACCGGAGGGTCAAACTCTGGAATATATTAGTCATAGTACTCCTCTTGACTTCCCCAAGTCCACACTTTACTAAGATACTTCCTCTAAGAGATCCGGACCTGATTGTCAGACCTTACTGCATGCTCTATTCTTAGTCACCGGACCAAAATACTCTTCAATTTGACTTCCGGTATAGACACACCATGTCCTGCGGATGTGTGGGATGGACTTTGTTGCCATCAATGACAACACTTATGAAGCAACACAGTGTCTCTTGCCAACAGTTTCAAGGTGACTCACAAAATGTATGAAAAGTAGCCTAAAAAATGGGTCACATAGTCTAGCATTGTATCGCTAGGGGTTCACATGTAAATGCAATATCAGAGATTGCATGAACTAGCATGGATAGGTAATTATGATAAGGATGGTTAGTCCAAGAAATTGTTTGTGCTTGGTACCATAAGCTATTAACATCACAGGGAGCATGCGAATAATGTGTGTAAAGGTAAAAAGTATGCCCCCTTAAAATAATTGCATAAATCAAGAGTATGCAACTAATTTAAGGTAGAAAAGGGGAGAAGGTGAACTATCTTTAAGAGGTATATATGACTAGATATGTTCCTAAAGTCACCAATGTGTAAGAAAGGTGTCCCCAAGGAGAGGTACCAAAGACAATGTTGCAAGCATGATACATGTGAGATTTCTTAAGCATGGAATGGTGATAAGAAAATTGAAGTTGTGTCACATGGAATACAACAACATCACATGAAGACACAAAGGGATCTACATGCTTGGGGTTGGCATATATAGGAATGGCAATCACAAGGGGACAAGGAGGGAATCGACATAATCTCCCAGGCATGTAAAACCACAAGTACAAATGATGAATGTCACATAGTAAACAAGAAAAATAAAAATAAAATTTTTGGCTCAACATGGATGAGACCTAAATGTCTTAATGCTTTTCATCATTCCCAAAAGGTCAAGAAATCAAAGAAAACAACAAATAGAAGATGGATACAAATAGAACAATGTGATGATATTTTGTTCCTCCTGTATCCATGCACTTACAAGGGTAACATGGGTCCTCCAAGATGAACTAATCAACAATTAGAAAACCACAAGATGGGGATAACAAGACAAGCAACCAAGCACATATATATAGTTGAAGTGAGAGTATTACTCATAGGGATCATTGTCCATCAATTCATCTTCCTCCCAATCTAGATCATAGGGGGGAGGAAGAAGGCTAGGTGTTGGAACCATAATAAGAGTAGTACTAGAAGAAGTGTTTCCAACAAGATAGAGAAGCACAACTAGGGAGTAGTGTCTTCTTCGGCATGCACCAATGGAGCAAGGGTCAATGATCTTTTAAAGATTGATGACAAAGAAGGAATGTTAGACAAAGACTCAAACATGCACTCCTCAGGGGAGACGCATGTGAATCACTATTTAAATATTGTACAAGCTATTACTACTTAAAACTAACAATAGAAGTGTGAGTTGTGAGAGTAGTAGATTAAGGTGGAGGAGGACCCTCCATAATAGGGGGAACTAATAAAGAGTCGATTAGAGGTGAAGGAGGGTTATGCTTTGGTTTGTGGAATGGAAAGGTCAGGTAGCATTCTAGTATGTATTTTGGTAGAGGTCAAGGAATGTCTATGTCAATTATGGTGGGGCAAAGCACATCAGGAAAGATCTCATGGTAGGCACATTGAAAAGACACAAGAGATGCAAGGGTGGTGCTAGAAATGATGCTAACATTTGGAAGGTCAAGGGGCTTGGAGAAAGGGGGTGGTTGGAGATTAGGGGATCATGGGATCATTGGTAGAAGGATCTAAGACTACTTGTACTCATTTTGGACTGTGTTCATCTAAGTCCTAGGGAGGAGAAGGGTGGGTAGGCTTTGGAAGAGGATCAATCTCAAGAGGAGGAGGCTGACACAGAGAAGGAGGCTTGAGATAAAGAGGTGGCTAGATGGGAGGAGGGTTCTCAAGGTTGGGTAGAGCATTCTCTAGCAGTAGCACATAGACTATGCTTACACAACTACGCAAGTTGATTACATCTTGTACATGTGAGAGACTCAACAAAAGGAGTAGGAGGCTCCTATGGCATGGGTTAATTTCCTTTGCCTACTGAAATGGTGGGAGGTGGAATAGAAGCAATCATTTGAGGCTGGGAGACCGCTAAAGGACTAGATTCAAAAGAAGATGGAGCAATAGAGGAAATTTTCTCACCTTGTATTTTTAATAGGCTTTAAATAAAAAGTCTATATGGGGTCTAAAAATTCCAATAAGGGTCAAGCAAAAATAATCAAGAGAGAAGTTTTTGCACAAGTAGAGTGGCTAGAACCCAATGTGTTGGATAGTGTGCATAACTCTATTATGTAGGAACTTCAAAAACCTATAGATAACAAAAGGAACTACTCTCATCATGGTGAGACATGGATAGCCGAACAAGAGATGAAAGAAATTCAAGGTAGGGATGACAAAAAAAGAAATGTCTAGGATTTTAGGTCCGACCTGAACAAAAAGGGTGATTGAACCCATGGTAGGAAAGGAAAGACTATCATGTATGCGTATGGAGATCTCTAATAAATTATGCACATCTCTGTGCAACTGGTGGATGCATAGGAACTCCTCAGTGAAAACATTTACCATGCTAACAGGGTTAATCAAAACACTGCAAATAGCTTTGATTTTGGCTTGAGTAGGAATGTAGAGAGGGAAATCATATAAACCCACAAGCATGTTAATGGAAGAGAAAGAAATAGTAGGTTTAGAGACAATTCATCCTTGAGGTACTCAAGGGTTGGTGTCTAACATCCCCACCATGCCAAGAAAGGGAGAGTTAGAATGATCAATGTCAATCTCTAGCATGGGTGGAGAGAAGGTGAGGTCATAAAAATTAGATGAATGATGGAAGAATGAGTTGGTATAGATCTACAAATTTTGATTGGGTTTGGTAATGGACTTGTTTCCTTTATTGTTCACTCCAGTGACCTAGATGATGTTCAAGTTAATGAGGTCTTGAATAATGTTCTTCAAACACATGCATCACTCTGCGTCATGATTAGGGACTCTATGGAACTAATAGAAGGCCTTCAAGTCATAAGAAGGTGGTAAAAACTGATTTATATCTAACTTGGTCTAATGGAGGTAGTTGAACCAAGTTAATAGTAAGGAATTTCTACAGAATAGAGTGAAGAAACTCTAATAGTGGTGTGAACTAAAAAATTCTCTACTATCTAGAAGAAGAAAGAGCCATAACAGTCAATGAAGGTATAGTGGCACTAGTGTTATTAAAAATTGTAGATACATTGTTTGTTAAGAAACTTATTTTCTTTTTATAATTCTTATTGCATGGAATAGAGGGCCCTTATGATGTAGTAGGAGCCTATGAGGCAGGTGCCTCAAACTAGCTAATAGTATATTGATAGCCATGTATGTATATGCATAAGTGAGGGAATGATGGATAGCACATAATAAGAATCTTATCCTGAATGAGAGGATAAAGGTTCTCGATAAAAACCCTTTACAAATTAGAATTTTGGAGTTCATAAGGAATCTGAGAGAATAATGATTAGTATCAAAAAATAAAATTAGTCATTTTTTCATTGGCACCCTATCTATAATGAAATAGGTTAGTGAATGTAACCTAGGGGCCAATGTTAGCTTAAAATATTAAAGAAATTGATTAACCAGGTACTCAAATGAGAATATTGAATGATCAGAAAGTGAGTAGAACCAATCAAAGGTAGGCTCTTTAAGGGACCATGGAGAAAGTTTAGCTAACAACTTGTCATGACATATGAAATCACTACATAGAGAAATGAATGCAAACACATGTGTCTATGGATCTCCCTTACCATTTGTTATGTCAGAAAAATGCATCCTTGGGGGATTTTTCCTTTTAAGGTTTAGCTCCCAAGTCTTTAGATTGCATTTAGAGCATCTTCCATGATAATTCAAACTCCCGATGAGAAAACCCTTGGGTCTTGTGACAAATAGGACCTAGGGGGTGCTAATTTGATGATTCCAAAACAAAGACAAGGGTGGACAAGGGCACTAGCACCCTAGTCTAGCCCTATTTTGGGTCTGCCCTAAATTCAAATGTTAGGTTTGTGATTGTTATTTGGGTCCCAAGCTAACATCATAAGTTTTAATTACAAAATTCTTGGTAGGAATCTTTATAGTTGCATATATAAGCATGTGTAGGTTATCATTTAGAAACTAGAGAAGATGTTTTTGATTGTGAGCTATTGGCATACTTGTGATTTTCATTGTGTTGCAAAGCATAGCATTGTTATTGCATTTGTTTTTAGAGGTTGGATTACATCTTTTCCTCATGGCATTGAAGAGCATCTTCCTTCCATGAGAGCTTCATCATCAAGGTGACATCTATTGTGTTTTATCATCATTATCATTTGTATTTTTTCCTCTATCCCACAAGGATACACACTCTCTCTTTGACAATGGCGTTCAAAAGACTTGAATGTTTCTTTGAGGCTTGACTGAGGCAAGCCTCTAAACACCACAACCCCCTCTGACACTCCTTGTGATTGCAGGTTATGGGTTGTGAAAGCAGAAGAAGTGGAGTTGCAGGGAGCAAGAGGACACTATGGAGATTCCATATCCTGAAGGAGGAGCCTGCTTGGACTAGGGTGCCATCAACCTTGTCCTTCACATTTGAGGCTATAGAAACATACTAGACAGTGATAATCAGGGTTTGTAGATTTTCTGACATCTGGCAAAAGATCCCTTAGTGGACTAGGGTGCCATCAACATTGTCCTCTACATTTACATTGCCAGAAACAGAAAAATAGCAGAAATCAGTGTTGAAAGGAGATCAGGATTCCGTAGAAAAAGAAACAAATTGGACTTGGCCTCCATCACCATTGTCCCTGACATTTCCGTTCTCTGGACTACAAAAAATAGTGAGTTAAGGTTCCTTTCCCTTTGCTAAATTCCAGTAGCATTTGTTATAATTTGCATATTTACTTACTGTTTTGCTTAAATTAGGGTTTCAAGAGCATAAAAGCATTAATTAGCAACATTGTGTGATAAATTCTAAATTTCCTAGTAGAAAACCAAGTGGCAACCCAATCTGATAGATGACTCGCCTCTCGATAGGAGAAGCACTCAGTTGAAAAGCCCTTGGAATGTTTAGTGGAAAGGAGGATTCAAACTAAAACCCCCATACAAACAACCCTATCACTCCTCTTTTCCATATTAAACATTTTGGTGAACTCATGTTTTTTGAACTTTTTGGCACCTTGCTGAGTGTTGTTTCATAGATTTACATTCATTCATTCTATTGCATTTGAAAAAGTACAAAAAAATTGATAAAATTTGAAAATTTAAAAAAAATGGCATATTAGACTTGCATTTTTGTAGAAATTGAATTAATTGGCATCTAATTTAAATCAATTTCTGTTATTTACATTAGATATAATACAAAATATAGAAATTCATCATTTACAATTCATTTGCATTACATTTGCATGCTTGATTTGTTAGAAATTGCTTGAAATATTGCATTTTTCATGAAAACCTAGTTTTGCATAAGCTAGGGTTGTAGTCAAAATCTTGTCTCATATTTTACTACCTTGTTAAAAAACTCATTAGGCCTGATTTCTAAATTTAATGTTGCATCATAGTGGCCTCCTTGAGAAATTTCATGTCTAGGGTTTGAAAACTTGCATTTTTCACTAGATTTGGCCTTATTGTCTTGTTAGATTTGCACTCCAAGCGTGTTGTAAGGGATTATTCTGCACTACTTGGCTATTATTAGGGTTATTATCTTCTGATCCTTCTCAATTTCCTTACAATACCCTTTCTTTTGGGCCTTTGTATTAAAATTTTGGGAAATTTTGCATATTTTTGCTATTTTTGCACTAGGGTTTGATCTAAACTGGCACTATAGGTGTGTTGTAATGGATTTTTTGGCATTAGGTGGCTGGTATTACTGTTATAAGTTGTTTTCCATCATCATTTTCCTTACAACACCCATTTCCCTACTCTTTTGCATGGAGATTAATTTGGTGAAAAATCACATATTTTAGCATAGTTTCACTAGGTTTTGACTTATCGACTCTCTAGAGTTGCATCAAAAGCGTGTTGTGAAAGATATTATTGCATCATTGGACTATTATTAGGCATATTATTTTCTTCCCCTCTTGAAAATCTTCACAACACCTTTTCTTTCATTCATTTGGATGGGAAAAAAGTTGAACAATCAAGCATTTTAGCTCATTTTCGCATATAGTTTTGCACTTGTTCCTTACATAACTTTTGCAAAAACTTTTGAAATCTCATTTTATGTCTAATTATGGCATCTTCATGTTATTCATCTCTGAAATCTTTGCATGAGTATATCCTAGATTTTGAAAATTTCTCTAATTTCACTAATGAGAATCCTCATGTTCTAGAGCACATAGCTTATGTAAGTAGTAGTGATGCTTCTATATGTTCTACATATGAGCTGCAATTACTTTGTTATATGCATTATTTTAGTAGCTTTGATTTAATCATAGGAGCATATCCTTTGATATTAGAAGATTTAACTAAATTCATCTCTAGGGATACTCAAGTGAAAGATGAGTGAAAATTCTTTTTCAGCTAACACTTTGAAAGCAATAGCTAAAGCATATGATGATGATGATTCCATAAGTTATCCTACTTCTATAGTTGAATATCCAAAAACCTTAGATGAGAAGACTATGGATAGCTCTATTACTGATACAACACCTAACCTCTTAAATGCTTTTGGGATAGATGTTGGTTATACTCAAGAGGAAAACAATGTTAATTCAATCTTCACTAATAGACTTTGTAACAATATTCCTAAGATGATTGTGCAGGTGGCACCTAGTGCACCTTCTTGTTTGCAACTAGTGATTATAGTTCAAGGTGCTCAACAACCACCTAGACACTTTGATTACATCTACAACTATGCAACACAAAAGTCTCAACCAAGTCAAGGTGTTCAAAATGTGTTTCAACAACTACACCACCAGGTGATTGCTCACACATATAACACCCGTAATAACAAGAAAAGTAAGTAAGCACCAAATGTGTCGGTCTCTCTTCCATATTCTCAACCTATGCTCCCCCTGCCACCTCATCTTACTCATAAAAGTAGTCAAGAATATGATCTTGTCGAATAGCTTCGTGCTACTCCAGCTAAGATCTTTCTTTGGGATTTATACAAACATCACCTACAAACCATGGAATGCTCCAAGAATCTTTACAAAAGGTGATTGTACCCCCTACTACTAAGCTGACTGATGTAGCAACCATGTTAGATAGTATAAATGTGACAAAAATGAATATTCTCTTTCAACCGCATGAATTACCGTCAATTGAAGTTCAAAACCAATACATGACCCACTTATAATATATGTCACAATAAATAAAAAATTGGTAAAATGAGTTATGATTAACACTAGATCGGCTCTTAATATTTATGGCATAGACTTACTACATAGAATAAAGGCCAACACATATTTAATCAAACTAGAAAGGATTAGATTCGTGGCTTTGATAATGTTGGAAGACAATCCATAGGCACCAGAACTTTGCCCGTATAGGTTGGACCCGTGACATTAAATACCCTTTTTCATGTTATGCCTAGTTCACTTTCATATAATATGATTCTCAGTAGACCATGGATTCATGCCATGGGGGCAGTCTCGTCTACCCTTCATCAATCAATAAAGTTTATTTATCAAGACAAGATCCACACCATCAAAGGCAATCTTGACCCAAATAACAGTTCACGTATTGAAAAGAAAAAACAAGTTAACAATCATTCAAGTTTAAACAACTTACAAGTGGATTCTTCAAGACCTCTTGATAATGTTGTGCAAAACTCTCAACCATCAAATGCACTTGTTGGTGATGATTGGGGTTCATTAGATTTTAATCCTTGTAGTATAAGGGAATATAAACTTAATAACCCTGACACATCAAAAGTCGTATCTATATCATCCAAGCAATCTTTTGAAACACCTAAGAAAACCAAAGCCTCCTTGACAGAAAATAAAGACATCACTCTTACTTATACTATAGATTATGATACCTATGAGGCTTCACCATCTTCTAAGGAACTGACATCCCTCTATGGTCAAGGATTTAAAATTCTTTATAACAATTGTGACTATGTAGGTAATGAATGTGGTATAAATCAACAAGGGATTCGAGTACCTATAGAATCTGCTTCAAGACATTATTCAAGTGGCATTGGATATAATCCTTTTAAAGAAAAGAAAGCATCTCATCATCCTAAACTTAATATTAATGCAATATTAATAAGCCCAAAGAAAAATGTGAGATATCCTAATCTGGAAAGCCACACTTTTTGTAGCAACTATTATAATCTCTCTCAAGGGTCGCTTCTTCCTAGATATATATGTTCTTAGCATCAAGTTCTATCAAGTAAGTATTTCTAACCCTCTACCTCTATGTTGTGTTTCCCCTGTGTTGTGCTATATGTTGTTTAGGCATCCTAGGATGACCCTTGATTCTCTTGTAAGGTCAAGGATACTAGGAGACCGCCTTTATTGTTGCCCTTCTTCTATTTGTATCATCATTCTTCTATATTGCTTCTCCTCTATTTTCATTGTTGTGTGTTGTGTCTTACGGACATAGCATTGCAGTTGGTGACTTGGGGGCACCCTCCTATGTGATTGTCCCTAAGGCACTTGTTCTCCTCTTAGATTTATTGTTTACCTTCTTCTAGTGGTTCTATCTAGCGTACGAATGACGAAAAGCATATTATACTGATGTGAACCTAGTGTCCCTTTAGTGAGTAATCAAAAAAATGGACCTCGTCCATACATGATGATAGGGTTGTTACATATTATCCAACGCTTGGCTAGTGGAATCATTCCGTGTGATTTCTCTATCTTGATGTTGATGTTGATTTTGATGTTATCTTATCTTGCTAACAACACTTTACCAATACTGCTGCTCTATGCACTTTGTTTATCATGGATATCACCTTGCTTGGCTCTTTCATGTAGTTGATCATATACATTGTTGTTTATCATGATTATTTAGACACTAACACTTTTCTTGCAGGGATGTGTTTGTGGGAACATTCAACGATCATAAAATACATGTCACCTCTGGGGGGCATGGGCTTCTTCCTACCTTAACATGCTTGATATCAGTACGTGATATCAACCACCTTAAGGTGGGGGCATATAAGGTAAGTTGTTTGCTTTAGATGATAGTAAAGCATGTTTGAACAATTTGAAAATAAATCACAATCATTTAAACCCTCTGTGGAGGGGGGATATCGAGCATATCCTTTTATATTAAGCCCTCATTGTGAGGCGGGGATAGTGTATTTCTCAAAGAGATTGCATTATCCTATCATTTTCAAAAAGTCCTCATCGCGAGATGGGGAGCAGTTCTGTGACTAACTCAACCCTTAAGCATATTTTTGTCGGTTGTTGTGGTGAAGCCCAATCATCAGTGTGTGCCTATAATGTGCCTAAGATGGTGATGAACCTAGAAATAGTTTCACTCCATCGCTTGTCTGCCATGTTTTCTCAGTGTCTTTAGCATGTGTGTGTGTGGCATGCTTGTTCTCAAAGTGCAAGACTAGTGGCGATGAGCTCCTCTACACTTTGGGATTTGTTTGGCGTGTTTGTTCTCAAGGTACAAAACCGGTGGTGAACAGCTCGTCTACACATTGCGATTTTGTTTGGTGTGTCTATTCCCAAAAAGTGCAAGATCGGTGGTGAACAGCTCCTCTATACTTTTTGGGATTTGTGTGTTTACTTTACTTTCCTTGTACCTACATTTTGCATTTCATATGGGAAAATAAAAAAGAAAATAATCACTACATTCACTATATTCTATGTGCTCTGCGTGTCTTCAATGTTGTATTCTCCATGTTTTGTGTGACTGTAACTATCTTCTTTGTGTTTTGCGTGCCTATTATTGTCTTCAATGTGTTTGGCGTGTCTTCTCCGTGCCTAGCGTGTTTGTCGGGTTTGTTGATCTTACTTTAATGCATGTATTGGCCTTGCATTTATACATACATTAAAGTGGGGAATAAATGTTATGTCAGAAAAATGCACCCTTGGGGGCTTTTTCCTTTTAAGGTTTAGCTCCCAGGTCTTTAGATTGCATTTAGAGCATCTTGCACGATAATTCAGACTCCCGATGAGAAAACCCTTGGGTCTTGTGACAAAAAGAACCTAGGGGGTGCTAATTTAATGAATCCAAAACAAAGATAGGGGGTGGACAAGGGCGCTAGCACCCTAGTCTAGCCCTATTTTGGGTTTGCCCGAAATTCAAATGTCAGGCTTCTAACTGTTATTTGGGTCCCAGGCCAACATCATAAGTTTTAATTACAAAATTCTTGGAGGGAATCTTTGTAGTTGCATATATAAGCATGTGTAAGTTATCATTTAGAAACTAGAGAAGATGTTTTTGATTGTGAGCTATTGGCATACTTGTGATTTTCATTGTGTTGCAGATCATAGCATTGTTATTGTGTTTGTTTTTGTAGGTTCGATTACATATTTTCCTCATGGCATTGAAGAGAATCTTCCTTCCATGAGAGCTTCATCATCAAGGTGACATCTATTGTGTTTTATCGTCATTATCATTTGGATTTTTGCCTCTATCCCATAAGGATACGCACTCTCTCTAACAACGGTGTTTGAAAGACTTGAATGTCTCTCCAAGGCTTGACTAAGGCAAGCCTTTAAAGACCACAACCCCCTCCCACACTCCTTGTGATTGCAAGTTACAAGTTGCGAAAGTGGAAGAAGTGGAGTTGTAGGGAGCAGGAGGACACTGTGGAGATTCCAGATCTCAAAGGAGGAACCTGCTTGGACTAGGGCACCATCAACCTTGTCCTCCACATCCAAGGCTATACAAATAGACTGGACAGTGATAATCAGACTTTGCAAATTTTTTGACATCTAGCGGAAGATCCCTCAATGGACTAGTGCACCATCAACATTGTCCTTTGCATTTACATTATCGGAAATAGAAAAAAATAGCTAAAATCAGTGTCAGAAGGAGATCGAGATTCCATAGAAAAAGTAACACATTGGACTTGGGTGCCATCACCATTGTCCCTGACATTTCCATTCTCCAGATTGAGAAAAATAGTAAGTTAAGGTTCCCTGCCCTTTGCTTAATTCTACTAGCATTTGTCGTAATTTGTAAATTTACTTATTGTTTTGCTTAAATTAGGGTTTCAAGAGCATAAAAGCATTAATTAGCAACATTGTGTGATAAATTTTGAATTCTCCAGTAGAAAACCATGTGGAAACTTAATCTGATAGATGACTCTCTTCTTGATAGGAGAAGCACTCGGTTGAAAAGCCCTTGGAATGTTTAGTGGAAAGGAGGATTCAAACTAAAACCCCCATACAAACAACCCTATCACTCCTCTTTTCCATATTAAACACCATTGTGCTTGTCAAAGCGTGGCACCTCAAATCCAATAAGAAGAGGCGTGTCTATAATATCAATAGATAAGGGACTATGATAGAAATATAGAGGGATGAGTGGTTATGTGGAAGAGGTAGAAAGCGAGGCAAGCTATTGTTGTAAGTTTCCCACATTTTGTAGAAGTTGGTAAATAGTAGGTTCGATGGTATGCAATGGAGTAGTAGATGGAAGAGATGTAGAAATGTTTGTAAGGGTTGTGATAGAAATGTCTATAAATATATGAATGAGTGGGGTTTTGTTGCTTCCCAGAAGAGCTATGGTTCACATTACTAACTAGTGTAGTGGAAGTAGCCACATGCGTAGAGGAAGACATGTGAATGCTAGGAGTTGGCATAGAATAGAGATCTGGTTATATGTGATATTAGAATGCGACTCTTGACTCTGCTCATGGGGGACCACTAAAGTAATAACATCATTGTTCACAATGTGGGGAATCCCACATAAGAGGTCAAGACCATCAGGATTGTTAGTTAACATGGTAAGAAGGGCCTTGACTATAGGAGAAACACTGGACATGTTATCTCTCTCATTCAAATTCACCTAGAAATCAACAAGATGCCTATCTAGACTAGTGATATGAATTTGAGAAGCAATTCATAGTGTAGCTTCATGATCAAAGGCTACATTTGTAATATTGTAACTTGTGGTTGGTGAATTCAAAAGAGTAGGAAGAACAATTATAGCTAGATCATAAGAAAAGTTTGTAAAATCAATAATTGTTTTGATTAGAGAAGTCATTGGTTGAGACATTCTTCGATTGTGTAAGCTTCTTCAAACAATGTTGTGTAATTAGAGAGATTGGGTTGTAAAGCTATAAAATGAGAAATGAGCTTTACAACACACAACCTAGAATGGTGAAGAATTTTTTTTGAAATTTGTTCACCATAATATAGTGTAGGAAAATGATTCAACTAAGAAAAGTATTATTTTCTAAGAGAAGTGTTCTCTTAGGAACTACACTAGGAACAACTAGCTCTCTTTTAAAAGACTAACTTACTGCTACTTAAAACAAAATGAGAAAATTAAACTCAATGATCCTAATGTGTTTTGTCCTTGCAAGACAATGTTTTCTAACATGCTAAAACACAAATGAAAACTGAAATGATATTGATTTACATATTCTAGAAAATAAATTCAACAAAATAGATACAAAACTATAAATGACAAATTAAGAAGAACCTCGTAGAGAAATATGAAGGTCTCCATTGAGGACACTTGTGTGATGCACAAACATCTACGTCACGTGTTATTATCCATATGGATGGAACAATAGAAATTCTATAAAATGCTTATCACCTCAAAAAATATGTCTTGTTTACACACCAAAGAAACAAAGACAACTGAGAAAATCTCCAAGTGATAATATAAATCAAATGGAAATACTTATTCTAACAATTTCAAGAAAATAGATGAAAATGACAAGGAAAGAAGGATACTAACAAACCCTTGTGTAGCTAAATATCTTCCAATGAAAACCTATAGGTGAAGGACAAAAAAAATGTTTAGGGTTGTATGGTAGCTTGCCAAAAATGGTCAAGCCCCTATGTTGGTCTTTTGATCTCCACGGATAGCCAATTATAAAGAGATTGAAAAATAGTGTGTGCTCTTATCCTAAGTACATCTAGGAGTTAAGAACAACAACAGCAATATATGAATGCTACCCTTAGGTCTACAAAGTGTAGAAAACTAGTGTGTATGAAGTAGAGAGAGGGATATGAAAACCCACAAGTGCCAAACACACAAGATGGATTATACAACTAAGATTATGATAAAAAAAAATGAGAGGTAAGAAAAATATCACCTATAATGACAAGAGATGAATCCTACACGATCAAGAGCAAGGCGTGAATGGAAAACCTCACTTGATTTAGGGGTTCCAATCCTCATGAAGAGTTTTAGAATACTATTGTAGCAATTCACATAGAATATTTTATAGCCAAAAGAGTGTTGTAGTATGTTGTAGTATGCAAGAGATTGCCAAAATATTGTCAAAAGATATCAAAGATAGGTTCCCAAAATGAGACTTAGAGGGAAGAAAAGGAAGTGCACGAGTCTTTGGAGTTGTTTGAACTTGTAGAAAAAGAGTTAGAAAAATTTAAACATGCAAGCAAGGTGATATAAATGTTCAAAAACGGTCGTTGTATGACTAATAGTCTCAGGATGCTAGCACATCGAGTGGATGTTTTCATGCCATGTTGGCATTTGAGAACCTTTAGCTTCTAAAGTCTCCAATCTAGTACTAAGGAATAACTAGGACAACAAAGCACTAAAACAGAATTGCACGAAAAGGACCACATGAGACATAACACAAACATATACTTGGCACCATGGGTGGGAAAAGGCTAGGACAAGGGCTAAAATGAACCTAAAAACACAATAGTGGAATGGATGCCAAAGTAGGTGCAAAACATAGTGTGAAATTGCAAGGGTATGCAATTTCCTATGTCACAATTAGATATCAAATTTTCCTTATTTTGTAAATATGTGTTTTTCTTATCCATTATTTTAGTTATTTTGTTTTGGATTCTTTTTATTGTTCTATTTTTTAGAGAATGGTTACTAATTACCTTTAGAGATGTAACCTACAGTGATCATGACCATGAAAGTAATTATTTAGCACTCACATTCTGACATTTATTTTTTAAATATAAAGATATCAAAAGTTTAAAATATATATTAATACATACAAATGAAACTATTAAAAAGTAACATATAAGTATATATGATTTACTACACTTTCCAAAGTAAAAACAAAATAAAAGAATTATCAAAGTAATGAATGATGGCTTTTCCAAAAGAAAAATAGGTGTATTACCAAAAAAATAGCTCTTAATAATTGGAAAAGGTATATATTTTAGGAAATAAAATAAAATATAAAACTATTGAAATAATTTGTTTTCATAAAATTTTGGCACTATTAATTTATTAAAATTGTAGATAAACTAGTATAGATATCTTAAATACATCTATCTAGAAAACATTGAGGGTCTAAGAGATATAATCTAAAGATGCCTATGTCATAAATTTAATATAGGCACATGGACATATGATGTCTCTAGCATCTTTTATATAGATGTGTTTAAGATACCTATACTAATATTATTTCTTTTACATTATTTATTATGGATTTAGAATGTTAAAATTCTCAATTTTATTTTATCATTTTTGCAGCTCAATTTGGAAGTAGAGTCTCAATTCATGCCCACCAAAGTCACCTATGGTCAATCTCAACCTCATCCCTTATGGCGTTAGGGACTTTAGACCCAACAAGACTTGATTCCTAATATACTCATTAAGAACTATTCAACTTTACTAGACCAAAAACCCTTTAACACTAATATTATTTCATTAAATATATTTCATTATTTTTTATTTATAATATTTTTTCTTAAAATATAAGACAATAACAATGAATAAAAATTAGATGATACAAAGGGTAAAATAGTGTGAGTGCACTTTCACATAAATCTACTCCATTTTAAAATGAATGAGAAACCAAAATTTGAATGGGTGAGAAGTAGGAATCTACAAGATGCTTCAAGTGAGGGCAAGGATGACAAGGATAGTGATTTAGATGTGGTTAGTCAACCTAATCTTGAGGATTCATGAAGTGGTGCATGTGATTCAAAAGAGGAGGATGATCAACTTTGGGACATCTGGTTGGAGGCTTAGAGGCTCGTGGAGGAGTGTTGGGCTTCCTTGCCTCCCCGTAAGGCTTTACAAGTCATGTTCGAGCTTGTTTGGCTAAAAATATCTATCTTCTAGTTAGGAGGGGATCCTACATAAGGAGTTTCTTACTTCCCCTATGAATAGATGCCCCATTTTAAATGTGTAGTGTTTTTCTACTTTAGAGGCAATTAGGGCATTTTCTACGCATGTCCCTACTGACTAAGAAGTGGTCACTGTGCGTAACATCAACATGCAACTTTGGGATAGATCATGCTCTTCTATGGTTGTGGTTCCTCTAGTTTCACTGGTGGATGTGGCTCCTCAGGTGCCTACTAATTTGGGTGTTTCTAATGGGATCTATGATGCCTCCACTAGACCTATTGTTCTTTTTCTTCTTTGTTACAACTCATTTTGTTGTTGGACTCATCTTCTATCCAGGTATGGCCTCTAGGAAGGATCCATTGACTCTCTTTATCCCTAACTATTTTGTTGATAGGGCCTCTACAAGATTGGGACTCCTTGGTTAGTAAGTTCTATGATTCCAAGCCTAACATTGATTCTTTCAAGACTTGGGCTAGGGAAAATGGAGGTTTTGTGGCCAAATCACAGCCCTACCTTTGAGTTTTTCTTGATCTCATGCTTTGTTCTTGAAGAGTGTGATTGGATTATTTTAGGTGGACCATGGTTTCTCAATTGTGTTAAGTTACATCTGAAAGAGTGTTTTTGGAATTTGATTCATGGAACAATTTTAGCAAGTAGGTACTGGTTTGGGTAAGGCTTCAAGTCTACCCCTAAAATATTGGGAAGAGGAAGTGCTAGTGAGTATTGCTAGCTCGTTAATAAATCTCGTATCTATTGATTTAGTGACCAAATCTAGAAATTATCTTTTGTATGCTAGACTTTGTGTCAATATGGAGTGTCAAAATAATCTTTCTTTTTCTCACATTATCCTCCAAATTTGGTACATGGGTACAATAGTTTACCTGTGAAGATTCATCTATGGTGTGCACAAGATACAATAAAATGGGTCATCTTGTTGCAAGTTGCATGTACAATAGTAGGGGGAAAGTTCAATCTATTAATAAAGGTGTCTCAACCTTTCTCCTAATGTTAAGATTACAAAAAGTGTGATTTTCAAGTTATAAAATAGAAAAACTCAATTTTTGGGCTATAAAGATGGATTTTGGGTTGCTCAACATTAATTCCTTGGATCTCTTCCTATGGACCTCTTTGAGCTTGTTATGTAGAAAAAGGGGGAAGATGGGATAGATAGATAGTTTAACTAGATCCTCCTTTCACTACACACATTCAAGGACATTTAACCAAGTTGAATCACAACTTCTGCAAGAGGATTCATCTATAGGTTGGTTGTAACTTGTAATGATAGGAAAATTTAGAAATTGATGATTAAAGTGTTAATTTAAGCCCAATTATGATCAAAACCCTAATAATGCAAAATCATGAATAAACAAACAAATTCTGACCAATGCTCGCACACAAAGATACTAAATGAAAACTAGATACATACAAGATTTTAAAGTTTAGAATCTTGAAAAGTTAGGGGAAAAGGGACTAGCATCCAAGCCCAAGGTAGTATTTTTGTTGAGGGAGCTTGCCTCGGTCAAGCCCAAGAATGGCATTCAAGCCTTCCAACACTGTTGTTAGATAGAGAGTGTGTATCCTTGCAAGACAGAGGCAAAAACAAATTGATAAATGATTGATTGAAGCACAAATAGATATCACCTCAGAGGTGTAGCTCGCAAATAGATGAAGGTCTTTCACAACATTAGAAGATGAAGCCAAATCTACAGTAACAAACACAACAATAACACAAATCTGCTCCGTAACACAATGAATACCTCGAATGCTCTAAAATCACAAGTTCACCAAAATATCATAATCATCTTCTAGTTTATAAATGAAGTCCTAAACATTCTTATATATGCATTCCCACTTTAATTTCATAATTCAAACTTAAGATGTCAGCAACGAACACCTTTTAATGGTCTCCAACTGACATTCAAATTTGGGACCCTGCCAAAATAAGGCAAGACAAGGGCACGAGCGCTCAAGCCCTGGGACCTATTTGGGTCAAGATCTAAGCTCTACAATGTCCCCTATGTCCCATTAATCATGGGTTTCAAGGCATTTTGTCTCGGGATTCAATTCTAACATGCATGATGAAAATTAAGGAACCCAGGAGCTAACCTTAGGAGGTAAAAGTCCTAGGGGAACATTTTACGATGTAACATTTAGTCCCCACTTTAATGTATGTATGATCTTACAACCCATACATGCATTAAAGTATGGTCAAAACACAACAAAGATGCTAGGTACTTGAAGCTAATGCATACACAAAGATTGAGGTGTTGAAATTAGGACAGACAACTGAGAGGGGGGGTGAATCAATTGTCTCAAAACTTTATCTTTTTCTGTATTTAATCTTCTTTACAACTTATTAACAGATTAATGATATAACCATGAAAGCATGAATCAACAACACATGAGTAGAAACATAATCAACACACATAACACCAAGATTTTTACGTGGAAACCCAGTTAAGGGAAAAACCACGATGGGGGTTAACCCACAAGATTTTATACTCTATTAAAAGTATGACAAAATGGGAAGGCACATGACTTCGAGCACACTGCCTAGAGCTCACTACTCAAAGGAGGCTCACTACCTACAAGATTAATTACAAGAGTTCACTGAAGTACTTAAACTAAAGAATAGCATCTAACAATGCAAGATTATAGTTCTAGTTAAGCTCAATATACCCACTTCACACACTTCATCTCTCACTGCCCTGTTTCACTATTCTGCGATGATCCGAAGCTCAGATCTTTGCTTTGCACTTGATACTACCACACTTCACACCACTCACATCATCTTCACACATTCATTCCTTAAAATGCTCTTATCCATCGAATATATATATCTGCAACATGAAATTGCATCAACTGCAGTCGACCTCAAGAAAACTTAAAGACTTTTTCAAGATCACTGTTCTGTCAGCTGAATCCATGCACAAACATCAACGCAGACCAAAACCTATGTATTCAAGTCACCACACATGTTAGCCAATACCACTGGATCCCATAAATTGCTCAACCAACAACTTCTCTTAATCCACACAAGGATTAAACACCAGGTCAGCCTGTTCTTCACCGGATTGAACTGTCTAACCAAAACCCAATACTTAGAAGCTTGCAACTTTCAATCCCTTCATCACC
The DNA here is from genome assembly GCA_027924645.1 of Cunninghamia lanceolata. Lineage (NCBI taxonomy): Eukaryota > Viridiplantae > Streptophyta > Pinopsida > Cupressales > Cupressaceae > Cunninghamia > Cunninghamia lanceolata. The sequence continues at coordinate 184,917 of BSBN01001957.1, forward strand.
GAAGGCTAAAATTTTGGATTTAGGTAGGCCTGACATCCCTTAACATACCCTCAGATCTGCAACACAATATGATTACCTGTGGAGAAGTACGAACCAAATGCTGAACCTTGTCAAATGCTCTTTTCCTATTATCCAGACTTAGACAAATCTGTAATTTGACTTCCAATATGGTCAAATGATACAATGTAGATGTGTAAGATAGATTCAATTGCCATCAATGACAACACTTGACATGCCTAGCAGTGTCTCTTGCCAATAATCTCCCCCTTTGGCATTGATGGCAACATTTAGTGAAAAATGACTAAGTGTTAGAACAACTCCCCCTTACTATGTGCACTTGTGATTTTCAATGCTCTCCCTTTGATGAATTCCTCATTTTTCACTGCTTTCCTCTCCCCCTTTGACATCAATTGCAAAGGTTGAGGTTTGGATCCAAAAATTTACACAAAAACTTTATATACATACTTCCGCATATGTACAAACAATCCTTATGTCTTATCTACATAAACTTGAACACATCACCAAAAATGTTTTTCAACAGTGCCAATTCACTGTCCCAACTTTTCTTCATGCCATCCAATACTAAAATATGACCACTGAATAAGAATGCATGTGATTTTTCCTTCTATAGATTAGTGGGATCACTTGTCAGAGCAACAGCTTGGGCTTCTGTCAATGCATTGAACATTGTTTCTAACTTAGGGAGAATCAGTCCCCAGAGTTCACACATTCTTGCCACAATGTTTTCTTTTTCTTTCACAAATTTCTTTATTTCATCAATCAAGTTAACTACTTGACATTCTTGACTTGCTGTAGATACTGTCAAAGGATTAAATGATTGAGATACATTTGATAATTTTTGCTAGGACTCCTTTATTTTCTTCTCAATGTCCTCTACAACTTTTGACCAAGATAGACAAAATTTTTACACATCTCCTCCTTCAATGAGGGCATTTTGAATACTCTTTACACTAGTATCCAACATAATTCTATCATTGGCAATTATTCTTTTCATCTCACTAAATCTTTTATCATTAAACTCATTCTGGACTTTGACTTCTGCTAACTTTTCAAAAGACTCAAAGTGAGTACTTACAGAGTTTATCAGACTCTTCAACTGACCGGAGGGGGGTGCTGATGAATCCTTCTGAAATGTAGGCATGATTTTCTCCAAAATCTTGGATGCAAGACCAAGCAACTCACTATCTTCTATATGGAACTTCAATATTTCCTCTCTGGCCTTAGCTTGTGCAATAGAGGCCAACTTCATCTTCTATACCGAAGAAAGAGTATCAAAATTGATTGGTCCTTGAATTATATCCAGATCTTATGCAACTTGTTTGTCTTTTTTTGAAATTTCTTTCACTGCTTCTGCAGTGTCTCTTGCCCAATATGATGTTTCAGTTTTAGGGCCTACATTTCTTCCCTTTTCGGAGTCAACTACATTGTCTTGCTTATCATTTTCATTCTTTTTCTCTATTTTTGCTCTCTTTGCATCATCAGTAATGTCTTCTACATTATTTTTCAGAGGATTTTGTGTATCCTCAGTAACAACATTATCATCATTTTTATCAAATTCCTCAACATCCAAAATGGAGGAATCAACTCCATCATCATTTTCTTTTTCTTGATCTTCTTTGTTCTTAACTCCTACTTTCTGCTCTTTATTCTTCTCAGAATCACCTTCAGTAAGATCATTTATTTCCATATTCATTTCTACATTTGTCTCACCAGATTGGCTCGAAGGAATATGAGTATCCTCTACATCATCAACATTATCTTCCTTTACCATTTCTTCATCTCCTTTATTTGATATTTCCTCTTTCGGAATAGAGAGGTCATCTACCTCAACTTGCTGCTCATTTTCCTTCAACTCTTCTTCATTTGGAAGGGATGTATCATCAGCATCAGGTTCCTCAGTGACTACATAAAATTTATTCTTGTCCAGGGCTTTCCTCAGAATTTGCTTTGTTTCTTTGACCACTTCATCAAAGTCTCCAATCATTAGCTTATTCATCCTTTTCTTGCTTCTGAATTGATCTTTAACTTCTTTAAAAAATTTATCTGCTTCCTTAGTAGAGATGACTAGACATAGACTGGACAACACATGTTCTCTTAGCTTCAAATCCTTTGCTTTGGCAGCTTCTTTTCTCATCTCCAAAATGTCACTTAGACTCTTGGGGATTTCAAATAAAATTTCCACAAGTTCTCTATTGAATGTGTTCAAGTACTTAATAGTAGCATCCTCCAGAATTCTTTTGTTGGATTTATCAAAGTTGTCATAATATTTTGTTATGGGCTTCAGATTTCCATGAACAGTTATTGCATTCACAATATCTTCAACTAGCAGGGTAGATTTTTCAGTCTTTAATCTTTTGCTTACCCTTACACTTCTAGAGGGCTTGTCTTGGGCAACCCTTGATGCTCCTACTTTCTTTGAACTTTGTGCTTCTAGAGGACTTCTCCTTACATACTTTAGCAGCCTTAGTGCCTGAGGCCTTCAACTCTTTAACCTCATCATTTGTATTAGTCTTTTCTCCATCCTCCTTCTCCACACTGACATATGACCTTTCGGCCATTACTTTTGTTCTTTTTTCTTCCTTACCGGTAGGTTTTTCTTTGAATTTATCTGCAATAGGAGAAGGTGATGCACTAGAGGTTGTACTAGGACTCCTTGTAGTCCTTGCTCTAGAAGTGGATTCCACCGAAAGACTTCCCTGTTCCCTGTCCTGCTTCTCCTTCTCAGCTTTCTCTATCCTTTCCTTATTTTATCTCACAACTTATTTTGTTATGCCAATGCTTTTTGCATACATTTCAACTTGCCTTTAGATTTTTCTCTTAGATTCAGGTTTCCAAAGCTCAACATGTAGTTTCACACTAAGTTCAATATATGTACCGAATCTCTCAACTGAAGTATCTTTTGGTTTGGTAAGAAGGTGTTGAGCATACATTTCCAGTATTCGTTCATCAACTTCATACCCCATGGGCATGATCCATACAGTCCTTGGTTCAACTACTTCCATCAAGCATTGATCTGTTTCCACCATGAAGCAAAATTGTATCCTTGTATTTTTCCACCACAAATGTAGGGATTCTTTCCCTTGATTGCATTATGTTCTAAAAATTCTTGAAATATCCCTAAAGAGTAGTCCTTTGGGCATTGGAGTCACCAATATTGTGCAAGTGTTCTCTTATTTGTATGGAAATAGGTTTATCACTGGTCCAACACATGCTTTTCATGTTGTGTAACTCATTCATGAAATAGAAGAACAAACACAATACCAACATGTACCATACTTGAATGTATTCTTCTTGTCCTTTTTAATCTTGTTTAGATTCTCCATTAACTAGATTTGTAGTAGCTCACACAAGTCATAGTCAACATTCTCTCTTAACATCTGATAGGCGACATAAATGGCTGTACTGGATATAGAGTTTTCCCTATTGGAGTGGTATATCTTATACCCAATCTCCATAGATGCAAATTTGACATCCAGATCAGTTATATCATTTATTGTCATTGCCCTCTTATCAAATTTTGATCTAGTAGCTTCAGTTACAGTCTGATTCTTTACTAATTTTAGCATTGGCAGTCCACCAGATGAGTTCAATCCTGTTACGGCCTTGATGGCATCCTTGGTGATCTTGAAGGGTTTCATCAACCACATGAATTCAGCATGCATCCAACTTAGTACATACCGGACCCACTCATCTTCATCGAAGGACGGGAACCTAATAACCTAAATGAGATGTTTGACTTGCAGCACCTTATACTTAGGTTTAAGACCATGAATCTCATCCCTCAGATGATTCTTGAACAAATCTACTAAGTTTGAATCCCTAAACTCATCTATGCTAGCATGAATATAAGCCCTAATATCTTCAACGTGCAACATGTTACAAGTATGGGCCTAACTGGTGTTGTCATTGATGTCAACATACTCCTGTTGCATTGATGATAACGATTAGATGAGCTATGTGATGAGGATATTTGGAAAATTAGTCCTAATCAAGAATAGAGAAGAATAGTGAAGATAGTGAGGTAAAGATCCTAGATAAGATGAAGATCAGAGGATGCGCTTTAAAGGGTTTTTAGATATGTGTCTTAATATGATCTAGTAAAGATTTTAGAGGTCCGCATGAAGATCTAAAGAAGTTATGGCCACTTAAGTAAAACTGGTTCTGGCAAGTGTTCAGAGGTGACAGAGTGACACGGATAAGTCCAGTGAGATCTGGAAATGTAATATCTTGTTCTGTGGATTTGGAGGAGTGTTTAAGAAGTTAATGTGAATTGACAACTCAATTGGTTCATGGTCTGGAGGTCCGTAAGCATCTATTCCAATATGACAGTAATGACAGTCTGTGTTCTTGAGGTTCTGAATGAAGGAGAGAATGATTTCAGTGAACAAAAGTAGTGTGGATGTTCTTGGTGATTCATACAAGCTTGTAGAGGTCTTTGGATTGTGTCTAGTTCGTGTTGGTGGTCCACATTGAAGATTGAGCTCGTAATTAAAGAATTACTTCTGGATGATGGTGTTCTTCCTAAGTCTAGCTGACTAGATGAGTTACACATTCTACAGATGATCTTGAAGATGTTTTGTGAAGAATGGTGTGCTCCTAAAGAAAGATTGAAGACTCAGATCTGTGTGGCCGATAGTGTGTTGATCCACGTGAAGTCTTTTTGTAATTAGTCATATTGTGTTTATGTATTTGCTCTGTAATGTTTGCCGACTTGGATGATTATCCCTAAGTCGATGTCTTGTATAAATAAGGAGTTGTAAAGTCATTTCAAAGGTGTGGTGTGAAGATGAGTGTCTGGTAGAAAGGAGCAGAGTGAAAAGGCAAAGCAAAAGTATTGAGCTTAAATGGAACTAACTCAAGCATGGTGAAGATGCTATTCTTCAGTTCAAGTATGTAATACTTATCATTCTGTAGACAGTGTGTCTCCTATAGGCAATGGGCCTCTTGTGAGCAGTGTGCTCAGGCAGTGAGCCCTAATTGGCATGTGCCATTTTGCTCTTCATATTCTTCTAACAGAGAATGCATTCTTGGGTTAGTCACCCCATGGTTTTTCCCTTAACTAGGTTTTCCATGTCAAAAATCTTGGTGTCTTATGTGTTAATGTGTTTCTGCTCTTGAATTATTGCATTATGTTTCCATAATTAATTTATCATTATGATGTTGAATTAAGTAGAGGATTTAAGTGATTAATTGGAAGAAATCTTTGGATAACTGATTCACCCCCCCTCTCAGTTGTCTGTCCCAAATCCAACAATTGGTATCAAAGCCAAGTACCTCTAAAAGGAGTTAATCACTTGAGGAGATCCAAGATGTCATCCTACAAGAAGGATAGTCTGAGGTTTGATGGAACCAATTTCACTCTTTGGAAAAGTCGCATGGAATGCCACTTGCAATGTATGGGAATGTAGTATTTGATCATGGCTTCAAAGAAATATGATCCTCCACATAATGGTCTACGTACCGTAGATGAAATCAGAGATGTTGAAAATAATCTATGGAGTAAAGAAGCTCTTCTAAGTGCCTTATCTGATTTAGAGCTGACAAATGTTATTGATCTAAAAACTACATATGAGATTTGGCAAAAACTGAAACTTCTGCATGAAGGAGACAAGTATGTTAAATGTGCCAAGCTACAAAGTCTGAAAGGAAAATTTAAAAACCTGAAGATGAGAGAAGATGAAAATATCACTTCATTTATGCCAAGAGTAAATGAGCTTGTTTGTGGCTTTAGATGTGCTGGTGGAATCTTGGATGAAGATAAGATTGTTGGCAAAGTTCTCAGATCTCTTCCTGATTCTTACAAATATAAGGTTGCTACTATTGAAGAATTCAAATCCTTCTCAGGTATTACTAGAGATCAATTGGTTGGTAAATTGGCTGCATTTGAACTGACCGAGTTTGGAGATGCACACCCTAAGACTGAATCTGCATTCAAAGCTAGTGCCTCTGTAAAAGGAAAACAAAAGTTTGATCTGGGAAAGAACTCTTCAAGGAAACTATCATGGTATGAAAAAGCAAGAAAAGATCTAGAATAAGATGAAGTAGAAGCTGCTCAACTTGAAGCCCTTATTGCAAAAAGACTGCCAAGAGGATCCAGTAAATATGAGGGGAAATTGCCTTTTAAGTGTTTTAACTGCAATAAGATTGGCCATTTTGCCTCAAGGTGTCCAGAAAGATTTTCAAGGCCAAATCCTAACAGGTCAAGGTTCCAAAAGAAATGTTACTATGTTCATTAAGGTGATGATGATGAAGGAGTAACAGATGATGAATCAGAGATAGGAAATAAATCTAGAAGTGACTAGGTGTTTATTGCCATCAAGGAAGAAGATCCAATGCCCTCTGAATCTGTCAATCATAAAATCATAGAAAGAGCTCTGGTTGCCCAAGTTGAAGAAAAGGATGATTGGGTCATTGACAGTGGATGCTCCCACCATATGACAGGTGACAAAAATAAGTTCATAGATTTGGAAAGGTATGAAGGAGTGGTAAAATTTGGTGATAATTCTGCTAGCAGAATCAGAGGTAGAGGAACCATTTCTTTTGATGGAAAGAACAAAACCAGTAATGTACTGTATGTTGAAGGTCTGAAGCACAATCTGCTCAATGTTGGATAGTTGGTGGACAAAGGCTATGATCTCTGATTCAAGAATGGAAAATGCAAGATCTTTGAAAGTTTCAGAATAGAGATTGCATCTGGTACTCAAACAAAAGGTAATATCTTCCACTTAGTTGGTACTGGTAAAAGTTGCCTATTTGTTCAAATTGATCAGAGTTGGTTGTGGCATAGGAGAATGTGTCATGTGAATTTTGATAATATCATCAAGATAAGCAACACTCAGGCTGTAAGAGATCTTCCAAGATTGGTGAAACCTACAAATAGTTTGTGCAAAGAATGTTAGTTGGGTAAACAAAGTAGAGTCTCATTCAAAAACAAGGAACAATCTTCTACCAGATTATTGGACTTAGTTCATACTGACCTATGTGGTCTGGCAAGAATCAAGAGTGTGCAAGGTGATAGATACTTCATGTTATTAATTGATGACCATTCCCAAATGATGTGGGTGACTTTTCTGAAAGAGAAATCAGAAGCTCTTGAGAAATTCAAAATATTCAAGATTGTGGTAGAGAATGAAACTGGATTAAAATTAAAATGTCTAAGGTCTGATAGAGGTGGAGAATTCACATCCAGTGAGTTCATAGAATTCTGTGAGAAACATGGAATAAAAAAATAGTTGTCTACTCGTAGGACTCCACAGCAGAATGGAGTAGTGGAGAGAAAGAACCGGACCATCCAGGAAGCATCTAGAACCATGAAGGAAGCAAATGTTCCTCAGATCTATTGGAGAGAAGCTGTAAGCACTGCAGTCTATACTCTCAATCGAGTACAAATCAGAAGCAATACCGATAAGACTCCTTATGAACTTTGGTTTGGCATCACTCCCACTGTGAGGTATTTCAGAGTCTTTGGTAGCAAATGTTACATTAAAAGAGATGAAGATCTAGGAAAATTTGATACTAGAAGTGAAGAAGGAATATTCTTGGGTTATTCTACTCAAAGCAAAGCATACCGGTGCTATAATAAGAGATTAAGGAAGATTGTAGAAAGTACAAATGTGAAGGTTGATGAAGGTATTAAAAAACCCTCAAGATTTTATGAATATGATGAAGATGATCAAAATAATGTTTTTGTTCAAGAAGTCCAAGCTCCCTCTGAAATTCAGATTCAGACTGATCTGGTAAATCAGGAAGAAGAGATAAGTTTGAATGAACCTGTTCAAGAATCAGAAGTGCAAGAAACTCCCAAAATTCTTAGGTATGTAAGACTGAATCACTTTGAAGATCAAATCATAGGTGATAAAAGAAAAGGTGTACAAACAAGAAGAAGGATTGCTCAAGATTTAGAAGAGTATTGTCTGATTTCAAAGATTGAACCTAAGATAGTAAATGAAGCTTGCAATGATGAAAACTGGACTAAAGCAATAGAGGAAGAGCTAATGCAAATTGAGAAAAATCACACTTGGGATCTTATTCCCAGACCTAAAAAAAAGAATGTGATTGGAACCAAATGGGTCTTCCGGAATAAACTGAATGAAGATGGTGAAGTAGTCAGAAACAAAGCCAGATTGGTCTGCAAGGGTTACTCCCAAGTAGAAGGAGTTTCTTTTGAAGAAACTTTTGCTCTGGTGGCAAGAATTAAAGCAGTCAGATTATTTCTTTCTTTTGCTGCCTTCAAGGATTTCAAAGCATATCAGATGGATGTCAAGTTTGCCTTCCTAAATGGTGACTTGGAAGAAGAAGTTTACATTGAGCAACTGGATGGATTTCAATTGTCTGATCATGGTGATATGGTCTGCAAGTTAAAGAAAGCACTATATGGACTCAAACAAGCCCCAAGAGCCTGGTATGAAAAATTGGATAAGCATCTTTTGAAGATTGGTTTTAGCAAAGGTACTGTTGATAGTAATTTGTATTTCAAAATTGATCATGAAAATATCTTGATTGTTGAAGTGTTTGTTGATGATATCATTTTTGGAGGAAGAGATAGTATGTGTAAAACCTTTGCAAATCAAATGAAAAGTGAATTTGAGATGTCCATGTTTGGGGAAATGAATTTCTTCTTGGGTTTGCAAATCACTCAAACAAAGAAAGGAATCTTCATTTCTCAGACCAAATATGTAAAAGAATTATTGAAGAAATTTGGGATGGAAGACTCAAAACCAATTAATACTCCCATGGCAATTGGATGTAAATTGAGCAAAGATGATGACTCTCCTAAGGCTGATCAAAAAAAGTACAGGTCAATGATTGGAGGACTATTGTATCTCACTCAAACTAGACCTGACATTATGAATGTTGTTGGTCTTGTTGCTAGATTCCAAGATGATCCTAGAGAATCTCATGTCATGGCAATCAAGAGGATTTTTATATATCTAAAAGGGACAGTTGAGTATGGATTGTGGTATCCCAAAGATCATGATTTTTCTCTTCATGCATATACAGATGCAGTTTGGGTAGGAGATGTGGATGACCGGAAGAGTACCAGTGGTGTAGCATTCTTTTTAGGGAAGAGATTGGTTTCTTGGCTAAGAAAGAAATAAGAGGCAACATCTCTGTCCACTACAGAAGTAGAATATATTGTAGCAGCAGGTAGTTGCACTCAATTATTGTGGATGAAGCAAATGCTAAGAGATATCAGAGTGGAGTATGAATAACCTATCACAATCTTCTGTGATAATTCAAGTGCAATTAACATATCAAAAAATCTAGTGTTGCATTCAAAGACTAAACATATATCCATCAAGTTTCACTTTTTGAGAGAGCAAGTGAACAAGAATGAAGTCAGATTGGAGTTTGTGCCCTCCAAGGATCAGATTGCAGATATTTTTACTCAACCTCTACCTAAGGACTCTTTTGAGTATCTCAGGGAGAAGTTAGGGGTTATTACCCCTCCGGTTCTGAGTTAAGGTGCACTGATGTGCATCAGTTTGGTGGATCTCACAGTCATATCTTGTGATCCAAATTGATGATGGGAAGCTGCTACTCAGGGGGAGTAGCTGCTATAATTCTAAAGTGATGCAAGTATGTGCCCTTTTCCATTGATGTCAAAGGTGGAGAGAAGACTTGTAAAAAACAAGTAGTTGCTGATCAAAGGGGGAGAAGTAAAGGAAATGTGAATGGTTGTTGTTGATAGGGGGAGTTATGCCAGTAAGGAGAAGTTCTTGTCTTGATGGTTAAAATAGTTTTTCACATCATATGTTGCCATCAATGACAAAGGGGGAGATTGTTGCAAGTATGGGCCTAACCGGTGTTGTCATTGATGTCAACATACTCCTGTTGCATTGATGATAAGGATTGGATGAGCTGTGTGCTGAGGATATTGAGAAAATTAGTCCTAATCAGGAATAGAGAAGAACAGTGAAGATAGTGAGGTAAAGATCCCAGATAAGATGAAGATCAGAGGATGCTCTTCAAAGGGTTTTCAGATATGTGTCTTAATATGATCCAATAAAGATTTCAGAGGTCTGCAGGAAGATTTGAAGAAGTTATGGCCACTTAAGTAAAACTGGTTCTGGAAGGTGTTTAGAGGTGACAGAGTGACACAGATAGGTCCGGTGAGATCTGGAAATGCAATATCTTGTTCTACAGATTTGGTGGAGTGTTTAGGAAGTCAATGTGAATTGACAACTCAATTGGTTCGTGGTCTGGAGGTCCGTAAGCATCGATTCCAATATGACAGTAATGACAGTCTGTGTTCTTGAGGTTCTGGATGAAGGAGAGAATGATTTTAGTGAACAGAAGTAGTGTGGATGTTCTTGGTGATTCAGGCAAGCTTGTAGAGGTCTTTGGATTGTGTCTAGTTCATGTTAGTGGTCTGCATTGAAGATTGAGCTCGTAATTGAAGAATTACTTCTGGATGATGGTGTTCTTCCTAAGTCTGGCTGACCGAATGAGTTACACATCCTACGGATGATCTTGAAGATGTTCTATGAAGAATGGCATGCTCCTAAAGAAATACTGAAGACTCAGATCTATGTGGCCGACAGTGTGTTGATCCGCGTGAAGTCTTTTTGTAATTAGTCATATTGTATTTATGTATTTGTTCTGTAATGTTTTCCAACTTGGATGATTATCCCTAAGTCGATGTCTTGTATAAATAAGGAGTTGTAAAGTCATTTTAAAGGTGTGGTGTGAAGATGAGTGTGTGGTAGAAAGTAGCAGAGTGAAAAGGTAGAGCAAAAGTATCGAGCTTAAATGGAACTGGCTCAAGCATGGTGAAGATGCTATTCTTCAGTTCAAGTATGTAATACTTATCATTCTGTAGATAGTGTGTCTCCTGTAGGTAGTGGGCCTCTTGTGAGCAGTGTGCTTGGGAAGTGAGCCCTAATTGACATGTACCATTTTGTTCTTCCTATTCTTCTAATAGAGAATACATTCTTGGGTTAGTCACCCCGTGTTTTTTCCCTTAACCGGGTTTTCCACGTCAAAAATCTTGGTGTCTTATGTGTTAATGTGTTTTTGCTCTTGAATTATTGCATTATGTTTCCATGATTAATTTATCATTATGCTGCTAAATTAAGTAAAAGATTTAAGTGATTAATTGGAAGAAAGTTTTGGACAACTAATTCACCCCCCCTCTCAGTTGTTTGTCCCAAATCCAACAAACACACCATGCGAAAGATTTGAAAAGGCACCTAATGGATTGACCTCTATAGATTTGTGTGGATGCTTTTTGAATTTAGGTCAGGGCCTTTCGATGATGTCAACAACTAATAGAGTAGCCATATCCAAAGATTGAAAATTTAGAGTTTCACAGAGAATACCTTGTTTCACCGGTTAAGGTTAGCTGTTGAATTCACTTTTCACACTTCAAATCTTTGAAATCTCAGCTCAGGTGCTCTTCTCCTTGTTCTCTTCAAATGCAAAGTGATTCAAATGTTGAGTGAATGACCTTTTATGCTCCGTAAAACCTAATTCACCTTTGTAATAAATGCTTTGCCCTAATTCATTTGGTTACACTATTTCTGAATACAATCAATTGCATTAGCTTCTTTTCTTCCAGAATTTGCTTCAATAGATCTACAAGAAGCTTCTTTAACTTTATTCATCATGCTAGATTTAGGCACCCACTTACTGGTAGGGGGAATTAGATTTTCAATGTAGCTCCCCCTGAGCTAGAGCTCCCATTTCAATTCCTGGAGGAATTATCAACACCGGATTCCGGTGCGGACCCATCACCATCATTCACTATATTTCTCTTCACCCATATTTTGTTCATTTCATTTTGGATCTCATTCACATCTATTTTTCCCTTGCCTTTGTCCATCTTTTGCTCTATTCTTCCTTTACCAGCCTGTGAGTTCTCCTTTTTGCTTCTGCAAAATTTAGCAATATGTCTGGATTTGTTGCAGTTGAAACACATGATCTTATTTTTTTGACAATTACATGTTGGAGTAGGTTTAGATCTACATTGCATTGCAATATGCCCAAACTTGTTCCAAGTAAAACATCTTCCATTGAAAGCTTGTTTGTCCTTAGGAGGATTCCTTGATCCACTTCTACAATCCTCAACCTTATGACCTATCTTTTTGCAAATAAAGCATTGACCGGAGAAAGATAATGCATTTTTATTCACTTTACTTCTGCATTGATTAGCTCTATGACCATACTTATTGCATTCAAAACAATTACCATTGAAATATGGATTCCTTTGAGCATTAAGCTATCTTACTGGAGGCCTTCTAGGATTCCTTCTTTGATTTCTTGCTTCAGGATTTGTTTGACTGGATCCAGAGCTTTCACCTTTCTCAAATCCCAGACCATGCTTATCATCTGCCTTCTTCTAACTATCAAGCAACACCTCAAGTTTAGCTGAGCTTATCTTGAACTTATCTTTATATTCATTTACAACTTCTAGGTCATGTTTGAGAATGACAATTTGTCTTTCAAGTTGTTCCTCATTATCCCTAGTTTCTTGTAGATCAGACTCTAGATGGCCAATTATTATGTCCAATCTACAGCACTCTTCTTTTCTTTATTTCAGAGATTGATTCAGGTTTTCCTCAGTCTTCTTCCTTTCCTCAATTTCCTTGGTTAGCCTTATCACCCCAAATTCCATCTCATGTTTTAGAACAACAACTTCTTTTGCCAACTTCTCACATTCCTTTATCTTTTCCTTCAAATCCTCATCATGCCATTGTCTTCATTCTAATTTGCTAGCTATTGAAGTAGCTCCTTCCTCTTTTCATTAGATTTTCCCAGTTGACATTTTAAAGTCTAAATGAAGTCTTCAGCATCTTTAAGATTCTCTTGCAGTTCTTTGACTTCTACTTTGGACTGATCAAGATCTTCTAAGGCTACTTGAAGTTGTTGATTAATACTATCAAAATACCTGAATGAGCCCATTGAAACTCCTTCCTAGATCTTCCTCAAGCTATTAAACTTCTTCCAAGGAACCAAGCTCTGATACCAATTGTTGAAATTAGGGTAGACAACTAAGAGGGGGTTGAATCAGTTGTCTCAAAGCTTTATCTTTTTCTGTATTTAATCTTCTTTACAACTTTTTAACAGATTAATGATATAACCATGAAAGCATGAATCAACAACACATGAGCATAAACATAATCAACACACATAACACTGAGATTTTTACATGGAAACCCAGTTAAGGGAAAAACCATGGTGGGGGTTAACTCACAAGATTTTATACTCTATTAAAAGTATTACAAAATGGGAAGGCACATTGCCCAGAGCTCACTACTCAAAGGAGGCTCACTATCTACAAGATTAATTACAAGAGTTCACTGAAGTACTTGAACTGAAGAATAGCATCTAACAATACAAGATTACAGTTCCGGTTGAGCTCAATATACTGAATTCACACACTTCATCTCTCACTGCCCTGTTTCACTGTTCTGCCATGATCCAAGGCTCAAATCTCTGCTTCACACTTGATACTGCCACACTTCACACCTCTTACATCATCTTCGCACATCCATTCCTTAAAATGCTTGCATCTATCGAATATATATATCTGCAACATGAAATTGCATCAACTGCAGTCAACCTCAAGAAAACTTAAAGACTTTTTCAAGATCACTGTTCTATTGGCTGAATCCATGCACAAACATCAACATGGACCAAAACCTATGATTCAAGTCACCACAAATGTTGACCAATACCAATGGATCCCATAAATTGCTCAACCAACCACTTCTCTTAATCTGCAGAAGGATCAAACACCAAGTCGGCCTGTTCTTCACCGGACTGAACTATCTAACCAAAACTTGATACTCAGAAGCTTGCAACTTTCAATCCCTTCATCATGGGAGGCTAAAACTTTGGATTTAGGTATCCCTGGCATCCCTTAACATACCCTTAGATCTGTAGCATGATATGTTTACCTGTGGAGAAGTGCAGACCAAAATGTTGAACCTGTCAAATGCTCTGTTCCTGTCTATTCAGACTTAGACAAATCTACAATCTGACTTCCAGTATGGTCAAATGATACAATGTGGATGTGTAAGATAGATTTAGTTGCCATCAATGACAACACCTGACATGCCTAGCAGTGTCTCTTGCCAACATGAGGAACTATTTCTAGCCCCAGTCTCAGGTAGACATCAGAGAAAACACATCGTAGACACGCCAAACACAATGAAGACAGTAACAAGCACACAAAGCATAGAGAAGACAGTAATAGGCATGCAAGACACAGAGAAGATAGTATTGAAGACATGCAAAACATGGTGAATAAAGTGATATTATTTTTTCATTTTCATATATAAATGCATGGAAAATAAAAATTACAACACACAACCCCAAGAATGTAGGGGAGACTCATCACCACACCCTTTACACTACGCGAGGGGGAAGACATGCCATACAAAAGCCAAGCATAGGGGGGACTCATTGCCACACCCTTTACACTACGCGAGGGGACAAAATACACAGAAGACACATGGAAGACATGAGCATCATATAGCATGCCAGAGACATATTGTACGTCTTAAACATGACAAACAAGGTGATGGAAGGAGCTTATTGCTAAGTTCCCACCATCTCAAACACACTACAGGCACACCTGAAGGTTGGGCTTATGCCACAACAACTGCCAAAGACATGCTTAAGGGAACATAGTCTCAAATCCAACCTTGCCTCCGCAAAGGAATTTTGAAATAAAAAGGATGTGCACTAGCTCAAGAGATACACCATCCCCGCCTCCGCAGAGGGATTTTGAATAAAAGGATAAATATTATCTCAAGAGATATGATATCCCACCTCCACAGAGGGATTTCTTTGATTGTAATGCAGAATAATGATGTGCACTCATGCTGGAGATACAACATCCTACCTCCACAGAGGGCTTACAAACATGCTTCGTTAGTACCAAAATCATCAGACAACTTACCTTATATGCCCCCACCTTAAGGTGGTTGATGTCCTGTTCTGTTATCAAGCACATTAAGGTAGAGAGAAAACACACAAGGGAACAAGAGCTTTCACAAAGCCCATGCCCCCAAAGGTGACATGTGTTCATGATTTATGAATGTTCCCACAAGCACATCTTAATCTAGGTAAAACATGAAAGTTATGCATGAAAACGAATAAGCCATGGCTACACAAATAGGATTGAATCTGAGTATAGCCATTGGGCTTATACTGCAGGCATCTTAGAACCAATTGTAACAACAAGGCGAGACACCAAGATAATCAAAGTGCATGGAGAAGATGCATTGTATAAGACAACATCAAATATTGCACAGAGTGATTCTACTAGCCAAGCATCAGATATATATAAATCAACCTTGTCTTCATATATGGACTAGGTCCATTTTTGCTTTCTTGCTAAAGGGACATGTGGTCTGTATTAGTTAGTTGTTTGTTTTTCGTCATTCTCTGACTAGATAGAATCACTAGAAGAAGGTAAACAATAAAATGAGAGAGGAGAACAAGTGTCTTAGGAACAATCATGTAGGAACATGCCCCTAGGTCATCAACCACAATGCTATGCACCTAAGACACAACACACAACAATAAAATAGAGGAGAGGCAAGATAGAAGAATGATGATACAAATAGAAGAATGATCACAACAAAGGTGGTCTCCCAGTATCCTTGACCTTACAAGAGTATCAAGGGTCATCCAAGGAGGCCTAAACAACACATAACACATTACATGGGAACACAACACAAGAGGGGAGGTCACATAAATGAGCAAATAATGCTACGCAATATGTGATCACCATGGTTAGAAATACTTACCTGTTGTCCTTGATCTTGATCTTTAACTTGATAGTTAAAGTTTTATCTCTTCTTCTTTCTTCCGTACTTTCTTGATTTTGTGAACCTGTACAATTGTAGGAGTTATCAATGGAAAGGTATCTATTAATTATGATGTCAGAGGAATGTCATAGGTTTCTATGTTAATCAATCAGGGTGATGTAGGGGCTAGAAAGATACCCATTTCAATCGAGTGAGGTAATGAAGGAGCTAGAAAAATGCTCATTTCAACTGGTTTGTAGGGTGTAGGAATACCTTGGTTTTTAGGAATAGCATGTTCTTTTATGTTCTTCGTATTGTTGGCAGTTTCCAAGGTACGTGAGTGTTCAGGTAAGGGTGTGTGATCAGTTTATTTGTTTAATATGTAGTTGAGAAGTGTTTGAAGATTGGTTGATAAATTTTCAGTGTCAATAGGTTGAAGAAGTTGTTCACATAGAGAGCCTGCATCATCCAATGCTTCATCCTAGCCAGGGAGATCAGGAAGGGATGGTAGGGTAGTCTTAAGGAATGTTTCAATGATGTCTTCTTCTTATGCCAAAATATCCTCACCAAGTGAGGTTATGTTGGTAGAAGTCTTTGGATTATTAGATAAATTACCTTAGGTTACGTCTGTTTCATAAGTCTCAAAAATGATATCCATTATGTCGTCATGAAATGTAGGGAGAGGAGGGCTATCCTGATCATTGCCCCCTTCGTTATCTTTCATGGAGATGAAATTAGTGAGATTTTCCAAGATTGAAGGGTAGATTCCCATGAGAGTGGTGAAGCTTTCAAAATCAGATATGTAACATATAATTTCATATGTAGAACTCATGGAGATATGAATGCCATAGATGTGTGCAATTTGTTGTAAGACTTGAGGATATTTATCAGTGAATTTGTAAAAATTATCAATATATATGATGTATGCAAACAAAGCTTCTAAATATGAATAACAAGATGTTTCCATGACCTTATTTTTATGACGAGAAGCCATGTAATGTGGGGTTATTTCACCCTTTAAACACCGATTTGAGGGAAGTGGGTTGTGAAAGAAACATAGGGTCCACAACAAACCAAGTGAGTAGAATTAAATAATGTAACACACCAAGGCGATATGAGTGGGTTTTAAGTTTGTTTAAAGAAAGTGTATACAACCCTTAGCATTGAAATACACAATGTGTAATTAAAAACATGCAAATTTTTAAGCAAAAGTGCAAAATAATGTCAAATTTTAAAATGAGAAATGTATGTATGTGTTCAAATGAATGCAAGATCATATTTCAAAACATTTTCAACACCTATGCAAGGAAAAAGATGTAAAACTATGCTTATTTATGATCTACAATGCTTTATTTTTTTTTAATTTTTTCAATGTAAATGTTCTAAAATGCAAAAGTAAGATGCAAATACATACAATGAAGCAACACTATAGTCCAAAATCAGATTTTAAAGAGTGTTTAAAAGAGTAATATTTTAACCACAAACCCTAGCTATTGCAAAGACTAGGTTATATGAAAAATGCACAATTTCAAGCAAATTCTAACCAATGAAGTATGAAAATGCAATGCAAATGATTATAGAATAATGTACTACTATAATTTATATCAGATCTAATGCAAATATCAAAGATTTAAATGATTTAGAAAAAATGCAATGTAAATAGTGCAAACTATGTCAAAATGCAAGCCTAGGATACTTGTTTTTTTTCAAAATTTTCAATTTTTTTTGTAGATTTTCAAATGCAATATGATGACAATGAAATGAATAAATGAAAATCTGAAGTACAACACTCATCAAGGTACAAAATGTAATAAAAACATAATTTCACCAAAATGTTATGTACAAAAAGGGGGAAGATGGGATTGATAGATAGTTTAAATAGATCCTCCTTTCACTACACACATTCATAGACATTTAATCGAGTTGAATCACAACTTCTACAAGAGGATTCATCTATAGGTTGGTTGTCACTTGTAATGATAGAGAAATTTAGAAATTGATGATTAATGTGTTAATTTAAGCCCAATTATGCTTAAAACCCTAATTATGCAAAATCGTGAATAAACAGACGAATTCTGACAAATGCTCGCACATAGAGATACTAAATGAAGATTAGATACATACCAGATTTTGAAGTTTGGAATCTTGAAAAGTTGAGGCCAAAGGGACTAGCACCTGAGCCCAAGATAGTATTTTTGTTGAGGGTTTCCAAACCTTTTATGCTACTGATTATCACTATTCCAAAGATTCTTGGCTCTGTAAACCCAGAGGGCAAAGGGACTAGCACCCAAGCACTAATAGTACTCTTCTTTACCTTTTTCTGTCAGATCTAGGATCCTTATGTTTTGCAACAGTCCTGTACAACTCCACTCTTCGAGATCCAACACCTGTCACCTGCAATCACAAGGAGAGGGGTTGGGGATTGTGGTGTTTAGAAGCTTGCTTCAGTCGAGCCTCAGGATGGCATTCAAGCCTTCCAACATCGTTGTTAGATAGAGAGTGTGTATCCTTGCGGGATAGAGGTAAAAACAAATTGATAAATGATTGATTGAAGCACAAATAGATATCACCTCGAAGGTGTAGTTCGCAAATAGATGAAGATCTTTCACAACATGAGAAGATGAAGCCAAATCTGCAGTAGCAAACACAACAACAACACAAATCTTCTCTACAACACAATGAATGCCTCGAATACTCTAAAATCATAAGTTCACGAAAATATCATAATCATCTTCTAGTTTACAAATGAAGTCCTAAACATGCTTATATATGCATTCCCGCTTTAATTTCATAATTCAAACTTAAGATGTCGGCAATGGACACCTTTTAATGGTCTCCAACTGACATTCAAATTTGGGACCTTGCCAAAATAGGGCAAGACAAGGGTGTGAGGGCCCAAGCCCTGGGACCTATTTTAGATCAGGATCTAAGCTCTACAATGTCCCTTATGTCCCATTTATCATGGCTTTTAGGGCATTTTGTCTCAGGATTCAATTCTAACATGCATAATGAAAATTAAGGGACACGGGAGCTAAACTTAGGAGGTAAAAGAACTAGGGGAACATTTTACAACATAACAAAGCTCTATAAGTTTAAAAAAAGGGGGGCCAAAGGGGCCTCCCAAATCAAAAGTTATGGCCACTAGAAATTGGGCCCCCCATATTACAAATGTAAGAACATCCAAGACACATAAAAGAGTTGTAAGTGGGAGTTTCACTTATTCACAAGGGTGATCCCAAATACTGTGTCCCACTTTTTGGCCAAAGTGGGACATTGAGATTAGCATTTTTAACCAAAATTTCACTTTCTGACTCCTATAGCAACTAAACTGTTAAGAATTTGAAGATGATGTATATATATATATATATATAATTTGAGATTTTTTTATGTAACTTTTAATAAGTTATTTTTTATAGTTAACAGTATTTTTACACCATACAACATAACTGTTTTTATAGAAAAGATAAAATTTTAAATTTTTAAATATATATTCCTAACACCAATATCTAGTGCACGGATATTTTTTCATAATTTTACATATTTTTTTAATTGATTTTTGAAGTGAGATTAATTATAATTTAGACATAGGTTTATACCATATAGCATAAATTTTTCTGTATGTATCCAAATTCACTTTTTTTTTTGAAATAAGGACATCAACATCTAGTGCATAGATATTTTTCAAAAAAAAATTCAATATTTTACTATTTTTCCATGTGTAGAACAAAGAACTTGATGTTCAGTGAAAAACCTATGTTCAGTAAAAAATAGAAAATAAATATAACAATCAAATTAAATATATTCAAAATTATACTTGTTGGAAAGCTCATTTTGAGGGCTACAATCCTACAAATTATCTTGTCATGTTCATTCCATTTGAAGGTCCAACCTGAGGTTTGAAACTTAGAATTCTAAGGAAAACCTGAGGCAGAGAGTTGGAGAGGCCATCCAAGGACCTTTGTTCGAAGGTACCTTTGCACAAAGGTAATACTTTCATTTGAAGAGACCTTCACACAAAGGTACCTTTGTTTGAAGATCCTTTTAGTCACCAAAAATAATAAAAAAAA
The DNA here is from genome assembly GCA_027924645.1 of Cunninghamia lanceolata. Taxonomy (NCBI): domain Eukaryota; kingdom Viridiplantae; phylum Streptophyta; class Pinopsida; order Cupressales; family Cupressaceae; genus Cunninghamia; species Cunninghamia lanceolata. Next base: position 204,766 of record BSBN01001957.1, read on the forward strand.
TTTCATAACTGCCAGCCTTTGAACAAAGGTCACTGATTAAAAAGATATTTAAAAAATGCATAACAAAAGACCTTCAAACAAAGGTTGTTAAGATGACTATTTTTTTTTAAATTATGTGAACTACATATAAATAAGATGTGAAATATATTTTTAAAATTAAAAATATATGTCCTAATATTCGCATTTTTTATTATTTGCAAGTGCAACATTTGGAAAAGAATTGCAAAAATTGTGTTTGCAATTTTGGGAGTTCTTTAAGGAAAAAATATTTGGAAGGAATTTTGGACTAAAATTTTTGGAGGAAATAGGAAATAAAAGAACAAGGAAAAATAAGGCTATGCAATCATATTCAATAGAAAAGGAACATAAATTAATTGAAGAAAGGGTGCAAATATTTTTCACAAAAAAAGGTGTGTATTTATTAGATTTCTATTTATCCCTACTTCCTCAACTCTAGTTTACAATTTTAGATTTGTATTTATCCCTAATTTAGTTTATAATTTTAGATTTAATTTTAATAAAAAATAGATTCTTACATGTTTTACATTCATCTAAATTTCAAATTCGACATAGATTCTAAATAAATTCTCTAGGTTAAATTCACTAGTTCCTCTCTAGGGTTTGTATCTCTTTCCCCTTCTTCCTCAACTCTAGGGTTTCTATATAGTTTCTATTTTTAGATTTAATTTTAAACTAGAATTAGATTTCTACATTCATCTAAATTGTCTAGGTTAAATTCACTAGATTCCCTAGTTTCTCTCTAAGGTTTGTATCTCTTTCCAGTACTTCCTCAACTCTAGGGTTTGAGTATAGTTTCTAATTTTAGATTTGATTTTAATACAAATTAGATTCCTAAATATTCTACATTCATCTAAATTTCTAAACCTATCAACCACCATAAAGAGATATACATGCACATTTTTCTTGTCATAGGTAAATCACCTACACAATCTATCACTATATTTTCATATGATAGTGTTTGGATTCAAGTGGTTGATATAGTTCTAGTTTCCAAAATTACTTTCCTTAATAACATGTCACATCAAGTACAATGTTAAACATAATTAGCATCATCAGGTCTAATTAATGTAATACTATAAATTAGATACAGTTTAGTGTCCCCAAAGTTCCCATCCACCTTAGGGGTACATGCAACTTAATAAGACTAACCTCTTCTCGTTTAGAATGCACAACAAACCCAACTTGAAGAGAAAACCATTCTTCACATGAAAATTAATCTTATGAACAAATTTATCTTTCTTATCTTCTTCAATCCACTAATATGACTCTCCAAAATCCTTTTTATAGACATAATCCATCACATATACTTAACTTGCAAAGGGTTCAAGAAGAGAAAAAGGTATTAATTACTGACAATGATGGTGGACTTGAAGAAAAATCAACTTGAGCTTATTATTTACACCTCTTTTATATTTTATTACTAAGTCAAATTTTTCAAGAAACAATGTCCCCTTGTAACACATGGTGTGTTTTCTCAACCTTATATTGATCTTGTAAGCATTGTAATGGTCAATAGTCCATTTAAGCAATGGTCTCTTTAAGGTCAACAAATAGTGCTTCCAATTTTTCACCATTTGCACCAAAGCATATATCTCTTTGTCATAGGTGAAATACCCAAGGATAAAACCATGAAGTATTTCTAAAATACCTGCCTTGATTCTCTTTCCATGAATAAATTTAATTGTATGTAACTTGATGTAGCTATAATTTATAAAACACTTAAAAATTTTCCTTAACTATTAAGCTACCCATACAAAGCTCCTTATTTTGATGATACTTGTAGTCCATTAGGCCATTTCATTTGACCTCTACTTTTGATGGCTATATATGAACCAATCCATTCCAAACAACATTAACAAGACTAACCATTGAACTTTTCTCAGAGAATTCACATTTTTAACCATTCACATGAAGTTTGATCTCCTTTGAAATCAATAATATCTTCTCTAAGTGTGCAACAATTTCCTCATGTATTTTTAGCTAAAAATGAGAATTTCATCCAAGTATTAAAGGTATCACATACTCTTAAATCATGAGTGCATAGAACTTTAAATTCATAAGTCTCATTAAGGTTGTCAAAACTAAATTGAATTCTTGGTTGAAATTGATGCTAAACCTTTTTTTCTAGATCTCTAGAAACTCTTGTTATTGTTTTGCGACAAAACTCCTTCAAATCTTCTCAAAGCTTAATTGTTTAAAAATTATGTGTAACAATTTCTAAGGTTCTCTTGATGTTTGTAACATAGTTCTATAATTTAATCCTAGAGATCATGTACACACTTTTAGATTTAATTTTAATACTAGAATTAAATTCCTACATGTCCTACATGTCCTACATTCATATTTCATATATATGCATGGACAAGTAATATTTGATATATGCATGGACTTGAGTAATATTTCTTTCCCACATCATGGGCACCACATCTTGGATTCAATATTGTATGTTATCTAAATAATTTAAAATGATATGCAAGTTACCTCAAACTATCTTTGTGCACCTATTTATGCTACCATTATGCAAGTATATATATCTACATGAGGAAAATGATATTAGAATTTTACATGTTTAATTTTATAGTGATTTGAGAGTAAATGGAAAAACAATTCTATACATTTAATCTTATATTTAATATCATATAATATAGAGAATGATAAAATATTAAAATGTTAAAACTTACATAGTTTTTTGAAAATGAGTTTATAAATCCATCCCTTAAATATATTCTAAAATTTTATCTCTTTTATATGATATGTGTAGGGGCTCAACATACAGAAACTAGAGTAGAAGTCGAGCCTAATTTAGTTACTGGAGTAGAGGATGACCAACCACACATAGTTGATGTCAGGGAGGAGGCCCAACCGCACATAGTTGATGTCAGGGAGGAGGCCTAACCACACACAGTTGATGTCAAGGAGGAGACCCAACCAAACTTTGATGTTGGAGAGGGGTCAAGATCGCTTCCTTCTACAAATATGCATATGAATCTAATTAAAGAGGTTAAGAGAAAAAATTATTTTAGAAATATAGATCATTTACTTGAAATGGATATAGAGATATTGAAAGTTAATGTTGAACAACATGCTCATGTTACTAAGAGGTTGTTGAATAGAACTTCAAAGGAAATACTTGAGAAGCATTTTAAACATCGTGATACACTTGGTCAAGCCTAACTATTATCAAGTATACTTCTTCATGACAAGATAAAAAAGCCATTAAAATCGTTGGGTGTAGATTTCAAAAAAAAGAGGAAAAGACACCTAAAATAAGATATTGTTTAAAATGTTACAAAAGGTTTGAGTTTTATTGGCAAAAAGTCTCAATCAGTTGATAAGAACATTTCAAGAAGAATGATGTTGACATCTATTGTAAGTCCACAAATGCCAAGAAATGTCATATCTCTTCACTTTCAAGTGAAATTGGCTTAATTAGAAAGACACTAACAAGATATGTGAAAAGGAGAAAGGTTTTGGCTGATAGTACTGTAGAAAGAAAATTGGGTAATGGTGTGTAGGTATCCTCATTCTGACAAGATTAAAGATGGTGTTAGGAATTTGATCTCAAATTTGTGGCATGATCATACATGTCCTTCATCAAATAGTAGAAATGTTCTCAAACATAAGATCAGGCCAAATGATTATGAATTGCATACAAAACATTGGTTAGACATAACACAACATGAGATGTACATGTGACATTTTGTAATACAAATCCTAATATAAAGATTGGGCAAATAATGTTTGAAATGTTAAGGCCATGGTATGTGAATGCAAATAAAGTTTTTAAAACTTTTTGTTGTCATTACCATATTGAATTTGATCTTTACTATCACATGTTTTGAAATATTAGAGAAGAAAGTGATGGTGTTGAAAATGCACCTCCTAAATGGTTAAGTCAATTCATAGCATCCATCTTATATGATAAATTTTATATGATGATGATGTAGATGGTCCAATGAAATTTGGCTAAAATGCCTTTGAGAAATGAAGACACTGACATGATGAAGATGGTAAATTGCAAGAGTTATAATTACATAAAGTTTGAAACAAAATTTGGGAAAGAATCCACAAGGTTAGAGTACGTAGAAGAGGAACTACCTATTGGAACATTTAGGGAAAATTTCTATAAATTGATAAAACCATACATACATCATGCATTTTTTGCTAAGTGGAAGGAAAAACAATTTTAATTGTTGAGAGATACTTTCCCACTTGGAACAATTTTATCAGTAGTGGACTTTGTGGAAAATTAATCTTTTACCCATAAAAGGAGATTCAAACATAGTATTATTATTTAGAGTATGTCAATATTATGGTACATGTGTGTTATCAACATGCACAATTGGATTTAGATGATGTTGAGAGTACATATCTACAACGATTCATTAAGAAATAATATCACTTTTACATTATCCATGATAAAGGGCATGACACACATTTTGTAGAACATTTCTTTAAGAAGTTTTTTGAAGATTTAGCAACAAGGGGTGTGAAAATTGAAAAACATTTTGTATGGTTAGATGGGTGTGCATCACAATTAAAATAATCAAGGTCCTTTTATGCAATTTGTAGATATCATCGACATGACAATATACCACATGTTTGGAGTTTCTTTGAAAGTGGGCATGGAAAGCATGAACATGATGGTGCAAGAGCTTGCATCAAACATGCTCTAAGAAAACATCAAATGAATTAGAGGGAGATCATATAAATTATGCACATGATGTTGTTGAATGGTGTAAGAAGCACTTCACATGTGAGGTTGGTACATCTTCAAGAAGGAATCCATGTACAAATAGATGTTCTAAGATATATCAAGTATGTATTGTTTGAAAAAAGTTTTAATTTTTTAATATTTACTTAAAATTTAATTATTTTATTTGATTGTGACTATAGTTTTATAATTTCAATAAAATTATAATTGAAAATTGTGTTTGATGTATATATAAAATTTGTAGGTGTGGATAGAAGAACAATGCATGGATGTAAGAGGGTAGAGAAAACAAGATCTTTGCATTGTCATGAGTATAGATAGACACACGTGAATGTTGTGCACTAGGGATTACTCTTGTTTTTGTTATGACTACATGTTGGAAGATTATGAGAATTACAAGAGACAACAACATGGATATGTCAGTGAATGGAATTTGGTGCTGCTAGTTGTTACGGACACATACGACGAAGATGAAGACAAAATCTTTAAAGACATTACTTTGATTTTAACTGATTATGACCACATTTCAGTATTGGCTAAAAAAGGTATATATATTGTACAACTTGTTCAATTTTTTAATTTTTAATATGTTGATAAAATTTAATTTTAATTTGGTTCTTAAATATTCGAAAAATCATGACAGGAACTTCTAATTTTTTACATTTCATTGTGGTGTAGGAGATTTTTTTACAATCATAGCAGAGGTTGGAAACATAGAAGGTGTTAGTTATTATTTATTATGTTGCACAGAAGAGAGGAAGAAGTTAACAAAACCAAAAAAAAGTAATGAAATGTTGTTTCCCACAGGTTCAGTTGTCGTGTAAGGGAAATATCTCAAACAAGTCAAAATTGTTCAAAGTGGGATTCATTTTATTGATTACCAAACTCACAACATGGTGTATCAGTATAGCCACCTAGTAATTGCTACTGGCATGTCTCTTCGTCAAGTTCCACATGCACATGGACCTTATAAGTGGAGAGTAGATAGAGATGACCATCAGAAAATATTGGATCTTATTGAAGAGCGAGTTGAACCAATGTATGTGGTATGAAAAATGTGGACAACAACTTTCATTTCATTTCAGGTATTCACTAGACCTACTATGGAAGAATATTGCCTTAGGTAGATACTAGGTGTCTTAGGTCTACTAGATCTCAAGCATGTTTTACTTGTAGAACTTTTAAATTATTTTGATTTATGCTTCAATAGTTTTTTCATTTAATTTTAATTTCAATGGTTCTTTAAAATTTTAGAATTCACGGTCTCTAGGTTCTAATTTTTTTTTTTACATTTCATCATGGTAGGAGATTTGTTTTTGCAATTATGTAGCTCAGAGGATTTGAAGTTATTGTTTCATTTCAAGTATTATCTCTACTCTATCCAACATAATAGTATCTTATGTATGTAGTCTTATATGTCTTAGAATTATATATATAATAGGTGTCTTGGGTATAGAATAGGTGTCTTAGATATGTCTTAGGTCTAGACTAGAATAACGTATAAAATCTAGGTGTCTTAGTTCTACTACATCTACTAGAAAATCTATATACATCTTAGATATGTCTTTCATCTACTAGAATAGGTGTCTTAGGTCTTAGGTGAGGCCACATGAGCTTCCACCTTCACCCAGTTGTCCTTATCAGTATAGAATAAATATTTCTTGAAGCTAAGGGAAGCTCTTTTTTGTAGAGAAGTTATGAAACCCAAGTAAAGTTTCCTGGTGCTCATGTGATTTTGGTATCATTACAGATTTATAGAACTTAATTTTGTAGAATTGTATTTAGAAAATTGCATGTGAGTTTAATTATCATTCAAGTCTCAAAATTAACAAGCCTCTTCTATCTAGTTCATTTATATTCCCATAAGATGAACTTGTATCTTGAATCTTTGGTATATATTATGAAATAAACATTTAAATACATGAACACATACAAAAAATTCATTATTTATTTACCTTGTCTAATTCGATCATTATTATTTTTCTTTCTAATTTAATGATTGCTTAAGCAAAATGTAGGTTGACAACATGTGTATTTCAACCTGAGCCACATACTTAATTCATGATTTGAGTGTAATAGTATTTGTTCTAATAGTGGTGAAAGTCAAATTTTCTAGAGGTCTATTTTTTTTTTGAATAAAAAATATTCCAAGTTTTATTTATATTTGTTATAATATTGTGTTTGTATGCTACTAATGTGGGCCTAAGTTATGTTATTTCATCGCATAGCTACCATTCTTGTCTTTTATCTCTATTTGAATGGTGTATCTATTATCCTATTTCACCTTCCCACCAAATAGCCTAAGGATCCATGAAATCCTAGTGTTATCACCTTTTGGAATGCAAGAGAAAACCACCTAAATTGACTAAGTCCCAATAATCCTAAGTTTTCCTTGTGTTTTCAATGTTTTCAGAGCTTTAGAGTTCAAGCTTCCTCTCTTCATCATGCCATATTTGTTAGCTCCAAACTCCACCTTGTTCCTTGTGTTTCTCCTAAGTATTTTGGGCGTCGGGGGTTAGGAGTTTCTTCTTCCCTCTTCCTTTCTTTTTGAAGATGAAAGGCGGAAGGCTCGACAATTGATCTCCAAGGGGTTTTAGTGATCAAGGCAAGCACATCACATGAAGAAGTTAAAGTGAAAGAGAAAAGAAGTGTGTTGGTGCATGTTGTTGACACATGTCTAAGTTCACAAATTCAAGGAATCAACTAAGTGTTTCAGGTGTCAGACTTCAAGGGTTTCATCTTTTCTCTTCCTTTCCTTTTGGATGGTGGAAAGCGGAAGGCCCGAAGCCCAAATTTTGGTGACTCCTTCAAATGGCTAAGTCTTTTAGAAACCAAGGATCGAGAGTTCTCTCTTCCCTCTTATTCTTTCCCAAAAGTGACAAGCGGAAGGCCTGAGGCCCGATCTCCACCAATTTCTCAAATCGGCTAAGTGTTGTGGAGGCAGAGGTCGAGTTCTTCTTCTTTCCAAAGAACGACGTAACAGTGAAGGTCCAACCCCTGAAACCTGATGATTTCAATTCTCTTGGACTTCGAAGGCCAGAGTTTCTTCCTTCACCTTTCCAAGACCCGATTGGTGGAAGACCGATAGGAGGAAGTCTTATCTATAGGGGCCCGACCCTTTTTCCTTCTAGAGGCATTTTCTACTAATCCAGACATGACAAGACTGCTCAGTGATTTTCCTGGTCGCCATTAATGCTTCTTTAGAGCCTGATTACTTGTAGAAGATGGATTTCTTGCCTCCCCATACCACCGTAGCCTCTCTTACATTTAATCTTTGTACCCAAGGCATGGGTGAACCCCCCCTGTTTCAGTAGATTTCATGGGTAGAGCCATGTGGGTGCACTCCAAGGACACAGAAATGAGTTATTGTAGTATGGGCGATGGTTTTCCTTGTTGACTTCTCTTTCCACGTCCATGACTACTACATTGTGATCTAAAAAACTATATATGCATGTAAAACAGATGTTTTGTTGTTGTTGGTTAGCTGTTCTTCTAGGATTTTATACTAGTTACATATTCTATTATCATAGACCTGGTAATGCATCTGCAAGAACTAGTCATATCTAATGCATTGTACCTGGTGCAGGAGCACCTACCTGACAGCTGGCCTTCATGAGGTAGTTAGTAGTTTAGGTCTTGTTTGTGTTTCCAAGAAGGTCTGTTAGACCAAATGCATGTAATAAGGTCATGCTGATCAGGATAAGATCATGCTGACCAGGCTTTTGCTATTTTTAGCTAGTTAGTTATAACAGCTGTCATGATGTATGTTCGGTGGGATCTCCCAGCCGCTTGGAGAGTTCCCAGCCGCTTGGAGTCGGGTCAGTAGTACTCGTAGGCAAATCTTTATAAGCATGAGATCGGTTGATTGGAGATCATCGATCGGCAGTGTAGTGTTGCATCAAGCAGAGGAGTTGAGTGTTCTGTGTGAGGAACATCATATTGTATTGCATCTTTGAGTCAATAAAGATCCTGTTTCATTTTCTGTTTGATCTCCTTCCTGTAATCGATTGCTGGTTTGAGAGGTTTTCATGGATATACTGATCCATTCCACCGGTTGACTCATCTGATCGGTGGAATGGCAATGTACAGTAGGTTAGTAGGTAGTTTGTTTGTTTGCATGCAGGTGTGCAGGATCGCGGTCAAGAGATGTTGAAGACCCTAGCATCCTCATGTGCTAGGTCAAGTTGAGAAGTTCAAGTTGAGAGAGATCACCCTAAGACTGGATCGGGTCGTCCCTGGAGGATCGGCGAAGTGAGATTTCGCTAAGTGAAGAAGTTCGTGAAGACGGCATCATCAGGATATCTGGGTGAATATCCTGCAGTCGGGTTAGGCATCATCATCCGGATAAGTGAAGATGAACATGATGCAGTTGAGCGCATGAAGTGCGGGTTCGTCGGGGTGATCATCATCTGGAGGAGCCGAGGTGGAGTGCATCGGCATCAGGTAGAAGATCGGTTCATGAAACTGTTGGAGTTTTCATATTGTGAGTGCATCAGGATGTTCTAAGTCGGACATAGACTAAGTGCATGTATCGGCATCAGGATCATCATATCGGTAGTGCCAAACATCCGCATATCGCGAGTTGATGCGGGAGAGAGTTCGGGTTTTTTCGACTAAGTGTTGAAGAGGTCATCAGGATATTGGGTGACGTCATCGTCATCAGGATATGACGTCATCATCATCAGGATATTGAGATATCCCCCTTATGCGAGTTTATCCTGCCGTCGTAAGGTGTTAAGGTATCGGCGGAAGTCCGTGGCAGGAAGTTGTATTAGCATCATCAGGAGGTTTCGAGAGAACCGGATAAAGTAGATCCTGATGCTGTTGCTTGTATCGTCGGGTAGCGGAGCATCGAAGGTAAGCTGCTGAAGGTGAACGTCATCAGGATATTTGGGACAACCGGATGTTGAATATCCTGCTGACGAAGGAAGTGTTGCGTATGATGATGACGATGGAGTTCGGCGCCCGATGAACAGTGCAACCGGAGGATGTTTGCGCCCACTGAACATCATGATGATGATGTTAGAAGGAAGGCGGAGGAGGTGAACAGTAGTCGGCAGGCGGATGTTTGCGATCGTCTGAAATATGATGATGCTGACTGTGTAACGCGAAACATGATGATGCTGTTGGTTTTAGGAAACATGATTATGATGCTGACAGTATAAAGCGGAATATGATGATGATGGCGAAGATGATGATGATGAGGTTGGTCTGCAGACATTCATGCTACATGCGAAGGTTATAGTGTGGATGCCTCTGCATCAGTACCCTAAGCTGAGCCTTTGACGTCTTTGATAGTGGTTCACCAATGAATGTGGATGGTTATTTTGTGTCTACTTCTCTGTAACAAGTATCTTTCTTTTGCAATGGCTATTTAGACTCTATGATCAATATAAACTAAATTTTGCCTCTCTCATTGTTCTTGCACTATGTTTATTTGATAGATGTAAGCTATTTATTATGGATAAAACAATCCCTTTCATACTTTCATCTCTCTGCCTTAACCTCTGTTTGAACTTGCATGAGTCTGTGTGATTCCCCTTCGACATTTGAGATCATTATTGCGTTATGTCAGTCCCAGCTAACATTCCTAAATCTTGGTGTATCACCTCCCTTTTAATTTTAGTCTCCTTCTCTCCCTTTTCCTTGGTAATCATTAGTATAGGTTTAGTCAATTCTCTTAGCCTTAAGCTCAGAAAGAGGAACTGGCCTTCTCTTGAGGTTTGGTCTCAACTGCAAGGTCCCACACATCGAGACCAATCCCATGTTACTTTGAAATTGTTGGAACTATCAAAGCTTCAACAAAAGGGTACAATTTTAGGTGATAACAGTTTCTGGCACACTCGGTGGGACTAGTTTGATGAGATTTATCATCCATTGAAGAATTTAGTGTGCTCTTTAGTGTATCTTTCCATTTAGGGCAGTCTTCTTCGACACCATGGTGACTCTACTGAACAAATCTATTGGTGAAAGCAGCCTAGACACTTAAAGAACTTTAAGGATTAGGATTTCAGTGGTATTCCTAGTCTAACTTGCTTTTAGAAGCTTCCCAAATCACTTGGCAATTCTCTCTGGTATGAGCTTATTTATCTAAAGGCAAACCTGTTCCCCTTATTTTAAAGAATATTTTGATACATCTATGCTTTTCAATGCTTTAAAATGTTAAACTATTATGGGAGTTATGGCTACTCCCCTCCTAGCCAGAGTACAAGTTATTGGCCTCCTTACCAACAATATTAGACCCAAAATACTCCTGATTTTATGCCAAGTAGCCTTGCAACAACATAATATCAACATCATCATGATACTTGCCTCCCACCCACCCCTGTTCAGTCTTCTTGGCAGCCTAATCATACATATTTTCAACCCCAAGAAAACCACTTCATCCATAATCAATATGATTACCCTCCTATCCCACCTCAAGTGGACTATTATTTTAACAACATGAGTTCCATGGACATACTAATGGACTTGCAAAGGAGGTTGGATGAGGTTCAAGGAGTAATCATGTATAACCAACAGCAAGAGGAGCTTTCTTATCAGGCTCATTTTCAACAACAATAGATGGAAGCAAAGGAAAGGGCTTATTAGGAAAGCTTGGCTTTGGAGATTGCAGCTAAAGAAGAACAATTAAGGCAATTGCTTGCCCAAGTGGAGAGGCTGGAAGCCCAATTAGCCTCGTTCATCCCCAGGTTCAGGTAGCCCCTCCCTTCTATGCAAGTTTAACCTCTAAGACAACCTTCAAATTTTAAAATCTTAAGTTTCAGAGGCCCTCAACCTTCACGGGAGCCTGTTTCTATGTACATCTAGCCTATTCCTTAGGAACAACCCTCTCAAGAAACCCTTCCAGTTGCTATTTCATGTTATTCCTCTTGCCCTAACACTATTTCACTTTTCAAAGGTGGAATTGTTGTTTATCGAGCTAATTGGAGGGATGAGCCAAGGGAGGTGCTTGTAACAAGGGAGGAGCCACATGTTGATAATGAACCCTCATGTACTACCTCACTCTTAAAAGATAAACAAGTCTTTTGGTGAGATACTGGGCTCTATGAGCTAGAAAAGGAAGTGTTTGAGGTAGTCGTGAAGTAGCCTACTAGTTGTGAACCCTCATGTGATGTTGAAACTAAAAGTTTAGACCTATTGCAAGAAGAAGTTAAGCCAAATCTGATCGAGTAACAGTGCACTGAGCACAAGGATAGTGCTAATTCATGTGCAAGGTTGAGTCCCCTAGATTTTGGCTCATTTGAAGAGCTTTCCCATGCTTTGAATAAGAGGATGTTGTAAGTATGAGCCTAATCGATGTTGTCATTGATGTCAACATATCTTTGTTTTCATTGGTGTCAACTATGTCCTATTCTATTACTTGTTTAGAAGCTTTGTGTGTTGAGGATATTGAAAAAATTGGCCTCTCCAGAAGAGACAAGTAAGTTATAGTGAATTGCAGTATAAACAGTGAGTTGTATGATGAAGAACAGTCTGGTAGATTACTCTGCATTTCTTGCTACTTGAAGATCTTGGTCTGTAGATTGGAAGTTATTTAAAGGGATGTCTGAAGTTGCTAAATCCTGAGTTTGAGCCTCTGGTGTGAAGAGTTAAGAGAACTGCATTCACCAGAGTAAAACCTGCTTTCTCTGATTATTCTCTGGTGACAGGGAGAAAGTATTTTGCTCCGCATTCCTCCACATTAAAGTGTTTTTCTCTGTAGTTCTAAAGGGAAGTTTGGGATGATGATAAGTGGTACAATTGCAATGGTTCATGTTTTGGTGGTCTGCAAGCTATCTTTCTTGTATGATAGTTGAAGACAGTGAAGTTCATGTGCTCCGATGTGAAGAATCTCATGAATAAACTAGTTTGTGTTTGTGCGGTTGCTCCTGGTGATTTCAACATGCTTGTGGATTTCTCTTGATCATGTTCCTAACTTTATATTGGTTTGCATTAAGGAAATGAGATCATGTTTGAATATTATTCCCAGATAACATAGCGTGCAACCATTCTTAGCCGATTTGGTTAATCCCAGTAATTGCAGAGATCTCTTGAATATTGTGGAAGCATGTTGTGGTGTGGAAGATCATGTTTGAGTCCTAGCTAAGGCATGGCATGATCCACATACATCTATACTACAATTCCTTAGCATATTTTTGTATTAGGTCAAGACCTATTTTGTAAATGTTTGTAATGCCAGCCTTGGAGATTGTTCCAATAGTTGATTATTGTAATGCCGAACTTGATGATCATTCTAAGATTGATGAAGTGTATAAATACTTGTAATTGAGTCGTGGAAAAGGCGTCCTTGTGCAAAAATGGGAAGATAAGGAAAAGGGTGAGGAGATAAGGCAGAGCAAAGCAATGGAACTATTGTACTTCAATGTATTAATCTCAGACATGAAGAAGATCATGATTTTGGCAGTGAGCCACCAGTAGGGTTTAACAACCCTCAAGGTTTAATAGCCCTTATTGTAATCTATCTAGGTCTAGGGTTGAGGCAGTGAGCCTGCTAGACCTAGCTCTGTACTTCATGGCAGTGAACCAGTATGTTCTGGGCCTGTGGAGTGACCAAGCCTGAACATTATTTTTCAAAGATTGCAATGTATTTTGAGAGCTAATCCTCTGCATGGTTTTTCCCCACCTTGGGGTTTTCCATGTAAAAATCTGGTGTCTCTTGTGTATAATGTTGCATCTATGTTTAAGTTTCTAATTTCATGCATTTATTGTTAAATCATAATAATTGTGGATAAGTGATCAATGTTTAAATGAAGAAGTGTTTAATTTTTTGGGATAGATGATTCACCCCTCCTCTTAGTTGTTCAGTGCATTTCAACAATTGGTATTAGAGCCAAGTCCCTTCAAAAAGAGTCTAACAACTCAAGGGATATCCTAATTGGAGTCAGAAGGAAAACAACTACACACCGATGAAACTGAATGCTCATCAAGAGATAACAAAGGAGAATTGTCCAAGGAAGTGTGTCATGAAGAAAAAAGTGTTAACCATCGAAGAAGTTCTAATCCAGAAGTATGCACTAGTAATAAAGCCATGTTTCAAGATGAGAACTATTGGGTTATTGATAGTAGCTATTCAAGCCACATGACTGGTGATAAAAGTAAATTCACAAATCTGGAAGGATGTGATGGAGGGCTAGCTACGTTTGGAGATGACTGTTCTGCTGAAATATGCAGAATAAGATCGATCAATTTTGGTAACAAACAATTTTTTGAAGATGTTCTTTATGTTAAAAATCTAAAGCAAAATCTCTTAAGCATTGGACAGTTATGCAAAAAGGGTTTTAGTTTTGTGTTTGAAAATGATACCCTTGAAATCAAAGAAAAATCTAGAGCTACAATAGCAATTGGGAAAAGGACAAAAGAGAATCTCTATCATCTCAGAAAAAGTGACTTTCTTGGATTCACATCTCAAACCAATGAAAGATGGGTCTGGCATCGAAGACAATGTCATGCAAATCTTGATGTTTTAATAGAAACAAGCCCAGTAAAGGATCTACCAGAAATTGATTACTCAAACAACATCATTTACAAGAAATGTCAAGATAAAAGATTGTCAAGAAAAATCTTGCAGGATAAACAAAGATTCTCCACTGAATGACTAGAATTGATCCATACAAGCCTTTATGGCCCTATAAGAATACCAAGCCTCCATGATGACAGGTGCTTTATGTTTTTTTTAATAATTTTTCTAGAATGACTTGGGTTAGCTTTTTCAAGGATAAATCAAAGATTCTAGATGCACTCAAAGATTTTAAAGAAATGGTTGAAAATGAGCTAAGCATGAAAATCAAGAGTTTGAGAATTGGCAAAGAAGAAGAGCTCACCTCCAACAATTTCAATATATTCTGTGAGACCTATGGGATAGAAAAATAGGTCTCTGTAAAAAAAAAAAGGTAATGGAAGAAGCAAGTAGGACTATTCAGGAAACTACAAAATTAATGTTGGAAGAAGCAAAACTGCGAGATACATTTTGGAAGGAGTTAATTCAAACCACTGTCTATACATCAAACAGAGTTCACATAAAAACCAAAGATGAAAAGACTCCCTTTGAACTATGGTATGGAACAACACACACTGTGAAATACTTCAAAATTTTTGGAAGCAAGTGCCTTATAAAAATGGAAAAGGACAATGCTGAGTATGAGGAGGGCATTTTTCTAGGATATTCTTCTCGGACCAAAGCCTACCACTACTACATCAATAGATTGGGAAGGACTGTTGAAAGTACGAATGTTAAATTTTATGAGAACATTCAAGACTACTCAGACCCAACAAATGAGGATCTACAAATTGAAGCACAAGAAGGTTCCTAGACTATCAGTAACAAAACAAAATGTGATGTGGAAGATCACAGAGCTGCTGTGAATCAAATGAATCTATGCTTGATTGCCAGTATTGACAACAACAATTCCAAAACTGTAGAAGAAAACATGGAAAGTATAACAAAGGTAAATGACTACATCAAAGAGTTAAGAAAGAAAATTAGGCAACTTCAACAAAGACTAAAGGAGGACAATAATGAAAAGACAAAAATTGAGGAATGTCTGAAAAGCAAGACCAAAGATTGCATGAAACTTGAAGAAGTTGTAGATCTAAAAGATGATCTAAAACATGTACGGGCTCAAAGAGATCAATTCAACATGAGTGCTACCAGATATGATAAACTAATGACAAGCCAGAAAAATGATGATGACAAGGAAAACATGAGACTTAAAAGGGGTAAAGATTTTAGAGAAAGTCAAGAAGATGACAAAAGCAGTCAGAATCAAAGAAATAGACCTAGAAGACCATCATTCAGGCAGCCAAACACTCAAAGGTACCCATCCTTCAATGGTTATTGTAATTCATGTTTCAAGTTTGGTCACAAGGCTACTTGGTGTAGAAATAGGATGAATCAAAATGTTTCACCATTCTCTAGTTAGTGCTTCACATGTAATAAAATTGGTCATAAAGTTGTCGAATGCAGAAGTAAAGTAAGCCAGAACTCTATTAGCAACAAATTGGCACACAAGGCAAATAAGTGCAGGAGCCAAGGGAGAAAAGGATATGGCACAAATAGGATAATGGAATCCTTTAGTGGCCATTGTTATACTTGCAATGAATTTGGGCACAAGGCCAACCTATGCAGGTCAAGGATAAATGGAAGGAACAATGATCAGAAAAGTATTGTTTACCTCAACAAGCCTAGACATACTACAAAATACTACATAACTAAGAACATGAAGAAGGAGGATCAATCAAAGTCAAGGATATCAGTTGGAAAAGTTGATCTGATAGTAGTCAAGAAAGAAATGAACAAGATTTGGGTTAGGAAGGGATTAAATGAAGCAAGAGATGAGTCTGCTCCAGACTCTGAAGCAGCTACTTCCTCCGGGAAGTAGATTGTGGTCTATGGCTTAGGGGGAGCCATATTGAAAATTCTAAATCCCCCAGCCAAATAGTCTGTGCGGAGATTTGGCACAAAAATATGTTATATTCCTTGAAAGGATTCTGGTCTGAAAGCCTAAAATGACTAAGTATGAGAAGTGTGCAAAAAAGTACCTTTGTGAGTTGTCTAGACCCAGATGGATGGAGTTAAGCCCAGAATAGTGTACAACACTAAAATACAAGGGTCTGCATTTCTTCACTACTATATATTTTGTTCTACAGTTTTGAAAACATGTTAAGAGGTCAATGATGAATGTTGGATATAAATTCTAGAGTCTCACTAGGAGATATGATGTGACAGGTAAATTGGTAACTCATGCACTAAAGGGACAGGCTGACAGGTCAAGGTGAAAAGATACTGCCTTAGCTACCAATAAAAAATTGACAGGTGCAAATGATATTGTGACAAGGATGCAGAAGAAAAGCTATAGACAGAAGAAGGATGATCCATGGAAATTATTGGCTACATGTGGTGTTGTTGATTGATAAGCATTATTTTCATAAGGTGTCACGATGATTAATAATGAACTGTTAAGTTTCCTAGGAAGAAGGAAAATTCTTGCACACCCTAATGTGCACTTCTAAAAGGAAGTATTCAGAACAGCAAAAAGAAAGGGTTGCATCAGTGCAAGTATAAATCAAGTTGGCTGCTAAGGACAAGAGGATTATAAGATATGAATATCTGACAAAGAGCAGTAAAGTGTTGTGGTGTTGCTGACAGAGAAAATAGTGAAATTGCAACAAGATTTGAAGTTGAGGCTTGTTAAACCAAGAAGAAGAGAAGTTCATCAAGTAAGGGGGAGCAGTCAGCATAGATCTTGGTTCAGAGTAGAAGAGTGCAAGTATGTGCCCTTTGCCATTGATGTCAAAGGGGGAGAGAAGTCATGTGAAAAACTCAGAAAGAAAGAGTGCAGATGTGTAAAGAGATAGGGGGAGAATCTTGGTCAGAAAGAAAGAGTGCAGATGTGTAAAGAGATAGGGAGAGAATCCTGTCTTGATGGCTATTGCAGTTTTTCACATCATATGTTGCCATCAATGACAAAGGGGGAGATTGTTGCAAGTAAGTGCCTAATCAGTGTTGTCATTGATGTTAACATATATTTGTTGTCATTGGTGTCAACTATGTCCTATTCTATTACTTATTTAGAAGCTTTGTGTGTTGAGGATATTGAGAAAATTGGCCTCTCCAAAAGAGACAAGTAAGTTATAGTGAAGTGCAGTATAGACAGTGAGTTGTATGCTGAATAATAGTCTAGTAGATTACTCTGCATTTCTTGCTGCTTGAAGATCTTGGTCTATGGATTGGAAGTTATTTAAAGGGATGTATGAAGTTGCTAAATCATGAGTTTGAGCCTCCAGTGTGAAGAATTAAGAGAATTGCATTCACCAGAGTAAAACCTACTTTCTCTTATTATTCTCTAGTGACAGGGAGAAAGTATTTTTCTCCGCATTCCTTCGCATTAAAGTGTTTTGCTCTATGGTTCTAAAGGGAAGTCTAGGATGATGACAAGTGGCTACAATTGCAATGGTTCATGTTTTGGTGGTCCACAAGCTATCTTTCTTGTATGACAGTTGAAGACAGTGAAGTTCATGTGCTCCAGTGTGAAGAATCTCATGAATAAAGTGGTTTGTGTTTGTGCGGTTGCTCTTGATGATTTCAACATGCTTGTGGATTCCTCATGATCATGTTCCTACTTTACATTGGTCCATGTTAAGGAAATCAGATCGTGCTTGAAAATTATTCCCAGATAACATAGTGTGCAAGCAATCTTAGCCGACTTGGTTAATCCCAGTAATTGCGTAGATCCTTTAAGATTGTGGAAGCATGTTGTGGCATGGAAGATTGTGTTTGAGTCCCAGCTAAGGTGTGGCGTGATCCACATACATCTATACTACAATTCCTTAGCATATTTTTGTATTAGGTCAAGACCTATTTTGTAAATGTTTGTAATGCCGACCTTGGAGATTGTTCCAATGGTTGATTATTGTAATGCCGACCTTGATGATCATTCCAAGGTTGATGAACTATATAAATACTTGTAATTGAGTCATGGAAAAGGTGTCCTTGTGCAAAAATGAGAAGATAAGGAAAAAGGTGAGGAGATAAGACAGAGCAGGGTAGAGCAGAGTAGAGGAACTATTGTACTTCAATGTATTAATCTCATACATGAAGAAGATGGTGATTTTGGTAGTGAGCCTCCAGTAGGGTTTAACAGCCCTTAGGGTTTAACAACCCTTATTATAATCTATCTAGGTCTAGGGTTGAGGCAGTGAGTCTGCTAGACCTAGCTTTACTTTATGGCAGTGAGTCAGTATGTTCTGGGCCTATGGAGTGACCAAGCCTGAACATCATTTTTCAAAGATTGCAATATATTTTGAGAGCTAATCCTCTCTGTAGTTTTTCCCCACCTTGGGGTTTTCCATGTAAAAATCTGGTGTCTCTTGTGTATAATGTTGCATCTATGTTTAAGTTTTCGATTTCATCCATTTATTGTTAAATCATAATAATTGTGGATAAGTGATCAATGTTTAAATGAAGAAGTGTTTAAGTTTTTGGGACAACTAATTCACCCCCCCTCTCAGTTGTCCAGCGCATTTCAACAGAGGAATGAAAGGAAAATGCAAAGAGGGCATGGTGAAGAGGTCTAGTTGCAAAGGTAGTTCAAGCAAAATCTAGTGGGGTTGCAGTCAAATAATGAAAACATGGTGGAGGAGAATACTCCAATTGCTCCAAAAGTGGATGATGTCACTCTATTTCATGAACTTTCTGACTTTACATTGAAAATAAAGAAGGCATGTAAATGCCAACATTAGCTAGCCACAGTTCTGGACTAGTATAGGGACAATGGAAATTATGGCAGGTTGTTGGAATGTGAGGCCAATTATGGTGGTGAGGTTCTAGCTCATGAAGGAAAGAATGCAGGCAGCCCTATTCTGAAAAATGCAAAGGTTGATGACACAGGCTTGTTTGAGGAGCTCCTATTCCTTATAGAAGATAATGATATGGAGATTGAGCATGGGAAATAATAAATTAAAGATTTTTTCTTGATTATCCGACAGGGATATCAGCTTCTTGGTGGAGAAGATTTCTCCATTGAGCATGTGGAAGGCTCATTTTCTAAGCCTAATTTTAAAAACCATGAAGCCAGGGTGGATCTTCACATTCCTATGTGCTTTGAGGAGCTAGAAGACCTCTTTAGGGATGAAATAGATCTTTTCTGCTCAAAATATAGTATCAAACTGGCATTCCCTAAGGATGATTTCTTCTTTGAGAAGATTCCAAGCTCATTTTCTAATCGTATTTCTGGTGGCCTCCCTAAACAACATGGTCACAAGATGGAGGCAACCATCTTTCTAGTCAATCCATAGAAGCCAAAGCATTTAGACCAGCAGAATGATGAAGAATCAGAGCATAGGCATGCGATCAACTCTATCAAGATTTGCATGTCATTTTAGGGGATGCCCTATTAAGCATTTAGCCCAGCTGGAGACAGACCATGAAGAGTCACCACTTGTCATGCTTACCTCTGAGCATGAAGTTGAGCATCAAAATGAGCAGGATCAACCCATTTATCCACCTCTTAGTAATTACATTTCCAATTAGTTTGGGTGGGTAAGTGAGTTTGTTCCTATTCTTGGGGAAGTGCTTTATCAATTTGTTATATGCCAACTCCTTCTCCATCTCATGTTAACTACCCATAAGCATGTAAAGCACTATAAATTATTGAGAAGAGGCAGTTACCTTCAAGAATCAGTCAATGGCTTTGTTTGAAGTCATTTCATTATTGTTAGTTTAGGTTTAGGTTAGGTTTGTTTTGTATAGGGTTCCTTTCAATAAGTTCCCTTGCACAGGTAGCACCCTCATTAGGAGGATATTTTCCTTATTTTTCTTTGTCTTGTTTTCTGGAGGTAGTGTTCAAATTTGTGTTGGTCTAGCCAACCCTTGTTCTTGTTGATGTACCCTTTGACTCTGTGCCCAATGGATTGATAAGGCCTCTAGGCCCCAATGTTTAGCAAGAAAACACCCCTGCATAAGCACCAAAATGTTATCCTATTTTGCCTTCCAACCAAATAGACTAAGGATCGATGAAATCCTGGTGTTTTGACATTTTGAAATGCAAGATAAAACCACCCAATTTGTAATCAAGGCAAGCGTATTGTGTGAAGGTAGTTAAAGAAAAAGAGAAAATAATTATGTTGGTGTGTGTTGTTGATGTGAGGGTTAGCCAGTAGAAGATATCAATTAAATGCAAATAAAGATTAAACTAAGGAATGAAAAATACACAGAAATAATAATAGTGAGAGACAATTTTAACATGGCTCACCCAAACTCAGGCTACATCCACCAATAGAGAGTCCAATATTATTATCCAATAAATCAAACCGATTACTACCATCAATCCCTACAACTCAATACCACTGCAAATGCTACAATACAATATCAACAGAAACCCTAACCCTTAGCTATTTTTATCAAGACTTATGTCAGTTACAAAATAGGGTTTTATTTATGTTGTCCAATAGAAAAATAATACCCCTTGACCCCATCTTGGGGGTGCTACCTCCAAACCCCCACAAGGGGCATTGCCCCTTGACCCCGTTAAATAATTTGGGGGGAAACCGCACCGATAAAAGTGGGGTAAATTTAACCTTCAAGTCTGATTAGGCTCCATTTAACAACAATCTCCCACTTGGAGACTAATCAGACTCCACACCATATCATCTCCCACTTGGAGACTAATCAGACTCCACACCATATCATCTCCCACTTGGAGACTAATCATAACACCACTGACCTTATAGCTCCCACTAGAAATAAGCACCCTAGACTCTGTTGTTTTGATTTTATTATTTTTTAGTCTTGAAGACCAACTAAAGCTAAAGAGGAGCTCAGCTTCTCCCTTGTTACTACCTTTGTAAACATATCCGCTGGATTTCCATCTGTATGTATCTTTTCCAGCCTTAATTGTTCATCATCCAACACCGATCAAATGAAGTGATACCTCAACTGTATGTGTTTGGTCTTTGAATGCAAGGCAGAATTCTTTGCACGATGTATGGCACTCTGACTGTCTGTAAACAAATAACTATTAGTTTGTTGTATGCCCAATTCTTCCATGAAAGATTGCAGCCATATCATCTCCTTGCTTGCCTCTGTTGCAACTACATACTCTGCCTCCGTGGTGGATAAAGCAACCACCTTTTGCAACTGTGAGATCCAACTCACTACTATCCTACCTACAGTAAAGACATAACCTATAGTACTCCACCTAGTATCAATATCCCATGCCAAATTTGAGTCTACATAACCTGCTAAATCAATATTAGAGCCCCCAAAACATAAGTGTTTATTGGATGTACCTCTCAAATATCTGAGAATCTATTTTACCGCATTCCAATGCTCCAATTTGCGATGACTCATATACCTTCTTACTACTCCTACAACATGTGCAATATCTAGTCTCATGCATACCATGGCATACATTAAACTTCCTATAGTTGAAGCATATGGTACCTTGGACATTTTGTCTTCCTCCTCTTGTGTCTTTGGACACATCTCCTTAGTCAATTTCAGATGACTAGGCAAAGGTGTGTTGACAGATTTTGCATTCTCCATATGGAATCTCTGCAACACCTTTTCAACATAATTAGCCTGAGATAGAGTCAATTTTTTGTTCTGCCTATCTCTGCAATTTTTCATACCAAGGATTTGTTTTGCTTCCCCCAAATCCTTCATAGCAAATGATTGTGCTAACTGTTGTTTTAACTCTCTTATGTGATCCATGTTAGACTTTGCTACAAGCATGTCATCAACATATAAACATAAAATAATGTAGTTGTTATTATCCAACCTCTTAAAATAAACACAATGGTCAGAATTACACTGGTTGTAGCCTTGCTCAGCCATAAAACTATCAAATTTCAAATACCATTGTCGAGGTGCTTGTTTTAAGCTATATACACTCTTCTTCAATCTGCACATGAGTTTCTCCTTACCTTTGACCTCAAATCCATGTGGTTGTTCCATATAGATCTCCTCCTCCAAATCACCATGGAGAAAGGCAGTTTTCACATCTAGCTATTCCAAATGCAAATCTTCAGTAGCCACAATACTTAAAACAGTACGAATAGAAGTCATCTTGACAACCAGAGAGAAAATCTCATCAAAATCAATGCCCTTTTTCTATGCAAATCCTTTTACAACTAACCTGGATTTAAATATTTTCTTACCTCCATCTTCCTCTTTCAGCCTATAAACCCATTTGTTTAGTAAAACATTTTTACCCGCATGCAACTTACATAATTCTCAAGTCTGATTTTTCAGCAAGGAGTCCATTTCTTCTTTCATTGTAAGCTCCCATTGAACCTTTGTATCCACCTACATAGCTTCATCATACCATTTCGGTTCACTAGCATTTGTTAAAAAAATAGAACACAAAGAAGGAGAAAACCTTTCAGGTGGTTTACTTAGCCTTGTTGACTGTCTAACATTCACTGGAGTTTGTGGTATTTCTTGTTGTTGTTGTGGAGCATGAGGAACCACTAGAACATCACTATCTAGAGTATCATCTAGCACTACATAATCCTTTTCTTTCTTCTCATGCTACTAGAAATGATCTTTGTACAACACCTTCTCATTGAATACAACATCCCTGTTTCTGACAATTTTTAGATTTTTAACATCCCAAAGCCTATAACCATATTCATTAATGCCATATCCAACGAAGATACACCTTTTTGATTTTGCATCCAGCTTGGTTCTATTTTTAGAATCTACATGTGCATATACTTCACATCCGAAGGTTTTCATAAAAGAATAACTCACCTTCTTACCTATCCATGCTTCTTCTAAAATACCACAACCCAAAGGAACTGAAGGACCTCTATTAATTAAATATATAGTGGTATTGATAGCCTTTGCCCACATGTTTAAAGGCATCCCAATATGCAATCTCATGCTCCTTGCATGCTCCATTATTGTCCTATTCATGCACTCAGCCACTCCATTTTCTTGTGGAGTCCCTGGAACCATTTTCTGCCTATGAATTCTATTAAAGGAACAATAATTCTCAAATTCTTTGTTGCAATACTCACCACCATTATCAGATTTGAGACATTTTAATCTTTCACCTGTCTCATTCTCAACCAAGCTTCTCCATTTCTTAAATGTTTCAAATACATCAAATTTCTACCTAAGAAAATAAATTCAAACCTTCCTAGTTGCATCATCTATGAATGTAACATAATATCGAGAGCCACCAAGAGAAGATACCTGAGTTGGTCCCCATACATCTGTATGCACAAGATCTAACTTTTCATCTTTCTTTTGCTTCCCATCCTTGAGAAAACTGACTCTCTTTTGTTTCCCATACACACAACTTTCATAGAAATCCATATTAATACATTTAAGACTTGGTAGAACTTTCTTAGAATGAAGTACCTTCATACCTTTTTCACTCATATGCCCAGTCTGTTATGCCACAGTGTTGTCTCAGAACCTGCAACAACTATTTTAGTCTCTTCCTGCGAACTTGTAGCAACTGTTCTTGAACCTATTTGGTTTTTCTCTGCAACAACTAAAGTAGAAGGAATAGTATGACCTGTACAAAGATATAAGGTGCCTACTTTCACACCTTTTTCTACTATTAAGGCACCTCTTGTAACCTTCTAATTTTTATCAGTAAATGTAACAATCCAACCTTCATCAACTAGCTGCCCTGCTTAAATTAAATTCCTACTCAGCCTTGGAACGTGTCTTACCTCTTGTAGTAGCCAATGATTCCCATTTTGCAACTTAATCTTGACTCTACCCTTTCCAACAATCTGACAAGGTTTGTTATCTCCCAAATAAACTAGCCCAAAATCCGCTTGGACATAATCAAGAAAATAACTTCTATGGGGCTTAGCATGAAATGAGGCCCCTGAATCTAAAACCCATGAATCATCAGCATTATCTAGGGAAAGAATCAAAGCATCATCTTCAGATTTATTACTTACCACATTTGCCTCCTTATTGTCTTCTTGTTTGTCTCTTTTATTCTTCTGAGACTAGCAATCCTTCTGTCATCTAGATTGGGACCTCTTGTCCTTTGATTTTCCTTGTGACTTCCCATGACCTCCAAAACCTTTTCCTCTCTCCTTTGATCTACCCCTGCTTTATGCATTTAGAACACTACCTGATGTGGACCCTCCTGAGATTTCCATCGCATTTCCTTGCTAAGGATAGCACCAACAACATAATCAAATTTCAAAGTATTTGAACCAGAGATAGAGTTACAGCCATTACCAATCTATTCCAACTTTCTAGCAAAGAACGTAATATCAAGAGAGCCCTCACCTCTTCATCAAATTTCACTTTTACAGAAGTTAACTGACTGGTAATTATATTAAACTCATTTAAATGATCTGTCATAGATCCACCTTCAATCATTTTCAGATTAAACAAATGCTTCATGAGAAATACCTTATTTGAGGCTGAGGGTTTTTCATACAATTTAGCCAAAGCTTTCATCAGTTCACTTGTTGTCGTCGTCGCTTCTGTTATATTGAATGTCATAGATGGTGTCAGGCACAACCTAATGGTTCCCAGTGCCTTTCTATCCAAAAGATTCCAATCCTCATCAGTCATTGATGCTAGTTTCTTGGGTATTCCTTCCAACGGCCTCCATAAATCCTTCTGATAGAGATAATCCTCCATCTACATCTTCCATAACTGATAGTTCTGCCCATTGAATTTATCTAACTTTAATTTACCCCTGTCTACCATTGCTCCCACTTAACCATGAGACTCCCACTCACCTTCCTGCAGACGATAATCGAACATAATCCACTCTGATACCAATTGTTAGGGTTAGCTGGCAGAAGATATCAATTAAATGCAAATAAAGATTAAACATAGGAATGAAAAATACACAGAAATAATAATAGCGAGAGACAATTTTAACATGCTTCACCCTAACTCAAGTTACATCCACCAATAGAGAGTCCAATATTATTATCTGGTAAATCAAACTGATTACAACCAGCAATCCTTGCAACTCAATACCATTGCAAATGCTACAATACAATATCAACTGTAACCCTAACCCTTAGCCATTTTTATTAAGACTTATGTCGCTTACAAAATAGGGTTTTTTTTATGTTGGCCAATAGAAAAATAACTCCCGACGCCTTAATAAAATAATAAAAAATCATTGGAGGTTTCGGAGGTGTACCCCTCGACCCTGCCTTGTATTGTGACAGGGAGCGCGCTAGGGGCACTGCCCCTGGACCCCGTAAGGGGCGCTATCCCTTGATGCCGTTAAATAATTTGGGGGGAAAGCACACTGATAAAAGTGGGGTAGATTTAACCTCCAAGTCTGATTAGGCTCCATATAACAACAGTTGACATGTGTCCAAATCCACAAATTCAAGGAATCGACTAAGTGTTTTGGGCGTAGGACTTCAGGGGTTTCATCTTTTCTCTTCCTTTCCTTTTGGAAGGTGGAAAGCGGAAGGTCCAAAGCTTGACTTCTGTCGACTTATTTTTCAAACGGCTAAGTATTTAGGAAAGCGGGGATTGGGAGTTCTTTCCCAAAAGCAACAAGTGAAAGGCCTAAGTCCTGATCTCCGTCGATTTCTCAAATCAACTAAGTGTTGCAGAGGTAGAGGTCAAGTTCTTCTTCTTTCCAAAGAATGACATAACGGTGAAGGCCTAGCCCCTGAAGCCTGACGATTTCTCTTCTCTGAGACTTTGGAGGTTGGGGTTTCCTCCTTCACCTTTCTAAGACTCGATCAATGGAAGACCGATCGGAGGAAGTCTGATCTGTCGAGGCCTAACCCTTTTGCCTTCCAAGTGCATTTTCTACTATTCTAGACATGACAGGACTACTCAGTGACTTTCTTAGATGCCATTAATGCTTCTTCAAAGCCCAATTACTTGTAGAAAATAGATTTCTTGCCTCCCCATGCCACCATAGCATGTCTTGCATTTAACCTTTGTACCCAAGGCATGGGTGGACCCTCTTGTTTCAGCAGATTTCATGGGCACAACCATGTGGGCACGCTCCAAGGATACATAAATGAGTTATTGTAGTATGGGTGATGGTTTTCCTTGTTGACTTCTCTTTCCATGTCCATGCCTGCTACATTGTGATCTGAAAAGCTATATATGCATGTAAAATAGATATTTTGTTGTTGTTGGTTAGTTGTTCTTCTAGGCTTTTATACTAGTTAGATATTATGTTATCACAGACCTAGTAACACATCTGCAAGAACCAATCAGTTCTAATGCATTGTGCCCGAAGCTGAGCCTTTGATGTCTCTGATAGTGGTTCACCAATGAATGTGGATGGTTATTTTGTGTCTACTTCTCTATAACAAGTATCTTTCTTTTGTAATGGATATTTAGCCTCTATGATTAATATAAACAGAATTCTGCCACTCTCATTGTTCTTACATTATGTTTATTTGATAGATGTAACCTCTATTTGAACCTGCATGAGTCTATGTGATTCCCCTTCAGCATTTGAGATCACTACTATGTTATGTTAGTCCTAGCTAACATTCCTAAATCTTGGTGTATCACCTCCCTTTTAATTTTAGTCTCCTCTCCTTTTTCCTTGGTAATCATTAGTATAGGTTTAGTCAATTCTCTAATCCTTAAACTCAGAAAAAGGAACTAGTCTTCTCTGGAGGTTTGGTCTCAATTGCAAGGTCCCACACCTCGAGACCAATCCCATGTTACTCTAAAATTGTTGGAACTATCAAAGCTTCAATAAAAGGGTGCAACTTTAAGTGATAACAATATCATTACATAACTTTATAAAGTTGTTTTAAACTTTAAATGAGATATGTAACTTAATAGAATCTATGTTTACATATAGCATGTGCAAGTTGAAATACACATTGTGTATTTCAACCTACAATTTTCTTCATATCAAGAATCATTTATATCAAAACTTTATATCTTTGGTATATAATATGAAATCAATTGTCTTGCTATTCAAGTTATCGTGCATCTTTTCACAGTTGATTGATTTATATCACAATGTCATATACATCAACTTGAGTATAATATTGATAGTGAAATTAATAATTTTAAGTTAATATTTTATTATTGAAACTTGTATTACATTTCTTAATACTCGCATGTGTAAATATCAAATAAATCCATTGTAAATATCAAGAAGCATTTATATAAAAAGTTCATTAAATATCTCAAACATAAATTTTTCCATGTCAAATATAAACATAAATGTCCATTTGAAACATAAACATGTCCATAAATAGATGCATAAATGGCCATACATGTCAAATATATAAACATAAATGTTCATACATGTCAAATATAAACATAAGCATGTCCATACATAGATGCATAAATGTCCATACATGCCTAAAATAAACATAAATACATCCATGGACATGTATGATGTCAAATATAAACATAAACATAAATGTCCATATCTCAAACATAAACAGAAACACAAATATCCAGGTCCATATCTCAAACATAAACATAAAAACAAACATGCCCATGTTCATAGATCTCAAATATAAGCATAAATAGAAATGTCCATATCTCAAACATAAATGTCTATCTCTCAAACATTTAAACTAGTTGGTTTGATCATCAAGTCAACTCCTAGTCAAGTGACCCTCACAGTGAGAATCTTACTCTAATAAATGCAAAGAGCCCTGCAATATATATATATATATACATGTTTCCTACATACATACATACAAACATGAGATATTTATTATATGAATTTCAATTTGATAATTAACTCACCTGTCCACTATGGTCAAGTGAATCATGCATCCATACACACTATGCCCTCAAACTAAGATTACCACCTACTACCTCGAGCTACACATGCATGTAAAAAATTAAAAAATAATTTCAAATATAATTTATTTATGCAGGACTACAAGCATATGTTTAAATTTTATGATATAAATTTAACTTAAACTAAAAATTATATACCCATGCCATACCAGGACCCTGAATATCACCATCCTCAATTGCAATGATGGAATCCACTAACTCTTCTGTTATTCTCTCATCTAGTAGTTGTAGCAATGACATGCGCAATGGACTGTGAAGGTGATATGGCATCGATCCTGAAGAAAGCATCTCTACAAAACCCATACCCCCTACAACCTTCTTAAGTGAAGTAGGTCCCATAGGCTAAGCCTATGGAGTGGTAGAATGATCATTAGATGCCTATGCTACTCTAGTATGTGACTTTTGCAGCCCACCAGAGGATCTAACTGTAGGATATGCATCAGAATGTTGCAAGTCAACTATTGGAATCTGTGGATCTCTAACCTAATGCAACCCACATATGAACTAACACCTATCAAAGGGATCCCCAACTATGATGATATCACCTGATATGCTCTCATCAAGTCCTCAAACAAACAACATGTCACCCTATGCATCTAACCCTCAATTGTAATGCACTCTAGATCCTCTAGTGATGGAATGTTTGCAATATGATAGGGATCTAAATGAGTGTTAGGAATTTGTAGGTCAAATAAAACCAATTCCACATAACCCAATAGGAGAATAAGATGCAAAAATAACGATAATGTAAAGATCAAATGAACAATCAACAAGATAAGACAAGATATACCCTGGGAAAACCCTTTTCAGGGAAAACCCTAGCCTCCAAAAGCATCCACACTCAAATGTATTATTCAACAATAAAACATTACAATACAATCAATGAACCTCCATGAATACCTCTAAATCCATCAAGCACCTCCAATGCATACTCCATTTTGTACAAGCATGAATCCACACATCACCTACCATGCTTCACAATATGCACTCATAGGAGAGAGCTTAATACAATGACAGCCTCTCACAAAACCTCCGTTCACCTACAATGAATTATCTAGCCAACCTCAAATAATAACCTTGTGCTTGATTTTATAATTTAAGCTCACATATTACATTGAGAAAACCATGTGCCCCAAAACCATGGGAAACACAAAACCATTAACCCCCATTTGACTATTGATACTAACTTTTCCTAATTAATCAAATAATACAAATAATATCCCATTGTTACAATACAACATAAAGTGGTCCCCAAATAATCACCCAACGTGATTAACCACACCACCTAGGTGCATCACAACTAAATAATTATTTAATTACAACATTATAATATATAAAATTATGCAATGGTGTACAACACCATATCCCAACATTCTCCCACTTGTTGTATACATTGCATAAGGGTCAATCAATGAAATACATCATCATAGGCAAACATGAAATCACATGAATCTCTAGCATGCTTTCGTGCTCCATCAAGATACCTGCAACAAAATCAAAGTGACCACCATCTCAAGCAAGAACTCCTCTCATCCTCCAACGTGCCACCTATGGAAGAAAGAAATATGCCAAGGTGAAGATGCACCAATCCAAGAAATACAAGCATCAAATCCAAGTGATAACATAAGGCTCCATGTTGTTGTCAAAGGTAAAAAAACCCACATGACTGTAAATAGCATCCACAACATATGCTAATACATCCAACCATCCATACCTTGTAGGTATCAATAACATCAATAAACTCATGCCAACAACATATCCAACCCATATACTGCAATCACAAGCTCCATGTATAAAACCTATCAATGAAGAACACATACATCTAGGAGCTCCCACTGTACAGGTAATGTCAAATCTAAAAATAGATCCGAAGCATATCAAGTCTATCAATCAACACTCAAAACTAAGGTCTAGCTAATCAACAAGCCAATGTAGTATCAAGCACAATCACAATGATCCACACATGCATGATAAATCGTTGCATACTCTAACACAACATGTCACCATAACTCTCCCAATTCTAACCATATCAACATGATCCTCAAGAAAGTAGCCATAAGATAAAGAGAGAAAATCTATAAATCATAATGTCCATCTACAAACACCTCAAAGCTCTAAGATGTGTCAAGTATGATCTCCTCTACAACCCCAAATGAAAAGCCTCAACAACACCCAAACATTCAATCTCATAAGATCAAATGAACATATGTAACATGTAACCAACATGGATGTAAGCCTCTCTAATCAAGGTAGATCAAACTCATAACCATTCCATAACCAGGAACAAGCCCAATCACATCTCCTAAACTCTTCATAATGAACATCATAAATCAAACCATATAAACAAAGAGATAACCATGCTAACATCTCTCAAATGAACCCTCCAGAACCAATAACTGTAGCTCAAGATCCATATCTATGAGAAGATGAAACATAAAGTAAAATACATCTAAAAGGATGGGAAATACCTCATAGATGACAAACCACCAAGTAGACCAAGAGTGGGGAATGAGAATGCTCCTCCAAGATACACCAAGCCAAAATGACTCTCTCCAAGAATAATCTCCTCTATGTCTATATCCAGGTGTAAGGCTCCTCGGTCTATTTGCCAAAACCTCCAAAGAGTAACTGTCTCAACAGGTGTCTCTAATCACAAGAGAACTCCAGTCTCACCTAAGTCTCCAAGTATCCATGAGCACTTGTAACTAATCAATACATGCCAAACTCCAAATGCAACATAGCACCATCATGAAGTAATAAAGCAAATGATCAAAGTACTCAATACCAAGAGAACCAACAAGACCACTATCAATGCTCCTACTGCACATCTGCATAATCAAGAAGCCCATCATGACATCATGATCTAACCATCTCCTCTTAGGAGATCACATGCAACAGTGCATACATCCTATCTCAAGAGAACATGTATCATGCCAATACTCTAAGCTAGCATCAAGAGTAAACCATGACATAATATCAACATCTCTAAATCAAGGATAAACATGTCAAACTGACAAATCATAAAACTGACACCTCAACCAAAGACTCAAAGAAGTCCTCCATGGTAAATCAAGATGTCAACATCTCCAATCATATGAAGATAACCATCTACTGACAATGGAAATTAGGATGTCAAAGCACTCTCACTGAAAAAAGAATCATAATCCAAGATCCTCTCCAAGACACCCGCAACCACTGCAGAAGATCATCCATCACAACTGGTGAATCCATATCGCTGCCAAAGCTCCCCTTGAAACATGATACTGAGCTATCCATGACAACAAAGAAACCATCTCCTAAATGAAGATTATCCATGGCCCCAAACCAATCAAGGAATCTTGTTGTAACATCAACAACTCCCAAAAGGTCGAGTAAACCAAAATCTCTAACCAAGAACATAAAACCATCATTGTCAAAAGCTCAAAACCAAAATCTCCAACCAAGAACATAAAACCATCACTGTCAAAAGCTCACATAAAACCATGTATCTAAGATATCCATGAGATTGTGATAAACATGCTACAAGTCCCAACAACTAACTATCCAGGCACTCTAATCATCCATCCTCTCATCCCAATGCAACATGCCAATGTACAAATGACCACAGACAAGGCCAACTAACAAAGTCTACATAAACAATGAATCAATTTGGTGGATAAAGGCAGTCCACATCCAAGTCACCTCATTGTAGCCAAGGGGTATCTAATCTACAAAACTACATAACTTGAAGATCCAAAAAAAATGTAACATGCAAACTCATCATCACACTAGTAATATGCAAACTGAGGTATCAAAGAAGATAACCTGTAGACTCCAAGACTTAAACACCAAATCAACACTAGATTCAGTTTTCCAAACAAGTCCACAACAAGTAACCATAGTCAAGGAACTAATCAAGCATCCAGGAGATAAGAACAATCCCCTAAAACAACACCACAACACCACTTGTAATCATGAATCAAACATCATAGCCCATACCTGTCAATCGTATACATGATTATGTCATGCCAATGCAAAAGTGTACCTAGATATCGATGACACCATAATCATCATCATCATTGTACCTGTACTCAACTTCCATTGAAACAAGGCTCCAAGTCTCACACGCATATCAACCATGTCCTCAAACCAGAAGACAACCTGTCTACATGTCTCCATCAAAGTCCAAACTCTAAAAATACCTATAAACCTATATCAAGAAGCACCAAATCTGAAAACTTGCTATACCATGCTAATGGTCTCATAACAAAATGCACTCCCACAAGTTTGTGCCAAAAAATCTATTTGAATGCACTCATAAATGTACTTTGAATCTCAAGCTCCTATAAGTGATCAAATAAGTACCAATCTCTCTTTGCACACCAAATTGAAAATCTACATGATCTAAACTATAGTGCATTGCAATAGCTCTCCAACGCTTGTCCAAAATCAAAAATCTGATTCCGTATGCAAAAGTTATGAGCATAAAACTGTCCCAGAGCAA
The DNA here is from genome assembly GCA_027924645.1 of Cunninghamia lanceolata. Classification (NCBI taxonomy): domain Eukaryota; kingdom Viridiplantae; phylum Streptophyta; class Pinopsida; order Cupressales; family Cupressaceae; genus Cunninghamia; species Cunninghamia lanceolata. The sequence continues at coordinate 237,241 of BSBN01001957.1, forward strand.
TACCTGGCTTCAAGCACCAAATTCTGACACAAACAGCAAAATCTGGTCATGAAATCTATACCACTATGTAGTGCTCAGAGAGACCTTTTCGACACCTATAAGAAGTTGAAAAATTGATATCATATGTGAAAGTTATGCCCCCCGGAAGAAAAAGCACTCCTAGGGCTAAAAGTGGCCCCTTGGCGGGACATGTACCTGCTGACGTGGTGGTGACTGTGCACTGACTGGGCGAGGTGGGACCCACTATGTGGATGTGGCATCTGACTGGCGTCACATAGTGAGGTGGTGGATTTGAAAAAGTTTTCCAATTTGTCTTAAAAACTCCATTGGACCCAAAAGCATATTTAAGGGAGGTTTGAAATTTCTAAGGTCTAAAAATAATATTTATTTTATGCATTGTCATTAAATATTTCCACCGCCTTCTAAAGTTTTTAATAAATAAAATTTTTTGTTTTAAAATGCCCACATGAGGGGCTCCCATGGTCGCCGACGGTTAGGTTGCCGGCCCAGCCAGCTGAGCGCTGATGGCCATGCGGGGGCCGGCAGGGCCGACCGACTCTGAGCCAGCAGTACCCGCCAGTACCCCCTTTGCACATTCTACTACGCAAGGGTATAGGGCAGTACCCCCCCTCTGAATATATTTATTTTTGTTTTAAAAAAAACATATCTTGATTTCATTTTTTTTCTCCTCTATAGTTTTTTTAATTGAAATTTTTCAACTATAGAAATCTTTTTCAATTGTGTAGGAAAATTTTTAATTTAACCAGGCGTACCTATGACTGCGACGGCCATTAGCGGTACCACCAAACCAGGGGGCCTAAAATATTTTGCCTTTTGCTCCTGTGGCTGAATATAGGCATGTTATATGTTTTTCTTCGCCTCTCGGGCCTCCTAGACTCAATGGTGAGATCCATTTTGTCCTAGGAGGTCATCTGTAGAAATTCCTCCTCAAAACCCTCATCAGCTAAACTAAGAAAACCCTCTTCAGCCATGATTTTTCAATCACCTGATCTGCAACATGCACAGCAAATCTCCAATACCCAGAACCCCCAATCTGGAATAAAAACTTGCACAAAACCTTATAATGCCTTCAATCCTTCCATGCATTAACATGGCTTCCATTTTGCACCTGGTCTACACACACAAGGGTTATACACATCTAGGGAGCTCACACCTCCCTCAACCAGAAACATGGCTTTGATACCACATGTTAGGAATTTGTAGGTCAAATAAATCCAATTCCACATAACTCAATAAGAGAATAAGATGCAGAAATAACCATAATGCAAAGATCAAATGAACAATCAACAAGATAAGACAAGATATACCCTGGGAAAACCCTTTTCAGGGAAAACCCCAGCCTCCAAAAGCATCCACACTCAAATGTATTATTCAACAATCAAACATTATAATACAATCCATGAGCCTCCATAAATACCTCTGAATCCATCAAGCACCTCCAATGCATCCTCCATTGTGTACAAGCATGAATCCACACATCACCTGCCATGCTTCACAATATGCACTCATAGGAGAGAGCTCAATACACAATGACAGCCTCTCACAAAACCTTCATTCACCTACACTGAATTATCTAGCCAACCTCAAATAATAACCTTGTGTTTGCTTTTATAATTTAAGCTCACACATTACATTGAGAAAACCATGTGCCCCAAAACCATGGGAAACACAAAACCATTTACCCCCATTTGACTATTGGTACTAACTTTTCCCAATTAATCAAATAATACAAATAATATCCCAATGTTATAATACAACATAAAGTGGTCCCCAAATAATTACCCAGCGTGATTAACCACACCACCTAGGTGCATCACAACTAAATAATTACTTAATTACAACATTATAAAATATCAAATTATGCAATGGCATGTACAACACCATATCCCAACAATGAGTAGGTGACCTGTGTGGATAGCTCATCAAAAACCATCCCGTGTGATCTATAGATATCATCTAAGTCTGCACAGCAATCTCAGCAATACTCTCAATTACTTCCCATTAGGAATCAATGACCAGATGATCACTAATACCACTGAGGGATGGAGAGGTTGTAGTCATCCTCTCACCAACCAAGTTCTTATAAGTAGGAGGCTATCGATCTAGATGACAATATGCATCCATGTTGCATACCCTACCACACCCTTGCCTCAAATGTGGAGGTAAATCTAAATAGTTGACATTGAGGCCTAAATGAGCCTCAACATGCAAATGCTATGTAAAAAATAGTGGAATTTGGTCATTATTTGGATAACAACCATGGGCAACAAAAAATCTAGGATAAATCAATGGTGCCATCTGAGGGCATACACACCAAGTCACCTAATATGCCCTAACACTAGTTTTGGGCACATATTGAGGAAAACATTGTGACTTAAGAGTCTCTTTTGGTACTCTTAGTTGGACTTCATTTAATGGAACATCACTAGAAACCTATGCCCACATTTGGGCAAGAATAGTTAATTTAACGTCTCATCGGAATATGCACTAACACCCCCTAATGAACTTCTAATACGAACTAAACTATCCAAAATCTTCTCACAATTAGATCTATAAACCCCACGGTTTGAGGGTCCTCTAAAATTAACCTCAATCTACCAATCTCTCTATCTGTATGGCCGAAAAGTGAACCCATATCTCCCTATCACATTTATATATGTAAATATACTTGAGAGAAGGAACATAACATGATATGGTTTGTATGTGTGTTAATTTTCTCTTTTAAAATTAAAGACATAAATCTAGGAAAATAATAGATAGATAGCTACTTCACTATACATCCTAGATTATCATATTTTTAACTTATATAAATAAATTACTCAAGAGACATAAATAGGTTAAATGATTACTACACAAGCATTTCAACTCACAAGTTCTAAAGTACAAGGCAATAGCATTTAATGAAAAATGAAGTCTATTTCATTATTAGATACTTGTAACTTACAAATTGCATTTCATTTAATGAAAAATGAAGTCCAAAGTTTTTAGTGCTTTCTCTTCTTGTTTCCTCAGGTTGAACCATTTTAGTGGCCTTTTATGTACTAATGGATATTTAATTTTCTTATCCATAGGTTGACAAGGATGTGATGAAGGCAACAAGAAAATCATTTAACTAGATAATGATATCAGATAGTGACTACACATAATTTGAGAACTTACAAATTATGAGTGTGATCAACTAGAATAATTTAATCTTTTTAAACATATTGAAAACATAATTAACTTTAAATTTTGTAAACTTCTATTGAATGTTTTCACCGATAATGCTACACACTTTTCCACATAATAGATATCTAATTTATGAAAATTCAAGGAATATATAAAGCACTTTCAATCAAGTCTACACATGAACTATATTATTCCTACTCTTTCCATTCCTATGCAAGAGCATATTATTTAAGGGTCCATATTAATTAACATTTGGTCATGTATGTATGTGTGGATGTAAAATGTATCATGAATAGTAATATCATACATGTTATCTATAATGCTTATTAACAAAACATGATAATGCAATGGAGCTATAACAAGGTGAATCAATCAATAGTCTAAAAGGGGTTTCACAATCAAGATCATGTAACAAACAAATGAACACAAAGCCTCATTAGGATATATAGTATGTGCCATGTGGGGTTATTTTCCTTTTTGTTTTCATTTTTCATGATCCATCATGTAATCTTGATCAAGTTGATAACCTATATACCCTATTTTTGATTAGGAGTCAAACAGGTTTTGAAGGGACCCAAAACCTTTTACAACCAACCATCAAGCAAACAACAACAAAAGGAACACCATCAACAAAACCTCAACACCACCAAACATTAGCATCCCGGATGCTGACCCAAAAAGAAGTAGCAACAAAGTTGCAACCAAATGCTACAAAAATCCCTCAACAAACCCACAGAATAGGTTTAGAAAGGACCCAACAAACCACCAAACAATAGCTACCTAAAGATGATCCACTCAGAAATAGTAGTATCTATGCTTCCAAGAGCCTAGTTAAAGAGAGGACTCCCTAGGACCATCCACAACCCAGGTTTTGAAGGGACCCAAAACCCTATACAAATGCTTTCTAACAGAATAAACATAGCCAAACCACAGCATAAAGAACACCAACAGCGATCTTGTAACAACAGGTTTTGAGAGGATCCTGTAACCTTAAGCAAACATTTACTCAATAGCATCGAGTAACTTGACCCAGAAAGAAGCATCAGCCATGATGCATCTAGGAGCAAAGTCTTCATATCAAGAACTGAAGCGGGCCCACAGCGCTACATTGGAGGGCACCAACCGTCTCCTTCATCATCAAATCAATCTTTATGTCAAAACCTATTTTCCATTTAAATGAGAGCCATATAAAACCATAGGACCATAGCCCACACACTCTCCAGGGTTTGAGGAGACCCATGGCTATTACATTTCTTAGATGGGTCTGAGAAAATATTAGATCTGGACCCAAATGCCCATCATGCCTACCATCTGAAGCATCCTCCAACACACCTCTCCGTTGCTCCTCACTCAAGGTAAAAACACAAGGCTTCTATTTTATTCTGGCCCTTAATCTAAAAACCTCAGTATTAGGAATCAAAAGCTTCCCAATCTGGGAAAAACTCCTCTTGAAGATAGCCTTCATAGCAGGAGAAAAAGGGACCTGAAACATCCCATCCAAAGTCTCCCCTAAAGAGAGGGTGTAAGCTGACCTAGCCAGGTCCAAATCAAGGGTAATATGGAACAAGGCCAGAGACCCAGGCCCCACAACCTCTCCACAAATGCCAATGTGTCCACCAGTGAAGAAGAGAGAGGATGCCACCATGTAAGACAAAGCAGCCTCCTAACAAGCACCCTGCTTGGTCACTGTCTTGGAACAAATCATACAACTTTTTGTTGTTCAGAGGTAACCTCTGCATAGGCCCAGATCCAAACAACCACAAAGCTTCTCGCTCAAAGGGAAACCAAATAATGCTTCACCTTTACTCTGCGGTGGATCCCAAAAAATAGAGCAACCCAAACTGCCCTGGCAGGTCTCTGACCAAACCAAGAGGCGTTCATCCACTATGGCCATCTTGAACCGCTGTGTCTAGCGTCTCTAGGTGCTCTCTTCCCCGCCATCTGCCTTAGCTCCCTACCCTTCCTTGTCTTTGTTGAAATACCCATTGCCCTCGCTACCTCTCTCGTTCCCACTTGCCATTTTTATCTTATCAATTAAATAAAACTTACTAGGAGGTTTGAATCTGGGTTGTTGGCTCTACAGTCTGAAGCCCCACCATTTCACCATAGAGTCTCCCCTCTTGGAGGGTAAGCAACCCCAATTTTTGGCGTGGTAGAGGGCAACCCCGTGGGGTTTGAATCTTGGTTATTGGAACTACATGCAAGAAGCCCCACCATTTCACCAAAGGGTCATTCCCATAACCTATATACCCTATTGTTTCTTAGCTTCTTGAGGTTTAATAATCTTTCTATATCCATGTTCATGCTCACCTAGTCTAGTTTCTCTATATCCTATATTTTTCATTAGATTGTATTCAAGAACATAGATATTTTTGAATGATTTTTTTGGAGTAGGTGATGATGGTTTGGGAGATGTATCTTTCCATAATCCCTTTCACATATACATGTCTCCTTTAAGTCTATATATGATTTACATATTTTCCCATAGATAGAATGATCCATATGTATAATAATGGAATGTCATAAGCCTTAAGATCCACATGATACTCACCAAAACTATAAGTCATAAAGTCTAATGGACCCCAATCATCTTCATGTAAGACACTATGATCATTGACTAGGGTTTCATTTTGTTTAACACAATTGTTAGATGTATCAATTGTATGGTAACATCCAAGTGGTTTTGGATCTATGTTAACACAAAAATATTTTGAAACCTAGAAGATACCACTTTCATAGTATGCAACCAAGGATCCTAGAAAGAAGAATATTCTTATTTGATTTGTTGGGCATCACATGGAACAAGGTATCTAAATTGGAAGTAGTGGAGATTGAAAGAATAATAGTACTCAAACATGTCCTAGGTTTTTTGTTATTAAATTATCTAATATTTAAGTATAAAGGTTGAATTTTAGATATGTCTACTTTCAATTAACTCGAACAATATTTAGTATATATGTTTAAAGTAGATCCATTATCCACTAGAGATCTTTTAATAGTGAGTTTTCCACATTTCACAATGATATATAAAGGTAAAAATTTATTAAGAATGTTATCATGTGGAATCTCCTTATCCCCAAAAGATATATCATGATTATCCTCATGTCCAAGAAATTTAATCAAAATATTTCTTCACTAGATTTTTAGCATCAAGGTGATGTCCATACTAAGTCCTATGAAGAAAGTTTTTCTTGTGTGTTCTTCATTTTTTGAATGATATCATAGTCCTTTTAGATATATCTTAAGTTGTAGATAGAAGATTCATTTGGTCATGTATGTATGTGTGGATGTAAAATGTATCATGAATAGTAATATCATACATGTTATCTATGCTTATCAATGAACCATGATAATGTAATGGAACTCTAGAACAAGGTGAATTAATAAATAGTTTAAAAGGGGCTTCATAATCAAGATCATGTAACAAACAAATGAATCAATTTGAATGAATCCCTTTCATAGATACATGTGTCCTTTAAGTCTATATATGATTTACATGTTTTCCCATAGATAGAATGATCCATATGTATAATAATGGAAAACCATAAGCCTTACGATCCACATGATACTTACCAAAACTATAAGACATAAAGTCTAATGGACCCCAATCATCTTCTTGTAAGACACTATGATCATTGACTAGGTGTTCATTTTGTGTAACACAATTGTTAGATGTATCAATTGTATGGTACTAGTCAAATGGTTTTGGATCTATGTTAACACAAAAATATTTTGAAACCTAGAGAGTACCACTTCCATAGTATGCAACCAAGGATCCCAAACAATAATATTCTAATTTAATTTGTTGGGTATCACATGGAACAAGGTATCTAAGTTGCAAGGAGTGGAGATTGAAAGAATAATATTACCCAAACATGTCCTAGGTTTATTGTTAAATTATCTAATATTTAAGTATAAAGGTTGAATTTTAGATATGTCTACTTTCAATTAACTCAAACAATATTTAGTATATATGTTTAATAAAGTAGATCAATTATTCACTAGACATCTTTTAATAGTAAATTTTCCACATTTCACAATGATATATAAATGTAAAACTTTCTTAAGAACATTATCATGTGGAATCTCCTTATCCCCAAAATATATATATCATGATTATCCTTATGTCCAAGAAATTTAATCAAAAGATTTCTTCACTAGATTTTTAACAAAAAGGTGATATGCATACTAAGTCCTATGGAGAAATTTTTTTTTGTGTGTTCTTCATTTGTTGAATGATATCATATTCCTTCTTTTTAGATATATCTTAAGTTGTAGATGGAAGATTAATTGTTTTAGGAGGAATGTTAGTGTTTGGAAAATTAATTTTTTCTCCTCTTGCCAAAATTTAATGCATATGTCATACAAGGTCAAGTGAATGTAGTTGACCATGAAAATAAGGTCTAGGTTGTGGAAAATTGAGTTCTTACATTTTCATCCTAGATTTTGATTAGTATGTCCTACAAAATCAAATGAATTTGGTCTATCATCAAATTAAGACATATTTATTAATGGATTTGGATCAAAAGATACATGATAAGGAAGTAAATTCAAATACACACTATAGTCTCTATGCCTAGAGAATTATTTAATGAAATCACTAGCTAGAGAGTTAAGATATGAATAGAACATACAAGATTTATCAAACCAAATCAATGTTCTACCCTTGAGTTAGAATCTAAACTCTATAATCATGATAACATCATCATTAGTATGTTTAAAATTAGCAAGCAAGAATGTTTTGACATACAATGAGGCATCAGTAGATCCATCATAGTCATCATTCAATTCTCCTTCAAATCTTACGTATTAAGCCTACATTAGCATATCACACTTTTATCATTTCTATATATTAGACATTTTAGGGTTTCAAATTTACAACTTAGGGTTTCACATCCACATTTTAGGGTTTCAAATAAATGTTTTAGGGTTTCAAAACACATGTTCAAGGTTTTTAAATAGATGTTTTATGGTTTCAAAATTCACGTATTAGGGTTTCAAAATGATGTTTTAGGGTTTCAATTTAACATTTTAGGGTTTCAAATTTTACATTTTAGGGTTTCAAATCTATCCAAATTTTGGCTATAAAACATTGAAACCATATTATAATTTTTATGCAACTTAAATGAAGTAAAAAAATGTAATTTTCATAGCTGGTGGAAGATAAATACCTAGTAAAAATAGAAAATTGTGACCCTGTTGACATCGTCAGTACATTGAACACCTTTGTGCGAAGCCATGTGGACATTTGGTGGAGTTTCCATGTACAGAGCCATCCTCAACATCATTAAGGTAAATTGTGAAAAAAACCTTCATTCACTATTGCTAAATGCAGCCTATCGAGTAGAAATGATAGGCAAAAATGACTTTTTCACCTCATATAGTATTTTTAAAAAATATATTTTTCCCCATCCGCATTCAAAATTTTGATGGACTCCCAAGTTTGGGACACAGTATTGTGGGTTTACCCAAAAACTTATGATGCGTGTTATGGTCACACATCATAAGGCATCTTTGGTTGGAAATGATGGACCCAAAATGGAAATTTTAAGTTGGTGAGTGGATTATGACAAGCTTATGACAAGTGGAAGGAAAATCTTATTTTTAACTTGTGGACTCATCTTGGGATTTGGGTGTTAGATTTCTAACTAAGGATTTGGGCAGGCCACTTTTTTGGGTGGTTTTATTTCATGGTTTCCTAATTACCATTTGATGGTTTCATGTATTGTGTCTCCTATATATTGGGTGCTTGAGATGGAGGTCGAAGGTGTGAATTTTGTAGGTATTGTTATGCTGTTAGAATTCTTCCAAATCTCTAGATGGTGATACTCCTGTGAAGGCTTTCTCAGAAAGTGTATTATAACTATGTTGTTTACTAAATAATACATTGGGCTACTTTAGATTGTCAGGTTTTCCTCCTAAAATGGTTTTCCCCGTGTACACTTGAGTTATGGTATATTGTTTATTTTATGTTTATATGTGTTTCTACTTTCTATAATTGTAAAAAGATTAAAATTTGCACAATGTTCTCTTTAAAATTTTCATGTAGGAAGCATTTCTACGTACCTTTCTTCCTTTCATTTGGTATTAGAGCCTGATCACCTCAGATTATAGGTGTTGGGTAGAGTATTTTTTGTAGTAATCTTTGCTTGAGTAGGAGTTTACGCATAGAGGGTTTTGATCTTATTGCAAGAAGAGATGGAAAGCACATTAAGGATAGAGATGGATAAACTCTCAAGCACCAACTTTGAGTTGTGGAAGCTCAAGATGGAGGATGTTCTCAGAGACCAAGATCTATGGGTTGTATATTTGTATCCAAACCTACAACTACATCACAAGAAAACTAGGACAAGATGGATAGAAAAGAAAAGGGTCTTATTAGACTTAGTTTGTCTAATTCAGTGCCGTTGAATGTGCATGAAGAGACTACTGTAATAAATATTTGGAAGAATCTTGGAGAAAATTTTCAGGCTAAAGCCCTTGTGAATAATATTTTCCTAAGAATGAAGTTTTATACCCTTAATATGGAGGATGGTGGATCTATGGCCAAACATCTAAATTCATTTAATATGGTAGTTATCCAATTACACTTTGTGGGAGTGAAGATGGAGGAGGAGGATCATTGTATGACTTTATTGTGTTCTTTGTCAGATTCATGGGACCACCTGGTTATTGTCATTGGGAGCACTACCACCAAGTTCAAGATGGATGAAATGGTTGCATATTTGATTTTTGAAGAAATGAGAAGGAAGACTTATGAATTAGCCAAGGATGCTTTAGTAATTTGTGTAATATCCAAAGAAAAAGGAAAGAAGAAGGATAAGACACAAGATAAGTCTAGATCCAAATTCTATGGGAGATCTAAATCTCCTGGCAAGTTCAAGGTGAAATCTTAGAACTATGGCAAAGCTAGAAATCTTAGAAGAGACTGTAAGGAGGAGGAGGCGAATTAGAAAAAGGTTGACTCTGATGATGAGTTTGAGAGATCCTCTCAAGATGATGGTGATGCTTTCATCATTGCCTTGGCTACTCATGCATCGAAAGGTGTGTGTTTGATAAAGTCTAGTGCCTCTTTCCACATGACCTCACATTTGGGTTGGTTTACAAAATATGAATAATATTATGGTGGGAAGGTGTACCTTAGACATGATTCTCATCTAAAGATCATTGGCCATGGAGGAGTCCTAATTTGATTCCTTGATGGATGAGTGAAGGGGATCAATGGTGTACTACATATGCCTAGTTTGGAACAAAACCTGATTTCTCTAAGTAAAATTAATGATGTGGGTGTGTAGGTTATTTTCTCAAGTGGAGGGTGTAAGATGGTTAAAGAGCAATGATGTTTGCTAAGGGTGTCTAGATTGGCACTCTATTTTAGCTAGATGCATGCACGGATGAGTGCAATAGTTTTTTTCTTCCTACAATGAAGAGATATGTAGAATCTTCACCTTCACCATTAGAACTAGTTGCAAAGAGGTGTGTTGCATCTACTTCCAATGTTCATGCTTTTTGGGTACCTAAGGGTAATCATTCTTTGGAGACAAAACTTCCAATAGAGGAAATAGTGGTATGGCACTAGTGCATGGGTCATATAGGTGAGAAGGGTCTATGGACCTTGAAAAATAAAAATCTTGTTGAGGGATTGAATGATTGTAACCTTGAGTTCAGTTTTTGTGAACATTGTGTTTATGGAAAACAAAACCATGTTTAATTTTATTCTAGTTCTCATAAATCTTCCAACATATTGGACTTGATACATTTTGATGTTCTTGGTTCTGTAAGTGTTCCTTCAATTTCAAAATCCATATATTATGTATCTTTTATTGATTATTATAATAGAAGGATATGGGTATATTCCATTAGGAGTAAATCTAAAGTCTTTAGTTAGTTTAGGGAGTTTAAAGCCCTTATAGAAAATTAGAGTAGTAAAAAGATTAAGGTTTTGAAGATTAACAATGGTGGTGAGTTTTGTTTAGTAGATTTTGATAGTTTATGTAAAGATCATGGAATAGAAAGATATAAGACAACTCCCTACACCCCTTAGTAGAATGGTGTTGTAGAAAGAATGAATAAGATGTTGATGGAGAGGGCTAGGAGTATGCTTAGTGGGACTGATCTGAAACAATTTTTTTGGGTAGAAGTGGTTACGATGTCTTGTTACTTGATTAATAGGTCTCCTACATCAACTCTTGTTGAGAAGACACCCATGGAGGTGTGGTTGGGAAAATTTCCCTCATTGAGACATCTTTAATTATATTGTTGTGAGGAATACACACATGTGCCTATGAAGAAGCAATCAAAGATGGAGAATAAGGTTGTTAAACGTATCTTCATCAGTTATAACATCAGTGTGAAAGGGTGCAATATTTGGGATCCTATCGATGAAAAAGTTTTGTATAGCAAGAGTAGTATCTTCAAAGAGGTAAATCCTTCTTCAATAGTTTTAAACATATGGTTCAAGTACACCCAAAGACTGAGAAAGTTGGAATTGAAGCCCACAAAGGATCTAATGAGGAAGAGAGCTTAGATAGTTCAGAGAGTTTCAAAGAAGAAATTGATCCTCCACCTTAATTTTTGAAAAGATCCACTCAACAAAGATAGTAGCTAGAAAGGTATACTCCTTTTGATTGGAGATATATATCTTATTTGATTACTAACATTGATGAGCCTAAGACTATAAAAGATGCTGTGGGTATGAATGTTGCAAAGTCCTAGAAGGTGGAGATGGATGAAGAGATGGTTTCTTTAAGGAAAAATGACACATTGGACATAACTCCTTTTCCTAATGGACAGAAACCCATTGGATGCAAATGGGTGTTCAAAATAAAAACAAGTTCAAATGATAGTGGTGAGAAGTACAAGGAGAGATCAGTTGTGAAGGGCTATTCCTAGGTTGAGGTAATAGATTATGGTTAGATTTTCTCCCCTATAGAAAAGCTGGCATCCATTCAATTTATATTGTCTATTACTACAATGTATAATCTTGAGGTTGAGTAGATGGATGTGAAGACGATGTTTCTTCATAGTGATTTGAAGGAAAAGATTTATATGACATGGCTAGAACACGACATTGAGAAAGGCAAAGAACATTTAGTTTATAAGTTGAAGAAATCTTTGTATGGTCTTAAGCAATCTCCTAGGATGTGGTACCAAAAGTTTTCAATTATTTTCTGTTAAGCTTGGGGTTTCTGAGATTGAAATAAAATCATTTCATGTACTATAAGATGGACAGTGATCATATTCTCATTATTATATTATATGTTCATGATATGCTATTTTTCAATAATGGGAAGGGTTTGATTTTTGAATTAAAGTCTTAGCTTTCAGCACAATTTGAGATGGACTTGAGGGCATCCAAGTACATCTTTGGGATGGAGATCAAAAGAGATAGAGTGAATAGAAAGCTTTGGTTGGGCCAAGGTAAGTATATTAACTCAGTGTTGGAGAGGTTCAGCATGCATCAACTTGTAGGCCATTGTGTGTTCCTATTATGATGGGGACAAAGTTATCTGTTGAGAAATATTTGACTTCTCCCAGTGAGATAGCGGATTTGAGCAGAGTACCTTATGCTAGTACAATTGATAGTTTGATGTATGTTATCCAATCTACACAAGACCAAACATTTCCCAATAGTGGATTCCTTAACTAATTTATGGTTAATCCTAGGTGGGTACATTGGGATGCCTTGAAGAGGGTCTTCAAGTATTTGTGACATACTTTCAAGTATTCTTTATGCTATCATGGTTATCCTATAGGGGAATGACATTTAGTTTGTATTCATGAATTTGTGGATTTAGATTGGGCTAGAGATGTCGATAGTAGAAGATCCACCATTAGATACATTTTCACTCTGTTTGGTGATGCAATTAGTTAGATGAGTAAGCAATAGGTTGTGGTCACTTTGTCCACTATAGAAGTAGAGTACATGATAGCTACTCATGCTTGTAAGGAAGCCATATGGCTTAAGATATTGTTTTCAAATATTGGGCTAGACACAGGAGCCATAATGGTTCATTATGATAGTTAGAGTGTCATATGTCTAGAAAAGAACCTAACCTTTCATGCGAGGATGAAGCACATTGCTACACCTATTCTATAGTGTATATATGGTTATGAGTAGTCAACTTGTGAATACCTTAACTCTTAATTAAGTTATATAATCATTAATATAGTCTTATATTGTATGTTAGGCCGGCTTGGGTGGAAACCATGGCATAAGTATGGTATATATAGAAGGTAGAGAATAGTTATTATCATCATATTAAGTATTGTGTTCTTATTGAAGACTATTGGAGGTATCCCCCTCCAAGTGGATTGGGAGGTTGGCCCCTTGAAGTGGCATATTATTATCAAGTATTTGTAGCATTTTTCCTACTATATTCTGCTATTGTGCAAGTTGTAACAATTTTATTACAAGTGGTATCAAAGCATGATCTTGGCATTGTGAAGGCAAGAAACAAAGAGATTTTTTATTTTGGACGTCGTTTTGGGAAGCACATATCTCTCTCATTTTTTAATATTTTTGGAGAGTTTTTCAAGAACATATTCAAACTAATACAGTCCATATTTGAGGTGAATTGGAGTAGAATTAAGAGAGTTATTGTAGAATTAAGGTTTCCACCATTTTCACTCCTGGGGTTACAATTCAGTGATTTTTTTCCTAATTTATGGAGGGTTGAACAATGGTACATTGATATATCTATAATCATGATTTTAAGGCATTTGGAGTAGATCTAAGGAAGTTATTGTGAAATTAGGGTTTCCACCAAATTCACTTTCAAGGCTACAAATCATCTAATTTCTTCAAATTTCTTCTAAGAAGTGAGATCTAGGCCCTAGTAAGCTATAGGAAAAATTTTAGATTAATTGGATTTGTTTTGTGTCATTTATTACAAAATTATTTTGTTGCACCATGACAAGGTCTTCCACAAGAGGCAAAAAGAATGCATTCACTCCTTAGACTCATGATAAAGATAATCCAAATTAGTGGAAATGAGGGGTACTAGAATGATTGATAATATAAGAGAAGAAACCAATAAAATTAAGGATAAAATCTTGTTAATTATGATAGAGCAAATGCAAGGGTTGACTAAGACAAGTGATATCAAGAACATGATGGAGAAATTTGTTTATGACTAACATCCTAGAGATTCCAAATGTATGGAGTCACACAACAAGGCTTGGGAGGAAGAGGAGTCTCGTAAGGGGAAGGGTGCTTTTAGGTTTGAGTCAGACCTAAAGATGGATCATCTCCTAAATAATTCAATGACTATCACTCATATGAGATCTTAGAACCTGTTACAAATGAGGAATATTCAAGAAGAAGTAGAAAAAGGAGGAGGAGGAGCAAGAGAAAAAGAAGGGGAAAAAGAAGGCAAAGAAGTAAAACCAATAACATCTTGCCATGCATTGTCACTACTTCTAGAGAAATTTGTAAAGGATTACCTCCTAAAGGAAATTTTAGTCAAGCCATTCAATCAATGCTAGGGTACCATCTACCACCCTTCAACTCTTTATCAAAGGTACATAAAAAGGTTAGAGGAATGAAAGAATGCATTCATCACCATCAAGAGGTACCCTCTTGTTTGAAGGAGAGAATGGTAAAGGCGTGAAACATAATGAAGAGGCAAGTGGATCAATACAAAATTCTAACATAGACAATGCGGTTAGATGCAAAGGCAAGACACACCTTAGACCTAAAGTTAATTTTCCAGACACACATGAAGAAGATGAGGACATGGACAATCCCAAAGCACCTCATTAAATAGAAGTATTTGTTGGTTGAAGTTACCACATGGGAAGATGAATATTTTATGAAGAAGCTACCACAATTGATTAGCATTGAGGACAACGCTTTTGTAAAGGTGGGGGGCAAGCGACACCCCTAATCCTATAGTGTGAATATGGTTATGAGTAGTCAGTTTGTGGACATCTTAACTCATAACTAAGTTATATAATCATTGATAGTCTTATATAAGTTTTTAGGTTAGCCTGAGTGGCATCCCTATAAGTATAGTATATATAGGAGGTAGATGTTAATTATTATCATCATATTGAGTATTGTGTTCTTATTGAAGACTATTGGAGGTATCCCCCTTGAAGTGGATTAGGATGTTTCCCCCTCAAAGTGACATTATTATCAAGTATTGCAACATATTTCATATTATATTCTTCTATTGTGCAAGTTGTTTCATTACACACATTAATGTCTAGTAGCACTTTGTTCATGATATGGTAGAGGATGGAAGGGTGATGCTAGATAAGGTTGATACTTTGACGAATGTTGTTGATTCATTGACAAAGCCCACAAGCACAGACAAGTTCAAGTGGTGTAGTGAGTCTATATACCTCTCAGCCTCTAACAATTAGATTTTAGTGTTGGTGAGTTTCACCTTTACTCTTGCAACGTATTCAATGAGTGGGAGAATTTTAGAAAAGGTGTCTCAACCTTGCTCCTAATGTTAAGAATACAAAAAGTGTGATTTTCAGGTTATCTAAAATAGAAAAGCTTCATTTTTGGGCTTGGAGTTAGTTTTTGGCCAAAATAAAAAGTCATGTGCATATCTTCGATCTCTACAATTTTAAAAAAATGGGCATCGGCCTCTTGAATAAAAAGTTATGACCTTTGAAAGTTGGGCCTCCCACATTGAAAATATAAACATTTAGGACACATTAAAGAGTTGTAAGGGGGAGTTGCACTTGTTGACCAACTTATGGTGTGTGTTATGACACATCATAAGACATTTTTTGTTGGAGATAATGGAGCTCAAATAAAACACCCAAGTTGGTGAGTGGATTATGATGACCTTATGACATATAAAAGGAATATGATATTTTTATCTTGTGGACTCATCTTGGGATTTGGGTGTTGGATTTCTAACTAAGGATTTGGGTGCCACTTTTTTAGGTGGTTTTAGCTCATGGTTTCCTAATTACTATTTAATGGTTTCATGTATTGTGGCTCCTATTTATTGCATGCTTGAAATGGAGATTGAAAGTGTGAGTTTTGTAGGCATTATTATGCTACCATAATTCTTCAAAATCTCTTGTTGGTGATACTCCTATGAAGGCTTTCTTTGCAAGTGTATTATAACTATGTTGTTTATTGAATAATACATTAGGTTGCTTTGGAGTGTGGGGTTTTTCTCTTGAAAGAGTTTCCTCCATATACACTTGTGTTATGGTTTATTATTTATTTTATGTTTATGTGTGTTTCTACTTTCTGTAATTATTAAAAGATTAAAATTTGCACAACACTTTTCTCATAGGAATCATTTCCTCATACCTTGCTTCCTTTTGAACAATTGATGCCTTCCCAAATTAGTCAGATGATGTGAAGTCTGGGAGTGTATTGAGGTCTCTCCTAATGCTCCCAAAGCGATTGGTCGAAAAGAAGAGAAATGCCCTGGTTTAGGTGGGTCTTCAGGGTTTGTGGGTTTATGGACCTCTTGCTCCATGCCCCCGTCTGAATTGTGTATGGCTTCTATAGCTAGGAAGGACATGTGTAGCAAGGAGTTTAGGGGAAGGGTTAGTGTTCAAAATTCATTAGAGCTTTTTGACTTTTTGCCTCCCTGAGTGGGTTCGTCTAGTGGCTACCCTGTTTCACTAGTACCTTACAATTTGTTGGTTGGAGATTTAGCTTCACTCTTTAGTTTGTTGTTATCTTGCTACCTTTAGGTTGTCTATTTCATGTTGTCCTTCATTATTGTTTAGTTTTCTTTGATGTATCTTTATATCCCCATTCATAAATTTTTTAAAAATAATAATTATTATTTAAATATATTATTAATATAAATTAATCCTCATAAAATTCATCTTAAAATACCTTAAAAATTCACACGATTTGGCATTTACATCACATAACAGCAAATATTATAGTACAACTCCCACTATGAATCTCTTTGCTTAAACACATTCAAATTCAAAAGAAAATGAAAGTTATCGCAATTAATTAGTTAATTTATGTACCTACAGAATAATCCAACCAAACACTTTTCTTGATTTTCAAGAAAACTTGAATGAAAATATTCTACCTAAAAGCTATTGTACCTAATATCCTCTTATCTACTTACATTGTCCCAAAAATTCTGACACACAATATTCTCTATTATTTTTCATAGCCTGCAATCTGGACACGTAGAGAGTAAAAGCACAATTTGAGGCTTACGTCAGGGGTTCGAGTCACGTAAGATCCAAGAATCATGGATTATATAGAGCAGGCAGAGGAGAGGTTTCAGCCATGAAAGCAAGTAGGTCTGTTATCCATACACTATTCCTGCATATTACAAATCCTTCAGTTCAGTTATATCATTTAACGTTATTAGATTGTATACCCATCTTTAGCTTTTTGTAGATAAATTCTAGTTAGAAACTTGGAGCTCTGCATCATATTTACAGAAGAAGATTATAAAGAAGAAGCTCATAACAGTGCAGCTGAGGTGATCATGGCAGCCATGGGAGAGGTCACTAGAAATGATGATAGCAAACAGCATGAACAAGAAAGTTATCAGGTACTCTAATATAAATTAATGAATAAAATGAGTTTAGATTATTTTTTTGACTATTTTTTTTGCAGTTCTTAGTTGATTTTTATTTTTATTTCTGGTTCTGGTCTGTGTTGTAGTGGTATGATGATGATTTAAAAAATATGTATGTTTTTTAAGAGCAGATTATTTTTTTTAAATGATTGTTGAGCTTTATACTGAATTTTCAAAATTTTGTTTGGAAGATCCTCCAAGGTTTTATAAACTTATTTACAACTAAATAATTTTGGTTTGATTAATAGAATTTTTTGTACTGTTCTGGTAGAAATTTCTCAGCAAAGTACTGTTTTCTCCAATTCATTCTGACCTGACATTTTATATTCCTTTAGCCTGTACGACTCCTGCAAGTATATATGTTTTTTTACTATGTTTGTTACACTTTATAATATAAAATGTGAGTGTAGAGAAAAAGCAGCTCTATAAATTTCTCAGCAAAGTACTGTGTTTTCCAATTCATCCTGACCTGACATTTTATATTCCTTTAGCCTGTACGACTCCTGCAAGTATATATGTTTTTTTACTAGGCATGTTTGTTACACTTTATAATATAAAATGTGAGTGTAGAGAAAAAGAAGCTCTATAAATCTTTTAAAAAATCAGGAAATAAAGTAATTAATTTTTTTTCATTATTGTAAAAATTTAATCGTTTCTTTAATAAAATAATAAATTTCTCTTACTTTTAGGGGAGTCCTGGTTTCATTTTTAGCTTGTGCAGAAATAAATAGTAATCCATTTTAACTATTAAACATACAACTATATATTACATGTCTATCTAATCATTCAACTAGTATAGATATCTTAAATACATCTATCTAAAAATTGTGGAGAGATATCACTCTTAAGTTATTTTATTTTATTTTAAAACTATTTAAAACCTAAACCTAGTATATTTATATTTAAAAAAATATATTATATATATATATATATATATATATATATATATATATATATATATATATATATATATATATATATATATTTCCATAGTTTATTTAAAAACTAAAACTAGTATATTTATATTTAAAAATATATATCTAAGTAGGCCAAGGGATTTATTTTCCATATCTTCCTAATTTTCTCCAACTTTTTCTCCTTCAACACTTTCCAATTTTTTGGTTTTATTTTTTATTTTTTACAATTTCATTTTTTGTTTTTATTTTTTATTTTTTTCAAAAAATAAAAAAAAACTATTTTTATTTACTTAAATTATTTAACTTATTTTATTTATTGTTTACTTTTATTTCAAAAACTATTTTTATTTACTTAAAGTTATTTTGTTTTATTTAGAACTATTTAAGAGCTATTTTATTTTTATTTAGAGTTATTTTTTAGTTTTAGTTTTTTTAAATAAATGTTGGTTCTAAATAGTTTTAATAACATGGTCACAACATGATGTGATGTCACTAGGGCTTAAATTTGATGGCCCTATGACAGTATTTGGTTGTTTTTGCAGTAAAATACAATCAAAATTTTAGAAAGATTGTATCACTTGAAAGGGTAGATTTCAAAATTTCTATAGAGTTATTCTAGAGAGAGAGAGAAAGTTTATTTATAATTTTTTATAATAAAAATATGTCAACCGTAATGAAAAAATGTCTTCATAGCAAGGTGATTGTCAAATTTAAGCCCTGGATGTCACTATAGAATATTAGTTCTAAATTAAAAGAAAATAATTCTAAAATAAATCATTAAGTTTGCATACCTTAGATGTTATGTGCAATTTTGATTAATATTGAAAAAAATATATATGATATAGGATTTGTGATGTATTTATAATACAAATATTTTCAATAATATAAGTAATTATGAACCTCAAGGTACCAATCTTGTATTTTCTAAAATAAATCATTAAGTTTGCATACCTTAGATGTTATGTGCAATTTTGATTAATATTGAAAAAAATATATATGATATAGGATTTGTGATGTATTTATAATACAAATATTTTCAATAATATAAGTAATTATGAACCTCAAGGTACCAATCTTGTTTTGATTTAAGTGGTCCTATCTAGAACAAAATTAGGTCTTTTGTATTTATAACATATATTTGTCTATTGTTATCTGAGGTAAGAAACACATTGATGGTGCTAAGAGCACCATGGGGCTTGCTATGCAAGGCTTGAAGTTTAGGACTTCCTTGATTCTTAGTCTAGCCTCAAGAATAAGTTAACAATAAAAGTAAAAGAGACAGTGTAGTTGGATACCAATGTTGATGTAGATAGAGACTCGTCATCAAGCTAACTTGTAAGGTATCATAGATAATTATGTGAATGTATTATCCTAGTTCTTGAACAATACTTTTTATTGATGTATTCATCTGTAAAATGACCTAAGGATTATTCCTTTAAATACATGCCCTATACACCAAATTCTAACCTTTTTGACATGCATGTCAATGGGTAAGAATCCAACATATATTATAGCTAGTGCCACAAAAAATCACAACTAGAATACACATAAATTTAAGTGTAACTTGATTATTGAACTTGTGTCATAAAGTATGAGCTTTTTTAATAAGGGACGCCTTTTGTGGACATGTCTTATGATATAATATATGCTCTCATATCTATATTTCTATACACATCTACATATTTGCTTGTGGAAATATGTATGTATGTATAACAAAGACAATGATGATTATATAATGAATATAATATAATGGGGTAGTGTGATATATTGAACAACTAGTTATATGGGTGAATGAGTATTGAATATGGCACCCACTTCTTATAAATTATCCAATGTAGTTATTGAAAGATGACAACTTAATTGTAACAAGTCATCTCTTGTTAACCCAAAATTAACCAACTTAATCACCGTTAAGTCTAAAGTCATGATTAGCATAATTAAAATTAATCAAGTAATAATCAATATCCAATGAATCAAATTAATATGCATATCTATTCTGAACATTTCAAAAGAGTTTTAAACATTTCCAATCTATCATAGTAGTGATTTGCTTTCGTTTTACATTTGCAATGTCTTGCTCATAGCATAAATGATAGATCACATATAAGGTTGACTAACAAGTCAAATATAGGTAAGTACTATATCTAGAACTTTGACATATGTCTTCATAAGCCTCGGCATGTCTTCTTCTTGGAAAGGAGAGCATCACCTGAGTGTTTTTCCTCCAACCACAGACGGTCGGCAGTCCCCCACACAACTTCTTACCTGGAAGTGGCCCTACCCTTCATGGAGGGTATAGATATAAGGAACCGTTAGGTTTGCCATTTGAGCATCTAGTGTTGTGTCCTTCATAATGTTTCACGGTCATACAACTATAGATCCACTTTAACTATGCATGACACTACTGGAAACATTATGCCATCTGGAGAATAGTGAACCGACTAATGCATGCAAAGATGGATGCATTACTTTGGCCAAGGATTTACAAACATATACATTTTGCAATAGTCATTTGTTCACCACCTTGACTTGACTTAGAAGTTGTCTCATCCTACAGTGATCAAAATCAACCCCTCTAGGTCTTGGAAATATAGTTTCAATTCATTCTTAGTCCATTTCTTAGACATTTGACTCCTATTTTGGGAGTACAATCACTATTGTTACATTGCTCTTGCAACAAGGAACCTTTGACTCCATGTCACTCTTATTCCCATTCTTTCTTTAGGACAATTGCACAATCATGTTTTCTGAGCTTATGACCTTTCCCGGTTCAAGATTTCATGTTTACCTTGTCACAAGGTTTACATTCTAGTTCATATAAACAAGACCCATATAATAATAGTCTAGAATGGGTTGGTCCTGTCAAGAATAGACCCTAACTCAAAGAATCTGCATGAGTTCTTGATAACCTATACTTCATTCGTGAAGTATTGCCATTCAAAAAGGGATGGCATTCATATACATTTAAACACAAGAGTTTCATGCTAGACATTATATTTGTTCTCATAAGAAAATAAACATTAAAGGAGGTTTTACTTCTTTGAAAAACAAGGCATACATTTAAAACTGCCCAAGTAACAATATTAGTTACCTATTACCATTTCTCCTTCAACAATGAGGAGTCATAATACCCTTTATACCCATAGGTCACACCATAGATAGCATAATATCTTTCATAACAGTTGAGCATTCTTATCCACAGTACCCTTGACCGATAGACTAAGTGCCTTAGGCACAGTCGAGGCTCAAAGATTATCAATAAAGTTATTATGGTATGAGCACTGCTCTCGGCCTACACCCATAATAATTCTATTTATACACTTAGGCAGTCATTATTATTTGATACTACTTTGGTTTTGAACACAGTCGACTCGAATATTAAAGACAAAGAGTATCAAGATGTATATCATGTGGTCTACAGACCTTGCCATATCGGCATATTTGGTGTCAGCCTCATGGACTCGGTCGAGTGATAAGTTTTAGCAATGCTTTCAAATGATAACATAGTGGTATCCACCATGGCCTCAACGGCCTCATAATGATTACTCAATGATAACAACTACGGCCTTGATGGCCTTTTAATAATTCTACAATAATACATTGCGGTATATGATAATAACACATTCAACACCATTAAAATAGCAGTAGAGATACATTGCTAAGTTCAAGTTTATTTCAAAATCTGAGATTCATACCTATATATAAAATATATAGTTGAGTTTGGCCCTCCAGGGATAATCCTTGTGTGCGTGTCGATGGCTCGATCCGTGAGCTACATGCACCAACCCCACGCTACTTCTGTAGCAATTCTTTTTCTTGTTGTCCCATTTTAGAACTTCCTGTTCTACAATAATGAACACACAAAACATGTATCAAAATGATACCCTATGCATACTCTTGCATGCATTAACTACCTACTAGCAAGATCCGCCACCTTCTCGTGGGTAGTGGTAAGAAACAGTTTTAAAATCCTTCACCACCTCGCGAGGTTCCCTACAGTCCACCGACTCTATCATGATGTAGCATTGAAGTTGAAGCTCATGATAGCTTCTACTCGGCCTCCACTCACTCCACTTATCGTGGATGGTGGTTGGCTGACTGCCCAAAAGATAAGTATTGATATATCAATATTACTAAGGGTGCTCGACCTTTATGGAGGTTAAAATAATTATATCACACACATAATTTCCCCTACATCTAAATGAAGTTTAAGGGTTATAAAATAATCCAAGGTGTCATCAAATGATAACATCATTGTCAGGGTGGCACAACAACAAAATGTGACCTTGGGGTCGAGTTTCACTCCCCCTCTTCACCATAATAACCATAATTGATATATATATAACGATGATCACAAAACCTAACAAGGAAATAGATAAGGAAACAAGGAAATACTCGACAACTTGATGAAATTACTTATCAACCAAAATTGACGTTCTAAGAACATCATCTAGTCGAATCGATGTGGATGACATCAAAATAACTCAAATTATCATGCTGATATAGATCGAACTAAAAAAAACTAACAAAGGAAAGGTCATAACTCACTCTACCTTGCATGGGTTCACAAGACTAATTTCGATACTTATATGGCAATCTGACCTTTTCCCAACATCTATCTCCTCCTCTCAGGTGATACTCTCCTTCCGTCCTTGGAGGAAGATTCTTTTCCTGGTTACACTCACAACCATATAACCATTATTAGTGTATCATCATTTGATTCGCAAAACATTATGATAAAATAATCTTACAACATGTAAGCTCATGTCTAAACTAAACAGTAGTCAATATTCATATAATCAATGATTCTATTTGATATAAATTCCACAAACATCAAATCATTAAACTATGATTAATCATCATGTTTACCATATAAAACCAAGATTAAACTAAATCATAAGTTGGGGATGTAACAAATAGTGTTTCTCAGTTTTTGGTCTCAGTGGGGAGCAAAAATTGACATTTAAAAAAATCATTTCCTCTTAGTTGTAGCAAGCAAGCTATTAAGAATTTGAAGATAATGTAAACTAATGACTTGTGAGATTTTTCTACATGTAGATTCTATTATTTTTTAATTAAAAAATTATTTCATTTTTAATATTTGTTTTGATTAAGATAAGTAGGTTTTAAAGGGATCATAAACCCTATACAAAGCAAAAGTTGGAATAGTAACAACCAACCTCAGGTTTTGACAAGACCTAAAACCTAAACAAAGTTGCAACCAAACTACCCCAAAGAACAAAAACTCACAAAACACAATAGCTCATCCTACACAACATTGGATTGTAATCATGCAATCCACACACCCTTGACCTAGGTATGAGAATCAGACACAGATTTGAGAATGCCCCTCTTCCTTCTTTGAACAATCATCCAAGAAACACCATTATCTAAATCCCTCAATCAAGGAGAGAGGATAGATAAATCCTTTATCATAGCCTCAAATAAAACCATCTCCCTGAGGAGGGAGAATGTTTATCTGTAGAAGTTAGATGCTACACATAATCGGTAGATATAGTGAGAGTAGGGGTCCCATCACAAAAAATCGAGGGGGGAATGGGAGCCAAGGAGGGAGAAACCTAAATTACTACTAAAGAAGAGCTCTTAGCAAGAATTGACGAAATCGCCAAAGCTACACCATCCCAAGGGAAAATGCCTTAGTCGTGTGATTCATCGCAGGGGAAATGAGAGAAGAAGGCGCGTCATCCTAAGAGTCAAAATCACCAACAATCAAGTGTTCAACAAGGGTATTCCACCACCCCATAGTCAAGCTTGCCTTGCGATGAGAAGAAGGACAATCAGAAGCCAAGTGTCTAATGGAAATGCATCATCTGAAACAAAAGGGGAGACCCTCACAATCAAGTGGCTAAGTTTAAGGCCTATCCTCCACCATCAAAACAATATCCTTGTGAAGAGCCTTGGAGGTATCAATGCCCACTAGAATACAGGTGCATGTAGGGTGGCCCATGACGGTAGTAGTTGAATCAACCTTCAAAAATGACCAATAACATTTCCAATGACCTCAAAATAGAAATTTTGCTAGAATTAAAGAGGGAGATGAGAAGTCTGACCCAAACTAGCTTGATATTAAGTAGTTCTAAAAATGGGTTGAAAGAGGTAGACCATGGCTTGCAGAAACGAGAACTCTCACCCCACATCCACAACCTGTAATCTAAAACCAATTCCCTACCATGTGATGATTTGAAGATTGCAATAAAAATCCACTAGAATAGGGGTACAACTCAATTTTTCCCTCAATAAGAGACCACCAAGATTCTAGAACCCACATGTGCAAGTCAAGAAGAGAGGGCCACAAGATGGTAAATATACAAATCAATCCATGGGAATCATAAAAGTGTTCATTGTCAATCACATCATGTCCATACACTATGACAAGGGAGGATTGCGAGCAGGAGAGGGACCATATTTTGTTACATAGAGGGTGATATGGAACCCCCTTCCTAGCAATGGTCACATTGGATGAAGGGGAGCCATAGGCTAGACCCTTTACAAGAGAAGAACTGCCATTTGAAACCTTTACACTACCAGCAACCAAGAAAACATGACCAAGAGGTGAATGCCCATTTGTTGCAGAAGATCTCTCCACAAGAAAGGCCCCAAACACATCACAACCACTACTAGGACGAGGCATAGGAGCACCAGAAGTTAGAACACCTACCAAAATACCCAAATCTTTTCCAATAATGGCTTTAGTAACACCACCCAGTGGCGGAAAAATAGCTGTCACTGGACCAATATATGAGAAACATTGCCTTTTACTTCCTCTGCCACACCACAGAGTGGTAGAAAATTTGTTGACAGTAGGGAATGGTTTCATGGGTGGGTGCGGGTGGAGCCATTCAATATATTTAGGAATAATCTCCTTATTATCTTTGTGACTATTTGTTTTTTATTAGTTAAGCACTTTTAACCGGAGCTATGAATCGGAAAGGGTTTTGAAAGGACCTAAAAACCTTGTACAACAAGAGTATCCAACAACCACAAGAGACAAGAACACAGAATAAAGAACCAACAACAACATGAGACAGAACCAACACAAAAAATAGGCCTAAAACAACAAGGCCACAACAACATGACAACCAAGAGCACAATCAAGGAGGTTTAAAACCAAACCTCACCAAATAAATCTGAGGTGGAGTCAAAGATTGACCCAAATTAGGTAACCTTCTAGAAAAGTCAGGCTCAACCAAGGTACAACTGTTATCCTTCAAATGAGACCCCCTCACTTCCCCTATGGGACCTTCATCCATATTTCCTTCACTCCTTGTAGCATTCTTTGTGAATATTTGTTAATAATACATGTTTCTTATACTTTTTAGTATTTTTATGAGTATTATAATTTTTGTAATGCATAACTTGAACCAGAAATAAAATATTTTTGTAATTTCATAAACATGGATCATTAGTTACACTAATATCTAGGCATACATAATTTTTTCTAATTTTTGTTACATATTTTATTTACTACTAACTTTTAAAGTGGGAGTAATTATAATTTAGATTTTCTAATGATTCACAACTCTTTTCTTATATATCCAAATTGTTTTTTGTTAAAAGAGAGACATCAAAATGAAGAGACGTGTTGTTTTTTATAAAAACAATCATTGTTTACTAGTTTTCCCTTTTTTCAAATAGAGGCCTTTAGTAATGAACCTATGTTGATTAGAATATAGAAAATAAATATAATAATAAAATAAAATATACTAAACTCTATACTTTTCATAAATTTTACTACAAGGGCTAGCACTCGTCCAAAATTTCATGTTATGATGACTTTGTCTGATTATGAAAAATGTGATTTGAATTGGTAGCTTACAGTGTCTAATGAAATCTTTCTATGTGGTTTTGAGGGAAATGGTTGCCACCTAAGCACTACAAGAGCACCTTCAATCAAAGGTCCTAGGTTGTCAAGGAGGGATGATGTGGGCTCAAATGTAGCCATCCCTTTTATAATTTTTTGGGACTTTTGATCAAAGACTTACCTTCAATCAAAGGTGGTGTGTTTTTCATGAAATTTAATTTTGTGAATTTACAAGTGGACCACAAGTGAGACATGCCTTTATGCTTCCACCCTAAATTATATATGTGTTCATACCTTTTTCCTATATCTACATTAAAAT
This sequence comes from Cunninghamia lanceolata, assembly GCA_027924645.1. NCBI lineage: Eukaryota > Viridiplantae > Streptophyta > Pinopsida > Cupressales > Cupressaceae > Cunninghamia > Cunninghamia lanceolata. The sequence goes on from BSBN01001957.1 coordinate 264,025, forward strand.
CACAAGACTTTGATGTTTAGTAAACATGGTTATAATTAGTCCCACAACTTGATTTTCCTATCAACATTTGGAAGTGTTGTCCAAGTTCTGGTGACTTAATGCCTATGGGGAGGACTAACACAAATGGAAGAGTGATGGGAAGAAAGGTTGACCAAATTCTTTTGAGGGGATGCTAAGAGATCTAGCAACATAGACTCTAAAATAAGAACATAATTCTTTAAGCCGTGAGAGGAATAATTTTGGTGCACCTTTCCTAGCCTACTTTGGGCATGCATTAGAAAAAAAAAGTAGAACTTACTATCAAGTTTTCCAAGGAGAAGATTGATCTAGTTTAGGATATATTCAAAAGTATAGCACAATAAAAGAATTAGACTACTCATGGACATGTGCTCTTGATTAGTAGTTTGAGACAACAGTAAACTCATTCATAATCACTTAGGCGATCCAAGGTTAGGCCAACTTTAATATCAATGAAGTAAAATTATATCCCCTATGTTGGAGAGAGGTTTATATCTAAAGTTACTCTATTGATAAAGGTGTTTTCATTGAGAAAGGAATGACATCACCCAATACCTAGTTCCTTCAAGGGATAGACACCTAGGAGATGGCTTGGGGGAAGGAGGGGGATTCTAAAGAGACATGCCAGTTGAGGCAAATTAGTATGATGGTTGGGGAAGAATGAGATGAGAAAGGGAAATAGAAGTAAAATAGGACAGATAGTTAGTAGTATAAAGATGGAGTTAGTAAAGGAGAGGAAAACATTAGTAGTAGAAAGAAAAGAGATAGAATAAAGAACAATGAATTATAAAAGAGAGTGGAGGGATATATAAGAGGAAGTTAAAGAAGGAAAGAAAAGTGGACCAAAGTGTAGGGTTTGGCTATGAAGGTAGCCATCCAAGATTATTTTAATGGATTGAATAGGATTATTAGTGATATCTAGCTGTGAAAATTACTAAGATTATGTAGAGTATTAACCCTTGGATATCTCTTTGTCTATTTTTTGACCTCAAATTTTCCAATTTGTTAATCTCAAAAACTCTTATAATTGTTGACCAATTAATAACTTGGTAATCTATAATTAGAATTTAGTTTCACCTTTATTGGATTACTAGAGAGTTTGAAGGAACTAGACACATTTGAATTTTTGGTTACCATTTATTAACTACAAGAATCCAATGTTTAAAACAATAACCCAAACCCTTCTCTTGAGATTGACCTTCTAGTTTCTTAGGTGTTGTACAAAATTGGTACATACATACATACATATATACATATATAATACACACACATTCATCATATGTACATATATATATGCATTTATAATATATACATGCATGTATGTATGTATGTATGTATGTATATGTGTGTGTATGTATGTATGTATGTATGTATGTATGTATGTATGTATGTATGTATGTTTGTTTGTATGTTTGTTTGTTTGTGTGTGTGTGTGTGTGTTTGTGTGTGTTTGTGTGCATGTATATATTCCTAATCACACAATTTAAGTGATTAAACCTTGAAGGGAGATCTAGTATTGACAAAGAGGGAAATATAGAATAAAATCTCAAGGATTATAGATTTATGAAGGTCACAAAGGAGTAATGAATAAAGTAGAGATTTGTGATGACTCTCCAAACAAGTTACAATGTCCTCTAATTCAAAATAAACCACCACAATCTCTCCAAAATACCCACCATTCATAAAATAAAAGCTCTCCATCCAAAAATAAAACTCTAATAATTAGTAAACCAATCTATCCATCAACATTCCTTTAAGAAATGAGATTAATATTGAATTACTCCAATTTTATGCCCTTGAATGATGGGAAAAATGAAGTGAAACTACAAGAATAAAGGTAACATGGTCTACTAGTGGTTTTCTCACCACTTGCACATAGTGTGATGTATTCATTTAGCCTTGGTTTCTTGTCATCATGCTATAGTATAATCACCATTCAAGGTTCATAATGTTATGTACCAAAGTTAAAAGAGAAATTGAAATGTATTAAGTAATCCATTAAGTCACATCACCAAGGGTGGAGCATTCCTTCATAAAGGTCAAAAGATTCTAGTAACCTCATGAGGGTCTTGACCCCCATGGAATAATTAGTAAATAACTTAAAGTTTGACAAGGACGGTTATAAAGATGGATAATTGCCCCTACATGTTTTTACTTGTAAAAAATGAGATTCTTTTACTTGAATGTAGTTATCTCATGGATTGAAGACAATATAAGCATGACTAAGACAAAAAATGAATTGCAAGATATGTTTTCTAATAAAAAAAATTAACCAATTGTATTCTTGTTAAAGAGGATGCATCAAATAAAATGATATTTCATATGAAAGACAAGTTAAATTTTGATTGAACAAGAAGAATCAAGCACACCAATGCAGGAATCACACAAAGATGTAAATTAGTCTATTTCTAAAATATTGGTAGTGAGTGCATGGTATTATCATCACTCCCTAGCGTTTTCATTGTCTCATGTTGAACCTATCCTTCCACATGATATCCTCTCTTTCTCATGTCTAACACAAACACGGAAAAATAAAGATGGGAATAGTTATCAAATTATATTATCAATAATTAACATAAAAAGTAAAATCAATAATCCATAATGATATTAAAATATGATTAACTATCACTAATAAAACTAGATTAAACATTGGGTAGCTTTTTTAGTAGTTCTCAAGGCTACATATATACAGATGGATTTAAGAAGATTGAAGTTGAAGGGGACTCTCAGATAGTAGTATATGCAGTATTAATGGAATTTTTCCCAATTGGAATTTTAAGTTTCTCTCTCTTTATATATCTCATTTCTTTAGAGTTCAAAATATTGTGGTGGATTATATGGCTAACCAAGGGGTCTTGCTTCAAGACTTCTCTTTGATCTTGAAAGTAAAGATGTATAAAATATTGGGATAATCTTATTATTTAATTTCAAGAAGTATCAGCCTCCCTAATTTTAAAGCTATTGAAAAGTAATTGTGGCAAGTGATGTCATTTTAAGTAAGTTGGCTTTAGTTGTTTGGGGCTCATAGTACATGTAAACTTGTGGGAGGAGTATGGAGAAGTGTTTGATTATAATTATTAAGAAATAAGGTGAAACTACTACAATAAAATCTTCTAGAAAGTGTATGAAAATCATAATTTTCTTCCTTTTATAAGATTACCATACAGATTATGTGTAGATGCATAAGTGAGAAAATAATACATAAAATCAACAAACTATAGTTACATAGGATTTACATGGATAAACCCTTTTAGGAAAAAACTCTACCAGAGAAAGAGGACAAGTATGTATTAATCTTCAATGTACATGATACAATATGTATTAATCTTCAATGTACATGATACAATATCAACACATTAAAACTTTGAAATCTAATAGCATTCTAGTAGTACCTATGTACCTATAAAATAATACTTTAAACCCATTATCTCATACCTCCAATATATAGGCAAGGAAGAGGCCAAAACCACAAATAGTTTTACCAAAGCCATGGTATGTTGCAAAAATCCCACGCAAAACTTGGGGAGCATCTTTTGAGAATAGTAAATCAAACAATGAATTTGAATGGACTTCACATGGGCTTAATCAATGAGTCTCCAAATAGAAAATGTAACCACAAAGGAATCTTTAACTAATAACTCTCACATCCTCAAGTGTAGCATTCCAAAATAGAGAATCCAACTCATGTGGGTCCCATCCATCATAAAAAGATTCTCTGCTTCTTAGTCCTAGTGCCTAGAATTAGAAATACACCTTAAATAAGTCCAAAGTCAAAAATAACTACCACTGTAGTGATGCATCCATGAATTCATACAACAACTAATGCCAAGAATCTAGGGAATCTAAATTATAATTTAATTCTTCCATTTATACCCTAGACATCCAAGGACACTTTCCATTCTTCCAATTATACCCTAGGCATCCAAGGACACTTTCCAAGAGTGTTGGAGACACATAAAATATACATAGGAATATCCTCCCACTTGACATTATACATTGAAACTACATCCATAGGAAATATAAATGAAAGTAATCATAAGAATCAAAACCCATGGACTTCCTACACCAAGAGAACTTATATGTGGTTACTGGCTTTGTGAGGGAATCTACAACATTATCCAAAGTGTCAGCCTTCTGTAACAAGACCTTACCATTTTCTATCATCTCACATAAAGTGATACTATACATCAACATGCTTAGTATGAGCATGATACATGAGATTCCTAACCAAACAAATAGCACTCTGACTATCACAACCAGTTCTAACAACTCTACAATCAAAACCAATATATATACAAAGTCCTTATAACCAAACTACCTCCTTAGAGGTATGTGTAGAAGCCATATACTCTGCTTCGATAGTGGACAAAGCAACTATGGGCTACCTTTTACTCATCCAACTCACTACACCACCAAATAAAGAAAACACATATCCACAAGTGGACCTTCGACTATCCAAGTCACCTACCCAATCTACATCCACAAAGCCTTGTATGTCCAAAGACTTATCCACACTATTAGTACCATGATAACACAAATACTAATCAGAAGTTCCACACAAATAAATAAAAACTCTCTTAACATAAGTCTAAAGCTCCTTACTAGGACTAGACATAAACCCGCTCAAAGCTCCCACTACTTAGGTAATATCTAGTGTAGTGCAAACCATTGCATACATTAGGCTACCAATAGCATTTACATAAGGCACGTTAGACATTACCTCAATCACCATCCAATTTGGGACACATATTTAAAGAAAGCTTAGTGCCAACAAGAAATGGAATAATCGGTGCTTCATAATCATGCATAGTAAACCTATGCAAAATAGTAGCAACATACTTACTCTTGTAAGAATCATTGATTGACTCAAGTTACTAGGATCACCTGCAAAAGCTAGGATTGCCTTCTACAAGAGAAAAAATAACAGAGGATAAATTTGCACAATATTGGATGCAATAATGAAATTGGATTATAAATTACATATGACAACTTGCTTTTATGTGTGCAAGATAAGAAAACTTAAAATGACTTAACATTCATAAGTAAAATTAATAAAGTGTAATTAAATACTTAATTACGCCAACAACCCCCCCATAAGTGCAAGTTAGGGAGAATAAGAAACATGTAAATAATAATGCAAGGATGGGTCTTGACTAAAAAGCCATATTAAGTACCCATGTATACAAAGAAAACTCTAATAAATGGAGTAAAGGAAAAAAACCCTATGGAAAAAAAACCCTCTCCAAAAGAGAGAAAAACATGAAAACAAATATGTATAAGGGATGTAAGGACTCAACACTAAGACCCCCAAGAACTAAATCCATCGCATAGATACAATCATGATCCCCCCATAGGAGGGAAAGATGGAGACTATGAAATCCTCCAACATTGTAGAAACTCCTGTACCAGAAGAGGATGCTTGAAAACAAATACAGAAACTGATCCACTTGTGGACAATGCCATTTCTTCCCTTAGAAATAAATAACTCCAAAGGTAAATGTTGAAGGACTTGTGAAGTAGGAGCTCAAAATGAATGCCTCTAAAAACTATATAGGTGTCCACATGTCACAATCTGAAGATTCCATAATAAAATTAGGAACAACATGCCTAATCAATGAGTGTGACAACTCAAGACAAAGTGGAAGCTCATAATAAATGGTCTTCAAAGACAAAATAGAACTGATAACAGTAGTGCCATGACTATCATCAAAGAGGAACTACAAATCCTCAAGAGTGTCCTTAAGATCTACAACATGTTAGACTCAATAAATAACTTAGAAATACCTATCAGATAGTCATCCCACACAACATCAACCAAAAGAACAAATAGAATCCTACTCAACCAATGAATCACTGATCTCAAAATAAGTAGGAGGTGGAGGAGAAGAAATAGTGGCACTAGTCTAGAAAACTAAATCAAAAGCGAGTACACCAAGATTCAAATAACCAAACTTCTCCTCAAAAACAATATTCACGCAAGAAGTGTGATCAACAGCCAAAGGATATGAACCATCATCAAGAGCAAAATCTGAAAATGTGTATAACCGAGATGCATGATCAACCACCCTAGTAGCAATAATCTATGTCCTCTCCAAGTCTCTGATGATAACTAGATCAGGGGTGAATTCTACAGTCTTCCCTGCACCACTATGAGTAATTTGATATATGGAAAGAATATTGTGTGACAAAGAAGGAACACACAATACATCAGTGAAAGTACCATCAACAATAGCAATAAATCCCTTAAAAATTGCATTCATATAAGTATTATTAACCATCAAAATAGGTGGCATAGTACAAGGCTCAAAAGTAAAGAACATCGCGGGTGCTACCACAATAATAGGTTACACTTTCTAGGACATCTTGATTTTTGCTGAAATCACATATTTTTAGAAAATATAATGATTTAAGCCTTGAAAGGTTCCATTTAAAGGATTTTAATTGAAGGGGGTTTGATCTCGCTAGTTTTAAACCATATCTATAATGGAGTCTCCTCTGCACCTATCAAAATGTTGATAAAAGACCACTTTTGATTTACTTTTTGGGGGATCAAATGAATTCATTTAAAATTTATGCTTTGTAAGTATGTAGTCCTTATTATAAGCTTCCTAAAAAGTATAATTTTAAATATATTTAATTTGATTATTATATTTATTTGTTATTTCTTGTGAATGTAGGCTTTTCAATGAACATCAAGGTCTTTGTTTCACACATATGAAAAAATAGGAAAATAGAGAAAAAAAATTCTAAAAAATACATGTCCTCTAGGTATTGATGTCCTTATTCCAACAAAAAAAATTGAATTCTGATACATACAAAAAAAGTTATGTTGGACATAATATGCCTATGTCTAAATTATAATTGGTTTGACTTCAAAACTTAATTAAAAAAATATTTAAAAAAATATTATGAAACTAAATGCATCCTCTAGATATTAGTGTTGCCAATCTAAATTCAAAAGAATCGGAATCTTATCCTTTGTAGAAAAAAAGTTATGTGCGACAGAATACACATCATTTTAAAAAAAATGTTGTTTACTATTAAAAACTAGTTATCAAAGAAGATGCAAAAAAAATTACAATTTAACTCAAAAAAAAAAATTAAAAATATATTTAGAATCTATGGACAAAATCTCACAAATCACTAGTTCACATCATCTTCAAATTCCTAACGGTTTAGCGGCTATAGGTGTTAGAAAGTGAAGATTTAGTTCAAAATGTTGATTTCAATGTCAAGTTTGGCCAAAAAGTGTAACGCATTATTGTGGGATGACCCTAGACTGTGAGGAAGACATATGATGAGAGGCTCCAGAATCAAGAAGCCATTTACCCAATCCATGACTTGTACTTACACAAAGTGCCTTACCTTTATATTTATAAGGCCCATTAGCAATACACGCATGACCTTGTTCAGTAGATCCTGACTATTTTGATGGAGTAGGCGAAGATGAACTAGAAGACAAAGTTGAAGGAGAGCTTACTTTGAGTTTATGAATAAGATTCTTCAACTCATCTATTTGTTTTATGTAAAAAACATGTTCAACATGCCCACATTTCTTGCAATAGGCACATGTGGGTGTCTCCTTTTATTTCTCCTTTTTACTAGATGAAGATGACTCAAGAGTAGCATGTGATGTTGATTCCTTGGCTTGCTCATTGTTTTATTTTTTTGTTTCTTTCCATTGCTACTTGAATCCTTTTGATCTTTGGTGCTTTGATTTGCAAGAAGAGCCTATGGCTTTGAAGACTTTGATGTGCTCATTTGTACTTATTTTTCCTGCTCCCTAGTGAGTGTTGTAGCAAAGTCATCAAGTGAAGGCATCTTGAATGTAGTACCTAGAGCATCCATGGTAGCATAGAATGTAGAAACAAAAACAAAATAATTAGGACCAAGCTTGGCAAGTACAGAAAGAATCAACTAGGTGTCATCTTTTTGAATACCACACTATTTCAGCTACAATATGAGTGATTTGAGTTTAGTGAAGAATTCCAAGATGCTATCAAAATTTGTAGGATTCAAACCAATAAGTTCATTCTCCAACTAAAAAATTCCTCAAAGTATCCTACTTGCCAAACAAATACTCCAATTAGATCCATACTTCAGTTAGTGTTGTACAAGATTCAACATGAAAGAGTAGATTAGGTGAAATTGATTGGCATAAATTTTCAAAAGCTTCATCACCCCTATTGTACCATTTCATCTTTTTTTGCATCCCCTATTGGTTCAAGTTTTGTGCCCATAGTCACTCTATATAACCCCAGTTTCTTCAAATGGGTCTCCATGTTTTTCCACCCATGATAGTTGTATGGGGTGGTTGGAGAAATTTTGGGTTGTTCCATGATGTGTATATAGAAAATAATAGAGAAACATCAATATACCCCTCACAATGCAATAATATTCCCCCCTTGAACCATTCAAAAATAATTGCCACTTGCATGCACTTTTTCCAAAATACATGCTTAAAAAAATCTGACTTCAAGAGAAAATCAAGTATCTGGTGAAACTTTCTAAAAAATAATTGGTCCACTGTGTAGATCTCGAAACTAGCTTTTTGAAACCTATTTGTTTGCAAACTTTGGACACCGTATGCCCAAGTTATACTCGATTTCACAAAAGTGTTCCAAATAGGTTTGTAGGGCAATACAATAGTCCCCTTGGTTAAAGGCCTAGTCACCCACGTGACCAGGCACTAAGTGCTAGGGGTTGGTGGCTTGGATTAAGGCCCCTAGTCACTGATAGGACTAGGGGCTAGCACTGAGGTCTGGGGTGCTTAGGATACCCGAGTCATTGATTAACTCAAGCTACCAATATCACTTGCAAAACCTAGGATTGCCTTCTACAAGAGAAAAAAAGCACAAAGAATAAATTTGCACAATATTGGATGCAATAATAAAACTGATTATAAATTACATATGACAACTTTCTTCTATGTGTGCAAGATAATAAAACCTAAAATGACTTAAAATCCATAATTAAACTTAATAAAGTGTAATTAAATACTTAATTACACCAACAACTCTAACTTAACCAAAGCTTTCTATGTACTGAATCCCTTCTAATCTCCATCCAAAGAATACATTTATTAGCCCCCAATTCCTTCACATCAAATGTACCAAAAAGCTAAGTTTTGAGCTCCTTAATCATCACCTTACTGTTACCCATAAACAATGTATCATTCACATACAAGACAATGATTAGAATTTGATCATCAATAATTTTAACATTAACACAATGATCCTCTTCACTCCTAACAAGACCCAAACTTAATGCAAAAGCATAAAAATTTTAGTACCACATCCTAGGTGACTATTTTAGACTAGATAATGATCATTTTAACCTAGAAACCAAGTGTTCCTTCCCCTTCACAAAAAAACCATTGGGTTGTCACATATAAATATCCTCCTCAAGATCACCATGCAAGAAAAAAATTTAACATCTATTTTCTCAATCTCAAAATCACAAGCAACAACAATAGGTAATAAGAATCTAATAGAAGTTAACTTAGCAATAGGAGAGAAAATTTCACCAAAATTGACTCCCTCTCTCGAGGAGTAGCCCTTGGTCACTAGGTTGGCCTTGTACCACTCTAACCAAACATCTGCACCAATTTTCTTTTATACACCCACTTACAACCAATGGGATTTCTTCCATCGAGAAAACTAATAAGATCCCAAGTGTTACAACAATCCAAGGCCATCATCTCCTCCTACACGGCCTGCATCCAAGACTCACTATCCTTTTAGGAAAGAGCCTCCCTGAAAGATCTAAGTTCATTGTTAGTACTCAATAAAGTAAATACACAACAAAAATCTAGTGAGCTATACCTATCAACTAGATTCTATTATCTTATGGATATCCTCAACTCTTCTTTCTCTCCATCCTCTGATCCATCGATCTATTCTTCCACATGTGCATCTTCTTACTTCTTGACATTAGTCTCAGAATGCATTGTCTTTGTCCCATATTTTTCTTTTGGTTGTTATGGACCTAAATAAGCTCCAAACTCCCTAAAAATCACATCTCTAGAAAAAAATCATTTTCTAGGTTAGAGGATTCCAAAGCTTATAACCTTTAAAATTCTCACCATAACTTACGAAGATGCATTTTTGAGCTTGTGGATTCAGTTTAGATCACTTTTCTTGATGCAAGTGAACATAAACCTCACAACCAAATATCCTTAAATATAAAACTGAAGGCTTCTTACTTGCCCACATTTCATAAGGAGTTTTGTCAACAAGAGCCTAAAAAGGAGATCTATTAATCAAATAACAAGAAATACTTAGAGCCTCTACCCAAAAGTACTAATTCAAATATGTATCACTCAATATACTTCTAGCCCTTTCCATTAAGGTTCAGTTCATTCTCTTTGCAAGTCCATTTTGTTGAGGTGTATATGGTGTAGTATTCTATCAAGCAATACATGTGTGCTTACAAAACTTATCAAATTCCCTAGAGCAATATTCGCCATCATTGTCAAATCTCAACACCTTTATTTTATAATCTATTTTTTTAACTAAGGCCTTAAATTCCTTAAACCTAGTGAAAACTTCAGCTTTAGCATGCATAAAATAAATCCATGTGTATCTAGAAGCATCATCAATAAATAAGAAATAATAACAATATTTTCCAATAGAACCCACATCCATTGGACCAAACACATCTGAATGAACGATTTCCAATAATCCCTTTGTCCTATAACTTCCAATAGGAAATGATGATCTATTATGTTTACCAAACACACAATGCTCATAGAAATCATTTTCACCAATAGAATAATAAAAAAAAATGTCAACCAATTTTTTATTAGTAATGGTCCTAAGACCTTTTTCACTTATGTGGCCCAAATGTTGATGCCACAATATACATGCATTTTCAATTTTTCTAATTACATTGGAAAATTTATAAAATTTGGAGGCATTCAACCATCTTCCTCTGCTTCTTTTCCTCCAAATTCCTCTTTTGACTACCATAGATATTTGCATTCCTAAGGAGAAACCAAATTGCACACACTATATCTCTTACCTTCTCCGAATCTAACCTCCAATAGCTTCCCCTTGATCTTTAGTACCTCATGGAAATCACCCATATCTACTTCAACCAATTTAAACCTAGGTGCAAAGAGGATGTTATTTACCTCACTAAAAGTCTCCAAAGGGGAAAGAGGAAATGCTCCTTTGTTGGGATCATATGTGTCAAAGGTCACCTTTAGCTTCATTAGAGAAATATATGTTTCATTGATATAAGCTTCTACAACTACAACAACCATCCCCTTGTCCTTGAGAAAATCCATTCGGATTGAAAGGAAGATGGATGCAATGATGTCATTGGGACATCTCTGAGGTATTTCTTTCAGTAGGTCTAAACCAACCACTTTATAAATTGTACTTTCCACTAAAGGGATCCTATTATGAAGATCTACCTCAATTTCTCCAAATCGAATACCTCAATCGACAAGGTATCCCATCCCCATGGTTGTATGTAGACTCTCAGATTCATAAAGGGGGTCGCCATTTACCCCCTACCTTGAAACAATAGATTTGACAATTTTAAGTGTATTTTATTGTTTCATTTCATTTAGACCCACTATAACCAAGTTTGGGATTCCTTTTCTTGGCTCAAAATTACTTTTTTTTCTTTTACCGTGCACGACTTTTGGATTTCTTTTCATTAAAATTCTTATATATTAGAACAAAGATTTTAAAAAATATTTGGAATCTGTTTTTATAAATTTAACCATTATATATTCTAAATGAAGAAAACTTACATAACTTTTTTATTCACTTGAGTAATCCTCTAATTATCCTTTTTCTTTAATTCTCTTTGTTTGAGAGATTCTTCTATTATATTTTTTAAGTTTTTAGTGATTCCCTAAACCAACATTTTATTTGTTGTTTCTAGATATCTATTTTTTTTCATTAGAGACATTTGTTTAATAAGTCACTTATTATACAAATTATTAACACTATTTACAAATTCTAGATGAAATAAAACCAACTTTTATTATCTAATACATCAAATGTTGAATTCTAATGATTTCACTTTATTTTGCAAAAAATTAATCCTCTATTAAAATGGCATTAAAATTTTAATTTTTCATTGTTATTCCATGAAAATTTAAAATTGTTTTAGAAGTACAATAATGTAATTTATTTCAAGTGTAAGATTAAATTCTAAAAATCTCTTGTTTTTTATTTGTTCTTTTTTCTTTTTTCTCGATATACTATAATAAATAATTTTAACTAATTTTATTTATATTTCAAAAAAAATCAAATATTAATTTTCTTATTTAAATTTAGATATAAACTTTCATGTTTCGCCTTTATATGAATCTATAATAAGAGATGTCCCTAATATTAAAACTAAAATATTCAATGGTCCATATCTCCTCCATCAATTTTTCCTATTCTTTTGGGTTGCTATGAGAATCTAACATCTATACTACCTCTTTATTGCAATGCTTCATTCCTCGAACTATCTAGATAGGCATGTGTCTTAAGATAATGTACTTTAGATGGTTGTCTAATATCCATAGAATTTGACATAAAAATTTATTATGATATAGATATTTTATTACTCTTAGCTAAAGTGGTCTGACACTCTTACTAACCACATGTCAATGTACCTTTGCTTCACTCCACAATAGAATGCAATTGCCAAATAGAAGAATAAATCCATTGTGGAAATCACTAGATACATGATTCATGCAAAGCACATGGACCTTAGGTTTTGGGGATAAGTTGTGGTCTATGCCATCAACATCATGAACTAAAAACCTATTTGGGTGCTCAAAGAGTGCACTCCATATGAAGTTTGATTTAGAGAAAACCAAACTTCTCACATATACAAGTGTTTAAATCTACAACCTAGTCTCGTGCATTCTAGATGAGGTTTATTACAAACTAGAATCTATGAGTCACAAGGGTTTTCTAGTTCGATACAACAACGAGTCCATTGTATGTTTCTTCAATAAAGGATTTATTTATCAAGATAGATGTTCTCTTCCACAAAGAAATCATTTCTCTATCCTTCAAGTTACTTCTAGATTTTCTTGCCCTATAGGATTTTGAATCTTCTATCACTATTATAGCTCTTGCTCAAGGGAAGAAGATTACTCCAACTACAATTGTCTTTTCATCTACTCTAGAGTGTATAGAGGATGTATTCACTTCTCTAACCACCCTCCGTGAAGATGCTTTATCCAATGAGGTTGTGTTGATTGATCAACCAAAGGAGACCATAGTTTCTCATGTATGAGAAAACCAAGAGATTGGTGAGTCTCTAACTATTGTTCCCATTAAAACACTTAATTGGTGTCTCAATACATTAGAGGATGTTGTAAGATGCTTTAGGAACTTGAAGAGAGTCATGGCAAGGCACGGTCATGGATGCATAAAGATCTCATAGCTCAACATAGTGACCCTACTATCTACAAACAAGCCAAGAGCCAATCCAACAAGTAGATGATATGCAAGCACAATATGATTCTCCCACAAAAAATGACACTTAGGATTTTGTTCCTCAAACTAATTATATAGACATTATAGGATGCAAATGGATCTACAAAATAAAAATATAATGTTAATGGTGATATTGACAAACACAAGGAATGCCTTATTACTCAATGTTTTCATAGGAGGGAGTAGACTATGATGAATCATCACTTGTGTCATAATTTTGCTTGTTACCTCCTTCAAGATGGATGTTTATTAGATGGATGTGAAGATTGTCTCTTTATGGTGAATTACATGAAAAGATTTATGTGGAACAACTTCTCAATTTTCAAAGGACAAGACACTCATATGGGCTCAAGCAAGCCCCTTGACCATGGTATCAAATGAAATATTTTTTCATTTCTTCTAGTTTTATTTGTTGTGAGGAGGATTAGAATATCTTTGTATACTTGGATACATAAATTCTCAATATTGTATTATAAGTAGAGGATATAGTCATCATCAGAGATTTTTCCTCTCTTACTTATGAGATAAATGTTAAACTCCAAGATATATTTGTTATGGCAAACATGGGTTATCGACATTATTTCCTTTTAATCAAAATTTATCAAACTCTAGCATATTTTATGCTTTCTCAACCAAAATATGCCTTGAATCTTCTTTAGAGATTCAATCACTAAGAATACAATGCAACTTTTAAATGTATTCCTACAAACACATAACTTTCAATCAATATGACTCTTAAGTCTACTTTGGTGGATCATACTTTCTTAGGTCTTCCATAGGTAGTCTTCTCTATTTGACTTGCAATTGATCCAATATTTCCTTTGATGTTAATGTTGTACCTAGATTCATGCAGATGCCTCACATGTGTCATCTTTAGGTTGTCATGCATATCTTTCGATATGTGAAGGGTACCCTTCAACTTGGGATTCATTAAACAACCAAATAATAGCCCTACTTTGATTGGTCATTGTGACACCAACCACGTTGATGGTTTCAATAGCCAAATGAGTACAACAAGATATATCTTTTTTTTTAGATCAAGCCTATTTGTTCAAAGATAAAGAAGCAGTAGTAAGTTCCTTTATCTATAGTAGAAGTTGCATATTATAGTGCAAAAGAAGTAGCATGTTAGCTCATCTTGCTACAAACTCTTATTTTCTATCTGGAATTTCCTCCAAAGGGCCCTAATATCATCCACAATGACAATGCCATCCAAATGATTCACATATACCAAAAACATAGAGAATTATGTGTATATGTCAAGCAACTCTTTCAAGAAGGAAAGGTCGATTTCTTAAATGTTCCATCATTGTCTCAACTAGCAAATATATTCATCGAAGCTCTTCTCGACAATATGTTCCCCAATCTTAAGAACCCATTGCTCCTCAAAAGTCACTCAACGAGAGATGAGCAGCAAAAGTCTACATCAAAAGTTTGATAGTCAACTTTAAGGAGAGATGATAGAACTTGGGTAATCTTACCTTTACTTTTTATTATTATTATATGTTGTTGGCCCCAAAAGACATGTCTCTCCATCATGTTGTGCATATATATGCATTCTAATCTCATTATTTATAATATTGTTCATTCTTATAGATTTATAAAGTTGTTTGCCTAAGAGCTCTTCTTCAACTTATGTCTCAATTATACATGTCTTTTTTCATGTTTGATTTAAATCATTTTAATCTTAAGACTATCTTCAGTTTCCATATAAAACTTGTTTAATACTTATATCGTCACTTTCTAACTTTTTCTATAAATAACTATTTCTTTGTGATCTTAAACTCTTATAAAATCTCACTTTAATAAAACTATATCCTATTAATAATCATATTTATAATTATTAATTTATACGTTTATATTTATAAACATTACTTAAAAAGGAGGGCCTATAAAACACACAAATACCTATAAACCATGTTAATACAAAATAAAAAGGATGCTTACACATCCGCACCCCAAGCTCATGTTTCTTGGCGCTGTCTATATGCTATCAATTTGAAATACCTCATATACAACACATTTTTTTTTATCAAATAACAAATAACATTAAAGATTGTATTTTATCTAAATATATTATTCACCACTTAAAGAATATTTTTAGCAATTAAATCTTCTTTTAATTACTATTTTTATAAATAGTAATATTATGATTCTTTAGCTGGTATACAATGATAATATTTAGATTTTTTATTATTTAAGATTTTTATGTTAAACTTAGATATTTTTAATTTGATACAAGAGCATGAGTTTAATTTTTTTTTAATTAATTTTTGCAGAGGGTTTTTATTTAAATTTAGATTTTTTTAATTTTTAAAGATTTTTATGTCAAACTTGGATCATTTTTGTAATTTGATACAAGAGCATGAGTCTAAACTAATACCTCTTTAACTAAGAGTCAAGGATTGAGGAGCATCTATTCCACCAAAGGTGTCAAAGGCATGAGCCTGACCTCATCAATTATTTATTACATCTCCACAAAAATTGAACCTTGTGAATGGTATAATTAAAGAATATACCATCACCCTCAACAATTAACTCAACCAATTAAATTTCAACCCTTATATTTAACCTAATTATAATAATTATCATGCCCCCTAATAGATCCTATTAGTACAACAAAGGGAGAAACATCTCATGTTATGAGGTGAAAGGACATTTGAAAGAAAAACTATTTAGACCCCATACCCTAACTCTAAAGTAAATAAAATATGTAGTAAATAAAAAGTTCTATTAAATACATCAAAGTTTTTAAATATATAGTAAATAAAATAATCCTATAGTAAACTAGTATAGATATGGAGATACAGTTTTGAGTTATTTTATTTACTTAAAAATTATTTTATTTTTACTTTAAAACTATTTAATAATTATTAAATAGTTTTATTTATATTGTATATATATTTTATTTACTTCAAGAGTTATTTTATTTTACTTAGAACTATTTAAAAATTATTTTATTTTATTTACATTGTTTATTTTTATTTAAAGAGTTTTTAAATTTTTATCTCAAGTCAAGTGAGAGGTAAGAGCCCTGTCTCATTCTATTAAAGTATATTGAAAAATTACATCAACATAACCTATCATGAGTGTCAGCCAAGTAGACCAGTGTTTTTGATTAAGGTAAGCAGCAAACTAGGGAGCTAAACCCATTGCAAAAGCCCCCAAGGCAGACTAAAACAACCCACAAATAGGTCATCAATAGCACACAAACATAGCAACCTTGTTGTAATAGAAAAACCAAACAAGGGATCTAAACAACACTAGAACCTAAGCTAGAAAATCTAACTCCCTTGACCCTAGGGCGTAAATCAGCAACAGATTTGGGGAGCCTTTTCTTTCTTTGCTAGACTACTATCCAAGAAAACTCTAAGTCTAGATCCTTAGAGCAAGGTGAGAGGAGTGGATCCTCAACAGACATAGCAACCAAAGAGATCTCATGCAAAGAAGTCAATCCAGAAGCAAGCAGAGCTGAAGATATAACTGGAATTAACAAAGTAGCAGTCTAACCTTGATCAGAAGGGGCCGAAGAAACAACTGGAGCCAATTGAGGAGACCCGGTATGATCAAATGAATAGGAATCAGAAGAAGTCATGGGGTTCACTACAGCCTTATCCACCAACACTCCCTTTGGCTCCACAGGGGAACTGAGAAAGGTTTCTTGGGAAGGCTCGTCCTCTTGGGAGGATCCATCTTCTGGGGAGGTGCTAATAGTCAAATGATCGATGAATGCATTCTTCGACCAAGTTGTTGCACCCTTGCAATGAGAGTGATGACAAGTAGAGGCCAAGTGACCAATAGAGAAACATCATCTGCATCTAAAGGGCAAACCCTCATAGTCTAATTGTTGCATCCAAGGCCTTTCCCCTACCATCAAAACTACATCTCCATGAAGGGGTTTGGAGATGTCAATATCCACTAAGATGCAAGCAACCGTTGAATGTCCTATATATGAGGTCGTAGAGTCTTCTTTCAAGAAATGACCAATTGCATTGCTGATGACCTTGTAGCATGAATCCTCCCAAAATTGTAGAGGGAGATTCGGGAGTCGAACACATATTGGTCTGATATTAAGTGGCTTAGTGAGTGGATTGAAGGAAAGAACCCATGGTTTGATGTAGAGTGAATGCTTGCCTCACATCCAAACCCTATCATCCAACACTAAATCTCACTCCTTCGAGGAAGCAAAGGTCACAATGAAGAATCCCCTAGCACTGGGGAAGAGCTCAATCTTACCTTCCATAAAGGGTTTCCATGATTCCATGACCTAGTTGTGAAGATCAGGAAGAGAGGGCCATAATCCATTGAATCTTCAGATCACTCTGCGCTTAAGATAAAACTTCTCATTCTCTAAACTTCTAGGCCATATACCACTACCGGAGATGAACATGCACATGGAAATGGCCTAACCCTAGTCTGTGATGAACATGCTTGAACACCCGAGTTGTTCACAACTTCAATAAAAGACTTCTAAGGGTAGGCTAGAGCTCTCATGCCAGTGCAGAGCCTAGTATCGCCGCTCTCATGAGTCGAAGAGCAGTTTCATATAGATACCTACTCTGAAAGACCCTTTTAACAATCTACAGGCACCAAGGAGGGACCAACATCAAGCCCTAAACCCACAACAATCCCTACATCATGCTTAGATGAATGATTCCCATTCGAACTTGCTTCCCACTTAGATGGAGCAATCTTGTTCAAACCTGCTTCCTGCTCCATGTTTGATGCTGACACCACCAACTAGACCAGTATTATAAAGATTATCCTTAATACCTTCAAGACAACAAAAAAGTATCACTACCCAATTTCTAATTTTTGTTTCTTCTATTGAAATACAAAATTAGGAGATTGGTAGCAAACAAAAGCCCATAGGGTGGACCAATTCAAGACCAAGAAACAGATTGATAAAGGAAATGAATGGTAGACAAGAAAAAGAACTACAAAATATATGAACCTATTACATCCCTTTTACCATGGGAATAAAGAAACATGCTATGCGGTTCTGGAACTTTTTGATTGAAATCTTTTTTCTTCTACACATGAATCCATGACTCATCATCATGTTTATATGAGCTGAAGAGGGCAGCTAAGAAACATCCACTATTGGATGATCCTTTTCAACCCAATTTTCCTTCTACGAGGGAGATATAGGCTCTTGCTTGACCAAGGAGGGAGTCACCTTCATAAAAATTTCTTAAACTAGATCCCACACCCTTCAAACCCTATGTTGAATCAGAAGAGGAATTAGGCATTATCTTTGCATCTTTCACAGATATGTGATGAGGAAGAGCATTTTTCCACCATGAGGATGGCTTTCTAATTTGCTTCTAGATCTATGGCAATCTAAAGCTATGTGGCCAATTTTGTAGTGCCTTCAAAAATGATATAGTAAACCCTCATACTCCAATGGTTAAGTCCAAGAGTAGTTCCTGACTTTCAAAGTGATATTAGCATGAATATCTTTTGAAATGTCTAATTTAACTAGGATCCATGCAAATGTTATATGAATGAAAGCATAAGTAACATTGTATGTTGTCAAAAAACATCCCAAAGTCACTAATTGCTTCAAAACATGATTTGATCCAAAACTGAAGCAAAAGATCTAGCACTCACACCTAAACTACCCTAACATTGAAAGATTTGGTGATGTGTTTGAAAGGTGGATGCCAAGGTTTGAGAATGGGTGAATGTTGCCCCCAAAAACTAAAAATGATCACAAAGAATAACATCTTGATCCTTAACAAAGTCAAACACCATGATAAAGATTCCCTAAGCATTAGGGTGTATTTCCAAATTATTTTCCATAATAAGTTGCCAATTTTTAGAAATCCACTAATGTAAATTTGGAAGGCTAGGCTAGATGTGGTTGAATCAATGAATCAAACCATGTTTGGAAAGAAAATGCTCACATTCTTTAACCTTATCCTCAAAATATAGAATAGGGGGAGTTTTGGTGTTGGTGAGGGGTCCAATCTTCCCCTTAGGAGATTCCTACAAACCCCTTTCACCTAGATCAACCTTATCTCCACAAGTGAGAACACATTGATTCTTAATTGCCGAGGAATTATTGAACTCTAGAAATCTCAAGCCATCAAGGGTAAACTTCTTACCTGAAAAGTGGCATGAAATGTCAAATTGCAAAAAGGAAGTAAGGATACCATTTGTTCAAGAGTCAAGGCCACCAACTAAAGATCTAGACCTAGATGGAGATGCCCTATGGCATAACCACTTGGCTTTTGTGAGTTTTGAAAAAACCCTAGCATCACTTGTAGGAGGAATTGGATCATGTAATGCCTCTATTGAAGTAGCTCTACGCTTATGCTTTGACAACAAAGAGACAACCACAATGGATCAGTTCTACCATCCTTTCAAGGAGGAGAGAGCCATGCCATACACAACAATGATGAAGGAAGAAGAAAGGGTTTCCAAAGGGAGTCAAGATTTCGAAAGCAACAAAACCATTTTTTCAATTTTTATTTGAAGAGCTATTTTTATTTACTTAAGGAGTTATTTTTTTATTGAAGAGTTATTTACTTATTTTATAGTTATTTTATTTACTTAAGAGTTATTTTATAGTTATAGTTTTGTTTTTAAAATATATGACAATATGTTTGAATTTTTATGTACACTTTTTATATACACAACATGAAGCTTGGTGAGAAGGCCTCTTGACATAATAAAATAAAGACACCAATTTTTTTAAATATGTAGTAAATAAAATAACTTTAAAGTGAAATAATGTAATGTTCCCTATTGGAACAATACTAATTTTACCCTAAAAATTCAAATCCTGCAAGTTTAGGGTTAGGGTTTCTAATTCCTGGAGTAAAATGGTTTGATAGGGTGCCCAAGAAACCCTCCACCCTAGGCCCAAGAGTAGGTGCTTCACCCCTCTTGGCCCCATGTGGCCTCTTACCATCCATATGGGGTGGGGTACCTAGTGAGGCATCCTATCACTGTTCCCCTTATCAGAACTATTCTGCTTCTTATGACTCAATTAATCACCATGATGGGAGGTTGGGGGTGCAACTACAACAGGGTGTTCCAAAAATCATTCCTTCTGAGCCAAAGGGCATCCTCTCTTGCCCCCTTGGCCCACATGTGGTAGGCCTCAACCATCCACCATGGGGTGGCGTACTTAGAGGATGATCCCAATGCTGTTTCCCCTCCTCATAGTCCCTTAATTCCCTCATCATAACATTCATACAAGAATCCACATTAATGCATAATAAACTAATCACACTCATAGTTGCAAACAATCATATCAGCAATGCATTATGAATTATGATATGTAACTGCTAATGTGCATGAACTATTGATGATGATATGCAAAACCACT
Organism: Cunninghamia lanceolata; assembly: GCA_027924645.1. Classification (NCBI taxonomy): domain Eukaryota; kingdom Viridiplantae; phylum Streptophyta; class Pinopsida; order Cupressales; family Cupressaceae; genus Cunninghamia; species Cunninghamia lanceolata. The sequence goes on from BSBN01001957.1 coordinate 284,839, forward strand.
AATCAGAATTAGACAATATCCTATAAACATTCTACCACAATTATATGAACTTAGAACTGCTAATGTATTTCTTGTACTATCTGAATTGGATGTGCTTCCTTCACCATATATTATATTTCTTCTTAAATCTCCTTCTAACTCTGTCCTTAAATCAAAAATATATCTTCATATCTCTTAAATGTGTTTCGTTCTATCTTATGCAAATCTCTCTCTCTCTCTCTATATATATATATATATATATATATATATATTCAGATTTATTTATTTTTCCTTCATTGATACCATCTTGATCTACTATTAATCCCAATACAGACCCACGTCTGATTTAATTTTCTCCTTCTTGCTTTCTGCTCTACATGTTTCATTCCTTATTTTGCCTGTCTCTATATTCTATCCCCCATGTCTATTCCATTTATCCCTTTTGAAGGTATTGCTGCCCCTTCCCAAGGTTGCGATTAGCTTGGGTCATTAATCATTCCTAATTACATTAATAGCTCCTTGTCTAAAACTTGTTAGATGGAGCGCTACTTCATAAGGAGGGAAGTCAATACTTCCCTATCATCTATATATTAGTTTCTCCTTTGTTTGTATGCAGCACTAGTTTGTAAATCGTTGGGCTTTCTTTTTAGCAACCAACACATGTTTTCTATTTTCAACGTATCACCTATTATTATGACATTATTCCTTGTAATGAAATAACATTTAATATTATATTCATATTAATAATATACTGATATTTATATCAATATTTATATTCATATTTAATATAATAATATTTAAATTATTAATATTTATTTTCACCATTTTTTTTATATATTGGAAAAATGCAAATTATAAATGTAAAAGCAGTCAAAGAGTGCAAGGAAGAAACAAAGTATACAACACAACTATTAACAATATACAACTGACCACTACCAAAAAAGAGCTAGTAGAAGTTGCTAACACACATCAGTACAAACAAAACCATGTTTAGCCACTGTAGAACAGCAAAAGTTGTGCCATATAAATGGCTATATCTAAACAACTGAGAACCCTAACTAGGCAAAATATGTTGAAGAGGATGTTGTTCTAGAATGCATGAGGCCTGCCTGAAAAGAAACCTGTAACTGAATACATCATAAAAACAGGAATCAAAGTAGCCTGAATGACATTTATATTAAATGCAAGGCAACCACAGAGTGAATGAACTGGAATCCCACAGCCATAGGTTTGAAGAACTAAAGAGCCAAAGCTGCCTCAAACTATAGACTGGGATTATAGACTGGGAAGGAGAGCACCAAAATTGATCAGGGCATCTCAGGAACCCTTCCAAATGCTTCATGTTCAATGCTCTATCATTTACAAGTTGTAAAATTTGAGATTTAATTTGCTCAAGATGATGAACAAACATCATATTCTTCTTCGAGAAACCCTGCAGAAGTGAAAACAAAGACGCAGTTCGCAAAATGATGTCAGAGTAAAGCCATAGAATCACTGTTTCCGAATGAAAGTTAGCATTAGAGAATACAACCAAACCCCTGGTTTTCCATAAATGAAATAAAATACCTTGTCTGATAGAATCAGCTATCAAATTATTATGTAAACCAAAACCCAATAAAGCTTCCTTCCATTTTAATTGATGGCCAAAGATAGCAGGCATATTTTTAAAACAGCAGACCATTGCTTTTTAGCAAACATACAATCCCAAAAAATATGCTTCAAGGTCTCTTTACAAGCATAGAAAGGACATTTAACAGGCTGTACTAAGATGCATTTCAACCTATCTTCCACTGGTAACTTATAGTGTAAAATCTTCCACGCCATAATTTTTGCATCCTCATCAGCTTTAGTTTTCCAGATTTGGGCACTTAACCCAAGATTTATTCTTAAGTTTGCATTTCCACTTTTGGTTCAGTCATGGATTAAGTTCCTTACGAGGAAGTAGAGAACGATGAATTTTCTTTAAGGGGAATTGGCTAAAATGCCAAGAAGCAAACCAACGCCAGTCCTTGAAAAAACTGCACTGAACAGGGGTGCACATTTTCATTATTAATTCTTCTGAAACTAAAGATTGAACACAAATAAGAAACCCTTCAAGCTTCTTATCGAGTATAAAACGTTCCATAGTAAGAACCCATGAAGACCAAATAGATGAGGTGGTAAAACTGAAACCATGTTGTAAAGATGCTTCCTTCCACTTAAGGAAATGACAAACCTTCTGCCACGCCTTCCAAATAGATTGTAAAGCTGGAGATGCCTTAATTGTAAAGAAAGGTGCAAGAAGAATTTTATCTAACCAGCCAACTTCTTGCCATTTACTTTTGACAGAAGCAGATTTCAATCTGTGCCTTACCAAGATTTTCCATGGCTCTTCGCCTTCAACTACTCTCACAATCCATTTTGCCGCTAAACATATCCCTTGGGTTTTGGGATCAATCACACCCAATCCTCCTTTCTTCCTTGGCTGAATACAATGAGACCAAGAAGTATACTTAAAACCAGAACTGCCATCCCACTTGGACCAAATAATATATAATTTGCTAATCTTTATCTTTATCTTTGTATTTGTTATTTACTAAATATAATAATATATCTAGTTAATCAAAATAAATGTATTATATTCTAATTATATTAAAAGCAACTTCACCATCTCCTATCACAATGTTTAAATCTTTAATTTAAACAAAGCCTTAATATCGGGATATTACAAATGAAGAAATTTTTAAGTGAATAAAAATATAATTGTCTTTTTTTTATCTTAAATATATCTATCTAAATGTTCCCCATATATATAATCTCAAAGTGCTATCTATCCCAAAAAGATATCTCTAACATCTTTTAAATAGATGTATTTAAGATATCTATTCTACATTATTCACCTGAAATTCAGTATCTCTCAAATAAAATTCTTAATTCTATCAACAACTTTACTATTCTTAGGCAACCTTTCACCTTTTTTCGTTTAATAATATATTTTATTAATAGTGATAATAAAGATGTAACTTTTAATCTCTTTCGAGCAATTAAATTGGTTTGTAGGGCTTATTAAAATATATTTATTTAAATAGAAAATTGTTGCTATAATTGTTAAAACTTTATAGCTAATTTTATAATAAATGATGAGTTATATGCAGGTATTAAATTTGACAGTCGACCTTGCCTGTCAAGCAATTTTTTATGACAGTTATTTATTCAATATTGCCTTTAAAATACTATGACATATCTCAGTATAAGTAGATTATATAAAAATCAAATATATATATATATATATATATATATATATATATATATATATATATATATATATATATATATATATATATCAGTATAATCCTATATAAATTTTGACAGTTTGTCCAAAATCTCTCCTTTCATATGATACAGTCTTTTAAAAATTTTGATTGTATTTTATAGTAAAAATGCCTAAATACAGCTATACAACTGTCAAATTTAAGCCCTGGGATATGATAAATTCTCCAAAAAAATTTTAATTGTCTCGTTTTAAGATTCAATAAACTAATTTATGATTGCAAACACCCCTGTATTTAAACCCGTGCCATTGTTTTGATAGACAAAGCCCACTCCGCCACAAGAAAATGAGGATGTCAAAGGACAATCAGAAAATCCAACTCAACTTTCTAAGCAATTAGAAGGTTCTATAACTGAAGTTGAATCAGTTGATAAAACAATCTCTACCAGTCAGCCGCTGCAAAATCTTGATGGCAACAACAGCATTACAGCACCTGAGAAGATGGAAATCGGGATTTCTCAGTCCCAACAAGGGGTCCAACAAAATGAAGCTTCCATGGAGGATAAACCCTCAATCCATGACCCAGTTGGTATCGGCCGTAATTCCACAGAAGAAAAGCCACAGTTTCCAGTCAAAGAAGAAAAATCTATAGGATCACAAATGATGGAAGAGACAAGGACAAACCCAAATGAAAAAACGATGTTTAATAACAAGAACATTCAAGAAACATTGTGCTCTCAGACGACAGAAAATTCTGATGTCACAGGCCTAGATGGTGTACATCATGAAGACCAAGAAGCTAAAAATGTCGTGAATTCTGAGGCTGATACCTCAATTCATGTAGGCCATAATTCCACAGAAAGAGAGCCACAGTTTCCAGTCGAAGGAGAAAAAATTCTAGAATCACAAATGATGGATGAGGCAAAGACAAACCAAAGTGAAAAAACAGTGCTTAATAACACGAGCACTCAACAAACATCACACTCTCAGACAACAGAAAATTCTGATGTTTGGGAAATTTTACAAGAATTTGGTGAATTCCGCTTGCAAAGGAGGGTATCCACAATTCCCACAAACATACATGCACCATCCCACACTCAGCACAAAGAGGAATTTCATCTTCAGCAGTGGTTAAAAACAAAAACTGAGCAGAGCATATCAGATGAGCAACATGCTGTTTTCCTGGCAGGAACTTTGACCTCCCAAGACACTGATAAAATAATTAAGGCTGCTGAAAATCCAGATTCTGAAGAGTTGCCTGCAGTGACATTCAGGAAGATATATTTCATTATATCCACTAATCTGGGAATGTCAAATATCATGACACCACAAGATGACAAGGATTTCGAAGCACTATCAGATAATCCAAGTCAGCTTTGCAAAACAAGTTCTATCACTGAAGATACATCAGTTGTTAACAGCACAATCACTACCACTCAGCTGCTCCCAAATCCTGATGGCACCAGCAGCCAGAATATATTGGCTTGTAGCAATAATATTACTATGGCACATGGAGGTGCAGAGATTGAGAAGACAGAAGTTCGGATTTATCAATCTCAACAAGGGCAGCAATCAGAGCAAATATTTCAACACACGTCGCAAATTCAAACTTCTCATCAAATAAAATCTCCAGATGTGCCAAGTCAATTGTCCTTTCATGAAGCAGCAGCAAGCCAGGTCACATCTGAGCATGATCGTTTACAAACTCCAACAGGTGATGAAGCTCAAACACAAGAAATGAGAAAACAAATGCCAGGTATGCAGATAATTAGAAAGGCTACAGTCTCACATCAAACTGATGTCAGAAGCCCAGATACTCTACATCATTTAGACCAAGAAACAGAAAGAGTTGTGAATTCTGAGACTGATACATTCACTGATCATAAAACAATCCAGGTTTCAGAATCAAAATCAATCCAGGATTCAGAATCAACTAGTATTATTCATTTAAAAGGAAAAGAAATTATATCTCAAGTAGTCAAACAAAATGAAGCATGTGTGGATGAACATCATTTAGACCAAGAAACAGAAAGAGTTGTGAATTCTGAGACTGATACATTCACTGATCATAAAACAATCCAGGTTTCAGAATCAAAATCAATCCAGGATTCAGAATCAACTAGTATTATTCATTTAAAAGGAAAAGAAATTATACCTCAAGTAGTCAAACAAAATGAAGAATGTGTGGATGATAAATCTTCAATTTATGATCCAGTTATTGCAGGCCATATTTCCACAGAAAGAGAACCAAAGTTTCTAGTCAAAGAAGAAACTGTTCTAAAATCACAAGAGATGAAAATGGAAAAGACATACCAAAGTGAAACAACAATGCTCAATACACAGAGCATTATGCAAAGATCATGCTCTCAGATCACAGAAAATTCTGATGTGTGGGAAAATATACAGGCATTTGGTGAATTCCGCTTGCAAAGGAAGAAGTCCACAGATATCACAAACATAAGTGGGTCATCCCACACTCAGCACAAAGAGAAATACCATCTTCAGCAATGGTCAAAAACAAGTGAGGAGAGCATATCAGAAAAAAGCCGTATAGTTTTCCTGGCAGGAACTTTGATCTCCCATGACTGTAACAAAATAATTAAGGGTGCTGAAAATACAGATGCAGAAGAGTCGCTTACAGTAACATTCAGCAAGATATACTTCATCACATCCACTGATCTGGAAATGTTGCAAATCATGAGACCACCAAATAATGCGGGATTTGAAGGACTGCCAAAGAATTCAATTCATCTTTGCACACAAATACACAGTTCTACCACTGAAGATACATCAGTCATTAACAAGACAACCACTAACATTCATTCTAATGTGGCAAATTCCAACCTGGAGTTGGCAGATGAAAAGTCAATTTACAAGGAAGACAATGTGAGTCATGGTGTAGCTGTATCAGATGCAGTCAAGGTGACAGGGATCCCAACCATGAATGAAGATCCAAAAAGCCATAATGCTGAAGGTGTAGGCATTCAAGTTTCCAAAGAAAACTCTATATCAGAGGCAAGGACAGAAGTCACAACAAGAACTGATCAAACAGAAGTGACAACAAGAACTGATCAAGCAGAATTTAAAGCCACAGAATCAACAATCACAGAAATTGTGACTACAGGTTATGGAATCTGTCAGACTCAAAAACACAGACAAACAGAACAACTCCAGCAAGCTTTAGGGTTTCCAACTGTGGCACAGGTGGAGTCTCCAGAAATAGCAAGTGAATTTTTTTCTGAAGAAGCAGCAGCACGTAAGCTCACATCTACACCTCAAGCACAGGAATTGGGAAAATCAAAACATCTGGAAGGAGTATCAAATATGCCAGCTATAACCATTGTGACAACAGATTCAATCTCCCATGAAACTGTCAGCATAAGACTCACTGTTCAACATCCTGAAGTCCAATCATCAAATGAAGTCCTGACTTCTAAGACAGACAGAGACACTGATCCAAAGACGGATAAGGCTACAAAATCAGCAAACAATATTCACTTTCAAGAAGGAAAAAGTGAATACCTGCATATTCAACAGAATGAAGCTTCCAGTGATGATAAAGCATCAAGCAAAGATGGAGTTGTTATGACCCAAATTTCCACAGCAAGCGACTTGCAGTTTCCAGTCAAAGAACATAATATTCTAGCAACACAGAAGGTCGAAGAAGCAGAAACAAATCAGGCTAGAGAAATGAAGTTCAATCAGATCACAGAAAGTTCTGAAATTTGGGAAACTTTACAAGGCTTTGGTGAATTCCGCTTGCAAAGGAAGGTAACCGAACATTATAGTGAGATATGTGGATTATCCCACACAGGGCAAAAGGAGGAATCTCGGCTTGAGCAAAGTGAAACACCAATAAGAAGTCAGGACATGTCACACACACAACATGCAGTTTTCCTGGCAGGTATTTTGGATGTCAATGAAAGTGACAAGATATTCAAGGCTGTAGCAAACCCACATGCTGAGGTGTTACCTGCAGTCACATTCAAGAAAATTGTATTCATTTTACCAACTGATCTAGAAGTGGTTCAGAGAATGACACAATCAGGTAGTTATGATTTCAAAGCATTATAAGGGACGGCAATTCACTTGCACCGTATATAGAAGTTACTTTCAGAAACCTGCTGGCACACTCCAAAAAGAGAAATCAATGTAGCAGCTCACAGCAGTTCATGAAAGCAAATACAGACGTATGCACTATGTTTTCTCTATCCATCTGCTTCTCTAAAATGTTGTCCTCTAGGATGACCATTAAAGATAAGCGAACATATATAGCTTCTGCACTAGTTTGTATCTCCTATCATCTTTATAGTTTAAAAAAAAAAAGTTGTAATGATTTCAGTTGGATGTAATTAGGCCTCTCTCAATATGAAGCTTCTATATTGTTACATCCCTCCTTTTGAAAACAATGATGCTATTTACTTTCTTACAAATTTCAGTAAATTACTATGTTGTGAACGACTTGAAAACTGAAAATTTATCTTACAAAGTTGTTTTATGAAATTGCGGAATCTATTGATTACGATCAAGTGATATGTAGACTAAAAGTCTTTATATTAAATGCAATGATGTTTGAATATAATATATTTGGATCATAGATGCTTTGACCACAAAATTGTATGCAAGTTTGTCGATGCAGGAACAGGTGGACCGTGTCCGACGGGAAGAGAAAGTATCTTCGAGGGGGAGTATAGACTCTGGAAATTAACCACGGGTGTTTGCCACTGAGATCGCCAGACAGATAGATAAATCTGTGAACCAACAAGTAAGTCTTGTTTGTCGGTTTGGGTAGTTTAATTGATGTTGACGACATAGGATAACGTATAACCACCTAGTCGGAAGTCGTCTTGTAGAATCTTGGAGTCGTCAATGGCGTCATAAGTTCCTAATAGCAAGTCGACGTATTTGAGATGTTTAATATTTACGTCTATAAGTATTTATTGAGTCCTCTTGTGGCAAAATTGTTAATCTTGTCTCGAAGTCGAAATTGCGAGAAGTCGGCTTTGTGCGTCTAACGTTGTTAGAACTTGTTGGCGTTACGTTCAATCCGTCGCGATTGACGTAAAACGCGTCGAATCCGTGAATTCCTTCTATTCTGGTAGATCGACGAATGTCGAATTGATGCCATAGCGTGAAATAATTCATTTTAGTTGTCGTCTAAAACGTGAGTCTCTTCCTCCAACTTTGACCGCGAGTTGTTATTAATCTGACCTTGAGTTTCTAAGTAAAATGGTCTTTGCCCTCTCTCCATCTCGACCCCAACGATGCTCAAACCGTTTCGTAACCTTCGCCGTGGCAAGTTTTAGCTCTTCAATTAAATATTTAGCTAGTCTTGGAAGGTTGATGCTTTTGTCCTAGTTAAGTCGGGCAGTTATGTCCTTTGGCAAGCCTCATCACCGAAGGAACTTAATCTTTCTTATGGTCGTAATAAGTAATGAGGTCGGTTAAACTTCTTGTGATCATGTTAAGTGAAGTAGGTAAAAGATTGTTATGTCGACTCAAGTATTTAAGAGTGTGACGATTGTGTGTTTGTAAAAAGATTCCTCTTCATCGTAGATTTAAGTAATTGAAGCGTTGGCGGTTAAGTTCGGTGTAATTGCTATATTTTGGGATTGCCATCATCAAGACAGCAAAAGGCATCAGTTTGTGCGATGGTGGGAAACTTAACTAAACCGCAGATGGGTCGGAGGCTTTCCGGCGTGGGATGATTGAAATGTGAGTGGAAGTCCTTTAGAGAAGGAAAAACATTAATGAAAGATTCCTTTTCTCACGTGGAAGAGAGGGAGTGCGAGTTTGAGGCCGTCGTGGTTCGGCAGAAGGGAGCTATCGACGGAGGATATGGGCGAAAGGTCGGCGAACGTGGGAAAGTGAGTAGCCGGCCGAGCAGGTGGAATAAGGGTTTATTTTGCGGTTCATTGAGGAAAGTTAAAACGGTATCGAGAGTCTTGGTCGGAGGGCAGTTAGGACTGCGGAGTAAGGAGAGTTTCCGGGGGTGTGGAGAGTAGTTTTTGGCAGGGAGTTGTGAATGTTAGAGTGGAGAAAATGGAGAGAGGAGAGTATGGACGAAGGGAGTTGTTTGTCGAGAGAGTTTTGTGAGATCTGATAGAAGTTAGAGGAGGTGGAAATCGCTCTGTAAAAAGAAGAGAGAGGAGAGTGTGTCGGAGGGTGGAAGAATAGGAAGTATTGCAGAGTTTGTTATTGGTAGTGAGTTAACTAAGGGAAACGGAGAGAGAACGATGGATGCTCCGGTGTAGTGTTCGCCAGAGAAGAAACTGTGAAACCTACCTTGTCTGGTGTAGTGTTCACCAGAGAAGAAACTGTGAAACCTGCCTTGTCTGGAGTAGTGTTCGGCAGTGAGGAAGATAGATTGAGGTGGTTGGTCATTGTGCTAGAAGCAGAAAGGAAGAGCTGTGTAAACTGGAGGAGGACGACCAGCCAAAGGAGAAGTGAAGTTACCGTAGTAATCCCACTCTTTGACAACAGGTTCTTTCCATTTCTTTTTCTGTTTCTCGGTATAGACCAGTGGATGTGTCTTAAATTGCACAAGAATAATTATGTTATAATGAATGAAATGTGAAGACAATGTTTGCTTCTGAGAACCTGCGTGAGTTTTATTGTTATAAACACTTTATTGCTGTTTAATGGTAATAGAAACCTTTTAAACGATAAATGCTGCTGTCCGTCAGTGTCCAAGAACCTAGAAAATAGATTCTTATCTCTTTTGGTTGACGATGAACGATGATAAATCTTAGCTCCTGAGGTGCAGTCACTTAAGATCAATCACCGTAAGAAGCAAATGTGAGTTGCAAACTTCAAACCGTCAGAAAAGACGTAAAATATTAAGAGTTTCCTTTAAGACAGAGATAACCACGTAAAATCATTTGAGAGTATTTAAAATAGTAGCTACATTTTGAGAAACGCGTTACTCCACGAGCATGTCGCGTGGGCGATTAAAACCACAAAGATAAATCTTATTTGACGAAAACTTTAATGTGTTTGATAGCCGAAGTTGAAGTTACAACTAGCTTGAGTCGATTCCGTCTTTTATTTCTTTGTTAGAGGTCGACCGTGCTTGTGGGTCATCTCTAAGGTCATATGAAAGAGATCGAATCTTTTATTATTGTATTGTGTGATTTTTACCTCGATAACTTATGCAAAATTATTGACTTAAAAACGAAGTAGGGAGTTAGTTTACTTGTGTCGTAGAATGCCATGCTTTTATGACGGGCATGTAGAGTGGAATACCCACATGTGGAATCTTGATTATTGATGCATGCGACGATTTTAGTTCATTTCGTAGGCCTTAAGAGTCTAGAAACCTTGAATTCCGGGATAACAGAATATCGTTTTAGATATTCGAGTGTATTGGGCAAACATGGGAAAATAAGTAAACAATTGTGAAACCACTTAGGGTGGTCGTTAGTAAACAGTGTTTTTCACGAATATGTGTATATGAAACTAAGAACTCGGGATTAGAGTAAATATTGCGCCAAGCGCCATTACAGGAGGGAATCCTAAAACCTTGAGGGTATCAAGGTCGTCAATTAGTTCAAATGATACAAATTGGAAACTATAGGATTTCCACCAGTTCAAGTCGAGTAGGGTGGGTGAACCAAGTTCAAGCATTTGTAGAACGCTAACTAAATACAAATCCTTTGGCCAAGGTGGTGTACTATCCTCAAGTGCATCAAACGTTCACCGTAACTGGATGGCGTTTCTTGTGGAGTGTCGTGCATGACTAGAGGGTATCTAGGGATCTGTACGATAACAAGATACGTAGGTTACAACACCATAGCTCAGATGGCAAACACCAATGGTTATCCTAAGTCTATCCTCTTGAGTAGGGTAGGGCCACTTCCGTTTAGGAAGGAGTGCGGGAGACCGACGGTCTGTGGTTGGAGGTTAAGCTCCTTGAAGATACTTTCTCTTCGTAATATTGAGGAACTGCCGAGTCTTGAACGTGAAGGGTTGACAATCGAGATGCATGATATTGGTATGTTTCCGATATTTGTTATTTCATGAAAATTTCATTTGTTAGAAAACAAAATGTATTATGAATATCATTTCTTTCAGTCTTTATGAGAATGCAAATCATGTTTATGATAAATTAAACAAAAATGTTGTAATGGTTTATAGATGAGAAACTTTTGTATTTGATTACTATGTTTTAAAAAAAAAAAAAAATTTTACCATCGTGAAAACTTAGTTACTTCTTGTCATTTTGGTTTTGGTCATTACATATGGTATCAGGGCTAGCCAGGTTCAGCACTAGGGCTGATGAGTCCACTAACCTAATTAGGAAATCATCATTATGCGGGTAGCTAATGATTTGGTTTATTGTGCCAGGATGGCATACACCAAGAGAACCGCAAGAAAATCCTTCGCGGGTAAGAAGCGTTATCTGCAAGCAAAGCAGAAACGACTTGCGATGGTCAAGACCATAGAGAAAACCAATGACGAGAATGACATTTGGCTTGATGATGTGGAAACATTAGCCAATGCAATGTCACGACTTAAGCGAGTTAGGAGAGAACTCCTAGAGGGAGCAGAGATGGCGGTTTGAACCATGATCGACCGTTGCTCCTGGATTGAAACTGATAGTGTACCTATTAGTGTACCTGAGATTGTACCTAGTACTATACCCATGATCACTAGAGATCCTCGTGTAGTGCCTAGAGCTGAGATTATTGAGATATCTTCTGATAGTGAGTCTGAGGGGTATACACCTCGTAATTATGTGTCAGACAATGAATCCGAAGGTTACACTCCACTAGATAACACTATGTAGAAACATGAGATTTGTCTATCTCTTATGTTGTTGAAACAATTTTGCAAAATGAATAAAGACAAAATTTTGGCTTAAGAACAATTATGAATATGATCAAATGTTGTGTTCTTTTGATGGTGTTTAAATTAATAAGCGGAAAACTGATTAGTATATGTTTAAACAGGTGTGAAACTAAATTAGCATGGACCAATCAGGGTTTAACGAGGGGGAGGATCGGGAAGGTCATAACTCTCGGGAAAATTCTACTGACAAGTTGGATAGGATCCTCAACATGCTCACTGAAACTAAGGAAAGATTGAACAAACTGGAGAGGAAAATAGATGAAACTGGTAACACAGAGGATGGAAATGAGAACTCTCACTTCACAAGCAAGAGTAGGCATTGGGAAAATGGCACGTCAAGTGAACATCATGATGACAGTGAAGCCCAAAGAAGAACCAAGGATAAACTTGCCTTAGAGCTATCTAAGGATATGAAGAAGGTTAATCCTCCAAAGTTCGATGGAACAAAAACTGGAGACGCAGCTGAAGCATGGTTGACGGAGATGGAGAAATATTTTGAGATCAGAAACTACTCTGAGGTTACTAAAGCCGTGTGGGGAGCCTATCAGCTGTCTGGGGAAGCATCCACTTGGTGGATGAATAAGAAAATGGAGTTGGAACTAAGTCCCTTGAAGGTGACATGGGACGAGTTCGTGGAACTATTCCGTAAACGGTGGTTACCACAGTTGTATTTTGATCAGAAGTTAACGGACTTCCAAAACCTCAGACAAGGAGAGCTATCTGTAGTCGAGTACGCAGAAAAATTCACTAGGCTACTAAAGTATGTACCCCAATATCAGAAGGACGAAAGGTTCTGAATCAGAAAGTTCATCATGGGACTCAATCCTCAGATCGGCGGTGAGGTGGAGGTGCATGGTCCAAGCACAATGGATCAAGTTTATGAAAAGGCAATAAAACAGGATCAGAAGATAAAGTCTATCTCTGCATACCGTGACAAGAAACACAGGAAGTTTGACAAGAACTATAATGATCAGTCTTTTAAAAGGAAAAATGATAAGGGATTTGGAAACAGGAGATTTGATAGGGGAAATCGAAAGAATCAAGGAGGATTTGGTAATGACCGCAGGGGTGAAGATTTTAAGAGAAATGCAAATTTTAAGAAGAATGGTGATTCTGCAAGTAGGCCATCTGAGAAGCGAGGACCTATAGGAGGATGTTTCTCTTGTGGAAGAGATCATTATGCCAACCATTGCCCCAACAAGAAGCCGAATGGGAGGCCCAGGAACACGGAGCTTCCTTCACAATAGGAAGCCTTTCAGCAAAGGATTCATGCCGCTCTTGATAATCAGCAAGCAGAGTATCAGATCACTCCTATTGAGATGATAGGTACCTTATTTGGTGTTCCTGTTTCTATTCTATTTGATACTGGTGCAACAGAAAATTTTGTGTCACCTAGAATTCTAAGTAAATTTTCTAGAAAAGCTGGCTATATGTCAAAACCTTGGACAGTAGAATATGCAAATAATTCAAAGGCTCAGGTAGAGCAATGTTTGTTTGAAGCTAGGATTGATGTTTCTAACTTCACCACTGAGGCAAACTTATACGTAGCACCTTTAGGGTCCTACGACGTCATCCTAGGAATGAACTGGTTGTGGAAACATCGAGCCAAAGTAGATTGTTTTCATAAAACCATTGAGTGTCTAGATGAGATGGGCAAAACTGTAAATCTCCAAGGAATTCAGAGGGAAATAAAGGTTAGATCCATTTCATCAAAACAACTGAAGCGGGCTAGGCGAAAGGGGTGTCAACTTTTTGCAGTTAAGATGGACCTAGTAGAGGAAACCTCGAAGAAGCAATCTTTTGAGGAAAGATATCCATTTCTGTGCAACTTCAGAGACGTATTTCTTGAAGAGTTACTTGGCTTGCCTCCGAAGAGAACATTTGACTTTGGTATAGATATTAAACCAGGATCGGAGCCAATCTCTAAAGCTTCGTATCGTATGACTACCACTGAACTTATGGAATTAAAAGCACAGTTGCAGGAGCTTTTGTCTAAAAATTTATTAGGCCAAGTGTATCACTGTGGGGAGCCCCGGTTATCTTTGTCAAAAAGAAAGATGGAACTCTAAGGCTGTGCATAGATTATAGGATGCTTAACAAGGCAACTATAAAGAACAAGTATCCCTTGCCACGAATTGATGATCTATTTGACCAAATGCGTGGCGCATCGGTCTTTTCCAAGATAGATCTGAGATCTGGATACCATCAGTTAAGGTTAAAAGACGAAGACATCCCCAAAACAGCTTTTAGAACGAGGTATGGTCATTATGAGTTCACGGTGTTACCGTTTGGATTGACCAACGCACCTGCTGCTTTCATGAATCTCATGAATAGCGTATTCAGAGATTGTCTCGATAAGTTTGTGCTAGTCTTCATTGATGATATTCTGATCTATTCCAAGGATGAAGAGGAGCATGCACGACATCTTCAAATAGTCTTGCAGCGATTAAGGGAGCATAAGCTGTATGCGAAACTCTCCAAGTGTACTTTCTTTCAGAAAGAGGTACAGTATTTAGGGCACATAATATCAGCCGATGGGATATCAGTTGATCCGGCCAAAATAAAAGCTATTATGGAATGGCTTGAACCTACCAATGTGTCAGAGGTACGAAGTTTCATGGGATTGGCAGGGTATTACAGGAAATTTGTGCTGAACTTCTCAAGCATTGCTAGTCCTATCACCTCATTGCAGAGAAAAGGAAAAAGGTTTGTTTGGACGGTTGAATGTCAAAAGGCATTTGACTTATTAAAAGAAAAATTAACAACCGCTCCAATTTTGAAAGTTCCTGATCCAGAGGGTGAGTTTGAGGTTATCACTGATGCCTCGGCGGAAGGATTGGGAGGTGTGCTTATGCAAGATGGCAGGGTGGTAGCCTATGAGTCAAGGAAGCTGAAAAATTATGAGCAGAACTACGCTCCTCATGACCTAGAGATGGCAGCAATGGTTCACGCCCTTCAGATGTGGCGACATTACTTGTTGGGAAGGACATTTATTTTAAAATCTGATCACCAAAGCCTTCGCTACATATTCACACAACCTAATCTCAATGCAAGGCAAAGGAGATGGCTGGAACTCATATCAGATTATGACTTTGAAATTTCTTATATCAAAGGCAAGGAAAACCGAGTAGCGGATGCCTTAAGCAGAAGAAGGCATATAGCCTCTATAATTTCCATACATGCTAACTTTAAAGAGTTAGTATTGCAAAACTTATCTGGGGATGAGTATTATGAACAAGTGAAACAGGCTCTGCACCTAAACCCTAAGGACCCAAGATATGACGGATTCAGTTTTGAATCCGATGGATTGTTGAGATTCAAGGGAAGAATTTATGTCCCTGATTCAGAGGAACTTAGAAACCTTGTGTGGAAGGAAGTTCACTGTGCTCCTTACTCTGGGCACCCTGGTGTGACAAAACTGTTAGCTGATGTCAAGCAGTTATATTTCTGGAAGGGAATGAAAAGCGATGCTGCAAAGTTTGTAGCTAGTTGTTTGGAGTGTCAGAGAGTGAAGGCAGAACACCAACATCTTGCTGGGTTGTTGTACCCACATGATATTCCAGAATGGAAATGGCAAGTTATTAGTATGGATTTTGTCCAGGGGTTGCCAATGTCTAAGAATAGGCATGATGCAATATTGGTTGTTGTGGATAAACTAACCAAGGTTGCACATTTCATACTGGGAAACTTGACAGATGGAGCACATCTTTTGGCTCAAAAATTTGTGCAAGAGATTTTCAGATTGCATGGGGTACCTGAAAAGATTATATCTGATAGAGATGCTCAGATAACTTCACGGTTTTGGCAAACCTTATTTTTTGCATTAGGGACTAAACTGAATGTAAGTACTGCTTATCATCCCGAAACTGATGGTCAGACAGAAAGAGTGAACTAGGTATTAGAAGACCTTTTGAGAATGTATTGCATGGATCAGCAATACAGATGGGAGGAATATTTACCTCTTGTCGAATTTGCTTATAACAACTCCTATCATTCTGCCATTAAGATGGTGCCATTTGAAGCATTATATGGAAGGAAATGCAGAACTCCTATAAGCTGGGATAAGCTGGAAGATAGGATAAGCATTGGACCTGAAATGCTTGCTGATATGGAAGAAAAAGTTAAAGTGATTAGGAAGAGGTTGGCAGAAGCCAATGACAGGCAAAAGAGTTATGCTGATCGCAAACGAGTGCCTAGACACTTCTCTGTTGGCGAGAAGGTGCTTTTGCGGGTGAAACCCCAAAAGAGTTCTATTAAGTTTGGTAAATCTTCGAAATTGGCTCCTCGTTATGTCGGACCTTTCGAAGTTCTTGAAATTATTAATCCGGTTGCCTACAAAGTTGCTCTACCTCCAGCCTTGTCTAAGATGCATAATATTTTTCATGTTTCGTATTTAAAGAAATATTTTGTGGGTAATAACCACATCCTTAACTGGAATTCCTTACAGATGCAAGAACCCAGGGTGGTTGTGATCGAGCCACTCAAGGTGCTCGAAATGCGTAAACTTCGTTTACGTAATCGAGAAGTTTTGCAATGCAAAATACAGTGGGACCAATATGGTGAGGATAGCGCCACTTGGGAAGACTACAAAGACATTTATCAAAGATTTCCAAAACTTTTGAAAGACATTAATGTTGCTTTATAGAAAGTTTGTTTTAAGTTTAATTTTTGCTTGATAAACTTAATCATCGGGGACGATGATTTTTAAAGGGGAAGGATATGTTACATCCCTCCTTTTGAAAACAATGATGCTATTTACTTTCTTACAAATTTCAGTAAATTACTATGTTGTGAACGACTTGAAAACTGAAAATTTATCTTACAAAGTTGTTTTATGAAATTGCGGAATCTATTGATTACGATCAAGTGATATGTAGACTAAAAGTCTTTATATTAAATGCAATGATGTTTGAATATAATATATTTGGATCATAGATGCTTTGACCACAAAATTGTATGCAAGTTTGTCGATGCAGGAACAGGTGGACCGTGTCCGACGGGAAGAGAAAGTATCTTCGAGAGGGAGTATAGACTCTAGAAATTAACCACGGGTGTTTGCCACTGAGATCACCAAACAGATAGATAAATCTGTGAACCAACAAGTAAGTCTTGTTTGTCGGTTTGGGTAGTTTAATTGATGTTGACGACATAGGATAATGTATAACCACCTAGTCGGAAGTCGTCTTGTAGAATCTTGGAGTCGTCAACGGCGTCGTAAGTTCCTAATAGCAAGTCGACGTATTTGAGATGTTTAATATTTACGTCTATAAGTATTTATTGAGTCCTCTTGTGGCAAAATTGTTAATCTTGTCTCGAAGTCGAAATTGCGAGAAGTCGGCTTTGTGCATCTAACGTTGTTAGAACTTGTTGGCGTTACGTTCAATCCGTCGTGATTGACGTAAAACACATCGAATCCATGAATTCCTTCTATTCTGGTAGATCAACGAATGTCGAATTGATGCCATAGCGTGAAACAATTCATTTTAGTTGTCGTCTAAAACATGAGTCTCTTCCTCCAACTTTGATCGCCAGTTGTTATTAATCTGACCTTGAGTTTCTAAGTAAAATGGTTTTTGCCCTCTCTCCATCTCGACCCCAACGATGCTCAAACTATTTCGTAACCTTCGCCATGGCGAGTTTTAGCTCTTCAATTAAATATTTAGCTAGTCTTGGAAGGTTGATGCTTTTGTCCTAGTTAAGTCGGGCAGTTATGTCCTTTGGCAAGCCTCATCACCGAAGGAACTTAATCTTTCTTATGGTCGTAATAAATAATGAGGTCGGTTAAACTTCTTGTGATCATGTTAAGTGAAGTAGGTAAAAGATTGTTATGTCGACTCAAGTATTTAAGAGTGTGACGATTGTGTGTTTGTAAAAAGATTCCTCTTCATTGTAGATTTAAGTAATTGAAGCGTTGGTGGTTAAGTTCGGTGTAATTGCTATATTTTGGGATTACCATCATCAAGACAGCAAAAGGCATCAGTTTGTGCGATGGTGGGAAACTTAACTAAACCGCAGATGGGTCGGAGGCTTTCCGGCGTGGGATGATTGAAATGTGAGTGGAAGTCCTTTAGAGAAGGAAAAACATTAATGAAAGATTCCTTTTCTCGCGTGGAAGAGAGGGAGTGCGAGTTTGAGGCCGTCGTGGTTCGGCAGAAGGGAGCTATCGACGGAGGATATGGGCGAAAGGTCGGCAAACGTGGGAAAGTGAGTAGCCGGCCGAGCAGGTGGAATAAGGGTTTATTTCGCGGTTCGTTGAGGAAAGTTAAAACGGTATCGAGAGTCTTGGTCGGAGGGCAGTTAGGACTGCGGAGTAAGGAGAGTTTCCGGGGGTGTGGAGAGTAGTTTTTGGCAGGGAGTTGTGAATGTTAGAGTGGAGAAAACAGAGAGAGGAGAGTATGGACGAAGGGAGTTGTTTGTCGAGAGAGTTTTGTGAGCTCTGATAGAAGTTAGAGGAGGTGGAAATCACTCTGTAAAAAGAAGAGAGAGGAGAGTGTGTCGGAGGGTGGAAGAATAGGAAGTATTGCAGAGTTTGTTATTGGTAGTGAGTTAACTAAGGGAAACGGAGAGAGAGCGATGGATGCTCCGGTGTAGTGTTCGCCAGAGAAGAAACTGTGAAACCTGCCTTGTCTAGTGTAGTGTTCGCCAGAGAAGAAACTGTGAAACCTGCCTTGTCTGGAGTAGTGTTCGGCAGTGAGGAAGATAGATTGAGGTGGTTGGTCATTGTGCTAGAAGCAAAAAGGAACAGCTGTGTAAACTGGAGGAGGACGACCAGCCAAAGGAGAAGTGAAGTTGCCGCAGTAATCCCACTCTTTGACAACAGGTTCTTTCCATTTCTTTTTCTGTTTCTCGGTATAGACCAGTGGATGTGTCTTAAATTGCACAAGAATAATTATGTTATAATGAATGAAATGTGAAGACAATGTTTGCTTCTGAGAACCTGCGTGAGTTTTATTGTTATAAACACTTTATTGCTGTTTAATGGTAATAGAAACCTTTTAAACGATAAATGCTGCTGTCCGTCAGTGTCCAAGAACCTAGAAAATAGATTCTTATCTCTTTTGGTTGACGATGAACGATGATAAATCTTAGCTCTTGAGGTGCAGTCACTTAAGATCAATCACCGTAAGAAGCAAATGTGAGTTGCAAACTTCAAACCGTCAGAAAAGACGTAAAATATTAAGAGTTTACTTTAAGACAGAGATAACCACGTAAAATCATTCGAGAGTATTTAAAACAGTAGCTGCATTTTGAGAAACGCGTTACTCCACGAGCATGTCGCATGGGAGATTAAAACCACAGAGATAAATCTTATTTGACGAAAACTTTAATGTGTTTGATAGCCGAAGTTGAAGTTACAACTAGCTTGAGTCGATTCCATCTTTTATTTCTTTGTTAGAGGTCGACCGTGCTTGTGGGTCATCTCTAAGGTCATATGAAAGAGATCGAATCTTTTATTATTGTATTGTGTGATTTTTACCTCGATAACTTATGCAAAATTATTGACTTAAAAACGAAGTAGGGAGTTAGTTTACTTGTGTTGTAGAATGCCATGCTTTTATGACGGGCATGTAGAGTGGAATACCCGCATGTGGAATCTTGATTATTGATGCATGCGACGATTTTAGTTCGTTTTGTAGGCCTTAAGAGTCTAGAAACTTTGAATTCCGGGATAACAGAATATCGTTTTAGATATTCGAGTGTATTGGGCAAACATGGGAAAATAAGTAAACAATTGTGAAACCACTTAGGGTGGTCGTTAGTAAACAGTGTTTTTCACGAATATGTGTATATGAAACTAAGAACTCGGGATTAGAGTAAATATTGCGCCAAGCGCCATTACAGGAGGGAATCCTAAAACCTTGAGGGTATCAAGGTCGTCAATTAGTTCAAATGATACAAATTGGAAACTATAGGATTTCGACCAGTTCAAGTCGAGTAGGGTGGGTGAACCAAGTTCAAGCGTTTGTAGAACGCTAACTAAATACAAATCCTTTGGCCAAGGTGGTGTACTATCCTCAAGTGCATCGAACGTTCACCGTAACTGGATGGCGTTTCTTGTGGAGTGTCGTGCATGACTAGAGGGTATCTAGGGATCTGTACGATAACAAGATACGTAGGTTACAACACCAGAGCTCAGATGGCAAACACCAATGGTTATCCTAAGTCTATCCTCTTGAGTAGGGTAGGGCCACTTCCGGTTAGGAAGGAGTGCGGGAGACCGACGGCCTGTGGTTGGAGGTTAAGCTCCTTGAAGATACTTTCTCTTCCTAATATTGAGGAACTGCCGAGTCTTGAACGTGAAGGGTTGACAATCGAGATGCATGATATTGGTATGTTTCCGATATTTGTTATTTCATGAAAATTTCATTTGTTAGAAAACAAAATGTATTATGAATATCATTTCTTTCAGTCTTTATGAGAATGCAAATCATGTTTATGATAAATTAAACAAAAATGTTGTAATGGTTTATAGATGAGAAACTTTTGTATTTGATTACTATGTTTTAAAAAAAAAAAAAATTTTACCATCGTGAAAACTTAGTTACTTCTTGTCATTTTGGTTTTGGTCGTTACATATATAGTTTAGTTAGCATGAGCATCTTTAATCTGGCAGCAGCTGGTACAAATGAAAATATGTTCCCAAATGCTCAATTTCTTACCCATATTAAGCATTATGAGTACTTCAATTTAGATACAATATACATGCTCAGCGTAAAGATAGCTTAAGGTGCAGGTGCATGTTGCCTCTTACAGACAGAAACAGACCAAAAATAAGAACAATAAAAGGCACCTAGGGGTGCTAGTTCCACTGAGACACATTCCCGCCCATCAGACCCCTAAGGGAGACATTCCGGTGGCAATGGGGATGCAGTTGGGATGTTTCCTCAACCATTCCCTTTGAAGAGGACTGTTTAGGAACATCCCCACTGCATCCCCCGAAAAACTTTTTAAAAAGCAATTACTTGTACAGCAAGAATTAAAAAAATTAGCTTAAAACATAAAGATAAAAAAGAAACTACAGCAATGATATATTGTTTCCTCTTATCATTTTTGCATGCTTGTGTAATGTGACATTAATACTAGTATCTATACAAGAGTCAATATTCAAGACTATTATTTATGTAGTTTATAAATTTATAGTTTTTATATTGAAGTGTGACTCCTTGATGGAGAATGAGTATCGTTTTATTTTCATTTTGTCCCTATTACTGCTATTGTTACTGATTGAATCGAAGATTACTCCAGAATTCACTATTTATATTTATGAATCTATGATCGACTTTAACTTGTAGTATTCTATTTTCTATACTTTTTATTTTTTTATTTATTATATATTTATATAGTTTTAGTTTTAGTACCAACATCCCCTTGCTATTCCCTGTTCCTCTCGTTTTCAACATGCTTCCATCCATCCCCTTCTGCATCCTCCCATTTCTCATCCCCCTAAATGGGAACTCGATGGAACATAGATTGGAACTAAGAGATATAAAATTTATGAACCTGCTAGGCCTGGAACTGTACTTATTAGAATTGCACAAGTACTTCTATAACCCCAACTTGTCCCAAGTCTAAAAGCACATCTTTTGGCGCCTCACATCTTTCAGCCAAATCCAAATAGGTACAGCAAACCCTAGTGTTGAGTACCTATTGTTAAGACTACTGGCTTTTTCCATGTGCATGGCTAGGATAATCCCTTGACTATTAGCTTTTACCCTTTTCAGTGATTGACCTGAGGACCAGGGGTACCCAGTGGAGAACACACTCAAATGGATTTAAATGGATTATGAAAGTAGGCAAATGAAAGAAAGCTAGAGTGCAAAGAACAATACTCATTGTGCTTAGGCAAAGATGATACAAAAGCAATATAACACCATAATAGAACTGTATTTGCAAAGTTGTATTTTGCAAAGTTCTGTAGAGAGTCACACATATGCTACAACCATTTATGCTTATACTATTCTATGCTTCTATACATTCGTGCTTATGCCTATCATGCTTATTCAAAGAATATCTATGATTAATATACAAGTGTGGAAGATGAAGGTATCTCAAGGTAATTACAAGAAATAAAACTGGTAGCCTTTTGACAATTGACAGTTGTCTCGTCTATTTGTCGTTTTCTCAAAACTCTACCCAATAGCTGCACAAAACAAAGATGACATTGTTAAAAATGTGCAACATGGAATAAGAGGAGTTAAGACTTTGTGTATGAACAAATGTGTTTGGGAAAGAACCTGATGGTTGTGGTGTAGATAACATATGGCGTGTCACACCACCCTTACACAGTAACATGATCATAAGTCCCAGATCTTCCTAGATTAGTCATCCCTCCTTGAGAACTAGTGGTCCCCATTGTGGCCAGTTGCAGAAGACCCTGTGGGAAGTTGTTGGCAACTTGAGCTTCCGTGAACCATATCCCTTGGAAGAGATTTTAACCTGCTTTAATGATCTCTTAAATAAACCAATACTTTCTTCAATTGCTACTTTTCTATTCAAGGTGCATAGCCAGCTCATATCACAAGGATATCTATCTTGCAATCAAGTCTCACCATCAAGAGCACAAATTTCTCAATAGAGCTTACTAACTTGTTGCACTGCTTGGCATTGATGACTAAACTGTAAAAGCTTAGGGACTACTGGTATGCAATATCTATCCTCAGCAACATTTATGACAAATACACTAGGATTTGCTTCATAGATTACATGTCAAAGATAAAGATATAGTTTCCCAAGTGAAACACCACATACCTCTAATGGGGCTCTACTTAAACATCATCCACTTCAATGGTCAAACAGTTTATAACAATTTTACACCTCATCCACAACAAGATGTGGTAAATATTTGTCCTATTTTTATTGGCCAAAATTGAATGTTTGACTGTTAAAGTGGATGATATTTAAAAACAGCCCCTCTAATGGTGCTACATCACAATGGACTGCATCTTGAATTGATTTTGTACACTAAGCCTCATTCATGAATAACACACTTCTCAAAACCTCAGTTCAACCATCCAATGGTGTCTGGTTGAGGGTTAGGTATTAATGAGCAAGTTATATTTGTGAATTGTTTCAAGAGAAATCAGATTCTTCTGACTATCATTCAACAATGAACTGTATTGGCTGTCCATTGACCCAAATTTCAGAATGGAACAATTTTTCTGCAACTTCTTGATCCAGATTGGAAGATGAGGCTGAGTTGGTGATTGCTATCACGATGCTACACTCACAATACATGATCTTTTTTCCTTGATCTCGTGCCAGTTGAAGAGAACTCAATGCTTCCAGTTGTGCAAGAAGGGCTTTTCAAGTGCAGCATTCCTTGATAGGGGTTTCTACTAGAATTGTTTACACTGCACCACTTGCCAGACTTAGATTACTTCTTTTGCTCATTAGGTGCCGTGTTCTAGAAGTGACGCAATGGCCCTTTTCCTTGTTACATGTTCTATTTGGCTCCAGACTTGGAGTTCTCAATCGGCGACTTATCCTAAAGCTTGGAATTTTCATTCTTAGACTTCTGTTTAAATTTTGCTTCACATTGGCAAGCATAATTGTAGGATTCTCCCAGGCAAGAGATATGAAGGAATTCCATGTTAGCCTGGAAGTATGCTCTCAGGTTTGACCTATAGTTCAAAATGAGATTTTGCTATGTCTTGGATATTCAACTTAAAATTTGAAGTATGGAAGATATTAGCACATTCTTGGGCAAACTGATCACGAACTTGACAAAGCTGAGAATACTTGATATATTGGTCATCACAGTTTAAAGGATTCTAAAAAACCATTCCAAGTGGCTTCAGGTGTAAGGTCATCTGCATGAGTAGTGCAGTAGTCATTCCACTATTCTTTTATAAAGAAGGAAACTCTCAAAATGAGCAAAGTTCATCTTTTCTTTATCTCAGAACTGATTGACTGTGTATGTGAACAATTAAGATTTAACCAATATATAGAGCATTAACATCTATTTTTCCTTCAAATTAGGAAATTCCAAATTTATTTGTACCTTGTACAGTGTTTGGCCTCCAAACAATCTGTGTTAATGAAGTGAACAGTTCTAAAGGGGATTGAACCCATTGTAGAAGTTGGGCAAAGTCATCAATCAATCTAGCTTTTTTGACTGTATAGTGTTCCTCCAAACAATGCTATGAGTTCTTGGACAAAGAGAATAAAAGAACAATAGAACACCTTGATAGAACTACAATTGCAAGGTTATATTATGCAAAGTCCTTTACAAATATCCCAGAGGCTGGTTGTATGCTGGAAGGTATATATGCCTATGTTATTCTACTCTTCTACAAATTCATGCACTTTGTGTTTATTCCAAAAGTAGCTAAGATACATTAATATACAGATGTGGAAGATGAAGGGGCATCATGTTAGTTATAAGAAATGCAACCGCCCACCTTTGATGGTTCATATCCTTTATTTTTTTCATTTTCAAGAAACTCTATATGATAGGCGCATAGAATAGCGCCAACATTGTGTGGAATAAAATAAGGAGTCATAGCTCCGTAGTATGACCATGTGTACATGAAAAAGGTCCTGAAGCTTGTGGTGGTGAGGACACTCCATGTACTTAAAAGTTAACTATAATCCATATAAAAGTGGGCTCGCAAATAAAGTAAACATGGTACAAAATTTTAAAAGAGCTAGAAATAAAGAAGTTGACAGCTGGAGCAGCTGCAAAAGGACAAATAGAAATGAATAGAAATGAATAAATAAAAGTTATGTGGACAGCTAGATCTGCTTGAAAGGTTAGGTAGACAACTAGAAACAACAAATGTGATCATTACATTTTCAACTTATATATACAGGCTCCTCACTCCAACATATAGTCACATAATTATATCATTTGGTATCAAAACCTAACAACAAGGTCTGTCTTGCATTTTTGGACTTAATTGAGGGCAGTCACTTCTTTCATTTTGGATATCAACTCTAATCTCTTACCTTTAATTCACTTATCGTGTATTTGGCACCCAGATTTTCCAGATCTTTGATGTTGAATATTTGCTGTCAAACTGTTGATTTATTGCCTCCCGTCAAGATTCTGCAGTCAATTCTCTGCCAAAAAAAAAACTTTCGCTGTTGATTGTCCACCATAAAATTCTCGCTATTAATGTTCTACCATATAAATTTTGGTTACTATTTATGATTCTTGTTATATTAATGTTCTACCATATAAATTTTGGTTACTTATTATGATTCTTATTATAATGTTGTTGCTTATAGACTATTGATCATAATAGATAATTTTTATTTGTATCATTTTGCTTTGTAGCACTTCCTTGATGGATAGATAGTTCAACTAGTCTCCCAAGTTCCACCCAGAAACCCAATTTAACTTAGATGTTCAACCAAGAGCTACACAACCAATGACAACAGCGACAATTTTGCCCCACAGTTACAAACAACTCCATCTTCACTAGGCATTTGACGAATAAGTCCAGCAATACATAGAGCTATCAAGTTGGAGGTATGGAACATTGATTAGTTCCTTCAAATTTGTCTATGGATTGTTTTCTCAACTTCAGCAGAAGTTAGAGCTCTACACCATCACTTCCTTGGAGCATGCTTTGCATCTTAAGCAACCAAAAGTGCAATTGTGAAGCCACATAAATATATTTCTTTTTAAAGGCAGGGTTACTCTTCATCTTCTACCCTTGCTAGTTTCACTCATGCTGCTCGCTTCTCATGGAAGAATGGGTATTCTTCACCAAATGGATCTATTAAGGGCTCAACCTTCTTATTTGAAAATGGAAATAAGTATATTGCCTACCACAAGCTCATATTATGTCCTCAAACCAAAGAAAGTGAAGACCCTTCTTGCCATGCAAACTTCACAATATTAAGACTAAGATGTTTGGGAAATTGATCCCAACACTTCTAATCCTACACTCTCTTGGGATAGATGTGTCATACACCGTGCAATTCTAAAGTTGGATTATTTATTTACTTATTAATTTTTTGTGAGCCCTCATAGAAAAGGGCATCCCACCATAAAAAGTAAATCATGAAAGTATTGGTTAGCTTCCTCCTTTCTCCTTCTTGTTGTGGTTGTTGCTCTACAAAATACACAACAAGATGGGTATGGAGATTTATAGAAAAATGTTATCTAACAAATATATACTCAAACAAACTTTGTTAGGTTGATTGTTTCCCATTCAAAAACCATGGTTAGAGCCTCTAGTTAGTTGGGGCCCAAGTTAGTTAAGAGAGAGTAAAAACTGGGCTAATCAAAGTTGTTGAAAAGTGCACCCTCACAGCAACCTTAGCTTTGCTGGATCTCTTTCATCTCAAACCAATTGAACACAATCCTCACCCCTCCAATAAAGGTCGTAAGGATGATCCAAATGGAAGCGGAAAGGGCAAAGTCCCTTGGGCCTTGTCACATGTCGCATGTAAAGAAAGCATCCCATAACAGTGGCTGCCATGATAGAATCCCACAAGTCATCATTTTGTATCAAATAAACAATGGAACAATCAAAGGCAAAATGCACATGGTAAATCATTGATAGCCATTCCTGTTAAAGATAGAAGCAGTGCCAACAAATCTACACTTGATGTCTTGTTGGAGGTTAAAAAATAACATCTCTAATAACCACTCTTAGTGGCAGATAAACTCATATTTTTAAGCCTTAGTCAATAATAAAGCAAGCTTTCTCTATGCATATAATTGTTATCCACCTCAAAATAAATGTATTTTATGGCAACTTTGTAAAGAAGTTACTATTACATAAACACAAATCAAAGACCAAGATTGTTTTTATGGGCTTGCAAACTCTATTACTACTTCACCCAAACTTGCCTTGGTCAAAGGACTTTTTCACCTAGACTTGCCTTGGTCAAAGACATTTCATAACTTGACCTGCCTCAGTAAAAGGACTTGTAATGCTTAACTAAACTGGAATGCATAGCTCAAGTAATTCACAATAAATGGCTTGCAGAAACCAAAAAATGGTTTTATGTTGTCATAGTATAAGCTCCTGCAGTAAAATACTGTATCCCCAGAGAATTACACTCATTTCCCTGTTTTATGAAGAAAACATTATGCTTAAAAAATTCTTCCTAAATGTACAGCTTCATCTTTCTTGAAGATCAAAAATCATATATGCTTGAAAACCCTCAATGTTTCAAAGTCAACCAAACCCAGATATCCCCTGGATGCTTCAAATCCAGAAAAAAGGAGAACTTTGTACCATTTTCTTCCCATACCTTTAAACTATAACACTTCCTTCAGAGTTTCAAATGAAAATAGTTCTCTTTCTTAGGGGATATCTTCTTCAAGATCACCTCTATTACATAATACACCAAACTAAATGAATCCAAAGAAAATATAGCTTGTTTTTAAGTTCTAGGATCAAAATCTTCCCAGACTAAACCAAAACAACATTGTTTCTTACAAATATAGCCCAAATTTTGCAATTCTTCTCTGGTTCTTGATTTTCACTTTTTTCAACAAACAACCAAACCTAGAAGTATGTATTTCACCTCTGAAAGAGTTTCGAAGCTGTAAAAATTTAGGATATAGATATTTATAGTATAAAAAAATCTCTAATCTGCATTTCAAACAAGTTAGAAAAGAGTTCAAGGTAATCCTCAACGGATTCACAGGCCAGCCAAAACGTGGGCTTTGTAGAACAAGAAATGTAGCGACCTTCAAGAAATGTCTTTGCGTAGTCTGTTGGGCTATGGGTGGAAAGGGGCGGATGAGCGCAATGTGGGCTTTCTTCATCCAGTCTCCTCCTTCAACACTGATTCTCACCCATAAGTTCTTCATGGGCAATCTGCAAAAGTGAAGTCACCTGCCACTATTCTTCCTCTCGCCCCCACCTGAGTTCTTGATTGGACCTTCCCCTTGCCCCCATTGTTTCTATAGGCCCTTCCCCTTTCGCTCTGATACCACTTGGTGCAGTCACAATAGGAGGGTTCACAGAATGAATAGCCTAGATCGTGCAACTAGAGTAAACATAACGGAAACAACTCAAAAATATAAAGTAAATACAGATTTAGTCATTCAGTATATCATAGAATTGAAATACAAATTAGCCGGCAACATGCGGGCTTACAATTAGGGCTCACAGGCCTAATTACAGAATATCAGAATATTCACAAGATATAGCTTTGAAGCGCCTTCACAAAGAATCCAAACTATCAACTTATGCTATCAATCATAACTATGCTAACCACTTTCCTAGAAATCTATTACATCATTATATATCATATCTGGAACTTAAGATTCCTCTGCATCGGCCAAGGAAGATCACAAACTGACCCAATGAAGAGTTGTAACATGTGTACATGGATAGGTCAGACCTAATGATTAGAACTCCTCCGCAAATGAATGGAATGATGAGCGGATCTCGGGGAAGGTCGGCCATGAACCATAAAATATTGGAAGATGTGTCATTTAGCTCCACAAGTCGAGAAATGCTCTGAGGTCTTCTCCTTTATCTAACTGTCTGAGACTGTCAGGATGCTCTGTTATGAGAAAACAATCAATCTTCTAATAGCGATATCTTTTTGGTACCTTAACCAAATGCTCTGAATTCTAGATATGATGTAGATGAGTGAATCTAGATGCTAAGTCTAGCTATCCAAGGTTTGAAATGCAACTATGATAGAATGCGGACCAAAATACAAAAAATTGCTACTGACTGAACTATCTGAACTGAACTGGAAAATAAAAGGAAACAAACTAAACTGCAAACAAACTAAAATGCAAATGGTTTTGGTTGATGCAAGATTGCTCTTGAACTAGGGATGCCCCTGCATCAGACATCCAAGGTTATTGAAAAAGTGAGTCCCTCACTTTACTGGGGCTAGAGGAAAACCAAGGCGGTCTATCTCAGCCTAGGAGATCCATGATGAATCTTCTTCTGGACTGCCTTTCCACTTCACAAGGTATTCTTTGTATTGTCTTGATCTGGTGTTGCGTCCAATTCTACTTTCTAAAATATCTTCAATCTACTCCAATGCTTGTTGTGGTAACTGCTTCTTCAAGTCTTCTTCAATGTTGTCACTAAACTCTACTTCATGGTACTGATATAGGTCCGCAATGTTGAAAATAGGTGATATACCCAATGTCTCCGGTAACTCTACTTCATATGCATTTCCTGAATCAAACTTTTTGAGTATCCTACAAGGTCCAAACTTCTTCATCTTCAATTTGTTATAAGTGCCAACTAGAAATCTTTCTTTTCTCAAGTACACCATCACTTCATCTCCAACTACAAATTCCTTATATCTTCTCTTCTCCTTATATTTGTTGTTCATCTCCTTCAAATGCTTCTTAAGTTGATTATGCACTGCCTCTATATGTTCTACAAATTCTTCTGCTTTTGCACTTCTCTTTCCTGCCATACTAATATCTCTCAACTCTGTAACTCCTCTAGGGTTTACTCTGGTAACAATCTCAAAAGGTGTTCTTCCGGTACTCCTATTCACTAAATTATTGTATGCAAACTTTGCTTGTGAAAGAATCAAATCCCAACTTCCTGCATTTTCTCCGACCAAACATCTCAACAAATTTCTCAAACTCCTATTCACTACCTCTGTCTGTCCATCAGTCTGTGAATGAAATGTTGATCTGAACTTCAAATCTGTCTTCATCTTCTTCCAAAGTGTCTTCCAAAAGCATCCAAGAAATCTTGTATCTCTATCTAAAATTATGCTATTAGGTAATCCATGCAATCTCACAATCTCCTTGAAAAATAGGTCAGCTACATCCATTGCATTAGTTGTCTTCTTACAAAGTATGAAATGTGCCATCTTTGAAAATTTGTCTACCACTACAAATATAGAATCATGCCCTCTCTGTGTCTTAGGCAATCCCATTACAAAATCCATGATTATGTCTTCCCAAGGTCTCTCTGGTACTGTCAAAGGTTTATACAATCTAGTATTCTAACTACTCCCTTTTGTAACTTGACAAACTCTACAACTTTGCACAAATTTCCTAACATCCTTATGTATCTGAGGCCAAAAGTAGTTTTCACTCACCAAAGCTACTGTCTTGTCAATGCCAAAATGTCCTGCCAATCCACCACTGTGTTTCTCCTTGATCAATTTGTCTCTGATTAAACCCCTAGGTATGCATAACTAATTTCATTTGAACAACATATCCTCCTAAACGAAATAGTCCAACCACTTACTCCTATATGTCAAAATAGGTTCCTTACATGATTTCTAAGGTTCTGCAAAATCAGTATCTCCCTTATACAGGTTCTTAAATTCATCAAATCCCAACATTTCAACTCTCATCTCTGTCAACAAGTTCCTTCTCCTACTCAATGCATCTGCAACTTTGTTTAATTTTCCACTCATATGCTTCAACACAAAAGTATAACTTTGCATGAACTCTACCCATCTCATATGTCTCTGATTCAATTTTCCTTGACTGTTCACATATTGCAAAGCTTGATGATCTGTATACAACACAAACTCCTTAGGCAACAAGTAATGTCTCCACTTCTTCAAATCTTGAATTATGGCATAGAACTCTTGATCATAAACTGAATGTCTTCTCCTTGCATCATTTAACTTCTAAATGGAATATGCTATAGGTCTACCTTCTTGACTTAACACTGCTCCAATTGCATTCCCACTTGCATCACAATCTACTTGAAATACCTTATTGAAATCCGCTAATGCCAAAACAGGTTGCTTTGTCACCTTCTACTTCAACAACTCAAAACTTTTATTTGCTCCTGATGTCCACTTAAAATTTTTTTTGTCACCTCTCATGTTCTGTGTCATAGAGCTAAATACTAAACTAAAATTTCTGATGAACTTCCAGTAGAAACTAGCTAATCCATGAAATGATCTGACTTCTCCAATGCTCTCTAGTGTAGTCCATTCAACAATTGCTCTCACTTTCTTAGGGTCCATCTTCAATCATTCCGTAGAAATCACAAATCCCAAATATACCAATTCTTCCTTCATGAAACTATATTTCTTGATGTTGATCAGCAACTTATCTTCTCTCAGTCTCTACAATACTTGTCTAAGGTGCAACAGATGCTCCTCTTTTGTCTTACTGAAAATTAGAATGTCATCCAAATACACAATAACAAACTTACCCAAGAATTTCTTTAGAACTTCATTCATCAATCTCATGAAAGTACTAGGTGCATTTGTCAATCCAAAAGGCATCACTAACCACTCATACAATCCTTCATTTGTATTAAAAGCAATCTTCCATTCATCTCATTCTCTAATTCTAATATGATGGTATCCACTCTTCAAGTATATCTTTGTGAAATATCTTGCTCCACTCAAACAATCCGTAATATCATCCATCCTAGGTAAAGGAAATCTATACTTAACTGTGATCTTGTTTATGGCTCTAGAGTCTGTACACATTCTCCATTCTCCATCTTTCTTTAGTGCTAATACTGTAGGTACTACACAAGGGCTCAAACTTTCTCTAATCAAATCTTTCCTCAACAACTCTTGTATTTATCTATTCAGTTCTTCATTTTTTGTTGGTGTCATTCTGTGTGTTTCTTTGTTAGGCAAAATAGCTCCCGGTATAAGATCCATGTGATGACTAATACTCCTGATTGGTGCCAATCCTTCAGGTACATTGTTTGATATGATGTCTTCATACTCTATCAACAATTCAATTATTTCCTCCGATTGTGATTCAATCTTCTTCTCCAATGTTTCAGGTTTCTTAGGGATCAAAGCATAACACATTCTCATGTCTCAAATCATCCATAAATCTCCTTCCATCTACCAAACAGATTCTAGCATTTCCACATACTTCACTCTTAGGATCATCCTCCAAAGGAATCAAAGTAATTCTCTTTCTATTTGCTGTTGTAGTGTATGTATTCTTTCTCCCATCATATATAGCTTTCCTATCATACTACCAAGGTCTACCCAACAAAATATGACAAACATCCATATGCATAATATCACACAAGACTTCATCATGATAAGATCCAATATAAAATTTCACCAAACATTGTTCACTCACCAGTACCTTATGATCATCCTGAATCCATGCTATCTAATAGGGCTTAGGGTGTTTCAATCTTTCCAACTTCAGTTTAGTCACCATCTCCTCTGCAACTAGGTTATCGAAACTACCACTATCAATTACAACTTACCTCCTCATTTGCATATGGTTTTGAACAAACTCTTCCTCTGTGGTGGTTCCTCATTTTTCTCTGCTTGAAAAAGTGCTCTCCTCATCACAAGTGATTCTCCTTTCTTAGGTTTACCAATTGAACTAGGTGATCTAACATGTTCTTTTTCCACATAGGCTACTCTTCCAATGTCCTTTGTCCTCTTTGCCTGTACTCCTTTGATTACATTCAAATGCCCTATGTCCTTCACCTCCACACTTGAAACAAGTGCCTATGAATGTTCTCCTATTAGGTCCTCTTCCTTCTCTTCTATATCCTTCACTCCAGTACGGACTAGGGTTTCCTCTCTGGTAGAAATTTCTATCATCTCTCTGGTATGCATTGTTATCTCTGTCCTCCTTCTTGAATGTGTTCTCTTGTCTGTTCTACTCCGCAAATGATCTCTCTCCTCCAAAAAATGTTTCGCCTCTTTGAATTTACTTCCTCTGGCTCTCTATTTCTGATCATGCCTCTTATTCAGCTTCTCCTCAACTTTCAAGGCAAATTAATATGCTTCTTCCAATGTTGTCATCCTCACCAAACTCAGTTCCTCTTGAATGATCAATCTCAGTCCATTGATGTATCTAGCCACATTCTCTTTACTTGCTTCACTATGTCCTATTCTTATGATCATCGTATGAAATTCTTTAGTGTACTCCTCCACAGATTTCTCCTTTTGTCTCAGGTTTGCAATCTCTTCAATAGTTCCAACTCATCATCAACAAGTATAAATTGATTCTTTAATTTTGTCACCATCCTATCCCATTTTGTGATCTTTTTTTTCCTCTTATGTTTCTATCCAACCGAACTTCCTTCCACCATATAGCAGCATGTCGTTTCAACTTTGTCTTTGCAAATTTCAGACATCTGGATCTTCAACTTCTTCATATTCAAAGTATTCTTCCATGTCATTTATCTAGTCAATCAATTCTTCAGAATTCAAATTGCCAGTGTAATTAGGTACATAACTCTAGGTCTCTTTCTAGTATTTGAAATAGCTCGCAACATCTTCACTTGATCTAACTCTTCTTCTTCGACAC
Organism: Cunninghamia lanceolata; assembly: GCA_027924645.1. Classification (NCBI taxonomy): domain Eukaryota; kingdom Viridiplantae; phylum Streptophyta; class Pinopsida; order Cupressales; family Cupressaceae; genus Cunninghamia; species Cunninghamia lanceolata. Next base: position 318,090 of record BSBN01001957.1, read on the forward strand.
CTCCTAGGGTTTCGCCAATTTGTTCAACAAATTGAAATTCCTCTTCATCACCACTTTCAACATTAGGTCTCAGTGTCAATCCTCTTCGCCTATCTTCCTCAACAACATCCAATCAAATTCTCATCATTCTTATCATTTCCATCATCTCATCCATTCTACCAGCCATTGCTCCAACAACAGGGATTCTCCTCAGTGGCATTCTTCCTAGGATCAAGTGTAAACTACCTCAAGTTTAGTGATTGGGCTACAAGGTGACAACTGCCTCACAATCGGTGATTGGTTGCGACACAAGTAACTTGCCTCAGATTTGGCGATCTATCCACAACAAGATCTTATGAAATTTCTTTGCCAACTTCGCTCAATTCGCTCCCAAAGATTTGAACTTTTGCTCTGATACCACTTGGTGCAGTCACAGTAGAAGAGTTCATAGAATAAATAGTCTAGACCATGCAGCTAGAGTAAACACAATGGAAACAACTCAATGATATAAAGCAAATGCATATTCAGTCATTCAGTATATCATAGAATTCAAATACAAATCAGTTGGCAACATGTGGGCTTACAATTAGGGCTCACAAGCTTGATTACAAAATATTAGAATATGCACAAGATATAGATTTAAAGCACCTTCGCAAAGAATCCAAACTATCAACTTATGCTATCAATCAAAACTATGCTAATTGCTTTCCTAAAGATCTATTACATCATTATATATCATATCCAGACCTTAAGATTCCTCTGTGTTGGCCAAGGAAGATCAAAAACTCCAATGAAGAGCTATAATGTGTGTACACGAATAGGTCAGACCTAAATGAATAGAACTCCTCTACAAATGAATGGAATGATGAGCAGATCTCAGGAAAGGTCGGCCACAAACCATAGAACATTGGAAGATGTGTCATTTAGCTCCACAAGTCAAGAAATGCTCCATAGGTCTTCTCCTCTAGCTGATTATCTGAGACTATCAGGATGCTCTATTATGAGAAAATAATCAATCTTCTGATAGCGATATATTTCCAGTACCTTAACCAAATGCTCTAAATTTTAGATATGATGTAGATGAGTGAATCTAGATGCTAAGTCTATCTCCACAAGGTCTGAAATGCAACTATGGCAGAATGCAGACTAAAATATAGAAATTGCTACTGACTGAACTATCTGAATTGAACTAAAAAATGAAAGGAAATAAACTAAACTGCAAACAAACTAAAATGTAAATGTTTTGGGTTGATGCAAGATTTCTCTTGAACCAAGGATGCTTCTTCATCACAAACCCAACAAGCACATCATCCTCTATCCATTCACTATTAACCAATGCCACCTCAACCCTACGTGTCATCCCCCTCCAATTCATACCAATCTAATCCATCCACCTGTCAAATCAATCCCACATCAACTTATCCCATTTCATACCAATCTAATCCATCCACATGTCAAATCAATTCCACATCAACTTATCCCACTTCATACCAATCTAATCCATCCACATGTCAAATCAATTCCACATCAACTTAGCCCACTTCATACCAATCTAATCCATCCACATGTCAAATCAATTCCACATCAACTTATCCCATTTCATACCAATCTAATCCATCCACATGTCAAGTCAATGCCACATCAACTTATCCCACTTCATACCAATCTAATCCATCCACCTATCAAGTCAATGCCACATCAACATATCCACCCACATTGCAACAAGAACATATGAGCCCAAGTCCACCTTGGCAACAAGATCAAATACCCTCAACTTCATACCAACCCCAAGATCATTTGTCTACATATCCCACCATTTCACTTAATCAGCAAGACTATCAATGGCCTTCACAACAAGAACATGCGAGCCTAAGTTACCATGTATATCAAGACCTAATATCCTTTGACAAGGGAGATACCAATCTAGATTATGTATCCTATGAGTACCCTCCATCGCCATCCACCCAAATGCCAATTCATGAGCCTACTAGTCCTATCTCCACACCACCATGTGATCCTACTCCTAGTCCATTGATCCACCAACTTTCTAATCCATCAAGCCCTTCATTCCCTTCATCACCATGTTCCTTCAATCCTCCACCAAAGGATCCCTTGGAGATAACCGTACAACAATCGGTCCAAGAAAATTTGATTGACTTGCCACCGATAAAACTCTTTGGAGAAAACCACCTAAAACCCCATTGGTATAATGAAAATGATTATTGTGCATACCATAGGGTTACGGGCCATACGACACTCAATTGTGTCACACTTAAGAGATTGATCAAAAACCTCATAAATTGTGGTAAGATTAATCCCAATCCTAATCCTAATCCATCCAATCCCATTATCCCTCCACCTAATCCTAATCATAAGCCTATAATATCCAACCTTATTATCCATCCACTATATTTTCCATTCACCCATACACTTGCAAAGGATGTGATCCAATGGCTATTAGTAAATAATAAACTATCTCCATGTCAAACATCTATCCTTGAGTTTATCAAAGAATCTCCCAACACCTTGCCTATTCCTACAACCCCTTCATGTAGTTCACAACCCATCAAGCCTATTGGAGTGTCTCCAACTATAAGTCCAAGTCAAGATCCATCCTGCCCTCATGTTGATAACCCTCAAGAGCATGTCAAGCCTATCTAAGAGCCTTCTACTTCCATTCAAGAAAACCAAAAGGTATGTCAAGAACATAATCCTAAGCATGGTAAAACATCAAGCCCTAGTCCTAATCAAGATCAAATCACTTTCATTCAACCCATCTATAACATTTATCTTTTCCATGATCAAGATATTACCTATGAAGAAGCTATCCATGAGCAACTTGATCCTATACCTATCCATGAGCAAGTAATCCAATTCTAACCTATCTAATAACACATATATTTTCTATGATCAAGATGATATCTATGATGAAGAAGCTATCCATGAGCACCTTGATCTTATCCATAATCCTATACCTATCCATGAGCAAGATATACAAATTGCTCCTATCCATCTTCCATCTAGCCCTATCCATAATGCCACAACATCTACTTCCCTTGATGAGACATGTGGCTCCCAAGCAAAGATAGATGATCAAACAAATATCTTGTGTCATAATGGTGTACTCAAGTTCCTAATGATCCTTTGTCATCCACTATCAACCATGTTGCAAACCCATCATCATATTCTATTAGTCTTACCACCCTCATCCATGAATGTTCTTCCCTAGTGGAACAACAACTATTTTCTACTACCTCACCTTCTCCATCCAATAATGAACTCAAGTCTAGTTCCCAAAGCACACCAAGTCCTATTGTCCATCCTATACTCCAAAACATGAACTACCAAGATAAATAATCTAAAGATGTTGGTACTTCCATGAACAAGGTATTTTGGAGCCCATCAATGTCAAGGTCCATCCATGCTCATATGACATTAGACACACACCCCAAGGTAAACAATCTAAAGATGTTGGTACTTACTCCATGCATCCTAAGTCCACTTTCCATTGTGAATCCTATCATACACCTAAAACATATGTTTCCATTCCACCTCCATTATCCTAAAAATGTCAAAAGCATGTGACCATACACATCCCACCATCCACTTTACCTCCATTACTTCCAACTCCTAATTTCCCTCCATCCACTTTACATTCTTAATCATGACCAACAAATGCACATATTGTCTAAACATAAAGCTTCCACTCATTCCATCAAACCCATGGGATTCAAAAATAAAAATTTGGATGCCTCCCTTCATAATACCAAAAATCCTAAAAATCATAATGCCCTAAGACATCAATCCAAAGAATCAAAGCCAAATCCATCCAAAAAAGCTATCCAAGCCCATACTTCCACAAGAAAAGTCTAAAAACAAAATGGTTTGGGCCCCTAAGCAAAAATCAAGCAATTCAAATGAGGCATCTACATCTCAAAAATCTCAACCATCCCCTTCCATTCAAAATTTCCATTCCATTAAAAAATTCCAAAAATCCCACAAGAAAAGCAAAAATCAGAAAAATTCTAAGTCTATGTGGGTACCTAAGTTCCTACATCACCCATCCCCTAAGCAAACTTCACCATTGCTTCCTACACCTCCAAATCAAAAGCTTCAATGTTTATCATGATGTGTGCAGCCATTGGTTTCTATTCCTTTCCATTCCACAACATTCCCACATACCTCCATCGCTCCATCTTTCATCCACTATCTTACATATTTCACCCATCACCTTCCTATGGTCCATGATTTTGCATAAATCCTACATAATCCACTATCTTTCCATACATAACCCACATCATAGTCCACTATCCCCCATCCATCTATCCTTGCATGAACCTTTCATAATCCACATCAAAATCAACTATCTACCTACTCCATCTCCCTTTCACGTAATCCCCTACCAACATCTATGAGCATAATGACATTTGACATGGTTCATGTGATGACATCCCTCTTTAGTGGGACAATATCACCCTTCATGGAACTAGATGCTTGAGTCCCTCTTATCCATATCCACTTATCCCATCCAAATACCCCATGAAAAAAAAAAGAGAAAAAAAAAGAAGAGAGAAAAAGAGAAAAAATCAAAATAGTAAAGAGAAATTCATTCATCCAATGATGAAAACCACCCTTGGTGGTGCCTTGGATAAGTACCATGATGAAAACTTAGCAAACAGATGTCATGTATAGGTTGATTATCTATGTCACTAATAGTTGGGGTCACGTCATCTCATCCAATCTACCATTTCCTTCTTATCTATTCCGTCATACCATTTCCATACCATACCATCCTATCATATCCTATCTTATTATCCTTACCCATTACACCCACATACCTATCATATTGAGTGCATTCATCCTCCCTTCCTCCTTTTGATCTTGATAAAGATATGGGGGCAAAATGTTGACAAATGCTTTGTATATCTCTTGATATACCTTATCCTTCCCAAACCAATCCATCATGTCATCCTTTCATCATAAGTTTTGTCATGTAAAATCCTAACTCTACTACCTAGAATGGGGCATGTTATTCCTATGCAACATAGTCTTTGGAGATCACATCCTAGCTCTATTATAAGGCATACATCCATCCACTATAGCCTATCCTTGTATCTATCCATTTATCATGAGCTTTCTATTACATGACCTGTCCTTTTATCTACCCATCTATCATGAGTCTTCTATCACATCCATCTATCATGAGCCTGCCATCACATTTACAATCACCCATCATTTTATCCATCCATCCTACCTCAATCTTTGCATCTAGACTTGGTTTTCCCTTGTAATTGGTATCTATCATAAAGTCTATCAAAATTGTCATCCAATGCCATCCCAAAAACACCTAAAAAATCCAAAAAAATCAAAACATGTCAAAGATCTATAAAAATAAAACATTTCAAAAATCCAAAAAAATCAAAACATTTCAAAAATCCAAAAAAATCAAAACATTTCAAAAATCCAAAAGAATCAAAACATTTCAAAAATCCAAAAAAATCAAAACATTTCAAAAATACAAAAAAATCAAATATCCGACAAAAATCCAAGCAATAAAATCAATGCATCAAACCACTCCAAGTTCTTCCAATCATCCAATCAAATCTTCCAATCATCAAAATCATCAATTCAATCAAATCAATCAAATCAATCCATTCATCATATCAATCAAATCCATCCATCAAATCAAATCAATTCATCCAATTAATCATATTCAACAAATCAATCCAATCATCACCATCAAATCATCAAATTAAAACATTCAAGCAATAATCCAAATGCAAGTCAATCACTAATCCATACCAATCAAGTTAATCAATCTTGTCAATTTATCCAATCACATCAATGGTCTTGATCCTATTTTATCGTAAACCAAATCAATCATCATCATCAATGGGATATATCATTCCCACATCCTTGTGTAGGGATATATCGTTCCCTGTAATGACAACACTATCATCATCAATCAATCAATTAATCATTGGTTTATAGCTTGACAGGGGCAATACCTTATTTGTTTTTGAATCATTTGTGCATGTTTTCTTGCTTGCTTGTGTGTGCTATCATTTTATGTTGCATTTGTATCAAATCTGTATCTTTCCAGCTAATATTCATATCTTGTGTATGTTGGAATAGCTTTTTGCATTATCCTTTGCATCTAAGGTCATATCATACCTTTTGTGCATTAGGACTTCAATGCTCTAAGTTTTCTTCCTCATACATTTAGACAAGGTTCTATTATGCTGGGTGCACAAGACACATAATCATCCTAGTCCTTATACCTTAGTGAATAATGTCTAGTTCTACATCAAACTCTATGGTTGCTCACTTCATTGCAACATAATGTATCTTTCATCTCTTTCATCCATCCTTTATCTTCCAACTTTCATCCCCTTATCCATATTTTATCATTTCATTCATTTCGAGAGCCTACCCGTGTTCTTCCAACCCACCTATCCTCTCAAGGGGGCAACATCATATCCTTACATCATCATCTTCATCCATCTCATATTCTTTAATCATCTATCTCCCATATCATCATCCTATCTTTCCATCATCACTCTATCCCATACCTTATCTTCTTTGAAATGATGTTACTTCTTTTAGTCGCAACACCATCTCAAAGAGGGGCAAGTTGTAGACACCTAAAATTGACCATGTCACAACATCACCTTGTCAATACATCACTTGAGACACTTTGTAGCATGTTTTGCCCTAATAACCCTTCCATCACCCAATTAGTTAAATAAATTAACTAATCCCATATAATCCCATTTTAATCCTCTAGCCAATTAATTAAATAAATTATATTTATTTAATTAGTTTCCACATCACCCCTGATCCAAATTAATTAAATAAATTAAATATTTATTTAATTAATGCATTCCACATCATTCCTTTCCAAAATTAAATAATTTTATTATTTAATTCCACCTTTGTCTCTATCTCCATATTTTTCTCCATGTAAGGTGGAAGCCATTTGACTTTAATCCCTCTCATTCAACCTTCATGAGACACTTGTCAAATGGCTACAACTTCTTGTATCACTTAATCCTAGCCATTCATTCTCATCACCCATATCCTATAAATCAAGCCTCACCTAAGCCATTTGACATACACATTTCATACAACATCATGCTGTCCAAATCATTCTAGATCCTCTCATCCACATTTCAAGTATCCTTATGCTGTCCAAATCATTCTAGATCCTCCCAATCCATTTGACATCCACATTTCAAGTATCATTATGCTATTGAAATCATTCTAGGTCTTCTTATCCATCATCTTCTCGCTATTGTTATGCTGCAGAAGTGAGAAATCAACATTCCCCCCATCAACAATCCTTCAAAATCTTGCATGCTTATGCGGGATTGAGAAGAGCAATGGAGATAAATCAAATCTATCTTGGAGATCAATTTGCTTTGCTTTCCTATTTTCATTTTCATGCTAGTTTGTACTTTATTGTGCTTGTTAGGGTTTCATTATTATTGTTTATGCATTAACCTAGATTTTTAACTCTAACTACACAAGTGATATCTAATAAGATCTACACAATATATAATTATCTTTGATAAGGGGGTAAGTGCACAAAGATGAGGGACCAAAATGGGGTCTTAAGATGCCACATTTTTTTTGAAATCAGGAAACATTGATGTTGGATGAGAAATTGAAGATAACTACACTCAAAATTTTAAGGCAGAACAAAAACAAGAGTTGTAGTGCTCCGAATCTAGTTTCTAAACTACTAATTTTTTTCCAAAAATGGTTGACATTAAGGGGTTCAAAAAGGGGGAACACACAAATTGGTCATGTTTTTCTCAAAAAAATAACATAGCATCTGGTGTGCTCCCCCTAAAGTGTTAACTTTCTTTTAGTATTTCAATAATCGCTCTAGTGAGAAATTAGCTAACACCGTGTAGTTTATCCCTGATTTTTCTAATAATTTTTTCATGAATAATTGATTTTTTAGTAATTTTTAAAGTGGACGCATCCTGAAAAATAGAAATTTGAGCGTGATCCCCCCTAAAATGTTTGAAAACTAATCGAAAATCAAATTTTTAGATAATATGTGTAGAATGGAGTCTAGTTTCTAAAAATGTAACTTATTTCAAATTTTAATGAATGGTTAAAAAAAAGTCAAAAATACTAGACACTGGTTTTTGACAAAAAATGGACACACTAACAAAATAAATGCAAGATGAAACCCTTATCGTACTCAAAATGTGAAAAAAATTATATGGTTAGATAGCTAACAGAGAGATTAAGATTATGGTGGTATTTTTTTTGAGTTTTCATTGAAATAAGTGCAAACCTGATGGGGAGCACGCTCCAGATTATGTGGTTTTTGATACAATCTAGAAAAACACGTCTTTGGATGTCCTAAACATAGTCCAAGATTTTGGTTTAGAAGCCCAAGACAAATCCAAGCCTTAGGCTTGGAAATAACCAAGGCAACGCATAACACAAGCGCGTTATAATGCGCTCACGTTATGGTGAACTAAAACAACTCTCTCTCTCTCTCACTCTCCCTCTCCCTCTCTCTCTAAGAGGCAAAGAGAGATAGGGAGAGAGAGAGAGTCATAGTTTTCTTTTTTCCATTTCCTTCATCGATAAGGGAGAGGGACAGATAAGGAAATAGAGGAATGATAGGGGAGAAGGAGGTAAGAGATATAGAGATAGTAAAAGATAGATAGGTAGAGAGAGAGATATATAGGGAGAAGTAGAGGAGAAAGAGGGGAGAGATAGGGTGATAGAGAGTGAGTGAGATGTCCAGAGAGATAGGGAGATAAGGGAGATAGAGGTTTGGGGCTGCTCGGGTTTAGGGTTTAGGGGTTAGTGGTTATGATTTAGGGGTATTATTTAGGGTTTAGAGGTTTAGAGAGAGAAAGACTGCTTTTGACATGCAACCTTAAACCCTTCACCCAAGCAACCCTAAACTCCTAAACCTGAGAAACCCTAAACCCAAGAAACCCTAAATCCCTATCTCTCTATCTGTATCATCCCTCTACCTCTCAATCTCTCTCCCTAAACTTGAGAAAGCCTAAATAATGATACAAAACCCTAAACCTAAGAAACCCTAAACACCTCTCTCTCTCTAGATAGAGAGTGAGAGACATGTCTAGAGATAGGGAAAGAGACTGAGAGGTAAAGGGATGATAGAGATAGGGAGATAGGGGAGAGATATGGAGATAGAGGTTTAGTGTTTCTTGGGTTTAGGGTTTAGGTGTTTGGGGGTTTAGGGTTGGCCAAGTTTAGGGCTTAGTGTTTAGAGCTTATGGACATTATTTAGGTGTTAAGGTTTGGAGATTTAGGGTTTAGGGAGAGAAGACTAATAGGGAGATATAGAGGACACCGAGAGGAGAGATAGGGAGATAGAGTGATGGAAATGGCTAGAGACATAGGTAGAGAGATTGAGAGGTAGTAGGATGATAGAGATAGGGAGATTAGGGAGAGATAGAGAGATAAAGGTTTAGGGTTGCTTGGGTTTGGGCGTTGAGAGAGAGGTGTTTAGGGTTTCTTAGGGTTCAATTTTAGGGTCTCTCTCTCTCTCTCTCCTAGTTTTCCTTTTCCTTTCTAATTTCCCTTTAGATCCCACCAATTTCCCCTATTTTACTATTTCCACCTCTCCTCTCATCATTCTTCCCATCTAATCAACTTTCATTTTATCTTGTTTCCATTTCATCCTTCCAATTTATATCCTCATCCCTCTTTGCATGTCCTAGTTTTCTTGTTTCCATTTTCTTTGTTGATAAGGGAGATGGAGAGAGAGAGAGAGAGAGAGAGAGAGAGAGAGAGAGAGAGAGAGAGAGAGAGAGAGAGAGAGAGAGAGTCCTAGTTTTCTTGTTTCCATTTCTTTCGTTGATAAGGGAGAGGGAGATATAGGGAGATAGAGGAATGATAAGAGAGAGAGATAAGGGAGATAGAGGTTTAGCATTCCTTGGGTTTAGGGTTTATGGGTTAGGGGTTATTATTTAGGGTTTGAGAGAGAGAGACTACTTTTGACATGCAACCCTAAACCTCTAAACCCTAAATAATGCCCCTAAACTCTATATATCTCCATATCGGTCCTCTCTCTCTCTCTAAACCCTAAACCCTGAACCTCTAAAACTTAACCCCTAACCTCTAAACCATAAACCCTAAACCATAAACCATAAACCTAAGCTACCCTAGGAGAGAGAGAGATAGAGGATATGAGGTAAAGAGGGGAGGGAGAGAGATAAAAATAGAGAGATTGTTTTTGACATGCAACCCTAAACCCTAAATAATTGAGCCCTAAACCCTAAACTTGAGCAACCCTAAACTCATAAACCCTAAATAATTCCCCTAAACCCTAAATTGTAAACCCCTCTCTCTACACCTAAACCCTAAATAATGCCTCTAAACCCTAACCCCTAAACCCTAAACCTCTATCTCCCTATCTCTCCCTAATCTCCCTATCTCTATCATCCCTCTACCTCTCAATCTCTCTCCCTATGTCTCTGGCCATGTCCCTCACTCTCTATCTCTATATATCTCCCCTTGGTCTCCTCTATATCTCCCTATCGATCCTCTCTCTCTCTCTCTATCCCCTAAACCTTAACACCTAACCCCTAACCCCTAAACCCTAAACCCCTAAACCCCCAAACCCCTAATCCCTAAACCCTAAACCTCTATCTCCATATCTCTCCCCTATCTTCCTATCTCTATCATCCCTCTACCTCTCAATCTCTCTCCCTATGTCTTTGGACATGTCCCTCACTCTCTATCTCCCTATCTCTCCCCTATGTCTCCTCTATCTCTCCCAATCTCTATTGGTCTCCTCTCTTTATCTCTTTCTAAACCCTAAACCTTAACCCCTAAACCCTAAACTTGAGAAACCCTAAACCCCTAAACCCTGAACTTGAGCAACCCTAAACTCATAATGCCTAAATAATGCCCCTAAACCCTGACCCCTAAACCCTAAATACACACTAACACATACACACTCTCTCTCTATGTCATTTTTGTGTGTGAGAGAGAGAGAGCGAGAGAGATAGATAGAGAGAGAGAGTTTTGGTTTTACAAAGCACGATCATGTTATAGGCTCGGTAATACCGAGCCATAACGTGATCATGTTATGTCTTGTATGGGACCAAAAAGTCATATGGTGACTTTTTGGTCCCTCATCTTTGTGCACTTACCCAAGGGTTGTAGTATTTGACCCCTCTATATCTTGGTTATGTAATGATGTTATTGTCATTGATGAGTACTAGATATGTACTTGGGAGAATTGCTAATCACATGATCCCGTACTATGAAAACTCTCTTCATATGATGCTATATGTCTTACTAAGAACACATGCTCGAGGTATAACTACATGCATCCTCACCTTAGTACAACACTAGTATCCAAACATACATATAAAAACAATTCAAATACACCAAACACACAAAATTATTACCATACAATGTAACATATAATTCAGACATTCACAACTCAAATACACAAGTCACACACATAAAGAAAGTACATAGAGAAAATGTAAAATGCAAGCACATCATACATTACAAGATCACAACAATAAAGACAATCCTATAAGATAAAAGCACACAAAGAATCCACAACCATGACATGCACACACTTGGTCCCTAGAACCCGTGAAGAGGGCATCTCCCAACTACGCAATGTACCCAAATAACACTACCTCACATAAGATAAGAAGGTTAACTATACCACCACATAGCACCCTAACCTAACCCCTTAGGGTAGAAAAACATGCACACTAATAAACAAGACACATGTCTTATCCTTGGAGATCTCCAAGCTACAAGTGATGGATGGTGAAAACAATGCATAAACACCATGTGGACCTTCTACCATCAAGAGCATTAGAGCTTCATGTGATGTGGCACCTATAGATAGAAAGATCAAGCTTGATTCCTTAGTCAACTTTCTTAATGTGACATTGTCTCAATCTATTAGGATTGAAGTAGAGAAGATAATGCCAGGATGTGTCCACCCATGATGAGGACATCCAACCTCTCCTACTCCTTTAATCTTGTCACCTCCAAGGGAAGTCGAGATATCAACCATCTTAACCCTTAAGATAATCAGATGTTGAGAAACTCTAAGATACCTCCCATAAACTCCTTACTTGAATATGACCACCTCTTCCTACTCTCATGAGTAGAACGATGACACAATACATGTCACATGTAAATAAAATCAACCATGCCACAAAGGATGCCATATAACTATAATAAACCATGACACAAAGGATGTCATATAACTATAATCAACTCCCCAAGGAGATAATAAATTACCAACCCAATTTGGTTTTACATGAGCATAAACAGGATAATCTCATCCTACACATACATTCAATTTATAATTGTACACATAATAACACTATTCCAATAAAGAGATGATATCTACCCAAACTAAGTTGGAAAAACAAATAAAGAAACAATACAAGTCAAACATTCCAACCATAACACCACATTTGTCATATACAAATCCACTAAATGACTCTCAAATATAAGATCACTATACTTAAGTGTATGGGTAGCATAGGGAATAAGTTCCAACTCAAGTTCACACCCTCATAAATAGTATCCACATAATTTTAACATACCCAATTAGAATTACAAACTCACTGACCATGTTGGGAGATCACATAAATGAAACATGACTTTCATACTAATAATTTGTATATAAATTGCATAAAAATAGTTTTCACTAAAAAAGTCATAACTTTCTCAAAACATAACCATTTTTTTACTTTTAAAATGTGTTGGAAAGATAACATAGAAATATACAAAATCCAAAAATTAATTAGAACTAAAATAAATGACTTTAATTTTTTTTAATGATAATATATAATCATTAGTAAAATATAATTTTAAATTGACAACACAGATAGACAATTAATAATTCATATATATCTCATAATTGAGAAATTGGGTATGATTGATTTCTTGTAAGGATTTAACCAAATTGGTTGTGCACCTACATAGAATTTTCAGAGAAATCTAGTTTCTAAAACTAAAGTTATTTAAGGCGTAACAAATAGTTTTTTCTCTTAATGACAGTTCTACTCCTTTATAACTTTTTTTCTAAAAACTCATTTTGAAATAGAGTTTCAATAATAGAAGACACATCATGAAAAATACAATTTGAATCCTCCTAGCATATAGGTTCAATATAAATCAGATCTATGTAAGAATTTTATAATCACATGGTTCTCCTAGATTTCACTAGGTTTCTTCTTTCGCAAGCAACCCTAATTTTCAACCTACAACTAGTTTCATTCCAAGTTGAACAATATGAAACTTAATTGTTTTGTTTCAACTTTTTTCTATTATTTTAAAAAATATAATATGATCAATAAATAAATTTTTGCTCATCAAAAACCTAAATTCATTGATTAATCAAAGTAAATATTTATTAAAGCCTTCTATGAAAGAATCCTACACCAATCCTTGTAGCAATTCAATAATCAATAGAGATGAAATAAAAAACAATCCACAAACAATAACAATTCTTCAATTCTTCACAAAAAGCACTTCCAAATAATTAAGCTTCAATAACATATTTTCCTCTTCTTCTAAATTGCACACTAAAATTGATAACCAAAAGCATGAAAATAAAATTAATTCTCTTCTTTTAATAACTCTTGCTTTTCTTTCCAAAACCTAAAAAGCAAAATATAATAATATATTCTTTATAAAAGTAAAATAATATTAAAATATCTTTATACATCTTCATGCACATTTTTTTGAAAAACAATAATATTAAAATATTATGTTTTTCAATTCTATCTAAATAAAAGAATTCACATATAACTAATATTAGGAAATTATATTTTCTAATTCACAATAAAATAAATAAAATAATTTATTTTCTAAATTCTTAAAATAAACTTGCTCATTAAATATTAGTTTTCTAAAAAAAAAACTAGAGATAAGAAATCTTTTATTCTTTTTTTTTTCTAAATTGAAATAAAATATTATTATTTATTTCTAAATTCTAAAATATAAACTTGCACATACAAATCTATTTCAATTATAATAAATAAATAATTGAAATACAAAATCACATTAATTATATTTCTAAAAACATTAGAAATTATGACTTTCTAACTAGATAATTAATTTAAATAAAATCTAGTATCAAATAAATAATTAAAATAATATTAATATTTTATATATTTTTTCATTTTCTAATTAACCTTAAGAATTAAATATCAAATAAATAAATAGAATTATTTCTATACACTCAAACAAATTTTTTTAATAAAAAGAGGGTAAAAACTTTATTGATTCAAGAAAGTAGTACAAATTCAGAAATTACAATCCCCCCACTAGAGGTCACTAGCCAGCAATAGAGACATCAAGCAACACCCAAAACACATCACATATCTTCCATAACTAAGTCCTCAAGCTCCCAAGCAAGGCCCTCAGGGAGACAACTCTAGTCATCCACTTTCTAATTTCCCATCCATTTAAAAACCCATTTAGCCAAACCATCAGCCACCTTATTCCACTCCCTAGGGATATGCCAGAAGGTGATAGAATCTAGAACCTTACCCAGAGAGTCAACTAGCATCTGTAGATGTGGAGGTGAATGAGGAAGATAAATGTATATTGCTTCTTTGTTCTTTTCTTGAGTCATGAGAGAATGTTATTTTGGCTATCACTGCTAACCTAATGGATCCAAAGTTGGATGCTCTTGTTTCAATTCTACTGTCACATGAATTGAGGAAGAAAAGCTCAGATAGTTCAGGGGATGCTCTAAGTGTTAGGGGAAGGTCTATGGAAAGAGGACCAAAAGGAGATTAGAAAGGGGCTAAGGACAAGTCTAAGGGCCAATCTAAGACTTTTGGGAAGAAGAACAGAGTTAAGTGTTGGAACTGCGGTAAAAGGGGACATGTGAAGGAGTGTAGAAACCCAAAGAAATAGTGGGAGAGTGCTTCGGATAAGTCCTCAAATTCAGGTGAAGATGTTTTACTTTCTGCATGTAATGTTGTTTCTAATGATCACTAGTTGGTTGACTCAGGATGCTCATTTCATATGACCCCACATAAGGAATAGTTTTTCACGTATGATGGAGGTGATATATACCTTGAGGGCAACTCTACATATCCAATAGTTGGGAAAGGCAAGGTATTGTTGTGTTTTAGTGATGGGAGGATTAAAACCCTCCCTAGTGTTTTGTATGTTCCTGGATTAGCTAGAAATTTTTTAGTTTCAAAGTTGAATGATTTGGAAATGTATGTAACATTTGATAAGCATGGCTATAGATTGGTGAGAGGGAACTTGGTGGTAGCAATGGGGAAGACATTGGAAAACTTGTTTAAGCTTGAAGCCACTACAGTTTGTAATGCCTCTTATGTATCTAAGGCTAGTACTGAAAATACATGTATGTTGTGGCACTATAGATTGGGTCAGGCTAGTAATAATGTTTTAAAAACTATCAAGAATAAAAATTTGTTGGATGTTTCTCTTATTCTGATGAGCACTTTGATTTCTATGAGCATTGTGTGTTTGGTAAACAAAATAGAAAATCATTTCCTTCAGGAAGCAATAGAGAAAAAGATAAGTTAGAAATTACTCATATAGATGTGTTTAGACCCGTGGACAATGATTCTAAAATCTCTTTATTTTGTCACCTTCATTAATGATGTATCCATATTTACATGGATTTATTTTATGACACACAAATATGAAGTTTTCACTAAGTTTAAGGATTTTAAAGTCTTAGTTGAAAACCAATTGGGATTGAAGATAAAAATATTAAGATCTAACAATGGAGGGGAATATTGCTCTAAGGATTTTGATAAGTTTTTCAAGCATACAAGTATTATCAGACAAAAGACAACTCCGTATATACCACAATATAATGGTGTTGTAGAAAGGATGAACCAAACAATCATGGAAAGAGCCAAAAGTATGTTGAGTGATGCACAATTAGATAAATGCTTTTGGGTAGAGGCTGTGTACTGCTTGCTACTTGATTAACAAATCTACTTGTAAGGCTCTTGATTCGACACCTTATGAAGTGTAGACAAGTAAGAAACCTTCTATTTCACATTTAAGGTTTTTTGGCTATGAGGCTTTTATTCATGTGCCTAAGGAAAGGTGATCTAAGTTAGATCCAAAAGCTAAAAAGTGTACATTCATTGGATATGGTGATAATGTCAAAGGTTATAAGATTTGGAATTTGCTAACCCATAAGATTATCTATTCTAGAGATGTTATTTTCAGGGAACTTAAAGCTATTTCTGAACTTGAGCAACCAAAAGAAAAAGAAGAAAAGGTAAAGAGAGTGCACTTTGATTTAGAGTAGCAAGATGCACCTCAGGAAGAACACAATGATGGATTGGGGGGTGAAGAAGAAGAAGATTCGAGGAGTTCTGATGAAGATGAATTTGTTGTTACAGAAGAAGTTGGTGTAGATGATCATGTAGAAGAAAAAGATGAGACTCTTAATCCACCCTTGAGGAGATCCACAAGACAATGGAATCCAGTTGATAGGTATAGCCCACTAGATTTCCATTGTATATTTACTTTATTGAGTATTGATGATGATCCTAAATCCTATAGGGAAGCTATTCTTGCAGATGATAGCGAGTCTTGGCAGTTAGCCATGTAGGAGGAGATGATGGCTTTAGACTCTTGTAACACTTGGGATTATGTTAGTTTGACCAAAGAGAGAAAGGCCATAGGTTGTAAGTGGGTCTTCAAGAAGAAAGTTGGAGCAGATGGTTCATTAGAGAAGTACAAGGCTAGACTAGTAGCCAAGGGCTACTCCCAAAGAGAGGGAGTTGGTTTTGGTGAAATTTTCTCTCCTGTTGCTAAGTTGACTTCTATTAGATTTCTTTTATCCATTGTTATAGCTTGTGATTGGGAGATTGAGCAAATGGATGTCAAGACTATGTTCTTGCATGGAGATCTTGAAGAAGAAATTTATATGCAACAACCTATAGGTTTTGAGGTAAAAGAAAAATAATATTGGGTTTGCAAGTTGAAGAGGTCTCTCTATGGTTTGAAACAGTCCCCCAGAATGTGGTATCAAAAGTTTGATTCATTTGTATTGAAATTGGGTTTTGTTAGGAGTGAGAAGGATCATTGTGTGTACATTCACTATATTGATGATTCTATACTGATCATTGCATTGTATGTTGATGACATATTATTTTTTAACAATACTAAGGGTGTGATCAGTGAGCTTAAAGCCCAAATTTTAGGTGTATTTGATATGAAGGATCTTGGAGCTGCTAGGTATATTTTGGGTATGGAGATCAGGAGGGACAAAGGTAACAGAAAGATTTGGTTGTCACAAAGTATGTGAATACCATTTTACAGAGATTCAGTATGCAGGATTGTAACCCAGTTAGAGTTCTTTTACTCATTGGTACTAAGCTTTCATTAGATATGTGTCCAAAGAATGAGGATGATTTTAAGGATATGTCTAATGTGCCATATGCTAGTGTTGTAGGGAGTTTAATGTATGCAATGGTTTACACTAGGCCAGATATTGCCCAAGCAGTGGGAGTTTTGAGTGGATTTATGTCTAACCTTGGTAGACAACATTGGAATTATGCGAAGAGGGTGCTTAAGTATCTTGCATGTACTCCTGATTATTGTTTCATTTATTCTAGTACTAATAGTGCTGATAAATCATTGGACATACAGGGTTTTGTTGATGCAGATTGGGTAGGTGACTTGGATAGTCAAAGGTCCACTAGTGGCTATGTGTTTAGTCTATTTGGAGGAGCAGTGAATTGGATGGGTAAGAGGCAGCCACAGTTGCTTTGTCCACCATAGAAGCAGAGTATATGGCTACTACTTATGTCTCTAAGGAGGAAGTTTGGTTGAGGAGACTGTGTACAAGTATTAGATTTGATTGGAGGATCATTCAGATTGGTTGTGATAGCTAGAGTGCTATATGTTTGGCCAAGAATCCTATGTATCATGCTCGGACTAAGCATGTTGATGTACATTATCACTTTGTTTGAGAAATGGTTGCAAATGTACAGATTGAGCTAAAGAAGGTAGACACTTAGGAGAATGTTGCAGATGCTTTGACCAAGCCTCTGAGTACAAAGAAATTTATTTGGTGCAGAGAGGCCATGGGCCTTGCTTCTAGTGCCTGATTATTTTATGGTTTTCCTATGGGTATTTACAATGTATGATGTCAAGTGGGAGAATGTTCAGATTAAGGTGCCATCAACCTTGTAAATCCTATGTAATTAATTACTCCTAATATTGATTGTAAATCACCCATAAGGGATAAAAGGTTTCACCAGCAGTGATCTTGTTTCAGTCGTAAGTTTATATCCAGTACATGATGTTTACTCATCCACGATGGGGGGTCACAGGAGGGTTTCCCTCCTACAAGGGGTCCAGGAGGATCATCCCCCTGACGGGGATCTGGGAGTCGTGCGCCCCAATGGGGGTTCAGAGGTAGCACCCCCAAAACCTCATTTTATTTATATTTTATCATTGTGAATTTGGATCATTCGTCATTAGGTCACAGATTTGACAGTCGATATTTTGTAGATTATCTTGCCCTAGAAGTCAACCCCCTTTTATAAGGATATTTGTACTACATTTTAATTCGATTGAAGAGTAGCATGCACTGTTGGATTGAAGACTGAAGAAACAAAGGAAGTGCATGTATTTTAATCTCATATTCAAAGATAATACAACTTGGAGCCTCTTTTCTTGGTGGAGTTTTTTACCCGAAAGGGTTTTCTCCATGTTACATACTGTGTTATATGTTCAGTTCTTAATGCATGTTATTTCTGTGTAATGGGTTTTAATTTTTGATACAATATCCATTGATTCTAAATTGTTTAAAGTACATAAATAAGGTTTGAATCAAATTTCTGTTGTGTGGTTTGCACCTTCATTTCTAACATGATATGCATACAACTCAATGCAAACTAATATAGATTAATTCAATATTCATCTACAAGAATAGATCATTTAGAAATATTAAATGCTCAACTAGGAAAGTAAATGTGAGGGTTGTGGTACTTAGCTTTAGAATAAATATGGAAGATGACTTTGATATGACATTGAATTCCACCTATCTTAGGATTGAATATGGATCTTCTTTTTTTGTACTTTTCCTTGAAATCAAAATAGTGTGTCAACTTTGTTGGGGTCAAATCCACAAATCTAAGTCATTTCCATGAGCTGAGGATCTATTTTGGTAAATTTTGCACTTTTTCTTTTTGACTTGTCTTAAAGTCTGCTCCTCTTTAACTGTTAAGGACTAGTGGCATTTAAAAATACCTTGGAAAAATTAACTAATCACAAGGGTAATGTTCTCCTATGTTGACCCCCTTGATAGGATTGACTTTATAGTCATGCAAATGATCAAGGACAATAATCTTCAATCATGTAGATACTTTAGAATAATGTGATGTAGAATTAAATTACTTTAATGCTCCAATTGAAGTGTTCTTAAAATGTTCTTTCTCTTAAATGTGAATGATATTCAATGATTTTTTGGGTACTAAATGAATGCACATTTAATGCCTTTAAATACAATGACATAGAAATAAATCACATGAAACTTGTAATGAGTTAGCTCATGGTAGTAACAAAATGGTAGAAATTGGTAAAATTTGAATTAAATTTTTGAATTTTAGGGGTCAATTATATGGGTCCGAGAACAAAGAAGGGAGTGGTAGGATCAAGGTATGGAATGAATGTTTAGATATGAATAATATAATAAATTTCACTCATATGGGAATATGTGCCAATATGGATAAGATATGGTCAAATGCATGGGAATAAGCATAAATGGATGTGGGTGATGGACAATGGAATGGACCTAACTTTGCACAAGATTGCACCATTTATCAATATGTAATTATATTAAGTCACTATCAAAATGGGCCCAAAACTAAATGGGCACTAGAATGGGTATGCAAATTTCACCTTTATATTTTGCCCCCACTTTGAGGTGCATGTGAATCCTAGAATGATCATGTATCTCAAAGTATGTAAGCACTCATAAACATGCATGTAAAGTAAATATTTAGACATAAAATGTCCATGTATAGTAATGAACCCCCTAGATCTTAGTGTGTACTATGCATCATTGGCATGTGTGCTCCATAAGAACCTATAAAATAGAGAAAAATATGCATTGAGTATCTTATAACATACGTGTAAAGAGAAGTACAACTATAGATTAAATTTACTCTTCAAATCATGAGAGAGAATTGAGTAGAGAATAGGGTTAGAAAAATTATGCCTATATGGAAAATGGTAATGATTTGCTTGGTGTAGTGGCTATGGGATGACATGACATTAGACACTACCATGTCACATGATCATGATTTGTCTAGACTAGGTAAATGAGTCTCTATGTAGGTACATGTAACTATATGGAAACTCAACATAGGTGTGTTAGTGAAATAATATGCCCCTACAATTGGTTTCATCTATAAGATGTAAGGAATTGGAGGAGAGGGAAAATAGTACTACATGAAATCTAAATGCAATCTCTAAACATGTAAGAATGTAAATCATGCAAAGTAACAACTCTAATAAAATGCAAGGTGTAATAATTAGGTAAAGCACATTGAATGATGTGTGGTAAGCACATGAATTGGAGATGACATCAAGGAATTAGTTTTCCCCTAGCATGGGCAAATGGAAATGGTGATATGGTCCTAAATGGCCATAAACACTCATATAAACTTATATAGGACATGAGGCTAAGCATATGCCCCAATGTGGCATCCAAGAGCATGAGCACATAATGGTTGAGATAAGGTAGTAAGTCCCTAATGGTAACATAGATCTAGATATAATCTCAAGGTAAGGAGGAAAGTGTGATTCTCATTGATGTAAATAGATAAGTAATGATATCATAAGGAGTGGAGAAGGAAAATTGCCTCCGACTCTAGTAGGATAGCTCTAGGAGCAAGATATGGAAATGAAAAAACAATGTAGCATGGGGGAAGCATGGTGCACCCCAATGTAATGGGGTGATATAGTGATAAAAGAACAATATGGTGACATAAGATGCGAGAAATGAGTGTAAGAGCCACCTAGGCATAAGATAATGGCATGAGAAGAAAAATAAGAAATATAGCATAAACATGTGAGCAAAGGAAAGTATAATAAGCATGTGATGATGATAAAAGGTATTGAAGATAGGAGCATAGGTGGATAATCATGAGGAATAAAAGATCATGGTAAGACAAGCATAAGGATACATATATAAGAGTAGAGAGCAATAAGAGAAAATGATAAATTGATGTCGTATAGGAACAAGAAAACATAAGAATAAGTAAGGAATGCAAGGATAAGTAAGGAAAAAGTAGAGAAAACATGTCAAGTAAGAAGGAAGGAAAATGTCCCCCAAGTGGGGAAGGAAACATATGAAATAAGATATGCAAAGACACAAGAAACAAGGCATAAACAAGAGGCAAAATGTAAATGATAAATATAGGTATGTAGGTATCTATAAGGATGTTCACGAATAAACAAAAAAATAGAGGATCATCATCATCATCATTCCAAAATTATCAGTATCATATTCATTGATTCTTACATTTCTTATTTAAGATTTAATGCTTATATTACATGTGTCTCTTGTTGATAATCCTTTACAAACACATTAGTAATTGGCTGCACATTAGGTAGTTTCTCTTTTATTTCATGGATAACCTCAACATAAGTTGTGTTATGGTAAACATGATCAATCTTTGGACACATGTCATTTATTTTTATATGACTAGCCTAATCACATGAAGGGTTTGTAGGCTCATGGGTATACTTAATGAACTTATCTCCCCTTTATCTATAAGATCTTAAACTTCATGTTTGGAGAAATAAATCCATCTATATAATGTCCATGTATGTGATTATAAGAACAAAAGCACATAGTCCTATGTTGTACAAGGTTATACATATGTACTGGCTTAATTGGAGGTAAAGTAATAAGATTATGCTCCAAAAATTGTTCCAAGAAAACATGTGTACTAGTTTCTACTTTAATATAATGAGTTTTTTGTATTTATTTGGTTTGAATTATTCATGATGAACAACATTAGTTACTTCCTCACTATTTGGATGTAAAAAATACTAGAAATATGTTGATATAAAAGAAGACTGTTCAAGAACATGTGCTAATGCTTCTATGTATAGTAGTACACAACTATGTAAATGAATGATGAGGAATGTAATATAATTGGTCCTTAAATATTAGAATTAAACCATCCATAAATATGTTTTTATGTTCATCATAATCTAAAGTGTATTTCATTTTAATAGCTAATGCTTTAAATTGTAATATGTAATCTCTAATTGGCTTCTATTTTATTTCTTACATTTCATGAGGTTAAGAGTGTATTCCTTAGGAACAACATTATAATGAAAATGTTTCATGAAATCACTAGCCAAATCCTCAAATGATGTGATAAAATCATGTGCTAATGAATAAAACCATCTAAGTGCATAACCACTCAAACTTGATGGATTTACACTTTAACAAGAAATTGTTTCTCATTAAAATAAGAGAGGCACATAAATTGGAAGTGTCGTAAATGTTGTAATGGATAACATTTACCATCATACTTTGTGAAAAAAGGCACCAAAAATCCATTGGGTATGGGATAAGTCAAAGTGTCATGTGCTAAAGGAATGTGTAATATCACTTTGATAAGATATTTGTTTTTAAGATTTTCATTTTAATCACTCTCACACTATTTTAGATGAGATATTACACTAATGAAGTAGTTCTCATAAGGTGAAATATTATTCTCAAAATTAACCTCCTATATCCATATATGTATGCATGTTATGTGTAATAGTGGGGGATGCATTATCAACTAGTGCCCCATTATCCTCATGTTGTTCTTTGGCCTTAGGTATGTCTAAATCATGTCCAATATGGGATGTAGGAGAAGGTACTCCACAAGTGATCAAAGATATATCACATAAAATAATGAATTATCCAAAGGAGGGTCTCCATTAAAAGGTGGTATATCATAATGATGCATAGAAATATCAATGGGATCCACTAAGGAAGGACCACTATAAGGGTGAGAATGATAATCTTGAGTAAAACATGGTCTAGGACCAATAGTAAAGTAATCTATGAAAGTACATGACAAATCATGGAAGGATGTCTAAAAATTATAGCATGAATCAAACAATTATTTAGAACTATCAATCAAGGTATTACTAGATGCATGCATCAAAGTACAATTGTCATGTATAGAATCATAACATGAAGGTAAGAGTAATCTAATATGTAACTTTGCATCTTCAATTGCACTAAATGAATATCATAGGTACATTAGGAGAATGTTCATCATTAACCACACCATCATGAAACAATGAGTCATCAAACCCATCATAAGAAGATAAAGAAGTGTCACTATGCTCATCACTAAACATATCATCAATAGACCATGAGACAAAGATTGAGAAGAGGGATTAGTATGAACTACATGTGGGGGTAATGACCTAATGTGAAGGTGAACAAGTTGTATCATGTATAGTAATATATAGCACTAGTGATAGAAGAAGTACAATCATCATAAATACCATCACTAGGATAGTCATCATAGATAGCTAATCCTAAATCAAAAAGCATATCACTACGCATGGGAGAAGGTGTTTCATAATGCATCACATAATTATGTATGAGAAGGGATATGCCATTAAAAAATCATGATTATGGATGTAAGATCATCATGACATGTGAAAAGAAAGATCATCTTGAAATGTAATAATATTATGAGAAGGTGAAGAAGGTAAAACTATATCATCTATGTCTATCCCATAAGGTGTATCATAAGGTAAAACCTTACTAATCATATATCTATCACAATCCATTGGATCATAATTAAGATCATGTGATAAAAGGATATGTGTATCTAATAAGTGTGGATGACCACTAATCAACTCCATAAAGGAAGGAACAAATAAAACATGGTAGAACAAAACCTTTGTAGAAGACATATGCTTATCCTTAGAAAAATGCATCATGGTAATATCAAGGATAGAGGGATGATTTGTACTAAAAGATAAGAACTTATAAAAATATAAAATGTATGCATGAATATCATCCAAGGAGAAAGACCTAAAAAATAATCCATAAGATTTATTACCCTAGGGTGAGAAGGTAGGATAAAAAATGTATCACTATGTAAATACAAGCCCTAATCAAGGTATAATAAGAATAAAGGAATTGAAATCCTACAAAATATAAATATGAATGATGAAATTAGAATGATATCATATCTGAAATACCCTAAACTCAGTGAAGGTATAACCCTAAGGTTAAACCCTAGGGGGTGTAAAAATGGACGGGTTCACCAAAATGTAAAGGAAAATAACCTTTCCTTAGGCTTAATCTAGGCTAATCAAATGAAATGCATATAACTCAACATAAATCAATATAGATTAATTAAATATTAAATTATAGGAATAGATAATTTATAAATATTAAAGGTTAATCTAGGTGTTGGAGCCTAGTTCCATAAGTCTCCAAACTTGCAAAATCCTAAGTTTGTGCCCCTTTGTTACATTGGCCCTAAATTGCTCATTAGTTATAGTTAATCAGAGAAATCTTCCATGGCTCCCTTTTTGTTCATATATGTGCTTGGTATTGTGATTTTGATTCTCCTTACACTTTATTCATGTGCCCAAATCACCAAATCTCAAAAAGTTTCTAATTGTAAGGTTGTTGGATCTTTGCATAACTTTTATCAGGGTTTTGGACTTTTCCTTACCACCATACTTTTCTTCACTTCCTCAATCCTTGATCTAAGTGTTTCAAGATTGGTATTTTGACCTTCCCCTTATCATCATTCCTTAAGGGCATATGGTATGAGGTTAGCCTAAAGCCTAATCCCTAACCTAGTCTCTTGCAACTAGGTTTTCAACCTTCTCCTTATCATCATGCCTTAAAGGCATGTGATATGTTGAAGGCCCAAACCTCGATCCTTGAGGTTCCTATTTTACCTCTTTCCCCACACCCCATGCCTATTGATGTCATGATGATGTTGTCCTAATGTCACCCTTTCCTCCTTGGTCTCAAGCCTTCGGGCTTCCCCTTCCCCTTCTTCCAAAGGCATTTGGAATACAATAAGCCTGATCCCTAACATATTTCCCTCTTGCAGACCTTCAAAGCATTTTGCGCCTCCAAGCACACTAGTAGGTGGAATCTGACAACTCTATCATTCAAAATAGAAGTCCTAGGTCTACCTCCCTACATGATCTAGGATGCCATTAATAAGTTGATTCAACCCCTACAACTACTCAACTAGCATTTTCCTACTCAAATGCCATCACTCATCTCAGGGGTGTGTTTCCATATGTATTTTCATGTAGATCACCATTAATGCAGTTGTTGTGTTTAAGCCTCTAGTTTTCCATCGGATTCCTATATGTGGATTAGGGTGTAGAATCAAAAGGTTATAAATACAAGTTTATCTTTCATTCAAAGGTTTGGTTGCTAAGACAATTGTCTGGTCTAAAGGTCTTTGAGCTAGTTCTAGGGCTTCAAACAAAGTATGTCTAGTCTATAAGGGGTGGAATGCATGCTGCAATATGTAGAAAAGTAATTCAATGAACATATTTATGTAATGGTATGTCTCCATGGACATTTTAATGATTTAGGGGGGTCATAGCTATGTTTTTTCTTTTTCCACATTTACCGGTGTGATTGTAATGGGGGTCTTATGTATGTGTGACAACATCTAATGCAATATAAATCCTTATATTGGTCATTCCTTTGTTGCATAAGGGTTATTGCAGTTAGGCTTAGGATTATTAAGTATGTCCATTGTATGAAATGTATTTTGAATTTGTATGTGAGTGTAGTTCTAGTTATGTTGATGTTTTGAAGATGTATCTCCTTCTTCCTTACATTCTCTAACTTTGTTACCCAATGGAGTGGGCATAGGACCATATTGGTGAAGGATAAAACATCCTCATTCTAATAATACTATGTCTAAGATTAGCTATAGGATTGGATTAGGGTTTCACATGTTCTTCATGATTCATTACTACAAACCAAGGAATAATCATAAATGACTTTCAGTGTCCAAATCATCAAAGATTCATGTTCTTGCATGCCTACACCTTGCTATTGTTTATGAAACATTAATTGGACTCATCTTGTGGGATATCATGTTGTTATCATCTATGCGTGCATATGTAAGGTGTAGTAATTAGTTTAATTAGAGGCTTTATGTGCAGTTTGTTAGCCTTGAACCTAGTGACAATATTTGGGGTCAAACATACATTGGATACAACTACAATAGTTTCATATTTTTCACCCTTCATTTTGATCAAATCCTATTAAGGATTACCTCTGGGAATACCCTCCTAAGTCTAGCTGAGCTCAAAGTGCAAGAGAGATTATCCACTCTTGTAAATTAGCCTCTAACCATCCCCAATCTATTGATGAGCCCCTGTTTTACCTTCTTGATGACACCCCCTAGCTTTGAAGGTGAGAATATACTCTATGATTATGGACCTTGAATTTTAAGACCCAACACTAGGAAAGTACATGTAAGGGACAAAGAACTTAGCTCTAAAATGAAGATGACTCTAAATATGGCATTGAATTTCACCTCACTTGGGATTGAATAGAGATCCTCTCTATCCATACTTCTCCTTGAATTTAGATCAATCCATCAACTTTGTTGGGGGTCAAGCTCATAGATCTAGGTCATTTTTTTAGGTGCAGACCTATCCCATGTGCCACATATTTAACTTGGTAATTTTTGCACTTCTACTTTTTTATTTTCCTTAAAGTTTTCTTTTCTATGATTGTTGAGTATTAGTGGTATTTAAAATACCTTGGGGAATCACCAAATCACAAGGTTCATAATCTCCTTGGTCAACCCCCTTGATAGGAATGACCATACAATCATGGACATTCAATCTAGGACAACATTCATTAGTCATGTAGATGCTCTACAATGATGTCATGAAACATTAGGTTATTTGTATTTCTCCAATTGAAGTGTTCCTAGAATGATCCTTCTCTTAAATTTGAATGATATTCAATAATTTCTAGGATACTAAATAAATGCACATTGAAATGCCTTTAAATACAATAACATAGCAATAAATCATGTGAATGTACCAAGCTAGCTTATGATGGTAATAAAATGGGAAAAAGTTAGCAACATTTCAATTTAAAATTTTAAAATAAAAGGTCAATTCCATGAGTGTGTGAGCAATCTTGCACATGTGGGATTAACTCGAAACAAGGTAGTAGTAGGATCAAGGTGGGGAATGAATGTCCAGTTATGGTGGATGTAATAAAATTATAAATGTCAATTGTATGGGAATATGTGCCAATATGGATATAGTCAAATGCATGGGAATAAACATGAGTGGATAGGGGTGAAAAATACGGGAACGAACCCAACTTCACACAAGATTGATCCATTTATCAATATGTAATTATATTAAGGCATTCCATCGAAATGGGACCAGACTAAAAGGGAATTAGCATGGGTACATAAATTTCACCATTACACTCTTTTATTATTAATTAAGGTGTATAACCTTAACCTTCAAATTTGAACATGTGACCTTGCATATGATATATTTATGTTTTATTTGTTAGCACCAAGCCATAAATCCTTCTACATTGATTATTCTATCCTTTCACATAATTTGGTCTTGACAATTACAAAATATTTTCTATATGTCAAATAAATAGTAAAGGGGAATTAAATGATGGCTTAGAGAAGTAACCAAAAGTTAAAGGAATGGAAACCCAAGATATTGTTATGAAATAAACCATTGTGGTAGCTTCTTCAACACCATATTTTTTGCTACCTCACACACCCTCTCAAAGCCTCTAGAACATCCCAAAGTTTCTTTAAAATCCACTTGCTTCAAAGTAGCAGTATCCCTAAACCTTAAGTAAAAAAACCCAACAACATTCATTTGTATTAAGTTGAAGGAAAGTGGAAGCAATTCAATCAAATATATGAGAACACACATATTAAGGTTTGTAAAAGATTTCAAATGTAGAGAAATATCATTATGACATTATCCTAAACATTTCCATTTTTGTCTCTAATTGATTGTTCATCTCAATGTATTACAACTACTCCCACTATAGGCCTAGTAAAGCACCTTTCCTTCCCAAGATTGGCAATTCAAGATTCTACCTCAAATGATCTTTGTTGTAGTAAATATTGTTAGATTTTACAATTCTATCCTTGTTTGTCAAAATTTTTCTTTATGGTAGATTTGCGATGAGTTAATATGTCACCATCTATGATGAACTTCAATTCAAAGAGATTAGTTGTCATAATTAACTATATGAGAGCAAAGCACAATTGTTTGAATAATGATATTTAATTCTATTTTCTATTTGAGAACCAAGCAAAATAGTATCACATTAGTAAGTTAAATTTTAATATCTTCTCCCCTTTAGCACCCTCCTCATGTTATGAGATATTATTTTCAAACATGTATAGCCCGCAAAGTAATCCCTAATATAATGATCAAGAGAATTTAGGTATTTCTTAATTGGGCATTCACACATGATGTGCCCATGCACAAAGTTTCAAAATACAAATAAGTGATCATCAAATCAATCACAATGTTCTAACATTTACCTATCCATATCTTGGCTATAACACATAATGGGAAAATGAACAATTGAGATTGTTCCCCATTCACTTATCATTTAATCGTGTCATGGAATAATATAGCTAACATTTTATAACTTATTAATATTTTAAAATTAACTATTTACATTGCTTGATAAAAGAAAGAAATATTTAATAATTAAATAATTAGTAATTAATAAATTTTTATTTTGCTAATGATAACTTGGGTGAGGATCCAAGGCCCATAAAAAAATGCATTCAATGATAGATTCAAATAATCAAATGATTCATTTGAATCTTCTAAAAGGAATTTTATCTTCTTAAGAAACCAACCAAGCTACCTCAAGAGCCTTCAATGAATTTTTCCTTAAGTTCTTGGAAGATCTTAGAATCATCTAATGATTGGTATTCCCCTGTGAGTCTTCCTTTTTCTATTTCATCTTTGCCCAATCATGCTCACTGGAGTATCTTTCAACCCATCCTCCATAACAAGATAAAGAGTAAGGATCATCCCATATTTAGAATCTTATATCTCTAAAGAAGTCTTAACATCAACTATTGAAGAAGAAGGAGCATTCAACATAGAATGAGAAGGAACTTGGTTACATACCTCCCTTTTGGAATTAACATTTTCTAAAAAGATAGAATAATTAAATTCTACCTCTTTACTTGAAGAGGCCCTAAAAAACCTCTTGATGGTCTAAATCTTTCTTTCTAACCTCAAAATCTTCATTCTCTTGCCTTGAAAAAATAGTAAGATGATGAGACTCATCCCCTTTCCACAAAGTAGGGTGAGAAGAGGATGACTTCTTGTAATCCTAAGGACTGTAGCTCCTCTTTGGACAATGAAAATCCAAATGCCCATACTCATAAAAATAGCAAAAAAATGAGATATGCACACATAATCCATTTTTTGTACCCAAGATCTACCACTCTTTTTAAAATAATGTCTTCATGTGCAGCTCTGTTTCTAAATCAATCTCCACAAAAATTGGGCATAAGTGGTATAAGAGTGTTATGTGGATTCTTAAGGAACATTTAGGAATTTTCTTAAATAATTCGCAATAGTCTTATAGCAAGAGAAACACTAATATTAATAAGTAGTTTGTTTGTGTCCTATAAGCCTCAGATGTAGGTCTGGATTGAACTTAATTTAGATTTGGGTTGGTCTAGTTAGGGGTTCTAATAAGGCATGCCTTTTCCACTATGGTTTATCCTAGACAAACTTTAAATAAATTTTGAATGAATTTCAAAGAACCCACAATGAATATGTTGGAAATTCACAAAATTTTATTGCTAGGTGTTTAGGGTAGAAAAGGGAGACTAGCCTAAGAGATTAAACTACGTCAAAACCCTCTTCTGTTAAACATTAGAACACAAACCAAGATTGGATACTACCCATGGAGGAGAGCCAAACTACAAGGGCATTGTTCTTTTGTTGTATAGAGGAGAATCAACCAAATTCAATCAAGTTCTAGCAAGCAAACTAAGGCAAATCGCTAAACCTTATTTGACAAAGATGTGCTAATAACTAACTATCAGAAACAAATATCAAAAATCTAAAAGCATATAAAAGATCAGAAGCCATAGTAGAACTTGGATCCAAATTTAGAGGCACCAAAAGACCAAGGTGCTTAGGCACCTTAGACTCTAATTAGGGTTTAGCAGAATCTCTAAGTTTCAATAGACCTATGCCTACAAACCCTTTCTTCTTCTCAAATCTTGTCTTTAGAAACCTGTATCTTCAACCTACACACAAGAAAAGAAGAAAAGGTTGTGCTGTGTATAATGGCTTGCCTTAGTCAAACCCTGTGTTGGTGTTTCCACCTCCACTACAATGATGATTAGATCCAAGAGTGTGTTCCCTAGGAGGGCAAAGGAAAGATCAATAATATATGATGAGAGTATGAATGCAAATGATGGAGATTACCACAAGATATAACACCCTAGATGGAGTAGATGCTCAAGATCATGCACCAATAAGGAGTGTGATGGAGAAGGCTTGAAACTTCGTTCAAGACCTACAAACAAACTTCATAACATCCACAAGTAGATAGCAATTCCAAGCATGAAAAGCACTTTAGCATAGAAGATCAAGACATGTGAACAAACTCTAATTTCACATAAGGCCTCCTTTTTTGTCTAAAATGAATTGTAAAACTCTTTTATATACGCATTCCTACTCACAAATGATGAGTAAAACCAAATTGGTCTGACATGTACAAACTAAGGAGGTGTTCTAAGCTGACACCACAAGAGAGGGGCTAAAGGACCCATCTGAGACCATGGTGCTCAGCCAACCTAGTCCTTTAGCCCCACAAACTCTAGGGAATGTCTAATGTCATGGGTTTAGGCCATTCCTAAGTTTATTCTATCAATTTTATTCATCAGGATCGAAATTCTATCATTTAATGCTCAAAAGATGTTAAAATAAGTCTTGATCAACAAAGGTAACATTTTAGGTCCAACCAGGTACTAAATTAGGTGTAAAATGTTAGTGTACACATTTTACTCTATAAAATTTAGCCCCCACTTTAGCAGGTATGAACTTACGTTTGAACTCATAGTAAAGGAAGATTTCAAACATGAAAACATAGAAGCTAGAGAATTCCACCAAGTTGTGGACTATTAGTAACCCCCAAAGCTTAGGATTCTATGGTTGCAAACACATAAGCAAATATATTTTCAAAAATACAAGACATTGTAACATAATTCAAACATACATGGAGTACTAAAAGCATACATAAGAATAAACATAATAGACACACCATACACAAAGGTAATACATGCCATACACAATGCATACACATAAAACATAAAGCATGCACATAAAACATAAAGAATACATAGAAAACACATGGAAAACATGACAAAGACACACAAAACACAAGTTCAAAAATAATGCATCAAACAGACAAACATAGAAACAAACACCAGAAAAAACACACAAGGCACATGACTCTGACGCTAGCTTGCTCTATCACTAGGGGTTATGTGAAAAGTTCTTTTTGTGGATCACACACTAGTAAGGACCTCCAAATTACTAGGTGACCACGAAAAGTCACATGAAGCACATGGGCTACCCAACTTGATTGCACTAGGTGGCTCATGGACCAAAGAGGAAGCATCATGGGCTAGTGAGCACTGCCAAATCACTAGGTGAGTTCTATGCCAACCATAATAAACAAGTATGTAATCACAAGGGTATAGTGCGATGTATACCCCCACTTAAAGTAATTGCTAACTCCTATCAGGGAGCAATTGCTTTAAGATAGAACAAATCATAAGATAGGCACAAGAGATTTTCAGAAGCACATGCCCATAATATATGTGTTCCCAAAAACTACATCACACAAAGGGGTTGCCCCTACAAAAGGCAAACCAAAATGATGCTATGATCATGATACACAATGGCTTGTGTATTCATGGTATGACACGAAGCATAGAAACAATGTGCCACATAAATCAAAACATAAAAGCCACAACAAGTTAGATTAAAAAGTAACAATAGGATCTACCTAATAAGCATCGGTATATGAATGGTTGTATAATAGGAGATATCTCGAGACTATATATATATTTGGAACTTTCATCATTCGCCAGCTAGTAGAACTATAGAGACAAAGGAAGAAATATCACATCAAATCAAATAAAAACCCTTTGGGTCAACAAGAGAGATTTCCAAAGCATCCTATGGCTTGCATCATCCCCAAAGGACACAACAACAATGCAACTTATGACATATAGAAGAATGATGATACAAATAGAGAGAATGTCACAATGGATTTTGATCCCCTTGTATCCTTTCACCTATAAGAGTGTCAAGGATCATTCAAAGAGAGCTTAACAACAACAAAATTAATGACATAAATAAAGTATCAAGCAACACATCATGGGGGAAAACAATCACATGCACTCATAACATGATAAAATTAAGGGACCCCA
Source organism: Cunninghamia lanceolata (assembly GCA_027924645.1). Lineage (NCBI taxonomy): Eukaryota > Viridiplantae > Streptophyta > Pinopsida > Cupressales > Cupressaceae > Cunninghamia > Cunninghamia lanceolata. The sequence continues at coordinate 350,600 of BSBN01001957.1, forward strand.
CTTGCAAGTCAACCTAAAGCAAATCATCCTCCTCCCAATCTTGCTCATCACCAATTTGGATTGGTGGACAAGATGCAAGATGAACTATAGAAAGTGAGGTCTAAGGAACAAGAGCCATACCTATATCATTGTTATCTTCAAATTCTCTATCAACATATAGTACAATAGGTTCCATAGTGGTTTGTAAAGCTTTATCCTTCTCTATAGAAGACAAAATAGTAGTAGATGTCTCTTTCATATCTGTCAGTGATAAATGCTTGCGAGGAGGGAGATTATCCTCTCCTACAACAAGGTGAGCCATAGAATGATGACACTTCTTTCTTTCTCTCATAATTTTATTTCACTTAGCTTTATTTGTGATGTTTGTTAAGGGAACTATAGTATCTTCCAACATGGGTTCCTTTTATTCCTTTGCTTCAAGAACATTAGAAGAAACAGGAGGAACCTCCAAAGGTTGGGAGACCATAGAGGAAGTGTTCCTCAATGTGGGTTGATCTTCCTTCTTGACTTGTGAAACAAGTGCAAGTACTTGAGCATTCTCAAGAAATTGAGAAACCTCAGGGAATAACACACGGGTAACCAAGTGATTTCCACTAGTCTCTGCAAAGGCAAGTGGGACAAAACTAATATTGCAATTGTGGGGAGGTCTATTTTGTGCTTTACGATTGCCTCATTGTCCTAGAAGGTATGCTAGAGGGGGAACCTCAGCATATCTAACAGACACTCAGGGATGAGGAAGAACCTTCGATTTGGGCTTAGCTTCATTGATCACCTATGGGACAAGGGGAACTACTGTCGTAGCCTCATAAGATTGAGGAGGTTTGAGGACATCACAAGGAGGTATGTTACTAAGCAACAACTCTGATATTTTCTTTTCTTTAAACTTTTGATATGACAAGAAGAATAAATCCTCTCTAGCTTGAGCAACTCCAACTGGTTGTGGCTAGAAGTAGTCAAATGTAAAATACCCATGTCGAGTAATGGGCAGGTACTGACTGTTATGTACAGTGTGCACACGTCCCTCAAATGGAAACTTTAAGCACTTATGAACCATAGAGGGAACCACTTTAATGGAGTGGAGCCATGGCTAACCCAACTTCACATGAAATAAGTCCGATGTAGGAATGATGACAAAAGTAACATCCAAGGTTCTTGGCCCAGCCTTGACATCAAGGGTCAAGGCACCAAGATTTGGAAGGATAGACCCATCATATTCTCTAATTGCCATCTTTGATATGTCATAGGTATCTGAATATATACCATGCATGTAGAGAAACTCTTTAGTTACAACATTTACCATGCATATAGAATCTATCATAGCACCTCGAATGGGTTTATCATTGATTCAAATAGTAATGTAAAGAGGTCCATCAGAACCTTCAATAGTAGTATCATGTGGAGTAAAATATATAGATGGTTTAGGTTCTGCATGCTCTTTATGAGGGTGAGCATCCACCATGCAAATATCTCCTTCATAATCTTGTTCTTGAGATAGATTTACAACATTAGATTCATGATGAGGTAAAGGATCATTATATATTTGAAGATTTTGATTAGGAGTAGCCATTGATTTGTTCCCTTTGTTATTCACACCAGAAACCTTGATGACATTGGAATTAATGAGGTCTTGAAATTCATGTTTAAGATGCATACATATTTCAGTATCATGGCTGGCGGTGTAGTGGAATTGAAAAAAGTCCTTCGAATAAAAGGAAGATGCTTGCATCTTACTTGGATCAAGAGGTCTAACAGGTGGAAGCTTGATGAGATTGTTGTTAATAGTTGCATCATTATAGAGTAAAGAGACTTTGATAATGGTACATGAAATGTCTTGTTTTTGGTTTCAATTTAGACAAGGCGGGAGCAGGAGATGACATTGCTACCACATGTTTTCTTATGTTACTAGCTGAAATTGAATTGAACTTGATAAAGTTTTTGTTGTGTTTCTTGAATGAATGATTGTGAGAGGCTTCAGATTGACCAATTGGACCCAATGAGGGATTATTCTCATACTGACTAACTGAAAGTGGTAATCACAGAGATCCATTCAAATATGAGTCAAAGAATCATATCGCACTAACAATATCTTATCACAGATGTGATGTTGTAAGTTTCCAATAAAGATTCTTTGTACATTAGCAGATCCAAAATAGAATATTGAACTTGTGAAAAGAGGGCTTGATAAGGCCCATAAAATCTTTTATTTTCTTTTTTATTCCTTGTTTTCAATGAACCAAGTCTATCAAAGAGACTTGAGGTCCAATGTTCTCTTGAAAATGTTGAATGAATTTATTGACTAATTGTGAGAAAGAAGTTATAGAATTAGGAGGTAAAGAGTAAAACCAATCCAAGGCTGTGTACTTGAGTGACCTAGGAAAGAGTTTTTCCAAGATTGCATCCTCAAAGAAGAAATCACTACACATAGTCGTAAAGGTTGCCACATGGTTGTTAGGGTCTCCCTTCCCATTATATTTCTTGAAGCGAGGGGTCTCAAACTTCTTAGGCATTTGAGCTCTTAGGATGGAATAAGATAAAGGGCTATAGATATAATGTGTTGTTATATTAGCTTTAGGTGGACTATTGCTTATGCTAGCCAATTGTTATTGGATGGAGGTCAAATTTGTTAGAAACAAGGTAGATAACTAAGAGCTGGGGGGTGAATCAGTTATCTCAAAACCTTTTAACTTTTACTTCCTTTTCTTATCTTATCATTTAGTGATATATCAAAACATGAAAGCATAAGCAACCATAAGAGATAAAATGAAATCAACACACATAACACAAGGATTTTTACGTGGAAACCCTGTTAAGGGAAAAACCGCAGGGTGATTAACCCAAGATTGTATTCTCTATTAAAAGAATAAAGAAGTACAAAATGGTACTTTCTAGTTAGGGCTCACTGCCCGAGCACACTACCCACAAAAGGCTCACTGCCTACAAGAGACTCACTATCGACAAAAGCTTACAAATGATAACAAAGTGTTTGAACTGATGAACATCTACAAATGCAAGAATTTAGTTTTGGTTAGGCATAGTATACCGATCTAGCACATTTCATCCTTCCTCTGCTCAGTACTACTCTTCTGTCACATTCTGAGCTTGGATTACTACCTTCACACTTGTCTCTACTTTTCTTTACACTTAATCAATCATTCTATCACTTCCATGCCCTCACAAGCTTGAATCCATTGGGTATATATATCCACATCAAGGATTTCCAACAACTTTCTAGTCAGCAACAGTTATGTCGGCTGAATCCATACTTGATTGATGATGCACACCAAAAACTTAGGCATAAAAATCATTACCTATGTCAGCCAAAATCATATAACACTTCAAGTTACTTGATCAACACCTTTTGCACATCTAGATTGAGGTCTGATACCTTGTTGGCCAGTTCTTCCTTTGTTTGCACTGTCTAACTAGAGTTTGATACTTAGATGCTCATATCTTTCACATGATTTGTCACTGGAGGCTAAATCTCTAGAATACAATAGTTCAGATACTCCTTATTGCTCATCCAAATCTGCAACATTCTAGGTTTCACCATCAGAGAGTTCCAAACCTAACTGTCAGACCCTATCATAGGCTTTGTTCTTGACTACCGGACCAACCTATCTTCAATTTGACCTCCGATATGAGTAATTTATGTACTACAGATGTGTCAGATATACTTTGTTGCCATCAATGACAACACTTATGAATCCTAGCAGCGTCTCTTGCCAACAATATTTTGCAACAATTGGTTTATGTCAGGGTCAGAAGATGAACCAGGTAGAGATTGGAATGAATTGGAAGGACTAGTTGTCATTGTATGAGTAGCCTTTTTGAAAGTGATAGGAGGTTTAGATGTAGGTGGAGTAACATTAGGTGTGGAATTTATGTAATTATATGGAATGATGCTATCATGATGAACATGATTCCTAGTGGATAACCCAACACATGTGGTAGCACTATTACTTGGCTATGTAGTAGTGGTGAGAATAGTAGAAATATATGTAGGTATAGGGGGTGCCGATATGGGTGCTGACACTTGAGTCCTTATTTGTTTAGAATAAGTGACATTAGTGACAATTTTAGTGCAACTAGATGCAGATAGAATGTTGTTATGCACTATATGAGCAAGGCCATGCAAGACTTTCAATCCTTCTTGACCTTCGAGCAAAATACTTCTTAGAATCTCAACAACAGGGATGGTCTCTTCAACTATATGTTCCAAGCTTACAAATTACTAAAAATTAGCCAACTCGGTGTCTAATCTCTAAAGTTGAGCTTCAGGAACATGAGCCATAAGGTCATCAATGATGATGGATTCATGAAAAGTTGATGCTTCAGGAAGATGTGAAGTAGGGATATCAGGAAGAAGTGATTGATCCTCTTGTGTGATAAGACTAGAGAATTGGGGTTTTGATGTATTTTTACCATCGGTATTCAAAGCATTAGATCCCATAATTTGAAGATTTCTTCACACAAGATTATTGGAAAAAGGGCACCGAGTCACAAATCTCATAAAGCATCTACACGCTTTATTAACACACAATATACACAAATAGAAGAAATGAATGATGTAGAGAAAGAAGGGTTTGAGTTTTTGTTTAATTGAAACAATGTTTTGTTCAAATGTAAATAAACATAATGTGAATAATACATCCTTGATCAAATTCAACTCTACTCAAATCCACTTAGATATAAAAAAAGCCAATGCTCAAATCAAACCCTATATTCAATATTTTTTCTTGAGATGTAACCACTCAAAATTGTTCCTAGTTTCAAACTTCAATGCAAGATGACATTTGTATTGTAGTAGAGCAAAGTAACATTAGATTTGAAAAGAAAATCACAGCAGAAAAATCTAAAACTAAATATCAATCACAAACCCTAGATTTCAACATTAACTAGGTTTTCACAAAAAATGAAACTTTTTTTACAAAACCTAGCAATGGAAAGATTCAAATGCACAATGTAACACTATGAAATGATTAATTACTATAATACCCATCATATTTGATGTAAAAATAAAAAATTTAGTTCATGCTATGATGATCTAACCTTACAAAATGCAAACAAAGTGACAAATATGTTTTTTTCTGAGTCTAGAATGAAGTTGTTTATTTTCCAAATTTCAAATGAAAGGATGCAAGAATGTTTTAAAAACCAAGAATGACAAGGTACAACAAATTTAAATATTTTAAACAAGATAACAATGCAAGAAGATCTAAAACAACTCACAAACCTATAGACCCTAGGTTCAAAACTAACTAGATTCTCTAGGATTGCAAGGTTTTTACAAACCCTAGTTTTGGAACTATGCAAAAATCAACTATGTATGTAGGAAAAATGATTAATGAACTCAATCCTAATCAGATCTAGGGCAAAAAACAACTTAGATTTGAAAGAAGAATGCAAAAGTCGAAGAAACGATAGGTTCACCAAAATGTTTAGGGTAGAAAAGGGAGACTAGCCTAAGAGATTAAACTAGGTCAAAACCCTCTTCTATTAAACTTTAGAACACAAACCAATCTTGGCTATTACCCATGAAGGAGAGCCAAAATATAGGCATTCTATTCTTTTTTTGTATAGAGGAGCATCAACCAAATTCAATCAATCTATAGCAAGCAAATTAGGGCAAATGACTAAACCTTATTTGACAAAGATCTGCTAAAAACTAACTGTCAGAAATAGATATTAGAAATCCAAAAGTACAGTAGAGATCAAGAGGTAGAGAAGAACCTGGATCTAGATTTGGAGGCACCAAAAGACTAGGGTACTCAAGCAATCTAGACCCTAATTAGGGTTTATCAAAATCTCTAAATTTCACCAGATCTGTGCTTGCAAACCCTTTCTTCTTCCCAGATCTTTTCTTCAAAAACTTGTATCTTCAACCTACACACAAGTAAAGAGGATAAGATTGTGCTATGTATAAGGGCTTGCCTTAGTCAAACCTTGTGTTGGTGTTTCCACCTCCACTACAATGATGATTAGATCCAAGAGTGTATTCCCTAGGAGGGAAAATGAAAGATCAACAATATATGATGAGAGTATGAATGAAAATGATGAATATTACCACAAAATATAACACACTAGTTGGATTAGATGCTCAAGATCATGCACCAACAAGGAGAGTGATGGAGAAGGCTTGAAACTTCCTTCAAGCCCTACAAACAAACTTCATAACATCCATAATTAGATAGCAATTGTAAGCATGAAAAACACTTTAGAATAGAAGATCAAAACATGTGAGCAAACTCTAATTTCACATTAGGCATCCTTTTTTATCTAAAATGAATTGTAAAACTCCTCTATAAATGCATTCCCACTCACAAATGACAAATAAAACCAAATGGGGCCAACATGTACAAACTAAGGAGGTGTTCTAAGATGAAACCACAAGACAGGGACTAAAAGACCCATATGGGACTAGGGCACTCAGGCTCCTTAGTCCTTTAGCCCCACAAACTTTGGGGAGTGTCTAATGTCGTGGGCTTAGGCTAGTCCTAAGTTTGTTTTGTCTGGTTTATTCATCGGGATAGAAATTTTATCATTTAATGCTCAAAAGGTGTTAAAATAGGTCCTAGTCAACAAAGGTAACATTTTAGGTCCAACCAGGTGCTAAACTAGGTGTAAAATGCTAGTGTACACATTTTAATCTATAACACTAGGGTCCCTACAAAAAATGGAAGAGGACTCAATCTATTTAGAGAGAGCGAGGATGGCTATCGTTACATTGAATTTGGTGATAATGAGTCTGTCATTCCATTTTCACATGACCTTCATTCATTCTCCATTGTCACAGATCATAACAATGCTTCCTCAGTCGAGTGTTAGAATTTTGCATAAACAAAAATTCTACCTGGGACCTAATACCTATGAGCTAATCACAAATCTAAATTGGAGAATAAAGTTATTTAATATCCAATATAATGGAGCAAATTACAAATAGTAGCATACAAATATATAGACCTCTTGGATGCATGAATCAAGGAGATGGCATGTCAAAGAGATGTGAGTTTAACTCTCAATCTCTTCCAATTAAGAGGTGGGTTGATCCAATCTAACTAAGATAGAGGTGGCCTTGACTAAACAAATGTGGCACCTCACTACCATCAATCAAGGATTGATGAGGCAGTGGTAGCACTTGTGCACCTCAAGTCAAGGTGAACATGTCATTATTAGCTACCTAGGTGAGAATAGTTAAATATTCATATTATCCTAAACTTAATAACTAGGTGCAATATTACACTTAGGATGAAAACTATCCTAGGTGAAGTAAAATATTTTCACCAATGCCCTCCTTAAGTGTAACTTAGGAGGAAATAGAAATGAATCCTAGAAATATGGTTATGTTAGGTACCCATGTACAATGATACCCACCTAGATAAGTCCATGGAAATGGGGGGCCAAAAGGGGGTCAAAAGTGGCCACTTTTTTCCTTAAATCAACAAAAATTGATCTTCGACAAGTAATTCAATAGACCTATGCTCAAATTTTCAAGATGTGACAAGAACGAGATAAGTAGTGCTCATAATCCAGTTTCTAAACTACTATTTAAAAAAATGGATATTAAGAGGGTCAAATATGGGGAGCACACAAAGTGGTCATATTTTTATCAAAAAAATATAACATATAGTGTTAGGTATGCTCCCCCTAAAATGTTGATTTTTTAAAAGTATTTTAAAAATCCTTTTAGTGGAAAGTTAGCTAACGTCATGTGGTTTATGTGAATTTTTTTTGCTAATTGTTTAATGAATATATGATTTTTTAGTAATTTTCAAAGTGGACACATCCTAAAAATAGAAAATTAAGTGTGCTCCCCCCTTAATTTTGAGTAAACTAATTGAAAATTACTATTTTTGAATGTGTATAGAATGGAGTCTAGAATATAAAAATTTAATTTTATTCAAATTTCAATGAGCGAATAAAACATGACACAAAAAAAGATATACATAGTTTTTTTGAAAAAAATGAAGACACTAGCAAAAGTAATTGAAGATCAAAACCTTAATGTATTTGATTTGTAGAAAAAATCACAAGGTTAGAAAGGTAAGAGAGAGTTTGAATTCATCATGGTATTTTTTAGAATAATATCTTAAAATGTGCAAATCTAATGGAGAGCACACTCAAAAAAAATTTCTTATGTCTTATGCAAAACACGTAGGGTATGTGCACAAAGATGTGGGCCAAAAAGTGGATTAATTTTTTTTAAAGTTGAAAGAATAAATAACACAATCATGTTATGAAATCCATATACGCTCACGTTATAATGTGATTACATTATGGTTTGGTAGTGCCAAGCTGAAGGCCCAGTCACTACCAAGCCTAAATGAGAGCATGTTATAACACACTCACATTTTAACCTACATAAAAGAAGAAAAAAATAGCCTTGACCCATTTTCTCAAGAATGCAATTATGCTATTGTGTGAGCACATTTTAGGTAATTTAAATCAATTTCATCAAAGGACTAATTCCACCACAATGTGCAAGAGGTAAGTTCATTCAATGTTTTAGCAATTATAGTTAAAATAAAACAATTTTGATTTACATTTGTGTTGTTCTGTTAATTTTTAATTTTCAACAAATATAACCCCTCAACACCTCCAAACCCTCATCCACCTAATGAAAAGTATGATGAAAGTGTTGTTGAAGAGCATGAGCAAAAAAAACCCTCAAACTCCTCTATCGATTATGAGGCATCCTCATGAGATCCAAATAAATATTTTAGGGAAAATTAAATATAATAAAAAGGAGCTTTAAACATTGGTAGAAAGCCTAAAATTTCAAATATAAAAAATGCATCAACAAGATCTTGTTGTTAGATTTAGGGCAGACAAATGAGAGGGGGGGTGAATCAATTGTCTAAAACTTTCTTCTAATTAAACACTTAAATCCACTTTGTAATTCAGCAGCATAATGATAAATCAATCATGGAAACATAATGCATGAATCAAGAGCAGAAACATATTAACACACAAGACACCAAGATTTTGACGTAGAAAACTCAGTTAAGGGAAAAACCATGGGGTGATTAACCCAAGATTGTATTCTCTGTTAGAAAAATAGAAAGAACAAAATGGTACATGCCAATTAGGGCTCACTACCCCAGCACACTGCTCACAAGAGGTTCACTACCTACAAGAGACACACTGTCTACAGAAGAATAAGTATCACATACTTGAACTGAAGAATAGCATCTTCACCATGCTTGAGTCAGTTCCATTTAAGCCCAAAACTTCTTCTCTGCCTTTCTCTCTTCTCCTTTCTACCACACTCTCATCTCCGCAAGATACACTTTGAAATGACTTTACAAATCCTCATTTATACAAGGCATCGACTTATGAATGATCATCTAAGTCGGCAAACATTATAGAGCAAATACATAAATACACCATGACTAATTACAAAATATTTTACACGGATCAACACACTGTCGATCACACAGATCTAAGACTTCAGTCTTCTTCTAGGAACACACCAATCTTCAAGATCATCTGCAGGATGTGTAACTCATCTGGTCGGCCAAACTTAGGAAGAACACCATCATCCGGAAGTAATTCTTCAATTGTGAGCTCAAACTCCAATGCAGACCAGCAACACGAGATGGACATGATCCAAAGACCTCCACAAGCTAGCTTGAATCACCAAGAACATCCACACTACATCTGCTTACTGAAATCCTTCTCTCCTTCATCTGAAACCTCAAGAACATAGTCTGTCATCACTGTCACAATGGAATAGATGCTTGCGGACCTCTAGATCATGAACCATTTGAGTTGTAACTCCACATTGACTTCCTAAACACTTCACCAAATCCACAGAATTAGATAATGCATTTCTAGATCTCACCAGACCTATCTATATCACTCTGTCACCTCTAAACATCTGCCAAAACCAGTTTTACTTGAGTGGCCATAACTTCTTGAGATATTCATGCAGACCTCTAAAATCTTTACTGGATCATCTTAAGACACATATCTACAAAACCTTTGAACCACATCCTTTGATCTTTATCTTAGCTAGGATCTTTAGCTCAGTGTCTTCACTGTTCTTCTCTGTTCCTGATTAGAACTAATTTTCTCAATATCTTCAGTACACAGCTCATCCAATCCTTATAATTAATGCAACAAGAGTATGTTGACATCAATGACAATACCAGTTAGGCCCATACTTGCAACAATCTACCCATTTGTCATTGATGGCAACATATGATGTGAAAAACTATTTTGACCATCAAGACAAGAGCTTTTTCTCACTGACACAACTCCCCCTATCAACAACAACCATTCACATGTCTTTTCTTCCTTTACTGCTCCCCCTTTGATCAGTAACCACTTTGTTTTTCACATGTCTTCTCTCCCCCTTTGACATCAATGGCAAAGGACACATACTCTCCACTCCACTACTTCAGCATCATACCAACTGCTCCCCCTGAGTAGCAGTTCCCCATCATCAATCTAGATCACAAGATATGACTGTGATATCCACTGGATTGATGCACATCAATGCACCTTAGTTCATCACTAGAGGGGTAATAACCCCTAACTTCTCCCTGAGATACTCAAAAGAGTCCTTAGGTAGAGGTTTAGTAAAGATATTTGCAATCTGATCCTTGGAAGGCACAAATTCCAATTTGACTTCATTCTTGTTCACTTGCTCTCTCAAAAAGTGAAACTTGATGGATATATGTTTAGTCTTTGAATGCAACACCGTATTCTTAGATATATTTATTGCACTTGAATTATCACAGAAGATTGTGATAGGCTCCTCATACTCCACTCTTATTTCTCTTAGCATTTGCTTCATCCACAAAACTTGAGTGCAACTACCTGCTGCTGCAATATATTTTGCTTTTGCAGTGGACAGAGATATTGCCTCTTATTTCTTGCTTAGCCAAGAAAGCAATCTCTTCCCCGAAAAGAATGCTCCACCATTGGTACTCTTCCAATCATCCACATCTCCTGCCCAATCCACATGTGTACATGCATGAAGAGAAAAATCATGATCTCTGGGATACCACAATCCATACTCAACTATCCCTTTTAGATATCTAAAAATCCTCTTGATTGCCATGACATGAGATTCTCTAGGATCAGCTTGGAATCTAGCAACAAGACCAACAACATTCATAATGTTAGGTCTTGTTTGAGTGAGATACAATAATCCTCCAATCATTGACCGGCACTTTTTCTTATTAGCCCTAGGAGAGTCATCATCTTTGTACAATTTACATCCAATTGCCATGGGAGTACTCATTGGTTTTGAGTCTTCCATCCCAAATTTCTTCAACAATTCTTTCACATATTTGGTCTGAGAAATGAAGATTCCTTTCTTTGTTTGAGTGATTTGTAGACCCAAGAAGAAATTCATTTCCCCAAGCATGGACATCTCAAATCACTTTTCATTTGATTTGCAAAAGTCTTACACATACTATCTCTTCCTCTAAAAATGATATCATAACAAATACTTCAGCAATCAAGATATTTACATGATCAATTTTGAAGTACAAATTACTATCAGCAGTACCTTTGTTAAAACCAATCTTCAAAAGATGCCTTTCCAATCTTTCATACCAGGCTCTTGGGGCTTGCTTGAGTCCATACAGTGCTTTCTTCAACTTGCAAACCATATCACCATGATCAAACAATTGAAATCCATCTGGTTGCTCAATGTATACTTCTTCTTCCAAGTCTCCATTCAGAAAGGCAGCCTTGACATCCATTTGATATACTTTGAAGTCCTTGAAGGAAGCAAAGACAAGAAATAATTTGACTGCTTCAATTCTTGCCACCAGAGCAAAAGTTTCTTCAAAATCAACTCCTATTTGAGAGTAACCCTTGCAGACCAATCTGGCTTTATTTCTGATTACTTCACCAACTTCATTTAGTTTGTTCTAGAAGACCCATTTGGTTCCAATCACATTCTTGTTTCTAGGTCTAGGAACAAGATCCCAAGTGTGATTTTTCTCGATTTGCATCAGCTCTTCCTCCATTTCTTTAGTCCAATTTTCATCATTGCAAGCTTCATTCACCGTCTTAGGTTCAATATTTGAAATCAGACAATACTCTTCTGAATCCTGAGCAATCCTTCTTCTTGTTTGTACACCTTTGCTTTTATCACCTATGTTCTGATCTTCAGAGTGGTTTAGTCTTACATACCTGGGAACTTTGGGAGTTTCTTACACTTCTGATTCTTGATCAGGCTCATTCAAACTCATCTCTTCTACCTGATTTACCGGATCAATCTAAATCTAAATTTCAGAAGGGGCTTGGACTCCTTGAATCAGAACATCATTCTGATCATCTTCATCCTATTCATAAAACCTTGAGGGTTTTTCAATTCCTTCATCAACCTTCACATTTGTACTTTCTATAATCTTCCTTAGTCTCTTGTTATAACATCGGTATGCTTTGCTTTGAGTAGAATAACCCAAGAAAATTCCTTCATCACTTCTAGCATCAAATTTGCGTAAATCTTCATCTCTCTCGATGTAACATTTTCTACCAAAAGCTCTGAAATACCTCACAGTAGGAGTGATGGCAAACCAAAGTTCATAAGGAGTCTTACCGGTATTGCTTATGATTTGTACCGGATTGAGAGTATAGACTGCAGTGCTTACAACTTCTCTACAATAGATCTAAGGAACATTTTCTTCCATCGTCATGGTTCTAGATGTTTCCTAGATGGTCCGGTTCTTTCTCTCCACTATTCCATTTTGCTGAGGAGTCCTAGGAGTAGACAACTATCTTTTTATTCCATGTTTCTTACAAAATTCTATGAACTCACCAGATGTGAATTCTTCACCTCTATTAGACCTCAGACATTTCAATTTTAATATAGTTTTATTCTCTACCATAGCCTTGAATATTTTGAATTTCTCAAGAGTTTCTAATTTCTCTTTTAGAAAAGTCACCCACATCATCCAGGAGAAGTCATCAATTAATAGCATGAAGTATCTATCACCTTGCACACTTCTGATTTTTTCTGGACCACATAAATTAGTATGAACTAAGTCTAATAATCTAGTAGAAGATTGTTCCTTTCTTTTGAATGAGACTCTGCTTTGTTTACCCAACTGACATTCTTTGCACAAACTATTTGTAGGTTTTACCAATTTTGGAAGATCTCTTACAGCCTAAGTGTTGCTTATTTTGATGATATTATGAAAATTCACATGACACATTCTCCTATACCACAACCAACTTTGATCAATTTGAACAAATAAGCAACTTTTACCAGTACCAACTAAATGGAAGATATCACCTTTTGTTTGAGTACTAGATGCAATCTCTGTTTTGGAACTTTCAAAGATCTTGCATTTTCCATTCTTGAATCAGAGATCATATCCTTTGTCCACCAACTATCCAACACTGAGAAGATTGTGCTTCAAACCTTCAACATATAGTACATTACTGGTTTTGTTCTTTCCATCAAAAGAAATGGTTCCTCTTCCTTTGATTCTGCCAACAGAATTATCACCAAACTTTACCATTCCTCCTTCATACCTTTCTAAATCTATGAAATTATTTTTATCACCTATCATATGGTGAGAGCATCCACTGTTAATGACCTAATCATCCTTTTCTTCAACTTGAGCAGCCAGAGCTCTTTCCATAATTTTATGATTGACAGATACAAAGGACATTGGATCTTCTTCCTTGATGGCAATGAACACCTAGTCACTTCCAGATTTATTTCTTATCTCTGATTCATCATCTGTTACTCCATTATCATCATCTTCATGGGCATAGTAACAATTCTTTTGGAACCTTGATCTATTAGGATTTGGCCTTGAAAATATTTCTGGTCACCTTGAGGCAAAATGACCAATCTTATTGTAGTTAAAACACTTAAAAGGCAATTTCCCTTCATACTTACCAGATCCTCTTGGCAGTCTTTTTGCAATAAGGGCTTCAAGTTGAGCAGTTTCTTCTTCTTCTTCCAGGTCTTTTCTTGCTTTTTCATACCATGATGGTTTCCTTGAAGAGTTCTCTCCTAGATCAAACCTTTGTTTACCTTTTATAGAGGCACTGGCTTTGAATGCAGATTCAATCTTGGGGGTGCATCTCCAAATCTGGTCAATTCAAATGCAGCCAATTTACCAACGAATTGATCTCTTGTGACACTTGAATGGGCTCTGAATTCTTCAATGGAAGCAACCTTGTATTTGTAAGAAGCAGGAAGGGATCTAAGAACTTTGCCAACAATCTCATCTTCATCCAAACTCCACTTGCACATCTAATGCCACAAACAAGCTCATTTACTCTTGGCATAAAAGTAGTGATATTTTCATCTTCTCTCATCTTTAAATTTTCAAATTTTCCTTTTAGACTCTATAGCCTTGCACATTTAACATACTTGTCTCCTTCATGCAGAAGTTTCAATTTTTCCGAAATCTCAAAAGCAGTTTGTAGGTCAACAACATTTATAAGCTCCGAATCAAACAAGGCACTTAGAAGAGCTTCTTTAGTCCACAGATTGTTTTCAGCATCTGTAATTTCATTTGTGGTTTTTGGGCCATTCTGTGGAGGAGTATACTTCGTTATAGCCATGGTCTAGTACTGCATTCCCATACATTGCAAGTGACATTGCATGCAACTTTTCCAAAGATTAAAATTGGTTCCATCAAACTTCAGACTATCCTTCTTGTAGGATGACATCCTGGATCTCCTCAAGCGGTTAAGCTCTTTTAGAGGAACTTAGATCTGATACCAATTGTTAGATTTAGGGTAGACAACTGAGAGGGGGGGTTAATCAGTTGTCCAAAACTTTCTTCTAATTAAACACTTAAATCCACTTTGTAATTTAGTAGCATAATGATAAATCAATCATGGAAACATAATGCATGAATCAAGAGTAGAAACATATTAACACACAAGACACCAAGATTTTGATGTGGAAAACCCAGTTAAGGGAAAAACCATGGGGTGATTAACCCAAGATTGTATTCTCTGTTAGAAGAATAGAAATAACAAAATGGCACATGCCAATTAGGGCTCACTGCCCGAGCACACTGCTCACAAGAGGCTCACTACCTAGAAGAGACACACTATCTACAGAAGAATAAGTATCACATACTTGAACTAAAGAATAGCATCTTCACCATGCTTGAGTCAGTTCCATTTAAGCCCAAAACTTCTGCTCTGCCTTTCACTCTTCTCCTTTCTACCACACTCTCATCTCCGCAAGATACACTTTGAAATGACTTTACAATTCCTCATTTCTACAAGACATCGACTTAGGAATGATCATCTAAGTCAGAAAACATTACAGAGAAAATACATAAATACATCATGACTAATTACAAAAGACTTTACATGGATCAACACAATATTGGTCACATAGATCCGAGACTTCAATCTTCTTCTAGGAACATGCCAATCTTCACAGAACATCTTCAAGATCATCTATAGGATGTGTAACTCATCCAGTCAGCCAAACTTACGAAGAACACCATCATCTGGAAGTAATTCTTCAATTGCCAGCGTAAACTCCAATGCAGACCAGCAACATGAGCTGGACATGATCCAAAGACCTCCACAAGTTAGCCTGAATCACCAAGAACATCCACACTACATCTGCTTACTGAAGTCCTTCTCTCCTTCATCTGAAACCTCAAGAATATAGTCTGTCATCACTATCACAATGGAATAGATGCTTGTGGACCTCCAGATCATGAACCATTTGAGTTGTAACTCCACATGGACTTCCTAAACACTTCACCAAATCCGTAAAACAAGATAATGCATTTCCAGATCTCACCGGACCTATCTGTATCACTCTGTCACTTCTGAACATCTGCCAGAACTGGTTTTACTTAAGCGGACACAACTTCTTTAGATCTTCATACGAACCTCTGAAATCCTTATTGGATCATCTTAAGACACATATCTACAAACCCTTTGAACTGCATCCTTTGATCTTTATCTTAGCTAGGTTCTTTAGCTCACTGTCTTCACTGTTCTCTGTTCCTGATTAGAACTAATTTTCTTAATATCCTTAGCACACAACTCATCCAATCCTTATCATTAATGCACCAGGAGTATGTTGACATCAATGACAATACCAGTTAGGACCATATTTGCAACACTTGTAACATCAATGGATTCTATAATATCTCACATAGATTTAGTCAATGGGCAAATAAATACATGGAAAAATTATAGAGAAAATGTTTGCCAATATTATATAACAAAACTATCTTATAAATATGATGAAGGGGTAAATCATAAAACACACAACAATAGAAATTGCACACACAAAATAGAATGTTTTTTTATTGATTTGGACAACTTATTACATTACAGAAGCTCAAATACAATCAGAGGATAAATCCTCCATAGGCTACAACACATGACAACTTCCTATCTCAAGACTTTGGAATCTTCTTCTTTCTATAACCCCAAATCAACTAGGGTTTCTGGAAGCAAAAATCTTGTATTGATTGGCTTCAAGAAGGGGACATGAATACTTCTTTCTTTAAAAATTCGGTTAAGGATAGAAGGCAGAGAAATATCATTTCATCTCTCAAGTCCCTAGATGGTGACCCTCTTCTTTCCAATGGTGAGATTTTGAAAGAGTCTATACAATTCTTCTATGCTATCTTCTTTGATGATTCCCCTCCTGCCAGTGAGGAAAAAGCTAAAATTTTGGCTTGTATTCCTCCCTTGGTGACTAGTGAAATGAATGAGTCCCTTCTCAAGCCAATCTCTCTATTGAAGTTGGAGAATATTGTGTTTTAGATGAGGAAAGGTAAAGCTCTAGGTCTTGATGGGTTCCCAATTGAGTTCTTTCAAGAGTTTTGGGAGGTTATAAAGCTTGATATTCTTGAAGTCGTTCAGGAATCTCTAAAGAATAAACAAATGCTAAGAGCCTTGAATGCCACCTTCTTGGCTTTCATCCCTAAGTGGGAGGAGGATAATTCTTTGGATCTCTTCAAGCCTATTGTCCTTTGTAATGTGGTGTACAAAATAATCACCATGTTGATTGTTGAACGCCTGAAGCCGTGGTTAGATAGATTAGTTTCTAAGGAACAGGGTGAATTTGTGGCTAGTAGGTAGATTCTAGATGGTGTGGTTGTTGCAGCTGAGACTATTCACTCTATGGATTCATCCAAGGAGAAGGCTATGTTCATTAAGATGGATATGGCCAAAGCTTATAACCATGTCAAATGAGATTTTCTAACCAATATCTTGAGAATGTTTGGGTTTAATAGTGCCTGGATTGGATGGGTTATGAGCTGTGTCATGTCTACCTCCTTTTCTGTGCTCATCAATGGAGAGCCTTCTAAACTCTTTGGGGCTTCTAGGGGCCTTCGACAAGGGGATCCTTTATCCCCATATTTATTTATTTTGATGGGTGAAGGGCTTGGGAGACTTTTGAAATCTCATGTGGAGCTTGGTCTTGTTCAAGGTTAGCGATGGGACAATAGCATTACCCCAATCTAATCTTTAGTTTGAGGATGATACGATGTTAATGGGTCTCACCAGAGTGGATGAAGAACACAATCTAAGGTCCTAGACTGTTATCTAGCTGCCTCAGGGCAAAGCATCAATGAAGGCAAGTCTTTTGTTTGTTTCTTTAATACTCCTAACCTTATTCAACAGAGAATTGTGGGTATCCTCAGGTTTTAGATTGACTCACTTCCTTTTGTTTACCTTGGCATTCCTCTGACTATTTGCATGTTACCTCATGTGTTCTGGTAGGATGTTATTGAGAAGTTTTAAAAAAAGGTAAGTCTTTGGACTTGCAGGTGGCTTTCCACTGCAGGAAGAGTAACTCTTTTGAAGTCTATGGTTTAGGCTCTCCCGTTGTATAGGTACTTTGTGTTATCTACCCCTGCTAGCTTTGTAAAAGACTTGGAGAGTCTTTGTCAGTAGTTTCTGTGGTCTGGTAATCTTCTTTCGAGGAAGTGGAGTTTGGTCAAGTGGGATGTTGTGTGTCAGCTGAAGCAAGAGGTTGGTCTTAGATTACGTTGGGCTGATTTGAATGGGAAAGCTTTGGCAGCTAAACTCTATTGGAGATGGTGTTCTCAGTAGCAGTAGACTTGGGCTAAGATCCTCACCTCAAAATACATTGGGGAAGTGGATTGTGTGGATGTGCCCAAATACAGCCTAATGGGTAAGGGATCTACGGTTCAGAATACCCTTAAGAGGGGAGCCAAGTTGATTAAACAAGGATTGTTCTAGATTTACAATAGGGGCTCGAAGGCTCTCTTCTATTTGATTCCTAGGATGGGCATCCTCTTATTTTGTCTACACACCCTCACTTGTAGGACCTATGTAGGCATTTTTTTGAAGCTGGTTGGACTTATGTGATGGATTTTAAATCCCCTCAGGTTCTGGGTCGGGCTACGGTGTACAAGTGGAAGGACCCGCATGAGTGGCCACTTGGGGGATTGGTGGAGGACCATCAGGAGATGACCGACATCTTGGCTAGTAGGGTTTATAGCTGTCTATTGGAGAGGGATGTTCTAGCCTGGGAAGGTAAGTTCATTCAATGTTTTAGTAATTTTAGTTAAAATGAAACAATTTTGATTTACATTTGTGTTGTTTTGTTAATTTTTAATTTTCAACAAATATAAACCCCTCAAAACCTCCAAACCCTCATCCACCTAATGAAAATTATGGTGAAAGTCTTGTTGAAGAGCATGAGCAAAAAAAACCCCTCAAACTCCTCTATCGATTATGAGGCATCCTCGTGATATCCAAGTAAACATTTTAGGGAAAATTAAATATAATAAAAAGGACCTTTAAACATTTGTAGAAACCCTAAAATTTCAAATACAAAAAAGCATCAACAAGATCTTGTAACATCATTGGATTCTATAATATCTCACAGAGATTTAGTCAATGGGCAAATAAATACATGGATATATTATAGAGAAAATGTTTGCCAATATTATGTAACAAAACTATCTTATAAAAATGATGAAGGGGTAAATCATAAAACACACAATAAAAGAAATTGTACACACAAACTAAAATGTTCTTTTATTGATTTGGACAACTTATTACAATACAGAAGCTCAAATACAATTAGAGGATAAATCCTCCACAGGTTGCAGCACATGACAACTTCCTATCTCAAGACTCTAGAATCTTCTGCTTTCTGTAACCCCAAATCAACTAGGGTTTCTCTTTTCCTACCTTTTCTTGACTCTAAAATTTCCCCCTTATCTCTACTACTACCAAGTGTTCCCAAAAATGGTTATTAATAGCCTTTTTTGGTAGCCTCCAACCAAATTTTGAATTTTGCATCTCCCTCCAAAAATAGGTCAACTTCTGGGAGCCATAACTTTTGATCTGGGTGTTTGATTGATGAACTGTTTGAAGATCTAGAAAGCTTGAGGAGTGCTCTATGCATTAATAAGAAGATCTGTTGGTTCTACCCCATTTTTGGGCCTGTATGGGGCAATTTAGTGCCTCAAACCTAAATTTGAATAATGTTCAAGTGTTTTTTGGGAAACATAAAATTTAATATCTTTCATCTCACAAATGATCTTTATGTGATTCCTTCACCAAAGGTCTTTTTTTTCATTTACAAAGCTTCCTGTAAATTTTTGCTTCAATCTGAGCCCAAATGCAAACTTTCCAAAAATAGTAGTTTGCTATTTTTAGTAGTTTAGAAAATTTGAAGGTTCTACATCATTATTCAAGCAATTATGGAACCAAAAACAATAATTTTGAAAAGAAATGGAAACAAGATCAATGATTTTGAATCAACATCTTTTTTGGGTGATGCAAGATTACTCTTACACCTCTGGATGCTCCTGCATCAGACACCTAGGGTAATTTTGAGAAGTGACCTTGTCACATCTCGGGTGTTTGAGGAAAACCCCAAATGGTCAACTTATGCCTTAGATAACCAGGAAGAATCTTCAATAGGCCTTCCTTTCCACTTCACTAGATATTCTTCATATTGCCTATTCTGAGTACTTCTTCCCACATGGCTATCTAAGATCTCTTCTATATCCTCTATTGAAGTAGATGCCAGAATACTCCACTGTCCTTCTATTGGTCCATCCTCTATTCCACCTTCATGATATTCTGTTAAATAAGCAATGTTGAACATAGGGGAAATGTTGATCCCATTCGGTAGCTCTACCTCATATGCATTTCTTGAATCATGCTTCTTCAGAATCCTGCATGGTCCAAATTTCTTCATTTTCAATTTATTATATGTTCCAATTGGAAACCTCTCTTTTCTCAAGTGAAACATGACTTCATCTCCAACTTGGAATTCCTTATATCTCCTCTTCTGATCTACCTTAGCCTTGTATTGAATATTCATCTTATTAATGTACTTTCTCACCTCTTCATGCAAATTCTTCAGGTGTTCTACAAAGTATTTGGCTTTGGCACTTGTCTTTTCTCCCTTGTCCAGCTTCCTTAACTCTGAAGCATTTCTTGGACTACTCCCATAAACAATCTAGAATGGTGATTTACCTATGCTCCTATTGACAAAATTGTTGTAAGGAAATTATGCCTGTGGTAAAATCAAATCCCATCCCTTGGGCTTATCTCCTACTAAGCATTGTAGTAGGTTACCCAAACTCCTATTCACCACTTATGTCTATCCATCAATCTGTGGATGGTGTGCAGAACTTAACTTCAAATCTATCTTCAACTTCTTCCACATATCCTCTAGAAATAACCAACAAACTTGGTATCTCAATCTGAAACTATGCTCTTAGGTAGACCATGTAGTCTCAACACCTCTTTCAAAAATAACTTTGCAATATGAACATCATCATTAGTCTTCTTACAAGGAATAAAATGTGCCATCTTTAAGAATATGTCTACCACCACAAACATGAAATCATGTCCTCTCTGTGTCCTTGGTAAGCCAAGAATAAAATCCATACTAATATCATCCCATGGCTTCTCTAGTACAGGTAATGGTTGATATAGCCCTGTATTCTGACTTGTTCCTTTTACCATTTGACACACTCTACAACTTTGCACAAGTTTCCTCACATCCTACTGCAACTGTGGCCAATAATAATTCTCCCCAAAAATAGCATTGGTCTTATCTCGACCAAAGTGTCCAACCAATCCTCCACTGTGGTTCTCCTTAATTAGGTTCTCTCTCATGGAACTCATCAGAATGCACAACTGGTTTCCCCTAAACAACATGCCATCTTGCATTATGAAATCCAACCATTTTGTCCTGTCCAAAGTAACAGGTTCCAGACAAGCTTTCCATGCCTTTGCAAAATCTAGATCTTTAGGATACAAAATTTTGAGCTCATCAAACCCAACAACCTCTATCTTCATTTTTGTCAACAAATTTTGCCTTCTACTCAAGGCATCTACAACTTTGTTAGACTTCCCACTCCTATGCTTAAAAAAAAAAGTATAACCCTGCAAAAACTTAACCCATTGAAAGTGCCTTTGATTTAACTTTCCTTGACTATTAAGATACTACAAAGCCTGATGATTAGTATATAAAACAAACTCTTTCGGCAACAAATAATGTCTCCATTTCTTCAAAGCCTGAACTATAGCATAAAACTTCTGATCATAAATAGAATAATTTTTCTCGGCATCATTAAGCTTCTCACCAAAATAGGCAATGGGCTTACCTTCTTGACTCAAAATAACTCCTATAGCACTGCCACTAGCATCACAATCTACCTGAAATATCTTATTGAAATCTGGTAGTGCCAAAATAGGTTTCTCTGTGACTTTCTACTCAATGTATCAAAACTCTTGGCTTCTCATGTAGTCCATTTAAACTCTTTTCTATCCCCTCTCATTGTCTCGGTTAGGGGTGCATAAATGCTACTAAAACTCCTGATAAATTTTCTATAAAAATTTGCCAAACTATGAAAAGATTGTACCTCTGTAGCACTCCTTGGTGTAGGCCATTCAATGATAGACATTACTTTTTCTAGGTCCATCCAAACCATGAAAAGATTGTACCTTTGTAGTACTCCTTGTTGTAGGCCATTCAATGATAGCCCATACTTTTTCTAGGTCCATCTTCAAACCTCCCTCTAAGACAACAAATCCAAGGTATACCAACTCCTTTGCAAAACTACATTTCTTCAGATTAATCATCAACTTCTCCTCCCTCAACTTCTCTAAAACTCTTTTGATATGCATCAAATGCTCATCCCAAGTCTTACTAAAATCAAAATGTCAACTTAAATAAACAATAACAAAACTTCCCAAAAACTCTTTCAATACCTCGTTCATGAGCCACATGAATGTGCTTAGTTGATTGGTTAGCCCAAATGGCATGACTAACCACTCATACAAACCTTCTTTTGTCTTGAAGGTTGTCTTCCATTTGTCTCCTTCTCCTATTCAGATCTGGTGATACCCACTCTTTAGGTCAATCTTCATGAAGTACTTGGCTCCACTCAAATAATCCATTATGTCATCCATTCTAGGCAATGGAAATCTGTACTTGATCATGATCTTGTTGATGGATCAGGAATCTGTACACATTCTTCACTCTCCATCCTTCTTCAGTTCCAGTACTACAGGTACCACACATGGACTTAGGCTCTCCGTTATCAGTCCCTTCCTTAACAACTCATGAACTTGTTTGTTCAACTCTTCATTCTCTATAGGAGTCATTCTATAGGCTGCCTTATTTGGAAATCTGGCTCCTAGTATCAAATCCATTTGGTGACTTATCTTCCTCATTGGTGGTAAACCTTCTAATATATTATCAAAGACAATATCCTGAAATTCTTCCAATAAATCTGAGACTTCTATTGGTACATCTTCACATTTATCTTGACTGATCTTAGGAATCAATACAAAACAATGATGCTCATGCTTCATACCCTCCAAAAATTTTCTACCATCTACCAAGAAAATTCTGGTAGTACTACATACCTTTTCTTCCACCTCCTTCAAGGGCTTCAACTTATGACAAACTCCATCCTTTGTTAGGGAATATGTGTTTGCATGGCCATCATGGACAACACACCTATCATACTGCCATGACCTTCCCAATAACATATGACATGCTTCCATCGGTATGATGTCACACAACACCTCATCATGGTAGTCCCAAATCTTGAACTTGACTAAACACCATTCATTGACCAAAGCTCTATGGTCCTTCTGCAACCATGCAATTCAATATGGATGTGGATGCTTTCTTCTTGTCAACTTCAACTTGTTAACCATCTCCTCTGAAACAAGATTGTCAGTGCTTCCACTGTCAATAATAATATCACAACAATTACCTTCACATTTGCACCTGGTGTAGAATAATCTCTTCCTTTAATCTAGTTCTTTCTCCTCATTCAACAAGGTTCTTCTAACAACTAGGGTTTCTCCCCTCTCAGCATCTGTAGAATAGTCATATTATGCATCTTCATCTACATGTACAACTCATGCATTACCTTTAGGTCTTCTATTTTTCCTTCCTTGATGTTGCCAACACTCGTATGCTCGATGCCCTTCTTCTCCACATTTGAAACATGTTCCTCTAAAACCTCCTCTTCCTCTTTGGTCACCATTGTTCTGGTCACAAGGGGAGTAGGTATTATCTTCTCTCTGATTTTGATTGGTGCTAGCTTCTTCACTTTTCTTTTGATCTTCATTACAGCCTCCATAGGATCTTCCACTAGTCGTTCCACCTTGAACTCTTCCCGTCTACTTGCTTTCGAATCTTTTATCCATCTTCTCTTCCACGTTCAGGGAAAACTGGTATGCATCTTCTATGGTGGTCATTTTTACCAGGCTCAGCTCCTCTTGAATACTTTGTTGGATCTAGGGAATACAACTGAGAGGGGGGGTGAATCAGTTGTATGAAAACTTGCTTTTTACTTCAAACACTTAATTCTTCTTTGTTAGTTAACAGCATATCAATTAATCATCCATGGAAGCAAAACACAAGAGCAGATAAACATCAACACATTGAACACCAAGATTTTGACATGGAAAACCTAGTTAAGGGAAAAACCACGGGGTGATTAACCCAAGGATTATTCTCTGTTAGAAGAATAAGAAAAAGAATGGCACTTGCCAATTAGGGCTCACTGCCCGAGCACACTGCTCACAAAGAGGCCCACTACCTACAAGGAGACACACTATCTACAAAGTGATAAGAATCACAATCTTGAACTGGAGAATGACATCTCTACCATGTCCGGATCAGTTCCATTTAAGCCCAAAAACCTCTACTCTACCTTTCGCACTTCTCTTTGCTATGCCACATTCATCCCCACAATCCACACTTCAAAATGAACTCACAAACCTTTATTTATACAAGACATTGAATTAGGAACAATCATCTAAGTTGGAAAACAACCATAAGAATATCTGCAAGATGAATAACACATCCGGTCGGCCACCACAAGAACATTCGCAGGATGAGCAACTCATCCAGTCAGCTAGTTGGAACAAAAACTTCATCTGGAAGAATATCTTCAATTCCGGGCTCTACCATCAATGCGGACCAACAACACAACCTCAACATGATCCAAGAACCTTAACAAGCTTGCCTGAATGACTAGGTACATCCGCACTTACTCTACTTGCTGGAATTTCTTCTCTTCCTCATCTGGAACTTCAAGAACACAGTCTGTCGCCACTGTCACAATGCAAAAGGTACTTCTAGACCTCAAAATCATACACAACTCAAGATGACACATCACAAGGACATCCCAAACACTCCTTCCAATCTGCAAATTAGGATTATACAATTCCGGACCTCACCGGACCTTTCTGTGATCCTCTGTCACCTCTGAACACTTGCCGGAACCGGTTCCACACTGATAGCCACAACTTCTTCAGATCTTCATGCGGACCTCTAAAATCTTAACTGAAGCATCTCAATACTCATATCTACAAACCCTTTAATCCGCATCCTCCAGTTCTCAACCTATACAATACATTTGCCTTCTTCTCATCATTGTTCTTCACTATTCCTGACTAAGACTAATTTTCTCAATATCCTCAGCACACATCTGATCCAATCCTTCATATCAATGCAATATGAGTATGTTGACATCAATGACAACACTGGTTCACCTCATACATGCAACAATCTCCCCCTTTGTCATTGATGGCAAAATATGATGTGAAAAACCATCAAGACAAGAACTTCTCCTTTCTGTCACAGCTCCCCCTATCAACAACATGTCTTCTCCTTATTTACTGCTCCCCCTTTGATCATCAGCCAGTTGTTTTTCACATGTCTTCTCTCCCCCTTTGACATCAATGGCAAAGGGCTCATACTTGCAATTCTAACACATCAGAATCATACCAGCTGCTCCCCCTTAGTAGCAGCTCCCCATCATCAATCCAGATCACAAGATATGACTGTGATATCCACCGGACTGATTCACATCAGTGCATCCTAGTTCATCACCGGAGGGGCCATGACCCCTAACTTCTCTCGGAGATATTCAAAAGAGTCCTTGGGAAGAGGTTTAGTAAAGATATCTGCAATCTGATCCTTGGAAGGAACATACTCCAATCTGACTTCTTCCTTGTTCACTTGTTCTCTCAAAAAGTGAAACTTGATAGATATGTGCTTAGTCTTAGAATGTAATACTGGATTCTTAGAAATATTAATTGTACTTGAATTATCACAGAAAATTGTGATAGGCTCCTCATATTCAACTTTAATGTCTCTTAGCATCTGCTTCTTCCATAAGATTTGAGTGCAACTACCTGCTGCTGCAATGTATTCTGCTTCAGTTGTAGACAGAGATATTGCATCTTGTTTCTTACTTAGCCAAGAAACCAATCTCTTCCCCAAAAAGAATGCTCCACCACTGGTGCTCTTCCGGTCATCCACATCTCCTGCCCAATCTGCATCTGTGTAAGCATGAAGAGAGAAATCTGGATCTCTAGGGTACCATAGACCATACTCAGCTGTTCCTTTCAAGTACCTGAAAATTCTTTTGATTTCCATAACATGAGATTCTTTAGGATCAGCCTGGAATCTTGCTACAAGACCAACAGCCTGCATTATATCTGGTCTAGTTTGAGTGAGATACAACAATCCACCAATCATTGATCTATACTTTGTCTGATCTGCCTTTAGGGAGTCATCATCTTTGCTCAACTTGCATCCGGTTGCCATGGGAGTGTTCATTGGCTTTGAATCTTCCATACCAAATTTCCTCAACAATTCTTTCACATATTTGGTCTGAGAAATGAAGATCCCTTTCTTTGTTTGAGTAATTTGCAGACCCAAGAAGAAATTCATTTCACCAAGCATAGACATTTCAAACTCACTTTGCATTTGATTTGCAAAAGTTTTGCACATACTATCTCTTCCTCCAAAAATGATATCATTTACAAACACTTCAACAATCAAAATATTTTCATGATCAATTTTGAAATATAAGTTACTGTCAGCAGTACCTTTGTTGAATCCAATCTGCACAAGATGCTTATCCAACCTTTCATACCATGTTCTTGGGGCTTGCTTTAATCCATACAATGCTTTCTTCAACTTGCAGACCATATCATCATTATCAGACAATTGAAATCCATCCGGTTGTTCAATGTAAACTTCTTCTTCCAGATCACCATTTAGGAAGGCAGACTTGACATCCTTCTGATATACCTTGAAGTCTTTAAAGGCAACAAATGCAAGAAATAACCTGACTGCTTCAATTCTTGCCACCGGAGCAAAGGTCTCTTCAAAATCAATTCCTTCTATTTGAGAGTAGCCTTTGCAGACCAATCTAGCTTTGTTTCTGATTACTTCACCAGCTTCATTTAGTTTGTTCTGGAAGACCCATTTGGTTCCAATCACATTCCTGTCTCTAGGTCTGGGAACAAGATCCCAAGTATGATTTTTCTCAATTTGCATCATTTCATCTTCCATTGCTTTGGTCTAGTTTTCATCATTGCAGGCTTCATTTATTGTTTTAGGTTCAATCTTTGAAATCAAACAACATTCATCCTGATTTTGAGCAACATTCCTTCTAGTTTGCACACCTTTGCTTCTGTCACCTATGATCTGATCTTCAGAGTGGTTCAGTCTTACATACCTTGGAATTTTGGGAGTATCCTGCACTGCTGCTTCTTGATCAGGCTCATTTAGACCTATCTCTTCTTCCTGATTTACCGGATCAGGCTGACTCTGACTTACCAGAGAGGATTGAGTTCCTTGAACCTGAACACCATCTTGGTCATCTTCATCAAACTCATAAAATCTTGAGGGCTTCTCAATTCCTTCATCAACTTTCACATTAGTGCTTTCTATCATCTTCCTCAGTCTCTTATTGTAACACCGGTATGCTTTGCTTTGAGTGGAGTAACCCAAGAAAATTCCTTCATCACTTCTAGCATCAAACTTTCCTAGATCTTCATCTCTTTTAATATAACACTTGCTACCAAATACTCTGAAATATTTCACAGTAGAAGTGATGCCAAACCAAAGTTCATAGGGGGTCTTACCGGTATTGTTTCTGATTTGAACTCGATTGAGAGTGTAGACTACAGTGCTGATAGCTTCTTTCCAAAACATCTGAGGAACATTTGCTTCCAACATCATTGTCCTGACAGCTTCCTGGATGGTCCGGTTCTTTCTCTCAACTACTCCATTCTGCTGTGGAGTCCTAGGAAAAGACAACTGTCTCCTTATACCCTGCTTCTCACAAAAGTCAATGAACTCACCAGATGTAAATTCACCACCTCTATTGGACCTTAGACACTTCAGTTTCAATCCAGTTTGATTCTCTACCATAGCTTTGAAGATTTTGAACTTCTCAAGGGCTTCTGATTTCTCTTTTAGGAAGGTAACCCACATCATCTGGGAATGGTCATCAATTAACAACATGAAATATCTATCACCTTGCAGACTCTTGATTCTTGTCGGACCACAGAGATCAGTGTGTACTAATTCCAACAATCCAGTAGAGGACTGATCTTTGCTTTTGAAAGAGACTCTGCTCTGTTTACCTAGCTGACATTCTTTAAACAAACTATTGGTAGGTTTCATCAATTTTGGAAGATCTCTTACAGCCTGAATATTGCTTATCTTGATGATGTTATCAAAATTTACATGACACATTCTTCTATGCCATAACCAACTTTGATCAACTTGAGCAAACAGACAACTTTTATTTGAACCAACCAGATGAAAGATATTACCTTTTGTTTGAGTACCGGATGCAATTTTAGTTCTGGAGCTTGTAAAGATTTTGCATTTTCCATTCTTGAACCGGAGATCATAGCCTTTGTCCACTAACTGACCAACACTAAGAAGATTGTGCTTCAATCCTTCAACATATAGTACATTACTTGTTTTGCTCTTTCCATCAAAGGAAATAGTTCCCCTACCTCTGATTCTGCCAGCAGAATTGTCACCAAACTTTACCATTCCTCCTTCATACCTTTCCAAATCCAAGAACTTATTCTTGTCACCAGTCATATGGTGAGAACATCCACTGTCAATAACCCAATCATCCTTTTCTTCCACTTAAGCAGCCAAAGCTCTTTCCACAACCTTGTGATTGATAGATTCAGAGGATATTGAATCTTCTTCCTTGATGGAAATAAACACCCATTCATTATCGGATTTGCTTCCTAGTTCTGATTCATCATCCGTTACTCCTTCATTGTCATCTTCTTCATGAACATAATAGCAGTTCTCTTGAAACCTTTGTCTGTTAGTATTAGACCTTGCAGATCTTTCTGAACATCTTGAAGCAAAATGACCAATCTTATTGCAGTTGAAGCACTTAAAGGGTAGTTTTCCTTCATACTTATCGGATCCTCTTGGCAGTCTTTTTGCAATGAGGGCTTCAAGTTGAGCTGTTTCTGCTTCTTCTTCTTCCATGTCTCTTCTTGCTTGATCATACCATGACATATTCCTTGAAGAGTTTTCACCCGGATCAAATCTCTGTTTGCCTTTCACATAGGCACTGGCTTTGAAAGCAGATTCAGTCTTAGGAGGATCATCTCCAAACTCGGTCATTTCAAATGCAGCTAGTTTGCCAGCCAATTGTTCTCTTGTGACAGTTGTGTGGGCTCTGAATTCATCAATGTCAGCAACCTTGATTTTGTAGGCAACAGGAAGGGATCTGAGGATTTTACAAACAATCTCATTTTCATCCAGAGTTCCACCAGCATTTCTAATTCCACATACCAGCTCATTCACTCTTGGCATAAAGGTAGTGATGTTTTCATCATCTCTCATCTTCAATCTTTCAAATTTCCCTTTCAGACTTTGCAACCTTGCACTCTTGACAAACTCATCTCCTTCATACAGAAGTTCCAGTTTAGTCAGGATCTCATATGCAGTTGGTAGGTCAATAACATTTGAGAGATCTGAGTCATTCAATTGGCTTAGAAGAGCTTCCTTGGTCTGCAGATTGTTTTTAGCATCTGTGATTTCATTCAGAGTTGTCGGACCACCTTGTGGAGGTACATATGGTTTTGAGACCATGGCCAAGTATGCTTTTCCCATACATTCCAAGTGGCATTTCATGTGACCTTTCCAAAGAGTGAAGTTGGTTCCATCAAACTTTGGACTATCCTTCTTGTATGACGACATTCTGGATCTCCTCAAGCAGTTAAGCTCCTTTCAGAGGAACTTGGCTCTGATACCAATTGTTGGATCTAGGGCATACAACTGAGAGGGGGGGTGAATCAGTTGTATGAAAACTTGCTTTTTACTTCAAACACTTAATTCTTCTTTGTTAGTTAACAGGATATCAATTAATCATCCATGGAAGCAAAACACAAGAGCAGATAAACATCAACACATTGAACACCAAGATTTTGACGTGGAAAACCCGGTTAAGGGAAAAACCACGGGGTAATTAACCCAAGGATTATTCTCTGTTAGAAGAATAAGAAAAAGAATGGCACTTGCCAATTAGGGCTCACTACCCAAGCACACTGCTCACAAAGAGGCCCATTGCCTACAAGGAGACACACTGTCTACAAAGTGATAAGAATCACAATCTTGAACTGGAGAATGACATCTCTACCATGTCTGGATCAGTTCCATTTAAGCCCAAAAACCTCTGCTCTACCTTTCGCACTTCTCTTCGCTATGCCACATTCATCCCCACAATCCACACTTCAAAATGAACTCACAAACCTTTATTTATACAAGACATCAACTTAGGAATAATCATCTAAGTCGGCAAACAACCATAAGAATATCCGCAAGATGAATAACACATCCGGTCGGCCACCACAAGAACATTCGCAGGATGAGCAACTCATCCGGTCGGCTAGTTGGAACAAGAACTTCATCCGGAAGAATATCTTCAATTCCGGGCTCTACCATCAATGCGGACCAACAACACAACCTCAACATGATCCAAGAACCTTCACAAGCCTGCCTGAATGACCAGGTACATCCGCACTTCCTCTACTTACTGGAATTTCTTCTCTTCCTCTCCGGAACTTCAAGAACACAGTCTATCGCCACTGTCACAAAGCAAAAGGTACTTCCAGACCTCAAAATCATACACAACTCAAGATGACACATCACAAGGACATCCCAAACACTCCTTCCAATCCGCAGATTAGGATTATACAATTCTGGACCTCACCGGACCTTTCTATGATCCTTTGTCACCTCTGAACACTTGCTGGAACTGGTTCCACATCGACAACCACAACTTCTTCAGATCTTCATGTGAACCTCTGAAATCTTAACTGAAGCATCTCAATACTCATATCTACAAACCCTTTAATCTACATCCTCCGGTTCTCAACCTATACAATACATTTGCCTTCTTCTCATCACTGTTCTTCACTGTTCCTAACTGAGGCTAATTTTCTCAATATCCTCAGCACACAGCTCATCCAATCCTTCTTGTCAATGCAATATGAGTATGTTGACATCAATGACAACACTGGTTCACCTCATACTTGCAACATACTTGGCCTCAACCAATTAATATAATAGGCTACCTTCTCCTTGGCCTCTACATGGCATGTCTTGATAGTAATCTTATAAAAATCTTATGTATACTCCTTGATAGACTTGTTACCTTGCTTCAATCGTTGTAGCTTCTTCAGCAACTCCATCTCATAGTCCATAGGAATGAACTGCTTCTTCAGCTTCTCCACCATCCAATCCCATTTGGTAATCTTTCCTTTTCCTCTCCTATTTATCTCTAACTAGACTCCTTCCACCAAATACTAGCATGGCCCTTCAACTTTGTTTTTGCAAACATGATCTGATTTGGGTCCTCCATGTCTTCATACTCGAAATATTCTTCCATGTCATTGATCCAATCAATAAGCTGTTCTGGATTCAAATCTCCAGAATCGATAGAAACTTCAATCCTAGGCCTCTTTTTAAGCTTAGAAATGGGTCTCAGCAACCTAACTTCTGCACGATCTCCTACAACTTCTTGTTCTTCCTTAGATAGCTCTTCTTTAGCTTCATCCTCACTTTCTTCTCTTGTTCTCAGCTCAAACCCTCTTCACAACTCCTCTTGTAATGCAATGATTTTCCTTTGTAGGGCTCTAAAACCCTCTTTCACCAAAGCATTTCTTCCAACATTGTTTCTTCATGGAGGCATCTTGATTTACATAGAAAACACACAACCTCAGGTCCTAGTACAATCTGCCTCATGGTCAGCGATCACAAGGTTAGAAAGGTAAGAGAGTGTTTGAATTCATCATGGTATTTTTTAGAATAATTTCTTAAAATGTGCAAAACTGATGCAGAGCACACTCAACATTTTTTTTCTTATGTCTTATGCAAAACACGTAGGGTATGTGCACAAAGATGTGGGCCAAAAAGTGGCTTAATTTTTTTTAAAGTTGAAATAATAAATAACACAATCATGTTATGAAAGCCATTTATGCTCACATTATAACATGATTGCATTATGGTTTGGTAGTGTCAAGCTAAAGGCCCAGTCACTACCAAGCCTAAATGAGATCATTTAATAACACACTCACATCTTAACCTACATAAAAAAAGAAAAAAATAGCCTTGACCCATTTTCTCAAGAATGCAATTATGCTATTGTGTGAGAACATTTTAGGTAATTTAAAGCAATTTCATCAAAGGAATAATTCCACCACAATGTGCAAGAGGTAAGTTCATTCAATGTTTTAGCAATTTTAGTTAAAATAAAATAATTTTGATTTACATTTGTGTTGTTTTGTTATTTTTAATTTTCAACAAATATAACCCCTCAAAACCTCCAAACCCTCATCCACCTAATGAAAAGTATGATGAAATTCTTGTTGAAGAGCATGAGCAAAAAAAACCCTCAAACTCCTCTATCGATTATGAGGCATCCTCATGAGATCCAAATAAACATTTTAGGGAAAATTAAATATAATAAAAAGGGGCTTTAAACATTGGTAGAAACCCTAAAATTTCAAATACAAAAAATGCATCAACAAGATCTTGTAACATCAATGGATTCTATAATATCTCACATAGATTCAGTCAATGGGCAAATAAATACATGGAAAAATTATAGAGAAAATGTTTGCCAATATTATATAACAAAACTATCTTATAAAGATGATGAAGGGGTAAATCATAAAACACACAACAAAAATTGCACACAAAATAGAATGTTCTTTTATCGATTTGGACAACTTATTACATTATAGAAGCTCAAATATAATCAGAGGATAAATCCTCCATAGGCTATAGCACATGATAGCTTCCTATCTCAAGACTCTAGAATCTTCTTCTTTCTGTAACCCCAAATCAGCTAGTATTTTTGGAAGCAAAAATATCGTATTGATTGGCTTCAAGAAGGGAACATGAATACTTCTTTCACAATTCGGTTAAGGATAGAAGGCAGGGAAGTATCATTTTGTCTCTCAAGTCCCTGGATGGTGACCCTCTTGTTGCCTCTGGTGAGATTTCAAAAGAGTCTATACTATTCTTTTATGCTCTCTTTGTTGATGATTCCCCTCCTGCCAGTGAGGAAGAAGCTAAAATTTTGGCTTACATTCCTCCCTTGGTGACTAGTGAAATGAATGGATCCCTTATCAAGCTAATCTCTCTGCTGGAGTTGGAGAATATTGTGTTTCAGATGAGGAAAGGTAAAGCTCCAGGTCTTGATGGGTTCTCAATTGAGTTCTTTCAAGAGTTTTGGGAGGTTATAAAGCTTGATCTTCTTGAGGTTGTTCAGGAACCTCAAAAGAATAAGCAAATGCTAAGAGCCTTGAATGCCACCTTCTTGTCTTTCATCCCTAAGTGGGAGGGGGCTAATTCTTTGGATCTCTTCAAGCTTATTGTCCTTTATAATGTGGTGTACAAAATAATCACCATGTTGATTGTTGAATGCCTAAAGCCATGGTTAGATAGATTAGTTTCTAAGGAATAGGGTGGATTTGTGGCTAGTAGGCAGATTCTAGATGGTGTGGTTGTTGCAGCTGAGACTATTCACTCTATGGATTCCTCCAAGGAGAAGGCTATGTTCATTAAGCTGGATATGGCCAAAGCTTATGACCGTGTCAAATGGGATTTTCTAACCAAGATCTTGAGAGCTTTGGGTTTGATAGTGCCTGGATTGGATGGGTTATGAGTTGTGTCATGTCTACCTCATTTTCTGTGCTCATTAATTAAGATCCTTCTGAACTCTTTGGGGCTTCTAGGGGCCTTCAACAAGGGGATCCTTTATCCCCATATTTATTTATTTTGATGGGTGAAGGGCTTGGGAGGCTTTTGAAACCTCATATGGAGCTTAGTCTTGTTCAAGATTAGCGATGGGACAATAACATTCCCCCAATCTCATCTTTAGTTTGTGGATGATACGATATTAATGGGTCTCACCAAAGTGGATGAAGCGGACAATCTAAGGCCCTAGAATGTTATCTGGCCGCCTCAGGGCAAAGCATCAATGCAGGCAAGTCTTTTGTTTACTTCTTTAATACTCCTAACCTTATTCAATAGAGAATTGCGGGTATTCTCAGGTTTTAGATTGACTCGCTTCCTTTTGTTTACCTTGGCATTCCTCTGGCTATTTGCATGTTAACTCGTGTGTTTTGGTAGGATGTTATTGAGAAGTTTCATAAAAAGGTAAGTCTTTGGACTTGCAGGTGGCTTTCCACTGCAGGAAGCATGACTCTTTTGAAGTCTGTGGTTTAGGCTCTCCTATTGTACAGGTACTTTGTGTTATCTACCCCTACTAGCTTTGTGAAAGACTTGGAGTCTTTGTCAGTAGTTTCTATGGTCTGGTAATCTTCTTTCGAGGAAGTGGAGTTTGGTCAAGTGGGATATTGTGTGTCGGCTGAAGCAAGAGGGTGGTCTTGGGTTGCATTGGGCTAATTTGAATGGGCAAGCTTTGGCAGTTAAACTCTATTGGAGATGGTGTTCTCAACAGCAATAGACTTGGGCTAAGATCCTCACCTCAAAATACCTTAGGGATGTGGATTGTGTGGATATGCCCAAATACAGCCTAATGGGTAAGGGATCTATGGTTCAAAATACCCTTAAGAGGGGAGCCAAGTTGATTAAACAAGGATTGTTCTGGATTTGTAATAGGGGTTCAAAGGCTCTCTTCTGGTTTGATTCCTAGGATGGGCATCCTCCTATTTTGTCTACACACCATCACTTGCAGGACCTATGTAGGCATTTTTTTTAAGCTAGTTGGACTTATGTGATGAATTTTAAATCCCCTCAGGTTCTAGGTCAGACTACGGTGTACAAGTGGAAGGACCCGCATGAGTGGCTACTTGGCGGATCAGTGGAGGACCGTCAGGAGCTAACTAACATCTTGGCTAGTAGGGTTTGTAGCTCTCTATTAGAGAGGGATGTTCTAGCCTGGGAAGGTAAGTCCATTCAATGTTTTAGCAATTTTAGTTAAAATGAAATAATTTTGATTTACATTTGTGTTGTTTTGTTAATTTTTAATTTTCAACAAATATAAACCCCTCAAAACATCCAAACCCTCATCCACCTAATGAAAATTATGATGAAAGTCTTGTTGAAGAGCATGAGAAAAAAAAACCCCTCAAACTCCTCTATCGATTATGAGGCATCCTCATGATATCCAAGTAAACATTTTAGGGGAAAATTAAATATAATAAAAAGGAGCTTTAAACATTGGTAGAAACCCTAAAATTTCAAATACAAAAAAGCATCAACAAGATCTTGTAACATCATTGGATTCTATAATATCTCACATAGATTCAGTCAATGGGCAAATAGATACATGGACATATTATAGAGAAAATGTTTTGCCAATATTATGTAACAAAACTATCTTATAAATATGATGAAGGGGTAAATCATAAAAGACACAACAAAAGAAATTGCACACACAAAATAGAATGTTATTTTATTGATTTGGACAACTGATTACATTACAGAAGCTCAAATACAATTAGAGGATAAATCCTCCACAGGCTGCAACACATGACAGCTTCCTATCTAAAGACTCTGGAATCTTCTACTTTATGTAACCCCAAATCAGCTAGGGTTTCTCTTTTCCTGCCTTTTCTTGGCTCTACAATTTACCCCTTATCTGTACTACTACCAAGGGTTCCTAAAAATGGTTATTAATAGCCTTTTTAGTGGCCTCCAACCAAATTTTGAATTTTGCATCTCCCTCCAAAAATAGGTCAACTTCCAGGAGCCATAACTTTTGATCTAGGTGTTTGATTGATGAACCGTTTGAAGATCTGGAAAGCTTGAGGAGGGATCTATGTATTAATAAGTAGATCTACTAGTTCTGCCCCATTGTTAGGCCTGTATTAGGTAGTTTAGTGCCTCAAACCTGAATTTAAATCATTTTCAAGTGTTTTTTGGGAAACATAAAATTTAATATCTTTTAGTTCACAAATGATCTTTACGTGATTCCTTCACCAAAGGTCTTATTTTTCATTTACAAAGCTTCTTGTAAATTTTTTCTTCAATTCGAACCCAAATGCAAATTTTCCAAAAATAGCAGTTTGCTATTTTTAGCAATTCAAAAAATTTGAAGGTTCTACATCATTATTCAAGCGATTATGGAACCAAAAACACTAATTTTGAAAAGAAATGGAAACAACATCAATGATTTTGAATCAACATCTTTTTTTGGGTGATGCAAGATTACTCTTACACCTCTGGATGCTCGTGCATTAGACACCCAGGGTAATTTTGAGAAGTGACCTTGTCACATCTCAGGTGTTTGACGAAAATCCCAAATGGTCAACTTATGCCTTAGATAACCAGGAAGAATCTTCAACAGGCCTTCCTTTCCACTTCACCAGATATTCTTCATATTGCCTATTCTAGGTGCTTCTTCCCACATGGCTAGCCAAGATCTCTTCTATCTCCTCTATTGAAGTAGATGCCAGAATACTCCACTGTCCTTCTGTTGGTCCATCCTCTGTTCCATCTTCATGATATTCTGTTAAATCAGCAATGTTGAACATAGGGGAAATGTTGATACCATTCGGTAGCTCTACCTCATATACATTTCTTGAATCATGCTTCTTCAGAATCTTGCATGGTCCAAATTTCTTCATTTTCAATTTATTAAATGTTCCAATTGGAAACCTCTCTTTTCTCAAGTGAATCATGACTTCATCTCCAACTTAGAATTCCTTATATCTTCTCTTCTGATCTGCCTTAGCATTGTACTGAATATTCATCTTATTAATGTGCTTTCTCACCTCTTCATGCAAATTATTCAAGTGTTCTGCAAAGTCTTTGGCTTTGGTACTTGTCTTTTCTCTCTTGTCTAGCTTCCTTAACTCTAAAGCATTTCTTGGACTACTCCCATAAACAAACTAGAATGGTGATTTACCTGTGCTCCTATTGACAGAATTGTTGTAAGCAAATTCTGCCTATGGTAAAATCAAATCCCATCCCTTAGGCTCATCTCCTACTAAGCATTGTAGCAGGTTACCCAAACTCCTATTCACCACTTCTGTTTGTCCATCAGTCTATGGATGGTGTGCAAAACTAAACTTCAAATCTATCTTCAACTTCTTCCACAATGTCCTCTAGAAATAATCAACAAACTTGGTATCTCAATCTAAAACTATGCTCTTAGGTAGACCATGTAGTCTCAGCACCTCCTTGAAAAATAACTCTACAATATGAATATCATCATTAGTCTGCTTACAAAGAATAAAGTGTGCCATCTTTAAGAATCTGTCCACCACCACAAAAATGAAATCATGTCCTCTCTATGTCCTTGGTAAACCAAGAATAAAATCCATACTAATATCATCCCATGGCTTCTCTGGTATAGGTAATGGTTGATATAGCCCTGTATTTTAACTTGTTCCTTTTGCCAACTGACACACTCTGCAACTGTGCACAAATTTCCTTGCATCCTACTGCAACTGTGGCCAATAATAATTCTCACCAAAAATAGCAATGGTCTTATCTCGACCAAAGTGTCCAACCAATCCTCCACTATGCTTCTCCTTAATCAGGTTCTCTCTCATGGAACTCATTGGAATGCACAACTAGCTTCCCCTAAACAACATGACATCTTGGATTATGAAATCCAACCATTTTGTCCTATCCAAAGTAACAGGTTCAAGACAAGCTTTCCAAGCCTCTGCAAAATCTAGATCTTTAGGATACAAACTTTTGAGCTCATCAAACCCAACAACCTCTATCTTTATTTTTGTCAACAAATTTTGCCTTCTACTTAAGGCATCTGCAACTTTGTTGGACTTCCCACTCCTGTGCTTCAAAAATAAAGTATAACTCTGCAAAAAATCAACCCATTTTAAGTGCCTTTGATTTAACTTTCCTTGACTATTAAGATACTACAAAGCCTGATGATTAGTATATAAATAAAACTCTTTTGGCAAGAAATAATGTCTCCATTTCTTCAAAGCTTGAACTATAGTATAAAACTCCTGATCATAAATAAAATACTTTTTCTTGGCATCATTAAGCTTCTCACCAAAATAGGCAATGGGCTTACCTTCTTGACTCAAAATAACTCCTATAGCACTACCACTAGCATCACAATCTA
The DNA here is from genome assembly GCA_027924645.1 of Cunninghamia lanceolata. Classification (NCBI taxonomy): domain Eukaryota; kingdom Viridiplantae; phylum Streptophyta; class Pinopsida; order Cupressales; family Cupressaceae; genus Cunninghamia; species Cunninghamia lanceolata. The sequence continues at coordinate 388,456 of BSBN01001957.1, forward strand.
CTTGAAATACCTTATTGAAATTTGGAAGTGCCAAAATAGGTTGCTTTGTGACTTTCTACTTCAATGTATCAAAACTCTTGGCTACTCCTATAGTCCATTTAAAGTCTTTTCTATCCCCTTTCATTGTCTCGGTTAGGGGTGCACAAATGCTACTAAAACTCCTAATAAATTTTCTATAAAAATTTGCCAAACCATGAAAAGATTGTACCTCTGTAGCACTCCTTGGTGTAGGCCATTCAATGATAGCCCTTACTTTTTCTAGGTCCATCCAAACCATGAAAAGATTGTACCTCTATAGCACTCCTTAGTGTAGGCCATTCAATGATAGCCCTTACTTTTTCTAGGTCCATCTTCAAACCTTCCTCTAAGATAACAAATCCAAGGTATACCAACTCCTTTGCAAAACTACATTTCTTCAGATTAATCATCACTTCTCCTCCCTCAACTTCTCTAAAACTCTTTTGATATGCATCAGATGCTCATCCTAAGTCTTACTAAAAATTAAAATGTCAACTTAAATAAACAATAACAAAACTTCCCAAAAATTCTTTTAATACCTCGTTCATGAGCCGCATGAATGTGCTCGGTGCATTGGTTAGCCCAAATGGCATGACTAACCACTCATACAAACCTTCCTTTGTCTTGAAGGTTGTCTTCCATTTGTCTCCTTCTCTGATTCAGATTTGGTGATACCCACTCTTCAGGTTAATCTTTGTGAAGTACTTGGCTCCACTCAAATAATCCATTATGTCATCCATTCTAGGCAATGGAAATCTATACTTGATCATGATCTTGTTGATGGATCAGGAATCTGTACATGTTCTTCACTCTCCATCCTTCTTTGATTCTAGTACTATAGGTATCACACATGGACTTAGGCTCTCCCTTATTAGTCCCTTAACAACTTATGAACTTGTATGTTCAACTCTTCATTCTCTGTAGGAGTCATTCTATGGGTTGCCTTATTTGGAAAATTGTCTCCTAGTATCAAATCCATTTGGTGACTTATCTTCCTCACTGGTGGTAAACCTTCTAATACATTATCAAAGACAATATCCTAAAATTCTTCCAATAGATCTAAGACTTCTATTGGTACATCTTCACATTTATCTTGACTGATCTTAGGAATCAATGCAAAGCAATGATGCTCATGCTTCATACCCTCCAAAAATTTTCTACCATCTACCAAGAAAATTCTGGCAGTACTACATACCTTTTCTTCCACCTCCTTCAAGGGCTTCAACTTATGACAAACTCCATCCTTTGTTAGGGAATATGTGTTTGCATGGCTATCATGGACAACACACCTATCATACTACCACGACATTCCCAATAACATATGACATGCATCCATCGGTATGATGTCACATAGTACCTCATCATGGTAGTCCCCAATCTTGAACTTGACTAAACACCATTCATTGACCAAAGCTCTATGGTCCTTCTATAACCATGTGATCTGATATGGATGTGGATGTTTTCTTCTTGTCAACTTCAACTTTTTAACCATCTCCTCTGAAATGAGATTGTCAGTGCTTCCACTATCAATAATAATATCACAACACTTACCTTCACATTTGCACCTAGTGTAGAATAAGCTCTTCCTCTGATCTGGTTCTTTCTCCTCATTCAACAAGGTTCTTCTAACAACTAGGGTTTCTCCCCTCTCAGCATCTGCAGAATGGTCAGACTGTGCATCTTCATCTACATGTTCAACTCATGCATTACCTTTAGGTCTTCTATTTGTCCTTGATGTTGCCAACACTCGTATGATCAATGCCCTTCTTCTCCACATTCGAAACATGTTCCTCTAAAACCTCCTCTTCCAGGTCCTTGCCCAGGTCTGCCTCTTTCTCTTCCTCTTTGGTCACCATTGTTCTAGTCACAAGGGGAGTAGGTATTATCTTCTCTTTGATTTTGACTAGTGCTAGCTTCTTCACTTTTCTTTTGATCTTCATTATAGTCTCGATAGGATCTTCCACCAGTCGTTCCACCTTGACCTCTTCCTGTCTACTTTCTTTCAAATCTTTTATTCATCTTCTCTTCCACATTCAGGGAAAACTGGTATGCATCTTCTATGGTGGTCATTCTAACCAGGCTCAGCTCCTCTTGAATACTTGGCCTCAACCTATTAATATAACAGGTTACTTTCTCCTAATCTTATAAAAATCTTTTGTACACTCCTTGACAGACTTGTTACCTTTCTTCAATCCTTGTAGCTTCTTCATCGACTCCATCTCATAGTCCATAGGAATGAACTACTTCTTCAGTTTCTCCACCATCCCATCCCATCTGGTAATCTTTCCTTTTCCTCTCCTATTTATCTCTAACTAGACCTCCTTCCACCAAATACTAGCATGGCCCTTCAACTTTGTTTTTGCAAACGTGACCTAATTTGGGTCCTCCACGTCTTCATACTTGAAATATTCTTCCACATTATTGAGCTAATCAATAAGCTATTCTAGATTCAAATCTCCAAAATTGGTAGAAACTTCAATCCTGGGCCTCTTTTTGATCTTTGAAATGGCCCTCAACAACCTAACTTTTGCAGGATCTCCTACAACTTCTTGTTCTTCCTCAGATAGCTCTTCTTTAGCTTCATCCTCACTTTCTTCTCTTGTTCTCGACTCAAACCCTCTTCGCAACTCCTCTTGCAATGCATTGATTTTTCTTTGTAGGGCTCTAAAACCCTCTTTCACCAAAGCATTTCTTCCAACACTATTTCTTTGTGGAGGCATCTTGATTTCCATAGCAAACCCACAACCTCAGGTGCTAGTGCAAACTACCTCATGGTCGGTGATCTGTCTACACACTCAGGAACCCTTGCTCTAATACTAGTTCATGAAGGGGGTAAATGATAAAACACACAATAATAGAAATTGCACATAGAAAATAGAATGTTCTTTTATTGATTTAAACAACTCATTATATTATAGAAGCTCAAATACAATCAAAGGATAAATCCTCCATAGGCTGCAACACATGAGAACTTCCCATCTCAAGACTCTAGAATCTTCTGCCTTCTGTAACCCCAAATCAGCTAGGGTTTCTATTTTTCCCACCTTTTCTTGACTCTACAATTTCTCCCTTATCTCTACTACTACCAAGGGTTCCCAAAAATGGTTATTAATAGCCTTTTTGGCGACCTCCAACCAAATTTTAAATTTTGCATCTCCCTCCAAAAATAGGTCAACTTTCGGGAGCCATAACTTTTGATCTGGGTGTCTGATTGATAAACCATTTGAAGCATCAAAAATCTCATAGAGTGCTCTACATGCTAAGAACCTACTCTAGTGGTTCTACCCATTTTTGGCCCCATGTGAGGCTGTTTAGTGCCTCAAACCTAAATTTGAATAATCTTTAGGCATTTTTTGAGAAACATAAACTTTAATATCTTTCAACTCACAAATGATCTTTGCGTGATTACTTCACCAAAGGTCTTATTTTCATTTACGAAGCTTCCTGTAATTTTTTTTCTTCAATCCAAGCCCAAATACAAACTTTCCAAAAATAACAATTTGCTATTTTTAGTAGTTCAGAAAAACTAAAGGTTCTACATCATTATATAAGCAATTATGGAACCAAAAACACTAATTTGAAAATAAATGGAAACAAAATCAATGATTTTGAATCAACATCTTTTTTTGGGTGATGCAAGATTGCTCTTACACCTCTAGATGCTCCTGCATCAAAATAAGTGAAAGAAAAAAAATTATGAAAAATGATTTATGTGTGTAATTTGTAGATCTTAGAACTAATCATCCTATGCATACAAGTTGTAAAAGATTTCCTATTCATTACTGTCAACACCAAGGAATAAAGGATAACTTCTAGGATAGGAGGTGGATGGTTTATGACCATCCTCTATGCAACAACAATGAAGTACTGCAATATTTCTTAAGGAAACTCTATTGAGAATTTATCCTCAATGAAATTTTAAATTATTTTTATATGCATGATTTCTAAGGTAGACCTAAAGACTTTGCATAGGATAAACAAGGGGCATGTCATACCCAAGACCAACCAATAAGACCCCTTTCTCTCCCATCTATTCAATATATCACAATCCCTTCCATTGTGAAGGAGAGTGTCAAGGTGTAGACCTTGTAGTCCATTAGTTCACTCAAATAGACCTTGTGACAACATAGAAGGCATCTTTCCTAGGGTGATGAGGGTTAGCCTTTGAGGTGGGTAAGTGCATGGAAATGGGGAATAATTTAGTGGCCAAACATGATTTTTTACAAAATGCGTACACACTATGTAAAACACGTATGAGCCATAATATGTATGTTTTATAGTTTGCAAAGTAAATTCAAACATAACACAAGCGCATTATGTTTACATTAACTTTTTGAAAACATCAATACAAACGTAATGTGAGCACGTTATGTTTGCATTGATTTTTACAAAATTTAATGAAAACATAACACAAGCACATTATGTTTGCATTATTTTTTTACAAATTTAATGTAAACATAACGCGAGCATGTTATGTTTGCATTGAATTTGCAAATTATAATGCATACGTGTTATATAATGTATATGTGTTTTTAAGGACTTAAATTTAAATTTGTGATGATCCTACCTATTTAGGGTTGGATTGGTGCAGGAGCACATTCTCTGTGGTGCAAGGTCATCTTTTCTTTTGTTGTCTCATAAGGTTCTTAAGCCATTTCATTTTGTAATAAGGGTCAATTTGGTCCCATGAATGTAATTGTGCAAGGCACACATGTAGTTTTGCTTGTATGAAGGGTAAACCAATGGCTAACTGATTTGAAAATTAGTTTGCACGGTTGGAGGGGATAACTGCTGTCTCTACATCTTCTTTAGAGGCAGGTTGTATGTCACATGGGGAGAGAGAGAAGTGTGTATTACAACTAGTTCTTCTTGATAACTGAATAAAGAGAGTTCTGGGTATGATCTGTGTTGATTTTCGTGGTTGTTCTTAGTGATTTGATATCTTTATCCTGATTTTGTAAATGGAACCCTAACCGGATGCTATCTGTCAATCCATAGTGACTCTATAGTGTGCAGGCGGTGTAAAACCCACGGTTCCACAGTGGCTAGTTTGTAACCTAGGAGTAGGGTTTTGATTCATACATGGAGGCCCTTTCCTCTGTCCACTGAAGCCCTGTATAGTATCAGTGTGATGGGGGAAAGACTTTTCACGTTTGTTGTTGTTGAATTCTTACCCAGGAAGCCAGCGAACTCAGTCAAGTTCGACTAGACATCGTCATATGGCTAGTCGGGAAATCAGAGTGAAATTGGATAGTTTGGCTGTGGGATCAGATTGCTACAAGTGATCGAGGGTTGATATATGAATCGGCCAAATTCCATTGTTCTGTCGAAGGGAATCCGAGTTCGGCGCCCCAGAACAATTGGAGATCCATCGGTGTGAAATACTCTCTGTCTTACCGAAGATTGGTATAGTGTCGGAGACACATACCACCGTTGTTCGCATCGGCGAGAGAAACGAAATCGGGCTAAGGAAAATACACTTAGCTGACGGTACAAGGTTTCATCGATCGATGAGACATCTTCAGAGTGTCGCCGATAAAGAGTATCGGTGTGAGGAAGCACCGTCGGGAGAAGACTTGGAAGTCCCACTGATGAGCGAAGGTCATGCCGATAGTAGAAGACATATCGGTGTGAGAGTCATTATCGGGAGTTTAAGTAGAAGTCTGGCCGAAGCAAGAGGTCTTACCGATGATTAAGTTCAACGCAATGCACATCGGTAAGAGTTTCTATATCGGATAACTAAAAGAAAGTTATACCGATAGTATCGGTCTGGCTGATGTACCCGACAGTATCGGTGAGAACTTGGCCATCGGGACAAAAGAATAAGGAGCGGCCGATAGTTCATGTCTTTCCGATAGCGAAGACATCCTTGACTTCGGCAAAACACTGGAGGATCTCTTGCCGATAGGGAAGATATAGTCAAATCTTCATCCGCTTCTGCTGGCACTCTGCATCATGGATTTCCAAGCCTAAGGGTTGACGATCCCTTTTAGCTCCTAAATTCATGATTTCAACATAAAACAATGAAGTCGCGTTATGTTTGCATTGAATTTTGTAAAGTATAATGTATATGTGTTTTTAAGGACTTGAATTTAAATTTGTGAAGATCTTGCTCATTTAGGCTTGGATTTCCAAGCCTAAGGCTTGGAGATCCCTTTTAGCTCCTAAAGTCATGTTTTCAACATAAAACAATGAAGTTGAACTTCAACCTTATTATCTTTATAGGTCTCAAATCAAAATTTTACAAAAATACTACCAAAATGATGAGCTACTTCTTATCTTTCTGCCCATATAATTTTTTATTAGTTTGAATAAGTTAAGGTATTTTATTCTATTTTCTTTGAAGAGTGTCTTCATATTCGCCCAATACATATATATTGAATTTTCTTTATAAATTTTGACCCACTTATCTAAATTTGAAAAAAAATATAAGATTTTTCTATGCTTCATTCTCTACACATTAAAAAAAATTACATTTTCAATTAGTTTTGTGCCAGTTATGTGATGTGCACACTCAGAGATGCAAATTTCAGGATGCATCCACTTTCAAAAATCATAAAAAATAATTACTCAATAAAATGTATGAAAAAATACACAACTTATAGTACTCACTCTTAAATATATTTCTACCAACCAATTTTTAAAAATACCTTATACAACAAAAAATAGGGGGGCACACACTAGACACTATGTTATATTTTAGTGATAAAAATAGAAACACTTTTGTGTATGCTCAACATTTCACCCTCTTAACCCTAACCATTCTTTTAAATCTTTATTAGTTTAGAAACTATATTTGAAGTACTACAATTCGTGTTCTTACCCTATCTTCAAATTTTGAGTGTAAACATCTCAAATTACTCACCCAAGTACAATTTTAGTGGATTTCAAGAAAAATGTGGCCACTTTTGACCCCCCTTTTGTTCTCCATTTCCATGCACTTAGCCAAGTGTTAACTATCACCACACAATTATCATGCTTGTGGATCTACATGTGATTATGGGTTTGAGGATTTTGTGATTAGGCATATAACATAGGATGTACATGGTCATGATGTTGGTGCACATGTTGACCATGATCCTCCACACTTTGAGAAGTAAGCTACACATGGTGGGGCACATCATACTTATATATTGGATAGTATGGTATTGATTGAAAAATTACTACATGTGACCTTTAGGATTGATCAACAGGTGATTTTCAATAAGGTTTTGTAGTTTAGTATATTTCATGTATTAAAATTTATAATTAACTATATATTAATCCATTATCAATGGAAATTAATGTCAAAAATGTATTATAAAATTTTAGGGTCAAAGTATGCATCCTGCATCTACCAACCCTTCAACACATACTTATGTGGGCATGTCAAATCCATACATATGTAATTTGTAACAAAATAGTAAATATACATGTGATTTTTTGTCATATATCAATGTTAATATTAAAATAATAATTTGATGATGAATAAGTGGATGTTGGACCTTCAACATCAAGACACATTGGTGGTACTAGTTAGTTTTCAACTCTTACTTAAGTTTTACTATTTTTAATCATTATGTATGTAAATAATGTTATGTAGATTTTGGTTAGATAATGTTGTTCCTATTTTCAATTGATGACGTCAACACAAACTCCTAATATTCATGTATCAATGGACATGGGCATTGTTGTGATAATTTTATCTCTTATGCCTCTCACATAGGTATGAGTCAATAATGTAAATTCCATTACATGTATTTATTGTTTTATCTATCATTTAGTGTAAATAAATGATATTCATCTTTAGTCTAATTTTCTTCTTCAAGCTTGGCATAGGAGGAGGTGGCAACTCCACTTCATGCACCTACTCCTCAAGTGTGTTGCCCATGTTGTTTGTCATTGATGTCAAAGGAGTTGTAGTCAAAGGGTTTTGCATAAATTGGCTAGAAGCATAGAGATGAAGGGATAATGATGGATGAGCACTGCTAATGGCATTGGCATTAAGGAGATTTGGCAGGTAATGTAGAAAGTCTGAGTGATGTGCAATTATGTTTGAGGTCATACTTCATGGATGCTTGGGTGGTTGCATCACATCTATAATGACATCAATTGATATGTTTAGTGCATGATTGATCTAGACCTAATTCAAAAAGTTTATTCTTCTTTTGTTTCAAGATTAAAGGAATTTCTGTCATATCAACATTATGAATCTGCAGAGTTTGGTTGTAGAAGAGAGGGATATTTGACTTTGTATCCTTATGTTGTTTTTATCTCTTTTCTACTTATCTTGAAGTCCTTCTCTACACAAGAGTTGTTTCTGCAACACATGGACTTGGTTGAGTAGAATTTCATGTATTTACTTCATGTGTCTTGTGTTGCTTGTTTCAAGATTCCTATATCTTAGCAACACAATGATGTCATCTAGATTACTCTCTGCAACAAGAGATTGCTTGCAATGGTTAAAGTTAACAATACTAGTCAGGGATTTGTGGTGGTACACTAGGGTTGCTTCTACAAACATAAGGGTTATCTTGAAATCATTATTTGCATGAGTATGGTTTCTTGTTTCAAGAGCAAAGTTTTTGATTGCTTTAAGACCAAAGAAGTTTCTATGTTATATCTCACTGGTTTATCCTCTTTGACAGAGGTTGTTTGCAAATGAGAAGGATCATTTTTATGGCATATTACGGGTTGTTGTTGAAGACCTAAAACCTAAAGCACTAAAACCCTAAGGGTCTCATAAACCCTAAGGACTTAAAAGCAAAGGCTTATTTTATGATGGGTTTCTTTTTGTTATGTTTTAAAGGTGACTTATAGTCACCGATTGCATATGACTTAAGTAATAACTTAAGTCATCATTCCTATGGAATGACCAACTCCTCACCCTAGTGGTGACTGATACCTCCCATCCTGACAGAGGTTCTTTTGAAAACAAAGGCACCAAAGTTGCAATCAACAGTGTACATTTAAGTTCTCGGGGGTGTGAAGATCTTAATCAACAACGAGCATTAAAATTGTAACGACTATTCCTTGGTGCATGATATTTGACAGGCATCTACCCATATGGTCTATTTGAGAGTAGTTGAGACAATTTTGTTAAATGTTTTTCGTTCGATGGTTAGGAGGTTTTGAAACCTAACTTTTTGTTTTGTGTCTCATGGATTTGAAAGGTGATTTGTAATGATAAATAGAGAACATCTCTATTGTGTAGGGTTACTGATGAACCTTTGTAGAAACATTAATGGAAGGTGATAGTAAATGTTTGTAGACATATTGATATGTTCACATGAATTAAGGGTTTAAAATTGAGTAAGCAATGAATGCAGAAGTGTGTGAGGATTCATAATGGAGGTCAAGGTTCAAGAGCCTTATCAAGCGGCTAAACCAAGCAGTAAGAACAAACCACATCAAAACAACTCTTTATTCATCTACAAGAGAGATTTACAATAGGAGTACAACTTTCATTACAAAAGCATTGGCTTCAGCCTTGTAACACTTCAATATGCAGATCAAACTGATTGTATAATCTGGAGAACCTTCTGGAAGCTCCAAAATGTACTATAGATCCTTGACCAAGGAGAAGTCTAGAAATATCTCTTTCAAAGCACGAATCCCATGAATTTATAGACCACAAAGGTGGCCACTGACCTTCATTAATTCTCATTACACGTGACACATCCTAGTTTGCCCATGGAATGCCCATGCATGTGGTTAAAATTGGTTTTTGATGCTTTTTGGGTGATTGTGGGGAAATCGAGCCTTACCGAATGTGAGATATTTAGTGCCACCAGACCAGCGGGAAATTAAGCTTCTACCAGAAAAAGCATGGATTTGGCCACCAAAAGGACATAAGCAATAAGACTTCATTTTAGTGTTGACGCCAATTTATTACTCCGGTGGGGAAATCTTCTATCACTGGCTCGGCGGGGATTTTAATGTCTGTCGAACATATCTTGTGCAGTCATTTTTCAATGCAAAGGTCTCAAAACCCTTTCAGCAAGGAAAACTGAACCAACTAGATCTATGGAGAAATTTGGGGTCACCAGACATGTGCAGTAGGAATGGATTCCAGCACAAGTTGGGAAGCGAGCTTTTTAGCACAAAGTGTGTGATGTTTGGTTAGCGGTGATTTACGGTCCTACCAGTTTGCACAGGTTTTGGTGTCTAGTGAACATGTGTAGTTGAACCAATTTTTAGCACAAGTCTGATGCCTTAGGTTTTTAGTGCAAACTTACATGTTGAATGTCAGCGTGGAAATTCAGTGTCACTGGATTTCAACGTAAAGTGGAGTGACAACTTAAAACTCCACTGAGACATAACTTCTCCAATTTTTCTTGAATCTTCACTAGATTTGAGATGATGATACCCATTTGGGCCTTCTTCAAGATCAATCCATCACTTGGCCAACTTCCTTAGGAAAATTCTCCAAAATTTGATCAATTTACCCCTGAAGCAACTCTTGCAGCAAAATAGACAACAAGAAAGTAAAAAAAAATTGTTTTGGTTGATGAGGATTGCACGTGAACCTAGATGCTTCTACATCAGACATGTCGGGTAATTAAAATGTTCCATGAGTTGAAAAATCATGAACATTTTGGCAATTCTGGAACCAAAATCCCAAACTTGACAAGCTCTATAGCACTTAGCCAAGAGGCATCATCTGCAGCTCTATTCTTCCATCTGACCAGATACTCCATGTACTCCTTTCCTCTGGTCTTCTTAACCACTCGGAAGTCAATCACCTTATCCACTTCCTCCATCCTCTTTTCAGGAAAGTGATCTATCCACCCCCATGCATCAGGTGAATGTGAATGTGTACCTCCTTGTAAACTTGACTCTTCCTCATAGAACTTATACAGATTATCAACATCAAAAATAGGTGATATGTCTATCCCTACTAACAACTCAATCTCATAGGCATTGGATGAGAACTTCCTCAACACCTTGCACAGACCCATCTTCTTGAATTTGAACTTATTATATGTTCCTTGTGGAAACCTTTCCTTCCTCAAATGTGCCAAAACTAAGTCTCCTACCTGGAATTCTTGTTTTCTCCTATGCACATCAACATACTCCTTATACTTGCTGGCACTCTTCTCCAACTGTTCCTTCACCTCCTTGTGAACCTCATGAAGGTATTCTACAAAATTTTCTACAACACTCTTCCTATTCAAATCTGCACTATCATGGAGTTCATCAACACCTCTTGGGCTATACCCATAAACTATTTGAAATGGACTCCTTCCCACACTTTTGTTTACTAAATTATTATAAGCAAATTCTGTTTGTGCCAAGATAAGATCCCCTGGATGTGGTTTGTCTCCCACCAAACATCTCAATAGATTTCCCAAACTTATGTTCACAACCTTAGTTTGTCCATCAGTCTGTGGATGATAAGATGAACTGAATCCTAATTCAATGCACATTCTCTTCCATAATGTATGCCAAAAATGGCCAACAAACTTCATGTCCCTATCTGAAACTATGCTCTTAGGCAATCCATGCAACCTGACTATCTCTTTGAAAAACAATGTAGCTATGTGGGATGCATCACTAGTCTTCTGACATGTATGAAATGAACCATCTTTGAAAATCTATCCACAACAACAAAAATGAAATCATAACCTCTCTGTGTCCAAGGTAATCCCAAAACAAAATCCATACTTATATGCTCCCATGGTCTATCAGGTATAGACAATGGATGATACAATCATATATTCTGTCGTGCTCTTTTAGCATGTTGGAAAATCCTACAACATTGTACCAGTTTCTTCACATCTGTACTCATTCCAAGCCAAAAAAAACTTTCATTCATCTATACCATTGTCTTATCTACTCCAAAATGTCCACTCAAGCCTCCACTATGCTTTTCTTGAATTAAGTTCTCTCTCATTGAACATCTAGGTATGCATAATTTATGTCCTTTGAACAACAAACCATCTTGGATATAATATTCCAACCAAGGTGTCCTATCTCCTACCACTAGAATTTTACTAATAGCCCATGCTTCCTTAAAATTAGGATCATCAGGATACAAATCCTTCATTGCATCAAAGCCAACAACATTGACCCTTAACTCATTCATTAATAAACATCTTCTGCTAAGTGCATCTGCTACCCAGTTTGACTTACCACTTTGATGTTTCAAGACAAAAGAATAACTTTGCAAGAACTCCACCCATTTCATATGTCTTTGGTTTAACTTACCTTGACTATTTATGTACTACAAGGTATGATGATCGGTATACAACACAAACTCATTTGATGGCAAATAATGCTTCCACTTTTTAAGGCCTGCACTATAGCATAGAATTCTTGGTCATAAACTGAGTATTTCTTCTTTGCTTCATTGAGTTTCTCACTAAAGTAGGCAATGGTTCTACCCTCTTGACATAACACTCCCCCAATTGCACTACCACTAGCATCACAATCTACTTGAAAAACTTTGCCAAAGTCTGGCAATGCCAACACTGGTTGTTCTGTCACCTTGTTCTTCAACATCTGAAAACATTTTTCTACTATAGTTGTCTATTGTAACTCTTTCCTAACACCCTTCATTTTTTCAGTAATTGGTGCACATATTCCACTAAAATTTCTGATGAACTTCCTATAGAAGCTTGCCAAGACATGAGAACTTCTTGCCTCAAACATGTTTATGGGTGAAGGCCAATCCAGTATTGCCTTAACCTTCTTAGGGTCCATCTTCAACCCCTCTTTAGATATGAAAAAATCCAAATACACTAGTTCCTTTTGCATATAACTGCACTTATCCATGTTCACCAACAACTTCTCTTCTTTTAACCTTTGCAAGACTGCCTTTAGATGCAACAAGTGCTCCTCCTTTGTTTTGCTAAAAACCAAAATGTCATCTAAATAAACTATGACAAACCTTCTAAGGAATGGCTTCATTACCTCATTCATTAATCTCATAAAGGTGCTAGGTACATTTGTCAACCCAAATGGCATCACTAACCACTCATACAGTCCATCCTTGGTTTTGAATGCTATCTTCCATTCATCCCCTTCTCTAATTCTAATTTGGTGGTATCCACTCTTCAAATCAATCTTGTTGAAGTACTTTGCTCCACTCAAGAAATCCATCAAGTCATCCATACAAGGCAATGGAAGCCTATACTTAATGGTCATTTTGTTTATAGCTCTTGAATCAGTACACATCTGCCATTTCCCATCTTTCTTAGGTGCCAGTACTATAGGTACATCACACGGACTGAGACTTTTCCTAATCAACCCTTTATCCAATAACTCTTGCACTTGCCTATTCACCTCGTCATTTTCCATAGGTGTCATCCTATGGGGTACCTTGTTTGGTAGGCTTGCTCCTAGTATCAAATCCATGTAATGACTTGTGCTTCTTGTTGGAGGTAATCCATCAACTAAGTCTCATCAATATGTCATCGAACTCACTCATAATTTCTTGGACCTCTATGGGAACTTCTACTGCTTTCTCAGCTATCATAGCTTCTACAATTTGAGGTAGGAAGGCACAACAGACCTTCTCCTTTCTGATTTCCCTTAGGAACTATTTTCCACTTACTAGACAAACCCTATTGCCTCTCTCAACATCCTCATCCTTATCTTTCAAAGGATTCAACATATACTCAACCCCATCCTTCTTGAGTGTAATGCAATTACTCTTGCCATCATGAATAGCCTACCTATCATATTGCAAAGGTCTACCCAACAGAAGGTGGGATGCATCCATTTGCATAACACCACACATTATCTCATCTTTGTAATTTCCAATATGAAAATTGACAAAGCATTGTTCACTTACCAATAATTGATGTCCCTTTTGCAACCAAGAGACCTTGTATGGGGTAGGGTGTTTCAACTATTTCAGATTTAACTTCTCCACCATTTCTTATGACACTAGATTGTTAGTATTGCCACTGTCCACAATGACCTTACAACATTTCCCTCCAGACTTACATCTAGTTTTGAACAGATTTCTTTGATGTTTTGGTTCCTCTCATACCTTCTCTAGTGCTGGGAGAACTTTCCTCATCATCAAGGATTCTCCATCATCGACTTCTTCTCCACACTTCGATGAGGCTACACTAGCCACACTCCTCCTTAGCTTGTGCTATATGGACTCTAGTCTCTTTTCCTTTGCTACTACTCTATTGTACTTGAGGACATTCAAATGCCCTATGTCTAGCCTATCCACACTGGAAACATGTTCCACTAAACCTTCTTCCTCTTCCAAAATTTCCTCTACCTCAAGGGTAATCACCCCTTCCTCTACCTCCTTGGGTATTGGTAGAGAATAACTTGTTTCTCCTTGCTTATCCTGAGATCCACATCTAGGGTTTGACTGCCCCCTTCCTTTGGAGGGTTTACCTCTTCCTCTAGAGCTATTCTGCCTTCTAGAGATCTTTTCTTCTGCCTTCAATGCAAATTGATAGGCTTCCTCTATACTGGTAATTCTGACCATGTTGATTTCATCTTAGATCGAATAATGCAACCCATTCACATACCTAGAGATCTTCTTGGCATCATCTTCAATGTGACCAGCCTTGATGTTCAATTTGTAAAACTCTTCAGTATAGTCTTGCACACTTTTCTCCCTCTGCTTGAAGTTCTACAACATCTTGAACAGGTGATCCGATGATCGGTAGGAAGAAATTTTGCCTTCAACTTGGTTAACATCCTCTCCTAGGCCTTAATCTTTTCCTTTCCTTTTCTTTGTCTCTCAACTTGCACATGATCCCACCATAGAGATGCATGTCCTTTCAACTTTGAAGCTGCAAGTTTTACCCTCTTAGGGTCCTCAATAGAGTCCAACTCAAAAAACTTCTCCATCTTTGAAATCTAGTCTATCAACTCATATGGTTTTAGACTACCATTATTACTGGGTAACTCAACATGGGGTTTACTGGCAATCTTTGTAATTGCATTCAAAAACCTCCTCTCATATACATCTTCTCCTTCTTCTGCTTCCTCCTCACTGACTTCTTCCTCCTCATTATCACTTACATCTACTACGAGTACTCCTCTGTGTTATGTTCTCTCCATTGCATCTAGCCTAGCTATAATGCCTCTTATCATCTCTACCAATGCTGCACCTCCACCTCATGGAGGAGGTCCTTGCCTTCTTCTGTCTTAGTGTACCATATCTATAGATCCTCTACAATTGTAGGTCTCTTCTTCACTCATCCTACAACAATCTCCTTTGGATCCCTTATGAAACAAACCCATAGCCTCAAGGAATGTGAACCTGCTCTGATACCACTTAATGCAGGTCAAGGTTCAAGAGCCTTATCAGGTGGCTAAACCAAGTTGCAAGTAACAAACCACAACAGAATAACAAAATAACAACTTTTTATTCATCTGCAAGAGAGATTTACAGTAGGAGTACAACTTTCATTACAAAAGCATTGGCCTCAACCTTACAACACTTCAAGATGTAGATCAAACTAATCATGCAATCTAGAGAACCTTCTGGAAGCTCCAAAAATGTACTACAGATCATTGACCCAGGAGAAGTTTGGGAAGATCTCTTTCAAAGAATAAATCCCATGAATTTATAAACCACAGAGGCGGCCACCGACCTTCATTAATGCTCATGACACATGTCACATCCTGGTTTGCCCATGGAATGGCCGTACAAGCGGTTAAAATGATTTTTGACACTTTCTGGGTGATTTACGGGGAAATTAGGCCTTATTAGATGCAGCATATTCAGCACCATCGGACCAGCAGGAAATTTAGCTTCAACTGGAAAAAGCGTAGATTTGGCCACCAACCGGACATATGCAGTAAGACTTCATTTTGGTGTTGATGCCAATTTATTACTCTTATGGGAAAATCTATTATCACTAGCTCGACAGGGATTTTGACGTCTGCCAGACATATCCTAAGCAGTCGCTTTTCAGCGTAAAGTCTCAAAACCCTTTTAGCAAGGAAAACTGAACCAACCGGATCTGTGAAGAAATTTGAGGTCATCGTGTTGGTGCCTGCATAGACATTCAGGTT
This sequence comes from Cunninghamia lanceolata, assembly GCA_027924645.1. Taxonomy (NCBI): domain Eukaryota; kingdom Viridiplantae; phylum Streptophyta; class Pinopsida; order Cupressales; family Cupressaceae; genus Cunninghamia; species Cunninghamia lanceolata. Next base: position 404,452 of record BSBN01001957.1, read on the forward strand.
TCAGACTTTCATCTGTAGGCACCTTTCATAAAAATCCAAAGATTCTAAGTCCCTCGGCCTCTTGAGTTTCATGCATGTATCCTTGTATATACATTGTTGTTTGTATGTACATTTGAAATGTGTAAGTTCAAATGTACAAATGCATATGTGCAAGGCTAGACCTAAAAGCAAATTTCAATTGGCCTATGAAAATGGTGAAAAAATGGTTATATGCATCCTTGTATGCATATCGGGCTTGTATATGCATTTTAGGGTATGCAAAAGAGAATATATATCGTAGATTCCTGGAATATTCCCTGCTTGTATGTGATGGCTTGCATGTATATTTTGTTTGTATGTTCGAATATACATTCGCCACATACAAAGTGTTATCTTTTGAGTCGCCCTTATCCATTTTTCATGAACCTTCCCTAAGAAAGAGTCGACCCACCATCTTACTTTACTAATCATATGTTTATTTCTTAAGTCGGCTCTCTATTTTGAAATTTTATCCACTTGTCTTCATATGTGTGAAATTACTGAAGAATTGAACCTTTGAACTTGAACCCTTTTCGAAGTTCAAGAGTTCAATGGTTCAATGAGTTCAATGGTTCAATGTTTCTTGAAAGGTCATTTAACTGTTGGTCAGTTTGTGTAACTCATCTTGTATCTTTGAACCTTCGAGTTGAACCTCATTCCGGAGTTCAAAGGTTCAAAGGTTCAACGTTCCGTGACTATTCTACTACATATGGTTTAAGCCAAGAGATAGATTGTCTAACTAGGTTGCGTGGAAAGAACTACATAATACAGCTTATTGACTATGAGATGGAGCAGGAAGTACTGTGAGAAATTTGATGGGAATAAATTTAAAATGTGAACAAGAGATGTAGAAATTGATAAGTGTACATTTCCTGAGTAAGGAGCTCGGACATATTCTCTCAAAAAAGAGGCCTAGAATGCTATATTTTGTTTTTAATGCCAAAATAATCAGCGTGGTTGTTGCTCATGACCTAAATGAAGGAGAATTTGTAGTTCAGACACTATTCTATCCTCCTCAACAATGTTTTGAAGACTTCAGTACTGAGGTATATAGGGAATGCCAACTTTAGAAAGCACAGTCAAAAAGCTTAGTTTTATGTGACCAATCAGATGATCTAGATCAATCATGGAATAAAACTTTACAAAATTGCTTAACTTTAAGTCCCAAAGAAGAAAATACTCAACAAGTTCCTCCCTTGCAAGAGAGCCTATCAGTTTTTTCCTAAACGACTTGAGAAAATGTGGATTTGTTGAAGAGGCCTAGAAACTTCAAAGGTTGAGCGTAAATGGGAATTTGTGAATAAGATTTGGAAAAATGTTGGGTTTGAGGGTGCTGAATTTTATATAAAAAGATGGCTAGAGCTGGATGGGAGGCAATTTGAAGATGTTCTAGTTTCCTTTCCTGATGCAATTCCTTGTGGAGTTAAAGTTGCCAAGAGTGGAGGAAATATATTATTGAATCCTGATGATGATTATGTACTAAGGGAGGGCGACAAGATTCTGGTTATTGCAGAAGACGATGCTTCTTATGCTCCATGACCTCTGCCATAGGTACTTGATGCATTTTTAGCCCCTTGTTTGGAGTTGTGGATGTTCAATATGGTTTTAGAAAATGAGAGGGAAAAGAAATTAATTGTTGGTGGCCTTGATCCAAGTCATTTAGAAAATATAACACTTGTTCATCGGGAGGGGAATGCAGCTATTCGTCGCCACTTTGAGAGTCTTCCTTTTGAGACATTTGAAGCTATTATAATCCTTATAGATGAGTCAATGGACGGCTCAGTTATTCAGGTAGATTCTCAATCTCTCGCTACACTATTGCTAATCCGTGATATTCAGTCAAAGCGCTTGCCTTTGGAAGCCAATACGACTCAAGTTCATCAAGCAAGTAATTTTGAAAACTCTTGGATTGGCATAATGCAATAGGCTTTTGTCAAATCAATCATTATAAGTGAAATCCTAGATTCTAGAACTAAAAACCTTTTAACTGTATCTAGAATTAGTCACTATGTTCTCTCAAATCAGCTTGTTAGCATGGCATTAGCTATGGTAGCTGAGGACAGACAGATCAATTGTGTATTAGAGGAACTATTTTTAGAAGAGGGAAATGAGATGTACATATGTCATGCAGAGTTTTATCTGCATGACCAGGAAGAATTAAATTTTTAAGAAATAATGGTCTGTGCACGACAGAGGAGAGAAATTGTTATAGGCTACCGTTTAGCATCTGCAGACCAACCAATCATCAACCCACCAGACAAAGGCACCCAATCAAGGTGGTCTTCAGAGGATTATTTTGTTGTTCTTGCAAATGAAATGGTCCCATGGTACTTTAAATTTTCTGCTCAGCTACAGAAATTTGAAATTTTAGATTAGCTATGAAAATCTGTGTCTGAAATTTTGAAGGATAATGAAAAACTTAACTCCAAACTCCATCCAGTTGTCATCGGGCTATAAACTTCAGAAAATTAGTAAAGTGGGTGCTGCAAAGTTTCAGCCCCTCTTATAAAGTGTTTGGGATTAATAAACTAAGGTGTGGAGAAAATTAATATATTTCTTTCTTTGCTGATATATTAGCTCATGTGAATAGTCTTGATAAGGGAAAAATCAAAAAATTAGTTCAAGAAATTGTTACGGTAAGAGGAGATTTATTTTTGCAACTGACTTTTCAAGAAACAGTTGTAGAAACTATAAAGTCTCATGAGGCAGAACTATAAAAGAGGCAGTCAAGAGATGAGGAAAAGGGGGGGCTTCTTTTTTTCGTTGTTCAGGGAAACAGGCAAAGTAGTAGCAGTAAATTTTTTCTTTCATGCTCAATTGGCTATATAGGGACACTGGGTCTGTGAACCCACTTTTGTACTGGAGAAATAAGGAAAATGTTTTTGAATCTGTGAATTTATGAATATTTTATTTAGATTATATGTGTCCTGTGTGTCTCTATAATTAATTTCCAATTGCATTCTCTATTATGCCAAATTGTGTAGGTGCCCATTTCTGAATCTTTGAGTTCATGACAATTCACCTGTTGAAAGGAATTTGTTGTTCTTTCTTTTTCTGTTTGTCATTATGGATGTAGAATAAATGAACTTTGTGTCATTTATTTTTTATTCACTTCATTCCAAATTTAATCTTCTCATCTATCTCATGGTTATGAATAGGTGTTAGTATACCTTTCTTGCTTTCTGGTTAAAAGCACACCCCGTATTTTCATTCGTTGTATGTTTTAGGAGGGAGCTGTACCTCTAAAATTCAGAGGAAGGTTGCCAATTCAATGACAACCTCTCCAACTGTTGGTGCTATCTGTCCTTCTATTCGGGTATTCTAGTCATTTTTCTGTAGTTGTTTGAGAGCAACAAATCTGTAAACCAACACAAAGGAAATATACAAGGGCAATGTACAAAGAGGACAACATACAAGGAGAATATGCAAAGGGTTTCTGTTGGCGTGATAATATGTATCGGCAGCTCAGCAAATTGTTTACCTAATGGCCAATGCATATACAAAGGAGAATGTATAGCCAACATACAAGGCAATACGCAATGAAGAAAAGATGCAAATGGTGGGGTCCGCTGCTTGTCCCGAGTTGTTTGCATGTGTCATATACAAGTGCGATGTACATTCTTAATATACATGGCCCGGACCTGAAGAGATATACATTCTGGTTGATACAGCGTCGAGTTTGCAGCTTGTATGTGTGGTGCATTGTATATGCCGAGATGAAAGGAAAAAGAGATGCAAGGCGGACGAGAAGAAAAGTTAATTGTGGCGGATAAAGATTTGGGGTCTGCGCGTTGTATATTGCACATTGTATGTGCGATATACAAGGCAAGATGCAAGGATAAAGATACATGCCAGATTTCAAAGGATTCTCCAATCTGCCTCATAAAGGAACTAGGGTCCGTAGCATGTACATTGCATATTGTATATGTGATGTACAATGAAAGTTACAAAGAAAGAGATGCAAGTCAGACCCGATGGTGAGTTGGAATTTGTTTTACAGGAGATTTGGGGTCCATCTTGTATGTAAGGTGTATGTATATACAATCACATTGTGCAAATGCAAAAATAAAGGAGATACATTGACATATTGTTGAGACCTTATACATTGGCGGATACCTCTAGAGTTTCCATGATGGCCGATGGAGATGAAGATGTCACAACGTCGGAGAACTAATCAGGGGCTACCACGTGTCCAAACAGTTGCATGTATATGTATTCTACATATACATAGATTTAAAAGGCAATTGAGGTGAAGAAGGCAAAATGAATGTTGCAATAGGGAGATAAAGGGCCTACGTGGCAGGTTTATACTGGCCAATGGTTTTTAGCATGGTTAGGAGCTGAAGATCTTAGCGATAAGTGGGAAATTGGCGGCCCGTTTCAAATTTCCAAAGCAGGAGGGTTTTCCTATGTATCTACAATGGCATTTCTTGGCAGGAAAACCACAAAACACGTAGTCTACTGCATCCCGCGGGGAGGTTGGGCATTGATGACATAATTACAGAGGTATGGGTTTGAGTGACCGGCCAACTACCAAATTCATGAGGAAAATCTTCAGGTGGCAGTGCTGATCCCGATTCCACCTACTCTTTCCTCCGTTTCTCCAGGCTGCATTGATTGTTTTGAGTGCCAATCTGAAGATGTAATGTATTTGGTGAATTTTGAGAAGACCATTGTACTAAATGTTGAGTGCATGTTCTTGCTATAAGTTGTGTTACTCATTTAAGGTTGTTGAAGACTTGGGCAAAATTTTTGGAAAATAATGAAGAACAAAGCCTTTCTTAGTTTTTCTGTCTCATTTTGGAGTTTATGTGTTGCATTTTGAATGCAGGTTGCACATTTTTTAGTTTCATTGTTGTTTTATATGAAAAATGTACTCTTGCATGTATTTAGCTGCTTGTCTCGATTTGTTGTATGCATAGATTCTTTTGAATCTGGTTGCTAAGGGTTTCTCAGATTCTTGAATATAGACCTTCTATATTGCATGCTTGATTTGTGACTTCCATTCAAGGAGTGGATTAAATTGTTTTAGGTCAAGTATGGAGAAGAATGTATGTCAGTAGGGATATTTGTAAGTAGAGGTAGCTAAACACTCAGTCTTGGGTGGTGTTTGTGAGGCAAGCACCAATCTAACCCCTTGAAACTTGAATGCCAGTGCAAATCATTCATTTGTATACGTCTAGATGACTCCTTACCCTGAGATAGGCACCAGTTTGCTCCCTGTATTGTGCTATGTTTCCAAAACCCCTGTCTTGCATCCAAAACATTAAACAAATCATTTCATAATTCCAACCTGTTAGTTGTAGGAGTAGGAATAGGACCCATGCATACTCTCATACCCAACCAGTTAGATATGTCCAAGAATGTTGCCAGCCTTGTGATCTATCATGCATGTCTTGGTCCACAAATGAGAGTATTTTGCCTGTTGTTGTAAAGCTAAATCTTTTTGTCATTGGGCGAGTCAAGATCAAATCTTTAGCCATAGGGATACCCCCATTGGTGCGGCAGAACCAGAAGTGAAGGGGAGGCAGCTCATGCAACCACCTGTATTAGCTGGCCGAATCTGCCCGTGCATAAGAACTGGCAAACCCTCTGCCAATTCGGGAGAAAGCCCAATAGATGGCGACTCTACTGGGGAAAAGTTGAATAGTGTGAAAACAGAGTTGATGTCTGGATCTTTCATGTGAATAATGGTTCTCTGCTGGTGGAATGATCTCAAAAAAATATTTGTTCTGTGATGAGCTTTCAATTGTTTGAAAATTTTATCCTCTTTGGAGAGGTGGCGACTCTGCAAAAAATTTCATAGTGCACATGAAAGGCTGATGTATGTTGTTGTGATAAAAGATTCTCTATTCAAGACTTTAGCATTTGGATGAGAAAAGGCACATGGTTTCTTCTCAGTTGTATTTGTTGTTTTATTGCATAAGTTGAATGCCAAGGGGAAGCCTTAGGTCTTAGGTAGACATAAATGTCTAAGAGTGAAATTTGTATCCAAATATGTATCCACCCATGCTCAGCCAAGAGGGGGATGAAATGTTGAGTAAAAAAATTGAAGAGATAAAGAATAGGTTGATATCCTTAGAGGCTCGGCAAGCTCGGTTAAATAGTAATCATGTTGTGTCTACCAATCAGAATGCTAAACCTCTTGTCACCCCTTTTGATCCTTTATATGACCAATTAGATTTGTCATGGGTTGATTATAAAATTGAAAGTATGCCTACCCATATTTACAACCAGATGCCTAGATTTAGTGGACACAGTGTGTTTTATGGGGGTGCACATATCCAAAACTTTCACAGCTTCATGGAGAAACACTCATTTAGAGATGAGGATATGTGGATGAGGTTTTTTGTTAGATCCTTTGGTACTAGAGCTAGAGATTGGTATTAAGCTTTCCAAAGAGATCCTTTGCTTGTTGGGATGAACTTGCTGACTGTTTTAGAAAGGAATTTGCAAGAGAACTTGCTAATCTTGTTGCAAGGTTAATGGAAATTAGAAGACAAGATGAAGAGCCCATTATTGATTTCAGTCATAGATTTGCAGTTGGCCTTTCACAAATCCCTGAAGACTTTAGACCTGATACTCCAGCCTGCACTGGCATATACTTTGAAGCTTTTGAGAAGGGCTCTAGTGCATTGTTAAGGGAATTCAAGATAACAAGTATGCAGATGGCATACAAATTTTTAGAAAATACAGAGAAAATGAAAAGTATGCACATACAAAATTCCCTGTCCACAGGCTTTGGTATGAATAGCAATTGTGTGGCTGCAAATGACCAATTGATCATGGCATCATTTGAAGATGAGTATGAAAATGATAATATAGAAGTTGAAAATACTGCTATGTTTGAACATAATGTTGATAACAATGCTCAACTGGATTTCTCACCAGTTGAGGATGCCAAAGAGAGGATCAATGATGACTCCCATTTCAAGGTTGAGGTATCTAGTTCTAAAAACAATGATGAGGTTATGGACAACAATGAATACTTGTTTGAGTGGGTTTGTGGAGATGATTGTGAGTATTGTGCACAAGATAGAGAAGAAATAAGCAAACAGAGGGGAAATTCCATGTTTGAACCATTGCCTTTTATTCAGACACATGGAGATGATGAAGAGCAATTAGAAATGAAAACAAGTAGTACTATTGAGCTTGATTGTTCTTAATTTTATTATAGTTTTGTTTGTGACACACAGGCTAATACTCCTCCACACAAGGTATTCATTGGTAATGAAAATGCATGTTTGGCTGCCCATGAACCAGTGGCATACTACAACGAAGCTGAAGCACTTGGATCCACTCTCTTCTAAGCAAATGATACATATGTTGAGAAGGATCTGTTTGAGTATGGTGAAAATCAAAGCATTGATATTGATAAGAATTCTGAATTTCATCCTGATGAAAGAGAAACCAACATACATCATGAAGGGTATTGCAGAAATATGCCTGAGTCTTATCCTTTCTAGTTTGGTGCTGTTGATAATTGTTTGCATGATATGCACAAATGTGAATGTGAGAGATTTTTCTTTGATATGCCAGCTTATGACAAAATGAGGCTTGATGATCCCAGCTATATGGTGGACTTTGAGTGCTTTCTATTTTCAGTCCAGCTAGGAGATCATTTTACAATGCATACTGCTGATATAGATGATGATAAGTGTTATATATCATATGACAGTGTGTTGTTTGATGAATATGACATTCACATGTTCCTTGATGCTGATGGTTGTTTGCATAAGGTTGAAAGGAGCAAGCTCAATGAGATGTTTGAATATGAAAATGACAAGGTTTGTTTGTGGGTAGACAATAGCAGTATCTTTAGGCTTGATCCAGTGATATCAGATGAAAACAGGGTATTTGACAAAGAGAGATACTAGTTTTTCCTGTTTGGTGGCCCTGGGCCACCAAGTTAAATTTAAGAAGTGTAATTTGTGATGCAGGTTGGTGCAGTGTTTGACTCTGTAGCCCAATGGATAAGGCACTGGTCTGCATCCCAGAGTTCTATGGTTCCTACCATGCCTACAAGAGGCATGCGTCCCCAGATAGAGCTAGTGTTGGTGCCTGCATAGACATTCAGGTTTCAGACTTTCATCTGCAGGCACCTTTCATAAAAATCCAAAGATTCTAAGTCCCTCGGCCTCTTGAGTTTCATGCATGTATCCTTGTATATACATTGTTGTTTGTATGTACATTTGAAATGTGCAAGTTCAAATGTACAAATGCATATGTGCAAGGCTGGACCCAAAAGGAAATTTTAATTGGCCTTTGAAAATGGTTAAAAAATGATTATATGCATCTTTGTATGCATATCGGGCTTGTATATGCATTTCTGAGTATGCAAAAGAGAATGTATATCACAGATTCCTAGAATATTCCCTACTTGTATGTGGTAGCTTGCATGTATATTTTGTATACATTTGCCACATACAAAGGAAACATACAAGGGCGATGTACAAAGAGGCCGACATACAAGGAGAATATGCAAAGGGTTTCTGTCGGCGTGATATTATGTATCGGTAGCTCAGCAAATTGTCTCCTTGATGGCCGATGCATATACAAAGGAGAATGTATAGCTAATATACAAGGCAATACGAAATGAAGAAAAGATGCAAATGGTGGGGCCCACTGCTTGTCCCGGGTTGTTTGCATGTGTCATATACAAGTGCTATGTACATTCTTAATATACATGGCCCAGACCTGAAGAGATATACATTCTGGTTGATACAACGGCAAGTCCACAGCTTGTATGTGTGGTGCATTGTATATGCCGAGATGCAAGGAAAAAGAGATGCAAAGCGGAGGCGAAGAAAAGTTAATTATGGCGGATAAAGATTTGGAGTCTGCGCGTTGTATATTGCACATTGTATGTGTGATATACAAGGCAAGATGCAAGGGTAAAGATACATACCAGATTTCAAAGGATTCTCCAATCTGCCTCATAAAGGAATTGGGGTCCGCAGCATGTACATTGCATATTGTATATGCGATGTACAATGAAAGTTACAAAGAAAGAGATGCAAGCCGGACCCGATGGTGAGTTTGAATTTGTTTTGCAAGAGATTTGGGGTTTGCCTTGTATGTAAGGTAATTGTATGTATATACAATCACATTGTGCAAATGCAAAAGCAAAGGAGATACATTGGCATATCGCTGAGACCTTATACATCAGCAGATACCTCTAGAGTTTCCCTGATGGCCGATGGAGATAAAGATGTCACGGCGCCAGAGAACCAATCAGGGGCTGCCACGTGTCCAGACAGTTACCTGTATATGTATTCTGCATATACATAGATTTAAAAGGCAATTGAGGCGGAGAAGGCAAAATGAATGTTGTGATAGGGAGATAAAGGACCTACGTGGCAGGTTTCTACTGGCCAATGGTTTTTAGCATGGTTAGGAGCCGAAGATCTTAGCGATAAGTGGGAAATTGGCGGCCCATTTCAAATTTCCAAAGCAGGAGGGTTTTCCTCTGTATCTACAGTGGCATTTCTTGGCAGGAAAACCACAAAACACACAGTCTGCTGCATCCCATGGGTAGGTTGAGCATTGATGATAGAATTACAGAGGTATGGGTTTGAATGACCGGCCAACTACCAAATTCATGAAGAAAATCTTTAGGCGGTGGTACAGATCCTGATTCCACCTGCTCTTTCCTCCATTTCTCTGGATTGCATTGATTATTTTGAGTGCCAATCTGAAGATGCAATGTATTTGGTGAATTTTGAGAAGACCATTGTACTAATTGTTGAGTGCATGTTCTTGCTATAAAAAGCAGGCTGTGTTACTCATTTAAGGTTGTTGAAGACTTGGGCAAAATTTTTGGAAAATAATGAAGAACAAAGCCTTTCTTGGCTGTTCTATCTCATTTTGGAGTTTATGTGTTGCATTTTGAATGCAGGTTGCACATTTTTTAGTTTCATTATTGTTTTATATGAAAAATGTACTCTTGCATGTATTTAGTTGCTTGTCTCCATTTTCTGTATGCATAGCTTCTTTTGAATCTGGTTGCTAAGGGTTTCTTAGATTCTTGAATATAGACCTTCTATTTTGTATGCTTGATTTGTGACTTCCATTCAAGGAGTGGATTAAATTCTTTTAGGTCAAGTATGGAAAAGAATGTATATCAGCAGGGATATTTGTAAGTAGAGTCAGCTAAACACTCAGTCTTGGGTGGTGTTTGTATGGCAAGCACCAATCTGACCCCTTGAAACTTGAATGCCAGTGCAAATACTTCATTTGTATACGTCTAGTTGACTCCTTGCCCTGAGATAGGCACCAGTTTGCTCCCTATGTTGTGTTATGTTTCCAAAACCTCTGTCTTGCATCCAAAACATTAAACAAATCATTTCATAATTCCAACCTGTTAGTCATAGGAGTAGGAATATGACCCCCGCATACTCTCATACCCAACCAATTAGATATGTCCAAGAATGTTGCCAGCCTTGTGATCTATCATGCATGTCTTGGTCCACAAATGAGAGTATTTTGCCTATTATTGTAAATCTAAATCTTTCTGTCATTGGGCGAGTCAAGATCAAATCTTTAGCTATAGGGATACCCCCTTGGTGCGGCAGAACCAGAAGTAAAGGGGAGGCAGCTCACGCAACCTCCTGTATTAGTTGGCCGAATCTACCTGTGCAGAGGAACTGGCAAACCCTCTGTCGATTAAGGAGAAAGCCCAACACACTAGACATGTGCAATAGGAATGGATTTCAACGCAAGTCAAGAAGCGAGCTTTTTAGCGCAAAGCGTGTGATGTTAGGTTAGTGACGATTTACGGTCCTACTAGTTTGCATGGGTTTTTGCATTTAGTGAACATGTGTAGTTGAACCAGTTTTTAGCGCAAGTCTAGTGCCTTAGGTTTTTAGCACAGACTCACCTGTTGAATGTCAGTGTGGAAATCTGGTGTCACTGGATTTCAGTGCAAAGTGCAGTGACAACTTAAAACTCTGTTGAGACATAACTTATCTATTTTTTCTTAAATATTCGCCAGATTTGAGATGCTGATACCCATTTGGGCCTTCTTCAAGACCAATCCATCACTTGGCTAACTTCCTTAGGAAAATTCTCCAAATTTTGATCAATTTACTCCTAAAGCAACTCCTGCAGCAAAACAAACAACAAGAAAGTAAAAAACAAATCTTTTTTGGTTGATGAGGATTGCACGTGAACTCAGATGCTCTTGCATTAGTTGAATATAGAAGTGTGTGTTGCAAGTGTTTCATGTTTGATCTATGATAAGATTGATGGAGTTTTTGAAGAAATATTATTTGCATAATTGAAGAAGAAGAGGGTTTTTGATGTGAATGTGTCTTGGGTCCAGTGACTGTATGTTGCAGGTGATGTATCTATATAAATCAATTATATTTGTCTATATATTTTGGATCTGTGATTTCATTCTAAATACAGTAGTACATTTTTGTGTTGGGTGGATGATGGATTTTTGAAGAATGCATTTGATATATGATGAATTTTTGAAGAATCATTCTTTGAATAATTGGTAAAGAAAGAGTGTGTTATTGATTTTGAATATCTTCTCATAGAGGTGATTAAATGAGAGAGTTATAGAATCCATCTGTAACCTATGATGCCAATGTAAATAGAGTAGTACTCTGTATATTCAATCTATTTGCATTGGAGTTGGTGCTCGTAAACTTGCTAGGCATTACTGCTCCTAGGGTTGGTGCCCTAAATTGTAATCAGTGAGATTTGGTCAGTGAGACCTAATGGTGATCTTTTTGTGAGTTGAATTGGTCAAATAAACCAAATTATCTCTTCACACAGTGGTTTTTCCCTTTTAGGGTTTTCCACATACATCCTTGTGTTATGATGTGTTTGGTGTGATTCTTTGGTTTTCTAAGTGCTTTAATGTTCTAACTTAATAGTGTTTACAAGAGTTCAAAGAAGTAGTGAAGTTAATTTATTAGACCACTGATTCACGCCCCCTCTCAGTGGTCCATTGTATTCCAACAAAGTGGGTGAAGATAAGTGAAGGATGATTGAGGAGGATCATCGATTTGTGATAAGTGATAATTTACTTGTGTCATTTTATATTTCAGGTTTTCTATACTAATGTGTATATTGTTTAATTGTATTAATAGGTGGAGGTACTAAAAAATCTTGAGAGTATGAGGTCCAATCAGTAGAGGAGAGTTTTCAATTATGATATTGGTTCTCCATCTTATCGACAAAGCAAGAGTTGTTGATTGTTTAATAACACTTCATATTTTCTATGTTTGGACATTTTGTTGTATGCCTTCACAACATGTAGGTTTGAATTTGTATTTTACCAATGTATATCATCATACACCTGTATGGCTTTGTACCCATACATGTTTATTTTACCGATGTATATCATTGTATACATATATGGCTTTGTTTATTCATTATATACCTATATGGCTTTGTTTATACATTGTATACCTCTATGACATTGTAGGCATTATGACACTATATGCCATTTTCATGACATTATGTATTCCTTCATTTTTGTATGTATTCATGGATTAAATGGTTTAAATTGTTTGAGTGGTTTGAATAATAAGGCTTAATCTTACTTATTGTTAAGAGTGATCATAAATACTTTAAATGGTTTTAATGCTCACTTCAAACTTACATTGTTTTCATTCTTGATAGTGATCAAAATATGATTCTTTGCTAGCACCTATACATTTAAGGATCTCTCTCTCTAACTATTTTTTATGTCATTATGCATTCATATCTATCTCATTTACTTGTGTAAGACCCTGTAAGGTCTATTTTAGGATTTGCAAACATTTATGTGAAGCTCTAGGAGTGATGAGAAATATGTAGAAGAGATTAGAATGTGTCTAAACAATGATTTTACATCTTGTAGCTAATAAAAACCTTTATTTCCGGTGAGTTTAGAGCTGAATATTTCTTGTATGCACATGGATAATGATAAGGGGGCCTATGTGAGGATATAAATCCAAAATATCACTCTGGAACCTTTTTAGTCTTACAGATTTTATGAGATTTTTTCAGTCCAATATAGCTCGAAAGGATCAAGACACTTCAGTAGTGAAAAGATACTTAGGTAGTAATAACCCACCCACTTAGACATGTTGGCATTTTTAGTTTAGTACCATGAGGTGTTGTTACCAAAAATTTCATTTTTTTCCATCTTTGTGTCAATTTAGTATTTCCTTCCTTAGTCTTTATTGTTCCCCCTTTCAAATAATCCATAGCCTTTACTTAAGTGTTTTTCTTCACAGTCAATGATTTCAAGTTTTTCAAAGGCTTCGTCGACGGCTTCTAATTTTTCAAAACTTGTTGATTATCTGACTCTTCTCTAAGTCATGAATCAAGCCATAGTCGTTAGTCTTATGTTAGTTCAAAATGATAAGTCTTTCCTAGTTAGAAAGTTTAGAGTTCTTCGAGCTTCCTAACTCCTGACTAGTGGTTCGTGAGTTTCAAAAATCTTTGATTTCCTGACCAAGCACCCAACCTGCATATTTGAAAGCTAATTTTCCATTTATTGTTGCATACGAGGATGATGACACATAATAAATATAGGTTATCTAAGAAATCTCACTCACACACTTTTCATTGGGAAATGAAAGTGGCTCATTAATGGATTGTACTACCATACGTGCCGTTACAATCTATGTAATTTATTGAAACATTTTTATAAGGAATGCCACCCTCGCACACATATCATTTCATAGTGTTACTGGTAACCTTGGAGAGTTTTGGTGTAGTGTCTTATGCAAGTATTGTGCATGGTATCTCACAACCAGGTCAGCTAATTGGAAATCTTTATCACTCACTCTTTTCTTCTACAAATTTGAATTCTCTCATTCAACTTAGTGGGAAGAATATTTATTTTTCATGAGCCCAGACTGTTTGTTTCCCTCAAATGTTCTTGGAATTTGTTTGGCACCCTTAACAATAACAAAGGCATTCATTTACTGGTTTCTCAAGCTAGTAAGAATGAAGTATAAATACTAGGGTTTTCCAATTGCTTCCATTGTTGAGAACAACTTACCTAAGGTAAAGGACATTAAGCTGGGACATATATATTTAAAGGATTTTTAGGCTCGAATGGAGAAAAACCCTAGGTCACCATTGGATGAAAGAATATTAACAAGTGGCTTACCGTGCACTGGAGGTTTTCCACTAGTTGTGTCATGTCCAGATTTAATCCTCACATGTGTGAAGAATTACCATCCAGAATTGCAGGAAATAAGAGCCTATAATGGCTCTATGACAACAAAAATTGATGAGGAAGCTATTTCCCGTGCCCTGAGATAACCCAAAAGGGAAGAATTCGTAGAGATGTCTATCACCATAGGGTGGAATTATTTTCTAAATAAGAAAGACTGGTGTCTGACTTCTATTGCAAATAATTGGATGAAGGTATAAAAAAAGGGAAAAAAAGGGAAAATCTCAAGTACCCACCAATCTGAAAAGAGCAAACTTTAAGGAAGAATTTTTAGATATGATTACACTGCTGCACTATGTTTCTGGATATGAAGAGTTAGATTCCTTTGAGAAGTGGATGTGCAAGTTTATTTTGGTGATATGCAGTGAGTCTCAGTATGTTGATTGGGCTAAACTGATTAGTGATAAATTAAATGAACAACTGGCTAATTTTCATCAAAAGGTCTCTTTCTATATGTGCTCATATTTGTTCTACATACTAGCCAGTAAAGAGGTTGTCTGGGCAAGGTTAAGGACTCAAGGTTCTTTAACTCCAGACACACCTATGTATGAATATTTCCCTCAATTGTAAAGAGATGTTGGTGTTAAGGATTACTGTCGTGTAAGTGATGCTTATTTTATGTTTAATGCAAGAAAGATTGAAGGCAAGTTCCTAGAAGTGAGTATTTCTCTTGAAGCCGTGGTGTTGGTTATGAGATATGGGAGTTTCTATATCCAATTCAACAAATTCACTTATCTTAGAATTGGTGGGTTTGAAAATGCCCCATTAAAATTACCGAGGTATGCCTGTGATTATTTCATTCTTTTGGAAGTCTGTCGCCAGATGGCAATTGTGAATGGTAAATATCATGGTATGAAGAAGAAAGGGTACACTTTCCTTGTGTCATCACCATTTTTCACTTGTAAAATCAATGACAATGCTAGAAATGTAGAGAGGATTTTGGCTGAATACAATTTTCATCCTTTATTTGTGAGGACATTCTTTGGTAGTAAGAACTTTGTCAAGAGGAATTTGCATAGAGGAAACCTCTATGAACATCACCACCATTTGGAAGACTATTGGGAGGACTATGTAGAAGAGAGGGAAGTTCAAAGAAGAGATTGGATGAGGTTGACTTTAGACCGAATCTGAGCTTTTAATTTACCTCTACATGTTCCTAGTGGCATTGATGACAATTCAGACATGATTGATGAGGAATTTCATGATGTTGCCTCTAAACACTTACCTCATATTCAATGGTTAGAAAAAGACATTACAGATATCAAGACTTGGTCTACCTTTGTTTTAGATAAGATTGAGAGGTGGCTCAATGGAAAATTTTATGAGTGCACTAGATCTTCTTTGGTACAAAAGGAACCTGGTACAAAAGAATAGGAAACTTCTCATGCCATTGGAGTTTAAAGACCTTCAACTAGCGTGGAGAAAACTTGACCCAGAGTTGTTTCATAGTCAGGTGGAGATGGAGAAGAGACTAAAGATAACAAGAGATTAAAAGGTGCATGTGTATAGGATGGTGAACTTACAACTGGAAGATTAGGAGTATAGAGGAAATTAGATGCTCTATAATAGCTTCAGGTTGACCATATCACTCCTCCTATTTCCCCTGTACCTGTAATGATTCTTTGATTTTTTAGCAAATTGGTGAAGATAGTACTTTGCGTTCTTTGTTTGAGATTCTAGCCTCCCCTATATTAAATGAAATTCCTACCCATAGTACTCAAAATCATCTAGACCATGTTGTCCTAGATGCTAGTGATAGTGGTGCAGTATTGCCATCCCCTTCTTGGTTGAAGAAGGTAGTCAAGAGAAAAAGGAGATACACTCCTATGGCAGACATGAATGTTGATATTGTAGCCAAGTAACTACAAACTACCCCTAAGCCTAAAAAGGCTAAGGATGTCAAGGATGGTGACTGATTCTTCTTCAGGGCATAGAATTCTAGAAATTATAGATCCTATCAGAGATAAAAATGAGCATGATGTCACATAAGCAAACTTTAATATTAGCAAAATTGACGTGGGCCCTCCAACTATAAAGGGTGACATCTATCATGCTAAGTTTTCTATATGGTTGTTAGAAAAAAAAATTCAAAGCAGAACAACTAGAAAATGTAAAGATGAAAACTCAAGTGAATGCTTTGCCATCTTTTATTCAATCTATTATGAATGCTACTTCTCAGTCTTCTAATGTAGCTTCAAGTGTTACTATGGATGGAGTGGACCTGAGTATGTTAGAACAAATTAAGAGATATCAAGCCTTAGACAGAGCCACTGAGCAATGGATAGAAAAGGTTATCATAGATAATCTATTGTATATTGAGAAGGCTATGAGATTGTATGCTCTCATCTCAGATAAAAGGAAAGGGTTAGTTACAGAGCTGCAGAATGTGAAAAAAGGATGACAGTGGCTTACTCATGGTATCCAAAGAAGTGCAAGAAGTTATAAATATTGATACAAACATTTTGGTGGTTGAGAAGGTTCTAAATGACCCTAAAGAAAATTATTATGTTTCTTGGTTGGATGCAATTGAATGGAAGTTATCTATGTTGGGGCAATATAATAGTGAAATAAGGGGATTATGAATCAATACCATGCTGATCTCAAAGATATTAGGAAGAATTGTACAATCCTAGAGACATAAATTCTAGATGAAAGTAGACAAAACTTATTGGATGTGAAAGAGGTAAAGCAATGCTTTAGAAATACAAGAAATTTTTGGCATTGATATTGTTAATGGTGAGTCACTGGGGAAGCTTGGGAATATAAAAAGTTACCTCAGAACTTTCAGAACAAAAATTGATGATGTCAACAAGAGACTAGTAGATGTGGAGAGAACAATAAGTAAATGGAAACTTCAGGTGCACATTACCCTTAGTCCAAGTAGCAAATTTGTAACTCCCATAATTTCTAGGTACAAGAGCTACAAAGTGAGGCTTAGATCACAGGTGGACTCAGCGAGTGCTGGTGACCAAGACAAAGGAAGTGAAATAGTTTGAGAGGAGGGTCAGAATGTTGCCATGTGATGCCATTTCTCATTTTTATGTTATTTCTTTAAAAATACTATGAAAAATGTTATTTTAAAAAGACTTATTATTTATGTTTTAAATCATCTATCTTCAAGAAGCTGTTATTATTTAAAGACAGTTATTGGGAGACAAGGCTATATATACGATGCATGTCAATGCTATTAGGATCTTTTGGTAAACTTTATGTTGTTGATAGGTCATTTTTTTGTGTTATGCTCTCTTTTAGTTATTTTCAATATACAAACGAAGTTTGGGAAGTTGAATTCAGATATCATAAAATTTGTGTTATGGTGGATGAATATATATTCTTATTATGCTGAATATCTATCGACTTTTTGAATTGTGATTTTATATTGGAATAATTGGAAATCTCTATTAATGCTCATTTCTGTAAATTATTTCTCTTTTGATGAATGATTGTAGTGGTGATTATGTTATGAAAGATATTAGTTTATGAATGTTGCTACATGAAGTCTTTGTGCTTCTTTATTCATTAGCTAGTCTTTGAGATTCATTGCCTTTATTGTTTTATGTTAAAAGCACACAGTTTTCATTCATTTAAGATCTTTTGAAGGTAGTTGCACCTTGTAAAAAAATACAAAGAGTCGTTGCAAATATCATTGCAATCAAACTCAACTGTTCGTGTAGTTGTCATTGTGTGGGCGTGAGAATATAGAATTAAGTGACAAATCTGTAAACTAATAAATTTTTGGTGACTCTACTAAGGACTTATTTGTATTCAGCTGATTTATAATTGGTCTTTATGGTACTACAGAGGAGATTTTGACATGTACTTCAACCTAACATCAATTGGTTAAATGTACAGCAAGAAGATATCATTACTGACTTACGTAATTTAGCCTGGAGGCACAGAATTAGTAACGAGAAGTTTCATCAGGTAGATAGAATCTTGGATGGAGAAGAAGAAATTGGATAAGACCTAAGAAGACAGGATAGGGAGTTTGGTGTTGTCCATGAGAATTTTATTGTTGAAGGATTTGTACGTGTTCCTAGAAGGGATAGACCCTTTCAAATTCACATTGTTCCTGACAACTAGCCAAGGAACCAAAATAACCCACTAAACTGACCTCAAGGTAACCAGGGCAATCAATAAGTGGGTTGGTGACTCTGTTGTTTGACACCCTTTATCTCCAAATCTAGTTTACAAAAGCTACACATGAGCAGATATAAAGAAAGGTATTCCTGACTCTGATTTTGATTTACTGCAAGCTTTGAATTTCTCTACTTTTCTACCAACCCATAGAGTAAAGTATTCAAGTAGACCATTCTCTCCTCCTCCAAGTAGGGATACATCTATCTCTTCTTGTCAAGCCCTTGTATTACATCTAGGACTATCTTGTTAGAAATGAAGATAACAACAACTAAACATAAATTTGATTCAAATATGTTTAATGATCTTCTAACACTTGTATTGTTTAATGGAGATTGCAACAGAATATAAATAATGCAACACAAAAGAAAAAAATCTAAAAATTGATCACACAATGACACAGTGTTTATGTGGAGAAAACCCTTTCAGGTAAAAAACTCCTCCAGGAAAGAGGCACAAGTTTGTATTAATCTGCAAGTGATACAATACATCAACTACATAACTCTCTCCTTCAATCTTCAATCCAACAGCATTCATGTAGCACCTGAGTACCTGTAAATCTATTATGCTACAACAATTACATGGAAATGGATATATAAAAGTTTTCTCACACCAAACTAGGTGTCCACTTTCTCTCTCCTGAGAATCTCCAACATGCAAATATTAAATGCCTCCTTACAAGCTCCTGCCAATTGTCCAAAGTCATCCATGCAAAGTTAGGCACCCAAGGCTAAATAATGTCTCTTACAACATCTTATGACATGTCATAACCATCATAGATTTCACCAAAGAGTATCTTCCCAAGATGGGCACCTAGGGCTAAACATAGCAACTTACACATAATAAATTGTAGTTGTCATAGATTCTCTTACATGCACTCACCAAACATTATGACATGTGTCATACACGCTAAAAATAGAAGATTCTCCCAAGGTGACGCCTACTGTGATTTACTCATGATTTTTACAATTGCCAACTATAAATGTCACTCCATAATTACCTCCGGTAAGTCTAGAATTACTATTGTCGGTGAAACTACCTCATTCCCTTATGGGTAATTACAAATTACAAATAATAAAATGGAATAAATACAATATTGAGATTTAGAAGGTTAATGGCACCTTATCCAAACATTCTTGCACTTGACATTATACATTGTAAATCAACCCATATGAAATCAAATGAAAAATAATCAGGCACTAGAAACAAGGCCCATGGCCTCTCTGCACCACACAAATTTCTCTATGCTCACAGCTTTGGTCAATGAATCTGCAACATTCTCCTAAGTGTCTATCTTCTTCAACTCAATATGTCCACTTGCAATCAATTCTCAAATGAAGTGATACTGAACATCAACATGCTTAGTCCGAGCATGATACATTAGATTCTTGGCCAAATAGATAGCACTCTAGCTATCACAACCAATCTGAATGACCCTACAATAAAAACCAATGCCTATACATAGTCTCCTCAACCAAACTGCCTCCTTAGAGACATGAGTAGCAGCCATTTACTCTGCTTCGATGGTGGACAAAGTAACTGTGGGCTATCTCTTGTTGCCTCTTACTCATCCAACTCACTGCTCCTACAAACATAGTAAACACATAGCCACTAGTGGACATTTGACTATCTAAGTCACCTGCCCAATCTGCATCAACAAATCCTTGTATATCTAAAGTTTTATCAGCACTATCAGTACCAGAACAAAGCAAACAATAATTAGGAGTACCTGCAAGATATTTAAGCACACTCTTCAGATAATTCCAATGTTGTCTACCAGGGTTAGACATAAATCTGCTCAAAACTCCCACTACTTGGGCAATATCTAGCCTAGTGCAAACCATTGCATACATCAAAATCCCTACAACACTAGCATATGGCACATTATACATATCCTCAAGATCATCCTCATTCTTTAGACACATCTCTTATGTAAGATTAGTACCAAAGGGTAAGGGAACTCTAACTTGGTTACAATCCTGCCTACTAAATCTTTGTAAAATGGTATTCACATACTTACTCTGAGACAACCAAATCTTTTTGTTACCTCTATCCCTCCTAATCTCCATGCCTAGAATATACCTGGCAGCACCAAGATCCTTCATATCAAATGCACCTGAAATTTTGGCTTTCAGCTCATTGATCATACTCTTAGTATTGCTAAAAAATAACATGTCATCAACATACAATGTAATGATCAGTATAGAATTATCAATACAATGAATTTAAACACAGTGATCCTCTTTGCTTCTATTAAAACCCAATTTCAACATAAATGAGTCAAACTTTTGATACCACATTTTGGGGGACTGTTTCAAACCATAAAGAGACCTCTTTAACCTGCAAACCCAATGTTCTTTCCCTTTTATCTCAAAACCTATAGGTTGTTGCATATAAATTTCTTCCTCAAGATCTCCATGCAAGAACATAGTCTTAACATCCATTTTCTCTATTTCCCAATCAAAAGCTACAACAATGGATAAAATAAATCTAATAGAAGCTAACTTAGCAACATGAGAGAAAATTTCAACAAAATCAACTCCCTCTCTCTTGGAGTAGCCCTTGGCTACCAGCCTAGCCTTGTACTTCTCCAATGAACTGTATGCTCCAAACTTCTTCTTGAAGACCCACTTGCAACCTATGGCATTTCTTCCTTTTGAAAACTGAACAAGATCCCATGTGTTACAAGAGTCTAAAGCCATCATCTTCTCTTGCATGGCTAACTGGCAAGACTCACTATCATCTGCATGAATAGATTCCATCCAGGATCTAGGTTCATCATCAGTACTCAATATAGCAAATACACAAAAAAAATTTGGTGGGCTATACATGTCAACTAGGTTCCGTTGTCTTGTGGATCTCCTCAAGGGTGGAGTAAGAGTCTCAACTTGTTCTTCTACATGATCTTCTGCACCAACTTCTTCTATTACAACAGATTCTTCCTCATTAGAACTACTAGAATCTTCTTCTTCTTCTTCACCCTCCAATCCATCATTGTGTTCTTCTTGAGGTGCATCTTCCTATTCTAAGTCAAAGTGCACTCTCTTCACCTTCTCTTTCTCTTTTGGCTGCTCAGGTTCATAAATAGTTCTAAGTTCCCTAAAATAGCATCTCTAGAGAAAAAAAAAATTCTGGTTAGAGGATCCCAAAGCTTATAACCTTTAAAATTCTCACTATATCCAATGAAGATACATTTATGTGCTTTTAGATCCAACTTAGGTTGCTTTTTTGTAAGCACATGAACAAAATCTTCATAGCCAAAAACCCTTAAATATGAAACAAAAGGTTTCTTACCTATCGACACTTCGTAAGGTGTCAAATCAAGAGCCTTACAAGGAGTTCTATTAATCAAGTAACAAGAGGTACACACAAACTCTACCCAAAAGTATTTCTCCAACTGTGAATCACTCAACATACTTTTTGCTCTTTCCATGATTGTTCGGTTCATCCTTTCTACAACACCATTATGTTGTGGTGTAAATGGAGTTGTCTTTTGTCTGATTATACCTACATACTTACAAAACTCATCAAATTCCTTAGAGAAATATTCCCCTCCATTGTTAGATCTTAATATTTTTATCTTTAATCTCGATTGGTTTTCAATTAAGACTTTAAAATTCTTAAACTTAGTGAAAACTTCAAATTTGTGTTTCATAAAATAAATCCATGTAAATCTAGATACATCATCAATGAGGTGACAAAATAATGAGATTTTCTGATAGAGTCATTATCCATAGGTCCAAATACATCTGAATGAATAATCTCTAACTTCTCTTTTTCTCTATTGCTTCCTAAAGGAAATGATGTTCTATTTTATTTTCCAAACACACAATGCTCACATAAATCAAAGTGCTAATCAGAATAAGAAAAAACATCCAACAATTTTTAATTATAATAGTTTTCAAAAAATTATTACTTGTGTGTTCCAATCTACAGTGCCACAACATACAAGTGTTTTCAGAAGCCTCAAAAATATAAGAGGAATTACAAACTGTAGTGACATCTAGCCTAAACAAAGTTCCCAATCTCTTCCCCTTCACTACCACTAGGTTTCCTCTCACCAATCTGCAACCATGCTTATCAAATGTTACATGCATTCCCAAATCATTCAACTTTGAAACTGAAATCAGATTTCTAGCTAATCCAAAAACATGCAAAACACTAGGGAGGGTTTTAATCCTCCCATCATTGAAACACAACAGTACCTTTCCTTTCCCAACTATCAGATATGTAGAGTTATCCCAAAGGTATACTTTACCTCCATCATACTCTGTGTATGTGGAAAACCATTTCTTATGTGGGGTCATATGAAACGAGCATCCTGAGTCAACCAACCAATGATCATTAAAAATAATATTGCATGCAGAAAGTAAAACATCTTCACCTACATTCGAGGACTTATCGGAAGTGGACTCCCACTGTTTCTTTGGTTTTTTGCACTCCTTTTTCACATGTCCCCTTTTACCACAATTCCACCACTTAACTTTGTTCTTCTTTCTAGGAGTTTTAGAATGGCCCTTTGACTTGTCTTTGGACCCCTTCTGATCTCATTTCAGTCCTCTTTCCTTAGACCTTCCCCTGACACCGAGAGCATCCTCTAAACTATCCGAACTCTTCTTCCTCAATTCATGTGCCAGCAAAACTGCAACAAGAGCATCCAACTTCGGATCTGCAAGGTTAGCAGTGATAGCAAAGATAACATTCTCCCAAGACTTAGGTAAAGACCAAAGAAGTAAGATACACATATCTTCCTTAGTAACTTCAACACATACAGATATGAGCTGACTAAACAAAAAACTAAATGAATTTAAATGCTCTACAACCAATTCATCTTCTTTCATTTTCATAGAAAATAGTTTACACTCCAAGTAAAGTTTGTTTACCATATGTAGACACCCTAAAAATGACCAACTTGTCATGCTACTTGCATTGCATAATCTGTCTAATCACCTGCATTGCAAACGTTAATTAAATAATCTAATTATTTAATTAATTATCATCAAATTCTTCTAAATCTCCTAAATTCAACATTAATTAAATAAATCCTCTTTATTTAATTAATTAAATCAAATTCCTCTATATTCTTCCACAATTAAATAATCTTATTTATTTAATTAGATCATTATCTTCTTTCCAAAAATCAAATCCACATTAATTAAATATATCCAATTATTTAATTAATTCAACAAATTCCCTCTTATCTAAAATTAAATAATTCTTAATTATTTAATTAAATCAAATTTGTTCTTCCAAAATCATGCACAACAATTAAATAAATTTATTTATTTAATTTGCTTTTAAATCTTCTAAATTAAATAATTCCAAATATTTAATTATTTCTTCCAAAATATCTTCTCTAAATTTAAATAAATCAATTATTTATTTAAATTGCTTTTTCTTCTAATTTGAGTTATCTCTAAAATAACTCAAGTTTTTTTGCTCATCAATTAAATATTTCTATATTTAATAAAGCAAAATATCTTCTTTTCTCATGCAAATCTCTTCTTCTTGTTTTAAATCACTTAACTGATTGCTTTATTCTTTTAATTGATTTATCTCTTCAGTTAACTTATTCTTCTATTCTTGATAACTCCTCTCATGCAAAAGCAAGCAAGACACATGTCTTCTTCTCATTCGTTGCACATTCCTCAACTTATCTCCTCCATTGATTCTTTTGAATTATCTGGACCGTTGATTGATTTTCCTTGAAATCTATATAAACCCCCCTCATCTCCTACATTGAGCCTCTCTCTTTGATCGTATTCTTAGGCATACTTAACAGAGTTTCGAGCATACACAACGCGTCGATTGAGCACTATAACGATCTTTTGACATTGATCTCTTGAGCATACTTGCATGTTGCAGCCATGGCTTTGCAACTACATTGAGCAATCCACATATCTCCAAAAGGGAACAATACAGGTTTTGGTAAGAGCTTTCATTTGTCTTTGATTTGTGATTTATGGCTTTTACTTAGATTCATTTCCTTTATGTTATTGGGTTCTTTGGTTTTATTTAGTTTAGATTTAATCCATTTTTCCATATACACATTCTGGCACGCCCGATGGGACCCACTAATCCCTTTGTTTCTTTGAGAAATTTATTTTTTTTGAAGTCACAGTACGGCACAGCGCAGACGATATTGCACAACGCGTCTGGTAGTATCTCTAAGCACTCTTGCAGGAACAGTTTAGCGCTACTAGCGGTACGGCTGCGCTTCTGGCTGCATAGAGCAGCACTTTCGGTGACACAGAGAAGCGCTATTGGTGGCCTTGTTAAGCGCTTCTGGTTAAAATTAGGTTTTGACTTTATTCACGGTGCTTTTGCAGGGTTTTTCTCATTTTAGATTTGTGATTTTGTTTGCACAAGCTGTTGTATTTGTCTTCCAAACCTGATTTTTGATATCTCCTAAGCTGATTTATTTAGGAGTATCCTTAAGTTCTGCTAATCTATTGTGTTGACCCATTTTCTGAGTTTTCCAGATTTCACGACCCAGATCTATCAGATATCATTGCCCAGACAGTAGATCCACCATGAAAAGTCATTTTTGCCTGGTTATTTTGATAAAAACTAATATTTTCTGTATCTGAGATAGGACAGCGCTTTTGGCTACACAGTATCACGCTTTCAGTTACACAGTGACGCGCTCCTGGATATTTTACAGCGCTTTTGTTATTATCGTTGCACGCTTTTGGTATTTATCGCAGCGCCTTTGGAATCACAGTACAGCGCTTCTGGTTATTGTTCAACGCTGCTGGTAATATTCTGTTGCGCTTCTCGTCTGTCTTAAAGCACTTTTGGTTTACAGTGAATCGCTTCTGGTAAGACAGTAACACGCTTTTGGTTCAAGTTGATTTGTTTTTTGCTAACTTGTGAAATTTTTGGTGGAACTAACTCACTTGTTGCAGCTTCTTATTACTCACACAGAGCCAATAGGTGTTTTCTTAATATGTTCATGCAGGACAAGCATTGAAGACCTCTTTTGATTTATCTCACTAAGTCTTCGAAACACATTGCATGCTTAAAAGGATAATTGAACAAATCTTTTCTTGCAATCTAAGTCTTAGGAACATACTGATTTTCTTAAGGGACAATGGACATGTATGAACAAACACCTCAATTTTCTAAAGGACAATGGACATGAATGCCAAACACTTCATTTCATAAGGGACAATTTACAACTACAATCGTGTGTGTGCATAGCTTAGTTGCACCTTATTTTTCTTATAACGGGACAATTGAACCTTTGTGTGACGTGCTTGCTTTTACTTTTTTTGTACTTCCTTTAGAAGGGCCTGCTTTTGGATTGTGATTCATCCAAAAGGGACGACCCTAAGCGGAGTTTTCCTTTGAACCGCTATATAAGAGGGATAAGGCGAAAGCCAAGTCCTAACCGACGTCAGCCTTACCTTGTGGTGCCAAACTGAAAAGAGGTGTACTAGCTCTTTGTGGAAATGATTTTCACATTGAGCAAAGTGTTTGAAACTCTTAGTAGGATTGGTTAAAGCTTTTAGTAGCTTGTCGCATTGCTCGTAAGGCATTGGTCCCTCAAAGTCACTAAGAACCAAATTAGATAGAGACTACCCGACCTACCTCCGAACATTGCGGTAATCATCAGTCCAAGGGAAATCGATTTAAACCCTTAAGATACTCACCATTGGCTCCCTTGAGAAGAGATAGTATTCCCTTGGACATAAAGCTCTTGTGACCTACTTGAGCTTTCCAAGGGGAGGGTGAGATATCCCTACCTATTGTCTCTCGCAAAGATACTAAATATCTGACACCTTTATGGAATGATATTTTTATCGACGGAGTATTAAGCTGTGAGCTGATCTACTACAATGAAACCTTGTCTCTAGGGATGAAAAGTGCTTGTTATTGATTGCAACTGTATTAGACCTATGGAAACATTGGGCTTGTTTGGAGCCTTGAACATACACTATCTGTTGTGTCAGTCCTTGTGCCTTTTTTGACCACTTGTTTGCTGTGTTTTCTCTTGCCAAACCAATCCAATCAGAAACAGAAAAAATCTTGCTTTTGAAAAACATCAGACACTACTTCAGCGCCCCTGGTATTACAGCAGCTCGCCTTTGGTAATACAGTAGATCACCTTTGGTCAGCAGTAACCCGCCTCTGGCAAAACTCTACTTCAGCGCCCTCGGTATAACAGTAGCTCACTTTTGGTCACTGTAGCTCGCCTTTGGCATAGTAGTAACTCGCTATTGGCAGCTTAGTCCATCGCCTCTAGCCCACAGTATCACACTTTTGGTAGCACAGTCCTGCACCTCTGGTCAAACATTATAGCGCTTTTGGTCTAGTACTTTGTGCATCAGAGTTTGTCCGTTTCTTCAAAGCATCTCACAGATTCCCAGCATTACATTGTGTCCTAAGCATATCCCATGGTCACCACTAGGCTACAACAAACTATGAAGTCTAGGCAAGTTGTCCCTAAGAAGCACAAGTCACCCCCTCGCACACCACAATCAGGTCGTCTCAACATTACTCCCAAGGTGACTCCTAGTACACCCGCGGCAAAACCAATCAGCTCTCCAAACATGCCACACATAGATGAACCAAGCAATCCTCATGAGGATAGAACACCTTTGCTAAATGCACCGCAGTATACCATAGGCTTGCCTCCAGATTTTGTCCCACAAGGTTATATTGTAGATCAAACCCCATCTCAAGAAGAGCGACACTTTGAAATAGGTCAATCCTCTCAAGAAGATGGGCAAGATCTTGATGAATTTATACAAGATCCTAGAGCTATAGCTGCCTTTGATAAAATCCTTAGTGAGAACTAGGATCATTTCTTTCGCTTGCTTGCAAAACAAGGCGCCAAGTTACCTCAAGATTTTGATGTGTCCACTCTCAAGGAGAGCAACAACACCCAAGAAACCATACAAGTGGTGCAAACCATGTCCACGGTGACTACGCCCCTACCTACTCAAGGCTCGCAATATAGGAATCCCCTTTTCTAAAATCCAACAGAGGAGAGGCCCATATCACCACTTTTGACTCCTATGGAGATCTATCATAACCAACAAGAATCTCTCCAACGTCAAGCAGAGTTAGCTAAGCAAGCCACCTTAGCTCGATCAAATGTGCAACCACCTCCTAAAGTGTCCATCCCAAGCGCAAGCGGAATCTTGGTTACCCCATCACGCGTAGGTTTCCCACCTAATTACAATCCAGGGAACACTTATGTAGCCATGCAACAAGGGTCTCAACAAATGCCACCTCCTATATCATCACACCTGCATGTCTCTCAACCAATTGGAGTCACGCAGCCCCAACCACAACATTCTTCTACTCTCATCCTCAAGCAACCCCAACCATCGCAAATCACTTCTACCTATGTTCCTCCACCACAACATTCTTCTACTCTCATCTTCACTCAACCCCCACCATCGCAAATCACTTCTACCTATGTTCCTCCTCCACAACGTTCATCCACGCTCAACTTCTTTCATACATTGCCTAGCCACTCTCAACATTCCCAACATCAGGTTTCCCAAAGCTATGTGCCACCATCACAACCTAATCACATGCACTTTAGCTTTCCTCCCCCCAATACTTTTCTTCAACCATCACAAAGCCAACATTCTTACCTAGCGCCACCTCCACCTCTCCCTAATCAAGGCCTCCAATTCCAACCCAATCTGAACCAATCATACAATCCATACAATCCCAATCAATCTTACGACCCTTACAATACCAGTACACATGGCTTACAATATAATCTTCCATATGGGCAACACCAACCGCTTTTTGGACAACAGGAGATGTTACCAACCCCTCCCACGACTATGGAACTAAAGATTGCGGAGGTGCAACAACAGCTATCTGATCTTACATTTGGCCACACCAAAAAGACCTTCTCGTTAGAGGAAGTGTGCCCTTATCCTTTTGATCAGTCATTACCAATGATCCCTTTTCCTCAAAATTTCACTATTCCAAAGTTCGATAAGTACAAAGGAAAAGGTGACCCAAAAGACCATCTTAGGTAATTCTATCTTGCTTGCTTCGAGGTCTCTCACAACGACACAATCTTATGCGTCTTTTTCCTCGCAGTCTTGGAGGTCAAGCAATAGAATGGTTCTCACACTTACCTACGGGTATCAAGTCTTTCAACGAGCTAGCAGAAAAGTTTGCCACCCATTTTTCTTACAACGCAGAGCATGAGATTTCCATGATGGACCTATGCAACAATAAATAGAAAAATGGTGAAACTTTCATTTCTTTCCTCCAACGATGGAGACAAATGGCTAGTAAATTCCCTTTCAAGATTCTAGAGAAACAGCTTGTTAGCATATTTGTGCAGAACCTCAACCAAGACTTAGGTTTCCATTTGCAAATTCTTAGTGCTACAACCTTCGATGAAATCACATACAAGGGTATCAACATTGAGAAGGCCCTCATTGCTAAGGGTGTGGTCAAAATATTTAAAGAGACAAAAGATAGCTCTTCTCATCAACAATCGAACGATAAACCCAAATATTGGAACAAGAACAAAAACGTGGTCAATGATGGAGTGGTCGATACTAAGCATGTCCAAACGTTGCAAACACCGCTGCAACTCTCCAAACCAAGTCAAGCTCCACCCCAACAACAGCAGCAACAAAGGCATCCTTATCCCAACCAACAGCAACGACAACAAGAGCGGCCCCAACAAGATTACCCTCCGCGACGCCAATTTACTCCTTTGGGAGTGCCCATCGAATCGGTCTTACAACAAGCTTTGCAGAAAGGGCTCATCACCATACCTGATGCTCCTTATGGAGAACCTGTCTACAAAACTGCACATTACAGAGACAATGAGTATTGTGAGTTCCATAGGAGCAAAGGTCATCGAACTGCATCTTGCATGAAGCTTAAACACCTCATCCAAAACCTCATCGACGGTAATCAAATCACTTTTGAGAATGAATCACCAGTGCAACACACGAACAAGGATCTCGATATGTACAAGGAACCATTCCCTCATCATGGTCCACCTCCTCCTCAGGATAGAGGTAAAGGTATCAATCACGCTTCCACGTCTTTCGATTCCATTGTAGGTTGTTTTAAAGAGAGTCGAGTGTCTACCCTCACCATTAAAGGCAAATCTATGGATTGTGCTGTTACTACTCGTCGGGGTCATGTCACCATCCATGCACCTACACCTAGGCTTCCGGTTCAGTCTGATTATAATCTTGTCGAACATCTAGGGAAAACACCAGCACAGATCTCTATTTTGGACCTTCTACGGTCATCACCTGCACATAGAGTGGTGCTAGAAAAAGCCCTCCAGGAGTCTTCCGTTCCTAACAACATCGCGGTCGTAGATTTTCGAGCTATAGTAGGTAACATTGCTTCGCCCTACAATGTGGTCTTCTCTGAGAAAGACCTCCCCTCTCACGATCCGTGTCACAATGACGCCCTGCATATTGAAGTGCTCATACATAAGCGCAAAATCAAATGTATACTCATAGATGGGGGTGCTGGTCTCAACATCTATTCTTTAAAGTTACTAAAGCAATTGGGATACTCTGAGGATCACATCAACACTAATCATAGTATTACAATCAAGGGGTATGATGATGCAGAACACCGTTTAGAAGGTGTTATTCACTTGCCTATACAGTTGGGCCCAGTCATGCTTGAAACCAAGTGTCAAGTTCTTGATATTGAGCTGCCTTACAACATTATTCTGGGCCACCCATGGATCCATGCCATGAAAGCTGTTCCCTCCACGTACCATCAGTCCCTCAAGTTCCCATACAATGGTATGGAGATCACCATCCCAGGAGATCCTAATCCTTTTGAATTTTGCCGTGTCTTGCAAGGAAGCTATAAGAATTGCAACCAAGTGCCTAAAAATGACAAAGCCCTTGAATCCCCTCTCTATGTTGACCCTGAAACTCTCACGCAAGCCTCTACAAGTGAGCCTACACCCCTCCCCAAAATCACAGCACTCATCCGAGATATAGGCTTTGGCACTTATGATATCTCTGAATCTTGTTGTGTAGGGCAGATGCCTTTATCTCCAAAATCTTACAGCAAACCACCCATTGCCAAGGTAACCAAAAAAGCAGCTATTCCTCCCCCAACATTCCTAACCCAATTCCAACATGGACGGTTATTGGAAGAGGAAACTATTGAGGACATCTCTTCTTGGCTCTACAAGGAGAAAGAACTAGTCACGATACCAGTCAAGCAATATGGCAATGGCTTAAGGATAGTGAAAAACATGGGCTATAAAGGCAAAGGTGGCCTTGGGAAACAGAATCAAGGCACTATGGAGCCCATTGTGGTAACAAAGAAGCTAGACAAGAAAGGATTAGGATTTGGTAAGAAGGTACCACGCGCCTCAGACATCGAGTATATCCTCGACGAGGTAGCTGACACTTTTCCCGCCAATACGACATCTGCAGAGGATATCATCGATGACTCTTCCCTCCACATCACCAATCTATTTGCAGAATCCTCCATTTTTACACTATCCTCCGTATCCTTAACTTCCACCACCAGCACCCAGAATGTCACGCTTGTCTACCTTGAACTTATCGATTGGGACCACCAAGGGGCCCCCGTTATAGATGTATTTCAGAATGACGAAGCTCTAGCTGAGTTCATGGGACTTCGGGAAGGTATCCCTCTTGGCGATCACAAGGTAGGTTTTGTAATGGAACTAGAGCCCACGGCTTATTTTGGTGAGAATGCCAAATCCTCCAGTCGCAAAAGTACAAATAAAGAAAGATCTCTAGGTGAAAACCACACTGTGGCACCTCCTGATCATAAAATAGTAAAAATAAAGGACGTATCCAAAGGTGAAAACCCAACTGTGGCACCTGAGGATGGAGGATTTGACCTTCCCTTACCATCTAAGTACCAAGAGAAATTAGCTCTCTTAGTGGAAGATTCTACAGAAATAAATCTTGGCACAGAATAGAATCCAAAGACCACATTCCTAGCGGCATCATTATCTGACACAGAGCACAGAAATCTTAACAACTTCTTCTTGCAACGAACCATCAACTTTGCATGGACCTATGCAGATATGCCAGGGCTAGACCCTAAGCTAGTAGTTCATTATCTCACAGTTGATCCCAAGGTGAAACCAGTCAAACAGAAGTTGAGAAAAATGCATCCACAGATAGCTCTCTTGGTGAAAGTGGAAGTACAAAAACTATTAGATGCAAAGTTCATACGACCTATTGACTATTCAGATTGGGTCTCAAACATTGCACCTGTGTCTAAACCTAATGGGCGCATCTGCATGTGTAATGATTTCAGAGATCTCAATAAGGCATGTCCTAAAGATGACTTTCCACTACCAAACATTGACATTATAGTGGACTTGACAGCAAGTCATGAGATGCTTTCTCTCATGGACGGATTCTTAGGTTACAATCAGATAAGGATAGCTGAAGAAGACCAACATAAAACAACCTTTACTTGTCCTTGGGGCAATTATTGTTGGTGTGTCATGCCGTTTGGTCTCAAGAATGCAGGAGCAACCTATCAGCGAGCAATGACAGTGATATTTCATGACCTCTTTCATCACATTATGGAAGACTATGTTGATGATATACTGGCTAAATCTTCTCAGGCGGATCACATACAGGTCCTAGGACAGATCTTTGACAGGCTTGAAAAATACCAAGTCAGACTCAATCCAAAGAAGTGTGTATTCGGTGTAACATCAGGGAAGCTATTGGGATACATCGTATCTCGTAGAGGCATCGAAGTAGATCCAGCGAAAGTAAAGGCTATAGTGGAGATGCCTCCACCAAAGAACCTAAAAGCATTAAGGAGCCTCTAGGGAAGGTTACAGTCCATCAGGTGTTTTATATCATAGCTAGCAGATAAATGTCAACCCTTTCAACACTTGCTTCCAAAGGATGTTTTATTTCGATGGGACAATAAGTGTCAGGCAGCGTTTGATCAACTTAAAGAATATCTAGCCACACCTCCTGTATTGGTTCCACCAGTTGCGGACAAACCTTTGATATTGTACATCTCCACTACAAATTCAGCCCTAGGGGCTCTGCTAGCACAGAATGATGACACAGGAAAGGAGCATGCAATTTATTACATCAGTAGAACCTTGGTGGGATATGAGCTCAATTATTCACCAATGGAAAGGGCTTGTTTAGCAGTAGTGTTCGCCTCCCAAAAGTTGCGGCATTACATGTTGAACCAACACACAAATCTGATAGCCAAGATTGATCCCTTGAAGTATCTACTAGCAAAAGCAGCTCTCATAGGCAGACTAGCTAAATGGGTTATGATCCTTAGTGAGTTTGACATTGAATACACAGATCGTAAGGCAATCAAAGGACAAGCCCTCGCGGATCAACTAGCAGAAGCACCTATGAAAGATACACATCCTATGGTAGCAGACTTTCCTGATGAGAATCTCTTCACTCTTTCCAACTCCATAATGTGGAAGTTGTACTTTGACGGTTCTTACACACAGCATGGATCAGGAGCCGGCATCTTATTTGTTACACCTTAGAATGACTACATTCCAAAGTCATATCGGCTAGCATTCCCTTGCACCAACAACATAGCCGAGTATGAAGCACTCCTTATAGGTCTCAACATAGCAGTTCAATGGGACATTACAGAATTACAAGTATATGGAGACTCACAGCTAGTCATCCGCCAAGTCATGGATGAATACCAAACAAAGGATGAAAAGTTGGTCCCCTACAAACAACTAGTGGATGCCTACAAACCACATTTTTCTAGCATCACATTTGAGCAAATTCCAAGAGAACATAATAAAGCTGCGGATTCTATGGCTTCTGTAGGGTCACTGATTGATATGCCTGCTAATACACAGAAGTGTGAATTCTTGATCGAGCAATTGTTGATACCAGCCGTCGATGTTCCTGTTACTGAAATCATCTGCGAACTTGTTGGTCCCAATTCCCCGTGGTACGAAGATATCTATGAATACCTCAAGAACAATACCTTTCCCCCTGACCTATCATCCACCCAACGCAAAACCTTTATCCGTCGATCCTCTCGTTACATCATTCTGGGTGATACACTATATCGCCGGAGTCTCAATGGTATCCTCTTACGATGTCTTAACATGGAAGAGGCCGAAGCTACCTTACGAGACATACACGAAGGTGTCTGTGGCGCGCATTCTACCGGTCCTAATCTTGCTAAGAAGATACTCAGAACAGGTTATTACTGGCCTACAATAGAGCAAGATGCTGCATAATTTGCTAAGAAGTGTACAATGTCAGCAGCATGGAGATTTGATTCACGCACCAGCTCATGAGTTACAACCTGTGACAACTCCATGGCCTTTTTCTCAATGGGGTCTCGACCTCGTAGGACAAATCCACCCTTCCTCCTCCAATGGCCACAAGTTTATCATTACTGCCACTGAGTATTTCACGAAGTGGGTGGAAGCCATTCCTATGACCTATATCACCGGTAAGCAAATAGCCAAGTTCATCCAAAACTATCTCATATGCCGGTATGGTATTCCCTATGCCATTGTCACCGATAATGGGAGACCATTCAAGAACCAAGATGTTCGTGCCTTATGCATACAATACAATATCCAACATCACTTTTCAACTCCCTACTATCCACAGAGTAACGGCCAAGCTGAGGCTTCCAATAAGACCATTCTCAAAATCCTCAAGAAAATAGTCAATGAAGCTGGTCATGATTGGCACTTGCAACTCAATCCCGCCCTATGGGCCTATCACACTAGTATCAGAACACCAACTGGTGCCACACCATATGCCTTGGTCTTTGGCTCTGAAGCCATCCTACCTATAGAGGTCGAGATCCCATCCCTCAGAGTATCCATGCAGGACCTGATCGGCGGAGATGAGTATCGCACTTCCAGATTAGCTGAGCTTGAACTACTAGATGAGAGGCGCCTTGCCGCACTTAATCATCTCCATGTTTATCAAAACCGCCTCCGGCGTAATTACAACAAAAAGATCAAAGAAAGACGGTTTCAAGTTGGTGATCTTGTACTTAAGGAGAATCAGAGAAATCAAGCAGATCGAGAGAAGAAGGGTAAGTTTGAGCCTAACTGGTTAGGTCCCTTCATTGTGACAGCAGCATATGGATCAGGAGCTTATACTTTAGCTACACCTAATGGCACTCCTCTAGATGAGCCACT
This sequence comes from Cunninghamia lanceolata, assembly GCA_027924645.1. Classification (NCBI taxonomy): domain Eukaryota; kingdom Viridiplantae; phylum Streptophyta; class Pinopsida; order Cupressales; family Cupressaceae; genus Cunninghamia; species Cunninghamia lanceolata. The sequence continues at coordinate 438,939 of BSBN01001957.1, forward strand.
TAATAGTGTCCATCTCAAGAAGTTCTATGCCTGATCCTTAGAGTATTCCAAAAAAAAAAAAGAAAAAAAAAATCCGTCCTCTGGTGAAAACCTGGCAAACAGGCGCCTTGGATAAGTACCATAGTGAAAACCTGGCAAACAGGCGCTATGCGTAGAGTATGCATCCATCGTCTATCGAGTCCTGTCCGCTCCTTGCCCAGTTCGCAACGTGCTTCATCCATCCATCCATAATAAAACCATTGACTTTGTTTGCATTTCCATCTCCCTACCTAGTATAGCTTGGAAATTTGTCAGTGTCCCTCATCGTCATCCCACGTCTTGATCTGTGTCTACAGTTAACACTGTCTTGTCCTAGGTCAAGTCTTTCTGTGTCTTCTTCAGCAGTCACCCCTACAGTTTCCTCTACCAGAATGGGGGCAACTCTTTCCTTAGCTTCAGTCTAGGATTGGTTCCTTGTTCGTGGTTCGCAACGCATACTTCAATCTTGTCTCATTGCCACAGCTAACACCCTTTAACGGACACAGAGTTCCTACGATAAGGCTGTTATCTTCTCAACACTTTTTCCCACATCATCACACTAACCAGAACTACATATCATCTCTTCTCAATCTTAAGGTACCTTGATCCCATGGATATGGGTATGTAGGCAGTCTAGAATACGAAGGAAGTATCCAGTACTCAGGTACATAAGATCCCCTCCTTTCACCTTGGCCCCGTTCATCACTCTATCCAGAACTACATATTTATCACGTTCATCTTCCATCGTAAGTGTGCCTTGATCCCGTGGACACAGGGTATGTAGGCAGTCTAGAATATGAAGGATGTATCCAGTACTCAGGCACACACGATCCACCATTCTCCACCCATTTCAACCCATTAGCACTGTCACCCTTCTAGTCTTCCGATTGTCAAAATCCATTCGCCTCGACTTGACTAACTCACGCAGCAAGCTAGCACACCCGTTCCAAGCAATAGTCCTTCGCAAACCTGAAGCAAAGAGGCCTACTTCCAGAGTCATCTACTGTCTTGCATACCGATTGCCAACATCAGCTAAGTACCGCTTAACCAAAGCCCTAGATCCACAAGCCTGTCTTCTGCGAAGTGTTCCATTGTCGAGACCAACACACGCATCTCCTATGACATGTGGCATTTCCTGCAGCAAGATATTGTCTTTTTAGGTAGATAGCCCCCTTTAACGGACATAGAGCTCCTACGATAAGGCTGTTATCTTTCCTATCCATTCTATCCTGAGCAACCTCTTTGGCAAGAGAATATGTTGGCTGTATGTTTACTTTGTAAGTCAGTCAATTTGTGTTATGGTTTATCTTTTGTTCCCTATTCCCATACCTATTCAAAGCTACCTTGATTTATCTATAATCTTGGTATGTTGCGATGCAGTACGGATTGGGGGCATAGTCATTGCTTTCTGTGTGCCGTGTTTGAGGAATGATCTCTAGCATCTTTCTTAGCATTCTATTTATCTTGTGTGTGTTACTCCCTAGCATCTTACATATTAATATTTCTTCTTGCATTTACATGTATTGAAGTTTATTTTATGTTCAAGACTATGGCTTATTCGCATATTCCAACAAGGTTATATTATGTCTAAGGGATCTAGGTTCAAACCGTTTGCTTGCAGAGTCAACATCCACGCACTCAGATATTACTACACCTTGGTCTTTTATACCCTAGTGGCGAACTATCCACGTGTTTTATCAAACTAAGGATTGCTCTTTATATACCAATGCGAAGCCATTGCAACAAGCTCATTCATCCATTTCCACATCCTTTATATCTCTTTCATTACAGTAGTCGATCAATAGTCTTCATCTCCTCCTGTTCTCCTCTCTGGTGCATATCTGTAAAACCCACATGTCAGATATCACTAGTCATCACATCTATATCATCATATATCTCTATCATCATACATCTATAAGCATCATATAAACCGCATATGTCATCACATGAATCCATAATCATACATACATATCATCACATCCATGACATCAAGGAATGGATAACACAAAAGCATGAACAGCTATGAGTCGAACAGATCATCATATATATATATATATCATGTAATGGCCATCATAATACAAAGTGTCTGTGTCTACATCAATAATACAAAAAATGTGTATACATCAAAATATACACCAATATAGTACATCAAGGCTAGCAAGAGCCCTCAAAATATACATCAGAATGCATGTAGGCATCTATCTAAAATGATACAATATGATACAATACAAATGAAAGTGCCCTAGTGGGTAGAGCTGCCCTCCTGCTGTGGCCCCTGGCCTCCCCCTGTGCTCGGTGGAGGTCCCCCTGAGGGTCCTCCTCCTCCCCCCGGCGGCAAAAGTGGTCCTCTGACTGAGGACAATGACTGCCCTGTCCTCCGGGATCCTGATGCCCCCGACCTGCTCCTGTCTCTATAGCTCGGTGCCTGCTGAGCTGCCAGCACTGCACCCACATATAGACCCCTGTAATACTCTGCCTCTCTGCCAACTGATACTAGCTCACCTTGCACTCGGATGAGCTCGCTGTACAAAGTCCTCTGATCGGCACCCAGCGCACGGCGTGCCTCCTCTCTCTCCCACCTCACTCTGAATAGTGTGGCCTCGGCTGTCAAATGCAGCTGCACCTCTGTGTCTCTCTCTCTCCTAGCTTGCGCTAGCTCATCTACATCTGCTGCTGGTGCGGCTGGCGGCTGGCAGCTGTGCCTGTGCCTGTGCCTGTAGCTGGGCCTGCAGCTGCCTGTATGCCTACACCTGTGCCTGTAGCTGCACCTGCACCTGTGCTAGGGCTGTCTGTGCTGCTGTGGCTACCTATGTCTGTGCCTGGGCTGTGGCCTCTGCCTGCCTCGCCTCGGCCCACGCTGCATCCCTATCTCTCCTGAGTCGTGCCATCCAGAGCTCTAAGCGAGTCCTCCGGGCTATCTCCTCCTACCGCAGTCTCTCTGCTCTTTGTAAGTCAGTCTCTACGACCGGGCCCACTGCCTCTGTCATCTCCACATCGGCCTGCTGACCGCTGCCCTCTCTGCCTGCCTACTAGCCCGCTGCCTGCTACCTAGCTGCACTGGCCTACCGCCTCATCCTAGCCTCTCCGCCAAGGACTAATACCTCTCCCACTGCCCCTACTACACCTGGTGTAGTCAATCTCATCGGCCTGTGTGTCTGCCAGTACTGATCATAGTCTGGCAGTGTCCCTGGGTCTGCTAGCCCAGAGTCCCAATCCCATCTCACGGGGATAAGTCCCTGCACCTCTGCTAATGCTGTCGCCACTGGGATCACTGCGTTCCAGTCTCCAGTCTCTCTCCGCGTCCTGGCATGTGTGGCCTCCCCCACTGGTAGCCCCTGTGGTAGGCCAAACTGTCTAAGTACCCACTCGGGAAGATATCTCTCTATCATATCTATCCGTCTACCGAACAGATAGCGAGCCTGTCTATAGTACATGAGCTGCTCGTGCTCATCCGGCCACTCCTCGCATAGTAACTACGGCCTCCATATAAATATGTCCATCTCGTCAATCTGCCGCCTCCAGTAGCTGACAGATCCCATCCTCCGGTGTGTCATCACCCCATCATATAGAAACGCATACGGCTCCCCTCTGTCTCGGTGGCACTGCGCCATGGGTCAGATAACTGGAATGTGCTCCCATGCCCACACCTGTAATAGAGTCACCCCTGCTGAGAGGCTCCTGCCTCTCCTATATACGCAGTAATGCATATCATGATATAGCTGTCCCAGCACGCAGGGTCCCCACGTGTACTGTCTCCCATGAGTGAACATCCCCGATAGTACAGTCCCCCAACCTACTGATAATCCTCTAGATCTCCTGTCCGGGCACAGGAAGCCACCAATCAGTGATGCAACTATCCAACGGATCCTGTCACAGAGTCTCGGGACGTCTGCCCATCGGATCTCCACATCGTCTATCCACAGGTCGTCTGTACAGAAGACCTCCTCCAAGCCTGCCTCGCCCCGTGCCGGGTCGAAGTCCACTATCTCTCCATCTATTCGAATCCTTAGGATGCGGTATACGTCCTCCAGTGTCATTGTAGCCTCCCTCGTCGGAAAGTGGAATGATGAAGTCTCACTGTGGTATCTCTCCACGACTGCTGTCACTAGGGCGAGATTCGCCCTAATGTGTGTCAGGTGTGCCACATGCCATAGCCCTGCATGCTCCAAGAATGCATCCTCCTCCCATGTCAACTAAACAACCTCATGTACAATCATGTGGTGTCGCTCCCGCGACATCAGTGGCGGCAAAATCCTCTGCATCCATAACAAATCACGTGTCAGTTCTTCCATAACCAAATCCTCATAATCCTATCTACCCCTGGGCTCTGCTATGTAACCCCCAACCATCCCTTTTCCCTCTTGTCAGCTAGGCTAGGCATCTCTCTTCTAAGTCACCCTTCATTCTACTTAAAGCCCTAATTTTCTTCTATTCAAAACAAAAGCGCTGTGTTTATACAAAAGCGCTGCCCCTCCCTGCCAACCGCGCTTCATGGTCTAACCATCCGTGATGCGGTTTTTCTGCCAACCGCGCCTTGTTTTCCACAAGCGCTGCACCCACATGCCAACAGCGCCGCTCTGTTTTACCAGAGGCGCTTCATTTTTTCCTCTACCCACCATTTGCGTTGTCCTACCCTGGCAACTGCGCTACACTGCCTAGCCATATGCGCTGCGGGATTTTGCATATGCGCTGCGACGCAGACCCCAACTACCACAAGCGACTTGGTTTTACCAGTAGTACTGCAGCCGCTTACCAAACACGCTGTGGCGCACCAAAAGCGCGCCAGCCAACTACCACCCGCGCTGCAGAGACTTAAGGCGCTTTTGGCTCAAATGGCTAACCTCTACCTACACCTAGCCCTAATCTACCCCTAATCGACAAATTCAAAGGGGGTTTTTGATCACTTACCGCTGTCGGAGCTCCTGTTGGCCTCCCGTAGGTCCGCACCAGCTCCGCCCGATGTCTATGCACTGGAATCGACATCTCTCCGCGCTGTCTGCTCACCTCTCTCTCAACTAAGTTTAGAAACTCTTCTCTCTAAATTTAGAATCTCAATGGGTGCAAATGAGGATTGTGGTCCCCATGGGACCTATTTATAGTGTCCCCACCCTTAGTTTTCTTTCCCACCCCATTTTCTGCTTTTCTTCCCACCTGGTCGCGCACTCTTCTAGTCGAGCGTCAACACCTTTCCTCTGTCGCTTCCCTGTCTTCCCGCTCGAGGGGGCATACACTGGGGCAACTAGCTACACTAGGGCATAAAAATTATATCACCTCTTCAACAATTATTTTCTTTGAAGCAATGCTGCAAGCTGCATCGCATCAAAGAGGGGCAAAATGTAGACACCCTAAAAATGACCAACTTGTCATGCTACTTGCATTGCATAATCTATCTAATCACCTGTATTGCAAACGTTAATTAAATAATCTAATTATTTAATTAATTATCATCAAATTCTTCTAAATCTCCTAAATTCAACATTAATTAAATAAATCCTCTTTATTTAATTAATTAAATCAAATTCCTCTATATTCTTCCACAATTAAATAATCTTATTTATTTAATTAGATCATTATCTTCTTTCCAAAAATCAAATTCACATTAATTAAATATATCCAATTATTTAATTAATTCAACAAATTCCCTCTTATCTAAAATTAAATAATTCTTAATTATTTAATTAAATCAAATTTGTTCTTCCAAAATCATGCACAACAATTAAATAAATTTATTTATTTAATTTACTTTTAAATCTTCTAAATTAAATAATTCCAAATATTTAATTATTTCTTCCAAAATATCTTCTCTAAATTTAAATAAATCAATTATTTATTTAAATTACTTTTTCTTCTAATTTGAGTTATCTCTAAAATAACTCAAGCTTTTTTGCTCATCAATTAAATATTTCTATATTTAATAAAGCAAAATATCTTCTTTTCTCATGCAAATCTCTTCTTCTTGTTTTAAATCACTTAACTGATTGCTTTATTCTTTTAATTGATTTATCTCTTCAGTTAACTTATTCTTCTATTCTTGATAACTCCTCTCATGTAAAAGCAAGCAAGACACATGTCTTCTTCTCATTCGTTGCACATTCCTCAACTTATCTCCTCCATTGATTCTTCTGAATTATCTGGACCGTTGATTGATTTTCCTTGAAATCTATATAAACCCCCCTCATCTCCTACATTGAGCCTCTCTCTTCGATTGTATTCTTAGGCATACTTAACAGAGCTTCGAGCATACACAACGCGTCGATTGAGCACTATAACGATCTTTTGACATTGATCTCTTGAGCATACTTGCGTGTTGCAGCCATGGCTTTGCAACTACATTGAGCAATCCACATATCTCCAAAAGGGAACAATACAGGTTTTGGTAAGAGCTTTCATTTGTCTTTGATTTGTGATTTATGGCTTTTACTTAGATTCGTTTCCTTTATGTTATTGGGTTCTTTGGTTTTATTTAGTTTAGATTTAATCCATTTTTCCATATACACACCATACTCTTGGCTTCATAGATCTCACCCAAATGCTTCCACATGCTATGAACACTCTCTTCCTTCGTGAAATTCAACATGATAGAATCTACAAGACACAATCTAATTGTACCTCATGCCTTTTTATCTAGTCTATCCCACTCATCTTAAGAGACATTGTCAAGTTTATTCTCTTTTAGAACAACCAACCACTAGTTTCTTTCTTCTAGAAAATCCTCCATTTTAACTTCCATAGCTTGTTAGTGTGAATAGTGGTATTTCATATCTAGTTTGTTATTTACTAGCTATTTTTCCCTTTTTGTGTGAATAATTCATATTATTTAACTATTTATTTGTTAAATAACATTCACACACATATTCACATGTTAAGTTGACTTAGGAAGCATTCTAGTTGTTTCTAGATGTTGAGAGATGTCTCTAGTTGTTGATAGTTGTCATATAGTGGTCTTATACTATAGTTGTCACATGTCATATGATTAAAACACTTGTCACATGACTACAACATCTTAGCTCTCTCTCTTGCCTTTATAAGCAAGGTTTGTCATACCATATTGTAATGGGAGTGTAATGTTGTATTTACTCATTGATAGGAATACAATTCATTCTTGTCATATTGATCTTCTCTTTTATTTGTGCTTTCCATTAGGCTTCTAGATCTTGGGTGGCTATCTCCATAGCTAAATCTTACATGGTATCGGAGCTTGTAGATTACCTTTGGTTAGTCTATTGAGAGACCTTGAGTACAAATCATGGTGAATCTTGAAAAATTGAGTATGCTCTTCTCTTGCATCATATGATGACCTAGAGAATCAAAAAAATTTGATAGAAATACCAGAATTGGGAGGGCTTCCTTCTTGTGGCTTTATATTGTAGGTTTATTTTGGAGCATTTTGGGACAAATCTAAGGTCACCATTTCATCTAGAGTAGTTGAGATAGTTGAAATCGCCTTTTGTTTCATCAAGATCGGACATCGGAGGCCAAATCTATGAGGGTTTGAAGTTGGGAGGTGCACGTGAGATCCAGTAGGTACCTAATCCTTTGAAGCAATTTGGGTCAAATTTGACTCTACCATCTTATTCAAGAGGCCCAAAAACCCCAAGATTGATTGTCAAATCATCAAAATCAGACAACTTTGCCCGAGGGCATCAGGAAAATTTTTACCCTCCTTCACCATCTGTACTGAATATTCCATAGAATATTGTCTACAGAAAATAAATGCCCAAGTACCTTTTCTTTTTCTGCAATTAAAAAATTAAAAAAATTATGTTTTTTAAAAAAGGAGAAATCATAGTTTTTTTATTATTTAAAAATTATTTTGAAAAATAAAAAAAATTTATTGAGGGTCCCTAATAGGGTACTACCTACGTAGGCCTGTCGAACCCCTGTACGACACTTGGTGCAACATTGAATCTATTTTAAAAAAGAAAAGAAATTTAAAAAAAATTGAAGCGCTTTAAGCACTGCACTGGGCGCCCTTTTAAACGGGCCGCAACCTGTAAAGGCTACAGACTTATTTTTAAGGAGCCCACAAGCCCTTAAAATAGGGTTGCGACCCCTATAAAGGGGTTCACCCCCATTCCAAAGGCTTTGGCTTGTTTGTTTTTTTTTAATATTTTTCAAACTTTACAAAATTTGCCCAGCGTCAGATCTGCAGTGTACGACTATGTTAGGTCATTTGGCCAATACATTTTTTTTATTATTTTATGTTAGATCTACCATATTTGATGTAAATTTAGTAGCTTCACCTTATTTGGTGGCTAGTTTGGTGCTCCGCCAAAGTTGGTAGGTTTTTTGGCAGCTCTGACAAATTTGACAGTTTTTTTTAGTGGCACCTCCAGATCTGGGAGCTCCAGATTTAGTTGGCAGTTTCCATATTTGGCAGAGCATCTAATTTATCTAGTGGATAGCTAAACTTGGAAGACCTCTATATTTAGCATAATTTTTTTTTTCTCCCCCATGTTTCAATGGCAGTTTTGATTTGACACTCAGACTTTGCAGGCCTCTATCTCAGGCATTCAGACTTTGATTTTGGTGAATTTTTTTTTGATTTGGATCAGAATTTCATAGGCTTCACAGTGGCATAGACAATTTTTTATTTTCATGTCTATATTTTCTAGAAATTGCAGATTTCCATCACTGTTGATGAGCAGTCCTTATTTTTAGAACTTTTGGGGCTCTGTTTGGGGTCATATGATAACATTTTCAGGTGAATTTTTTTTGAATGTGCATGGTTTTTTGAGTACTTCTTAGATTTATAATCAGTTTGGTCTAGTTTTGCTTAGAAGTTGTACTTTCAGTTATAGCCTATTTTTGGTATTTGCATGTACCAAAATCAAAAGACCGCTTAGCTATTTTGACTTATGAAAAATGTAATCACACTAATTATAAAGTGCCAAGATCATATTTTTCTGGTGGGATCATTGATTGAGTGAATTTGGGGGGGTGATCTTGCAGTGGTTGATTGCTTTCAGTTCTTGGTGTATACGCCTAAAAATGACACAAATCATCCTAAATAAATATTCTAAATATTTATTCCATTCTTCTATTAATTAAATAAATATTCTGAATTTATTTAATTAATTCACTAATCCATAACTAAATAAATTCCATTTATTTAATTAATATTCTTCTATTTGTCCTTCACAATTAAATAATCATAAATTATTTAATTAAGCCTAATTCCTCTATCCTAAGTTCTAAATTCAAAATTCCACATCACCTTTTCCACCTCACCTTGTCCACCTCATCAGGTTGCACATGTAATTAAATATATTTAATATTTAATTACCTTATTTTCCCTCACCCACATGGCCTATTTCTTCTCCAATCAGAGGTCAGTTAACCAATCAATCAAATCTGTTAACTAACCTGTCAATTGAGTCAAATCCTCAATCAATCCAGTCAGTTCCACAATCCACTCTTCTAACTGATCAATCAATTCTGTTAACAGATCAGTCAAGTCTGTTAACTCTCCAATCAGTTTTGTCACATCCCACCTTTCATGATGGAGCTGGGACACTTGGCACGTTTCCACTGGTTGCACATTCCTCAACCATCCTCAACCATTGATCTTCATCTCTTCTCTCAACTGTTGATTCCTATTCTTCCAAGTCTATAAATGAAGCTTCATCCCTCCATTCTAAGGATCTAGGCTTTTGACATCGTTACTCTGCAGAAATATCACCAGCACGCCTTTCGCACCCATTTGTCATCTACAAGCTTGAGATCACCATTGTTGCATTGGAGCTCACCTTCATTGCACATCACACCATAGCCATTCACCATCGACTTCCTCAAACAGCTTTAAAAGATTGCACTCTCTGAGGGCTCATCTCATCTGCGAAAGGACGATTTGTGATAGGCGAACAACAGAAGTTTCGAAACGGAAGAGGTTTGCTGTGTTTGTTCATTGCTTTGTTCATTTGAATCTTCTTTGTTTCTCTATTCTGTTGATGTTTGGGTCTTATTTAATTCATTTGATTGATTCGACATTTTACCCTCACATTTTTGGCGCCCACTGTGGGGCCGTTGCCCCTTTATTTCACCATTTTTGAGCTTTTTTGAAGGCAGGTTCCGTACAGGTCCCGCAGAGTCATGCACAGATTAGTTCAGCGCTTCTGTTCATTTTCACGGCACTTTTGAAGACTGTTACGGTGCTTCTGACAATCCTGCGCATCTGTGTATTCTTACTGCGCTTTTACAGACTGTTACGGCGCTTCTGAAAATCCTGCGCATCTGTGTATTCTTACTGCGCTTTTACAGACTGTTACGGCGCTTCTGTTATAACTGCGCATCTGTTGACTGTTACGGCGCTTCTAAAGATTGTTACTGTGCATACATTAAACTGCACATTTATTCATTTGAACGGCGCATACGTTCAAAACTACGGCGCATTCGTTAATGCTGCACTTCTGTTGATCACTTCTGCGCATCTGATCACTGAAGCTGCGCATTTGTAACTGGCTTAGGTTTTAGTACTTTTCTAGAGGATTTTGCTAACGCTAACCCTTTTGCAGGTGTTTGCTAGAGCGGTTTTGCAGGATAGGCTCAGGTTTAGTTACATGTAGTTGCATCTAACTAGCTCACATTTCGTTTTCTGGGAAAGAGTAAAATGGTTGTTCATTACAAATCTTCATCTAGTCTTAATTAGGGAGGAAGTAACCGGTTTATTTCATGCTTGCATTGCAAACAACTTCCAAGTTATTGCTATCTAAGATTTAAAATTGAACTCATCACTGATCTTGCAGTTAAAATGAACCATTGCTATATCGTGAGACCTGAATTTCAAAGTTAACAATCTCGTGCAACATGGATTTAAAATTGAACTCACAACTGCTTTCTAAAGTTAAAATGAACCATTGCTATATCGGGAGCCTGAATTTCAAAGTTAACAATCTCGTGCAACGTAGATTTAAAATTGAACCCACTACTGCTTTCTGGGATTTAAAACTAAACCACTGCAATATTGCTGAAATCACTTCAAAGTTTTGTTTGAGTAGATTAGCCCATTTAGTTTTTATCTTTTAACTAGGGTGGATTAGTCAGTGTATTCTGTGCTTGCGAATGACAATAGGCTTATGCTCTCGCCTCTTCTGGGTGATCAGAGTGCCAAACTTGTCATTCTATTTGTTTAACCTTAAGGAGGGGCCTGCCCTTGGATGCACGCTTGTCTAAGCGAGAACGACCCTGAGTGGTAACAGGCTAACGCCAAGCCCTACCGAGCCACTTAAAATAAATTGTGCTTGAGGTGAAAACTTCCTGCAATGAGTGCTGTTATGTTACACCAACGGCCAACCTCCCCCAAAACCCTCTCAGGCGTAACCCTTTGAGGCTGGGAGACTCCATAACGGAGAGTAGCGCCGCCGCACGTGTAACCACTTGAACGGTTGCCCGAATTAAATACCTCTTGTTTTAGTGGCCCAAATCCCTTATAATCCATTTCTCGCCTAGGATTTTGTGCTTGCTTTTGTCCAAAATAGAGTCGAAAAACTACAAAAACAATGGAAAACTACAGAACATTCTTTGTGCTTGCCGTGTTTTTTTGCTAAATTAATTCATAATATCAGATCAGGAAGACCTTTTCTAGCCAAAGAGTACCAAAAACAGAGGAAAAATCCCAAAAATTTGCAAAAAAATACCAGAACTGCGCATATACACTTTTCTGCTGTGCATACACAGCGACTTGCTGTGCTTTTGTACCGACTGGCTGCGCATATATACCTTTCTGCTGCGCATATACACTGTTCTGCTGCGCTTTTACAGCGACTTACCGCGCATATACACCAACTTGCTGCGCATTTACTTTTCTGCTGCGCATTTACACACTGTTACTGCGCATACGTGCTTCACCAGAGCCGCGCTTTTACAGCGACTTACGGCGCATTTACCCATTCTTGCTGCGCATCTGTTTCTGCGCATGTGTGATAGTGAGCATCTGCCCTATTTTTGAGAAATTTTCGTCAGCTGTTTAGAGTACCCATTTCAGCCTAGTTTCATTTTCTGAGGTCAGAATCAACCTTGCAGTCAATTTTCATCCATTTCACCCAAATCTCTCTCTTTCGTCGGTCGTCCCAGTCACCTTCTGTCCTAGTCACTCTTGACCCAACGTCATTCTATCCCATACCAATTCGACATAGGTCCTTCTTCGTTTCATTAGTGAATTCACGTAAGCCTAGTAGGTCACAGTACCTTTTGCTAGTAGTCTTGTTGAACGACTAAGCCCTACACAGTGAGACTGGTATCGACTACCCTTGCTAGTGGCTAGAGTCTTGTGTCAACCGTCTTACCTGAAGTCATTGAGCGAGAGAACCCTTTGTCCAAGTCTTGTCCTAGATACCCCATTCATTACAGTCTTAGTCGGCACCTTGCCAAAATTTCTAAATCTAGTCCACTTCATCCCACCCCACCTTGCATGGTTCTTACTCGATCCCAGTACAACAAGCTAATCGAAATGGCCAACTCATCCAATCACATCGCCCCACCACGCGATGATGATGAAGAAATTTCTCATGAAGAATTAGTGGTACACATGCAAGATAGCAAATTCCAACGCCTAGTGGAGAAAGTGCTCCTTGAGGACCCCACCAAATATTTCCATCATCTTGCTAGTCTCGGAATCAAACTCCCCGCAGACTTTGACATTAGCTCCATCAGGGAAAATGTAGACAATGAACGTGAGAAGGACACAAATGACACGGTCCCCCATACCAATGAGAGAGGAAAACAACCCATAGATCAAAATGCTCCTATGACAGATGTGAGACAACAAATTGAGAGTCTAAAGCTAGAAATCTCCAACCTTAAGATCGGCACAAGTTCCAAGAACTACTCCTTGGAAGATATAGCACCATACCCCTTTGACAGAAGTTTGGTCATGAAACCATTCCCCTATCAGTTCGAAATTCCGAAATTTGACAAATACAAAGGGAAGGGGGACCCTAGAGATCATATCAAGGAATTCACTGCAGCATGTTTAGAAGTAGCTCACAACGAGACCTACTTAATGAGACTGTTCCCAAGATCTTTAGGAGGTCAAGCTATGGAGTGGTTCTCGCGTCTCCCACCAGGAATCAAAACTTTTGATGAACTTGTCAATAAATTCATAACGCACTTCTCTTACAACATAGAACATGAAGTATCTATGCTAGACCTATGCAACACCAAACAAAAGAGTGGTGAGTCATTCGCCACCTTCTTACAACGATGGAGACAGCTAGCTAGTAAGCGTTCTTACGACATGCCTAAGAAGCAACTATTGGAAATGTTTGTCCACAATTTGAATCCCGATCTTAGCTATCAGATTCAGATACAATGCCCTACCTCATTCGCCAAAGTCATTGAAATGGGGCTATTCATTGAGAAAGCTATGATCGCTAAAGGAACTCTCAAGCTCTACAAGGACACACCTCCTTCCAATTACACAACTGATAAGTCAAAGTTTTGGACCAAGAACAAGAATGTGGTCAACGATGGAGTAGTGGATGCCAAGGCAGCAACCCCTAAACAACAACCCATATTCACTCTTAAGGAAGAAGCAAATAACGGTGTACTCAACAAGCCACCCCCTCGGGAACCTAGACCTTGGTTCAATTCAAATCCAAGGAGGAAATTCACACCGTTAGGAGAATCTCAAGAATCTGCCCTCAGGAAGTTGTTGGCTAACAATGAAATTTCTCTACCGCCAACAAGCGACTATGAGCCTATCGTCAAACCTCCCTATTGGAAGGACACAGACTACTACGAGTATCATCGAGGAAGGGGGCACACGACTAACAATTGTATCCGCCTCAAGAATGTCATACAAGATATACTGGATCAGAATCAGGGAGGGACACAACAGCACACCTCCAGTGAATCTCATGTGGCCTACCAGGATCCTCTTCTAAACCACAACCGGCCGTATAACAATAATCGCAACAATGGCCACAACAACAACGATGGTCACAACGGCAACAACTCCAATGGCCATAACAATAATGACCACAATCGCAACAGGCCAAACCAGAACAGTGGGTCGAGTAATGCTAACTATGCAAGCGTTCCCTTTGAGTACACCATTAACTGCATTTCTGAGCATGTTCCGCAAGTCAACGTCATATCCCCCACCCAACAACCAGAACCTAACAGAACTGGTTGTAGTATAATTACCTGCAGTGGTAGAGTCACGATCAACACCACTCCTCCAAGGTCGTCACCATCTCCGTCCAACTCCCGTCCATATAATGTCATCGACCAATTGCAAAAAACTCCAGCTCACATTTCTATATTGGAGCTCTTGCGTCTATCTCCTTCTCATAAGGAGATTCTTGAGAAAGCCTTAGTGGAAACTACTGTCCCCACTAACCTAGCCCAAGAAAAGTTTCAAACCATGGTGGGTAATTTGACATCCTCCCCTTCCATATCATTCACTGAGCAAGATGACCATTCCATATCTCAACCCCACAACACTCCCCTACACATTATCGCATTCATACACAAGCACCGCATCAAGAGGGTTCTTATTGATGGGAGTGCCGGTTTGAATATTTGCACTTTGAAGCTAGTCCTTGCATTGGGGTTCTCTGAACAGGCAGTAGATCCAAGACGGAAAATCACTATCAAAGCCTATGACGAGGAGGAACAAACCACAAAGGGCACGGTTGTCCTACCCATTCAAGTGGGACTGGTAATTAAAGATGTGGTGTGCCAAGTCCTTGATCGGGAGCTTGCTTACAATATTCTACTAGGGAGACCATGGATCCACGCCATGAAGGCTGTCCCCTCCACCTACCATCAATGCATAATGTTCCCACACGATGGCAAGCAGGTCACCATACACGGCGACCCCGACCCCTACCAACATTGCAACTCTTTCCAAGCAAAATCTGAATGCGTCATTCCCAACAATAGAGCCTACATTTCCCCTACTCCGCCACAAGACCATTCCGCTGAAGCTTCCTCCTCGAGGCCCAAACCGCTAAAACTTACCATCAAAGAAAATGGCATGGGGGAGTACTCCATTGAGCACAGTCTCAACCTTGCCACCATGCCTTTGTCTCCTCGCTCCTTTGGCAAACCCAAGCATCAACCCAGGCATTTTCCAAAGCCATCTGCTCCTCCTACAACTCCCGCAAATCCCTTTGTAAAATGGGGGACCTTATCTGATGAGACAGAGGAGCGAGATCTCCTGCAATGGCTTTATGCTAAAGAGGAAAACACACCCCAAGAGCCACCTAGACTTCCTACAGAACTCTATGGACGGGGTGAAACCATTTTGCACAGGATGGGGTATGAAGGACAAGGCCCCATAGGCCTCAGAAAAGAAGGAATTGTTGAACCTATCCAACCTTCTTCATCCTCTTCGGCTAGAAACACGACTGGCCTAGGGTACAAAGGTAAAGGTAAAGCCAAAGAAAATGCCTGCCTAGTGGAGACAATTCAAACACTCCAAGAGGATAGTGACGCAGATTCAGATGAGTCAAATGAGTAAGAGTGGGACGAGCTAACAGAGCACTCCTACGATGACAAAGAGGTTGACACCATCCAAACTCTTAGCCCATATCATGAGAGACAAACGCAACGGGACAGACCACTGGAGTCTGATTTGCCCCTCCCTAAGGTTATGGCTTTCGAGGACAGTATAGATTCCATTGCGATAAACAACCTGGAAGAAAGTACCACCCAGAACACTACCCCCACCTGTGCTCCTAGTATTTCCATCCACACTATCAATGAATCAGATCTCTCATCCAACTCCCTTCCCCTCTTACACCCTGAGCTTATTGACTGGGACCTGCAAGGGACCCCTCAATTAGATATGTTCCAGAACGATGATGCCTACATTGACTATATGGGACTTAGAGATCACTTACCAAAAGGAGATCATAAAGCCGGTTTCGCTATCGAACTCAATACTGTAGCTTACTTCGGGGAGGGTGCCAAGCCTTCTAGTCGCAAAAATATAAAGATCAAAAAGGAATCTGATGGTGAAAACCGTCGTGCGGCAGTGTCAGATCATAAAACAGTAAAAAGAAAGGACGTATCTGAAGGTGAAAACCCAACTGTGGCACCTGACGATGGATTGCTTGACACCCTCCCAAGTGATATGTATCAAGAAAGGTCACAGATCGTGGTAGAGCCAACAGAGCCAGTGAACATTGGAACCGAAGAGCAGCCTCAGATTATCCACTTTGCAAAATCTCTCACGCCGCCTGAGAAAACCAGGTTTGTACCATTCTTTAAAAAGAAGAGAGGCAGCTTTGCTTGGTCATATGCCGACATGCCAGGTTTGGACCCAAACCTGATCCTACATCACTTGCCATTGGATCCAGGGGTGAAGCCCGTAAAGCAAAAACTGAGAAAGATGCATCCCCATATAGCCCTTCTGGTCAAGGAAGAACTCAAGAAATTGCTAGACGTGGGGTTCATCAGGGCCATAGATTACCCCAAATGGATATCAAACATCGTGCCAGTGTCTAAACCAGATGGCAGGGTTCGACTATGCAACAATTTTAGAGACTTAAACAAAGCATGCCGCAAGGATGACTTTCCCTTTCCTAACATCGATATCATAGTCGACCTCACGGCAGGACATATAATGCTGTCACTCATGGATGGATTCTCAGGGTACAACCAGATCAAAATAGCACCAGAAGATCAGCACAAAACCGCTTTCACTTGTCCATGGGGTACCTTTTGCTGGAATGTCATGCCATTTGGGTTGAAAAACGCAGGTGCTACATATCAGCAGGCCATGACAACCATATTCCACGACATGATGCATGTGACCATGGAAGATTATGTTGATGATATCTTGGCAAAATCACTCACCAGGGACTCACACCTGGACACATTAGAAAAAGTCTTCCAACGGTTGGATCAATTCCAAGTAAAACTAAACCCGAAGAAATGTGTGTTTGGGGTCACATCAGGCAAGCTGCTAGGCTTCATCGTGTCAGCAAACGGCATAGAGGTAGACCCGGCCAAGGTCAAAGCAATCATGGACATGCCTCCGCCCAAAACTCTAACACAATTGAGATCCTTACAGGGCAAGCTACAGGCCATCCTCAGGTTCATCTCACAGCTGGCAGACAAGTGCCATCCTTTCAGCCATCTCCTACATAAGAACGTTCCATTTAAATGGGATGAGAAGTGCGAAGAGGCATTCAACAAGCTCAAGGAGTACCTCATGAATCCTCCTATACTATGCCTCCGATCCAAGGAAAACCTTTGATTCTCTACATATCTGCTACACCTACTGCTCTTGGGGCTCTCCTAGCGCAGCAAGACTATGAGAACAAGGAAAGAGCTATGTACTACATCAGTCGAACCTTAGTGGGCTACGAGTTGCAGTACTCACAGGTGGAACGTTCATGCCTTGCAGTGGTTTTCGCCTCACAAAAACTCCGACACTACATGTTGGCACATCCTGTCAAACTCATTGCCAAGATCGACCCACTAAAATATCTTCTCAGCAAAGCAGCTCTCACGGGTCGACTAGCCAAATGGGTCATGCTTCTTAGCGAATATGATATAGAGTATGTGGATAGAAAGCCATCAAGGGGCAAATCATCGCTGACCAACTAGCTGAGGCACCATTACAGGACACTTCACCAATGCAGTTTGAGTTCCCTGATGAGTCTTTATTCACTCTGTCAACATCTCCTTGGAAACTCTACTTCGACGGGTCTTACACCAACCATGGATCGGGGGCAGGTATCTTGTTTATCACTGCCCAAGGCGACACAATTCCAAAGTCCTACAGGTTGTTATTTCCATGTACTAACAATATAGTGGAGTATGAAGCTTTGGTAATCGGTCTCAAGATGGCCACTGAGTGGAAAATCCAAGCACTATGTGTCTACGGTGATTCTCAGCTTGTCATAAACCAGGTCAACGACGAGTATCAGACCAAAGATGAGAAGCTCATCCCATACAAACGGATGGTCGACGACCTCAAAGCACATTTTGGGACCATCTCGTTTGGGCAAATACCCAGGATAGAGAACAAAGCAGCCGATGCAATGGCGACCATAGCCTCTCTTCTTGAGATACCTGAACATGAGTCATGGTATGAGTTCTTAGTAGAAACAATTCGACAACCGGCTTATGATCTCCTCGAAACCCATTCCATTTGCCACCTAGTAGGATCTGATTCGCCTTGGTACGGTAAGACCTACACTTACCTCAAGGACAATATCCTTCCTTTGGACCTCTCTTCCAACCAAAAATGAACTTTCATCCGACAAGCCTCCCGTTACACCATTATCGCCAATACCCTTTACCGACGTGGTCTGGATGGTACTTTACTCCGTTGTCTAGAACAAGAAGAATCTGTAACTGCCTTGCGAGACGTGCATGAAGGGATCTGCGGAACACACTCCAGCGGTCCTTCCTTAGCTAAGAAACTCATGCGTTTGGGTTATTACTGGCCCAATATGGAAATGGATTCATATCAGTTCGTCAAAAAGTGCAAACAGTGCCAGATACATGGGAACCTGATTCATGCACCTGCTCAGGAGTTGAGACCTCTAACGACACCCTGGCCCTTTTGCCAGTGGGGACTTGACCTC
Source organism: Cunninghamia lanceolata (assembly GCA_027924645.1). Classification (NCBI taxonomy): domain Eukaryota; kingdom Viridiplantae; phylum Streptophyta; class Pinopsida; order Cupressales; family Cupressaceae; genus Cunninghamia; species Cunninghamia lanceolata. The sequence goes on from BSBN01001957.1 coordinate 457,505, forward strand.
GTGGGAAAGATTCATCCGCCTTCTTCCAACGGCCATAAATTCATCATAACCGCCACTGAGTACTTTACAAAGTGGATTGAAGCCGTTCCCTTATCAACCATCACAGGAAAGCAAATTTCCTCTTTCATTCTGAATTACATTATCTGCCGATATGGCATCCCTTCATCCATCATAACGGATAACGGGAGACCCTTCAAAAATCAGGATGTCCAGAAACTTTGTGAGCGTTTTAAAATCCAACATCGTTTCTCCACCCCATATTACCCCCAAGGTAACGGCCAAGCTGAGGCTTCAAACAAAACCATTCTAAAAATCCTAAAGAAGACTGTCAATGAAGCTGGTCGCGATTGGCACGTCCAACTCAATCCCGCGCTGTGGGCCTATAGAACCAGCATACGCACTCCCACAGGTGCTACACCCTACGCCCTCGTCTATGGATCCAAAGCCATCCTTCCCATTGAGGTCGAACTCCCATCCCTTCGGGTGTCGTTGAAAGGTCTCATATCAGACGAAGAGTACAGAGTCTCCAGACTACAAGAGCTAGAACTGCTAGAGGAAAGGCACCAGAAACCTTTTGACCATCTCAAAGCCTATCAACAGATGATGTCAAGAAGCTACAACCATAAGGTTAGACCAAGATGCTTCAAGGTTGGGGACCTCGTCCTAAGAGAGAACCCTCGCAATCAGCAGGACAGAGAAAAGAAAGGTAAGTTCGAGCCTAACTGGCTCAGACCGTATGTCATTGTAGCTGTTTACAGATTGGGGGCATATCAGTTGGCCACATCAGAAGGTGAGTTGTTTGATGATCCAATCAATAGCATGCACCTTCGCCAGTTCTATACCTAAGAGAACCCCAATGCAAGGGGGCGCAGTAAATACAAAGGGAAAAATCAAAAAAAAAAATCAAAAAAAAAAATAGCAAACATACAAAAAAATCATCCTTTGGTGAAAACCTGGCAAACAGGCGCCTTGGATAGGTATCATGGTGAAAACCTGGCAATCAGGCGTCATGTTACTTTCTAGCTTCTCGTGCAAATAAAAGCAAGTGATGAAAACCTGGTAAACAGGCGTTACTTGTGACGAACCGCATTCTCCATCTTTTCACCTTGAGTGCATTCTTCCTCTATTTTTCCTCATTCAACCCATATCCATCCCACAAATAAACGCTTGACAGTTACCTATCCTGGCTTGATACTCACCTTGTGGCCTTGTCAACCAAGGTTTTGTCCCATACCGTCTCCTCAGTGTGAGCCTAGCGTAGTGTCTCTCGTCAGTGTCTGTGGTCCAAGTCCGTGAACTACATTGCCTCTGCGCCGTCACGTAGGCAAGGCCATTATTCTAATGCGCCCCCGAGGCTTCCATCTCTCCCAAAGTCCCATTTGTCTCCTTTCTTGTCTTCATTCTTGTCGTCTTTCTTTTAGTCCATCCATGGTCCATTAGGGTTTACCCCGAACTATGTTGCCTCTGCGTCGTCACGTAGGCAAGGCCATTTAGCAATGAGCCCCCGAGGCACTAGGTCAGTCCCTTAGGGTCCGTCTTCTCAATAAGGATTGTGCAACCCTCTCATCAAGCAAGCAAATGCAAGCAAACACCCGCGCTTCAAGCAGAAATCTTGACTATGAGCATCTCAACCTACCCAATGCAAAGCAAATACCCAAGGTCTTCTAAATGATTTTATGCAAATTAAGGCAAGAAATAAACACATATCAACGCAAATATGCTTTGTAGATCAGAAACAGGGTTAAGTTACAGAGTCTTGATTTTTGCTATCATACCTTCCTATGCTACTCAAGGATGCCAAAAGCTAGAGATGCTATGATGGAAGCATGATTACTTTCTTTGTTTGTTGTTTGTGGATTAAACTTTAGTAATGTGAAGCCTTGTCTAAGGACATGATCGGCAAAAGATCATCGAGGACATCAAAGGTCTTACAGGAATGGGGGCAATCCTTGCTTGTTGAAACGCAAGAAGTACTCGGGTCATCTAGATTCAATTTTGACTAGATGCTTGTATTAACTTGCTAAATCACAATCCATGTAAGCGGTACTCAAGTCATCTCGGTTCAATTATACCTAGATGCTTGTATTCACTTACAACATTTCAGAAAAGTACCAAAAACAAAATGCCCAATGATGAAATAAAGCAATCTAAAAGCAAAGCATCCATCCTATATCCATATACACATCCATGCTTCCGTATCCCATACCATCCTCATTATCCAAACTATGCAGAGTAACGATATCACGAAAAGTTCCTAAGTCATTCTTTCACAACCATTCTTCTACCCATCATGTCATTCTTGTGTCGATAGCGTACATTTGGACTTCACAAAAACAAGGCATATAGGAGCATATCATATCACTCGTAGGACTAGTCATGCACAGGATTAGGTTAGTCAAGTCCACCATCCAATGCAGTAGGTCACCAATACATCTGCATAGCATCACATCTCAAACGCACAGAAAACCACTAAACAACATAGCTAAGTGCATCACATATATAGTTGCATCATAACATAGAAATCATGTTCCATACATATACATTTGCATTCGATCATTTAGACATCACATATATAGTTGCATCATAACATAGAAATCATGTTCCATACATATACATTTGCATTAGATCATATAGACATCACATATACAGTTACATCATAACATAGAAATCATGTTTCATATACATACAAGTTGCATCATCACATAGACATCATATCACATTTTGCATTCATTTATCACATTAGATCATATAGAAATCATATAGCAGCATATCCAAGTGTATCTCATATAGCATCAGATAGACCATCTAACTATGCACTAGAATCACATCATACAATAGAAGTAAAATCATCATCTCATAATGCATGCAATAGATACACAAAGCTACATCATCATATATACTATCATATAAAAGAGGTCCAAATGTACAATATCACCATCTCTCTCAAAATCAAAGTGTCATATACAATATACGTCCAAATGGATGGTGATACATGTCCCAAAATGTACAAAATCTGGTCTATGTCTACCCCTGCTGCTGTGGGCCACCACTGCCAGCTCCTAACTGCTGAGGTCCCATCACGGATGCCCCTGACTGAGATGGACCTGCCCTATGAGCCACCCCAAACTGACTCCTGAAACTCCCTGCCCTCTGGCTTGACGCCACGGCACCATGGTACAAGCCTCGGTAGTATTGTGCCTGTGCCAATTGCGTCTGCAACTGGCCTACCTGTGCCTGTGCCTACTGCACCTGCCCAACCAGAAAAGAGCTAGCTGCGTCTGTACCCATAGCGGCCACAGCAGTATCCCGCTCTACACGGATAAGATGTACCCATGCATCCGCCATGTCCCTCTCGCGAGTCAAACCAGCAATCACCGCTGCGTCTGTGTCTCGCCTCCTCTCCACTCTCCTCAGCTGTGCCTGCAGCTCTCGCACCTATCCCCTTAGGCTGGCTATGGTCCTCTCATGAGGCTCACCCTGCACTGGCCCCTGTACTGCCTCTGCCCGTCCTAGCCCCTGCTGCTGGGGCACCTGCTGCTGCGGCACCTGCTGCTGTAGTACCTGCTGCTGTGGTACCTGCTGGGGTGGTGGCATCTGTACCTGCTGCTGTGCCTCTCCCTGTCCTGGCACTGCCTGCCTAGCCCGATCTATCCTCCTCCGCTGCCTCGGCCTCTCTGCAGCTCGGCCACCCCGTCGTCCTCGTCCTCCTCTAGCGCCCCTCCGCCCTGGGCCAGCCTCTCCCTCCTCCTCCTCTGAGTCCGCCTCATCAATACGAGGCACCAGCATACCGGGTCCTGAATATCTCAGGAAAGGATGTGCTGTGATCCAGTCCTCGTACTCCTGTGTGACCCCGGCATCTGCTATCTCTCGCCGCATGTCCCATGCCACATACGGCAACTGCTGGAACTCTGCCAGGGCCTCCTCGTAAGAAGCCATCGGCCCCCATCTGACCCTCTCTGCATATTTCCGTGCAAACATGGCCTGTCCCTGTGGCATGCCCTGTCTCCTGCCGAACTGTCTCAGCACTTGGCCTACCATCTGCCTCTCCAATATGTGCCGTGTCCGGCCTATCAACCACCTGGTCTGGAAGCAGTAGGGTAGCTCATCTCCCTCGTCATCCCAGGGCTCGCAATCCAGATATGGCCACCAGACGACCACATCTACCCCATCCAAAGTATGCCGCCAGTACTCTAGCTTCCCCAGCCTGTGCTGGGAAATCACTCCTGCATAGCCATAGCTGTATGGCTCTCCTCGCTGCCTAGCAAAGACGCACATCGGCCTGGTCACCGCTATGTGCTCCCATAGCCAAAACTGTAACAGCAACACCCCAGCCGATAGACTCGTGCTGCGGTGGTACACCACCTGATGCATGTCATGATATAGGTGGGCTAGCACCCAGGGTCCCCACGCATATCGGGTGCCCTCAGTCAGCATCCGCTCCATGATCCTGCCCCATCCAATGGGGAACCCGTGCGATCTCCTGTCCGGGCATACAACGCCCCCAATCAGTCCAGCAACTATCCCAGGGAAGTAGTCGTAACAGTCATAGATATCCTGCCACGAGATGACCTGTCCCACCAGCTCGGGGTCATCAAATACTCGCTGACACTCGGTAAGTCTCGCGTCCCACTGTGTGTCATACTCCACTAACTCGCCTACCATGGGCAAGTGCAGTATCCTGTAGACATCCTCCAGGGTCACCGTCATCTCTCCAGTAGGGAAGTGGAAGGTCCCGTCCTCACTGTGGAATCTCTCCACGGCAGCTGTCAATAGTCCTCGGTTCGCCCGTACCTCGGGCATGAAGCAAACGTAATCTAAACCCATGGCACCAAGCGCCACTCTGTCAGCCTCTGTCAGCATGTATCTCTGCAATAACAGCATAGGGAACGTCTCCCTCGACTGCAGCGTCTCTCGTATCTCCTCCTGCAAGCACGCAAAGCAAGGCGTCAGTCTCAAGCCGCATATACCATACTCAACATATCTACAGAACTATATCAACTAAACTTAGCATTTCAAATTGATCAAAACAGCACACTACATCTCTTGACTAGATTCCTGCAATCCCGGAGATAGCTCATCGATTCCTGCGTCAAACAGGACGCTAATCGAATCAATTTGGCTAAGTAATTTGCCATCCCAAGCAAATGCGCCACTACAGGTGGTAAAAGCGCCGTTTCTGGTATATGCGCCGCAACAATCAACATATGCGCCACAAAAATGCGTATGCACCGCTACAGTGTACGTATGCGCTGTTCTAACAGATGCGCCGCAGAACTCTGCATATGCGCCGTGAAATTACAGATGCGCCGCAAGAATTGACATATGCACAGCTTTGTCAAATGCACTGCTATATTTCCCGTAGGCGCGGCGAAAATACAAAAGCGCCGCCGAATTATGCATGCACAGCTAGAATGCACAAAAGCGCAGCTTTAACGCATGCGCCGCCGAAACCGACATATGCGCCGCGAAAATACAAAAGCGCAGCTTCACGAGGCATATGCGCCATTCTGCGTTTCGGCGCATCTATTTCACCTATTTTCTACATGCATTTATGACGCCTAAACTCAACCCTAGGAGAAATTTTTCGAAGCACATACCGGGGGTCCTACCTCTGCTGGCCGCCCGAATCGTCGGACTTGCTCGAATCGGTGCTCCTCGCGTGGTATATCTGCTGCTCTGGCTGCCATGCTACTCCAAGTTTGCTCTGAGCTCTCTTTCTCCAATCCAGATCAACCAAGTGTGCAAATGACTATTCTTGTGGACCCAGCTCCTATTTATAGCCTCCAAACCCTAATTCTGGCTAGGTGATGACTGTGACTACTTCTCGTATCCATTTTTCCTCCCGTTTTCTTCCTGCATCCCCGACCGTGTCCCTTTTCCTCCAACCTATCCTCACCCCTTCTTCGTCGTGAGAACGTCCGTCTCTAAAACTTTCGCCGTTTTTCCCCGTCCAATCTCCTGAGGGGGCATCCTATCGTCATTAAACCTGTACCAGGGGCAAACTGGGGCACGTATCATCATTCAGACTATCAACTTCTTTGAAGCAACGTTGTAAACTGCATTGCATCAAAGAGGGGCAAAATGTATACGCCTAAAAATGACACAAATTATCCTAAATAAATATTCTAAATATTTATTCCATTTTTCTATTAATTAAATAAATATTCCAAATTTATTTAATTAATTCACTAATCCATAATTAAATAAATTCCATTTATTTAATTAAAATTCTTCTATTTGTCCTTCACAATTAAATAATCATAAATTATTTAATTAAGCCTAATTCCTCTATCCTAAGTTCTAAATTCAAAATTCCACATCACCTTTTCCACCTCACCTTGTCCACCTTATCAGGTTGCACATGTAATTAAATATATTTAATATTTAATTACCTTATTTTCCCTCACCCACATGGCCTATTTCTTCTCCAATCAGAGGTCAGTTAACCAATCAATCAAATCTGTTAACTAACCTGTCAATTGAGTCAAATCCTCAATCAATCCAGTCAGTTCCACAATCCACTCTTCTAACTGATCAATCAATTCTGTTAACAGATTAGTCAAGTCTGTTAACTCTCCAATCAGTTTTGTCACATCCCACCTTTCATGATGGAGCTGGGACACTTGGCACGTTTCCACTGGTTGCACATTCCTCAACCATCCTCAGCTGTTGATCTTCATCTCTTCTCTCAACCGTTGATTCCTTTTCTTCCAAGTCTATAAATGAAGCTTCATCCCTCCATTCTAAGGATCTAGGCTTTTGACATCGTTACTCTGCAGAAATATCACCAGCGCGCCTTTGGCACCCATTTGTCATCTACAAGCTTGAGATCACCATTGTTGCATTGGAGCTCACCTTCATTGCACATCACACCATAGCCGTTCACCATCGACTTCCTCAAACAGCTTTAAAATATTGCACTCTCTGAGGGCTCATCTCATCTGCGAAAGGACGATTCGTGATAGGCGAACAACAGAAGTTTCAAAATGGAAGAGGTTTGCTGTGTTTGTTCATTGCTTTGTTCATTTGAATCTTCTTTGTTTCTCTATTCTGTTGATGTTTGGGTCTTATTTAATTCATTTGATTGATTCGACATTTTACCCTCACACTTGGTTATGCATTTTTGCAATGGGGAAATCTCAAATTGAACTCATAACTCCATATAATTATGCATCATGGGAAAAAATAGTATGGAATTATTTAATGGGAAAAGGTTTCATAAGATATGTAAAAGAATCTATTCCTAAACCTACTGATGTGAATGCAAAAGCGGTATGGGAGATCAATCGTGAGAAAACTCTTGGGTACATTTGTCTCTTTTGATTTGCAATTCCATGTTGAATCATGTACAAGACCTAAGGAGGCTTGGGAGGCTTTTGAAGAATTGTATGGTAAAACTGATAAGATTATGGGTTATCAGATTGATAATGATTTTATGAGTCTTGATCCTAAGGAGTTTGACAAAATCCAAGACTATATCTCTAAGATTAAGCAATTGAGAACACAACTAAAGGATTGCAAGATTACTAAGGATGATTTACAATTGATTCTCAATGTGTTATCCAAGCTTGGTCTTGAGTATTCAGTATTTGATTCTAGCTTTCACACTCAATGGGTTTCCATGGGAGGTACATATGTTGAGCCTACTTTTAATGACTTTTCAAATCTTCTAATCCAAGAAGAAGTGGAGTTAATTCAAATGGGCATCATCAAGTCTTCCAAACTACAAGCATTGGTGGCTAGTGAATCTAAGGTATAGAAAGAATTAGGGAATCCTGAAAAGAAACAAAAGAAGAAAAAGAACAAGCCACAAAAAGAATTTGAGTCCTCTTTCTCCAAAAGAGAATCATCTAAGAAGGAGAAGCCTCAGTGTGCATATTGAAAGAAATTGGGGCATGATAAACACCAATGTTACATAAAGAAAATTGATGAATTGCAACATCAACTAAAGAAGGTTCAAATGAGTTCATCTTTAGGGGGTTCATCTTCTTCTTCATAATCTTCAAAGTCAAAGTTTGAGAAACAAAAGGGGAAAGCACTTTTTGCATTTGCAGATTTTGAGTCTGGGAAATGGATCCTTGATTCTGGAGCTTCACATCATATGGCTTCATCACAGAGTATGTTCTCTTCATTTGAGACTTGTTCATCGCCACCCATTCTGATGGCCAACAACACATCTATGTGTGTTTGTGGAAAAGGATCAATTGACATTGATGAAGGATCATTCAATGATGTCCTTTGTGTACCCTCATTGTCTACCAATATCCTTTCTATCTATCAGATTACACATGGTGGAGCAGGGAAGAGTGTTGAGTTCACACCCGATTCTGTGATTATTCATGATTTTCATAGCAGAGATATAGTTGTAGTTGGGGAGGTAGATCATCAATCTCGAGTGTACACCTCACATTTTGCTCCTATTGTTCCTTCAACTGAGGATCACACTCATGTGGACATTTTTGAGGAGATTCATTATGGTCATTTGCATCTTGATGTTCTTTCATCAACTAAGGTTTTAGAGACGTGCTGACATTCCATCTCCTCCATCATCTCTTGTTACATCTACAAAATTTAGTGTTGCTACATCCATGGTTTCCAGTGACTCAATGCAGTAAGACATTCATAGTCTTCTAGATTCAGCTACTTGGGATGAGTACTTGACAGGTATTGTAGACTTGTTTTGTGAGTCCTATCTTTCAGACTTGGAGGACACTATTGATGACATTCATCTTCTCTTTGATGAAGTGGCTTCATTTTCTTTAGATGTTGAGGGGGAACCTTTTCACCCTCTTGTTCTTTACCCACATGATCATTCCTCACAGTTTGACATGACTGTGGCTACTATTGAGAAACATTTGAAGGAGGTACCTTTATCTTCAAAGAAGACATCTTTGTCTTTGGATCATGTTCTACATCAGTTTCCACTAGATCCTAGATTGTCACATTCTTCAGTTTGGCATGAGACTCCTGATTGGTTTGTGGCTTCTTTTGGCATTGACATGGCAACACCTGAGAAGAGTTCAGAGACTTCATACATTTTGAGTTTTCTTCCTTCATATTCCTTTTGGGAATGGGGATACTTCTTGCATACATACTTGGTCTTGTTTCTTCCTAAGGGGAGGAACATTGTTCAACGATCGTGGATCATCTTCAGCATTCATTGTCAGGCATCTACCATCAGTGCAGGAGACTCTACATTGAGGGGGGGCTACTTGGTCTCTCTTCTTTTCCTCTTTTCTGGGGGGACTATTCATTGTATATATATGTTGGAATTGGTAGCATATGAATCATGTTGTCTCTACCTTTTCACACTTCTTGCATTCTCACTTTTGGGGAGGAGTTTTTTCTTGTGTGGTTTTTTCCTTTACTCTACTTGAGATTTGTTTGTACATAGGTACCTAACATGGCCTCGTAGCTAGGACCCATCCATGATTGTATCCTTGCATTTGTTAGCTTCTCCCTAAGTTGCACTTAAGAGGGGTGTTAGTGTGAATGGCGGTATTTCATATCTAGTTTGTTATTTACTAGCTATTTTTTCGTTGTGTGAATAATTCATATTATTTAACTATTTATTAGTTAAATAATATTCACACACATATTCACATGTTAAGTTGACTTAGGAAGCATTCTAGTTGTTTCTAGATGTTGATAGTTGTCTCTAGTTGTTGATAGTTGTCATATAGTTGTCTTATACTATAGTTGTCACATGTCATAGGATTAAGACACTTGTCACATGACTATAACATCTTAGCTCTCTCCCTTGCCTTTATAATCAAGGTATGTCATACCATATTGTAAAGGGAGTGTAATCTTGTATTTACATTCATTGATAGGAATACAATTCATTCTTGTCATATTGATCTTCTCTTTTATTTGTGCTTTCCATTAGGCTTCTAGATCTTGGGTGGCTATCTCCATAGCCAAATCTTACATAGCCCATACCTGATACTATTGAACTTCTCAATGTCCAGACGAGAAGTTGAAGCAATGGTGGATGAAACCATATTAAAAACTCCAGATCTGCAAAACAAATACAACCAAATCTCCCACTGCAACTACACAACCTTCACACTACCATCCAAGAGTAAAATTTGGCTAGGCTATGATACCAAAATGTTATAAATGAAGACAATAACTACTCAACGAAAATCTAATTCAAATATGTTTAATGATCTTCTAACAGTGTATTGTTTAATGGAGATTGCAACATGATATAAATAATGCAACACAAAAGCAACAAATCTGAAAAATAATCACACAATGGCACAATATTTATGTGGATAAAACCCTTTTAGGTAAAAAACTCTACCATGAAAGAGGCACAAATTTGTATTAATCTACAAAAGTGATACAATACATCAACTACACAACTCTCTACTTCAGTCTTCAATCCGACAACATTCCTGTAGCACATAAGTACCTATAAATCTATTATGCTACAACAATTACATGGCAATGGATATATACAAGTGTTCTCACACCAAACTAGGTGTCCACTTTCTCTCTCCTGAGAATCTCCAACATGCAAATATTAAATGCCTCCTTACAAGCTCTTGCCACATGTCCAAAGCCAGCCATGCAAAGTTGGGTGCCCAAGGCTAAATAAGGTCTCTTACAACATCTTATGACGAGTCATAACCATCATAGATTCTACCAAAGAGTATCTTCCCAAGATGGGTGCCTAGGGCTAAACATAGCAACTTACAAATAATAAATATCTGGCATATGTCGTCATAGTGTCATAGAATCTTATGATAGCTTGCAATTGTCATAGATTCTCTTACATGCACTCACCAAAAATTATGACATGTGTCATACATGCTAAAATAGTAGATTCTCCCTGTAATAGTCTAAATCTGGAATGTAAGTAAGAATGAAAGCAATACATAAAACAATACAAATTACCTTCCAAGCACACAAATAAACCACATTGATGGAGTGTACCAAAGTTGCACCCAAACCTGAAGTGGATTGCTCAATTTATCATCATAATCTCGTGATCTCCCAATATGGATGACAATAATAAAAATGTAAGTTTACTTGGATGAGAGATGATCAGAAATGGAGAATGAGGCTCAATTTATAGACTTGTTGAAATGTAGATCAATAGTGGAGGAAGACCAGAAAGATCGATGGCTAAGAATGGTTGAGAGGATGTGTACGAATGAGAGAGGGACAAGTGTCCTTGTACTTTCATGAATTATGGAGGCTAACAAACTTGATTGAGGTGTTGACTGGATTGATTGATTTGTTAACTAGGTTGATATGTTAAAAAAATTGATTGATTTGTTAACAAAATTGATTGATGACTCAACTCAATTGATTGATTTGTTAATTGATTCGACTAGACAGAATTATGGTGGGTGGGGATAATTGGGAAATTAAACAAATAAATTATTTAATTTCATAAGCACATGTGATAAATAAATAAAATATTAAATTTTACCCATTTGGAGGGAAATAGAATATTTAAATAAATAATTTGAATTTATTTATTTAAAGTGGAGATAAATTTGATTATTTAAATAAATAATTTTATTTTATTTATTTAAAAGGGAGGGAAGATGAGTTAATTAAATAATTTGGATTATTTAAATAATATAGAGGAATATGACAAATATTGATGAATTAATTGAATTAGTATGAAATGACGGAAATAGGTGATTAGATGGAAAATGATACGAATGTGGTGTGATGAGGTGAACAATGCATTGGTGATTTTTAGGTGTCTACACTCCCAAGGTGGCGCCTACCCTCATTTACTCATGATTTTTACAATTGCCAACCATAAATGTCACTCCATAATTACCTCCGGTAAGTTGGGAATTCCTACTATTAGTGAAACTACCTCATTCCCTTATGGGCAATTACAAATTACAAATAATAAAATAGAATAAATACAATATTTGGATTTACAAGGTTAATGGCACCTTATCCCAACATGTTTTACCCTTGCAAGTTAACTTCCCAGTTAATATGGCTCAGCAACTACCTGCCCCATGGGGAGCTGCCATAGGTCCTTTGAACTTAGGGGTGTAATTGCATGAATGACCTAGGGGGTCTAGTAAAATAATACCCAAGTTTAGGGGAGATGACTATTGCAAGTATGAGGTTAACTAGTGTTGTCATTGATGTCAACATACTCATATTGCATTGATAAGAAGGATTGGATGAGCTGTGTGCTGAGGTTATTGAGAAAATTAGTCTCCATCAGGAACAGTGAAGAACAATGATGAGAAGAAGGCAAAAGTACTCAATAGGTTGAGGATCAGAGGATGCAGTTTAAAGGGTTTGTAGATATGAGTCTTGAGATGTTTCAGTTAAGCTTTCAGAGGTCTGCATAAAGATCTGAAGAAGTTATGGCTATTTGTGTAGAACCAGTTCTGGCAGGTGTTCAGTGGAGACAGAGTGTCACAGATTGGTCTGGTGAGATCTGGAATTACATTATCTCATTCTGCGGATAGAAGTTAGTGTGAAGTGACAACTAGATTTTTGAATGATTTGGAGGTCTAGAAGAATCTTTTTCATTATGACAGTAAGGACAGACTATGTTCTTGAAGTTTCAGATGAAGAACAGAAGAATTCCAGTAATCTAATAAAGTATCGATGTTATTGATGACTCAGGAAAGGTTTTGGTGATCTTTGGATCATGTATAATTCTTATTGGCAGTCCGCATTGAAGTTAGAGTTTGCATTTGAAGAATAACCACAGATATTGGTGTTCTTCTTGAGACAGGCTGACCAGATGTATTACACGTCTTGCGAATGATCTTGTAGATGCTTGCTGACTTAGATGACTGTTCCTAAGTCAATGCCTTGTATAAATAAGGGATTGTGAATTCATTTTGAAGTGTGTCTTGTGGTGATGAGCGTGATATAGCGAAGAGAAGTGCGAAAGGCAGAGCAAGAGTTTTTGGGCTTAAATGGAACTGATCCAAGCATGGTAAAGATGTCAATCTCCAGTTTAAGTTTGTAATACTTGTTATCTTGTAGACAGTGTGTCTCTTGTAGGTAGTGTACCTCCTTGTGAGTAGTGTGCTTGGGCAGTGAGCCCTAATTGGCATGTGCCATCTATTTTTCTTATTCTTCTAACAGAGAATAATCCTTGGGTTAATCACCCCATGGTTTTTCCCTTGATCAGGTTTTCCACGTCAAAATCTTGGTGTCCAATGTGTTGATGTTTATCTATTCTGGTGTTTATACTTTATGTTTTCATGAATGGTTAATTGATATGCTATTAAAGAACAAAGAAGAATCAAGTGTTTGAAGTAAAAGCAAGTTTTTGTACAACTGATTCAGCCCCCCTCTTAGTTGTGTGCCCTAGATCTAACAATGACAAGGTTACTCCAGATGAACACCTAAATGCCTTCTTCGTGGTATGTTCCATCCTACGTGTACAACATGAGGATGTCTCAGTTAGACTATTTGTGGAATCTTTGGTCAATGTTGTCGATGAGTGATGCATGAGCATCCAGTGGTGTAAGGGCAATCTTGCATCACCCAAAAAGAAGTTAATTCAAAATCATTGTAGTTATTTGCATTTCTTTCCATAATTAGTGTTTTTGGTTCCATAATATCCAGAATAATAATGTAGGACTTTCAGTTTTTCTAAAACTGCTAAAAATAGCGACCTGCCTATTTTGGAAAGTGTACCTGCTATTTTTAGAAAGTTTGCATTTGGGCACGTAACGAAGCAAAAACTTCCAAAAAATTATATAATAGAAATATAAGACCTTTGGCAAAGGAATCAGGAAAAGACCATTTGTGAGCTGAAAGATATTAAAGTTTTTGTTTTCCAAAAAGCCCCTGAAAATTTCTGGAACGAGATATGAGGCACTAAAACTTCCCATAACATCCCTAAAAGTTGATGGAAATCTATTTACAAATTTTCAGCGTGATAGTTCACATCGTGAGCTTTTTGGTGCTTAAAACGGTTCGTCAATTGGAGACCCGGATCAAAAGTTATGCTTCCCGAAAGTTGACCTACTTTTGGAGGGAATTGCAAATTTCGAAATTCAACTGGAGGCTACCAAAAAGTGCTATTTATGATTATTTTGGGAACCCTAAGCTGTAGTAGAGTTAAGGGGGCTAGTGTAGAGTCAAGAATAGGTGGGAAAAATAGAAACCCTAACTGATTTAGGGTTACAGAAGGCTGAAGATTCTAGAGTCTTGAGGTTGGGAAAGCTATAATGTGTTGCAGCCAGTAGAGGATTCATCCTCTGATTGTAATTAAGCTTCTATAATGTAATGAGTTGCCCAGTTCAATAAAAGAAAGTTTTATTTTCTGTGTTCAATATCTGTTATTGTGTGTTTAGGCAGTTTGTACCAGGACCTGAGGTTGTGGGTTTGCTACAGAGACCAAGATGCCTCCACGAAGAAATCGTGTTGGGAGAAATGCTTTGACAGAAGAGGGTTTAGAGACCTACAAAGGCAAATCGATGCATTGCAAGAGGAGCTACGAAGAGGGTTTGAGCTGAGGACAAGAGAATAAAGTGAAGATGAAGTTGAAGAAGAGCTATCTGAGGAAGAACAAGAAGCTGCCGAAGATGCTGCAGAAGTTAGGTTGTTGAGGGCCATTTCAAAGATTGGAAAGAGGCCCAGGATCGAAGTTTCTACATATTCTGGAGATTTGAATCGAAAAAAATTATTGATTGGATCAATGATATGGAGGAGTATTTCAAGTATGAAGATGTGGAGGACACAAATCAGGTCAAGTTTGCAAAAACAAAGTTGAAGGGCCACACCAATATTTGGTGGAAGGAGGTCCAACTAGAGAGGAATAGAAGAGGAAAAGGAAAGATCACCAAATGGGATCGGATGGTGGAGAAACTAAAGAAGCAGTTCATTCCTATAGACTATGAGATGGAGTTACTGAAGAAGTTGCAAGGACTGAAGTAAAGTAACAAGTCTGTTAAGGAGTACACAGAAGAGTTTTATAAGATTACTATCAGGACAGGCCATGCAGAGCCCAACAAGGAGAAGGTAGCCTATTACATTAATGGGTTAAGGCTGAGTATTCAAGAGGAGCTGAGCCTGGTCAGAATGACCACCATAGAAGATGCATACCAGTTTTCCCTTAAGGTGGAAGAGAAGCTGAATAAAAGATTTGACAGCAAGCAAAGGGGAAGAGGTCAAGGCGGAAGGACTGGTGGAAGACCCTATGGGGGCCGAAATGAAGATGCAAAGAAAAGTGAAGAAGCTGGCACCAGTTGAAATCAGAGAGGAGATAATACCTACCACCCTCGTGACCAGAACAATGGTGAGCAAAGAGGAATAGGAAGAGGTAGACCTGGGCAAGGACCTGGAAGAGGAGGTTTTAGAGGAACCTATTTCCAATGTGGAGAAGAAGGGCATCGAGTATATGAATGTCTGTAACATCAAGGAAGGACGAATAGAAGACCTGAAGGTAATTCATGAGTTGCACATGTAGATGAAGATGCACAGTCTGAGCATTCTAAAGATGCTGAAAGGGGAGAAACCCTAGTTGTCAGAAGAACTTTGTTGAATGAGGAGAGAGAACCCAATCAGAGGAAGTGTTTATTCCGCACAAGGTGCAAATGTGAAGGTAAGTGTTGTGATATTATTATTGACAGTGGAAGCACTGATAATCTGGTTTCAGAGGAGATGGTTGACAAGTTGAAGTTGACAAGAAGAAAACATCCACATCCATATCAGATTGCCTGGTTGTAGAAGGACCATAGAGCTTTGGTCAATAAGCAGTGTTTAGTGAAGTTCAAGATTGGTGACTACCATGATGAGGTGTTGTGTGATATCATATCGATGGATGCATGTCATATACTGTTAGGGAGGCCATGGAAGTATGATAGGAGTGCTATCCATGATGGCCGTGCAAACACATATTCCCTAACAAAGGATGGAGTTCGTCATAGGTTGAAGCCCTTGAAGGAGGTGGAAGAAAAGGTATGTAGTACTGCTAGAATTTGCTTGGTAGATGGTAGGAAATTTTTGGAGCATATGAAGCATGAGCATCATTGCTTTGCATTGATTCCTAAGATTAGGCAAGAGAAATGTGAAGATGTACCTGTAGAAGTTTCAAATATGTTGGAAGAGTTCCAGGACATTATCTCTGATAATGTACCAGAAGGTTTACCACCAGTAAGGAAGATAAGTCATCAAATGGATTTGATACCAGGAGCCAGTTTTCCAAACAAGGCAGCCCATAGAATGACCCCTGCAGAGAATAAAGAGCTGAACAGGCAAGTTCATGAGTTGTTGAGAAAGTGACTGATAAGAGAGAGCCTAAGTCCATGTGCAGTACCTACAGTACTAGCACCAAAGAAGGATGGAGAATGGAGGATGTGTATAGACTCTCGAGCCATCAATAAGATAATGATCAAGTATAGATTTCCATTGCCAAGAATGGATGACATCATGGATTGTTTGAGTGGAGCCAAGTACTTCACAAAGATTGACCTGAAGAGTGGGTATCACCAGATCCGTATCAGAGAAGGAGATGAATGGAAGATAGCCTTCAAGACAAAGGAAGGTTTGTATGAGTGGTTAGTCATGCCATTTGGGCTAACCAATGCACCGAGCACATTCATGCAGCTCATGAATGAGGTACTGAAAGAATTTTTGGGAAGTTTTGTTATTGTTTATTTGGATGATATTTTAATTTTCAGTAAGACTTGGGAGGAGCATCTGATGCATATCAGAAGAGTTCTAGAGAAGTTGAGGGAAGAGAAGTTGTTGATTAATATGAAGAAATGTAGTTTTGTAAAGAAGGAGTTGGTATACTTGAGATTTGTTGTCTTAGAGGAAGGTCTTAAGATGGACCTAGAAAAAGTAAGGGCTATCATTGAATGGCCTACGCCAAGGAGTGCAATGGAGGTAAGATCTTTTCATGGTTTGGCAAGTTTTTACAAAAAGTTTATCAGGAATTTTAGTTGCATTTGTGCACCGCTAACTGAGACAATGAGAGGGGATAGAAAAAGTTTAGATGGACTAAAGGAGCAAACAAGAGCTTTGATACATTAAAGCAGAAAGTTGTAGAACAACCTATTTTGGCACTTCCATATTTCAATAAGGTATTTCAGGTAGATTGTGATGCTAGTGGTAGTGGTATAAGAGCTATTTTGAGCCAAGAAGGTAAGCCCATTGCCTATTTTAGTGAGAAGCTTAATGATGCCAAGAAAAAGTATTTTGTTTATGATTAAGAAATCTATGCAATAGTTCAGGCTTTGAAGAAATGGAGACATTATCTGTTGCCAAAAGAGTTTGTTTTATATACTGATCATCACGCTTTGCAGTATCTTAATAGTCAAGGGAAGTTGAACCAAAGGCACTTAAAATGGGTTGAGTTTTTGTAGAGTTATACCTTTGTTTTGAAGCATAGGAGTGGGAAGTCCAATAGAGTTGCAGATGCCTTGAGCAGAAGGCAAAATTTGTTGACAGAAATGAAGATAGAGGTTGTTGGGTTCGATGAGCTCAAAAGTTTGTATCCTGAAGATCCAGATTTTGCAGAGGCTTGGAAAGCTTGTCTGGAGCTTGTTACTTTGGACAGGACAAAATGGTTGGATTTCATAATCCAAGACAACATACTATTTAGAGGAAGCCAGTTGTGCATTCCGAGGAGTTCCATGAGAGAGAACCTGATTAAGGAGAAGCATATTGGAGGATTGGCTGGACACTTTGGTCGAGATAAGACCATTTCTATTGTTGTTGAAAATTATTATTGGCCACAGCTGCAGCAGGATGTGAGGAAGTTTGTGCAGAGTTGCAGAGTATGTCAGATGGCAAAAGGAACAAGTCAAAATACAAGATTATATCAACCATTACCTGTACCAGAGAAGCCATGGGATGATATTAGTATGGATTTTGTTCTTGGTTTACCAAGGACATAGAGAGGGCATGATTCTATTTTTGTGGTGGTGGACAGATTCTCAAAGATGGCACATTTTATTCCTTGTAAGAAGACTAATGATGCTATTCATATTGTAGAGTTATTTTTTAGGGAAGTGGTGAGACTACATGGTCTACCAAAGAGCATAGTTTCAGATCGAGATACCAAGTTTGTTGGTTATTTTTGGAGTACATTGTGGAAGAAGTTGAAGATAGATTTGAAGTTTAGTTCTACACACCATCCACAAACTGATGGACAAACTGAAGTGGTGAATAGGAGTTTGGGTAACCTGCTACGATGCTTAGTAGGAGATAAGCCCAAGGGATGGGATTTGATTTTACCACATGTAGAATTTGCTTACAATAATTCTGTCAATAGGAGTACTGGTAGATCACCATTCTAGATTATATATGGCAATAGCCCAAGAAATGCTTCTGAGTTAAGGAAGCTAGACAATGGAGAAAAGATAAGTGCTAAAGCTGAAGACTTTGCAGAACATCTGAAGAATTTGCATGAAGAGGTGAGAAAGCACATTAATAAAATGAATATTCAGTACAAGGCTAAGGCAGATCAGAAGAGGAGATATAAGGAATTCCAAGTAGGAGATGAAATCATGGCTCACTTGAGAAAAGAAAGGTTCCCAATTGGAACATACAATAAGTTGAAAATGAAGAAATTTGGACCATGCAAAATCCTGAAGAAGCATGATTTAGGAAATGCATATGAGGTAGAGCTGCCGAGTGCGATCAATATTTCCCCTGTTTTCAACATTGCTAATTTATTAGAATATCATGAAGGTGGAACAGAGGATGGACCAACAGAAGTGCAGTGGAGTATTCCAGCATCTACTTCAATGGAGGAGATAAGAGAGATCTTGGATAGCCTTGTGGGAAGAAGTACTCAGAACAAGCAATATGAAGAATATCTGGTAAAATGGAAAGGAAGGCCTGTTGAAGATTCTTCTTGGTTGTCTAAGGTAGAGGTTGATCGTTTGGGTTTTCCTCACACAAACATCTGAGACGTGACAGGGTCACTTCTCAAATTACCTTGGGTGTCTGATGCAGGAGCATCCAGTGGTGTAAGGTCAATCTTGCATCACCCAAAAAGAAGTTAATTCAAAATCATTGTAGTTATTTTCATTTCTTTCCATAATTAGTGTTTTTGGTTCCATAATATCTAGAATAATAATGTAGGACTTTCTATTTTTCCAAAACTGCTAAAAATAGTGACCTGCCTATTTTGGAAAGTGTACCTGCTATTTTTAGAAAGTTTGCATTTGGGCACGTAACGAAGCAAAAACTTCTAGAAATTTACATAATGGAAATATAAGACCTTTGACAAAGGAATAAGGAAAAGACCATTTGTGAGCTAAAAGATATTAAAGTTTTTGTTTTTCGAAAAGCCCCTAAAAATTTTTGGAACGAGATATGAGGCACTAAAACTTCCCATAACATCCCTAAAAGTTGATAGAAATCCATTTACAAATTTTTGGTGTCATAGTTCACATCGCAAGCTTTCCGGCGCTTAAAACGGTTCGTTAATCAGACACCTGGATCAAAAGTTATGCTTCCCGGAAGTTGACCTACTTTTGGAGGGAATTACAAATTTCAAAATTGAGCTGGAAGCCACCAAAAAGTGTTGTTTATGACTATTTTGGGAACCCTGAGCGGTAGTAGAGTTAAGGGGGCCAGTGTAGAGTCAAGAATAGGTGGGAAAAATAGAAACCCTAACTGATTTGGGGTTACAAAAGGCTAAAGATTCTAGAGTCTTGAGGTTGGCAAAGCTGTAATGTGTTGCAGCCAATAGAGGATTCATTCTCTGATTGTAATTGAGCTTCTGTAATGTAATGAGTTGCCCAATTCAATAAAAGAAAGTTCTATTTGCTGTGTTCAATATCTGTTATTGTGTGTTTTGTGATTTACCCCCTTCATCAATGAGTGGTTCTATCATTTGCCTAATGCATCAATAAACAATTGGGCAAATATGAGGGACAAATTTGAAAATAGGTTCAAGACAATAGAGAATGAACATACTTTTGTGGCTCAATTGTCCTCTATGAAGAAAGAATTGCATGCACCTATGAGAGAGTTTGTAGCCAAATTTAAGAAACTGGTAAATAGGATTCCTATGAATATGAGACCTAGAAATGCACTCTTGAAGTGTTTATTTATCAATACTTTCCCTCTAGATGTTATTTTCCCTATCAAGAGAGAAGGTGCAGTTGATTTGGTAGTAGTACGGGAGAGAGCTATTTCTAGAGAGGATGACTTGATAACTGTTGGAAAATGGAAGGAGTTACAGACTGGGAAACCTCGGGCAAGCAACTCAACTAACCTATGATTCAAAGGTTGGATAATGACATCATTACTCTAAAGAGACAGATTCCTAAGGGACCTCAATATCCCTTTTACAATGATGTGCCTAGGAAATATTTTGGTTAGCAAGGAAATTATAATCGGCCTTTACCTTTGACAGGCCTAACCCAAAGGCTTGCTATTGAGGGTGCTCCATCTACAAGCACAAGAAGTCACATGATTTGTAATTTTCATCTTACCATAGATCATGATGGTGCTTCTTGTCCCAAAATGACAAAATTCATGTAGATGCTTTCTATGAACGAGCATGTTGAAGAACCATATGTTGAAGAGGAACCCACTCAGTGCTAGTGTTAATTTCTTTGAGTACAAGTTAGATTTAGACTAGGGTGAAGATGTATATACTAAGTTGGATGGCACTAATTATTTTGTGTTCACCAGGGGTCAACATTCACAAAAGAGAGAACATGATTCTAAGGTTCAGTCCAACAATCTCTCACATGAATGTACAAGTATTTACAAAAGTTCAAGGAAATGTTGAAGCGCAAGATTTCTCAAGTTTGCATTCTAATTCAAAAAACCCCTTTGAGAAACCTGAACCTTTCTATGTGTCCTTATACATTGTTGGTTACAAGTTGAGTAATTGTGTTATGGACTCCGGGACTTCTGACAATGTCATGTTAGCCCAAGTGGCTAAAGCTCTTGGCTTGTCTCTCACCTCCTCCCATGGCAAGTGCTACTCTATGGACTCCACACAGGTACCCATCCTAGGACAAATTAAATATGCACAAGCTGACCTGGTAGCATATCCCAAGAAGAGGTTGAAGTTGACCTTTCTGATAGCTGATATTCCCTCCACCTATGGTATGCTTTTGCGTAGGAGTTTCTGCAAGGACCTCAGTTGGGAAATTCAAATGGACTAGTCACATGCACTAATTCTTGTAGATGGGAAGAAGGTCAGTTTGGACCCTAAACCTAAGGCTAAGTTTACTGTACTGAAGTCTGAAGATCCAAGAACATAAATATTGTACGTGGAAACTAGATCGGGTAATTACATGTTTTCTTCCACTACAAAGGAAAGTCTAGCTATAATTAGTTCTAATTTGTCTAATGAGTTATGGACTTTAGATTTTGATGGAAGTTATTCTACTTCTAGATCTGGTGTAGGTGTTGTTCTAATTTCCTCTGATGATTATAACTTCCCTTTTTTTTATAAATTAGATTTTGAAAATACTAATAACGCTGTCGATTATGAGGCATTACTCTTGGGGTTGGCAATGGCCAAGGAGAAGGAAATTAAGAAGTTAAAAGCTAAAGGGGATGTCGAGCTTAAAGTTAAGCAGATGAGAAGCATATACTCAGTGAAAAATGGAAGGTTGAGGCATTATCAAAATAGGGTTTGGGATAGTATAGAACATTTTGATGCATTTTCAATTGAAGTGGTCTCTAGAGACCAGAATACTAGGGTTGATTCCCTGGCTGTCTCAACGTCATTGCTCCTCCCACGTCCTAACTTTAAAGATGAGTCCTACATGGTGGAGGTTATATACAAGCCTAGTGGGCCTAATAATGTACATCATTGGCAAGTGTTTAATAATGACCAGCAAATCATCTCTTTTTCTGGAGAAGGCTAAATTATTTGCCAACCTATTCTTTGAAGGTAGTACTATAGAGAGTGGTGACACTCTTGATGGAGAAGTATCTTCCTCAAATGGTCAAGAGACTGAAGTTATACAGTTGAAGGGAAACAAGATTCCAAAGGGTTTGGTCTCCCTAGAAGACCTTTTCAATAGACATGATCACTACATCAAGTAGGAAACTTTAACTTCCATCAGTTCCTCTACTAAGTATGATAGTGTGAATATTGGCATTGAAGAAGATCCCAAGGTTGTTTATATTGGGAAGTGTTTCTCTCCAAGAGAGAGAGCATCTAATTTTTTTGTTAATTAGATATAAAGATGTTTTTGCATGGTATTACATAGACTTGAAGAAGTTCAAAAATGGAGAAGTACAACACCACATACCTTTGAAGCCTAGCACATCTCCATTTCGGTAGAAACAATGAACGTATAATCCAAACATTGACAAAGCTATTTTTAGTGAGATAGACAAGATGCTCAAGGCTAAGATCATCTACCCCATTCATCACTCTACTTGGATTTCTGACATTGTCCCAGTGAAGAAGAAAAATAGAGAGATAAGAATCTATGTTGATTTCTAAAATTTGAATCAGGCCTCACTTAAGGACAATTATCCTTTACCAGTTATGGATCATATACTACAGACTGTATCTAGATCAATAATGATGTCCATGCTAGTGGCTTTTCAGGGTACAACCAGATAGGAGTAGTTCCTGAGGATCAACATAAAACAACATTCACCACTCCTATTGGTGTTTTTTGCTTATAACAGGATGTCATTTGGCCTTATTAATGCTAGGGATACTTTTCAAAGGGCTATGGATATGACCTTTGGAGATCTGAGGAATAAGATCATTATTGTCTACCTAGATGACTTGACAATATTTTTAAAAGAAGAGTTGATCACTTGGATGATTTGGTTGTTGTGCTCCAAAGATGTAGACATCTCTATTAATCCTAAGAAGTCTATATTTGCAGTAACTGAAGGTAAACTATTAGGCCACATTGTTCCTAAGGATGGGATAAAGATTGATATGGAAAGAGTCAAAGCAATCTAGCAACTAAGCCTACCTAGCACTAGAAGTAACACTAGATCCTTTTTCGGTCAAGTTAATTTCTTGAGAAGATTTGTCCTTGATTTTACTGAATTGACCAAACACATTGCTGAAATGATGAAGAACAATCCAGTCTTTAGGTGGAGCACCGAGGAAGACAAGAAGGCATTTGAGGACACCAAGGTAGCCATTGCTAATACTCCTACTTTAATTCATCCAAGCTTTGATAAGGATTTTATTATTTATTGCTATGCTTCAGAGCACACTTTGTCAACCATTTTGTTACAAAAGAATGAACAAGGAATTGAGGCACCAATAGCCTTTATGAGCACCCCCTTAGAGAAGCATGAACTAAATTATAGTCCTTTAGAGAAACATGCTTTATACAGTAGTGAACGCCATAAAACAGTTCAAGTTTTACATCTTGCATTCCCATGCTATTATTTTTGTTCCTAACCCTATTGTCAAGAGTATTCTAACCCAACAAGAAATTGGTTGTAACAAGAGAGGAGCCTAGGTTACAAAAGTACAAGAGTGTGATGTTAATTTGAAACCTACCACTCTGGTCAGAGGAAGGGATTTGTGTAAAGTAATTGTTGAGAACAAACCTATTGAAACTGAAGATTTACGAATGGTCTTGTTTACAAGCACTACTAATAAGTAGTTCTCAAATCTTTCATATCTATTGATAAGCACTATTAGTGAGGGAGAAAAGGAATCTAAAGTTAAAAGCTAGCAAGTATGTTCTCTGTGGAGAAAATCTATACAAAAGGGGAGTGGATGGTACTTTCCTTAGATGCGTAGATAAATAACAACAAAAGAAACTATTGGAAACTTTCCTTAACAAGGCTTGTGGAGGACATTTCTCTACATTGGTAACAACCTTCAAAATCCTGAGGCAATCATTTTATTGGCCAGGTATGTTAAAGGATGTTTATGATTGGGTCTCCAAGTGTGTGAAGTGTTTGAAATTCACTAGTAGACCCAATTTAGCCGCATTACCTTTGAGGTCTATAGTAATTGACGAGCCTTTCCAACAATAGGGATTGGATTTTATTGGACCCATTAACCCTAATTCTAGTGCAAGTCATACTCACATCTTGACTGCTACAGAATACTTCACCAAGTGGGTAGAGGCCATTCTAGTGAAACATACCACTTCTGAAGTAGTGTGTAACTTTGTTAAAGAGAAAATAATGGGCAGATTTGGTATCCCCAAGAAGATTGTTTCTAAAACTGCTTCTAGTTTCTCCTCTTCTAATTTTTCTTTATTTTTCTATGATTATGGCATCAGTCTTTCTCACTCTTCTGTTTATTACCCACAAGGTAATGGGAAAGCTGAATCAAGTAAAAAAAACTTGATTTTTATTGTTAAAAAGTTGGTAGATAGCAGCTAGAGAGGATGGCATAAAAGTCTTTATGAGGCATTATGGGTGGATAGGATAACTCCCAAGAGAGCTATTGGTATGTCTCCATTTGAACTGGTGTATGGTGTTGAAAGTGCCTTACCTATTCCATTGGAGTTGTCTGCTTTAAACTTGTAAAAGGCTATTAAGCATGAATAGTTTCAATGTTCTCTAGAAAAGAGAATCATGTATCGAACAAAGATAGAGGAGCAAAGAGATGAAGTGGTTGATTGAATAACAAGCCATCAGGAAGAAGTAAAGAAGATTTTTGATAGAAAATCCAGCCAAAGAAAGTTTGTGGTTGGAGATGATGTTCTGCTTTGGGATAGAAGGAGAGAGCCTAAGGGAGATAATAAGAAATTAGACTCTTTATGGAGGGGACCATTTACAGTCAGGCAGGTAATTGGAGAAAATGTATTTATGTTAGCATATTCAGATGGAACTCATATGCCTCTTGCCTATAATGGGAAAGACTTGAAATTATAAAATTGGTAATGTTGTCTTGTGTCCCCTTTGTATATATTCTTTTTTGTATTTTCCCTGTGTGTTTGTCGTTGTTGTTTTCTAGGTGACTATGTTTCCCATGGAACAAGGCTTTATGTTAGTTTGTTTGGATTAACTGCATCCTTCTATTCCGAGTCATCCCACAATAATGGGTTACACTTTTTGGCCAAACATGACATTGAAATCAATATTTTAAACTAAATCTTCACATTCTAACACCTATAGCCATTTAACCATTAGAAATTTGAAGATGATGCGAACTAGTGATTTGTGAGATTTTTATTGTAGATTTTAAATATTTTTTTTTTAAATTGGAGTTAAATTGTAATTTTTTTGCATCTCCTCTGATAACTAGTTTTTAATAGTAAACAACATTTTTTTAAAGTGATGTGTATTTCGTAGCACATAACTTCTTTTGTAGAAAGGATAAAATTCTGATTCTTTTTAATTTAGATTGGTAACACTAATATATAGTGTATGCATTTGGTTTCATAATGTTTTGTTGAATATATATATTTTAATTAATTTTTGAAGTCATACCAATTATAATTTAGACATAGGCGTATTCTGTAAAACATAACGTTTTATGTATGTATCGAAATTCAATTTTTTTCTTTTGTTGAAACAAGGACAGCAATACCTAGTGCATAGATATTTTTTAGAATTTTTTTCAGTAATTTACTAATTTTCCATGTGTGTAGAATAGAGAACTTGATGTTCGGTGAAAAACATACATTCACAAGAAATAAAAAAATAAATATAATAATCAAATTAAATATATTTAAAATTATATTTTTTCGGAAGCTTATAATAAGGACTACATACTTACAAAGCATAAATTTTAAATGAATTCATTTGATCCCTCAAAAGATAAATCAAAATTAGTTTTTTATCAACATTTTGATAGGTGTAGAGGTGACTCCATTATATGTATGATTTAAAACTAGCGAGGTTCTATCCAAGGGGGTTTGAATGTAAGGGGGTTTGATCTATTGGCAAGAGACACTATGTGGCTTCATGATTGTTGTCATTGATGGCAACAAAGTCTATTCCACACATCCGCAAAGCATAGTATGACTATACCGGAAGTAAGATTGAAGAATGTTTTTGTTCGGTGAACAAGAACAGAGCATGCAGCAAGGTCCGACAATCAGGTCCAGATCTCTCAAAGGATGTATCTTTGTAAAGTACGGACTTGGGGGAGTCAAGAGGAGTATCATGACTACCACATTCTAGAGATTGAGCCTTCGGTAAAGAAAGAGAGAAAAGATATGAGCACCTAAGTGTTGGGTTCCTGACAGGTAGAGTAGACTGAGGAAGAACTGACTGGCAGAGCATCAGACCTTAATCCAGATGAGAAATTGATGATGGTCAAGCTATTTGAGGAATCATACATGGTTTGCCGACATGATTGATGACCTCTTTGTCTATGTTTTTGATACGCATCACATATTGAGCATGGATCCAGCCGACAGATCAGTGTTTAGTAAATATCTTGAGTATTCTGGTTGCCAACTAGAAAGATGTTGAAATCCTTGGTGTGGATATATATACCAGATGGATTTTGGTATGAAGGTGTGTGTGTAATGTGAAAATATGCGAAGAAAGGCAAAGATAAGTGTGGAAATAGTAATACAAGTCTAATATGTGATGAATAGTAGCACTAAAGCAGAGGAAGAATGAAGTGCAGTAGATCAGTGTATTGAGCCTAACTGGAACTAAACCTCAGCATATGTGGATGCCTCTCTTCAGTTCAAACATTTGGTTACCTTCTATAACCTTGTAAACAGTGAGTCTCTTGTAGGCAGTGAACCTCTTGTGAGCAGTGTGCTCAGGCAGTGAGCCCTAATTGGCAAGTGCCATTTTGTACTTCTTATTCTTTTAATAGAGAATACAATCTTGGTTAGTCACCATTGGGATTTTCCCTTAATAGGGTTTTCCATGTCAAAATCATTGGGTTATGTGTGTTGATTTTATTTCTGCTCTCATGGTTATGTATACTTCTATGTTTTGATGCTGCATTAATTGTTAAAGAAGAACAAAAAGTTAAAATATTTAAGATAACTGATTCACCCCCCTTCTTAGTTATCTACCTTGTTTCTAACAATTGGTATCATAGCTAAGTTCCTCTAAACAGAGCCTAACAGCTTGAAGAAGATCTGGGAATCTCAATAGATATGTATGGTATGAGGGAACAACTTCAGTCTGCCCTAGATGATCTTGAGCAATCTCACTCTGAAGTCAATAACCTGAGGGAAAGAATCAAACAAGATGATGATTTCATAATTGAACTCAAAGAAAAAATGAGTATCTCTGTGAAAAAGAGAAAGGAACTACTTCAACAATTAGCAAGTCAAAGTGAAGCCAATAATACTAATGAAGATCTGAATGAGAAAAACAAGTTATGTGAGAAGCTATCAAAAGAGGTCATTATGGTAAGACATGAAATGGAATTAGGGGTTATGAAATTCACCCAAGAAATTGAAGAGAAAAGAAAAATTGAAGATAATCTAAAACAATCTCTTAAGGAGAAGTCAGAAGACTACCACAAAATGGATAGAATAATCAGGCATCTAGAATCTGATCTTGAAGAAGCTAGAGATAATGAAGAACAACTTGAGAATCAGATAGACACTCTTAAAATGGATCTTCAAACAACAAATGAATACAAAGAGAAATTCAAGATAAGCTCTATTCAACTTGAAGTTCTTTTTGAAAGCCAAAAAAGGGTAGATGACAAGCATGGCTTGGGGTATGAGAAAGGTGAAAGCTCCGGATCTGATCAAAAGAACTCTGGATCAGGAAATCCAAGGAACAAACCTAGAAGACCTCCAGTAAGGCAACCAAATGCTCAAAGATATCCATCCTTCAATGGATACTGCTACAATTGCAATAACTTCGGTCATAAAGCAAATCAATGCAAAAGAAGAATGAATCAGACTAATTCATCCTTCTCCAGATAGTGTTTTAACTGCAAAAGGTATGGTCACAAATCTCATGAATGTGGAAATATGCAAATAAACAATTCATTCAATGGTAGATGCTTGCATGCAATAGAATGGGACATATGGCTAATTAATGCAGATCAAGAGGATACCAGTCAAATATGCAAAGAAATGTTGTTTGCTACAATTGCAATATATCCAGTCATATTGCCAAATTCTATGGAAGTAAGAATCAGGGTAAAAAGGGTCCAGTGCATCATAATCAAAATCAAGACAAAGGAAAAGAAAAAATGAATGTGGATGAAGTTCAAAGGGAGATGAACAAGATTTGGGTGAAGAGAAATACAGAAAATGTTGGGGATGGGTCCACACCAGAATCTGGTGCTCATATTCTTTCCAAAAACTAAATAGATGAGCTCTGGCTTAGGGGGAGTCACAAAGGAAAATAAATTCCCCTAGCCAGTCAATCGGTGCCTGAAATTGGCACATGGAAAGTTGCGGATTAAAGGGTTCTCAGAGAAATATATAAATAACCCTTGGTAAAAATATGAAAGATCTACAAGGAGTTTTGAAGAGGTTAATCATCCAAGATTGATCCAGTTTGACAGTCATCCGGTAAAAGCAGGTTTTTCACAATTAGATCCAGTATGATTCAAAATTGAAATATCTTGATCTGCAGATAAATGGAAAGATTGGAGAAAGGGAGATACATTGTCAATTATCACCAAGATTAATTTTAAGTGCATCTCAGTGATTCAGAAGGATTTCTCTCAGAATAAGGGAACTAGAATGAATTAAGGTGTGCATTTATTGCAATATGAAATTAGGGTTTGCGCAGAAACATAAGGGTTATTTTGTTCATCATTTGCACATTTGCATTCAAGAAGAAGAAAGAAAGAGCTCTGCAAACAAGACCACTTCAACCCTCTCAAAGATCAACTGTAGAATCTGATTTAACTAGCGATCTTTTTCGGCTCATATCATGAACCCTAGAAGCGTAAAAAAGTATTTCCGTTCTTGAATATCTCTCTCTGAATCTTTTGCAAGATGGCTACTCCAAATGTTGTTAATATCACTGATAGGCTACACCCTAAGTTCAAGAAACATCCTTACAAATCTCTAGAAGTTGATCCCTTAGGCACCTTCTCTAGCATTCCACATGGGGTTCTACACGTAGAAGATGTTAGGGTATACATACATGCCAATATTGAGGAATTTGGGGAATCCAAGCTGATGGATGTCTATCACAAGCAATTAATAGATGAAACATTTGAACTTAAACCTCAATACAAGGCCATTTGGGATAAGCATTTTGGACATTGCATCCACTTCCCATATTTTGCAGAAGATGAATGGATCCGATATGTTCTTAGCAGAATACATGACAACTTCATGTGGTTGTTAAAGCCCTTCAAAATAACAAAGGATGCAATCAGGGTAGTAACTGGTTTGCACTCATCTGGTGGGTTGCTTGCTCTTAAATAGGTCAAGAACCAAACAGTAAGTGAGGCTACTAGATCAAAGTTTGACAAAAGGGCAATGACAATAGAAGATATTACAAATTTGGACATCAAATTTGTCTCTATGATAATTGGCTACAAAATATATCATTCCAGCAGGGAGAACTCTGTATCCAGAACTGTAATTTATACTGCATATCAGATGCTAAGGGAAAATATAGACTATGATCTATGTGAAGTCCTTCTAAGCCAACTGTTAGAAAATTTGTAGAAAATAAAGAAGGATAAGAAGAACTCATTTAAGTATGGTGGCCTAATACTATGTCTCTTCTTTTACTATATGAATGAGCTACCTGGAACAAGTGGTTGGGTATGGCAAAATGACAGACTGGTTGCCATACAAATCAGAGATTATATGTATGGGCTTGGTGATCCCAAGGCTCAAAGTACAGTACTCTGGGGATATTTCAAGAACTTCCAAGGTATGATGCAGGCCAAAGAAAGAATTCCTTAGACAATAGTTGAAAAATATAAGGATACAGTGTGTTTTATGGTAGATACTGATCAATGTCTAATGGAGGTAGTGGAGCCCAGAATAGTCTAGATTATGCCAATGGGCTATGAGGTAGATGAGAAAATCTTGGACCTACATATCCAACACTTATTGAGTCAGCTTAAGGACCCTGAGGCAGAAAGGTTTGGAACCTATCAAGAGTTAAGTGTTAAAATACATGTTGAACTAAGACAACCAGAAATGAAAAGAAAAGTGAGAAGGGAAGTAGAGGAAATTGCTAAGAAATATGGCATATCAAAGGAAGTAGTTGATGCAAACAGAGAAAAACTAGAGAGAGCAGAGAAAGAGAAACAAGAAATAGAAAAAGAAAGTGTTCCAGTGCAAGCCTCCTCCTGGACTAGGTCCTCCAAGAGCTCTGCACCTGCCACCTCTAAGAGCTCAAAATCCTCAAAACTAGAAGCCAAGACATCTGGAAGGGGAGAGAAGAGAACAAAGACAAAGGCCACAAGGTCATACATAAGCCAAAAGGATGATGAAGAAACAGAATCTGATGAAGTAGTTAAGAAAATGAGGAAGAAGAAGAAAACATCTGGGGAATCCTCTATCGGTCAAAACATGGAAGAAGAGGCAGAAGAATTTGTTGAAAGGCCTACTCTCTCCATTGATGATGTCATCAAATCAGTCACTGTGGATGGGAATCTACAACCAATGACTAAATTTTATGATGAATATAGTGAAGCTGACAAGAAGATCTTGCAAGATGCTACAGTCAGGTATCTAAATATCTATAATAAAGAATTCATTGAAATCATCTCTCTAATCTCCAAAAGTCTAGAGAAGGAACTTGAACTGAGAAAGGAGAATGCTGAAGCTAAGGACTTAGAGATCTGAGAGTAGATTGCTATTCAGCTCTATCATTCCATTACTCCAAAACAAATGACCATGATCTTCAAAGACTGCAAGGATGATTTCTGGAGCAAAGCCAGAATGAACAAACTTATGCTTGGAGAGACAGATTAAGTAGCAAAAGAAACAGAAGAAATCCTCTGAAATACCTACAAGAGATTCAGTCTTCCTGTTATAGAGGACATAGATGATGAACCTTCTATAATGGATGACGAAGGACTAAGTACATCAAAAGAAGAATCTACTGATAAAAATGTAGAAGAGCCAAAGGAAATAAGTGAGGAGAGGACTAAGGACTTGGATTCCTCTATTCCAGAAGAGGAAGTCCATTAAGAAGTAGACATCTCTCTTTCGGATCCCCCAACAGACTCCGAAACTGAAGGAGAAGAAAGAAAAGAAGAGAAATTTAGTCAAGATGAACAGGTAAAGGGAAGAGAAGAAGATCAAACAGAGAAGATCCCAGATGACAGTTTTGAGGTGGGAAAAGGAAAGAAGACTTTGTCTTTGGCAAGAGACACTGCTGAGGCAATAAAGAGATTCTTGAACAAAGAAATGTTAGAGATAGATGAACCGGAATTATTTCAAGGACCACTCAATTTTGACTCCCTCTCTCCGGTCCAAACAATGAAGGTAGCATCTTTTGCTCAAGCTAAAGCAAAAGAAAAGCTTCTGAAGTCTCATATGGAAGACTGCGAGCTGATAGAGATTGCATCTAGTGTACAAGAGAAGATCATGCCATCCTTCCAAAAGGATCTTTCGACCTCTTCATCTGTTAACTTAAATTCTCTTGTTAATTTTGTTAACATACATTTTGATTCTTTGGAGAAATCGACAGAAGAGAAAGTTCGGAAAGAGTTTTTGGGAAAGAGATTCTCCAAATTACAAGGACTCATAGCAAATGATAGGAGAAAACTTGATATTGGGATAAAGAGCCTAGAAAATGCTCTTAAAGATGGCAGAGAAATATACAAATTTTGTTTATCTTGGTCCACAGTGACAACAGACATTGCAAAGAAGGTGGAAGAACAAGAGGGTAAACTATCAAGTTTATCTTAGAATTTTGATCCTCTCACCTCATTCATAATGAATCAAGAGTGCCAAGCTATTGCCACTATCAATGAGATAAAGAGGCTTGAGAAGGAGAAGAAGAATAGAATAAGCAGAATGAGTGACCTAAGAGGGATAATTATCCCTAAGTTAGAGGCAATGCATGAGGCCCTAACTGATGCTCAGACCACAACCCAGACCAGTGATCCAGTAGACCTAAGAAGGGGAGAAGATTTTGTATTTTTGTTGAGTGGCCACATATCAATTTTGGACAGGATGAAGCAAAGTTGGGTGATAGAAGTTGTACAGTTGAAGAATACCTTTGCGGATATACTTAAGTGTATGTAAGTACAACATGTATATATACTTATCTGGCAATGTATAGGTTGTTTTTCTTTGCAAATTTTGGTGTACCTATTTCACCCTTTCCCATTGATGTCAAAGGGGGAGTGAGGAGTAGTGAAAAATGTGGAATCCAGCTAAGGGGGAGCTCCGGTAAAAGTGTACATAAGACAGAGCATCAGCCAAGGGGGAGTTTGCTAAGACACTTAGTCATTTTTCACTAAGTGTTGCCATCAATGCCAAAGGGGGAGATTGTTGGCAAGAGACACTATGTGACTTTATGATTGTTGTCATTGATGGAAATAAAGTCTATTCCACACATCCACAGAGCATAGTATGACTATACTGGAAGTAAGATTGAAGAATGTTTTGGTCTGGTGAACAAGAACAGAGCATGCAGTAAGGTCTGACAATCAGGTCCAGATCTCTCAGAGGATGTATCTTAGCAAATTACAGACTTGGGGAAGTCAAGAGGAGTATCATGACTGCCACATTCTAGAGATTGAGCCTCCGGTAAAGAAAGAGTGAAAAGATATGAGCACCTTAAGTGTTGGGTTCCTAATAGGTAGAGTAGACTGAGAAAGAACTGACTGGTAGAGCATCAGACCTTAATCCGGATGAGAAATTGATGATGGTCAAGCTATTTGAGGAATCATACATGGTTGGTCAACATGATTGATGACCTCTATGTCTATGTTTTTGATACACATCACATATTGAGCATGGATCCAGCTGACAAATCAATGTTTAGTAAATATCTTGAGTATTTCGGTTGTCGACTAGAAAGATGTTGAAATCCTTGTTGCGGATATATATACCAGATGGATTTCAGTATGAAGGTGTGTGTGTAATGTGAAAGTGTGTGAAGAAAGGAAGAGATAAGTGTGGAAGTAGTAATACAAGTCCGGTATGTGACAAACAACAGCACTAAAGCAGAGGAAGAATGAAGTGCAGTAGATTAGTGTATTGAGCCTAACTAGATCTGAACCTCAGCATATGTAGATGCCTCTCTTTAGTTCAAACATCTGGTTACCTTCTATAACCTTGTAGATAGTGAGTCTCTTGTAGGCAGTGAGCCCTAATTGGCAAGTGCCATTTTGTACTTATTCTTTTAACAGAGAATACAATCTTGGGTTAGTCACCCCGTGGTTTTTTCCTTAACAAGGTTTTCCACGTCAAAATCATTGTGTTATGTGTGTTGATTTTCTTTCTTCTCTCATGGTTATGTATGCTTATATGTTTTGATGTTGTACTAATTGTTAAAGAAGAACAGAAAGTTAAAATATTTAAGATAACTGATTCACCCCCCTCTCAGTTATCTACCTTGTTTCCAACATGATCAAACCCTCTTCAATTAAAATCCTTTAAATGGAACCTTTCAAGGCTTAAATCATTATATTTTCTAAAAATGTGTGATTTCACCAAAAATCAGGATGTCCCAGAAAGTGTAACCCATTATTGCGGCAGCACCCTTCCTTGTCCCCAATTAGATCCTGTTGTTACAAAAAATTTCAAATTTTTCCATCTCTGTGTCAATGTAGTATTTCCTTAGTCTTTATTGTTCCCCCTTTCAAATAAATTCGCAACCTTTACTTAAGTGTTTTCCTTCATAGTCAATGATTTCAAGTTTTTTGTAACCTCCATCGGTGGGTTCTAAGTTTTCAAAACTTGCAGATTATCTGACTCTTCTCTAAGTCATGACTCAAGCCTTAGTTGTTGGTCTTGTGTTAGTTCAAAATGATAAGTCTTTCCCAGTCGGCAAGTCAGGAGTTCTTTGAACTTCCTAACTCCTAATTGGTGGTTCATGAGTTTCAAAAATCTCTAATTTCCTAACCAAGTGCCCAACCTGCATATTTAAAAGCTAATTATCCATTTATTACTATGTACGGGGATGATGACACATGTCCTTTGTAATAAATATAGGTTATCTCGAAAAGCTCACTTGCACACTTTTCATTGGGAAATGAAAGTGGCTCATTAATGGATTATATTGTCGTATGCGCCGTCATAATCAATGTAATTTATTGAAACATTTTTATAAGGGTTGCCACCCTCGCACACATATCATTTTACAATGTTATTGGTAGGCTTGGAGAGTTTTGGCACTACATCTTTTGTAAGTATTGTGCACAGTCTCTCACAACTAGGTCATCTAATTGGAAATCTTTCTCACTCACTCTTTTCTTCTGCAAATTTGAATTCTCTCATTCAGGTTGTTGAAATGCACAAGACAATTGAGAGGGGGGGTGAATCAGTTGTAGCAAAAACTTAACTTCTTTCAAACATCAACACATTATCTAGTTGATTATGATTTAACCAAGAAAGCATATAATCAGAAACTTAAACACATTCACACATTCAACACATGAGACACCACATTTTTACATGGAAAACCCAATGAGGGAAAAACCATGGTGAGTGTTAGCTCACAATATAAATGATATATCAAAATTTACAACAAGGCTCACTACAAAAGAAGTGGCTCACAACCAAGAGAAGGGGCTCATTCCAAAGGGGTGGCTCACTACCAGAGTTGGTGAACCGAGATAGTATCATCTACATTATGCCAAGGTTTAGTTCCATTGAAGCACAATAAATTTCCTCTGCTCTGCTCTCCTTTTTCACTTCGCACTTATCTTCGCATACTCGCATCCTCATCAATCAATCATGACTTCATTACATCTATTTATACAATTCATCAACCTTAGAATGGACATCAAAGTCGGCATTGCAATCACCAACCATTGGAACAATCTCCAAGGTCGGCATACACACATACATTAGAATAGGTTTGGACCTAAATAGATTTGTGAAGGAAAAGAATGAATGCAGACTATACCATGCCTTAGATGGGACTCAAATGCAATCTTCCATGCAACAACATGCTTTACAAACTTCAAAGCATAACCACAAGTAGTGAAAACAACCAAGTCGGCTAAAACTAGTGTTAACACTAAGACCTTTAGGAACATGCTTCATACATGATCCAAATTATACTTTGTGGACCAATCAAAAAGTAGTAACATGATCTAGAGACATCCACAAGCATGTTACAATCACCAAGAACTTCTGCACAACCCCCAAACATTCTATCCATAAGATTCTTCAAACCGGAGCACTTAAACATTACTGTCGGCCACTGTCATAAAGGAAAGATCACTCGTGGAGCACCAAATCATGAACCATTTGAATTGAAGGCATATAACATCATTACAAACTTGATTCCAAAACTACAAAATGTGAAACTTAAATGCAGAGAAATGCAAAGCAAAATACATTCTCCCTATCACCATTGAACACCTAGAAAAGTAGTTCTTACTCTAGTGAACAGAACTCACTCAAATCTCCCTATCACCATTTTATATGCTTTTCCTTGAAATTAGTGTGTCTTCTTTTCGAGAGTTTGCCTTGTGTTCTCCAAGCCAACCTCCTGAGGGGGCATGCTATTAGCTTTTTCTTTAGTGTTCTTTGATACAATACCACATAGACATGACATTATATCAAAGAGAGGCAAAATGTAGACACCTAAAATTAACATAAGGTATTATTTACATTTTCATCACATGTGCATATTTCTTCTAGTTTCCCTTATTAATTAAATAATTAAATAATATTAATTATGTAATTAAATCTAATTATTCCCCCTTCTTCTAAAAATAATTAAATAATGACAATTATTTAATTAAGCTAATTATTCCTCTAAATTTAATTATTTCTCCTTTTAAATAATATTAATTATTTAATTAAGTTAACTATTCTTCCAAAAATAATTAAATTTAATTTAGTTATTTATCCCTCTTTCCTAATAATTAAATAAATTATATTTAATTATTCTCACCATCCCTCCTCTGATTAAATAATCTATAAATTATTTAATTAGCTAACACCTTCTTAAATTAAATAAATAAATCAAATTTATTTAATTTCCTTCATACTTCTTTTTAAAATAAATAATAAAATCTTATTTATAACATTTTTGGATGCTAAATAATAATAATTATTTAAATTCCTAAATCCATGGCTTTTTGTCTCATTCAATCTCCACCCTTTATCAAAAAATCATACAACTTAATCTCTACCCTTCAAATTGACTTTGAGTTAACATATGTCAATCCCTTGATTTTTGGAAGTTAACTCCTTGCAATTCCTTGAATTTTTGGAAGTTAACTCCTTGCAATCCCTTGATTTTTGGATTTAAGTCCTTGATTAACTCATGGCTTGTTGTCTTATTCATTCTCAACCATTGATCATAATTCAAATTCTTTTGATCTCAACAGTCCATTCTTTTCAAGGAAAAGCATATAAGCACACATTCTCTAAGCTATTTCGAATCACTTCTTATCTTAGCCTTATGCTATCTTTTTGATTCTCAAAGAACTTCTCATTATCTTGGCCTTATGTTGTCATTTTGATTCTTGAATTATCAAGTACTCAAGAACTCAATCATTGAAGTACTCTACCATTATCAAGCAATAGCAAGCTATCATAGTTATGTGAATCTGAGAGCATTTGTATCATGATTTTATAAACAATAGAGCTATTTGGTATTATATTGGTTGTTGATAATTGTATTTACATTCATAGTTTTTTTATCTCTTGCTCTATTGTGTAGCTTAGATTTGTCTCTATATCTTTGTATTCCACTTGGTTTGATGCATTTGTCATTATCTACATTTCTATAGCTTACAATATGTATGTGTACACACACACACACACATTAATAGACATGATTTAATCAATTGAATGAAGCTGCCCATCAAGCAAACAACTCGAAAAGATGTAGTAAAGTCCAACAAACAAATATGTGGACTAAAAGGGTAAGTACACAAAGATGAGGGACCAAATGGGGTCTTAAGTTGCCACTTTTTTTCTAAAATTAGGAAACATTGATGTTGGATGAGAAATTGAAGATAGCTACACTCAAAATTTGAAGATGGAACAAAAATAAGAGTTGTAGTGCTTCAAATCTAGTTTCTAAACTACTAATTTTTCTAAAAATGGTTGAGATTAAGGGGTTCAAAAAGGGGGAGCACAGAAATTGGTCTTGTTTTTCTCAAAAAAACATAACATAGTGTATGGTGTGCTCCCCCTAAAATGTTAACTTTTTTTAGTAATTCAATAATCGCTTTGGTGAGAAATTAGCTAACACCATATAGTTTATCCCTAATTTTTCTGATAATTTTTTAATGAATAATTGATTTTTTAGTAATTTTTAAAGTGGACACATCCTAAAAAATAAAAATTTGAGCATACTCCATGTTGGTGCCTACATGAACATTCAGGTTTCAAGCAATTAATTTTGTAGGCACCTTCCCAAAAAGTCCAAAAAGTTCTAAGTCAGGGTTTCTGTCACCCTGATTTTCTTGCGGGGGGTCATATTTCATATATGACCTGATCTTCCGCCCGGGGGGTGATATTTTAGATATCAGTCATCTTGTGAAGATCACTCTGGTGCTACTGCAGGTTTTCATTATGACCCGATATTCCGAAAGGGGGGGTCATGTTTCAAATGTCGGGTGATCTTAGTTATGATCACCCCTATGTTCGATCACCCCTATCTTGTTTTATCACCTCATGTTCACTTGATCACACTGAGGTGCGGACGTCAATTTTACATGAGGGTTGATATCTATTTGTCCAACAGCTTCATGCATCTTGCGGGGGGTGATATTTTCAAATATCAGTCATTTTATGAATATCACCCTATTTTGTCAATATGATGGTGATGTCATTAGGATCTGGTGGGATGCATCATGTGGTCTTCGACATGTTATTATCGACAGATATGATGAGGGTCCCATCGGTCGCTGATGAGGACATGAACAAGTATAGGTGGATCATCGGTGAGGTATTTGGTTTGAATATGATGAGGAGGATTTTTCTTTGATGCATCAGGTTGCACTGATGAGGTTGGTCATCGGGGTGATTTTTCCCTCGGGGTGATATTTTATATCAGGTGATGTGGTCGGCCGGGTGATGTTTCCCGTAGGGTGATATTTTGCATCAGGGTGATGTGAAATATCAGGGTGATTTTTCATATCAGGATATCATGCAGGAGGTTCACCGATGGCGCGGGTCATGATGATGGGGTCTTGGAGGATGGTTCGTTGGTCGCGCAAGGTAAAATTGTGCGACATCATATGTGCTCATGACCTAGTTTATAAAGTATTGAGGAGGTTGTTGTGGGGTGAATGTGGGATAATTAGT
Source organism: Cunninghamia lanceolata (assembly GCA_027924645.1). Classification (NCBI taxonomy): domain Eukaryota; kingdom Viridiplantae; phylum Streptophyta; class Pinopsida; order Cupressales; family Cupressaceae; genus Cunninghamia; species Cunninghamia lanceolata. The sequence continues at coordinate 495,709 of BSBN01001957.1, forward strand.
TCCCACATGATTTGAAAAGTCAGGTCATGATTCTTGGCAGGAAAATTTCAAAGTGCACAGTCTACTGCATTTCCCAAGGCCGCGAGTTGGTATGCCTTTAATAGCAGATGTTACAGGGTATGGGTGAAGGCATGGATGGATCAACCACCCAATTGAAGATGTGAATCCCCAGGCAGCGGTGCAGGGCTCGAGACCACTCCTTGTCTCCTCCTCTACCTGTTGCATTCAATGTTGAGTGCCATTTTCTCATGATGCACTGTATCTGGCAAATTTTGAATTTCCATGTGATTAATGCTGAATACACCTTCCTTGCTATATATAGCAAATGGTGTTACTCATTTGTTGTTGTTGAAGACCTGGGCATTTTTGTGTGAATAGCAAAAAATAGGGTATTTCCTTGTTGTTTTATCTCATTTGGGAGTTTATGAGTTGCATTATGAATGTACATTGTAGATATTTTCAGTTTCATTGTTGTTCTATATGAAAACTGCTCTTATGCATGTGTTTAGCTACTTGTCTCCATGTGTTGCATGCTTTTCCTTCTTTTGAATCTAACTGCTAAAGGTTTCTCAGGTTCTAGGGTATGGATTTCTATATCACATGCTTCATCTCTGACTTTCATTCAAGGAGTGGATTAAATTATTTTAGGTGAAGTATGGAGAAGGTTGTATGTCAGCTAGGATATATGTAAGTAGAGGCAGCTAAATACCTATTCTTAGGTGATGTTTGTAAGGAAAGCATCAATCTAACCTCTTAAAACTTGAATCCAAAGTGCAGTCCATTCTCTTGTATACGTCTAGTTGACTCCTTGCCCTGAGATAGGCCCCAATCTGCTCTTGGGTTAGTAGTTATGATCCAAAACCCCTTGTCTTGCATCCAAAACATAAATTCCATCTTTTCATAACTTCCATCATGTTAGTTTGTAGGAGTAGGATTAGGACCCCTGCATACTCTCATCCACAACTAGATAAATATGTCCAAGAATGTTGCCAACCTTGTGATGTATCATGCACATCTTGGTCCACACATGAGAGTATTCTGCCTGTTGTTGTCAAGCTAAATCTTTCTATCATTGGGATAGTCAATGTTACATATTTATCTATAGGGATACCCCCCTTGGTGCGGCAGAACCAGAAGTGAAGGGGAGGCAGCTCTCGCAACCTCCTGTATTAGTTGGCTAAATCTGCTTGTGCATTAGAATAGGCAAACCCTCTACTGATTCAGAAGAAAAACCAACACTCTCCCCTAAAATGTTTGAAAACTAATCAAAAATCAATTTTTTTTTGAATTCGTGTAGAATGGAGTCTAGTTTCTAAAAATATAACTTATTTCAAATTTTGATGAACGGTTAAAAAAAGTCAAAAATACTAGACATTGATTTTTGATAAAAAATGAACACGCTAACAAAAGAAATTCAAGATGAAATACTAAACGTACTCAAAATGTGAAAAAAATTATATGGTTAGATAGCTAACAGAGAGCTTAAGATTATGGTGGTATTTTTTTTAGTTTTCATTGAAAAAAGTGCCATTTTGATGGGGAGCATGCTCCAGATTATCTCCAAATTTTGCTAAAAATTGATAAAAACACGTCAAAGAACCTTAAGCATAATGCGAGTGCATTATAACATGCTCACGTTATGTGAAATCAATGACGTGTTATGATGAGCATAACTGGCAATACACATGCCAATTGCATTTGCTTGAAAGTTTCTAAAGCCTTTTCAACAAATCCATTTTTTGCATATCTTGCAATAATTGCATTCCATTATAGAACATCTCTTTGAGGTGTTACATCATACAATTGACATGCCTTGTCTATGCTTCCACACTTTACATACATGTCTACAAGGGCAGTTGTACTTCCTATCATCTCTCTCACTCTCTACTTCCCTCCCCTCTCTATGCCCTACCCTTTCTCTAAGTCTCTGCTTCCCTCCCCTCTCTGCCTCCTACCTACTCTCTCACTCTCTTCTTCCCTCCCCTATCTACCTTCTATCCTCTCTCTCATTCTCTACTTCCCTCCCCTATCTACCTCCTACCCTCTTTCTGAGTCTTTGCTTCCCTCACTTCTCTACCTCCTACCTTCTCTCTCACTCTCTTCTCCCCCCTCCCTCTCTACCTCTTACCCTTTCTCTCACTTTCTACTTCCCTCCCCTGTCTACCTCCTACCCTCTCTCTCAGTCTCTACTTCCCTCTCCTGTCTACCTCCTACCCTCTCTCTCTTCTTCCCTCCTCTGTCTACCTCCTATGGTCCTCTCCCACTCTCTACTTCCCTCCTGTCTCTACCTCCTATCATCTCTATCACTCTCTACTTCCCTCCCCTCTCTACCTCTCCTCATAATTCTTCCCATCCAATGAAATTTCATAAATTATCTTCTTTCCATTTCATCATCCCAATTTATATCCTCATACCTCTTTACATGTCCTAGTTTTCTTATTTCCATATTCTTTGTCAACATGTGAGAGGAGAGGGAGGAAGAGGGAGAGAGGATGAAGGTGGATGAGAGAGAGGGGGAGAGATAGGGTGATAAGGAGAGAGAGAGAGAGAGAGTCCTAGTTTTCTTGTTTTGGAGAGAGAGAGGGTTGGTCAGGTTTATGAGTTTAGGGTTGCTCAGACCTTTAGGGGTAAATTATTTAGGGTTTATGAGTTTCTAGGGTTGCTCAAGTTTAGGGTTTAGGGGTTAGGGTTAAAAGGGAATTATTTTATAATTTACCTCCAATCCTTGTAATACTAACGCATTAGTCCACCCATCTCCTAATCCATCAATCCCTATCATCCATCCACCATATAACTCACTATCTAATCCACCATCATTCTAAGCTCTAATCCATCAACCCATGAACGCTTGAAAAAATTTCTCCAAAGAGTCTTTACAAAATCCAAAAATAAAAGCAAAGATATGGAGCCATCCAAATCCACTGATCCAATTTCATCCCCTTCTAACACTCCCAATCCTAATCCATCTGGGCCTCCTATATCCATTCACTCGATCCTAATCCTAACCCCACAACATCTTCCATCAGTATCCATCAACTATATGAATATCCTAGTCCATCAACCCATGAAGCCATGAAGGATGTGACCCAAGGACTATTAGCAAGGAATCTAAGAACATCATGTACTCAAATTCCTATCCTTGAGCCTAACAAAGAACCTCCTAATAACATGTATACCACTCCAACATCATCATCCACTCCTATGTCTATCCATTTCATTGAAGAGTCTCGTACCATAAGTCCAAGTGAAAGCCCATCATGTAGCAATGTTGTCAAACATCCAAAGATTATTTATCCTGGATCCAAGAACCCATCACATCCATCTAAGAAACCTAATAGCTATACATTAAGAACCTAGTCCAAAGAATGTGGAAACACCAACCACCCATCTTAATCTAAATCCAAACATCCCATTTAATCCCATCTCGATTCCCTTACCATATCATGGTCAACCCCTTTGTACATCGATCCTATCATTAATCCTCCAACATCTCATAGTGAACCCCCATCACCACCTCTTACTCCCCAGTCCAATGAATATCAATGCATCACCACTTACCCTATCCATATCTAATATTGTGCTATCCATGCTTATCCTCCCTATGATCAAGATATTATCCATGAGCTGGTAAGTTCCCACATCACTCCTATCCATCATCCCATTATCCCTGTCCATCATCCCGTGTTAGTCCTATTCATTATCCCTCAATATTCCATGATGAGACATTTAGTCCCCAAGAAAACATAGACAATCAAACAAATATCTTGGATCCTAGATCTTGAATCACATCCCAATGAGTATAATGATTTAATCAAGATCCAAGAATTCTACATCCATTTCCCTTTGATCCTCCATCATCCTAGGTCAAACTAGATATGTTTAGGTGTTTAGCCTAGTTGCTTGAGTTTAGGGTTTAGGGGTCAGGGGCATTATTTGAGGTTTACATGAGTTTAGGGTTGCTCAAGTAAATAGGGTTTAGGGTTTAGGGTTAGGGTTTAGGGGAATTATTTAGTCTTTATGGGTTTAGGGATGCTCGAGTTTAGGGTTCAGGGTTTAGGGGTTAGGGGTTTAGGGTTTCTCGAGTTTAGGGGTTAGGGTTTAGGGTTTAGAGAGAGATAGAGTGAGGGGACCAATAGAGATTAGGAGAGATAGGGAGATAGAAGTTTAGGGTTGCTTCTAGGTTTTATGGTTTAGGGGTTAAGGTTTAGAGGTTTAGGTTTATGGTTTAGATAGAGAGGACAATAGGGAGATATAGAGGAGACTGAGCCTGGGAGAGATATCTTTGTCTCCTCTATCCCTCTCTCTAACTATACCTACCTCTCTATCTCTCTCTCTATGTCCCTGTCTCTCTATCTTTCTCTCTCTTTTGATCCCCTCTCTCTAACTCTACCTTTCTATCTCTCCCTCCCTCACTACTTGAGGTTTACATGAGTTTAGGGTTGCTCAAGTAAATAGGGTTTAGGGAACACCTTAAGGGTTAGGGTTTAGGGGAATTATTTAGGCTTTAGGGATTTACGGATGCTCAAGTTTAGGGTTTAGGGTTTAGGGTTAGGGGGTTAGGGTTTAGGGTTTAGAGAGAGATAGAGCAAGGGGACCAATAGAGATTGGGAGAGATAGGGAGATAGAGGTTTAGGGTTGCTTCCAGGTTTTATAGTTTAGGGGTTAGGGGTTTAGGGTTGCTCATTTTTAGGGTTTAGGGGTTAGGGGTTAGGGTTTAGGGGCATTATTTAGGGTTTAGGGTTTAGGGGTTAGGGGTTAAGGTTTTAGGTTTATGGTTTAGGTAGAGAGGAGAATAGGGATCCCTATCTCTATCTCTTTGGACATATGGATCCCTATCTCTTAATCTATCCCTCGCTACCTCTCTCTCCTCCTCTCTATCTCTCTCCCCATCCCTCTAACTCTTGAAATCTCTCTCCCTATGTCTCTATACATCTCTCCATCTTTTTCCCTCTCTCTATCTATCTGCATAACCCTATCTCTTAATATATCCCTCTCTACCTCTCTCTCTATATTTCCCTATCTATCTCTCCCTTTCTAGATCTATCTCTCTATATCTCCCCTCTCTCTCTCTATATGTATCTCTATCTTTCTCCCTCTATAGACCCCTTTGTCTATCTCAATTCCCATCTCTCCCTTTCCCCATCTCTATCTCCACCTATCCCTTTCTATCTGTCTATTTGCCCCTCTTTCTATATTTTTTCCTTTCTCTAACTATATCTCTATCTCTCCATCTCTTTCTAGATGTCCTCAGGCTCTCTCCCTATCCATGTCCATGTCTCTCTCTATCTCTCCATGTCTCTCGATCCCTCTCTATATATAGGATAGAGAAATGAAGAGAGAGAGAGAGAGAGAGAGAGAGAGAGAGAGACTCTCCCATGTAGATACAAGGTTACATTTGTCCCTCCTAGTATTAAAAATTTCTATTTCATGAACCACATGGATATTTGAGTCTAGGGATCCTCTTGGACTATCACTTGATTACCTATTTGATGCACTGCATGCATAGTTACAATATATTTTATGTGAGAGCATGACATCCTAGACCATGATTTTAGCACCAACATTGAGAAGGTTATGATTTTTACATGCATGAACCTTTATGTTTTCATGCTTCCTAGAATGTGCTTGTGTTATAACATGAATGTGCTTTGGGAAGCATGAAAAATGGTAAAAAAACATGTGGGATCCGTGTTTTAGACCCCACATGACTGTTCTTCCTTCTTTTCATGAGTACATCAGACAAGAAAATGCTTTTCACGTTGTTTGACTTATTGAGAATCATTTTTATATCAATCCACCACCTTTTTTTGTTTTTTCAACCTAGAAGAACTAATTTTGCATGTTTTTGGGGAAAATTTTATTATTTAAACTGAAAGTTTCATGTTTCATGCATGATATTGTTTCAAATCTAATTACCATTGATATATAGATTGAATTTGATGATATATGTTTATTTTTTCAATAAATTTCACTAATCCTATTCTAGAATTATATAGAATTCATAATCAAACTTGCGAAAGAAGAATTTGAGGATTTTGAAGCCATCTTTTGGAGAATTGGTCAACTGTAGTATCAAATTCTAAGGTATGTTCAACTTATGTCCATTTTAATTCAAAAATATATGTTCTTATGCTATTTATGTCTTTAAATGTCTTTATGTCTTTATGTTTTTTATGTTCTTAATGTTCTAAGATATATATGTGTCTACGTATATCAGTTAGTTCAGTCAAAGAGACTCTAAATTCCTCATGTTTCCACCTTTTTTCAGCCCTTCATGCCTTATTTTCAGCTATACAAGAGAAAAACATTACCAAATACTTCATAAAATAATTTTAGTGAACAATTGTTTGTCATACTCATATTCATGATCAATGGAACCAAAATTGATTTTGGAAGACTCTTACTTTTTGCCCTAGGATGATATAGAAGGATTTATTCCTTAATACATTCATAATTCAATTGATTTAATAGAACCATGCAATGGCTTGAATCTTAGACTATCCTATTCCCCCTATTATGACAATCCTACTTGTCTCTATTGATCATTTAGACATAATTGTTAGGTGTCCTTTTGATAACTTCTCCATGCATGTTTCATAGTATGAATTCTCTTGGAGAAGGTTGGAGGATGTGGAGACTGTTGGCAAGAGACACTATATGGATTCATGGTTGTTGTCATTGATGGCAACAAAGGTCATCCCACATATCCGCAAGTCATGATGTGTCTCTACCGGAAGTCAGAATAAAGAATGTTGTGGTCCGGTAAAGAAAAACAGAGCATGTGGCAAGGTCCGACAGATTGGTCCGGACCTCTCAGAGGAAGTGTCTTGGTGCAGTGCGGATTTGGGGAAGTTAAGAGGACTACCTTGAGTGGTATATTCCAAGGATTTAGCCTCCGGTGATGGACAAGGAAAAAGATATGAATGGTTGAGTACCGGATTTCTGAGAGACAGTGAAAACAGAGGAAGAACTGACTGGCAGAGTATCAGACTGCTTTCCGGATGTGTTACTGTTGATGACAGAGGTTGTGAAGGCATGAATCATGTTTGGCCGACATGATTAATGATATCTACAAGTATATGCTTGATCCGCATTGCTTGGTGAGGAAGGATTCAGCCGACAGAATGAGAGTTTGTAAGAAACTAGACTGTTCCGGATGCCGACTAGAAAGGTGATGAAATTACTTGTGCGGATATATATAGAGGATGGATTTAGTTGTGAAATGTGTGTTAGTGTGGAGATAAATGCGAATAAGTCCAGTGAAAGAGCAAAGATAGCAAAAAGGATCCGGTATGTGAAAGATAGCAGAATAAAGAACAGAGGAAAGATGAAGTGCAGCAGATCAGTGTACTGAGCCTAACCGGAACTGAACTCCAGCATATGCAGATGCTTCCAATCAGTTCAAGACTGTGATTCTCATCACTTTGTAGACAGTGTGTCTTCTTGTAGGCAGTGGGCCTCTTGTGAGCAGTGTGCTCGGGCAGTGAGCCCTAATTGGCAAGTGCCATTTTTGTAATTTCCTATTCTTCTAACAGAGAATAATTCTTGGGTTAATCACCCCGTGGTTTTCTCCCTTAACAGGGTTTCCACGTCAAAAATACTGTGTCATGTGTTTCTTATTTCATGGTTATTGTTTTTGTGTTTGATTTTATGCTGCATCAATTAAAAGGAAAGTTCAATAAGGGAAATAATTAGGATAACTGATTCACCCCCCCCCTCTCAGTTATCAACAATTGGTATCAGAGCTAAGTTCCTCCTAATAGAGCCTAACAGCTTGAGGAAGATCTGGGATTTCAAATGGATGCATATGGTTTAAGGGAGCAACTCAAGACTGCTCTTGAGGATCTTGAACAGTCAAATTCTGAAGTCAGTGAATTAAAGGAAAGACTCAAACAGGCTGATGAATTCATGAGAGAATTAAAAGACAAATTAAGTCTCTCTATGAAAAAGAGAAAGGAGCTGCTTCAACAGTTGGCAAGACAAAGTGAAGAAAGCAATACAAATGAAGAATTGACTGAGCAAACCAAGTTATGTGAAAATTTATCAAAAGAAGTCATTATGTTAAGACATGAAATGGAATCAGGAACTATAAAGTTTACTCAAGAGATTGAAGAAAAAAAGAAAGGCTGAAGACAATCTAAGACAATCTCTTAAAGAAAAATCAGAAGAATGCCACCAGATGGACAGGATTATCAGACACCTTGAATCTGATCTTGAAGATGCCAAAGATAATGAAGGAAAACTTGAGGATCAAATTGCCTCTCTCAAAAGAGACCTTCAAACAACAAATGAATATAAAGAGAAATTCAAGATAAGTTCTGCTCAACTTGAAGTTCTTCTTGGAAGTCAAAAGAGGACAGATGACAAGTATGGCTTGGGATATGAGAAAGGAGAAAGCTCCGGATCCGGTCAGAAGAATCTTGGATCAGAAAATCCAAGGAGCAGGCCTAGAAGACCTCCGGTAAGACAGCCAAATGCTCAAAGATATCCATCCTTCAATGGATACTGCCACAACTGCAACCACTTTGGTCACAAAGCTAATCAGTGCAGAATGAGAATAAATCAGAATAATTCATCCTTCTCCGGACAGTGCTTCAACTGCAAAAGGTATGGACACAAATCCCATGAATGCAGAATTATGCAAGTAAACAAATCATTCAAAGGTAGATGCTTCACATGCAATAGAATAGGTCATATGGCTAATCAATGCAGATCAAGAGGATATCAGTCAAATATGCAAAGAAATGTTATTTGCCAAATCTGCAATAGGTCCGGTCATAATGCTAAAGTCTGCAGAAACAAGAATCAGGACAAAAGAGGTCCGGTGTATAATCAGAATCAAGACAAGGGTAAACAAAAGATGAATGCGGATGAGGTTAGGAATCAGATGAGCAAGATTTGGGTGAAGAAAAGTTCAGAGAATGTAGAGGTTGGATCTGCACCAGACTCTGGTGCTGATATTTCTTCCGGAAATTAAAAGTGAGCTCAGGCTCAGGGGGAGACTCAAAGAAAATCTTGTTCCCCCAGCCAAACAAGTGGTGCCGGATGTGGTACAAGATGCGGATCAAAGGGTTTGTAGATATGAGTCTTGAGATACTTCAGTCAAGTTTTCAGAGGTCTGCATGGAGTTATGAAGAAGCTATGATCGATCAAATAAGACCTGTTCAGGGAGATGCTCCGGTATGATAAAGGATTACAAAAAGGTCCGGAAAGATCCGGAAATGCACTATCTTGTTCTGCGGATTGGACAGAGTGTTTGAGATGATCTTGTAATATGCTACCTCGATTTATTCATGATTGAAAGATCTGGATGATATCCACAGATCAGGACTAATCCGGGATACTCCAAGCTATCCAGACAAGGCAAACCGGAATGATGTAGGTGAAGCATTTATTGCAGACAGGTATTAGGGTTCGCGGAGCAATTTAAGGGATTTCTTAAAGGTCATTTGCTCATTCTGCACTCGAGAAGAAGCGAAAAGTGGAGCTCTGCAACAAGGTTCTTCAAGCACACCAAGGATCTCCTGCCGAAGCTATTGGATAAAGAAATCAATCCAACCACTCCGTGTAAACCGAAGGCGCATAAGGTATTCTCCGTTTTTCATTACCTCACTGCAAATCTTTGAAGAATGGCTACTCCAAACATAGTTAAGATCTCCGATAGACCTCGCCCCTCATTCAAGAAACATCCTTACAAATCATTGGAGGTAGATCCACTAGGAGCCTTCTCTAGTGTTCCTCACGGAGTTTTACACACCGAAGACATTAGGGTTTACATACATGCAAACATTGAGGAATTTGGGGAATTCAAATTAAGAGACCTCTATCACAAGCAGCTGATTGACAATGCTTTTGAGCTTAAACCAGAGTATAAGGATATTCAGAAGAAACAATTTGAGCAATTTATTCATTTCCCCTGTTTTGAAGAGGATGAATGGGTCCGGTATGTGCTGAGCAGGATGCATGACAACTTTCTATGGCTAGATAGACCCTGCAAGATCACAAAAGAGGCAATTAGAGCAGTAACTGGCCTATACTCTTCCAGAGGAGTACCTATCCTCAAATCTGTCAAGAACAACATTGTAACTGAGGCCATCGGATCAAAATTTGACAAAAGGGCAATGACCATTGAAGACATCTCCGATCCGGATATCAAATATGCATCAATGATAATAGGATACAAGATCTATCACTCCAGCAGGGAAAATTCTGTATCCGGAACTGCAGTATACACTGCTTTTGAAATGCTAAGGAAAAATGCAGAATATGACCTCTGCGAACTACTGCTAAGCCAATTAATGGAAAATATACAGAAAATCAAGAAAGATAAGAAGAACTCCTTCAAGTATGGTACTCTTATTGTATGTCTATTCTTCTACTTCATGAATGAGCTACCCGGAACAAGTGGATGGGTATGGCAGAATGACAAACCTGTTGCAGTCCAGATAAGAGACTACTTGCATGGACTTGGGGATGCAAAAGCGAGAAATTCAGCTCTATGGGGATACTTCAAAAACTTTCAGAGCATGATGCAAGCAAGAGAGAGAATTCCCCAGTCTCTCATTGAGAAATACAAGGACTCAGTGTGCTTTATGGTTGACACTGATCAGTGCCTGATGGAGGCAGTGGAGCCAAGGACTGTCTGGATCATGCCCATGGGGTATGAAGTTGATGAACAGATAGTGGAGCTGCATGTTCAACACATGCTAAGTCAGCCCAAAGATCCTAAGGCAGAAAGGTTTGGAACCTTTGAGGAGCTGAGTGTAAAATTACATGTAGAACTCAGGGAACCTGAGATTAAAAGAAAGGTAAGAAAAGAAGTAGAGCACATTGCTCAAGGCCTAGGTATCTCAAAGGAGGCACTTGATGCCAGCCGGGAAAAGAGGAGGAAGGCCGAGGAAGAAGAGAAAAGCAAAGAAAGTGCTCCGGTTGGAGCTCCCACCCGGACCAGATCAACAAAGAGATCTGCACCTCCCTCAACCAAAAGTTCAAAACCGGAAGTCCAGGCATCCGGTAAGAGATCCAAGACAAAAGCCACAAGGGCTTATGAAAGCCAAAAGGATGAAGAGGAAACAGAATCAGATGAGGGAGTAAGAGAAGTAAAGAAACAGAAGAAGAAAGGATCCGGTAAGCCCTCCACAGGCCAAGACAAGGATGAAATGGCAGAGGTAACTGTTGAAAAGTCCACTCTGTCACTAGAGAGCATAATCAAGTCGGTCACGGTGGATGGAAACCTTCAACCAATGACTGAATCCTATGATGACTTCAGTGAGGCAGACCAAAAGACTCTGCAGGAAGCCACAGTTAAATATCTGAACATATACAATAAGGCTTTCATTGAGATCATATCTCTCATTCCTAAAAGCCTAGAGAAGGAAATGGAAGTAAGAAAGAATAATGCTCATGCCAAAGATCTTGAGATCCGGGAGCAGATAGCTATTCAGCTATATCCTCAAATTGATCCCAAGACAATGAACATTATCTTCAAGGACTGCAAAGATGAGTTCAGAAGCAAAGCCAGGATGAATCAACTCATGCTTGGTGAGACTGACAAAGTGGCCCAAGAAACAGAAGAGATCCTCCGGAAGGCCTTCAAAAGGTTCAATCTTCCTGTTGTAGAGGACTTAGGTGCAGAAACAGCTGCTGATTTGGAATCTTCTGTTCCGGAAGAAGTGAGCCCTGAACAGACAAGTGAGGACTTGGGACCCTCTGCTCCAAAAGAAGTGGCCCATGAACAAGTTAGCATCTCTCCTCCGGTTTCCCCTACAGTCTCCGGATCCAAAGAAGAAGAGCAAATACAGGAGAAGGAAGCAGTGGTGAAAGACAAAGAGGTTGACAGTTCTAAGACTGCAGAAGAGAAGAAACATCTGTCTCCGGCAAGAGACACTGCACAAACTGTTCAACAATTTTTGAGCAAAGAAACTCTAGAGATTGATGAACCGGAGCTTCTAAAAGGCCCATTTGATTTTGACTCTCTCTCTCCGGTACAAACAATGAAGATAGCTTCATTTGCAAATGCCAAGGCAAATGAAAAGCTCCTGAAGTCTCATATGGAAGACTGTGAGTTGATAGAGGCTGCTTCCGGAGTACTTGTGAAGATCATGCCATCAATCCAAATAGATCCGACAGCCTCCACTTCCGGTAATCTAAAAACCTTAGTCAGCAGTGTTGATACACATTTTGACTCTCTAGAAAAATCAGCTGAAGAAAAGGTCCGGAAGGAATTTTTGGATAAGAGATTTTCAGAGATATTAGAATTAATTTCTAAAGATAGGAAGATTGTAAGCATTGGAATAAAGAGCTTAGAGAATGCTCTTAAGGATGGCGGTGATATCTATAAATTTTGTATATCCTGGTCAAAGGCAACAGCAGCATTTGACAAGAAAATAAAAGAGGAACAGGATAAGCTACAAAGCTTATCTCAAAGTTTTGATCCTCTCTCTTCCTCTATAATAAATCAAGAATGTCAGACTATTGCAGTCTTGAACGAAATAAAGAATCTTGAGAAGGAAAGGAAGAACATCACCAACCGGATGGGAGAACTTAGAAGGATTATAATCCCTAAGTTGGAAACAATGCATGAGGCCATCAGTGATGCTCAGACCACCGCCCAAACAAAAGATCCGACAGATCTCAAGCGGGCAGAAGCTTTTGCATTTTTGTTAAGTGGTCACATTTCAATTTTGGACAGAATGAAGCAAAGTTGGGCTACCGAAATGATTCAATTACAGACATCCTTTGCAGACATTCTTCAATATATGTGAGTATGTAAATATGCGGCTAAGTATAAGAAAATTTTGAAAATTTTGATATGCGGACCCTACCCTTTGCCATTGATGTCAAAGGGGGAGTGAGGAGCAGTGAAAAATGAGGAATCCAACTAAGGGGGAGTTCCGGAAATTGTATATAAAGACAGAGCATCAGCAAAGGGGGAGCATAGTGAAAACACTTAGTCATTTTTCACTAAGTGTTGCCATCAATGCCAAAGGGGGAGATTGTTGGCAAGAGACACTATATGGATTCATGGTTGTTGTCATTGATGGCAACAAAGGTCATCCCACATATCTGCAAGTCATGATGTGTCTCTACCGGAAGTCAGAATAAAGAATGTTGTGGTCCGGTAAAGAAAAACAGAGCATGTGGCAAGGTCCGACAGATTGGTCCGGACCTCTCAGAGGAAGTGTCTTGGTGCAGTGCGGATTTGGGGAAGTTAAGAGGACTACCTTGAGTGGTATATTCCAAGGATTTAGCCTCCGGTGATGGACAAGGAAAAAGATATGAATGGTTGAGTACCGGATTTCTGAGAGACAGTGAAAACAGAGGAAGAACTGACTGGCAGAGTATCAGACTGCTTTCCGGATGTGTTACTGTTGATGACAGAGGTTGTGAAGGCATGAATCATGTTTGGCCGACATGATTAATGATATCTACAAGTATATGCTTGATCCGCATTGCTTGGTGAGGAAGGATTCAGCCGACAGAATGAGAGTTTGTAAGAAACTAGACTGTTCCGGATGCCGACTAGAAAGGTGATGAAATTACTTGTGCGGATATATATAGAGGATGGATTTAGTTGTGAAATGTGTGTTAGTGTGGAGATAAATGCGAATAAGTCCAGTGAAAGAGCAAAGATAGCAAAAAGGATCCGGTATGTGAAAGATAGCAGAATAAAGAACAGAGGAAAGATGAAGTGCAGCAGATCAGTTTACTGAGCCTAACCGGAACTGAACTCCAGCATATGCAGATGCTTCCAATCAGTTCAAGACTGTGATTCTCATCACTTTGTAGACAGTGTGTCTTCTTGTAGGCAGTGGGCCTCTTGTGAGCAGTGTGCTCGGGCAGTGAGCCCTAATTGGCAAGTGCCATTTTTGTAATTTCCTATTCTTCTAACAGAGAATAATTCTTGGGTTAATCACCCCGTGGTTTTCTCCCTTAACAGGGTTTCCACGTCAAAAATACTGTGTCATGTGTTTCTTATTTCATGGTTATTGTTTTTGTGTTTGATTTTATGCTGCATCAATTAAAAGGAAAGTTCAATAAGGGAAATAATTAGGATAACTGATTCACCCCCCCCTCTCAGTTATCAACAGAGACCTATTTAGTATCTTGGGCTAGGACATTCCTTATGCACCAATTCATAAATAAGTCACTTTTAGTCAATAGAAGCCAAAATACATCCATTTGCAATCATGGATTAGTTAAGGATAGCTAGGTGGTAAATTTGTTGCCATTGGCAACTTCACAAATTTTGTGTCTTATCTTGTCCTCCTTGGTTTTCTCCATGGATCTCCATCATTGTCTTCATGATTCGTATAATTCATCATGTCATAGTGGATTCATCATTCGATAATTATCTAATCACAATAACCCTAGATGGCTATCCCTAGGACTACTCTATCAATTGCACACTATGTATTTCAGCAATTTAGATTTCCTTCATGTGTGTTTCAATGGTTTGCAGTGTTAGGACAGTCTTGATCTTCTTCAAACTTTCACCTTTTGTCTATATTGAAAAATCTCTAAAATAATCCTCTTAGAACCTTATGAATAAAGTTAGGACTATTATGACTATTATGATTGCCCTCATAGCTGTGACAGTCTTATTTGCATCTGAATATGGCAGTCATGTCTCCATGCGATGAACTTGTCTAGGATATCTTTCTGCAACACCCAGCCTCACCTTCATTATCATTGCAAAGATCAACAACACTCCTAAGCAAGGCATTTGTACCTATTCATGAGTATCCTACTTGTGTTGGTTATGACAGCAGATTGTCTCCTTCTTCATAGTGGCCTTTATGGAAATTTAGCTTATGCACATGATTATCTACTTGAGTTTGGCATTGCCATATTAATGAGCCTTGACTTCAATAATTGTCTCTTGATATCCCTTCTTCACCCTCTACACTAATCCAAAGCATAATTTTGTCACTACTATTCACAACATATTTCATGAGACCGTCTTCCTTTTTTCCATTGTTGTGACAATAAGACATGACTAGGGAGTAGCTGAATGACATCTCGTCTTAATTAAGATAGTCTTCCTCCTTATTTCACAAGCTTTTAGGATCTCATGAGTCACTTGACCCATACTTCACTAGAATAATCTTGAGGTGTGGAGAGATTTAAATTCATAGATAAGGTATTGACAATTTGCTAAACAATTTCAAAATGTTGGTTAGGACAGTCCCAAGCATGGAATTTGGATAGGTTGTCTTTTGCTATGGAATTGAGGCTATGGTTTTCTTCCAAATACCCTATATGCAGCCCTCCCTTGTACTAAAAACAACACTTTACCCTAGGCTTAACACCTCAAACAAAGTGGTTTCCTTCACAAATTGCCACTAGGTCTTGTAGGGCAACAAACTGACCTTTTCCAACATAATTTCCTAACAAGAACTCATACCCAAAATATGAGCATATATTTGAGTTCCCTTTTTGACCCTACTCAAGATATCAAGAAATCAAGTGTGTTTTTTTTTTAACACAATGATAAAAAATCTGCTGCTACGCTTTGGATGAAGGCTAATTTGGCCTATCTAAATGGGTCACAAGAATTAGCAAGAACATATGAACATGAACATAGTTGCACTCCTTCACTTGAAATGCCTCAAAACAACTTTTACTAATAGTCCTAGTGGAATGACATTTTTATACTCTTTAAAGGGCCCCATTTATGGATCACACCTTCTCAATATAGAGAATTTTAATCCCCAAAATCTCACCAAAGAATGAAATGATAGTTTTCTTACAAAAATGGAGGAAATGAGCACCACAACCTATTTGACAAATTGTTACAACTCAATTTGATACCACTCAATCCATAAAAAATATGATGGAGATTAGGTATTATACTTCATCAACATAACAAAATTTTAGAGAAGAGAGTTATCTACAAATATATGGACATACAAGCATCATGACACAAGATGATACAAAGGGATTTATAAGGAGATAAAACACTAAAAAGGAGGTTTTCATGAGTGTAGGATAGTCACAAGTCTATATAATAGTCCACTATCATAGTCATGACCATCATGAAGTTGTTTTTAATTTATGCATTACTTAATATGTCTTTGATCTTTTGTCACGAGTATCCAGAAGGTTATCTTCAAGGGTTAATGTTCTTTTGACTATCACAAAGTTTTTGGACTTGTTTAAGACTATTAGGATAGTCAATTTATGTTGATTAATAGTCCCCTTCGATGGCATTCATTTTGTCATCCTTCAAAATCACCTCCATACAACTCATTTATGTAAAACATTAACCATACAATTCATGATTTCCAAACCTAAAATAATAGTTTAATACTCATATAAGAGTCCAAACAATAGCCTTCAAGGCACAGGATAGTCAAGAGCAGTCAAGGTGATGTTCTTATGATTTGATAGGGTCAAAGGGAGGCTTAGTATTAGAGATATACCTTTAAATAGTGATCTCTCAACACCTCATGGTTTCAAATAGTTTTGAAGTCTCTTGGTAGCCCTATTTTCCTTTATGGAAATACTCATGACAGTCTTAAAGGAACAAAACTATTTATGTACATCAGTCCACTATGACAATCATAGTATTAGAGTCTTTTAGAAACCTTCCCAACTTTCTCCTTCATAAGATTCATAGTCCATAATTCAAGTGTATTAAATTTATGCCCTAAATGTCCTCTTTCCATTCAGGTGTATACTTCATGATTAGGTATTCAAGTGTATACTCTATGACTTTGTATTTGTATTCAAGTGTATACTCTATGACCTGTATTCAAGTGTATATCATGACTATGTATTCGAGTGTATACTCCATGACTTTGTGTATTCCATTGTATACTTGGTGCGTTTTGTGATTGGGAAAAAGGTGTGAAGAATCTATATGAAGGTCTTTCAAACCTGCTCAAGGCATTTTGACCATTATTTGACAAAGTGTGATGACTGTCCTAAATGATTGTGCATGATAGTGTTGGGGTAGCAATTGGAAGTTCATCAAATCTACGTCTAAAAGTGTTGGTTGTGCATATTCCTTGCTGGGAAGAGGTCTTAGAAGGTCCTACAGATCTAAACAAAGGATTTTAGAGCATTCTTCAAGGGTTAGACAAATTTTATTATGACTATCCCAAGAGGACTAGTTTTACAATCATTGAGTAAGTGTTGGCACCCAAGCAAGCTAGGGTTTGCTTTTGAGTCTAGGTTTTTAATACCTATTGGAATCACCTTTAGAATGTTTGAAATAGGCTCCCAAATCTATATTGAGGTTTTTGAAAGCATTCCAAGTGGATTTGCCTTAGGTAATTGAAGTCATATAGGAAGGTGTACATAGGAGCAACAATAGAGAACATGTAAGAACAATTTGTCTTTTGGGTCTATTTTTGTGAACTCCACCCTTCCTCTGCATCATTTATGACTTCGTTTATTTGAGTGTATACTCCATGACTTTGTGTATTCCATTGTATACTTGGTACATTTTGTGATTGGGAAAAAGGTGTGAAGAATCTATATGAAAGTCTTTTAGACCTGCTCAAGGAGTTTTGAAGATTTCTTGGCCATTATTTGACAAAGTGTGATGATTGTCCTAAATGATTGTGCATGATAGTGTTGGGGCAGCAATTGGAAGTTCATCAAATCTAAGTTTAAAAGTGTTGTTTGTGTATATTCCTTGTTGGGAAGGGGTCTTAGAAGGTCCTACAAACCTGAACAAAGGATTTTAGAGCATTCTTCAAGGATTAGACAAGTTTTATTATGACTGTCCCAAGAGGACTAGTTTTACAATCATTGAGTAAGTGTTGGCACCCAAGCAAGTTAGGGTTTGATTTTGAGTCTAGGTGTTTAATACCTATTGGAATCACCTTTAGAATGTTTAAAATAGACCCCCAAATCTATATTGAGGTTTTTGAAAGCATTCCAAGTGGATTTGCCTTAGTTCATTGGAGTCATATAGGAAGGTGTACATAGGAGCAACAATGGAGAACATGCAAGAACAATTTGTCTTTTGGGTCTGTTTTCATGAACTCCACCCTTCCTCTGCATCATTTATGACTTCATGTATTTGAGTGTATACTCCATGACTTTGTATGTTCAAGTGTATACTACATGACTTATATGTGTGTTCAAATGCATACTCCATGACTTATGTATGTTCAAGTTATCTTGATATGAGGTGTCTTATTCAAAAGTTTGTAGAACCTTATTATTCATTCTAACTATGCTATTCATTGTCATTATAAAATTTCTAATTATCATTGTCTTATTCATCATGCTTGTAGAAATCATCATCATGCTGAGGAAACGAGCAAAGACTCTAACACCAGAAGAGCATGAAGCTGAGAATGAGAAGAAAGGAGAAAGAACATGAGGTGAATTCAGGAAAGTAGGAAATTTTCAACCATACAAGAAGACATTCCACCATTGCCAATTAAAGAGGAACATGATATGTCTAATGAAGCTAAGAGAGAGATGGAATTGGTGGCACAAAGGGAACAAATGCAAAACCTCCATGCAATGAGGAAAGTGAATCTCCAAGTTGGAGGCACACCATCGTCCACAGGTCAAGTTGAAGGAACACCAGCATTATCTTCTCAAATTGGAGACACTCCATCTTTCACAGGTGAAGTAGAAGGTACATCTACATTTTCTTCTCAAGTTGAAGGTACGTCATTTTCATCATTTTCACCTCCAATTGAAGGTATATCATCTATCCCATCTCAAGTAAATATTGAAGAAATTCCTAATGTTGAGTTTGCTTTACCAATTAAAATGCCTCCTAGAATTTTGCATAGGAAGCCTAAGTTTCTAATTGATATTGATGAGAATGTATTGGAGCCCATGCAGGATAAGATTCCCATGCACACTTGCCAAAGATATGTGAATAAGATATGGAAATTCATCTTTGAGAATTTAAATGAAACCAGAAGATGTCAACTCTTTGTTGAATTGATGGGAAATCTAAAATATAGGCCCACTATGAAGATTCTTGGCCTAAGAACATCACATGCCTCAAGTGAACAATCAATTGTCAAGAATCTAATGAGTGCGTATGAGAGTGTGGGTTCCACCTCACGCACCAAGGATAGTAATGTCACATGATGTGTCATTACATCGACAATTGTAAGCCAACAAACAAAAAAGATTGCCTCATTAGAAAGACAAGTCAAACATTGAATATAAATAGAAAAACTCTAATGAGATCCATTGGAAGATGTCAAAGAGTTGAGGATCCAAACACTAATCAAAGGGATGTGGTAAGAAGAAGAATTGGTAGTCAAAACCATGAGTCACATCTAAAGCATTTTTTGGATATGACTCAAACATAGTTTTTTGGTAAATTTCTAGAGATGTATCCTCAAATTAAAATTTCTCAAAGATATTTTGAAATGCTAAAACCTTTCTTTGTCAAAATAAATCACACACACACTACTTGTTGTTGTAGATTACATATTGCATTTTCTAACCATTGGGATGTTTATCGATCTATATGTTTAGATTTGCATACTAACAATGTTTTGCAGGATTGTGGCATACATGCCCCACCAACTACTTCAAGAGACTTCATATCAATAATTTTATGTGATAGAGAGGAAGGTCAAATATTCTATAGGAAATTATGCTTGGATGGCACATGTCAGCATTGCGGTGGCTTGCAATGTATGCCAATATGTGAACATATGGAAATAACACATGCGGTTGGAAACGAACTAGTAGAGTTCAGCAAGTATAAAACAATGACATGCAATACAAAAGATGGTAAAGAAGCAAAGAGGTGTGAGTATGTTATTCAAAATATTCCAATGTATTAGTTTATGTCTATATTTCGTGATGGTATAGTGTATGAGTATGTAAGACATGCCCATAGAGCTCGATGGTTGGACTTGCAATTCAAGTTATGTAAGGACACATTTCCAATTGGTAGCATTGTTTTAGTCATCAAATTTGCAGAGAACTACAGTCTACAGCCACAGTGTGAAGTGCAATCCCAATATTACAACTCGACATGGGTTTCTATATTTGTGCACATCGCATTCATTCATGCAAATGATAGTATAGAGGATGACATAAAGATCATAATGGAGTATCATTTTTATATAAGTGATGATCGCATGCATTCCGCAGAGTTTGTGCAAGGTTTCTTTCAGGTGTTCTACAATGATTTAGCTAGAAGGGGCATATTGTTTAGTCAGCATATCATATGGTTGGATAACTATGCATCACAATTCAAGAACTTGTAGAATTTCTATTAGCTTAGCAAGAGGCATAATATTATAGGTGTTCAACATATGTGAAACTTTTGTGAGGCCAGGCATGGAAAGGGGGAGCATGATGGTGTAAGAGCATGTATCAAAAGAGCCATAGCATGAGAAGAGTTAAAGTATAAAGACAATGCAAAGTTGACAGATGCAAAATCAATCGTCGAGTGGTGTAATGCAATGATGGGTTTAGGTAATGAAGGTAAGTCTTCAGTTCATAGATTTTTTTGGTTGATAGATGATACTAACATTGCACCATATGAGGACTGTTGTACACTGACAGGATCAAGTGAGCTACACTCTTTCAGAAGCTTAATTGTAGGTTCATGGAGTATCCATACGTGAAAGATGTCATGCTTTTGTTCTTCATGTACAATTCAATCCTGGAATGAGTGTCGAAGAAGTGGGTTGACAAATGGTAGTTAAGTTATCTTATCCCACTTGACACATATCAACCCCTGTCGGCACTGGAACTAACACAGATGGAATCATCAGTTGACTTTGACCACATATCATATCTATTTCAACCAGGTAATATATCTACTTGCATAGTTAAATTTGAAATTCCTACTGTTATCTTAAACTTGTAGTATTTTTGTAATGTTGACTAATTTCATCTAATTTGCTGCACATATCATTTTAGGGCATGTTTATGCAGTTATTATAGATGAAGATAACAAAGAGGGAACAGATTATTACTTGTGTTGTTGTGTTGAGGCTAAAAAGAAATTGGAGGCCCCAGTTACAAATGGAGAAAACATTGAATACCCTATAGGCTCAGTAGTTGTTACTGGAACATGGCTTAGAAGGTACCCACATAAGAGTGTTAATGTTTGGTTGTTTGAGGACTTTGACACGCATTAGAAGATTCTTCATTACTCCAACCCTATTGTGCCAACCAATGTTCATTTGATACAATATCGAGGTAGACCTTTGAACAAGACCTTGTGGAAGGTATGTGAGTCTGACCATGAGGCAATACTTGAGACAATAAAGAGTATAGAAGACCCAGATGGTTTGTTGGAATAATTTGTAAGTATGCATAAAACTTTCCTACATGGTTACTTGTACTTTGTTTTGTATATAAATAGTAGTATGAATTGCTTCCCTCCAGTATATTTATGTTTAGTCAATTTTGCTTTTTGATGCTTCTCACAGGATGTCACAACTCCAATCCATCCAACTACGGACAAAGAAGCTAGAGAAAAGATGATGGAGAGTGATCATCAGATGGCGGTAAGTGATCCATTACATATGTGATGTTATATATTTCATGTACATTTTGTTATAGTAATGTGCATATTGTTTGATTGTATTAACAGGTGGAGCTGCATGAGCTTGAACTATCAAAGAGGTCTACTCGACGACAGAGAGAGGATGAGTCATGGATTGTCTCTCCATCTTCACGATCAGGCAAGGGCCATCAATTATTTCATAAAAGTCCATAGGAAACTAGTTTTGGGACATACTTTTGTATGTTACCGATGTATATTTTTGTATATATGTCTGTATGGCTTTGTTTGGACATACATATATGTATTTCTATGTAAACTATATGTTATGTTCATGACATTATGTATACAACATTTTATATTAAATATTTAATATGATGATCAGTTATCCTTACATGAATTTGGTTTTACACATGCCAATTGCATTTGCTTGAAAGTAAGGAATGCATAATTGTGTAGGTCTATTGGTTGTCTATTATTTGATGATACCATTATGCTTCTTCATAGAGTATGTGATGTGATGCACCGAGTTGTAGTGCTTCAAGACAAGGCATTAACTTGAATAGTGAAGATCTCACTCAAGTAGTGGTATGAACTTGACAAGCAGTGGTATGAACATGAGCAGTGAATGCCTCATGTTTCATTTAATTTGTTTTCTATGGTATACATTTGATGT
This sequence comes from Cunninghamia lanceolata, assembly GCA_027924645.1. Classification (NCBI taxonomy): domain Eukaryota; kingdom Viridiplantae; phylum Streptophyta; class Pinopsida; order Cupressales; family Cupressaceae; genus Cunninghamia; species Cunninghamia lanceolata. The sequence continues at coordinate 517,845 of BSBN01001957.1, forward strand.
TTACATCATCATCATGTTATGCTTCATAGGGTTAGATCTAAGTAATGGATGAAGTCGATCCTTATTGGTCTTAATCTTGTTCACTCATGCTTCATGCATGTCATATCAAGATTGATGTCACAGGGTTTGGATGTTAGTTCATAACATTCATGTTTATCATGTTACAATAGTAGGACACAGTTGCTTATGTCATTGGTTCATGCCATTAGATCATTGGATTTGGTTGTGGTTCTTCGTCATAACATGTCATGCTTTCAGGAGTTGGATTGGGTTGTGGTTCTTCCTCATGACAGGAGTTTGTTCATGTCCTCCATGTCTTCAATGTTATCAGTGTCTTCATGTGCCAAAGATTTCTTCAGTGGCCTCATGATGTTGATGTTGATCACAAAATATGGTGTTAAGCACCTCAATCATTCAGGGCAGCAGGCTACCGGCAAAGTCCCTTAAGATCCCTAAGACAGAAAAATTACCAAACTTTGACAGAGGTTTTCTCAGAATTTGTGGTAGTTGAGAATGTTTTGTTTGGACCTATAGGTGCATGTGTCATCCGCTCACAATAACCTCTCTTAGTTTTGATCAACTCTAGTCCATTTGATTGTGTTGAAATCAAATGCATTCTTGCAAAATGCTTCAGTTTCATGCAATAGAAAGGTGCTAGGAGTGACATTTTGCATTCCATAGCTCATGGGGTTGAACAAATTGTGCCAACAAATTGGGGTGGGTAGGTAAATGGTAGGGGAGGTCTCATTTCATGTGTCAAGTGTCCCAATCGTTTGGGACAACAGGCTACCAGCAAAGTCCCTTAAGATCCCTAAGACGAAAAAATTGCCAAACATTGATGGAGCAGTTCTTGGAATTCATGGCAGCTGGGAACGTTCTGTTTGGACCTGCAAGTGCATGTGGGGTTCGTCCACAATAACCTCTCGCAGTTTCATTCAACTCTAGTATATTTGACCGTATTAGAATCAAACACATTCTTGCAAAATGCTTCAGTTTCATGCAGTGGAAAGGTGCTAGGAGTGACATTTTACATTCCATAGTTCATGGGGCTGAATGGACTTCGTCAACGCATTGGGGTGGAGGGTAAATGCTAGGGGAGGTCTCATTTTGTGTGCCAAGCACCCCAGTCATTTGGGGTAGCAGGCTATCGGTAAAGTCCCTTAAGATCCCTAAGATGAAAAAATTGCCAAACTTTGATGGAGTAGATCTCAAAATTCATCATAGTTGGGAATGTTTCATTTGGACCTACAAGTGCACGTGGCGTCTAGCTACAATAACCTCTCTCAGTTTTTCTCAACTTCGGTCTGTTTGACCGTGTCAGAATCAAACACATTCTTGCAAAATGGTTCAGTTTCATGTAGTGGAAAGGTGCTAGGAGTGACATTTTGCATTCCATAGCTCGTGGGGCTGAACAAACTTCACCAATATGTTGGGGTGGGTAGGTAATGCCAAAGGAGGTCTTGTTTCATATGCCAAGCACCCTAGTCATTCGGGGCAGCAGGCTACCGTTAAAGTCCCTTAAGATCCCTAAGATGAAAAAACTACCAAACTTTGCTGGGGTAATTCTTGAAATTCATGGTAGCTAGGAATGTTTCATTTGGACTTACAGATACATGTGGAGTCTATCTACAATAACCTCTCAAGGTTTCGTTCAACTCCTGTCCATTTGACCGTGCCGGAATCAAATGCATTCTTACAAAATGCTTCAATTTCATGCAATGGAAAGTTGTCCAGGTGCCATTTTTTTTTGTTTTGCTCATTGTGGGGCCGAACGGACTGTGCCAACATGTTGGGGTGGGTGGGTAAATGGTAGGGAAGGTCTTTTTTCATGTACCAAGCATCCCAGTCATTCTGGCCTGCAAGCTACTAACACCTAGCACCTTTCAAGTTTGCCAGTAGCTTGCAGTCTGGAATGACTGAGCCACTTGGCACATGAAATGAGGCCTCCCCTAGGATTTACCCACCCACATTGACATGTTGGCATAGTCCATTCAGCCCCACGATGAGCAAAACAAAAAACATGGCACTTGGCAACCTTTCCATTGCATGAAACTGAAGCATTTTGCAAGAATGCATTTGATTCTAGCACGGTCAAATGGACAGGAGTTGAACAAAACTGAGAGAGGTTATTGTAGACGGACTCCACATACACCTATAGGTCCAAACAAAACATTCTCAGCTACCATGAATTCTGAGAACTACCCTATCAAAGTTTGGGAATTTTTTTGTCTTAAGGATCTGAAGGGACTTTGCCAGTAGCCTATTGCCCTGAATGACTGCAGCACTTAGCACATGAAATGAGACCTCCCTTGGCATTTACCCACCCACCCTGATGCGTTGGCAAAGTTTGTTTGGCCCCACGAGCTATGGAATGCAAAATGTCACTCTTAGCACCTTTCGAGTTTGCCGATAGCTTGCAGCCCAGAATGACTAAGACACTTGGCGCATGAAACAAGACCTCCCCTAGCATTTACCCACCCACCCAAACATGTTGGCATAATTGTTTTTCCCCCAAGACCTATGGAATGTAAAATTTTAGTGTTAGCAACATTCTCCTTTGTTGGTAGCTTACAACCCCAAACGATTGGGATGCTTGGCACATGAAACCAGACCTTCCCTACCATTTACCCACCCACCCTGACATGTTGGTACAGTTGGTTCACCCCCACGATGAGCAGATCAAAAAATATGGCACTTGGCAACCTTTCCACTGCATGAAACTGGAGCATTTTGCAAGAATGTGTTTGATTCTGGCATGGTCAAACGGACATGAGTTGAACAAAACTGAGAGAGGTTATTGTAGACAGAACCCACATGCACCTGTAGGTCCAAACAAAATATTTCCAGCTTCTACAAATTCTAAGAACAGCTCTGCCAAAGTTTGGCAATTTTTTTGTCTTAGGGATCTTAAGGGACTTTGTCGGTAGCCTACTGCCCCAAATGACTGGGGTGCTTGGCACATGAAACAAGACCTCCCTTGGCATTTACCCACCCACCCCGATGCATTAGCGAAGTTCATTCATCCCCACGAGCTATGGAATGTAAAATGTTACTCCTAGCACCTTTCCACTACATGAAACTGAAGTATTTTGTAAGAATGCGTTTGATTCTGACACTATCAAATATACTAGAGTTGAACGAAACTGAGAGAGGTTATTGTGGATGGACCCCACATGCACCTATAGGTCCAAACAGAACATTCCCAACTGCCACGAATTTTAAGAACTACTCCGTCAGAGTTTGGCAGTTTTTTCATCTTAAAGATCTTAAGGGCTACACCCATTTTATCCTTCCTCATGCATAAACCAATAATATGATGTTGTAACAAGGCTGATATTGAGTTGGGAGAGATTTGGACATCCATTATTCTACATCATAGATTCTATTTCTTTCATCACTCAAATATTTTCAAGGCCTTTCCATGGTTTCCTCTTACTAATCCAGCCAACCAGGACCTTGAAATGGTGTAGCAGTAATATATAAGGCTAAGAAATCAGGTAAAAGATCCATGTGATCATCTATTTTTAGTTTTAACATATTTTTCTATCATCCTTGACCATTGTATCCATGCATGTGTAGGTATATCAGTTAGTTCAGTCAAATAGACTCCAAATTCATCATGTTTCCACCTTGTTTCAGCCCTTCATGCATTGACATCATGACTGTCTCAACATGGTCTTTCATCATTTGAATAGTCCTCTTTAGTGTCTTGGGCTAGGACATTCCTTATGCACCTATTCATGATGATTTTTATGCATGACACAACAATATTTCAAAATTTCCTAATTGTCCTTTGTTACTACATGATGGTGGTTACCTTGATCGACTATATGGGGGATTGCCATCATGGGGGTTTGAAGTTTAAAAATAGTCATCACAACATCTACCATGGTCCAAGAAGGTAAACTCCATGCCCAATTTGAAACTACTTGCAAAGGGCTTCATTAAAGTCATGATTGTTGTCTTCACATGTCTTCCTCTAGACTTTGGGACATCAGTTATAACTTTTTCCATGGGTCAAGAAAATGAACTATAGATTGAGTTTTTAGAAGTTATGAACCTTATACATGTCTAGGACAACCTGGGCATCATAAAAATGAGTTTTATCAAAACTACAATAGCCATGAACATGTAGAACAAGTTGCAGATTTAGTTGAGAAAATGGGTATAAATCAAGCTAGTCTTTCACCAGAAGGGGAGGTGCATGATATTTGTGCATTTGGATGTGAAGCAATAGAATGATCATGATGAGGCTCATCATCATCATTTATAAGGACTTTTGTAATTGCAGCTGCCCTTGTAGACATGTATGCAAAGTGTGGAAGCATAGACAAGGCACGTGAACTGTTTGGCATGATGCCCCAAAGAAATGTTGCCTCATTGAATGCAATGATAGCAAGATATGAACAAAATGGCACGTGTAAAGCCAAATTCCACAACCTTTGCCAACATCCTCCCTATCTGTACACCAATTTAGAATGTTTGGAATGATGTATGGACATCCATCAAAGCATAAAGGATATAGGAAATTTGTTGCATGCTGTAATTATAGCTGCCCTTGTAGACATGTATACAAAGTGTGGAAGCATAGACAAAGCACGTGAACTGTTTGGCATGATGCCCCAAAGAAATGTCACCTCATTGAATGCAATGATTGCAAGATATGAACAAAATGGATTTCATCATAACCTTCAACTTCATAGTGAACAAAAGTTAATTCATTAGTAAAATCCATTCCTAGTTGTCAATAAAATGCGATTAGCGGGTGTAAAGCAAAATTCCACAACCTTATCCAGTATCCTCCTTGCCTATGCTAAAATGGACATCTATCAAAAGGATAAAACATATGGAAATTTTGTTAGATGTTGTAGTTGCAACTGCCGTCAGAGACATGTATGCAAAGTGTGGAAGCATAGACAAGGCACGTGAACTATTTGGCATGATGCACCAAAGAAATGTCACCTCATTGAATGCAATGATTGCAAGAAATGAACAAAATAGATTTTTTGATAAGGCATTAGAAAGTTTCAAGAAAATGTGATTGGCAGTTGTAAAGTAAAATTCCACAACCTTAGTAAGCATCCTCCTTGCCTATGCCAAAATGGACATCCATCAAAAAGATAAAACATATGGGAATTTTGTTAGATGTTGTAGTTGCAACTACCCTTAGAGACATGTATGCAAAGTGTGGAAGCATAGACAAGGCACATGAACTATTTGGCATGATGCCTCAAAGAAATGTCGCCTCATGGAATACAATGATTGCAAGATATGAACAAAATGGATTTCCTGATAAGCCTTTAGAAAGTTTCAAGAAAATGCAATTGGCAAGTGTAAAGCCAAATTCTAAAACCTTAGAAATTGTATGTTTGGAGCAGGGTATAGACATCCATCAAAGCATAAAGGATATAGGAATTTTGTCAAATGTCGTAGTTGTAAGTACCCTGCAAGACATGTATGCAACTTGTGTGGAAGCATATACAACAAACATGAATTGTTTGACACGATGCCTCAAAGAAATGTTGTCTCATGGAATGTAATGATTGCAAGATATGTATGAAATGGATTTTTTGATTTTTCATAAGGCTTTAAAAAATCTCAAGCAAATGCACAAAAATAAATTTCAACCATTTATGCAAATTTTGGCACATCTAAAACCAAATTGCACAACCTTAACCAACTTCCTCCTTGCCTATGCTATAATGGGATCTAGAGAACATGGTGTGGACAACCATCAAAGCATAAATGATATAGGAATTTTGTCACATGTATTGTATTTGCAAAGTTGCCCTTGTAGACATGTATGCAAAGCATGGAAGCATAGAAAAGGCACGTGAACTATTTGAAATGATGCCTCAAAGAAATGCATAGTCCCACAGAATTCAATGATTGCAAGATTGCACAAAATAGATTATTTGAAAATGATTTATAAACTTTCAAGCAAATGCAATTGGCACTTGTAAAACCAAATTCCTGTAACAATAATTGATTATCATATTAAATATTTAATATAAACTGCCATATATATAATGTCATTAACATAACATCTAGTTTATATAAAAAGCTATATAGGCATGTCCAAACAAAGCCATACAGGCATATATTCAAAAATATACATCGGTAGTTCATACAAAAGTATGTATACAAAGCCATTTAGGCATACAAAAAGTATCCCAAAAACTAGTTTCCTATGGACTTTTATGAAATAATTGGTGGCCCTTGCTTGACCGTGAAGATGTAGAGCCAATCACTAACTCATCCTCTCTCTGTCATCGAGTAGACCTCTTTGATAGAAGTCGATCTGGCTCCACCTGTTAATACAATCAAACAATATATGTACATTAATATATAACATCACATATATAATATGAAATATATAATATGACATATATAACATCACATATGTAAGATCAATCACTTACTACCACTTGATGATCACTCTCAATCATCTTGTCTCTCTCTACATCCGTACTTGGACAGACTGGAGTTATGACCTCCTGTGAGAAGCATCAAGAAACAAAATTGACTAAACATAAATATCATTTATTTACATCAAATGACATGAGATAAAACAAGAAATACAAAATTATGATATTTTCATGTTATTAGCTCATACCTTAGTCAAAAGATTTGCAGACATCATGGCTGTAGCAATGCCTATCTGAGCTGACTCACAAATATCAGGAGTCTCCACTGTATTCAGCATCTGAAAATCAAGTTTAAGATTATTCAAACAAAATAAATACATAACATTATTTTAAAAATGCATAATCTTTAGAAATGGTTAAATTTACCTCCGTAAAAGTGGTGGTTTGGTGTCCAGTGATGGTGACTGTTGAAATCATCAAATTGTCACAAAATAATATTACCATTGACATATCTACAATAATTACAATTATGTGATAAATTACATACCTGCTGACTTGACCTCCTCTCATAACCCACCAATGGATGGCTAACAGAGGCAAGATGAAGACTCTGACCCTGGAATTTCATTACGCAGACAATTACATACATTATTTTTGACTTATAATATAGATAATCATACAAAATTAATTACAAATTTTATATAACAATATACTAAATCAAGATGAAACTTGTAATAAATTACCTGAGAGTCAATACCAAATGTATGCTGTAAGAGATCGTCACTGAGAACAAGATCATCCAATATGTCCTGCCCCTATGTCACAGCATCCCACCCTTGCATCACAACATCCTGCCAAGAGTCCTGTCATGCCTCCTACGTCCCATAATCACATAGGTTACCACATGTACTGCACAAATGTGGGGACACATGATGCCTACTACTCTCACCCTCATCAGCCTGGGTAAGATCATCGGCATGCTGTGATAGAGTTTGGGTGAGAGTAGTCAATGAATGTAAAGTCTCTAGCTCAACACTCTCCTTCAAAGCCAAAGTGAGTGACCTACGTTCTGGCCTCACTCGGGGTATAGGCACATGGTCTTCATCTCGCTGAGCCTTAGGTCTATCTTGGGCAGAGCCACCACCTCTATCCTGGAACTCACGAATGTTAAAATAATTTAGAATCTTGTTGAGGACAAACTCGCAATAGAGTTTCCTCAAGAAATATTGTGGTACCTCATCATTGTTGCATGGGCTCTCATCAAAGACCATGTACCATCTATCCCAAAAGTTTCAGGATATTTCTTCATTCCTACACCAATGTATAGGAAACCGTTTGCAACTTTCTTCTAATCTTTGGCCGGTTTTGGGATTAAAAAAGTGTGCACATAATTGAGATTTTGTAATTTTTTCATTCTTGACTTGTTCATATGACAACTTGTCGGCATAATATTGCCGACACCTCTCCCTATAGTCTTGGAATTTGGTGTTTTGTTTTGTCACCAAATCCGTGTGGGAAACAATCTCCTGTAGTGATTTTGCATGTTCCCTCCTATGATTAGTGGTTCCACTTGAATTGTTTAGGGTTTGAATAATAGTTTGAAGATGTTTCTTGTTTTCTTCTATTATCCCTAGGTAGTTTTCTTGATTATCCCTTACATTAAAAGGAGGTAAAGGTGGGTTTTGAGGGTTTGTTGGGTTTTGGGGGTTGTTTTCACCCTCCTCGGCTGGATTTAGGTTTTCTCTTTCTCCAATAACTGTAAATGCAATATAAAAACAAATCAAACATTGTAAAACTTAAAAATTGTTCTCAAACTAACAAAATCAGTCAAACCTTACCTTCTTCCTGTGCTAGAGCCTCCAAATTTGTATGATGACTTCTTTGGTGGCGAGGTGACATTATGAATTTGTTGTTTTCTCTATTACACTTGATTGGATAGCCTTTTCTTCAACACGATCATGCTTTTACCTATTTTCTTTGCTGCTAACTTGCAATGATAGTGGTTGTGAGTGAGGAGAAATGGGTTTTCTTTTTTCTTTTTTGCAAACCAAAACATGAGTGTATTATAATGCGCTCACAGTTTTTTAAATTTTGGAGATGGTGGTGACTTTTTGGTCCCCATTCTCTTTGCATTTAGCCAAAATTCCCTACAAACTTTGAAAATAGATGTATGCAATTGTTAAATGCTAAAATGTTAACATTGTCTACACTGCATAATCTCCCTCTTATAATTGATTCAAATTTGAAAAAGGAATGCATTGAATTTGGTTGTTGAGTTTGAATTTGAATAAATGTGTAGAAGCTATTGTATTTGATGATATGGTTTGATTACTGATGTATGCTGTAAGAATTCTGTAATAAACAAGATTTAATTATGATTTTTATTTAATTTTATGTCTGGTTCAGGAGCCTTATGGCATTGACTGTTTGTGCAGGTACTTTTAGGAGGACTTAAAGTTTACAGTAATGCATGACTATATAAAAAGCTTACCCATATATATATGGGTAAGCTTTTTCCAATGGGGGTTGCAACAAAAAAGGAACACATTTATATATAGAAACTGAAAGCCTGATTATAAAATAGTATTTTCATGTGTACAGAGAAATAATCCCAATTCAAGGGTTGTCTCAAACAAAAGAGACAAGTATCCCACTGAAAAATGATTGTGGAGACAATGCCGTAGGAATCAAAAGATTTGAATGAAACCGGTACTAAAATCAATTGGAAAAATGATGTCTTCGTTCCCTGCATGGAGGAGGGCGGCCACCACTATGAAGTGGACCACAAAATGATGAAACCCTCAAACGTTGAGAATGCACCTTTGAAAATGAATAAAAAACCCTCAATATAGAAAATGAAAATGAAACGCTCAATATATGCATAAAAAAATAGGAAACCATTTATATATATAAAATGTAACCCTAATTATAAAATAGTATATTCATGTGTACAACGAAATACTCCCGATTCATGGGTTGTCTCGAACAAAACAGGGAAGAATCCGTCTGTAAAATGATTACGGAGACAATGCTGTAGGAATGAAAAGATTCGAATGAAACCAATACTCAAATCAAGGGAGAAATAACGAAAGCATACCACAATATGATGAAACCCTTAAACGTTGACAATGCACCCTTGAAAATGTATGAATAATGACTAGATTTTTGAAACCCTCTATTTATGCATTTAAAAAATGAACCCTTTTATACATAGAAAATTAAACCTTCAATATATCCATAAAAATATACGAACCCATTTGTATATAGAAAATGAAACCCTTATTAAAAAATAATATATTCATGTGTATAATGAAAAAATCCCAATTCACAAGTTGTATCAGACAAACACACAAGAAAATGACTGTAAAATGATTGTGTAGACAATGTCGTATGAATGGAAAGATTCGAATGAAAGCAGTACTCAAATCAAAAGGAGAAATGATGTAGGTATTCGTTACCTGCATGGAGAACGAGCGTGGAGGAGGGTGATAACAGCGATGTGAAACTGTTGAAACCCTCAAACAACCACCCACACACTGTCGAAACCACTATGAAAAATAATTAGGTTTTGGGTAATATTGGCGTTATGTATTCGGACACCAAAGTTTATAAATTGGAACACGTTGTGTTTGCCATCCATGCCACCGCATTCACCTTTCGATGTTAATATGAAATAAAAAGGTGTCAATATGAAATATTAACAGGTCAATATGATTTAATGTGGGGCATTAATGATTTTTTAAGGGTCTCTAAGTATAATAAGGACCAAGTATAAAAGTTATATAGTGGAAGAGTGAATTTTTTGGGGGGGCGTCTTTGCGCATGTATGGAGTGACACATTGAAATCACACATTTTGGACCCCTGTGCACATAACACATCATGGAGTGATATGTATAAGTACCCATGAGCTAAAAAAATAACTTTAAGCTCTTAAGTCGCATACGAGGAAACCCCAAAAAATTGTCGAAATCCAATATATTTAGCTATGAACTTTACGTGCGCGAAGTTAGAGTGGGCAGCTACTGACCCCTTTCCCTATTACATAAGACAAATCAATGACATTTCTTAACTGCACCTCCCTCAGTAAAAGGACTTTTAATGCTTAACTAAACTGGAATACGTAGCTTAAGTAATTCATAACAAATGGCTTGCAGAAACAAAATTAGTTTTATGATGTCATAACATAAACTCTAGTAGTAAAAATCCCATATCCCCAGAGAATTAGACACCAATTTCCCTATTTTATGAAGAAAACATTATGCTTAAAAAAATCTTCTTAAATTTATAGCTTCATCTTTATTGAAGATCATTGAAAACCCTAATGTTTCAAAGTTAACCCAACTCAAACATCCCCTGGCCGCTGCAAATCCAGAAAAAAAATCTTTGTACCATTTTCTTCCCATACCTTCGAACAAAATAAATTTATAACACTTCCTTCAGAGTCTCAAACAAAAACAATTATCTTTCTTAGGGGCATATCTTCTTCAAGATCACCCCTATTGCATAATACACCAAACTGAATGAATCCAAATTAAATATAGCCTGTTTTTAAGCTCTAGAATCAAAATCTTCCCAGACTAAACCAAAATTAACACTGTTTCTTACAAATACAGACTAAATTTTGTAGTTTTTCTCTGGTTCTTGATTTTCACTTTTTCCAACAAACAACCAAACCTAGAAGTATGTATTTCACCTCGAAGCCTCTGAAAGAGTTTCAAAGCTGTAAAAATTCAAGATATAGATGTTTATAGTATCAAAAAATCCCTAATCTGCGTTTTAAACAAGGCAGAAGAGAGTTCATGATAATCCTTAACGGATTCATGGGCCAATCAAATCACAGGTTGTGTAGAGTGTGAAATGTGGTGGCCTTCAAGAAATGTCTTTGGGTAATTAGAAAGATGTTCTCCTTCACACTTGCTGAGAGAAGGGGCAGATGAGCACAATGTGGGCTTTCTTCATCCAGTTTCCTCCTTCAACACTGATTCTCACCAATAAGTTCTTCATGGGTGATCTGGAAGAGTGAAGTCACTTTGTCTGGTCTGTAGCAGATATTATTTCTATTTAGTTTAGTAGGGACCTAGTTTATAAGCAGTTTTAGTTTATAGGAATATTTGATACTTCCACTGGTGTTAAAGTAGACGTCTAACTGTGTTTGAAAATTTCCTTAAGATAATGGCTATCTTCAATTTATGGTTTCTTTTGTCTGGTTTGTAACAGATATTATTTTTGTTTGGTCTCTAGTCCTGACCTAGTTTATAAGCAATTTTAGTTTATAGGACTACTCCCACTAGTGTTGAAGTAGACATCTAACTGTGTTTGAATAGGAGGCATACATGCCTTTCCCATCTGTAGGATTCGAACTTGTGACCTCTCTTTTAAGAGGATAGGGTTTTCACCAACAAAACAACTCAGACTATATACACATTGTGTATTTGGCATGCTATATACAACTTAATTCATAAATTTCAAATTAGGTCTGGACCTAATCATTTCCATGGAGGAAAGGAATGAATGTAGGCTCCATCACACCTTAGCATGGACCTATATCCACTCTTACATGCTTTACCAATCTTTCACATTCACCAAAGCACAATTGCAAAAAGTGTAAACAACCAAGTTGGCCAAACTTGAGTTAACACTATGAACTTTTAAGCACACACTTCCTCAAAGGTAAACACACCTCGTGGATCTTGCACAAAGATTTAACACAATCTATAGCCATCCACAAACATCTTGATGTCACCTAAAAACCAACAAATTCAACCACAACAACTTTCACCTAAAGAAAGTTCGCAATCTACTTACAAACAACACTGTCGAACTCTACTACACAACAAATCATTTTTTGGAGCATCAAATCACAAACCTTTTCAATTGAAGATAGATAAGGATCTTATAAGCACACATCCAAAACTGCAACACCTAAAACCATTCTGCGGAGAAATACAGAGAAAAACACTTTCTCCCAGACACACTGCAAGCACTATCAAACACTGTACTTCAAATTGGTGAACACAAATTTCACTACACAATGATTCGGAGCACCAAATTTTGGATTTAGCATCTTCAAAAACTTCTAAACAAAAAATAAATGCAAAGAAAAAACTTTAATACTACTCTGTAAGCCAGAAGACTTCTTCAACACACTATTTCCATAATTAATCAAATTTTCTCAAAAGCACTTGGAAACCCATCAATAGAAGCATATCCTTAACATCTTCAACACTTTTACAAAGCAACCAAATCACCTTTAGTGAGACAACTTAATCAAACAACAACAACCTCATCAAAAGACATAGTTGACACCAATGACAACACAAGCATGTTGACATCAACGACAACACCGATTAGCACATACTTACAATAATCTCCCCCTTTGTCATTGATGGCAACATATAATGTGAAAAACCATCAAGACACAACTCTGCACTAATCTTCTTTACTTTTTTACTCTCCCCCTTTCTTTTACACATCTTACTTTCTCTCTGATTACTGACTCTTTTCTTTTTCACATTCTCTCTCCCCCTTAGTTTTTCACATGAACTTTCTCCCCCTTTGACATCAATGGCAAAGGGCTACACAACTTTTTCTAGCTCTTTCCCTTTTTATGATACTATACATACTTGCACTTCTCACTACTACTCTAATACACCCCCTTAGGAGTGCATACCAAATTGTAACAACTTCTTACTCCCCCTGACTACAACAATCATCACAGCTACTACCTGCTCCCCCTAAGAGGTAGCCACCAACATCAGTACAGAAAAGAATGAATCTTGAAGCATACTAGACTGATGCATCTCCTTATGCACCTAGTTCAAAGAAGGAGGGGCAATAACCCCTAACTTCTCCCAGAGCTACTCAAATGTATCCTTAGGAAGAGCCTTAGTGAATATGTTAGCAACCTAATCCTTTGTAGGCACATACTCAAGCTTCACTTCATTCTCTACAACCTTCTCTCTCAGAAAGTGATACCTGATTGAAATATGCTTTGTCCTTGAATGCATCACTAGATTATTTGAAATGTTAATAGAACTTGTATTATCATAGAGAATAGAAATTGGCTCATCATACACAACTTTGATAACCTTCAAGGTTTGTCTCATCTCTAGCACCTATGTGCAACATGATGTTGCAGCAATATACTCTACCTCTACAGTAGATAGAGACAGTAAATCTTGTTTCTTACTTAGCCAAGACACCAACTTGCATCCAAGAAAGAATGCACCACCACTTGTACTTTTCATGTCATCTACACAACCAGCCCAATCTACATATGTATAAGCATTTAAAGTAAAGTAAATATCTTTTGGATACCACAAGCCATAATCTAGAGTGCCCTTTAAATATCTGAATATCCTCTTCACTGCCATAACATGTGACTCTCTGGGATCTTCTTGAAATCTAGCCACAAGATAAACTGCATGCATAATATCTGGTCTAGTAGTAGTCAGATAAAGTAATCCTCCAATCATTGATATGTACTTGCTCTTATCAACCTTAAGAGATTCATCATTCTTACTCAACTTACAACCAGTAACCATAGGAGTGAAAATTAGTTTAGAATCTTCCATTCCAAACTTCTTTAACAACTCTTTTACATACTTTGACTGAGAAATGAAAATACCCTTATCTGTATGATTAATCTGTAACCCAAGAAAGAAGTTCATTTCCCCACACATTGACATTTCAAATTCTTTCTACATCTCATCTACAAAACTCTTACACATACCTTCATTCCACAATCAGAATTTGATCTCCACTTACTTTGATGTACAAATTGCTATCTGTTGAGCCTTTACTAAATCCTTTTTGTAGTAACTACCTGTCCAACCTTGCACACCAAGCTCTAGGAGCTTGCTTCAATCCATATAGTGCCTTCTTCAACCTGCAAACCATATTAAATTTATTTGATAACTAAAATCTATCTCATTGTTCTATGTATACTTCCTCTTCCAACTCACCATTCAAAAAAGCAAACTTCACATCCATTTGATATACCCTGAAATCCTTATGTGCTGCAAAAGCTAGAAACATCCTAATGGTCTCCATTCTTTCCACTAGAGCATAAGTTTCCTCATAGTCTATTCCTTCCACTTGTGAGTAGCCTTTACACACAATTCTTGCCTTGTTCCTTACCACTTCACCATTCTCATTTAGTTTGTTCCTAAATACCCACTTAGTTCCAATCACATTTTTGTTCTTTGGTCTTGGGACAAGTTCCCAAGTCTGATTCTTCTCAATTTGCATTAGTTCTTCTTCCATTGCCTTGATCCAATACTCATCCTTGCATGCCTCAACTACTTTTTAGGTTCAAATTTGGAAATTGAACATAGATTTACCTGTTCTTCAACAACTTTCCTTCTTGTCAGTATACCTTTGCTCTTATCACCAATGATTTGATCTTCAGAGTGATGCCTCTGCACATACTTGGGTGTTTTAGGGATTCTTTCCATAGCTTCTTGTTCTTCCTCTTGTGCTTCTTTTTTTGGAGCCTCTTGTTCTTCAACATGTACTTCCTTTTCTTTGGTTTCTTCTTCTTCTCTACAAGAAGACTCGTCTGATTCATATCCATTAATCTATGAAATCTTCTCTATGTCTTTATCAACCTTAACATTAGCACTTTCAATAATTTTTCTTAGCCTTTTGTTGTAGCATCTGTAAGCTTTGCTTCTAGTAGAATACCCAAGGAAAATACCTTCATCAACACACCTTGCATCAAACTTTCCTAGTTCTTCATCTTGGTGCAAGAGCACTTACCTGACAGCTGGCCTTCATGAGGCAGTTCGTTAGTTTGAGTCTTGTTTATGTTTCCAAGAAGGTCTAATAAGACCAAATGCATGTAATAAGGTCATGCTGATCATGATAAGATCATGCTGACCATGCTTTTACTATTTTTAGGAAGTTTGTTAGGACAGTTGTCAGGATGTATGTTCGGTTGGACCTCCCAGCCACCTGGAGAGTTCCCAGCCGCTTGGAGTCGGGTTAGTAGTACTCGTAGGAAAATCTATTTAAGCATAAGGATCGGTTGATATTGCATAGATCATCGATCAATAGTATAGTATTGCATTGAGCAGAGGAGTTCGAGTGTGCTGTGTGAGAAACAGTATATTGTATTGCATCTTTGAAATCAATAAAGATCCTGTTTTCATCTTCTGTTTGATCTCCTTTGTGTAATCGATTTGCTGGTTTGGGTGGTTTCATGGATTCACTGATCCATTCCACCGGTTGATTCGTCTGATCAGTGGAATGGCGATGTACAGTAGGTTAGGTGTTAGTTTGTTTGTTCGCATGCAGGTGTGCAGGATCGCGGTTGAAAGGTGTTGAAGACCCTAGCATGGGCATGTGCTAGGTCGAGCTGATAAAGTGTGGAAGATCACCCTGGAAGTGGATCGAGTCATCCCAGGAGGTTCGGCGGATCAGAACAGTGAAAATCCGCTAAGGTTGAAAAGTCGTTAAAACGGCATCATCAGGATATTTCTGCTTATATCCTGCAGTCGCTTCGGGCATCATCATCCGAGTAAGAGGAGACCGGCATGATGCGGTTGGTTGCATAAAGTGAATGAGCGTCGGGGTGATCATCATCAGGAGGGCCGAGGAGGAGCGTATCGGCATCAGGTAGAAGATTAGGTAGAAGATCGGGTTGATCGCGGGCTGAAAAAGGCTAAGTTTGGCCAACAGCAGGATATGATGTCATCATCATCAGGATATACGTCATCAGGATATTTTGGAGCAGCAGGATATTGAGGAGCTGCAGGTGACGTCATCGTCATCAGGATATACGTCATCAGGATATCGGGTGACGTAAGCATCGGAAGGGACGGTGCGAGAAGTGAAGGTTGGTCATCATCAGGATAAATGGAAGGAACCGGATGTTCTTTATCCTGTTGATTATCATAATGCTGAATATCATGATGCTGAAGATAGTGAAGACGGAAGTTGTCGGTGAGATGAACAGTGGACGACAGGAGGATGTTCGCGCTGGCCGAACATGATGATGCTGTCAGTAATCGAATAAGGTGATGCTGTTGACATGCGAACGGGTGAGGGCTTGTCATCAGGAGGATATTGGTCGGCAGGTGAAATATGATGATGATGCTGACAGTGTTAAGTTAAATATGATGATGATGATGATGATGATGGGCTGCAGACATCCATGCTGTCTGTTAGGGTTATAGTGTGGGTGCCTCTGCATCACATCTCTTCTGATATAACATTTGCTTCCAAAAACTTTAAAATATTTAACAGTAGGAATCCTTCCATACCATAGCTCATAGGTAGTCTTTGTGTCATTTTCTCTTACTTATACTCTGTTCTATATGTAGACAACAGTCTAAATTGCTTCTCTCTAGTAGAATTCTGGTAGGTCTACTCCTTTTATCATTGTCCTTGCAGCTTCTTGAATAGTCCTATTCTTCTTTTCAACCACTCCATTCTGCTAAGGAGTCCTAGGGGCAAATAAGTGCCTCTTTATCCCATGATTCTCATAAACATGTTAAACTCATTAAAAGTAAATTATCCACCTCTGTCAGACCTCAAACATTTGATCTTCATATCCATTTCATTTTCAACCATTTCTTTAAAGGCTTTAAACTTATATAGGGCTTTTGAGTTTTTCTTTAAGAAAAGTAACCCAAGTCATTCTAGAACAATCATCAGTAAATAACATGAAATACATGTCACCTTGAAAACTCCTTACTCTAGTAGGACCACATAGATCTATATGTACCAATTCCAATAGTCTGTTAGATGACTGATCCTTTCTTTTGAAGCTTCTTCTTATTTGCTTTCCAAATTGACATTCCTTACAAACAACAGTAATCAACTTTGTTATTTTTGGCAGATCTCTCACAGCTTGAACTAAAATTATCCTTACCAGGCTATCAAAATTGATGTGACACACTCTCCTATGCCATAGCCAACTCTCACTGATAAGAGTTATAAAGTAGTAACTATCACCACCTTTGAGATGATAAACATTTCCACCGGTCCTCTTTCTAGTAGCAATCACTTTTTTAGAGCTCTTTCGGATCTCACAGCCATCATCCTGAAACATAAGATTGTAACCTTTGCTACACATCTGTCCAACACTCAAGAGATTATTCTTTAAACCTTTGACATAGAGAACATCATTAGTGTTATGCTTTCCATCAAAACTTACTGAACCTTTTCCATAGATCTTAGCAACTGCATCATCACCAAACCTAACTACTCCACCATCATATTTTTCAAGTTTATCAAACTTACTCTTATCACCTTTCATATGATTTGAGCATCCACTGTCAATGACCCAGTCATCTTTTTCTCTTCTAGCATGAAAAGAAGACATTATAGTGCCTTCAGAGTTAGCACTTGCTTCCGAACCCTTTTCCTTCACACAGCTTCTAGAGTTAGTAGAAACAACTTCATCTCTTAGGGCTATGAATAAGCATTCATTACCATTATCATCATCATAATTAGATTCATCATTAGATATACTTGCATCTTATCTAACATAATAACTTTTCTTAACCACCTTACCTCTGTTTTCCCTATTCTTATTTTTCAGAGCTTTATCTAGACATCTTGAAGCATAATGACCTATCTTTCCACAACTGAAACATTTAAAAGGCAACTTACCACTAAACTTCCCAGTACCCTTTTTCATTTTTCTCACAAAGTTATCTTCCACTTCATCAAAGTCTTTCGGATAAAATTCCACAGCCTTCTCTGATTTGCTAGCCTTAAAATTAGGCTTATCCTTTGTAGTTCCACTAGTTGTGCCAAACTCTCTTATTTCAAAAGTAGTTAATGTGCCAAGCAACTGATCTTTGCTAAACTGATTCAAATTTGGTAATTCTTCAATAACAGAAACCTTATGATTGTAATATTTAGGAAGAGTTCTGAGTACCTTCAATATCACCTCTTTATCATCTATACTTCTACCAAGTCTTTTGATGCCATTGACAACTTCATCCACCTTCTACAAGTAGCTTGTAATGTTTTCATCTTCAGACATTCGTATGGTCTCAAACATGACCTTCAAATTCTACATTTTAGCTTGTTTGACCTTATCATCTCCTTCATAAACACTTTTCAACTTTTTCCAAATCTCATTAGCAGTTTTCAAATGCACAAATTTCACCAATTCAAAATTAGTAAGACCACTTAAAAGAGCATGTTTAGCCTTACCATCTATTTCACAAGCTTTGACCTCATCTGTAGTGCTTACACCGTTCTTAGGTATAGTATAATTAGACTCAACAAACTGCCAGATCTCATAACCAAGAGAGATCAAAAAAGCTTCCATCCTTACCTTCTAGAGTGCAAAATTAGATCCATCAAATAGGGGAACATCCTTCTTGTGTGCCATCCTAGATCTACCTCAAGTTGTTAAACTCTCTTCCAAGGAACCTTGATCTGATACCAATTGTTGAATGCACAAGACAACTGAGAGGGGGGATGAATCAATTGTATCAAAAATTTCAAACCCTCGCAAACATTCAATTAAACATGTTATGATGATTAAGCATGAAAAGAAAATAACTAAAACTGAATCATAACAACACCACACACAAGAGAACACCAGATTTTATGTGGAAAACCTTAATAGGGAAAAACTACGGTGATGATTAGCTCACAATATAATGTAGTAGAAATATCAAATTACAAAAGGCTCACTGCCCAAAAGAAAGAATGCTCACTGTAGGTGGACTCACTGCCCACTGAGAAAGAAAGAAATAAGAGAAGGGTGGATCACTACTAGGATTTGAACTGATATAATTCCATCTAACCTATGCATGGAGTTCAGTTCCAATGAAGCTCAATATACAACACAACACAACAACACCTTCGCAGCAACACTGAAAAATAGTAGACACCTTCTGCTCACTGCATCCAGTAGCCTAACACATGAAATCTCTCACTGCACTAATCAAATTCACATCACAAACATCATATCCTTTGCACATTCGTACATCCAGGAATCCTTGACACTTATTTATACCACCATCAATTATGAAAACATTCTCCAAGGTCGGCAATACAACTTAATTCATAAATTTCAAATTAGGTCTGAACCTAATCATTTCCATGGAGGAAAGGAATGAATGCAGACCCCATCACACCTTAGCACAGGCCTAAATCCACTCTTACATGCTTCACCAATCTTTCACATTCACCAAAGCACAACCGTAAAAAGTGTAAACAACCAAGTCGACCAAACTTGAGTTAACACTATGAACTTTTAAGCACACGCTTCCTCAAAGGTAAACACACCTTGTGGATCTTACACAAAGCTTTAACACAATCTATAAACATCTATGAACATCTTAAATCACTCAAAAACTAACAAATTAAATCACAACAACTTTCACCTGAAGAAAGTTCACAATCTATTTACAAACAACACTGTCGAACTCTGCTACACAAGAAATCATTTTCCAGAGCATCAAATCACAAACCTTCTAGATTGAAGGTAGACAAGGATCTTATAAGAAGACATCCAAAAAAAAAACACTTGAAACCCTTCCTGAAAGAAATGCGGAGCAAAACACTTTCTCCTAGACACACTACAAACATTGTCAACCACTGTTCTTCAAACTGGTGAACACAACTTTTACTGTACAACGATCCGAAGCACCAAATTCTAGATTTAGCATCTTCAAACACTTCTAAACAACATATCCAAACTGCACACTCAGATTCTCCAACACACAAGAAATGCGGAGAAAAAACTTGAACAATACTCTGTAAGCCAGAAGACTTCTTCAATACACTATTTCCATAATTAATCAAATTTTCTCAAAAGCACTTGGAAACTCAACAATAGAAGCATATCCTTATCATCTTCAACACTTCTACAAAGCAACCAAATCACCTTTAGAAAGACAACTTAATCAAACAACAACAACCTCATCAGAAGACACAGTTGACACCAATGACAACACAAACATGTTGACATCAATGACAACACTGATTAGCACATACTTGCAACACCCCTATAATCAAGTTATTCCTTCTCCTAGTCATCCTAGAAGATAAAAGTAGGAAAGAGAAGCACCAAAATGGATATGGTATGAAATACATAGAAAGGGGGAGCTTATTCCGTCACATCAAATTAATTTTATAGAGCTTACCTCTATTCTTTTTTAATCAACACCTAAGAGTTTAAAGAAGTAATCTGGGATGAAGAGCACATAATTATATTTGATCATTGAGATGACTATTCCTCTTAAAATAAAATTAGTGTAGAATGTTGAGCCCTTATATTTCTATGTGGTTAGGATAGATTTAGGAAAATGGTTGTGGCAAGACAATGCCAAGCTTTTTAATATAACTCCACAAAATCTTAAGGAAAGATTTCTCAAGGATGGTGAGGATAAAGCTACCCTAAAATCTAAAAAATAACTCAAGGAATTCATTACTCATCTCCTTTAGCCCATATCAAGCTCCACATGTTTTGTATCATAAATTTTACTAGACTCTACTGTCACACATGGCAAGATATCTAGAGAAGTGGATTGATAAAAAATGTCTATAAGGGTCTAATGTGCTTAATAGATTGTTTGATTTGTTGCCTAGAGAAAAAATTATAAGGTGTGATATTTTAAAATTGGAGAATGACATGATGGGTAGGGTTTCAATCTACATGAGTTTCATGGAAAAAATTAACTTACTCATACCCTTGGATCATTAAATTTAGTTGCAATGGGTGTGGTGACAAGTCATATAGAAGATCAAACATTTGCTTGCTTGGAGCATTATAATTTTTAAGTTTGGCTTCTTGATGAGGTTGTTGTCATATTGGGAGAAAAAAAAGCTATGTTGTTTTAAATTAGACAACAATCTACCTCTTTATTGTCGTCTCTTTCATGTACTTTTATTGAATAAAAAGGAATAGTAGTTGAGCATGAGGTGCAAGTTAAGTTTTAGAGATTAGTAAATGATACACAAGGAGGGGCTCAACATGTTGAGAATATGGTCAGGTTGTCCACCATTCCTATAAATGTGTAGGATGGAAATGAGGAGGTGATTGAGACATTGATAGCCAAAAAGCTTCCTCACTCAATAATTTTCTATTTAATATAATTTAAGTTAGCATTATTGGGAAATCTAATGCCCACCTTTGGGAATCTTACAAACAGACTAATAATAGCCTTGATTAAACCTCTTATAGGTTGTCATAATTTGGTAACATTAGACGATCCAATATTAGTTGATTCCTTATAACATGTAAGAGAATAATAATAACAAATTCCTTACAACATGTCATAAGCTAATAATAAAGTTGGCTACCCACTTTTCACCTGTTACCTTCCCAAGGTAAAACTCACATTATTATTAGTACTAGTAATTAAATAATAACCATTGTTATTGGACCCTTCATTCCTTATTAATAAATTTACAAAATTAACACCCTAACTCCAATGATGTCGGAACTCTCCAAGAACCTTGGAACTTTCCAAGAATAGTGGAAATTATGTCATAGGATTTACAAGGTTGATGAAACCTTAATCCTAACAATTTATAGCTTGAGTCATGGGCATTGTGGGATTTAATCTAGACTCCTTCTTAAAGAGAAATGAGAAGGATAGTGAGATCTTGGTAGACATACAAAACATGAACCTTAAGAGACAAAGAAACAATTTTTTTTCTAAAATTTTATTTAATCTAATTAATGCAATAAAGTGGCAATAAATAAATTAGCCTTGATAATAGAGTTGAGACAATAATAACAAAAAACACTCTTCTCAAAATGATAAAGGAGGGAACATGGACTTAGATTTGTAAGTGGCAATAGAGTACTTTATTGTGAACTACTCTCAGTGATTCAAAATGATGCTCTATGATTAGATCTAGAAATGTATTGCTCTAATATACTGCAAGATTATTTGTTCTCTATTCTAGTTTGATTTCATGACTATGAAATTGATCTTCATACTCACAAATATTACTTTGGTTCCTCAAAAGGGCTAAATTTCTTCATAAATGACCCACACTCACTTGAACACCTAAAACTTGCTCACATTGGTTATCCAAAGTTTTTTATGCAAGGGGTATTCTCCTTAGTTAAACTCATGTCTGGCAGTGGGGCTCTACTTGGGAGAATTGCAGAGATATCCTTGTCAGGGCTATGGATGCTTGCTGCTAGCAAGGCTCTATCCGAGGTTGGCTTAGAGGGTTAAACCCAACTATGTAGCTTAACACTAATTAATGATGTTTTCAACCTTTCTTCAAGATGAAGGAAATGAATCACATGCACACATCTTATTCCTTCTCATTACATTGTTGTGTTAATGAATATGATCTCATTCAAAAAGGTCAGGATGCTTATGTTTGACAAGAGTTGGAACATTATGTCCTAATTTGTCTTCCTTTCTTGAATTATTGGAATTTGGTGGTTTTCTTGGGTGGCAATTTGTTGTGTGGTTACACAACACACCCCATTTTTCCCTAGCAAAATAGGGACGCAACTTTTGCTTCTTCTTTGGCTTGTTTGGCTTCCCTTGCTTTGGGTGATATGGTAAAAGCACTATCAGATATATGTCTAAGTCATGTTCTAGACATATCCAGATCTTGAAATCCAGATCAAATTTCCAAAGTCATAATTTCCTCTTATAAACCCTACCAAATGAAAGAGAATGAAATTTTAAGTAGGTTTACCTTTTGAAGCATTTTGAAATTCCTTGAAATGGAGAAGTTGTACCCAGTCAAAATTTGGTCAATGGGTCATGGGGATATTCACATAATCATACTATTTGAATATTATTTTAATGTCCCGACCCAAGAAATTGTTAAGTAGCACTCAATGTCCCAATATTCACAAATGTGCAGATGTCCAAATTAATTCATGGTAAGGGTTAAATGTCATATGCATAGATGATGGTTAACATCTGGATATTATCTTGATATCTGGAACTTAGTTAAGATCCATATCCTTATGCCCTTGGCATATCTAGATCTTGATGATGTTGTTTAAACTTTGTTGATCTATAAATAACTAACAGCATCCAAACATTAGCCCACAGGGATATTAGCTTCACCTAATATCTGGACCTTATATAGCAACCTGGTCCTGATGACATCATGTCATCCTAATTTTATAAAGATTTCTGAGCCTACTTACATCATATGGATATTAGCTCATATGGATATTAACTTTTCGAAGATCCACACCTAATTTCTAATATCTATATCCTAATGATGTCACCTCGCCCCAACTTAACACAAAGCATTTATCTTGCTGACATCATCTGGATATTTGACCATAGGGACATTTCACATTCCTCTTATCCCGATCCTGATGACATCACCCTATCACATTACAACGAAGGAGCTTCCTCCTGGTGACGCCATCTAGATATTTCACACTCTTAATGTCCAAACCTTCCAAATATCCATACCCCTAGTCTAATCTATTGTATTATGCCACGTGTCCACATGGACATCTCAACCTATTCTAAAGAGAATTGAGACCTGATTATAGATCTTCAGTCAATGATAGTTGACCTGACTCATATGCTGACATCATAGAGATATATTTAGATGGATATATCCATATGAATATTCTAAAACTAAGATCTTCTCCATCTCGGCGTGCACTTTTTGCATTTAATGCAGATAAAATCCATTGGATTTTAAATTCAAACTCATACCGATGAACACTTGTCCCGATCTCTCACAATTACATCACTAGAATCCATTTAATCTCTTCGGAGGTAATTAATAAGCCATAAACTTCAAGAAATCATAGGTTTAAAAGGTAAATTGCTTTCATAATTTACATAACCACATTCAGAAAGCTAATAATTTTCACAGAGAACTCAAAAAACTGAAGGAGTTGTTACGGCAAACTTGCAACTGGATTTTGACTGCACAGAGGATTACTTACACGTAATTATTTTGGCATTCATTTGCATATTTTAATTTAGGTTCCACAAACCAGGTATGTACAGAATGAGCCTTATCTGGTTATTTTCATAAGGATATTTCATGATTTTAAATAGGAAAAGACCTAAAATGTTGAAATTAAATGAATTTAGGGTTAAGTCATGATTAAATGCATAGGTTCGAATGCCATGTTTATTGATTCCATAGATTTAGAGAATGTTAATCCTAACCCTACAAATTCCCTAGTTAAGATGAGTCCATGGAATTGTAGGGTAAGATGGGTCAATCCTGCATGGACAAATGTGATACCGAATTCAAACAAAGCATGTTCCTAAAGGTGCACAATATATACAACAAGTATGGTTTTACAGAGGATACCCACTTTGGTGACACTGATATTGAAGCTTTTAGAAATAAAATCAATACCATAGAGGATCACCCCATTCTAAAGAACATCGTGACCACAAGAATGTACTATATAGCTAGTTTTCCATATGCTGTAGAAGATTTGGAGCTTGTGATCGAATATGCTAATAACTACAATGTGGTCACAAGAAGAGTTGAGAAGTAGGGGTGAGACTATGTGGATTTATCAATAGATGGCATAACTGAGGCTTTTAATCTACCTACACTTAGAGGAACTTATGTGCCAGACTTGGAGGCACTAGCTAAGGAGTATGATGGCAATCAAAAGGATTGCAGGAAAGGTTATTTTCTTAGGATGGAGAGATCCATCTAACAAAGAAAAAGTAGTGGCCAAAATGCCACAACATTTATACCACTAGCAGAATTTGGCAAATAAATGACTACATGAATAAAACTTTTAGTCATTCTTGTTGTAAACAATGCAGATAACTGAGAGGGGGGTGAATCAGTTATCTTATAACTTTTCTATTTTTACTTTCTTTTCTTATCTTATCGTTTAGTGTTATATCAAAGCAAGGAAATCATAAGAACTGAAAAAGAAATTAACGCATAACACAAGGATGTTTACATGGAAACCCTATTAAGGGAAAAACCACAGGGTGACTAACCCAAGATTATATTCTCAGTTAAAAGAATAAGAGTACAAATTTGGCACTTGCCAATTAGGGCTCACTACCCGAGCACACTACTCACAAGAGGTTCACTGCCTACAAGAGACTTACAATCTACAAATGCTTATAGATGGTACCAAGGTGTTTGAACTAGTGAATAGCATCTATACATGCAGGAATTCAGTTCCAGCTAGGTACAGTATACTGATCTGGCACATTTCATTCTTCCTCTGCTCAATATTACTTTCTTGTCACATTCTGAGCTTGAATTACTACCTTCACACT
Organism: Cunninghamia lanceolata; assembly: GCA_027924645.1. Taxonomy (NCBI): domain Eukaryota; kingdom Viridiplantae; phylum Streptophyta; class Pinopsida; order Cupressales; family Cupressaceae; genus Cunninghamia; species Cunninghamia lanceolata. Next base: position 543,407 of record BSBN01001957.1, read on the forward strand.
TGTCTCTTCTTTTCTTCACACTTAATCATTCATACTTTTTGGTGCAGGGCACCTAGGAGCAGTTTAATTCCTACAAGCATTTGGATGCATTTTTCATAAGTTATGGTTTTGTTCAATGTATGTTTGTAATAAGGCCTTTAGCCATGATTGTATGGTCCACTCTATATGGTCAAGAGGTTTGGGGTAATCTTATAAGCCTCAAATCCTTCTTAGTCCATTTGGACCCTTGTTGTGCCAATTAGGCCTAGAAGTTCTAAAGATTGGTTTTTGAGTCTTTTTGGTTGTTTTAGTGTTTTAGTATGTTTTAAGGAGTATGTTGGTCATTTGGACTCCATTGGACAAGTGAAACAAATCGGTGTCTTTGTGCTAAATCACAATGCCATAGTGTCTAGTGTTGTCAATAGTGTCAATGACACATTGACCGGTTGCAACTCCATTTTGGGTGGTTGAAACTGTTTGTAGAAGTTGTACACTGACTTGGATCAGTTGATATGATGGTGATTTCACTCCTGTATGGCAGAGGAGGTCTGGTACAGAGTTTTGGGCATTCAAACAATAAAAATAGTCACTTTTTCCCTATTTTTCTTGCTGTGTACAGCCTGTACGGATTGGCCAAGTGAGCAAATGTACTTTTCCTGAAACTAGACTAAGTCAGGGTTCAAATGCAACTAGTTTGAGGTCTTGAAGTGGTTGGAGTCAAAAGTTATTGAATTTTCTTTCAAAACTAGTCTAGAAACCCTGTTTTCTAGGGTTTGTCATATAAATCCGGCCCTAGAATGCATTCCCATCAGTGAAAATTCATGAAAACTGGTGAAATGTAGGCTAGGGGTGTACTCTACAGGATTCCAAAAGCATTTGGTGGGGAAAGGCTATTTTCAAATTTTAAGGTGATGCCCTAGGTCAAGTATTACCATGTATTTGGCCTATTTTATGCAATTTGCTATTGTAGAAGATAAAACCCTGATAGGTTGAGTGAATAGATGGTGGTTTTGTGTTGTTTGGGCATGGTAGGAGTGTTCCAAATTCTTGTCCCTGATCTATGCACCCAAAATTGATTACTTACTTTGTAACCTAGTGCTAAACTGATCAATTAGGCCTAGAGACCTAGTGAGTGTTCTGAGTTGCTGGAGTAGAGTTGGAATAGGAGACTTGGAAGTTTGATAGGGTCCCTTAAAGGGTATCTAAAACCATCATTTACTTGCTTGGTCATTTGGGATTTTGTCAAGTTGTGTTGAGAAAACTAGGTTTGGAGGGCTAGTAGCCTTACTAGTCAAAATAGAGATTAGAGAGTTTTGGGGAGTTGGGGATCAAACCAACTGCATGGAGAATGTTTATTGATCTATCTTAAGGTGTGGGAGAAGCCTTGAAGGTTGAGTCATCACCAGGATATCAAACCCTTCATATACCCTTGAATGTGCCTTTGGTTGGTTGGTTGAAGGCTAGGTGAGTGGGTGAGTGGGCAAAGGAGAATAGTAAACATTGTGTTGTTGCTTCCCTTGTGCCACTCTACATCACTTTTACTTACACACCCTCACAAGCTTGAATCCATCAAGTATATATATCCGCATCAAGGATTTCCCACAACTTTCTAGTCAGCAACAAGAACACTTAGGATATTTGCAAGTTATTGTTTAGTCAACTGAATCCATACTTGATTGATAATGTGCACCAAAAACTTAGGCATAGAAATCATTACCTATGTCGGCCAAAGTCATATAATGCCACAAATTGCTTGATCAATACATTTTATACATTTGAATTGAAGTCTGATATTCTGCCAGTCAGTTCTTCCTTTGTCTGCTCCGCCTGATTGGAACCCAACACTCAGATGCTTGTATTTTTTTCATGCTTTGTCACCGGAGGCTAAATCTCTAGAATACAATAGTCATGATACCCCTCTTGACTTGGCCAAGTCTGTAACTTACTGAGTTACACCATTTGAGAGATCCAGACCTGATTGTTGGACCTTGTTACATACTCTGTTCTTGTTCACCAGACCAAAACAATCTTCAATTTGACTTCTGGTATAGGCATATTATTTACTGTGGATGTGTAGGATAGACTTTGTTGCCATCAATGACAACACTTATGAAGCCACACAGTGTCTCTTGCCAACAATCTCCCCCCTTGGCATTGATGGCAACACTTAGTGAAAAATGACTAAGTGTCGCAATAACTCTCCCTTTTCTTGTGCTTTGTCTCTTGCACTATTTTACTAGAGCTCTCCCTTTGATGGATTCCTCATTTTTCACTACTCTTCACTCCCCCTTTGACATCAATGGCAAAGGGTGGAAGCTGCATACCAAAATTTTGCAAAAAATATTATATACATGGCCATATAAGTATATACAAATCATATGTTATACTTACATATACTTGAGTATATCCACAAAGGTTGTCTTCAACTGTATGATTCATGTGGCCCAACTCCTCTTCATTCTATCCAAAATGGAGATGTTTCCACTTAACAAAAATGCATATTCTTCTACCCTCTTTAAGTCTATTGGATCACTGGTTCGGACTGTATTTTGTGCCTCTATTAAGGTATCATGCATTGCCTCTAACTTAGGGATGATTATCCCTCTGAGCTCACCCATTCTATCCATTATGTTCTTTTTCTCTTTAACCAATTCTTTAATTTCATTTGTTATAGAAATAGCTTGACATTCATGATTCACCAGAGAGGTAGTAAGGGGATCAAAATTTTGAGATAAACTTGATAGTTTTCCTTCTTGTTCTTTCACTTTCTTCTCAATGTCCTCTATCACTTTGGGCCAAGTTAAACAAAATTTGTATATGCCCACACCATCCTTAAGAGCATTTTTAAGGCTCTTTATACCAATGCCTAAGGTTCTTCTATCATTAGCAATTAGCCCTTATATTTCACTAAATCTCTTTCCCAAGAACTCCTTCTAGACCTTAGTTTCTGCTGATTTCTCTAAAGATTCAAAATAAGTGTTAATAGAATTGACTAAGTTTTTCAGATTACTGGATGGAGAGGTAGAAGGATCCTTTTGATAGGTTGGCATAATCTTCTCCAGCATCCCAGATGCAATCTCCAACAGGTCACGATCCTCCATGTGTGATTTTAGAAGTTTCTCTTTTGCTTTGGCCTAAGCAAAAGATGCTACTTTCATTATCTGAACCAGAGAGAGAGTCAAAGTTTAGTGGCCCTTGAATCAACTCAGGTTCATCCAGCTCCATCATTTCTTTGTCTAGGAAATTATGTACTGTCTCTGTAGTGTCTCTTGCCAACTCTACTTCCTTCCTTTTGGGGGCATCCAAACTGACTTGCTTATTGATATTTGTTTCTTCTACCTTTCCTTCCTCTTCCAGAACAGAGGAGTCTAATGCCTCAGATGGCTTTTCATCATTTTTCTTTAATCCTTTTACATCCTTGTCAGAAAATGTTTCTTCTTTCTATCCTTCTTCTGGAACAAAGGAATCTAATGCCTTAGATGCCTCTTCATCATTTTTCTTTAATCCTTCAACATTCATGTTAGAAGGCTCTTCATCTGTTTCCTCTAAAATGGGAAGATTAAATTTCTTCAAGGCATTTTGAAGAATTTCTTTTGTTTCATGTGCTATTTGGTTAGTTTCTCCAACCATGAGTTTATTCATCCGAGACTTGCTTCAGAAATTATCTTTACAATCCTTAAAAACTGCATCCATTTGTTTTGGAGTGATAGAGGAACATAGTTGTATCACTATCTACTCCTGAATCTCCAAGTTGTTTGCCTTTGCATTCTCTTTTCTTTGCTCCAATACATCTTCTAGGCTCTTTGGAATTAATGAAATTATTTCAATGAATGCTTTGTTATAGATATTCAAATACCTTACAGTAGCTTCCTCTAGAATTCTCTTGTCAGCATCATTGTATTCATCATAGAACTCTATCATCAGCTATAGGTTCCCATCCACAGTAACTACCTTGATGATCTATCATCAATAGAAAGAGTAGGCTTCTCAACATACTCTGCTGACTTCTACTCCAAATCAACCTTGGGGGATTTTACTTTTGCTTTCTTCAATTCTCTAATCTCTACATTTGACTCAGTCTCATCATCATCCTTGAGACTCACATAGGCTCTTTTGGCTTTGGATTTCTTTCTCTTTTCTTTTGCAGATGAATGGGCTTCTGGATTTGTAGCTTTAGAGCTCCCAGAGGCAGAACTCCTGGTAGTTCTAGTCTGAGTGGAGGCTTCTACCGGAACATGTTATTTCTTTGCTTCCTCTTTTTCTTTCTCAATTTTCTCTATTCTTTCTCTGTTTGTAATAACAGCTTCTCTGGTGATGCCAAATTTCTCAGCCAGTTCTTCAACTTCTTTTCTCACCTTTCTTTTTATCTCAGGCCTTCTTAGTTCAACATGCAGTTTTATGTTTAATTCTTCAAAAGAGCCAAACCTCTCTACTTTGGGGTCTTTGGGTTGACTTAGTAAATGTTGAGTATGAGTCTCTAATATTTTTCCATCAACCTCATAGCCCATGGGTAATATCCATATTGTCCTTGGCTCAGCTGCCTCTATTAGGCATTGATCAATATCTACCATAAAGCAGACTATGTCTTTGTACTTCTCCACTATTGTTTTGGGAATTATTTCTCTTGCTTGCATCATGCTCTAGAATTTTTTGAAGTAACCCCAGAGAGTTGTCTTCCAGGTTTGAGTGTCACCAAGTTCATACAAGTAATCCTTGATCTGTATAGCAACCAGTTTGTCATTTTCCCAGATCAGACCTTTTGAGCCTGGTAACTCATTCATGAAGTAGAAAAATAAGCATAACACCAAATCACCATATTTGAAAGAGTTATTTTTATCTTTCTTGATCTTTTGCAAGTTCTCCAACAACAAATTCAACAAGTGTTCACACATGTCATAATCTGCATTCTCTCTTAGCATCTGGTATGCAGTATAGATGGCAGTACTGGATACAGAGTTTTCTCTACTTGAATGGTAAATCTTGTATACAATCACAATTGAGGCAAACTTGACATCTGGATCAGTGATGTCATCAATGGTCATTTCCCTCTTATCATATTTTGAACCTGTGGCTTCAGATACTGTTTGATTCTTCACAGACTTAAGAGAAGGCAACCCACCAATGGAGTGCAAACTAGTTATAGCTTTGATGGCATCTTTGGTTATTTTGAAAGGCCTCATTAACCACATGAAGTTATCATGGATCCTACTTAAGAAATATCGGACCCATTCATCCTCTCCAAAAGATGCAAAATGTATGCAATGTGCAAAATGCTTATCTTTTAGGGTCTAGAACTCTGGTTTCAGATCAAAGTTCTCGCTGCTTAACTAATTACGGTATAGTTTCATCAATTTCAGGTCTCCAAAGTCCTCAATGTTTGCATGTATATAAACCCTAATGTCTTCTACATGGAGAACAATATACGGGGTATGGGAAAACGCACCCAAAGGATCAATCTCAATAGATTTGTGAGGATGTTTCTTGAAAACTAGCCTTGGTCTCTCAGAAAAATTTACAACCATAGGAGTAGCCATTCTAATCAATGAAGATTGGAGAGTTTTACAAAAGAAATACCTCTTCACACCTTAGGGTTTGGAGTAACTACCAGAACAGGTTACACTTGGATTCGATCTTCAACTGAGTTTGAGTGTTTTTCTAGATTTCTTCTCAGAGCTCTTCTTCCTTCTTCATGAGTGCAAAGTGTTGCAAATGATGGATAAAAAACCTAATTTTCCTTTGTAATAAATGCACAACTTAAGTCATTCGGTTACCCTATATTGAGAGAGATTTTCTTGAATCACTATGTGGATCTTAAAATCATTGTCTATGAGGGTTGACAACATATCTTCACCTTTTTCAAACATGCCATAGGTCGCAGATTAAAACATTTCAATTTTGGATCATACCAGATCTGTCTATGAAATTTTGCACTCCAAGCATGTTGTGATGGATTTTATGGCTTTAGGTGACTTATATTACTACTATAATCTTTTGAAACTCCTAAAATTCTTTACACCACCCTTTTCATTGGGTCTTTGCATTGAAAATTCGTGAAAAAATTGCATATTTTAGTATATTTTCACTAGGTTTTGACTTGTCATCATTCTAGATTTGCATCAAAAGTGTGTTGTGAAGGATATTATTGCTTTATTGGACTGATATAAGACATATTATTTTCTTTCCCTGATCAATTTCCTTACAACACCTTTTCTTTCACTTATTTGCATTGAAAAAGCCAAAAAATCAAGCATTTTGTATCTTAAACATATCTTGTTCCTAGGGTTTGTTCTATTAGTTTGTGCATTTTGTGTTGCATGCAATTGCATGAGTCTTATGACCCAATGCCCTAATAGAAACATTCCTTTAAGAAAATGATATTCCTACTTCTGAAAATCCATTGAATACCTTATTTACAAAAGGAGACAAAAAGTTTGAAAGATACTATACATCCTAAAACCACTATGGAAGATCAATTATTTCATGATGTTGATGACACTATTGAGGTGGTCACATATGTACTTGATGAGAAAATAAACAAACTAGATAAAGAGTTAGTCAATTTTCAATCATTTGTTGAAACTGAAAGGATAGCGGAAGAAGTTGTACCTGTGATTCACAACATAAGAGAATTGATAAAAGGACAAGATGGTATTAATGTTGTTCAAGGATTAATGCATATAGTACATAGTAATGTTATGACAGTGACTGAATGTGTGAATGGTATTAAAAACATGTCATCACCGTCTCATACGCAAGTATTAGCACCTATACCGACTACTAGAATATCTACATTCACATCAATAATTTTAACAACTAATGCAAATGCTTGTAGTAATGCTACCATTGGTATTGGAGTATCTAATGTAACTAATTCACAAAATTACAAAGTTGTAGGATTCAACTATCAAAACTTGGTTTCTAAGGGGACCTCTTCTATGAATAATCACTCTCAACCACCTCTCTATTCCACCTATTCTCAGCCACCTATTACATATAACTACTCGCAACCACCTTCCACCTATCACCATGTCCAACCACCATTGAACTATTCACAACCTCCTCTTATCACAACTCAGGCTCATTCACCTCCTCACTTTGGTTCTAATTCCTCGCAGTAAACTGCATCTCCCAATGATGCCATCCTAAACCAACTTTGGCAGGACATGACTACTTACAACAAAAAGTGACAAACTTGACGAACTCTTCACAACCTAATATACCAACTTATCATGCTCGTAATCCCCTATCTTATGCAATTTTGAGAACTCCTATGCCTAAGAGGTTTGAGACCCCTCACTTTGAAAAATATGGTGGAAAAGGTGATCCTAATACTCATGTGGAAGCATTCACGGCTATGTGTAGAGATTTCTACTTTGAATAGGATTTGTTAGCAAAACTTTTCCAATGATCTCTTAAAGATACTGCTTTAAAATGGTTTTGCTCTTTACCTCTGAATTCAATACAATCCTTTCATAGTTAGTTGATCAATTTTTACAACATTTTCAAGCAAACATTAGACCTCAAGTCTCCTTGATTGATTTAGTTCATTGCAAGCAAGGTCCAAAAGAGAAGTTGACTGAGTTTATTAGTCAGTATCAAGCCCTGTATATGCAAATTCAATATCAGATGAAAGATGAGGATGTTCAGAAGGTGTTTATTACAAATTTACAACCTAACATCCATGATAAGATTCTCTTGATGAAGTATAACTCTTTTCAACATTTATGCACCGCCCTTCATGATTATCAACTTTCGTCTAGTCACTATGAAAATCAAAACCCATCGGCTCAATTTGATCAATCCGTGGGTGGATCATCAAAAAACAACTTTAAGAGGAATAATAAGAGTTTCATCAAGATTAATGGACCGAATTCAAATAACTTTTCCCAAGTGTCTACTATCACTAATCTAAAGAAGGCACTGTATCAGCAAAGAAAGTTTACTCTGATATCTGAGTCTTATCATTCTATCATGAATCAAGCTGTGAGCAATAATCTTATGAATCTTCCCCTGATTAAGCCTTTAGATCCTAATAAAACTCAAGGACCTTATTTCAATGCTAATGCCTTTTGTCATTTCCATCGACAACAAGGACATGATACTGTATGATGTATGCATCTTAAACATGAAATACAAGACCTCATCGACTCGAATGTTATACAGGTATTGGGTGTGAATGACAATGGAAATAAGTCAGTTGCTCCACCGAATCAGAATTTACAAATCTTTACTAATCCTTTCCCTAAGCATACTGATAACAATATGATGGAACATGGTATAGTGGAAGTAGATGATGATGATTACTTGGAATATGATAACATTGTGGGTATAATAGAAGTGGATAAGGAAAATTTGGATAACCCGCCTCATCCACCCAGAAAAGGAATTTATGCTAAGGTTCCTCCTCCATTATCTTTACAAGGATTAGGAGATAAACAAAACACATTAGAAAAACAAATGGAACAACCGATACAAATAATTATAACAAAACAAAAGAGTGAGATAGTACAAGATGATTCTTGTTACTATAGTAGACAAAATCAACAACGAAAACATTGTCAATTCACTGTGATCCAGGTTTACATACTGGGAAGGGAAATCATACTTGTAGGTTGGAGACACAATATGACAATACTAGATATGTAGGACATAATATCTTGCTTAGTATAGGCTTATCTTTGAGGTTACCATACCAATCCCTTTGTCGAAGGGTAGGGTCATTTACCAACTTGGTAAATGTGCGTGGGATTGCAGTTAGTCCATGGTTGGTGGAAAAGTGCTAGAGTGATGCTTCTCCTCATACAATTGACAGCCAGGATTTGAGGATAGACATTAGGACCATTTATATCTCTACTTTCAGTTAGCTTTATGAAGCTTGTATGTAACTATCTTATGGAATTTTGTAAATGATAATTATTCAATTCATGTAATGTTGAAAAGTAATTTGATTATGCACTGGATAATTTTGAAATATGTTTCAAGTGTGCATCATATCAAATTAATTGAAGGAAAAAATTTATTACTCATGTTATTGGTTTCGTGATCTATTTACTCTTGGGTTAAACTTAGTTGTATTTACTTGGTAGAACAATGTGCATGTTACACATGGTATCAAAGCTACCAGGTTCAGCTCTAGAACCTATGTGCTCACTATGCTTTCCCATCCAACATTATGAGAGTCTAATGTTTAAAATTGGTTTTATGCCAAAATGGCATAGAAGAAAAACCAAGAAAATTGTCAGTGGTTAAAGAGAGAACCAATAGAGGAGTTAAAACTCCAAGAGTCAATTTAACTCTATTGGGGATGAATAACGGAAAGATTTCGAGGCTTTGACTAGAAAGGTAAAACCTTGGTCAATTGCTAATAAGACTAAGAGCTCAGGTAGAGAAGTGTCTGTATGAAGTCCAGATCACTCTTATTTCCCAAGAACTTAGGGATGGAAGATCTAGAAGTAATCAACTAGGTGCAAGAGCAACTGAGTATTGAAGATCCTAGAATTTTGTCAAAGATACGTAGATAAGATGGGTTCTTGTCAAACTCCTAGATGGCTTGGAATGAGCCAAGTGGAATAAAAGGATCATTAAAAGACAAGTAGTGAAATATTGACATAGAATGCCAAGAAAAATGGTTGAGAACTATGTACCTTGCCTCTTGGTTAAGCTATAAAGTACAACTGCATTGGTGAATGTAATTATTACTAAAATATTTAGTCAATTTTTTTAAAGTTTTGAACAAGTAACCTATTTAGTAAGGAAGGGAATAGAGTTTTGTTAAGCAGAACAGAGAGAAGAAGTTTGTGTTCCAACTATAGTCCCGGTGTGTTGTTATAACACCATCTAATAATATCATCTAAGTGATGAATGATAGATAGTCTAGAAAATAGGAGTGGATGTGTTATAACCCTTCTCTTTGAAATTTTTTTGAGCAAGATGAAAGCCTTAAGGGTATTATCTAACTGTTGTACTTATAGCATGATCACTAACCCACTGTAAGTTTTTGGAAATCCCGAGTGCAGTGCATCAATCTACTCCCTTATTAGTGACTCAATTAGTCACGTATTGCATAGTAAGTGTTCCTCTGGATTTTGACACTTATTGGGATTTTTGGTAAAATCTCTTTTAATTCTTGCTAAGATTGCTATTGTTTTATTACTTTATTCTAGAATGGTCTAGCCACTGAATTTTGAAAATTGTTTATTTTATGACCAGTTGGTCAAAATTTTATTTATTGTTGAAATTGAGCTCATTCTTTTGACTTATTGTTGAAAATTAAATTGCTTATACTTTGATATTGATTTAAATTATTGTGGTGGTTATACTAGAACATTTTGGTTGTTCACTATGTTTTATGCAATGTTTACCTCTATCATGTCCTAGATGGGCCTTTGGTGGATTGTGTAGGGGAGTAAATTGTAGAGAATGCACTTGGAATGTCTCTAACCCTTTAGAATTAAGAAACCTTGTGTGCAAGGAAATTCATTCCATACCATAAACAAGTCATCCAGGAGTAACTAAACTCCTAATCGATGTGAAATCTCTTTATTTCTAGAAAAGAATGAAGAGTGATGTTGCAAGATTTGTAGCTAGAGCACCAGAAATTTAAGACTGAGCATAAACATCTAGTAGGGCATCCTATGTCTCAAATTAAGCTAAAATAGTAGAATGCCTAGATGATCTCGGGAACTAGGTATCTTTGCAAGGGACACCTAGAGAAGTTAGGCTATGTCAAATTTTAGTTGTGTAAATGCACAGAGCAAAGAAGAAGGGTTGTCAAACTCTTTGTAGTTAAAATAGAAAAACTTGAGGAATACAAAGAGTTTTTCAATCAAAGTGATGTGACATATTCTAGACCACAAGATCTCAGAGAAGCTGAGGATAAAGAGATTGAGGATACAAAAGGGACAGATATGGAGAAATACCCTATCCTAAGAGATTTTGTGGATGTATTTCCAAAAGAACTACCTAGATTGCCTCCCAAGAGAGTGTTCGACTTCATTGACATGATTCCAGGGTCGAAACCTATATCCAAAGTGCCATATAAGATGACAACAACATAATTGATGTAGTTAAAATCACAGTTGGAAGAATTGTTGTCCAAAGGATTAATAAGGTCTAGAGTTTCACCTTGGGGAGTGCCAATGATCTTTGTAAAGAAGAAAGATGAGACACTATGTTTGTGTATAGTTTACTGATTGCTCAACAAAGCGACGAAAAAGAATAAGTATCATTTACCATGTATCGATGATCTCTTTGATCATATGCAGGATGCAATAGTGTTTTCAAAGATTGATCTAAGGTCAGGTTAATACCAGTTAAGGATCAAGGAAGAAGACATTTCCAAAGCTACTTTCAGAACTAGGTATGGTCATTATGAGTTCAGTCTTACCATTTGGGTTAATGAATGCACCTGTAACATTCATGAATCTTATAGTGTGCTTGGATAAATTTGTGTTGATCTTCTTGGATGATATTCTAATTTGAGCATCTCTAGCACTTACAAATGGTACTTCAACGGTTAAGAGAGCGTAAGTTGTATGGAAAACTTTCCAAGTGTACCTTTTTTTAAGAAGGAAGTACAATATCTAGGCCATGTGAGTTCAGTAGAAGGAATTCCAGTTGATCCAACTAAGATAAAAGCAGTGCTTAAGTGGCCAGTGCCAAAGAATGTGCCTAAATTTAGAAGTTTTATGGGTTGGCTGGGTATTATCGTAAGTTTGTAGAAAATTTTTCTAGAATAGATTTTCCTATCACTTCTTTGTAGAGGAAAGGGAAAACGTTTGAGTGGTCTGAAAAATGTCAAGAGGCATTTGATCTCCTGAAAGAGAAGTTAACCATGACTCCAATTTTGAAAGTGCTAGATCCATATGGTAACTTTGTTGTTATCACAGATGCATTAGGTGAAGGTTTTGGTGGAATGCTAATGTAGGAAGGGCAAGTCATAGCCTATGAATCAAGAAAACTAAAACCTTATGAACAAAATTATGCTTCGCATGGTTTGGAGTTAGCAGCAATAGTTCATGCTTTACATATGTGGAGACACTATCTGTTGGGAAAACACTTTGAATTAAAAATAGACCATCATGGTTTGAAGTATCTATTTAATCAACCCAATCTGAATGCAAGGCAAAGGAGGTGGTTAGAACTTATATCAGACTATGAATTCAACATTAGGTATATCAAGGGAAAAGAAAATAGAGTTGTCAATTCTTTGATTCGAAGAAGGCATAAATCTTCAATGGTATCTGTCCAAACCGACTTCAAAAGTCAAGTATTGCAAGGATCCAAGGGTGATGAGTTCTATGAACAAGTCAAGCAAGCACTCTCAGATAATTTGCAAGATAAAAGGTATGAAGGTTTCTACTGTGAATCCAATGGATTATTGAGGTATAAAAGAAGAATTTATGTACCTGATTCTGGTGAGTTAATAAATTTGGTGTGGAAGTAAGTACATAATGCACCATACTCAGGACATCCTAGTGTTACTAAGATGTAGCAAATGTGAAGCCATTATATTTCTAGAAGGGAATGAAAGGGGATGCCACAAGATTTGTGGCAAGTTGTTTGGAATGTCAAAGAGTAAAAGCAAAATGTCATCATCCTACAAGTTTACTATATCCCCATAATGTACCAGAAAGTAAATGGCAAGTTATTAGTGTGGACTTTGTCCAGGGTCTTCCAATGTCTAGAAACAAACATGATGCCATTTTAGTTATGGTTAAGTTCACTAAGGTAGAAAAATTAATATTGGGAAATTTAGCAAATGGAGCACCTATACTAGCTCACAAATTTGTTCTACAAGTGTTCAGATGGCACAGATTTCCTGAGAATATTATCTGGTATAGAGGTGCATGCATGACAACAAGGTTTGGGTAAACCTTATTCTTAACACTGGGAACTAAACTTAATATGATAACTTATCATCTTGAGAACAGATGGTTAAACTGAGAGGTTAACCAGGTTTTGGAGGAATTGTTATGAATGTATTACATGGAATAACAGTATAAGGGGGAAGAGTATCTACCACTAGTGGAATTTGCTTATAAAATTCCTATCATTTTGTTATCAAGATGACTCCATTTGAAACATTGGATAGAAGAAGACGCCAAACTCCTATAAGCTAGAAGATAAGATTGGCATTAGTCCAGAAATGTTGACAGAAAAGGATGAATAGATCTAGCTAATAAAAAAATATTAGCGGAAACTAATAATAAATAGAAAAGTTACACTAATTTTAAGCGTACATTAAGACAATTCTTGATTAGAGAAGAAAAGTTCTTTTGAGGGTCAAACCCTAGAAAAAGTTTCGTAGAGTAGGGAATGTATTCCAAACCAGCTCCTAGATATAAAGGACTCTTCGAAATTCTCAAAGTTATTAATTCAATTGATTGTAGAATCATTCTAATAACAACTATTGCCAGGAGGCATAATGCTTTTAATGATTCAAATTTGAAATATATATATATATATATATATATATATATATATATATATATATATATATATATATATATATATATATATATATATATATATATATATATATATCAGATAGTTATTATATTCTTAGAATGTATTATAACTACAGAACCCAGGATGGTTATCTTCGAGCTTCTTAAATGCTTGAAGTTCGCAAGCTTCGCTTGCATAGTAGAAAGGTTGTGCAATGCAAGGTCCAATGGGATCAGTATGCAGAAGATTCTGCCACTTGGGAGATTATGTTGAGATGAAGCAAAAGTTTCCACAAGTTTTTTCTAAAATTTTGAAAACTCTTGAGAACAATATGTTTTGTAATATGATACTTTTATGTCTCATTTATGTTGTGGATATACTTGATACTTAAAAATCATTGGGGATGATGATTCACAAGGGGGGAGAATGTTACACCCCATGTGTTTCTAACTATTTACTATTTACATAGAGTGGTTAATATGATTGGAAAAATGAATATTTATGAATCTTTGCATTAATGTGTATTGAGAATCTTGAATGGGATATATCAAAAATTTAATGCTGCAATGTGATATATTATAAGTGATTATTATTATGAAATGTATGAAGCATATGATTGTATTGTGATCGGCTAACTATTGTTGTGATGATGTAAGTTGAATGCAGGAATAGGTTGCTCCTCCGGAAAGGAGGGGAAGTATCACTTGGGAGAAGGACTTGGTCTGGTAAATGTTAGAGAAAGCCTAAACTGAGCAAGCACACACCATTAGCCTAGTTGGTCTAGGTTATGTCGAGTCAATATGGGTAACGGTAAGTAATCTATGGTAATCTAGAGTACTTATTTGGATATGATTTTATGAGTGTTTTGAATAAGGAATCTGATCTTGTCTAAGTATTGATTGAAAGTCTTCTTTAATATAGTTTGGAATTGCAAATGGCAAGGCTTAAATGTGAAATGACTATATACACATATTATAGTGCATGTCCATGATAACTTATACATATGAGACAATATGTGCATGAGTATACATAGGTAGACGTATCTACGCATGCTCATGAACATATTGCTCATCGGCATAAGCATATCAATTGGACGAGGGACATCTATCTATATGTGTATTTAGTCATACATGCCATTAGTGGATATGTGCGTTAATAAGTTTATGTTGTTTTTCACGTAACGATAATATATATGTGTGTGTGTGTAGCTATTTGCCTATATATATATTCGTTACGATATATGGTATACATATGTGATTGTTGAATTATATAAATATGAGCATGTGGATTTTATTAGTATTGATATTTTTATAGAGTTCATATATATATATATATATATATATATATATATATATATATATATATATATATATATATATATATATATATATATATATATATATATATGGTATATGAGTGGAAGTCTTGGCATTGTCATAAAGCCTAGCTTATAAAGAAATATTAGTAATCATTTCATAAAGTGCTTAGCTTTGAAAACAAAGTGAATGACAATACAAAGTGCATGTAGTCTTAATACTATGAGTGTAGCTTGTAATACCATAATGATCATGCAACATCATAACAAGATAAGAGCACTGGAATACAGTGAATAGCATAAGACTATTCAGTGCATACATTATATCTGTTTAAACACATAAAGTGTCTTGCAATATATATAATGTGCAGCGCTAATATAAAGTACATACATTTATGAAGTTTAGAGATTTAAAAACATGTAAAGTGCAAACCATTGATAGCACTGGCATATAACTAATTCCCAATGTGCCAAAATGTTGACCCATTCCTTGTAAACTATCTGCAAGATAATAGGGGAGCATGGTAGAATGTGTGGCACCATGTTAGAGAGAGAGAAACCCATTAGAAGTTTGTAATCTGAGCAATTACCTTGTATTTATGAGTTGGCTTCATGTTGTCCTCTAATGTGTTCCATATGCATTGAATTTTGCTACCACCACTAATTTGTTTTGCTAAGTTAAAGTATGAAGTAGGAGTTGTGGTGGTTCTGCCAGCTAGATTGTAGCCATAGCTTACTCAAATTTCTACATACATAGAGGAGCTTCCTCATTCTTTTTACACACAATTTCCTTTGAAGTTACATATACGTTTCTGCTATTATTCTCTGAGTCTTCTGTCTTGTTTATGCATTATATTTTGGTCTTAAGCTGTGAGGAAAATTAGTAAGTAGAGAGAGGGATTTGAGTGGCTTTGGAGGAGATACTCAGCCAGTTCAAGGAATCAATCTAGCAAGGAACCAGTTAATTATTTGGAGCATAGTTTTATCAGGCATGATGAATCTCTTTTTCATTATGACTTTTCTGTTGAAAGATTGTATGTCTTTGAGTATTGTTTGGAAATGAGTTGTTTTGCTTTCTTTATCGCATTGGGTATTCTCTTATTTGATCAATGAGAAATATATATAGTATGAGAACATTATGTATTAATTGTTGAATAATCTCCTTAGTAAAGATTAGTAACTATAGTGGACTATATTAAGTCAAGTATGAATAGTATTGCTACATTATGAATGGTCAAGTTAGGAAAACTATGTATTACCACTTGTATTACTTTGATAAGAGTGTCATAAGTAAACTTGAAATTGTTAAGTGGGGTTAAGCCTAGGATTTGTTGATCCATGGGTAAGGGAATAGCCTTTGTTTTAATAAACTTGAAATTTTTAAGTGGGGTTAAGCCTGGGATTTGTTGATCCATGGGTAAGGGAATAACCTTTGTTTTAGTAAACTTGAAATTGTTAAGTGGGGTTAATCCTGGGATTTGTAGATCCATGGGTAAGGGAATAACCTTTTGTATAGAGATTGATGTCTTACCAAATCAAGCTAAAATGATGGGTGAGCGTGTGACGTCCATTCTGAGTTAGGGGTGATGAAAATTTGACCTAAGTAGTGTAAACAACCAATGTTTACACTGTCAATTCACTGTGATCCAGGTTTACATACTAGGAAGGGCAATCATACTTATAGGTTGGAGCCACAATATGATAGTACTAGATATGTAGAACACAACATCTTGCTCAGTATAGGCTTATCTTTGAGATTACCATACCAATCCCTTCGTCAAAGGGTAGGGCCGTTTCCCAGTTTGGTAAATGTTCGGGGGACTACAGTTAGTCTATGGTTGGAGGAAAAGAACTTGAGTGATGCTTCTCCTCATGTAGTTGGCGGCCAAGATTTGAGGATAGACATCAGGACCATTTATATCTCTACTTTCAGTTAGCTTTATGAAGCTTGTATGTAACTATAGTTTAGAATTTTGTAAATGAGAATTATTCAATTCATGTAATGTTGAAAAGTAATTTGATTATGCAATGGTTAAGTTTGAAATAAGTTTCAAATGTGCATCATATCAAATTAAATGAAGGAAAATTTTTATTACTCTTGTTATTGGTTTCATGATCTATTTACTCTTGGGTTAAACTTAGTTGTATTTACTTGGTAGGACAATGGGCATGTTACAGAAACAATATTTTAGCCACAAACCCTAGCTATTGCAAAGACTAGGTTATATGAAAAATACACAATTTAAAGCAAATTCTACCAAATAAAGCATGAAAATTCAAGGTGAATAATTATAGAATGGTGTAATGCTGTAATTTATATCAGATCTGATGTAAAAATCAGAGATTAGATGAAATTCAATGAAATTGATGCAAACTATGCCCTAATGCAAGCTTAGGATGCCAATTTTTTTTAATGCAATATGAAAATGATGAATTGAATGAATACAAATCCGAAGTACAACACTCAGCAAGGTGCAAGATTCAATAAAGCACATGTTCGCCAAAATGTTATGTATGAAAAATGAGGATAAGGGTTTGATAGGATGGTTTAGCTAGATCCTCCTTTCACTACACACATTCAAGGACAGTTAACCAAGTTGAATTACAACTTCTGCAAGAGGATTCACCTATCCTGTTGGTTGTCACTTGTAATGATAGGTAAATTTGGAAATTGATGATTAGTGTGTTAATTTAATGCCCAATTATGCTCAAAACCCTAATTATGCAAAAATCGTAAACAAACAAATAAATTCCAACAAATGTTCACACACAAAGATGCTAAATGAAGATCAAATACACACCAAATTTCAAAATTTAGGATCCTAAAATGTCGAGGGCAAAGGGACTCGTACCCATGCCCAAGGTAGGATTTTCTTCAGGGGTTTCTAGACTCCTTTTGTCACTGATTATCCCTGTTCCAGAGATTTTCATCTCTACAAACCTAGAGGACAAAGGGACTAGCACCCAAGCCCTGGTAATGCTCTTTTCTACTTCTTTTCATCATATCCGTAATCCTTATCCTCTGCCACACTCCTCTGTAACTCCACTCTTCGCAATCTAATACCTGTCACCTGTAATCACAAGAAGAGGGGTTGGGGGTTGTGGTGTTTAGGAGCTTGCCTCAGTCAAGCCTCATAATGGCATTCAAGCCTTCCAACACCATTGTTTGATAAATAGTGTGTATCCTTGCATGATAGAGGCAAAAATAAATTGATAAATGATTGATTCAAACACAAATAGATATCACCTCGGAGGTGTAGCTCGCATGTAGATGAATATCTTTCATAACATGAGAAGATGAAGCCAAATCTGCAATAACAAACACAACAACAATATTCTACTTTGCAACACAATGAATGCCTTGAATTCTCTAAAATCATAAGTTTGCCAAAATATCTTAATCATCTTCTAGTCATCTTCTCTAGTTTTCAAATGAAACCCTAAACATGCTTATATATGCATTCCTGCTACACATTTCATAATCCAAACTTAAGATGTCGGTAAGGAAACCTTGTAACGGTCACAAAACCAACATTCAAATTTGGGACCCCACCAAAATAGGGCAGGACAAGGGCACGAGCGCCCTTGCCCCAAGACCCATTTTGGGTCAGGGTTAAGGCTCAACAATGTCCTTTAGGCCCCATTTGACTTTCAGGCCATTTTGTCTCAGGAGTTAATTCTAACATGCATGATGAAAAATAAGGGACTCAGGAGCTAAACTCAGGAGGTAAAAGTCCTAGGGGCACATTTTATGACATAACAATAGCAATGCCTTGAAACTTGGTCCCTTGCCAAGTTTCCAATTCTCAATGCATTCTATGTGATCAGCTTCTCACCAAAGAGGACTTGAGGGAGGCTATTTTTTCAATGTCTAGGGTGAGTGTATGATCATCATTGGCCAAACAGTGGCAATGGAGGAAAAAATCACATGAAAGTGTTAGCCAAATCATGAAACACTTTTTTAGGATTTGATTTAGGCTTGGTAAGATTTTTCAAAATGGATATTAACTTTTCCAAAATGGAGATTCATTTATGGAAACAGATATCCATTTTGGGGAAATAGATATCCATTTTGTGAAATTAGATATCTATTTCCAAAATGAATATCTATTATGGAAAAAACCCATTTTAAAAAGAAAAGTTGCCTGCAAAGAAATGAATATCCCTTTCTTCAAAACAAATATCCCTTTCTTTAAAATGGATATCCATTTCTTCAAAATAGATATTTGTTTTGGTTTAAAAAATTTCCCCCAAAAAATTGCATGGAAATTAGGCTTGGGATTCCAAACCTGCCTTTTCCACATGAATGAAGAATTAGGATGTTTTTACAGATTTTCCTCGGCTTCACCCTTGATGTTGATGGACTTTTTTTATCCAAATTTGATAAAATCAAATGGGTATATTCAATAAATTGTCAAGATTCTAAAAATATAATATATGTCTGATTATAATTTTAATAGGTATTTATTAATAATTTTCTACCTACACTATGTTTGAATTCCTAAAAGACACAATGATTGAAAACATCCATAACTTTCAAACCATTTGACCTTTTTCAAATCCGAAAGATGCGTAACATTTTAGGCTTCATTGGCTATAGGTCTAAAAAAATTGAATTTCATATTTTTTTGACTTAGTTAGGTTGGCTAGAAAATTAATTTTTAATGTTTTTAAAAAGTCGTAGTAAAAAATTCATAAATAATTATTTACTTACAAAAAAACCCATAAAAATATGTGTCACATCTAGACATGTGTCCTTTACTTATATCTAAATATTCAAAAAACAAAAAAAAAACTCATACTTAGGTTGGCCAGAATGACACCTACTTTTTATTTTTTTTCAGAAAATTTAGTATTGCCTCATTGGAATATTCAATTTTCACCAAATAATTTTTTTTCAAAAAAAAAAGTATCCCATAAACTACATTGAATTTCCTACAAATTTTATTCCTACATATTTTTCAAATTATGTAGATAACCCATTCAAATTTTCATGTGAAGTTGCTTAAATATGTTTTTTTAGCATTTTCGATGCCACTTAGAGGTATTGTTTGGCCCATGATGATCTTTCACTCACCCTCTAATGACAAATCCCCTAGTTTAGATAGGCACTCTTGTAAATTTTAAAAATCCTTTTGTGATACTATAGGTGATGACCTTCATAAAGTTTATCTTGACGCTTTGCAATCCAATTCCTTGGGACATTTAATTAACAAAGGAAATATCAAGTTCATAGCTAAAACTGGCAATCCTGAAGATATCAGCAATTGGAGACTAATCAAGTTTTGTTGAATATATCATACAAAATCATTACCAAGGATTTAGATCTCAAGATTTGACTTATGATTCCTTTGTTGGTCCAACCTGAATAGATAGGTTTCACTAAATCTAGATTTATCCTAGACAAAATCATTGTTGTGTTGGAAGGGATGCAATGGGCTCACTACACTCAACAACCATCCATATTTCTCAAAATTGATTTTTCCAAGGCCTATGATCATATTGAATGGCCATTTATCCTTGCCATGTTCCAAGTGCTTGGATTTGGTCCTCATTTCATTTAGTTTGTTCAGATATTATTTGTTGATGCTTCATCTTGCATCACCATTTTAGGTCAACAACTAAACCTTTTAAGTTTCACCAATCTATTCAATGGTGTCCCTTGCCCCAACTCTGTATGTTCTTGTTGCTAAAGGATTCGGTTATCTTCTAGCTCACATGATCCCCTAGTCTCATGTTAAGGGAATATCTCTCCCCAACTCTTCCTAGTAGTTGGTCAATGGTAATTTTATCGATGATTCTTTCCTTAGCCTTATTGAGGAATAAAGTAATGTCAAACAAGCCCTTCAATGCCTAGACATTTTCTTCTAGGCCTCTGGTTTGAGCATTCAATGGAAAAAGACTCAATGTTATAGACAATCCCTCCTCCCCAAGCTAAATTGGCTTGATATTTTTTTATGGAAATGGATTGGGTATGGAGAAGTGTTTCATTTTTTGGTGTGTTTTAGGCCTCTCCTTCCAAGCTAGATGGAAATATGTGATAGATAGATAAAAGATCAATTATTGGATAACCAAGCCCCTCTCTCTAGCTAGTAAGTTTCAAATATGCTCTAAAATTTTAGTTGCCACTCATGTTTATTACTCTTCCTATTGGGTCCCTTCTAAGGCCTCTTATTTGAAAGTTGAAAAACTACTCAGATATTTTCTCTGGGCTTCCAATGATGGGCACCAAGGCTTCCATCGTGTTACCTGGGAGTTCTATTGCCTTCCTCATGAAGATAGATGTCTTGGCTTGATTTCCATCTACAAGCAAGGTATTGCCTTATGTGCTAAATGGATTAT
This sequence comes from Cunninghamia lanceolata, assembly GCA_027924645.1. Lineage (NCBI taxonomy): Eukaryota > Viridiplantae > Streptophyta > Pinopsida > Cupressales > Cupressaceae > Cunninghamia > Cunninghamia lanceolata. The sequence continues at coordinate 564,492 of BSBN01001957.1, forward strand.
TAGAGCCCTTGAGGGCAATGAGGCATAGAAAATTTTCATCAGGCATTGTATTGGTATCAATATCCTCTCATAACAACTAGCTTGGAAGGGCTTGGATCTTGGCACTCTTCTTACTATGAGGGAACACATCAAGATTCATGGCACATTTGTTATCAAAAGCATTTAGAAAGCCTAGGAGCCACCAAGCCTTGGCTCTGTTGGGAAGGGAATGATTTCCACAATGGCCTTTCTATTAATCACCAGTCTATTTGGTGGTCTCCAATTCTCACTCGTCAAGACCATCCCTTGGCTAAGGTGCCATTGATCCATGCCTTGAAATTTTTCAAAATAGGTGTGCATGTGTTGCCCGAATTCATCAATAGAGCCACCAAGAGCTTACTTTCTTGGTCTAATTTCAAATTGAACTTTAAACTTGCTAATCAAGACCAAGAGACTTTTCAGTTTGTTATTCATGCTATTCCTCCCTACATGCTTCACAAAATTGGGGTGCAGTCCCTCAAACCTTGGTGGAAGGATTGGAAATGGTACTCAAACATGCCATTCCATAATTACAGGCCCCACAAAGGCTATTTATGGTGGATCAACTCAATCTTTGTTGGAAACTCTAGTCCTTTATAGGGACTTGGCATCACTAGTTCCAATGTATCTGGTCAATTGTTCTAGAGCCTAAGTTGGCTTATTTTACCTAGTGCATTCTTTATCAAGGCCTTCCTCTTGGTGCTCACTTGGCTCATATGAGTATCCTTAATCCTCATTGTCCATTCTATGGATAGATTGAGAGTCCCAAGAACCTCTTTTGGTTTTGTCCCCGTGCTTAGAAAGCTTGGAACTGGATTCATGATTTCTTTAGACTCTTTCATCCTACTCCCTTTTCTTGGCACATGGTTTTTCTTGGGGATTGGCCTTGTCTCCTACTCAGATATACCCAAATTTGCATGCTTTCAGGGTGGAAATTATCTTTAGTATTTGGAACGATAGAAATGTAGCCATCTTTTATGATTGCACTATAGATGTTCATTTCTCTTTGTACACTAAAGCCATTATTTATTCTAGTTTGCTTATGCAAATCCAGATGCAAGCTAGTAAAGTTATACTTAAAGTTACTCATCTTCCGGAGCAATTGGATAACTAGGGGAATGCCCCTTGCACTATTTCAATGGTTTTGTTTGATCCCTCTTCATAATCCTAAGGGCATTGGTATGGTTGTAGCCAAGCTTCCAAGAGAGACAGAGGCTCCCATTCCCATGGATCACAACCTCCAGCTTCCAAAGATAATGTTACTTGTGGCAGCTAGTCTCATCTTTCCAAGTCACCTTATGCCTCTTCTCATGGGCATGGTGCTATTGGTTGGCCTGATTATGGCAAGTTTCCTTGCCTAGAACTAGTCATTTCTCTATTTTGTGCTCAGTAACCTTCAGATGATACTTTTTAAGAGGAAGCTTCTCTCACTAGTTGGAATCCTATTGATGATGTTGTTCCTAGTAATGTGTGGGGGAAACTTGATGATAAGGATCCTCTTTCTTCTGGCACTGCTTTATCTTCATAGTGTTGTTTGGGCTTGGCCTTGTTATTTTTTCATCTTTGTACTGGACTCTGTCTAGTTAGACTTTGTGGGTGTGTCCTTATACTATCCTACCCTTTTTGTGAATATTGTATTATTCTCTCTTTAATATAAAGTTAAATAGGAAATCTTCATAAAAAAAACTCTACAACTTATAAATCTTAATAAAAATTCAAATTATAAAGCAAGCAAGGTAATTTTTAGCTCAATGAATCCACTTGCAATCCTAAGCCAATCCCTTCCCCCTCCAACAGAAATCCAATCCACACCAAGAAAGCATCAACCAAGAAAAATCCAATTTTTCTTTCAAAGAGGGTTTTGAAAATCTCCTCTTCTATTTTTTGCTCACTTTTCACACAATGCATAATGAATGGAAAATACAAGTACTTTTCCAATATGTGCCTAAAATTAAAATATCATAAAACCTTTTATTTCCCACAAAGCCTTTTCACTAAGACAATTATCTAAAAAGAGATATTTCTAATAATTAGAAATCAATATATTTCCCAAAGCACATAATAATGCCAACTAATTGCCTTTTCACATTATTGTAATATTTCTAAGTTAAGGAAAATAATTCTAATTTCCTGATAATCTAATAATTAATTTAAATGCATCATACATTAAGAATTAATCTTAATTCCAATTAATCATAACTCCACAATTACCTTTCTCTTTTTCGAAATTAATAACATATTTAATTATTTCGAAAGAACTATTAAATCTTTTGCACATATCAAGAAAATGCATAACGGTAATTAAAATCACCCAAGAAGACACAATCATGGGTCTATCACAAGGGGATCTAGAATTGTAATCGACTCAGATATTACTTTCACGGGTTTCGATAACACAAGTACAAGGTGAGATGGCTAAGCATAATCCATGTCAACATTCTCCACATCCAACCATTGGTCAAACACCTTGTAGATTTCCTACACACTCAGGTCAAGCATACTTGTTCCACATAATAATACCCAAAGCAACATAATCCATAATATTGAGACAAATATAATAATCATAACTATATTAAATATAGTTAAAACAATGAAGCTAAAATAGTGTAATGATCTAACATACACTACACAACATATGCATCCCATAGTGCATAGTTAAAATCCAATTCCAATACAAAAACTCATCAGAAACATCTCGACGGTCATACAAAACATCTTCACAAAAGCATCTAGAATACACCATCAAAACACCTCAATGGCACAACAGACCTCATTGGCAAGTTTAGTGCTATGGCTCATAACACAAGATTCACATAATATAGTGATGAAACACTCAATACAACATATATCATATGAATCAGAAAGCACACAAGGAAATACACAAGAGTGGGCATTACAGAACAGGACAAGTCTGCAACTATAGGGTCACCATGTGCCTACAGAAGTGTCCCAATATGGCCAAATACCTAGATTTAGGTGACTAATGGATAAATGAGGGTAGGGGCATAGGTGAATGTGATATGGCAAATAAGGTGAATGTATAAAAAAGTGTGTGTGTGTGTGTGTGTGAGAGAGAGAGAGAGGGGGGGCTAAATATATAGCGATATATATGTATATGAATTGATAAAAAGTTACGAGAATGTGCCCATCTTTACATAAAATCATACCACTTATCACTATACATATATCAAAATCTTCCCTCAAAATAAACACAAATAAAAAATTACATGGGTATACAAGCTTCACTATTGCACTTAATATGTAAAAAGAACATTTGGATAAACAATCAAAAGAAAAGGTCCATAAATGTGAAATGTGTCATAGGAATGTTTACCTTCCCCTTAGGTCCATAAATGTGAAATGTGTCATAGGAATGTTTACCTTCCCTTTACATTGAGGATTATTCCTAAGGGGAAAGGGACAAGCCTCCAACTCTTACTCCGTATGGGAAAAACAAAGACAATTATACCTAGTGAAATAGAATCGTGTTGCCTACGTGGGTTGATAATAGGAGGGGGGGGAATCAACTCTACTAGAGATTAGAAGGGAACCCTCGATTGGACAAATTATTCCAAGTGAAGAATCAAACTTTGTTTAGCCACATTGGACAAGTATAACTTTAAGAAAGGAAGCTCCCCCGAAATGGTACTACATTTAATGATGGCCAAAGTGAAATTCCGAGGAAAGAAGAGTCAAAAAGCAAAAGTTTATTATTATCCTCAGAATAATTATAGCAAGACGGATAAGGATAAATATTGTTTTCGAATTATATTATGAGGAAGTACTTCCTAAAGTTTTAAGCAAAGAATATGTATAAATAAAAGTATTATATATAAATAAAGGTATTATATCTTCCACTTAAAGATGTAGATTTTTTATAAAATAAAAACCGTTAAAAGTTTATATATAGAGAAAAGTATGTATCAATGACATAAAAGAAAATTGTGTGTATGATGTAAGCCCTAGCCAAAATTTACTCCTCAAGTTACAATATTCTTCCATATCTAGGTATATTTGTTTACCTAAAGTAGACACTTTTTGAATGTTTATTTGTTAATTATTATTATTTTTTCACCAAATTAAGTTTAGTAATTATTAATTGTTTATTTTGGAGTAACACGAGTGGTGTATTTCATACTATTTATTCTTTTATTTTTTCTCAAAGAAAAAGGGGTTTTCAGTTTGTTTTTTAAATCATGAAGAGTGTTAAATATTATATTAAATAAAAAATTAATACATTGTTCACATAAAATATAAGTGGAATGGCATCACACTTCAAAAGTCAAAGATGGAACCAACAAGCAACAACAATAATAAGTCATCACACTACCAAGTTGCTAGGACTATATGAGTAGGAGGAGGGGGATCCTTGTCAGGGGTGGAGGTTATTCTTAAATATCATAAAAATAGGCAAATTTTGGCTAATAAAAATAGGACAAATAATACCACTTTTTGGTGTAGATGAGGTGTAAATTTGCTATTGACTATTTGACTATTAAACTGAATAATGTTTTGAATTTTTAAATTTAATATATTTTTGAATTTTAATTATTATATATAGTTAAATATGTAAAGACAATATTAACTTTGTGTGCAACTTATTGTGCACGATTGTATCTACCACAATTGAAATTTTTTGGAGTAGGAAATTAATTATTGCGTGGAAAAATATAGTTCTAATAATAAAATATTTAAAGGTTTTAATTTAATTGATTAAATTTAGATTTAAAAGAGTTGAGATTAAAACAACACAAATTTAAGTAATTAAGAGAGAAAAATGGCAATAATTGAGAAGGAATACAAGTTTATCTTGTTTATAACATGTCCATGACTTTGACTTTTTTTTATTGACGTGGTGTGGAAAACTAGAATCTGGTAATATTGGAATAGTGATTAGGATGTTGAGACAGAGATGTTGTGAGAGCTCTCATGCTTGGGACAAATCTGCGCTCACTATATGGCCTTGGGACTAGACTTCACATGTGGCCTAGTCTAATTAGCACAATTTAGTCCTATGCTCCTATTGAATTATGGAATATACTTGCCTATGCTTATATTTTTTGCTAAAAAGTCAATGGTTCTAAAAAACACCTTTGGGGACTTAGACATGCAATAAAATAGAGGGAAGATCATTGATTCCCTTGATAGCAATCAAGCCTCATGGTTGATGCATTAAGATTAAAAACACGCCATTGAACAAAGAATGCAAAATGTTGAGGCAATTGAGATTGATTTGAGTCAACAAACCAATCGCATGATTTATTTTTCTTTTTCCAATGTTTTATATAAATATTTCCTAATATTTATATTGTTATCAATAGCAATAACAAATATTTATGTGATATGTGATTGGTTTATGTACAATAAAAATAATAATTATTGCCTTATTCTCAACTAATTTGGATTGAGTTTTGATTTTTTATTTTCAAGCCACCATATCTATAAAATAAAAAATGACATTCTTCTAAAAAATAGAAATTAGTTGTGGCTCTTGGAAAATAATTCTTACTCTAAATAATATGACCATTATTAGATATTTTAAATGCCTATCTATCTTAAATAACCTTAAGACTACCTCAAGACTATATCTCTTCACATCTTTTAAATAGATGTATTTAAGATATCTATCCTAGTTTACTCCATATTTAGCTACATAGTTATTTCAAAACTTACTATTTTATAATAATATTTTTCTATTTGCAAAAAATGATAATGTACATAATCATAATAGAAGAAAATTGTATTCATTGAGAGGACTGATAGCCCATAGTATTGCAACCAAAGAAGGGAGTACTAATCCATTAGGAGGTATGATGATGAATTAGATGTTAAATTGTTAAATGCCAAGGATGCAAGAGTCATGTTAACCTCTAATGTATGGATAGAAGTAGGTCTTATAAATGGAGCTCTAGGGTATATTTGGAATATAATATAAAAACCTAGAAATGCCCCACCAGATCCACCAACATATGTTATGGTGGAATTTGACAATTACTCTAGGATGACATTTGAAGATGTGTCTCCATTTATATAATTCCAATTTCACCAATACAAAGGGGATGCACACATCAACTACCCTTACAATTATCTTGGGCACCAACAATCCACAAATTACAAGGATTGACTATTTCCAAAGCAACAACTGATATAGGACAAAGAAAAAGAGCAAGGTTAACATTTGTGGCTATATCATATGTTAATTCCTTGGATGGACTAAGAATTTTTCCACCATTTTCATATGACTTATGCAAAATGTAAACAAGAAAACAACTCTCTAAAAGGAAATTTGAGGAAGAGAGACTCAAATCTTTGGGACTACAATAATTTTATGTATTTCATACATATTTAAATGTAATTCTTCTATTAAACTCTTATTATTGCTTTAATGTGATGCACATTTTGTTTCTAGATAAATATGAAATGTCTCATTAATTATCTTTTAATATGTTCTATATTGCACATTTGAAAGAAAAAAGATGTTAAATCAATATTTTGTTTCTAGATAAATATGAAGTGTCTCATTAATTATCTTTTTAGATTTTCTATATTACACATTTGAAGAAACATATGCTAAATTAATATTTTACATGTTGCATTGTGGATGCTACTAGCATAGATATCTTAAATACATCTATCTAAAAGATGTCAATAGATATCAATCTTGAGGTGCCTATATATTCTTAATAACAATTTCAATATAGGCAACTCGAGATTGATATCTCTCAACATCCTACATAGATAGATGTATTTAATATATCTATGTTATTTTATCTATAAAATTAAAAATGACTTTCTTCTAAAAATTAGCAATTATTTGTGGCTCTTGGAAAATAATTTTTAGTCTAAATAATATGATTATTATAAGTGTAGTGTAGAAAAAATGATTCAACAAAGAAAAGTTTTGTTTTGTAAGCTAAATGTTCTCTTAGGCACTACACTAGGAACAACTAGCTCTTTTTGAAAAGACTAACTTGCTACTACTCTAAACAAAATGAGAAAATTAAACTAGATGATCCTAACGTGTGTTATCCTTGCAAGACAATGTTTTCTAACAAGCTAAAACACAAATGAAAACTAAAATGATGTTGATTTATAGATTTTGGAATATAAATTCAACAAAACAGATATAGAACTATAAATGACATATTAAGAAGAACCTAGTAGAGAAGTTTGAAGTTCTTTGTTGAGGATGCTTGTGTGACGCACGGACATCTACATGATGTGTTGTCATTCATACAGATGGAACAATAGAAACTCTATAAAATTCTTATCACCTCAAAAAATATGTCTTATCTGCACACCAGAGAAACAAAGACAACCAAAAAAATCTCCATGTGATTAAAAAAATCAAATGCAAAGACTTATTCTAACAATTTCAAGAAAAGAGATGAAAATGACAAGGAAAGGAAGATACTAACAAATCCTCATGTGAATGAATAGATTCTAATAAAAACCTATAGCTAATGAACAAGAAAATTGTTTGGGGCTATATGGGAACTTACCAAGAATGGTCAAGCCCCTATGTTGGTCTTCAACCTCAATGAATAGCTAGTGATAAAGAGAGAAAATAGTGTGTGCTCTTATCCTAAGTGCATCTACAATTTAAGAACAACAACAACAATGAATGAATACTACCCTTCTAGCTATAGAAAGTACAACAAACTAGTGTGTATGAAGTAGAGAGAGGGATGTGAAAATCCACAAGTGCCAAACACACAAAATGGATTTTACAACTAATATTACAATACAAAAATGAGAGATAAGAACACTATCACCTCTAATAATAAGAGATGAGGCCTACACAATTGAGAGAAAGACTTGAATGGAAAACCTAGCCAGATGTAGGAGTTATAATCCTCATGAAGAGTGTTGGAATATTGTTGTAGTGATTCACATGGAAGATTTGATAACCAAAATAGTGTTGTAGTATGTTTTAGTATGCAAGAGTTGTCAAAATATATCAAAGAAAGATTACCAAAATGAGACGTAGAGAGAAGAAAAGGAAATGCAAGAGTCTTTGGAATTGCTCAAACTCACAACAAAAGTGTTACAAAAATTCAAACATGCAAGCAAAGTAACAAAAATGTTCAAAGATAGTTGTTGTGTGACTGACAATCTCGGGATACTAGTGTGTCATGTAGATGTCCACACATCATACTAGCATCTAAGAAACTACATCTTCTAAGGTCTCCAATCACTAGGGAATAGCTAGGACAACAAAAAACTAAAATACAATTGCACAAAAGGACCATAGGAGACATAACACAAACATGTACTTGGAACCAGGGGTGGGAAAAGGCTAGGACAAGGGCTAAAATGAACCAACAAACATACTAGGAGAATGGATGCTAAAGCAAGTCCAAAACATAACATCAAATTGTAAGGGTATGTAATTCTCTATGTTACATTTACCCCCACTTTAGTAGGCTTATGACACTAAGTGATATGCTTCGCTAAAGTATAGAAATGAAATGATAAAAATAAATATCATGACAAGGATACCAAAAAGGTTATTGTAGAGGATGCAGAAGGTTCTTCAAGCAGAGGAATCATGCCTCCAAGATAAAAACTTGAAAAATAAATGTATCAAACAACAAAAACCTGCACAAGGAACAATATTAGAACAAGATATAAAACTTACAAGGGAGGAGCATTAGACCAAATATAATCTGCAAAATAAGTGTGTTAACAAATCATATAATCTAATACACATTAGACATACATAAAAGGATGGATATGTAATAGAAAACACAAATAGACATACACAAAGGGCACACAAGAAGAGAGGTAGAGAGAAGAAGAAAGAAAGGCATTTTCTAGTGTGTTGTATGTTGCTAGAAAGGATGCCAAGTATGGTTCTAGGGCTAGTGTGCTTTGAGGGCTAGGAACCATACAATACTTTGCTGAATCACAAGCACTAGTAAACTATGTTTCGAGGTGACTCACAAAATGTATGAAAAGTAGCCTCGAAAATGGGTCACATAGTCTAGCATTGTATCACTAGGGGTTCACATGTAAATGCAATATCAGAGATTACATGAACTAGCATGGATAGGTAATTATGATAAGTATGGTTAGTCCAAGAAATTGTTTGTGCTTAGTACCATAATATATTAACATCACAGGGAGCATGTGAATAATGTGTGTAAAGGTAAAAAGTATGCCCCCTTAAAATAATTGCATAAATCAAGAGTATGCGACTGATTTTAAGATAGAAAAGGGGAGAAGGTGAACTATCTTTAAGAGGCACATATGACTAGATATGTTCCTAAAGTCACCAACGTGTAAAAAAGGTGCCCCCAAGGAGAGGTACAAAAGACAATGTTGCAAGCATGATACATGTGAGATTTCTTAAGCATGGAATGGTGATAAGAAAATTGAAGTTGTGTCACATGGAATACAACATCACATGAAGACACAAAGGGATCTACATGCTTGGTGTTGGCATATATAGGAATGGTAATGACAAGGGGACAAGGAGGAAATTGACATAATCCCCCAAGCATGTAAAACCACAAGTACAAATGAGGAATTTCACATAGTAAACAAGAAAAACAAAAATAAAAATTTTGGCTCAACATGGATGAGACCTAAATGTCTCAATGCTTTTCATCATTCCCAAAAGGTCAAGAAATCAAAGAAAACAACAAATAGAAGATGGTTACAAATAGAACAATGTGATGATATTTTGTTCCTACTATATCCATGCACTTACAAGGGTAACATGGGTCCTCCAAGATGAACTAATCAACAATTAGAAAACCACAAGATGGGGATAACAAGACAAGAAACCAAGCACATATATATAGTTGAAGTGAGAGTGTTACTCATAGGGATCATTGTCCATCAATTCATCTTCCTCCCAATCTAGATCATAGGGGGGAGGAAGAAGGCTAGGTGTTGGAACCATAATAAGAGTAGTACTAGAAGAATTGTTTCCAACAAGATAGAGAAGCACAACTAGGGAGTAGTTTCTTCTTCAGCATGCACCAATGGAGCAAGGGTCAATGATCTTTTAAAGATTGATGACAAAGAAGGAATGTCAGACAAGGACTCAAACATGCACTCCTCAGGGGAAGAGGCATGTGAATCACTATCTAAATATTGTACAAGCTATTACTGCTTAAAAACTAACAATAGAAGTGTGAGTTGTGAGATTAGTAGATTAAGGTGGAGGAGGAACCTCCATAATAGGGGGAACTAATAAAGAGTTGATTAGAGGTGGTGAAGGAGGGTTATGCTTTGGTATGTGGAACGGAAAGGTTAGGGAACATTCTAGTATGTATTTTGGTAGACGTCAAGGAATGTCTATGTCAATTATAGTGGGGCAAAGCACATCAGGAAAGATCTCATGGTAGGCACATTGAAAAGACACAAGAGATGCAAGGGTGGTGCTAGAAATGATGCTAACATTTGGAAGGTCAAGGGGCTTGGAGAAAGGGGGTGGTTGGAGATTAGGGGATCATAGGATCATTGGTAGAAGGATCTAAGACTACTTGTACTCATTTTGGACTATGTTCATCTAAGTCCTAGGGAGGAGAAGGGTGGGTAGGCTTTGGGAGAGGCTCAATCTCAAGAGGAGGAGGTTGACACAGATAAGGAGGCTTGAGATCAAGATGTGGCTAGATGGGAGGAGGGTTCTCAAGATTGGGTAGAGCATTCTCTAGCAATAGCACATAGACTATGCTTACACAACTACGCAAGTTGATTACATCTTGTACATGCGAGAGACTCAACAAAAGGAGTAGGAGGCTCCTATGGCATGGGTTAATTTCCTTTGCCTACTGAAATGGTGGGAGGAGGAATAAAAGCAATCATTTAAGGTTGGGAGACCGCTAAAGGACTAGATTCAAAAGAAGATGGAGCAATAGAGGAAATTTTCTCACCTCATATTTTTAATAGGCTTTAAATAAAAAGTCTATATGGGGTCTAAAAATTCCAGTAAGGGTCAGGCAAAAATAATCAAGAGAGAAGTTTTTGCACAAGTAGAGTGGCTAGAACCCAATGTGTTGGATAATGTGCACAACTCTATTATGTAGGAACTTCAAAAACCTATGGATAACAAAAGGAACTACTCTCATCATGGTGAACCATGGCTAGCCAAACAAGAGATGAAAGTAATTCAAGGTAGGGGAGAAAAAAAAAGAAATGTCTAGGATTTAGGTCTGACCTGAACAAAAAGGGTGATTGAACCCATGGTAGGCAAGGAAAGACTATCATGTGTGTGCATGGAGATCTCTAATAAATTATACACATCTCTATGCAATTGGTGGATGCATAGGAACTCCTCAGTGAAAACATTTACCATGCTAACAAGGTTAATCAAAACACTGCAAATAGCTTTAATTTTGGCTTGAGTAGGAATGTAGAGAGGGAAATCATATAAACCCACAAGCATGTCAATGGAAGAGAAAGAAATGGTAGGTTTAGAGACAATTCATCCTTGAGGTACTCAAGGGTGGGTGTCTAACATCCCCACCATGCCAAGAAAGTGATGCAGAGTGAAACGCAACGGGAGCTTACTAACAGGAAGGAGGAGCCAATAATACAAGCAGCATGATAAAAATCCCTATCGGCTCAGCATCATCATCATATTTCCTGTAAACACCAACAGCATCATCATATTTCGGACGATCACAATTATCCTCCTGCCGACTACTGTTCACCTCCTCCGCCTGTCGCCTATCATCATCATCATGATACTCAACGGGCGCAAACATCCTCCTGTTGCACTGTTCATCGGGCGTCAAACACTATCGGCATCATCATGATATTCAACACTCTCTTCGTCAGCAGGATATCAAATATCCGGTTGCTCCAAATATCCTGATGACGACAACTTCAGCAGCTTCCCTTCGATGCCCCGATAGCCGACGATACAAGCAACAGCATCATGATATGATTTATCCGGTTCTCTCGAAACCTCCTGATGATGTTAACACAACCTTCTGCCGAGAGCCTACGCCGATACCTAAACTCTTAGCGACAGCAGGATAAACTTGCATAGGGAGATATCTTAATATCCTGATGACGATGACGTCATAACCTGATGACGATGACGTCACACAATATCCTGATGACCTCTTCAACACTTAGTCAAAAAAATTGAAATTTCACTCCCGCGTCTGCTAGCGATATGCGGATGATGGGCACCCCCGAGAGATGATCCTGACAGCGATATATACACTGAGTATATATCCGACTTAAAACATCCTGATGCACTTGCAACATGCAAACTTCAACAGTTTCATGACCCGATCCTGATGGCGATGCATTCGCAGATGACGATGCGGCTCGTTCCGACTGGAAACGCACATGCAGACTCCTGTATATCCGTCCGCTGCATGTAAACACTCAGAACCGCTCTATTACACAAAGACAATGTGATGACCGGGCCGGATCACCTTCAAACCAAAATCTAACAGCTTATCTTTCTATACCTAGCACATGAGGATGCTAGGCTGATTCACAGCATGCTCCTAACTGATCTCTTGAACAATGCAATGCATAAATAGAAAACACAAATGCAAACTAAGCTATAATACAGGACCATTCCACCGATTCGCAGGATCAACCGGTGGAAGGGTTGAAAGTACCCATCAACTTGCAAACAGAAAGGAAATCAAAACAGATACAACTGATACAATCAGATAATGCAAATGATGAGATCTTATTCAATTGAAATTCAAATGTCCTGCTTCTACAATTCTGCTTCACAATGTCTGGACTGATCACCAGTACAACATACCACCAATACTACTCTCCTGAACATAACATCTATCAATATCAATATATCAATATATGCTAAACCCTAACAGATCGAAGGTATATATAGCAAAGTCCTTCGAGTACTACCAACTCACTTCCCAGCGGCTGGGAGCTTCCAAGCAGCTGGGAGAGAGGACAGCTCAGATAACCTTATCACGATCTCTAACTGCCTACACATACTCCTAGGCTGAACTAATACATAGCATCGGTCCAATGGACCTTATTACATGATGAAGTCAAACATACTAAAAATAGACTATCCTGTCATCATGCGGACAATTATCCTATATCCTGATCATGTACGGGTGCTCCTGCACCATACTCCCCAAAAGAAGAAATCTCAAGTCCACTTGAGATGAGAGTATCAAGGTCTGCACCATGTTTCTGTATCTGCTCTGCAGTCATCCATACGGCTTCAGAATTCGGCTGTCCCTTCCAAGAGACTAAATACTCCAAGTATTGTTTGTTCCGGGTCTGTTTGACCACTCTGGTGTCCAAAACCTTCTGTAATTGTGGAGGATCATGTTGGGGAATGTCTTCAGCAACTGTATCCTATAGGATATCCTGATCTGCATCTGGATTAGCCTTGTATGGAGTTAAATCACATACATTGAAGATAGGAGACAAACCAAGATCAGGTGGGAGTTGGATCTCATAAGCATTTTGTCCATGCTTGTGCAAAATCTGACATGGTCCAACTTTCTTTTGCATGAGCTTAGTATACTTTCCCTTAGGAAGCCTGTCTTTCTTCAAGTGAACCCATACCAAATCTCCAACATCAAATTGAACATCCTTCTTCTTCTTATCAGCATATTCCTTATACTTTAAGGTAGTTTGCTGGAGTTGGGTCTTGACCTGATCATGAACCTCTTTGATGGCTTCAGCAAAAGCTTCTCTGTCTGCACTAACAGGATCTCCTGTAGGTAGATCTCTCAACTCCAAAATTCCTCTGGGATGCATGCCATAAACTACCTGAAAAGGCGATTTCCCTGTGCTCCTATTGACAGTATCATTATATGAAAACTCAGCTTGAGACAGAATATTGTCCCACTTCTCTCCATGCTGTTTTGTCAAGCATCTAAGCAAATTCCCCAAGGAACGGTTCACTACTTCAGTCTGTCCATCCGTTTGAGGATGATATGCAGAGGAAAAAGATAAATTGGTTCCCAGTTTCCTCCAAAGGGTTCTCCAGAAGTGACCAATAAACTTCACATCCCTGTCTGAAACTATGCTCAAAGGCAATCCATGGATTCTGACAATCTCCCTGAAGAATAAATCTGCAATGTATGAAGCATCAGCAGTGGTTTTGCATGGCAAGAAATGTGCCATTTTACTGAATCTATCCACTACAACAAAAACACTGTCAAATCCTCTCCTTGTCCTTGGTAAACCCAAGACAAAATCCATACTGATGCTTTCCCATGGTCTGGAAGGAATGGGTAAGGGCTGATATAAACCTGCATTAGTTGACCTGCCTTTAGCTTTCTGACATATCACACATGTCTCTACAAATTTTCTGACATCTGATTGCAACTTAGGCCAAAAGTAATGCCTTCTGACCAGATCAAGAGTCTTGTCTAGACCAAAATGACCTGCCATAGCTCCACAATGTTTCTCCTTGATTATATTTAACCTCATAGAACACCTTGGGATACACAACTGTCCACCCTTGAACAACAATCCATCCTGGATCAGAAATTCAGAGAACTCAGCATGGTATTTCTCCCCAAAAGAAGTACATACCTGATATATCTCTCCAAAATCTTCATCAGACTCATACATGGTCTTGAGTGAATCAATACCAACACTCTCTAACTGAATCTGATTGACTGTGAGAACTCTCCTGCTCAAAGCATCTGCAACTTTGTTCCTGACCCCTTTCTTATGCTTCAATGTAAAAGTGAAAGCCTATAAGGTTTCTACCCATTTCATATGTCTGTGGTTCAGCTTTTCCTGGTTGTTTATGAAACTCAGAGCCTGGTTATCTGTGAATACTATGAATTCCTTGGGCATCAGGTAATGCCTCCATTTCTTGAGGGACTGAACTAAAGCATACATTTCCAGATCATATGATGAATATCTTTTCTTAGCATCATTGAGCTTCTCACTGAAAAATGCAATTGGTCTACCTTCTTGGTTGAGTACTGCTCCAATGGCCATGTGACTGGCATCACACTCTACCTGAAAAATTTTGTTAAAATCTGGAAGTGCAAGGACTGGCTGCTGTGCCACCTTCCTCTTCAGTGTTTCAAAAGAAGCATCTGCTCCTTGAGTCCAAACAAACCTGCACTTCTGTCCTCCTTTGATGGTATCCAGCATGGGTGAACAAATATGACTGAACCCTCTTATAAACTTTCTGTAGAAGGTTGCTAACCCATGGAAACTTCTGACATCATTCATAGTCTGTGGAGTTGGCCAATTCAATATGGCACTCACCTTCTCCTTATCCATCTGTAGCTTTCCTTGTGAAATGACAAAACCCAAATATGTGATCTCCTTTAGCATGAACAAGCACTTGTCTAAATTTATCATCAGCTGCTCTTCATGTAACCTCTTAAGAACCAAATCTATATGTCGGAGATGTTCTTCTTTGGTGTTACTGAAAATCAGAATGTCATCTAAATATACTATGACAAACTTACCAATGAATTCTTTCAGAACCTCATTCATCAACCTCATGAAAGTACTAGGTGCATTAGATAAACCAAAAGGCATAACCTTCCATTCATATAACCCTTCATTTGTTTTGAATGCTGTCTTCCACTCATCACCTGGTCTAATCCTGATCTGATGGTATCCACTCTTCAAATCTATTTTTGTAAAGTACTTAGCACTTCCCAAACAATCAAGTAAATCCTCTATTCTAGGGATTGGAAACCTATACCTGATTGTGATCTTGTTGATGGCTCTGGAATCTGTGCAAAGCCTCCAAGTGCCTTCCTTCTTTGGTGCTAGTACAGCTGGTACTGCACATGGACTCAAACTCTTCCCAATCAGACCTGAATCCATCAATTCTTCAATCTGTCTGGCTACTTCTGCATTCTGTTCTGGAGTAAGCTTATAGGCTGCTTTGTTTGGAAGTGTTGACCCTGGAATTAAGTCTATGCAATGACTGATATCTCTGACAGGTGGTAGGGATCTTGGCATTCCCCTTGAGATGACACCTTTGTACTTATCCAATAGCTCTTGGATAGCTGGGTCTATCAACCTTGGCTTCTTCTCTTTCTTGACTTCTTGCTGCTGTTCTTTCTTCACACTCATACATGGGATTAGGGCATATGCAACTGCACCTTCTGCTGCTACTTCTTTCATGAACTGTTTGCCTTCCATCAGCATGACCTTCACCTCTTTTCCTTTAGATTTCTCCTCTTTCTCCTTCAATGGGAATAACGTTACATCCTTACCATCTTTAGTGATTTTATAGGTGTTTCTAACACCATCATGTTGTGCCTTCAAATCATACTGCCATGGTCTACCAAACAAAAGATTGCAAGCATCCATCTTGGTAATATCAAACAACAACTTATCCTTATATCCACCAATCTGAAATTCTACCCAAGCCTGCTCTTCTACAGTTGTCTGCTGTCCTTGGGTAAGCCATGAGACTTTATATGGGGATGGGTGAGGCAATCTCCTAAGCTTAAGCTTTATCACCATTTCTTCAGACACAAAGTTTTCAGTAGAACCAGAATCAATCAAAACTTTACATGCCTTACCTCCTGCTTTGCAAATGGTTCTGAAAAGAGACTTTCTCTGAGGGGCTTCTTTGTCAGGTACCTTCATGGTAGTCACTGTTCTTCTCATCATCAGAGACTCTCCACTTTCTGGGTATCCATAATTATCAGGAGCATTCACACTCTGAAAATCATTAGAGCTTGTCCTACTTTGATTATCAGGTTCTTTGACCAGATTTGTTCGCCTTTCTCCTGCTGAGCTTGTGGCCTTGTCTGGACATCTGCTGGCTATATGGCCTTCTTTGTTACAGTTATAACATCTGATGGATCCTCTGCCCTAGGATCTTCCTCTGAAAGGTCTTCTACCTCTGAAGTTTCCTTGCTGGCTGTAATTCTCTCTCTGATTCTGACTATTGTTGCCCTTACTATTGTCATGACTGGATTCCCCTTGATATCCCTGTCCATGTCCTCTGCCTCTAAAAGGACCTCTTCCACCTCTTTATTGTCTTCCTCTTCCTCTATTGTTTTGTTCTTGTTTTCTCTTCAACTTTTCTTCCACTTTCAATGCCAACTGGAAGCTTTTCTGCACTGTATCTGGGTTATGCAGACTTAGATCTTCCTGAATATTAAACCTCAATCCATTAAGGTATCTGGCTACCTTCTCTTCTTCACTTTCTTTCACCTTTGTCTTCATACAGAGTTTCATGAATTCTTCTGTATATGAGCTGACATCTAGCTCCTTCTACTTCAGGTTTTGCTTCCTCTTGTGTAATTGGATACTGTAATCCAATGGGATATAAGCTTCTTTTACTAATGCCATCATCTTCTTCCATGTGGCAACTCTACGTTTTCCTTCCTGTACTCTATCATCTTGAACAAAATTCCACCATGTCAAAGCAGCTTCTTTCATCTTTGACTGTGCTATCTTCACTCTCTGTTGTTCTGGTATCTCCTCTGTTACAAAGAAATTGTTCAAACAGTCTATCCACTCCATCACTGAATCAGGGTCCATCTTACTTGTAAACACTGGCAAATCCAGTTTCACATCCATGGTTCTCCTCTCCATGGCCTTGAGGGCGTTCAACAGTGGTCTCTGGTCTGCAGGAACGACCTCCTCGCTCCAATTAGGGATCTCTTCTTCTTCCCTATCATCTTCTCTACCAGAACCTACTCTGCTCCTCAACTTTGCTAACTCATCTTTCAACTCCTGATTCTGAGCCTTCACGGCCTTGCTTTCTGTAATCTGTTTCTTCACCAGAACTGCCAACTCAGCGTTGGTCATCCTTGCTGGAACCTCCGATGTTCCTTCTTCGTCTGACATCCTGCCTATCTTTTCCAGAAGATCCTAACCTTTGCTCTGATACCACTATGATGCAGAGTGAAACGCAACGGGAGCTTACTAACAGGAAGGAGGAGCCAATAATACAAACAGCATGATAAAAATCCCTATCGGCTCAGCATCATCATCATATTTCCTGTAAACACCAACAGCATCATCATATTTCGGACGATCACAATTATCCTCCTGCCGACTACTGTTCACCTCCTCCGCCTGTCGCCTATCATCATCATCATGATACTCAATGGGCGCAAACATCCTCCTGTTGCACTGTTCATCGGGCGTCAAACACTATCGGCATCATCATGATATTCAACACTCTCTTCGTCAGCAAGATATCAAATATCCGGTTGCTCCAAATATCCTGATGACGACAACTTCAGCAGCTTCCCTTCGATGCCCCGATAGCCGACGATACAAGCAACAGCATCATGATATGATTTATCCGGTTCTCTCGAAACCTCCTGATGATGTTAACACAACCTTCTGCCGAGAACCTACGCCGATACCTAAACTCTTAGCGACAGCAGGATAAACTTGCATAGGGAGATATCTTAATATCCTGATGACGATGACGTCATAACCTGATGACGATGACGTCACACAATATCCTGATGACCTCTTCAACACTTAGTCAAAAAAACTAAACTTTCACTCCCGCGTCTGCTAGCGATATGCGGATGATGGGCACCCCGAGAGATGATCCTGACAGCGATATATACACTGAGTATATATCCGACTTAAAACATCCTGATGCACTTGCAACATGCAAACTTCAACAGTTTCATGACCCGATCCTGATGGCGATGCATTCACAGATGACGATGCGGCTCGTTCTGACTGGAAACGCACATGCAGACTCCTGTATATCCGTCCGCTGCATGTAAACACTCAGAACCGCTCTATTACACAAAGACAATGTGACGACCGGGCCGGATCACCTTCAAACCAAAATCTAACAGCTTATCTTTCTATACCTAGCACATGAGGATGCTAGGCTGATTCACAGCATGCTCCTAACTGATCTCTTGAACAATGCAATGCATAAACAGAAAACACAAATGCAAACTAAGCTATAATACAGGACCATTCCACCGATTCGCAGGATCAACCGGTGGAAGGGTTGAAAGTACCCATCAACTTGCAAACAGAAAGGAAATCAAAACAGATACAACTGATACAATCAGATAATGCAAATGATGAGATCTTATTCAATTGAAATTCAAATGTCCTGCTTCTACAATTCTGCTTCACAATGTCTGGACTGATCACCAGTACAACATACCACCAATACTACTCTCCTGAACATAACATCTATCAATATCAATATATCAATATATGCTAAACCCTAACAGATCGAAGGTATATATAGCAAAGTCCTTCGAGTACTACCAACTCACTTCCCAGCGGCTGGGAGCTTCCAAGCAGCTGGGAGAGAGGACAGCTCAGATAACCTTATCACGATCTCTAACTGCCTACACATACTCCTAGGCTGAACTAATACATAGCATCGGTCCAATGGACCTTATTACATGATGAAGTCAAACATACTAAAAATAGACTATCCTGTCATCATGCGGACAATTATCCTATATCCTGATCATGTACGGGTGCTCCTGCACCAGAAAGGGAGAGTCAGAATTATCAACGTCAATCTTTAGCATGGGTGGAGTGAAGGTGAGGTCAAAAAAATTAGATGAATGGTGCAAAAATGAGTTGGTATAGATCTACAGATTTTGATTGGGTTTGGTAATGGACTTGTTTCCTTTATAGTTCGCTACAATGACCTAGATGATGTTCAAGTTAATGAGGTCTTGAATAATGTTCTTCAAACACATGCATCACTCTATGTCATGATTAGGGACTCTATGGAACTAACAAAAGGCCTTCAAGTCATAAGAAGGTGGCAAAAATTGATTTATGTCTAACTTGGTCTACTGGAGATAGTTGAACCAAGTTAATAGTAAGGAATTTCTACATAATAGAGTGAAGAAACTCTAATAGTGGTGTCAACTAAAAAATTCTCTACTATCTAGAAGAAGAAAGAGCCATAATAGTCAATGAAGGTATAGTGGCACTAGTGTTATTAAAAATTGTAGATACATTGTTTGTTAAGAAACTTATTTTCTTTTTATAATTCTTATTGCATGGAATAGAGGGCCCTCATGATGTAGTAGGAGCCTATGAGGCAAGTGCCTCAAACTAGCTAATAGTTTATTGATAGCCATGTATGTCTATGCATAAGTGAGGGAATGATGGATAGCACATAATAAGAATCTTATCCTAAATGAGATGATAAAGGTTCTCGATAAAAAAACCCTTTGCACATTAGAATTATGGAGTTCATAAGGAATCTGCGAGAATAATGTTTGGTATCAAAAAAAAATAGTCATTTTTTCATTGGCACACTATCTATAATGAAATAGGTTAGTGAATGTAACCTAGGGGCCAATGTTAGCTTAAAAATATTAATGAAATTGATTAACCAGCTACTCAAATGAGAATATAGAATGATCAGAAAGTGAGTAGAACCAATCGAAGGTACTCTCTTTAAGGGGCCATGGAGAAAGTTTAGCTAACAACTTGTCATGACATATGAAATCACTACAGGGTATGTGCAGGTCCATGATGGGCCAAACTATACCTCTAAGTGGCAATAAAAATACAGAAAATCAGAATTTATCAAGTTCATGTGAAAATTTGAATGGATTATCTACACAATTTGAAAAAGATGTAAGAACGAAATTTGTAGAGAATTGAATCTAGTTTATAGGCTACTATTTAAAAAAAAAAAAACTAAATTTACTTAGTGAAAATTGAATATTTCAAAGAACAGCTATTAAATTTTTCAGAAAAAAATAAAAAGTGGGTGTCTGTCCAGCCAACCTAACTATGAGTAAAAATATTTTTTTTTTTGGAAACTTTCAAAATAAGTAGAGGACTCATGTCCGGATGTGACGCATATTTATTTGAAATTTTTTTCCAATAAAATAATTAGTTATGATTTTTTTACTGTGACTTTTTAAAAAAAATAAGAAGTAATTTTCCAGCCAACCTAACTCGATTAAAAAAAATTGAAATTCAATTTTTTTTTTAACCTATAGCCAGAAAAGCATAGAGTGTGATGCAGGTTTTAGATCTCAAAAAGGTGAAATGGTTTGAAAGTTATGGATGTTTTTCAATCAGTGTGTCCATCAGGATTTCAGACACACGGTATATAGAAAATTATTAATAATTATTTAATAAAATGATAACCAAACAAATCTTATATTTTTAGAAAGCTAACAATTTTTTCTATAAACCCTTTTTGTTTTATCAATTTTGCGTAAAAAAAAATCGTCAGCACGAAGGGTGAAGTTCGAAGAAGAGACTGAAAGATGAAAACACGTTAGAATCCATAAAAAGTCAACAACCAAAACGGATATCTGTCTTGCTTTGTACCAAAGCAAGATGGATATCCATTTTGCTTTGGTAAAAGCAACTCAAAACAGATATCTGTTCTCAAAACGGATATCCGTTTCCAAAACGGATATCCATTTTCAGAATGGATATCCATTTTCAGAATGGATATCCATTTTCAAAACGGATATCCGTTCTGAAAACGGATATCCGTTTCCTTGATCCATGAAAAATTTTGTACCATTGGTTTTGGATGAAGAGAAGCAACATATTTGAAACATCGAGGCAATAATACAAGAAGTTAAAGTTAGTTGGTCATTTATTGGTGTATATATTGTTTCATATCACATTACACATAGAATTCTAATTAACAATCTAGTTTCCTCATTTGGGGGAACATTTTTTTATCCATTTCTAATGGAGTATTTAGTTAAAAATTGGTGGCTCCTTGTAAAAAGTATGGGCTCTTATCAAGTACGTGTTGTGGCCAAATCACACATCACCCCATTAGGAATAGGGACCCCCCTTTTTTTGAATTCCAATGCTTTGCATTGGGATCTGGATGATGTTTTTTCAAATGGCCCTTTGCTAGGAATGAATGCTTTGACCTTTGAATGACTTGAACTAGGAAAGTTTTGCGAGCAAATGGCTCAGTAGTGTTAGGCATTGTTTTGCACTCATAGAATCACCAAAGGGTGCCTGGCTTAACGGAGGACATAACAAATATTCAGAGGTCCCCTTTTGTGCCTAACAATAAGCTTGGAAATGTTTGAAAAGCATCAAAAGGAATCAAGGCATATTCTATCATCTGTTAGATCCCAAATTTGCGCCTTAAACATAGAATGGATGTTTTAAACCCTAGAATATAGTGCCCTGTGAAAGAAGATTGGCTTGTGGAAGGGATTGAAATCATCCAAAGTAGCACCTAAGAGGTGTATGGAGTGGAGGATGATATTCTTAGCATAGAATGAGCGCCTAGGAAGTGGTGTACCTTGATCAGTGAATTTGGCACCCTTAGTCACCAAATCAAACTCAAATTGGCGCCTAGACTCACAAGTCTTTAGGGGGCGCTCGAGTTAGAGTTAAGTCTCATCCATATAATTTTGATGGCGCCATAAGAAGGATGATCTATGTTGTAGAAAGAATGTTAATCACTTTGAGCATCAAATTGCGCCTTGATTGGAAAGCTGATTAAGGACCTCAAGAAATGAAAATTGAATAAGGAAAAGAACAAAATGTGTTAGGCACCCTTCAGTCAAACATGTAAGGCGCATTTTCTTGACCCTTCCATCTAATGCTGGCACCTAGGTGATGAGAATACAAAATGTGGAAATCTAGCATGTCCCAAGTAAAGTGCCCAACATCAAGTAGGCATGAAACAAGTTGGTCAATAATGTTAGGGAAAAAATTGTGGAGTAAGAAACTATGCAAGTCAAGGCGCCATTTCACACCTATTTATCTTGAGTGGCATGTCCTATTCAGAGCACTCCAAGTTGGCGTCTTGACCAAGCACTGTGAAGGATCCTCTGAGTGATAATGGATGAAAAGTATTTGAAGGGAACTTCATAAGCGCCTTGGAGACATCAATCCAAAAATGAGGGAAGTGTGCCTTAGGTGAGATGGTATTTGTTATAAGTTGAAGATATAGCGCCTATTGGTACTTGAAGCTCCATCCTTAGCGCCTACCATCCTTAGCGCCCAATGTATAAGCCTTCACCTAATTTGGCACCTATGGTAATTTCGTTGTAAACAAATCTAAGGTGGGTGCCTAATATTAAAGGGCTATTGATCAAGAAGTCCTCTATACACTCATTCACTGAGTAAGGAGGAACAGGATGACAAAATTAGAAAGAAAGAGGTAAGACGCATTTTTGCATCTAAACTACTCATTTTTAGCACCTAAAACGAATTTGTTAAATGGGTGCCAATTTCCTCCAGAGTGACCTCCACTTTGCGCCTTGAAGTACATGGTGAGGTAGGAATT
This sequence comes from Cunninghamia lanceolata, assembly GCA_027924645.1. Taxonomy (NCBI): domain Eukaryota; kingdom Viridiplantae; phylum Streptophyta; class Pinopsida; order Cupressales; family Cupressaceae; genus Cunninghamia; species Cunninghamia lanceolata. The sequence continues at coordinate 587,674 of BSBN01001957.1, forward strand.
CAATTTTAGCGCCCAAGGGACAATTGGCATCATAACATAGGCACTTGGATGATAGAAGACTTCCAATTGATTTAAACCAACAAAATGACCAAATTTAAGGCCAGAGATGAGTTTTTGCGCCTTGAAGAGAACATGTTGGGATTCTTCCTATACAATTTGGAATGAACACTTCGCTTCGCTCAAGTATGCCAAGAGTGACCTTGATACCACCCAAGGAAGGTATTGATGAATATAATGAGTTTGGGCACCCTTAATACAATGAGCATGACATTCCCTTGTTTGGAGGATTGTTATCTTAATACATCTTGGAGGAGAGAATGAAGGTTTGACATGAAAAGAAAATCATTTGAGGAATAAGAAATGAGCTAAGTGCATTAAGGCGCTATAACATACCTGAAGCTCTCTAATGAGCGCCTTACAAAAGGGACATGATAATGATGTAGTATGATCATCATACCTTGGATTGAAATCATCATAATGCTTAAAATAACTCAAAATGTGTTAGGCGCCCATTCAACTATGGATACACTCAAGTAGGCGCCTTGAAGAAAACCCCTCAATGCATGTCAAAAAAAAAGGTGGGCACTTAACATTGAAGAAGTAATTCATCAATCTTTTAAAGAAGCATGGATGTAAAAAAGAAGTGAACACCTATGTAAGATCAAGGCATAATTTTCAAACTCCTGAGTGATCTCCAAAGTAGCACCTTGAGGTGAGATGGGGTCTAAGTCTATCTTAAATGGCGCCTTGAGTTGAGGGTAAGTAAGTTGCTTTGAAGTCAACATAAGCGCCTAAGGGATAATAAGACTCTTGAAGTTATTAGCAGGTGTTTGGAAGTATTAGAATCTCGCAAGAAAGACAAAGACCCTTGGCACATAACCATCAAAGTAGCTTGAAGTCATAGGGTGAATGCATAGAAATAAGGAGACTTCTTGAGTTGAGGGGTTGAATGTGAGATAGAACTATAAAAATGTTAAAGATCAGTGCAAAGACCTAGGCGCATTTTGCCACCAAGATAGTTTGATTTCAGCGCCTAGATGTCTTAGATACAAGGCACATATTCATGCCTTCGTCCCCTAATTTAAGCGCCTATCTGTATATATGAAGAGTTTGTTTTAAATTTAAAATTTTGGAAAATTTATTAAATGCATTAAATACAATCAATCTGGGTCCTTTAACTGGAATGCAAGTAGAAGAAGAGCTTCAGGATTCAATTGATAATGAATGCAAACACATGTGTTTGTGGATCTCCCTTACCATTTGTTATGTCAGAAAAATGCACCCTTGGGGGCTTTTTCCTTTTAAGGTTTAGCTCTTAGGTCTTTAGATTGCATTTAGAGCATCTTGCATGATAATTCAAACTTCCGATGAGAAAACCCTTGGGTCTTGTGACAAATAGAACCTAGGGGGTGCTAATTTAATGATTCCAGAACAAAGACAGGGGGTGGACAAGGGCACTAGCACCCTAGTCCAGCCCTATTTTGGGTTTGCCCTAAATTCAAATGTCAGGTTTGTGACTATTATTTGGGTCCCAGTCTGACATCATAAGTTTTAATTATGAAATTCTTGGTAGGAATCTTTGTAGTTGCATATATAAGCATGTGTAGGTTATCATTTAGAAACTAGAGAAGATGTTTTTGATTGTGAGCTATTGGCATACTTGTGATTTTCATTGTGTTGCAGAGCATATCATTGTTATTGTGTTTGTTTTTGTAGGTTGGATTACATCTTTTCCTCATGGCATTGAAGAGCATCTTCCTTCCATGAGAGCTTCATCATCAAGGTGACATCTATTGTGTTTTATCACCATTTTCATTTGGATTTTTGCCTCTATCCCACAAGTATACGCACTCTCTCTTTGACAACGGTGTTCAAAAGAATTGAATGTTTCTCTGAGGCTTGACTGAGGAAAGCCTCTAAACACCACAAACCCCTCCCACACTCCTTGTGATTGCAGGTTACAGTTTGTGAAAGTGGAAGATGTGGAGTTGTAGGGAACAAGAGGACACTATGAAGATTCCAGATCATGAAGGAGCAACCTGCTTGGACTAGGGCGCCATCAACCTTGTCCTTCGCATCCAATGCTATAGAAATAGACTAAACAGTGATACTTAGGGTTTGCATATTTTTTGACATCTGGTGGAAGATGCCTCAGTGGACTAGGGCGCCATCAACATTGTCCTCTACATTTACATTGCCGAAAATAGAAAAAACAACAGAAATCAGTGTTGAAAGGAGATCAGGATTCCATAGAAAAAGTAGTAAATTAGACTTGGGCTCCATCACCATTGTCCTGGACATTTCCATTCTCTGGACTACAAAAAATATTGAGTTAAGGTTCCCTACCCTTTGCTTAATTCTAGTAGCATTTGTTGTAATTTGCTTATTTACTTACTGTTTTGCTTAAATTAGGGTTTCAAGAGCATAAAAGCATTAATTAGAAACATTGTGTGATAACTTTTAAATTTCCCAGTAGAAAACCAAGTGGCAAGCCAATCTGATAGATAACTCTCCTCTCGATAGGAGAAGCACTCAGTTGAAAATCCCTTGGAATGTTTAGTGGAAAGGAGGATTCAAACTAAAACCCCCATACAAACAACCCTGTCACTCCTCTTTTCCATATTAAAATTTTTGGTGAACCCGTGTTTTTTGAACTTTTTGGCACCTTTTTGAGTGTTGTTTCATAGATTTACATTCATTCATTTTATTGCATTTGAAAAAGTACAAAAAAATTGATAAAATTTGAAAAATTCAAAAAATTGGCATATTAGACTTGCATTTTTGTAGAAATTGAATGAATTGGCATCTAATTTAAATAAATTTCTATTATTTGCATTAGATCTGATACAGAATATATAAATTCATCATTTACAATTCATTTGCATTATATTTGCATGCTTGATTTGTTAGAAATTGCTTGAAATATTGCATTTTTCATGAAAACCTAGTTTTGCATAAGCTAGGGTTGTAGTCAAAATCTTGTCTCATATTTTACTACCTTGTCAAAAAAATTATTAGGCCTGATTTCTAAATGTAGTGTTGCATCATAGTGGCCTCCTTGCGAAATTTCATGTCTAGGGTTTGAAAACTTGCATTTTTCACTAGATTTGGCCTTATCGTCTTGTTAGATTTGCGCTCCAGGCATGTTGTAAGGGATTTTTCTGCACTACTTGGCTATTATTAGGGTTATTATCTTGTTATCCTTCTCAATTTCCTTACAACACCCTTTCTTTTGGGCCTTTGCATTGAAATTTTGTGAAAATTTGCATATTTTTGCTATTTTTGCACTAGGGTTTGATCTAAACTGGCACTATAGGCATGTTGTAATGGTTTTTTTGGCATTAGGTGGCTGTTATTACTGTTATAAGTTGCTGTCCATCATCATTTTCCTTACAACATCCGTTTCCCTACTCTTTTGCGTGGAGATTAATTTGGTGAAAAATCACATATTTTAGGATAGTTTCACTAGGTTTTGACTTATCGACTCTCTAGAGTTGCATCAAAAGCATGTTGTGAAAGATATTATTGCATCGTTGGACTATTATTAGGTATATTATTTTCTTACCCTCTTTAAAATATTCACAACACCTTTTCTTTCATTCATTTCATGGGAAAAGTTGAACAATCAAGCATTTTAGCTCATTTTTGCATATAGTTTTGCACTTGTCCTTACATAACTTTTGAAAAAACTTTTGAAATCTGATTTTATGTCTCATTATGGAATCTTCATGTTATTCATCTCTAAAATCTTTGCATGAGTATATCCTAGATTTTGAAAATTTCACTAATTTCACTAATGAGAATCCTTATGTTCTAGAGCACATAGCTTATGTAGGTAGTATTGATGCTTCTATATGTTCTACATATGAGCTACAATTACTTTGTTATATGCATGATTTTAGTAGCTTTGATTTACTCATAGGAGCATATCCTTTGATATTAGAATATTTAACTAAATTCATCTCTAGGGATACTCATGTGAAAGATGAGAGTGTAAATTCTTTTTTAGCTAACACTTTGAAAGCAATAGCTAAATAATATGATGATGATGATTCCATAAGTTATCCTACTTCTCCTATAGTTGAATATCCAAAAACCTTAGATGAGAAGACTATGGATATCTCTATTATTGATACAACACCTAACCTCTTAAATGCGTTTGGAATAGATGTTGGTTATACTCAAGACGAAAACAATGTTAATTCAATCTTCACTAATAAACTTTGTAACAATATTCCTAAGATGATTGTGCGGGGGGCACCTAGTGGACCTTGTTTGAAACTGGTGATTACGGTTCAAGGTGCTCAACAACCACCTAGACACCTTGATTACATCTACAACTATGCAACACAGATGTCTCAACCAAGTCAAAGGTGTTCAAAATGTGTTTCAACAACCACACCACTAGGTGATTGCTCACACATATAACACCTGTAATAACAAGAAAAGTAAGCAAGCACCGAATGTTTCAGTCTCTCTTCCATGTTCTCAACCTATGCTCCCCCCACCACCTCATCTTACTCATAAAAGTAGTCAAGAATATGATCTTGTCAAACAGCTTCGAGCTACTCTGGCTAAGATCTCTCTTTGGGATTTAATACAAACATCATCTACAAACCATGGAATGCTCTAAGAATCTTTACAAAAGGTGATTGTACCCCCTACTGCTAAGATGACTGATGTAGCAGCCATGTTAGACAGTATAAATGTGACAAAAATAGATATTCTCTTTCAACCACATGAATCATCGTCAATTGAAGTTCAAAACCAATATGACCCACTTATAATATATGTCACAATAAATAAAAAATTGGTAGAACAAGTTATGATTGACATTAGATCAGCTCTTAATGTTTGTGGCATAGACTTACTACACAGAATAAAGGCCAACACATCTTTAATCAAACCAGAAAGGATTAGCATTCGTGGCTTTGATAATGTTGGAAGACAATCCATAGGCACCATAACTTTGCGCGTATAGGTTGGACCTGTGACATTAAATACCTTTTTTCATGTTATGCCTAGTTTGCTTTCATATAATATGATTCTTGATAGACCGTGGATTCATGCCATGGGGGCAGTCCCATCTACCCTTCATCAATCAATAAAATTTATTTATCAAGACAAGATCCACACCATCAAAGCCAATCCTGACCCAAATAACTGTTCACGTATCGAAAAGAAAAAACATGTTAACAATCATTCAAGTTTAAACAGCCTAGGAGTAGATTCTTCAAGACCTCTTGATAATGTTGTGCAAAACTCTCAACCATCAAATGCACTTGTTGGTGATGATTGGGGTTCATTAGATTTTAATCCTTGAAGTATAGGGGAGTATAAACTTAATAACCCTGACACATCAAAATTCATATCAATATCATCCAAGCAATCTTTTAAAACACCTAAGAAAACCAAAGCCTCCTTGACAGAAAACAAAGACATCACTCTTACTTATACTACAGATTATGATACCTATGAGGCTTCACCATCTTCTAAGGAACTAACATCCCTCTATTGTCAAAGATTTAAAATTCTTTATAACAATTGTGACTATGTAGGTAACGGATGTGGTATAAATCAACAAGGGATTCAAGTACCTATAGAATCCCCTTCAAGACATTATTCAAGTGGCATTGGATATAATCCTTTTAAAGAAAAGAAAGCCTCTCATAATCCTAAACTTAATATTAATGCAATATCAACAAGCCCAAAGAAAAATGTGAGATATCCTAAGCTGGAAAGCCACACTTTTTGTAGCAACTATTATAATCGCTCTCAAGGGTGGCTTCTTCCTAGATGTATATGTTCTTAGCATCGAGTTCTATCAGGTAAGTATTTCTAACCCTTTACCACCGTGTTGTGCTTCCCCTGTGTTGTGCTATATGTTGTTTAGGCATCCTAGGATGACCCTTGATTCTCTTGTAAGGTCAAGTATACTAGGAGACCACCTCTATTGTTTCCCTTCTTCTATTTGTATCATCATTATTCTATATTGCTTCTCCTCTATTTTCATTGTTGTGTGTTGTGTCTTACAGACATAGTGTTGCAGTTGGTGACTTGGGGGCACCCTCCTATGTGACTGTCCCTAAGGCACTTGTTCTCCTCTTTGATTTATTGTTTACCTTCTTCTAGTGGTTCTATCTAGTGGGCGAATGATGAAAAGCATATTATACTAATGCGAACCTAGTGTCCCTTTAGTGAGTAATCAAAAAAATGGACCTAGTCCATACATGAAGATGAGGTTGTTACATATTATCCAACAGTTGGTTAGTGGAATCACTCCATGTGATTTCTCTATCTTGATGTTGATGTCGATGTTATCTTATCTTGCTAACAACACTTTAACAATACTGCTGCTCTATGCACTTTGTTTATCATGGATATCACCTTGCTTGGCTCTTTCATGTAGTTGATCATATGCATTGTTATTTATCATGATTATTTAGACACTAACACTTTTCTTGCAGCGATGTGTTTGTGGGAACATTCAGTGATTGTAAAGTACATGTCACCTCTGGGGGGCATGGGGTTTACGAGATCTTGTGTTCCCTTGTGTGTTTTCTTCCTACCTTAACGTGCTTGATATTGGTACGTGATATCAACCACCTTAAGGTGGGGGCATATAAGGTAAGTTGTCTGCTTTAGATGATAGTCAAGCATTTTTGAACAATTTGAAAATCAATCACAATCATTTAAGCCCTCTACGGAGGTGGGATATCGAGCATATCATTTTATCTTAAGCCCTCATTGTGAGGTGGGGATAGTGTATTTCTCGGAGAGATTGAATTATCCTGTCATTTTCAAAAAGTCCTCATCGCGAGACAGGGAGAAGTTCTGTGACTAACTGAACCCTTAAGCATGTTTTCATCGGTTGTTGTGGCAAAGCCCAATAGTCAGTGTGTGCCTATAATGTGCCTAAGATGGTGATGAACATAGCAATAGTTTCACTCCATCCTTTGTCTGCCGTGTTTTCTCCGTGTCTTTAACATGTGTGTGTATGTGGTGTGCTTGTTCTCAAAGTGCAAGACTAGTGGCGATGAGCTCCTCTACACTTTGGGATTTGTTTGGCGTGTTTGTTCTCAAGGTGCAAAATCGGTGGTGAACAGCTCCTCTACACCTTGGGATTTTGTTTGGTGTGTCTATTCTCAAAAAGTACAAGATCGATGGTGAACAACTCCTCTACACTTTTTGGGATTTGTGTGTTTAATTTCCTTGTGCTTGCATTTTGCATTTCATATGGGAAAATCATAAAGAAAATAATCACTGCATTCACTATATTCTATGTGCTTTATGTGTCTTCAATGTTGTATCATCCGTGTTTTGCATGACTGTAACTATCTTCTCTATGTTTTGTGTGCCTATTAATGTCTTCAATGTGTTTGGCGTGTCTTCTCCATGCCTGGAGTGTTTGTTGTGTTTGTTGAGCTTACTTTAATGCATGTATTGGCCTTGCATTTATACATACATTAAAGTGGGGGCTAAATGTTATGTCAAAAAAATGCACCCTTGGGGGCTTTTTCCTTTTAAGGTTTAACTCCCGGGTCTTTAGATTGCATTTAGAGCATCTTGCATGATAATTCAGACTCCTGATGAGAAAACCCTTGGGTCTGATGGTGTCAGATTGTCATTGATGTCAAAAAGGTTGAGTTGATATTAGTGAACATCTGAAGAACACTAATGAGAAGGTAAGTGCAAGAGGTTGATGCTTGGTCATATCACAGCTTGTTTAGTATACTTGGTTAGTGATCATGCTTCATCAAGAGTTGTGTGAAGTTGTGTGAAGTTGTTGACAGGAGTTGTCATATCACAGCTTGTTTAGTATGCTTGGTCAGTGTTCACAATTTGTCATCTTGATTGTAATCACAGTGGTTTGGAGGTTTGGTATGATCTCAGTATTCATATGGTGTTCATCTCAGTATTTAGGTGGTAAAACTCTTACAAGCGGTTCATGATGTTATAGTGACAAGTGACACATATAGTGACAGATTGATCTTCTGTGAAATGGTGTGAATAGTTGGGTCATCTCAGTAAAAGTGTGACATTTGATCTTCAGGTTTACTTGATCTTCTTATTGTGACCATATTCTTATCTCTCTATTGTCTAAAAACAAAGGGTGTTGGGTCATGTTCGTAATAAGTTTGTTTGTCACAACTGTCATAAATGATGTCTCATCTTTATTTTAAAGGTTCTGTGACTGATTTGATCTCTGATTAAATATACTACATCTGCTCTTTTACCTCATGGTTTAAAGGTTCTTAACACCCAAACATTAGTATTGCCCAAGATATCTCTTTACCCCTTCTAAGCCTATTAAAACAGTCAAATGCACTTTTTGTTCTAATTCAAGGGTGACCGGTCAGGGTGGTTGGTGTCACTTAAGTGATAAGGTTAAAGGGTTTGGCATCATGTTGAAACCGGCCTCCCTTTACACATTTACTGATAGCATCGGTCATGGGCGGCAAAGTTTAAATCAATGGATATATTTAAGAGTTTGAGCGCGAGTGGGATTTCCTTAAGGTTTGTTTAAGAGTTTGAAAAGCATTTGAAAATGCTTTATATATTATTTTGAGCCCGATGCATGGTTGAAAAGTAAAAGGCATCGAATTGCCTCTTTTTGAGGAGCTTGTAAAAAGCCGATCCCCAAGCCTTTTATGGCTTTAAATTTTTTTTAGAAACTTTCTTTAATTTCTAAAGTGGTCGGCCCATACCATTTAGACTTTTTTAAAATGGAGATTTTTAATTTTAAAAGAAAGCTATCAATTTCTTTTTTAAGGTGATAAGTCTTTTATAAAATTAGAAATTTTTAATTTATCAACTCTAAGAGATGTTTCTAAGGAGATTTTTTTTGAAGGCAAATATTGATGGAGAATTGGAGATATTTTTTTTGCAAAATGAAGAATATCTTGAGACATTGGCTAGGATTTTTTTGAAGAAGTTCTTTGCAGAGAAAATGAGATTTATTGAAGATGATAATGTGGATTTGGTTTTTGACAAAGGATAGATTGATTTGCTGTGGGAAGAATTTGAATAGTTTTTGAAGACAAAGATGATTTTGTTTGAGAAGGTGAAAATATTTATACAGAGGAATATGAAAAATCTTTTACAGGTGAATCAATTTGTGAAGGCTCTTCATTTTTGACATGAAAAATTGAAGCAATCCAGTGATTTTTTTAAATGGATATGAAGGATCATGCAATGAAGATGAAAGTGAATGCACAAAGGAATTTGAAGAGTTATTGTTTTATTTTTGACAGGGGCAAAATGATTGAATTTAATTGAAGTTGTTTTTGGAGATATATTTTTGCTAAATGTTTTATGCAGGGATAATATTGAATACAGAAATTGTCAAAATTGAAATGTGAAAGAATATGAAGGATCATGTACAGAGAAGAGGAAGATCAAAAGATTTTTTTTAATGCATAAAAGTGACATATATTTTTAAGGGGAAGATTTTTTTGTTTATCAAAATAGAGAAGAGAATATGAAGAGTTATTGAAAGAACATTGTGATGGGTTGTGAAAGGATATTCAGATTTTATTTAATGACATTATAGATGCTTTGATTAGAGAGTTGTGTGGTTTAATAAGATGAGGTGAGTGATGTTGTGCAGATCTATGATGAACTGACAGGGATCAAATACAGATACAGAGATTGACAAGGTGATCAAAAAGACAATATGCAATTGCAATGAAAATCAGGTGCATTGATTGTATGACTAGTGAGACAGAGATGAAACATACAGAGAAGTGAAGTGTAGTTGAGTATATCTGGATGAAGGATTGTTTGAATAGAATGGACATTTGACAGACACAAGAAAGAGAAGAAATGTTTTGTATTGAAACAAAGAAACCCTCTGAATTCTAGTTTTCAGTTTGTTCTATATTAGGGATTGGTGCTCCTTGAAGCTGGTGCTTCTAAACAGTATGCCAGTGAGGCTTGTAGGTCAGTAAGACCTCTCAATTGTCAGTGAGACATAATATTCAGCCAGTGAGGCTTTGTAAGATGTTTTCAAAGTTAAGCCAGTGAGGCACTTCATGAGTGGTTTTTCTACCCCTGAGGGTTTTCCACTTGGTAAAAAGGTTGTGTCTTGATTTCTTCTATGTGTGTGCATATTATTGGTTTGATCATGTTTTGTTTACATCTGTTATTGTAAGTCTTGTGCATATAAACTCAACAAATCATTAATGTATTCCTTTCTATCTGTTCTGTAAGAGAAAGCTTGCAAAAAGTTGTAAAATGTTTGAAAACTAATACAACACTAATTAACCCCCCCTCTCAGTGTTGTCCGGACTCCTACAGGGTCTTGTGACAAAAAGGACCTAGGGGTACTAATTTAATGATTCCAAGCCCTATTTTGGGTCTGCCCTAAATTCAAATGTCAGGCTTCTGGCAGTTATTTGGGTCCCAAGCCGACATCATAAGTTTTAATTACAAAATTCTTCGCGAGAATCTTTGTAGTTGCATATATAAGCATGTGTAAGTTATCATTTAGAAACTGGAGAATATGTTTTTGATTGTGACCTATTGGCATACTTGTGATTTTCATTGTGTTGTAGAGCATAGCATTGTTACTGTATTTGTTTTTGCAGGTTGGATTACATCTTTTCCTCATGGCATTGAAGAGAATCTTCCTTCCATGAGAGCTTCATCATCAAGGTGACATCTATTGTATTTTATCATCATTATCATTTAGATTTTTTCCTCAATCCCATAAGGATATGCACTCTCTCTGACAATGGTGTTTGAAAGACTTGAATCTCTCTCTAGGGCTTGACTGAGGCAAGCCTCTAAACACCACAACCCCCTCCCACACTCCTTATGATTATAGGTTACAAGTTGCGAAAGTAGAAGCAGTGGAGTTACAGGGAGTAAGAGGACACTGTGGAGATTCCAGATCTCGAAGGAGGAGCCTGCTTGGACTAGGGCACCATCAACCTTGTCCTCAACATCTGAGCCTAGAGAAATAGACTGGATAGTGATAATCAGGGTTTGCAAAGTTTCTGACATCTAGCAGAAGATCCCTCAATGGACTAGGACATCATCAACATTGTCCTTCGCATTTACATTGCCAAAAACATAAAAAATAGCAGAAATCAGTGTCAGAAGGAGATTGGGATTCCATAGAAAAAGCAACACATTGGACTTGGGTGCCATCACCATTGTCCCTGACATTTTCATTCTCTAGATTGAGAAAAATAGTGAGTTAAGGTTCCCTGCCCTTTGCTTAATTCTAGTAGCATTTGTCGTAATTTGCAAATTTAATTACTATTTTGTTTAAATTAGGGTTTCAAGAGCATAAAAGCATTAATTAGCAACATTGTGTAATAACTTCTAAATTTTCCAGTAGAAAACCAAGTGGCAACCTAATCTAATAGATGACTCTCTTCTCGATAGGAGAAGCACTCGGTTGAAAAGCCCTTGGAATGTTTAGTGGAAAGGAGGATTCAAACTAAAACCCCCATACAAACAACCCCGTCACTCCTATTTTCCATATTAAACACCATTGTGCTTGTCAAAGCGTGGCACCTCAAATCCAACAAGAAGAGGTGTGTCTATAATATCAATAGATAAGGGACTGTGATAGAAATATAGAGGGACGAGTGGTTATGTGGAAGATGTAGAAAGTGAGGCAAGCTATTGTTGTAAGTTTCCCACATTCTGTAGAAGTTGGTAAATAGCAAGTTCAATGGTATGCAATGGAGTAGTAGATGGAAGAGATGTAGAAATGTTTGTAAGGGTTGTGATAGCAATGTCTATAAAGATAAGAATGAGTGGGGTTTTGGTGCATCCCAGAAGAGCTAGGGTTCACATTACTAACTAGTGTAGTGGAAATGGCCACATGCGTAGAGTAAGACATGTGAATGCTAGGAGTTGGCATAGAAATAGAGAGCTGGTTATATGTGATGTTAGAATGCGCCTCTTGACTCTATTCATGGGGGACCACTAAAGTAATAACATCATTGTTCACAATGTGGGGAATCCCACATAAGAGGTCAAGACTATCAGGATTCTTAGTTAACATGGTATGAAGGGCCTTGACTATAGGAGAAACACTGGACATGTTATCTCTCTCATTCAAATGCACCTAGAAATCAACAAGATGCCTATCTAGACTAGTGATATCAATTTGAGAAGCAATTCATAGTGTAGCTTCATGATCAAAGGCTACATTCATAATATTGTAACTTGTGGTTGGTGAATTCAAAAGAGTAGGAAGAATAGTTATAGCTAGATCATAAGAAAAGTTTGTAAAATCAATAATTGTTTTGATTAGAGAAGTCATTGGTTGAGACATTCTTAGATTGTGTAAGCTTCTTCAAACAATGTTGTGTGATTAGAGAGATAGGGTCGTAAAGCTATAAAATGAGAAATGAGCTTTACAACACACAACCTAGAATGGAGAAGAATTTTTTTTTAAATTTGTTCACCATAATATAGTGTAGGAAAATGATTCAACTAAGAAAAGTATTATTTTCTAAGAGAAGTGTTCTCTTAGGAACTACACTAGGAACAATTAGCTCTCTTTTAAAAGACTAACTTACTGCTACTTAAAACAAAATGAGAAAATTAAACTCGATGATCCTAATGTGTTTTGTCCTTGCAAGACAATGTTTTCTAACAAGCTAAAACACAAATGAAAACTGAAATGATGTTGATTTACATATTCTAGAAAATAAATTCAACAAAATAGATACAAAACTATAAATGACAGATTAAGAAGAACCTCGTAGAGAAATATGAAGGTCTCCATTGAGGACACTTGTGTGATGCAAAGACATCTATGCCATGTGTTATTATCCATATGGATGGAACAATAGAAACTCTATAAAATGCTTATCACCTCAAAAAAAATGTCTTGTCTACACACCAAAGAAACAAAGACAACTAAGAAAATCTCCAAGTGATAATAGAAATCAAATGGAAAGACTTATTCTAACAATTTCAAGAAAAGAGATGAAAATGACAAGGAAAGAAGGATACTAACAAACCCTTGTGCAGCTAAATATCTTCCAATGAAAACTTATAGGTGAAGGACAAAAAAAATGTTTAGGGTTGTATGGTAGCTTGCCAAAAATGGTCAAGCCCCTATGTTGGTCTTTTGACCTCCACAGATAGCCAATGATAAAGAGATTGAAAAATAGTGTGTGCTCTTATCCTAAGTACATCTAGGAGTTAAGAACAACAACAACAACAACAATATATGAGTGCTACCCTTAGGTCTACAAAGTGTAGAAAACTAGTGTGTATGAAGTAGAGAGAGGGATATGAAAACCCACAAGTGCCAAACACACAAGATGGATTATACAACTAAGATTATGATACAAAAAATGAGAGGTAAGAAAAATATCACCTATAATGACAAGAGATGAATCCTACACAATCAAGAGCAAGGTGTGAATGAAAAACCTCACTTGATTTAGGGGTTCCAATCCTTGTGAAGAGTTTTAGAATACTATTGTAGCAATTCACATAGAATATTTTATAGCCAAAAGAGTGTCGTAGTATGTTGTAGTATGCAAGAGATTGCCAAAATATTGTCAAAAGATATCAAAGATAGGTTCCCAAAATGAGACTTAGAGGGAAGAAAAGGAAGTGCATGAGTCTTTGGAGTTGTTCAAACTTGTAGCAAAAGCATTAGAAAAATTTAAACATGCAAGCAAGGTGATAGAAACATTCAAAAATGGTCGTTGTATGACTAATAGTCTCAGGATGCTAGCACATTGAGTGGATGTTTTCATGCCATGCTGGAATTTGAGAACCTTTAGCTTCTAAAGTCTCCAATCACTAAGAAACAACTAGGACAACAAAGCACTAAAACATAATTGCACAAAAAGGACCACATGAGATATAACACAAACATATACTTGGCACCATGGGTGGGAAAAGACTAGGACAAGGGCTAAAATGAACCTAAAAGCATAGTAGTGGAATGGATGCCAAAGTAGGTGCAAAACATAGTGTGAAATTGCAAGGGTATGCAATTTCCTATGTCACAATTAGATATCAAATTTTCCTTATTTTGTAAATATGTGTTTTTCTTATCCATTATTTTAGTTATTTTGTTTTGGATTCTTTTTATTGTTCTATTTTTTAGAGAATGGTTACTAATTACCTTAAGAGACGTAACCTATAGTGATCATGACCATGAAAGATAATTATTTAGAACTCACATTCTGACATTTATTTTTTAAATATAAAGATATCAAAATTTTAAAATATATATTAATACATACAAATGAAACTATTAAAAAGTAACATATAAGTATATATGATTTACTACACTTTCCAAAGTAAAAAATAAATAAAAGAATTATCAAAGTAATGAATGATGGCTTTTCCAAAAGCAAAATAGGTGTATTACCAAAAAAATAGCTCTTAATAATTGGAAAAGGTATATATTTTAGGAAATAAAATAAAATATAAAACTATTGAAATAATTTGTTTTCATAAAATTTTGGCACTATTAATTTATTAAATTTGTGGATAAACTAGTATAGATATCTTAAATACATCTATCTAGAAAACATTGAGGGTCTAAGAGATATAATCTAAAGATGCCTATGTCATAAATTTAATATAGGCACATGGACATATGATGTCTCTAGCAACTTTTATATAGATGTGTTTAAGATACCTATACTAATATGATTTCTTTTACATTATTTATTATGGATTTAGAATGTTAAAATTCTTGATTTTATTTTATCATTTTTGCAGCTCAATTTGGAAGTAGTCTCAATTCATGCCCACCAAAGTCACCTATGGTCAATCTCAACCTCATCCCTTATGGCTTTAGGGACTTTAGACCCAACAAGACTTGATTCCTAATATACTCATTAAGAAGTATTCAACTTCACTAGACCAAAAACCCTTTAACACTAATATTATTTCATTAAATATATTTCATTATTTTTTATTTATAATATTTTTTCTTAAAATATAAGACAATAACAATGAATAAAAATTAGATGGTAAAAAGGGTAAAATAGTGTGAGTGCACTTTCACATAAATCTACTCCATTTTAAAATGAATGGGGGAGAAGTAGGAATCTACCAGATGCTTCAAGCGAGGGCAAGGATGACAAGGACAGTGATTTAGATGTGGTTGGTCAACCTAATCTTGAGGATTCATGAAGTGGTGCATGTGATTCAAAAGAGGAGGATGATCAACTTTGGGACATCTGGTTGGAAGCTTAGAGGCTCATGGAGGAGTGTTGGGCTTCCTTGCCTCCCCGTAAGGCTTTACAGGTCATGTTCAAGCTTGTTTGGCTACAAATATCTATCTTCTAGTTAGGAGGGGATCCTACATAAGGGGTTTCTTCCTTCCCCTATGAATAGATGCCCCATTTTAAATGTGTAGTGTTTTTCTACTTTAGAGGCAATTAGGGCATTTTCTATGCATGTCCCTACTGAGCAAGAAGTGGTCATTGTGTGTAACATCAACATGCAACTTTGGGATAGATCATGCTCTTCTATGGTTGTGGTTCCTCTAGCTTCACTGGTGGATGTGGCTCCTCAGGTGCCTACTAATTTGGGTGTTTCTAGTGGGATCTATGATGCCTCCACTAGACCTATTGTTCTTTTTCTTCTTTGTTACAACTCATATTGTTGTTGGACTCATCTTCTATCCAGGTGTGGCCTCTAGGAAGGATCCATTGACTCTCTTTATCCCTAACTATTTTGTTGATAGGGTCTCTACAAGATTGGGACTCCTTGGTTAGTAAGTTTTATGATTCCAAGGCTAACATTGATTCTTTCAAGACTAGGGAAAATGGAGGTTTTGTGGCCAAATCACAGCCTTACCTTTGAGTTTTTCTTGATCTCATGCTTTGTTCTCAAAGAGTGTGATTGGATTATTTTAGGTGGACCATGGTTTCTCAATTGTGTTAAGTTACATCTCAAAGAGTGTTTTTGGAATTTAATTCATGGAACAATTTTAGCAAGCAGGTACTGGTTTGGGTAAGGCTTCCAAGTCTACCCCTAAAATATTGGGAAGAGGAAGTGCTAGTGAGTATTGCTAGCTTGTTAATAAATCTTGTATCTATTGATTTAGTGACCAAATCTAGAAAATATATTTTGTATGCTAGACTTTGTGTCAATATGGAGTGTCACAATAATCTTTCTTTTTCTCACATTATCCTCCAAAATTGGTACATGGGTACAATAGTTTACCTGTGAAGATTCATCTATGGTGTGCACAAGATACAATAAAATCGGTCATCTTGTTGCAAGTTGTATGTACAATAGTAGGGGGGAAGTTCAATTTGTTAATAAAGGTGTCTCAACCTTTCTCCTAATGTTAAGATTACAAAAAGTGTGATTTTCAAGTTATAAAATAGAAAAACTCAATTTTTGGGCTATAAAGATGGATTTTGGGTTGCTCAACACTAATTCCTTGGATCTTTTCTTGTGGACCTCTTTGAGCTTGTTATGTAGAAAAAGGGGGAAGATGGGATAGATAGATAGTTTAACTAGTTCCTCCTTTTACTACACACATTCAAGGACATTTAACCGAGTTGAATCACAACTTCTGCAAGAGGATTCATCTATAGGTTGGTTGTAACTTGTAGTGATAGGGAAATTTAGAAATTGACGATTAATGTGTTAATTTAAGCCCAATTATTCTCAAAACCCTAATCATGCAAAATCGTGAATAAACAGAGAAATTCTGACAAATGCTCGCACACAGAGATACTAAATAAAAACTAGATACATACTAGATTTTGAAGTTTAAAATCCTAAAAAGTCAGGGGAAAGGGGACTAGCATCCAAGCCCAAGGTAGTATTTTTATTGAGGGAGCTTGCCTCGGTCAAGCCCAAGAATGGCATTCAAGCCTTCCAACACCGTTGTTAGATAGAGAGTGTGTATCCTTGCAAGAGAGAGGCAAAAACAAATTGATAAATGATTGATTGAAGCACAAATAGATATCACCTTGGAGGTGTAGCTTGCAAATAGATGAAGCCAAATCTATAGTAACAAACACAACAATAACACAAATCTGCTCCACAACACAATGAATACCTCGAATGCTCTAAAATCATAAGTTTGCCAAAATATCATAATCATCTTCTAGTTTACAAATGAAGTCCTAAACATTCTTATTTATGCATTCCCACTTTAATTTCATAATTCAAACTTAAGATGTCGGCAATGGACACCTTTTAATGGTCTCCAACTGACATTCAAATTTGGGACCCTGCCAAAATAGGACAAGACAAGGGCACGAGCATCCAAGCCCTGGGACCTATTTTGGGTCAAGATCTAAGCTCTACAATGTCCCCTATGTCCCATTAATCATGGGTTTCAAGGCATTTTGTCTCGGGATTCAATTCTAACATGCATGATGAAAATTAAGGAACCCGGGAGATAAACTTAGGAGGTAAAAGTCCTAGGGGAACATTATACGATATAACATTTAGTCCCTACTTTAATGTATGTATAATCTTACAACCCATACATGCATTAAAGTATGGTCAAAACACAACAAAGACACCAAGTGCTTGAAGCTAATGCATACACAAATATTGAGGTGTTGAAATTAGGGCAGACAACTGAGAGGAGGGGGTGAATCAATTGTCTCAAAACTTTATCTTTTTCTGTATTTAATCTTCTTTACAACTTATTAACAGATTAATGATATAACCATGAAAGAATGAATCAAAAACACATGAGAAAAAACATAATCAACACACATAACACCAAGATTTTTACATGGAAATCCGGTTAAGGGAAAAACCACGGTGGGGGTTAACCCACAAGATTTTATACCCTGTTAAAAGTATTACAAAATGGGAAGGCACATGCCTTTGGGCACACTGCCTAGAGCTCACTGCTCAAAGGAGGTTCACTACCTACAAGATTAATTACAAGAGTTCACTGAAGTACTTGAACTAAAGAATAGCATCTAACAATGCAAGATTATAGTTCTGGTTAAGCTCAATATACCGACTTCACACACTTCATCTCTCACTGTCCTGTTTCACTATTCTATCATGATCCGAGGCTCAGATCTCTACTTTGCACTTAATACTACCACACTTCGCACCACTCACATCATCTTCACACATTCATTCCTTAAAATGCTCGCATCCATCAAATATATATATCTGCAACATGAAATTGCATCAACTGCAGTCGGCCTCAAGAAAACTTAAAGACTTTTTCAAGATCACTGTTATGTCAACTGAATCCATCCACAAACATCAACGCGAACCAAAACCTATGTATTCAAGTCACCACACATGTTGGCCAATACCACTGGATCCCATAAATTGCTCAACCAACCACTTCTCTTAATCTACACAAGGATCCAACACCATGTTAGCATGTTCTTCACCAGACTGAACTATCTAACCAAAACCCAATACTCAGAAGCTTGCAACTTTCAATCCCTTCATCACCGAAGGCTAAAATTTTGGATTTAGGTAGCCCTGACATCCATTAACATACCCTCAAATTTGCAACACAATATGATTACCTGTGGAGAAGTACGGACCAAAATGCTGAACCCTGTCAAATGCTCTGTTCCTGTCTATCCAGACTTAGACAAATCTGCAATCTAACTTTTCTGGTATGGTCATATGATACAATGCAGATGTGTAAGATAGATTCATTTGCTATCAATGACAACACCTGACATGCCTAGTAGTGTCTCTTGCCAACAATCTCCCCCTTTGGCATTGATGGCAACACTTAGTGAAAAATGACTAAGTGTTAGAACAACTCCCCTTTACTATGTGCACTTGTGATTTCCAATGCTCCCCCTTTGATGAATTCCTCATTTGTCACTACTTTCCTCTCCCCCTTTGACATCAATAGCAAAGGTTGAGGTTTGGATCCAAAAACTTACACAAAAATGTTATATACATACTAAAATATGACCACTGAATAAGAATGCATGTGACTCTTCCTTCTGTAGATCAGTGGGATCACTTGTCAGAGCAGAAGCTTGGGCTTCTGTCAATGCATTGAACATTGTTTCTAACTTAAGGAGAATCAGTCCCCAGAGTTCACACATTTTCTTTTTCTTTCACAAATTTCTTTATTTCATCAATCAAGTTAACTACTTGACACTCTTGATTTGCTGTAGATACTATCAAAGGATTAAATGATTGAGATACATTTGACAATTTTTGCTCGGACTCCTTTATTTTCTTCTCAATGTCCTCTACAACTTTTGACCAAGATAAACAAAATTTGTACACATCACCTCCTTCAGTGAGGGCATTTTGAATACTCTTTACACTAGTATCCAACATAATTCTATCATTGGAAATTATTCTTTTCAGTTCACTAAATCTTTTATTAGTAAACTCATTCCAGACTTTGACTTCTGCTAACTTTTCAAAAGACTAAAAGTGAGTACTTACAGAGTTTATCAAACTCTTCAACTGATTGGAGGGGGATGCTGATGAATCCTTTTGAAATGTAGGCATGATTTTCTCCAAAATCCTAGATGCAAGACCAAGCAACTCATTGTCTTCTATATGGAACTTCAATATTTCCTCTCTGGCCTTAGCTTGTGCAATAGAGGCCAACTTCATCTTTTGTATCAGAGAAAGAGTATCAAAATTGATTGGTCCTTAAATTATATCCGGATCTTCTGCAACTTGTTTGTCTTTTTCCAAAATTTCTTTCACTTCTTCTGCAATGTCTCTTGCCCAATATGATGTTTTAGTTTTAGGGCCTACATTTCTTCCCTTTCTAGAGTCAACTACATTGTCTTGCTTATCATTTTCATTCTTTTTCTTTGTTTTTTCTCTCTCTGCATCATCAACAATGTCTTTTGCATTATTCTTCAGAGAATTTTGTGTATCCTTAGTAACAAAATTATCATCATTTTTATCAAATTCCTCAACATCCAGAATGGAGGAATCAACTCCATCATCAGTTTCTTTTTCTTGATCTTCTTTGTTCTTAACTCCTGCTTTCTGTTCTTTATTCTTCTCAGAATCACCTTTAGTAGGATCATTTATTTCTATATTCATTCTACATTTGTCTCACTAGATTGGCCCAAAGGAATATGAGTATCCTCTGCATCATCAACATTATCTTCCTTTACCATTTCTTCATCTCCTTTATTTGATATTTCCTCTTCCGGAATAGAGAGGTCATCTACCTCAACTTGCTGCTCATTTTCCTTCAACTCTTCTTCATTTGGAAGGGATGTATCATCAGCATTAGGTTCCTTAGTGACTACATAAAATTTATTCTTGTCCAGGGCTTTCCTCAAAATTTGCTCTGTTTCTCTGACCACTTCATCAATGTCTCCAATCATTAGCTTATTCATCCTTTTCTTGCTTCTGAATTGATCTTTAACTTCTTTAAAAAATTTATCTGCTTCCTTACTAGAGATGACCAGACATAGACTGGACAACACATGTTCTCTTAGCTCCAAATCCTTTTCTTTGGCAGCTTCTTTTCTCATCTCCAAAATGTCACTTAGACTCTTAGGGATTTTAGATAAAATTTCCAAAAGTGCTTTGTTGAATGTGTTCAAGTACTTAACAGTAGCATCCTCTAGAATTCTTTTGTTGGCTTTATCAAAGTTGTCATAATATTTTGTTATGGGCTTCAAATTTCCATGAACAGTTATTGCATTCACAATATCTTCAATTGACAGGGTAGATTTTTCAGTCTTTAATCTTTTTCTTACCCTTACACTTCTAGAGGGCTTGTCTTGGGCAAACCTTGATGTTTCTACTTTCTTTGACTTTGTGCTTCTAGAGTACTTCTCCTTAGATACTTTAGTAGCCTTAGTGCCTAAGGCCTTCAACTCTTTAACCTCATCATCTAAATCAGTCTTTTCTTCATCCTCCTTCTCCACATTGACATATGACCTTTTGGCCATTACTTTTGTTCTTTTTCCTTCCTTATCGGTAGGTTTTTCTCTGATATTCTCTGCAATAGGAGAAGGTGATGCACCGAATGTTGTACTAGAATTCCTGGTAGTCCTTGCTTTAGAAGTGGATTCCACCGGAACACTTCCCTGTTCCTTGTCCTGTTTCTCCTTCTCAGCTTTCTCTATCCTTTCCCTATTTTGTCTCATGAATAGATTCTTTTATTATGCCAATGCTTTCTGCATACATTTCAACTTGCCTTTAGATTTTCCTCTTAGATTCAGATTTCCAGAGCTCAACATGTAGTTTCACACTAAGTTCATTATATGTACTGAATCTCTCAACTGAAGTATCTTTTGGTTTTCTCAAAAGGTGTTGAGCATACATTTCCAGTATTCGTTCATCAACTTCATACCCCATGGGCATGATCCATACAATCTTTGGTTCAACTACTTCCATCAAGCATTGATCTATTTCCACCATGAAGCAAAATTGTATCCTTGTATTTTTCCACCATAGATGTAGGGATTCTTTCCCTTGATTGCATTATGTTCTAAAAATTCTTGAAATATCCCCAAAGAGTAGTCCTTTGGGCATTGGAGTCACCAATACTGTGTAAGTGTTCTCTTATTTGTATGGCAATAGGTTTATCACTGGTCCAACACATGCTTTTATTACCACGTAACTCATTCATGAAATAGAAGAACAAACACAATACCAACGTGTACCATACTTGAATGTATTTTGATTGTCCTTTTTAATCTTGTTCATATTCTCCATTAACTAGATTTGTAGCAGCTTACACAAGTCATAGTCAACATTCTCTCTTGACATCTGATAGGTAGCATAAATGGCTATACCGGATACATAGTTTTCCTTGTTGGAGTGGCATATATTATAACCAATCTCCATAGATGCAAATTTGACATCCGGATCAGTTATATCATTAATTGTCATTACCCTCTTATCAAATTTTGATCTAGTAGCTTTAGTTACAGTTTGATTCTTTACTGATTTTAGCATTGGCAGTCCACCGGATGAGTTCAATCTTGTTATGGCCTTGATGGCATCCTTGGTGATCTTGAAGGGTTTCATCAACCACATGAATCCAGTATGCATCCAACTTAGTACATATTGGACCCACTCATCTTCACTGAAGGATGGGAACCCAATAACCTAAATGAGATGTTTGACTTGCAATGCCTTATACTTAAGTTTAAGACCATGAATCTCATCCCTCAGATGATTCTTGAACAAATATACTAAGTTTGAATCCCTAAACTCATCTATGCTAGCATGAATATAAGCCCTAGTATCTTCAACGTGCAACACACCATGTGAAACATTTGAAAAGGCACCTAACGGTCGACCTCTACAGATTTGTGTAGATGCTTTTTGAATTTAGGTCGGGGCTTTTCGGTGATGTCAACAACTAACAGAGTAGCCATATCCAGAGATTGCAAATTCATAGTTTCATAGAGAATACCTTGTTTCACCAGTTAGGGTTAGCTGTCGAATTCACTTTTCGCACTTCAAATCTTTGAAATCTTAGCTCAGGCACTCTTCTCCTTGTTCTCTTCAAATGCAAAGTGATTCAAATGTTGAGTGAATGACCTTTTATGCTTCGCAAAACCTAATTCACCTTTGTAATAAATGCTTTGCCCTAATTCATCTGGTTACATTATTTTTAAATACAATCAATCTTCAATTGCTCCGTAATCAATCACATTAGCTTCTTTTCTTCCAGAATTTGCTTCAATAGATCTACAATAGGCTTCTTTAACTTTATTCATCATGCTAGATTTAGGCACCCACTTACTGGCAGGGGGAATTAGATTTTCAATGCAGTTCCCCCTAAGCTAGAGCTCCCATTTCAATTCCTGGAGGAATTATCAACACTGAATTCCAGTGCGGACCCATCACCATTATTCACTATATTTTTCTTCACCCATGTTTTGTTCATTTCATTTTGGATCTCATTCACATCTATTTTTCCCTTTCCTTTGTCCATCTTTTGCTCTATTCTTCCTTTACTAGACTATGAGTTCTCCTTTTGCTTCTGCAAAATTTAGCAATATGTTTGGATTTGTTGCAGTTGAAACACATGATCTTATTTTTCTGACAATTACATGTTGGAGTAGTTTTAGATATACATTACATTGCAATATGCCCAAACTTGTTGCAAGTAAAACATCTTCCATTGAAAGCTTGTTTGTCCTTAGACGGATTCCTTGATCCACTTCTGTAATCATCATCCTTCTGACCTATCTTTTTGTAATTAAAGCATTGACCAGAGAAAGATAATGCATTTTGATTCACTTTACTTCTGCATTGATTAGCTCTATGACCATACTTATTGCATTTGAAACAATTACCATTGAAGGATGGATGTCTTTGAGCATTAAGCTATCTTACCAGAGGCCTTCTAGGATTCCTTCTTTGATTTCTTGCTTCAAGATTTGTTTGACTAGATTCAAAGCTTTCACCTTTCTCAAATCCCAGACCATGCTTATCATCTTCCTTCTTCTAACTATCAAGCAACACCTCAAGTTTAGCTAAGCTTATCTTGAACTTCTCTTTATATTCATTTGCAACTTCTAGGTCATGTTTGAGAATTACAATTTATCTTTCAAGTTGTTCCTCATTATCCCTGGTTTCTTGTAGATTAGACTCTAGATGGCTAATTATTATGTCCAATTTGCAGCACTCTTCTGTTCTTTCTTTTAGAGATTGATTCAGGTTTTCCTCAGTCTTCTTCCTTTCCTCAATTTCCTTGGTTAGCCTCATCACCCCAAATTCCATCTCATGTTTTAGAACAACAACTTCTTTTGCCAGCTTCTCACATTCCTTTGTCTTTTCCTTTAGATCCTCATCCATGCCATTGTCTTCATTCTAATTTTCTAGTTGTTGAAGTACTCCTTCCTCTCTTCATTAGATTTTCCCAGATGACTTTTTAATGTCTGAATGAAGTCTTCAGCATCTTTAAGATTCTCTTACGGTTTTTTGACTTTTTCTCTGGACTGATCAAGATCTTCTAAGGCTACTTGAAGTTGTTGATTAATACCATCAGAATACGTGAATGAGCCCATTGAAACTCCTTCCCAAATCTTCCTCAAGTTGTTAAACTTATTCCAAGGAACCAAGCTCTGATACCAATTGTTGAAATTAGGTCAGACAACTGAGAGGGGGGGTGAATTAGTTGTCTCAAAAATTTATCTTTTTCTATATTTAATCTTCTTTACAACTTATTAATAGATTAATGATATAACCATGAAAGCATGAATCAAAAACACATGAGCAGAAACATAATCAACACACATAACACCAGGTTTTTTATGTGGACACCTAATTAAGGGAAAAACCAAGGTGGGGGTTAACCCACAAGATTTTATGCTCTGTTAAAAGTATTACAAAATGGGAAGGCACATGCCTTCGGGCACACTGCCCAGAGCTCACTGCTCAAAGGAGGCTCACTACCTACAAGATTAATTACAAGAGTTCACTGAAGTACTTGAACTAAAGAATGGCATCTAACAATGCAAGATTATAGTTTCGGTTAAGCTCAACATACCGACTTCACACACTTCATCTCTCACTGCCCTGTTTCACTGTTCTGCCATGACCCAAGGCTTAGATCTCTACTTCACACTTGATACTGCCACACTTCACATGTCTCACATCATCTTCACACATCCATTCCTTAAAATTCTCACATCCATCGAATATATATATCCTCAACATGAAATTCCATCAACTGTAGTCAGCCTCAAGAAAACTTGAAGACTTTTTCAAGATCATTGTTCTGTTGGCTGAATCTATGCACAAACATCAACGCAGACCAAAAACTATGTATTCAAGTCACCACACATGTTGGCCAATACCATTGGATCCCATAAATTGCTCAACCAACCACTTCTCTTAATCTGTACAAGGATCAAACACCAAGTTAGCCTGTACTTCATCGGACTGAATTGTTTAACCAAAACCTGATACTCAAAAGCTTGAAACTTTCAATCCCTTCATCATCAGAGGCTAAAACTTTGGATTTAGGTAGCCCTGACATCCCTTAACATACCCTCAGATCTATAGCACAATATGATTACTTGTGGAGAAGTGCGGACCAAAATGTTGAACCTGTCAAATGCTATATTCCTGTCTATCCAGACTTAGACAAATCCACAATCTAACTTCTAGTATGGTCAAATTATACAATACGGATGTGTAAGATAGAATCAGTTGCCATCAATGACAATAACTAACATGCCTAATAGTGTCTCTTGCCAACATGAGGAACTATTTCTAGCCCCAGTCTCAAGTAGACATCAGAAAAAACACATTGCAGACAAGCCAAACACAATGAAGACAGTAACAAACATGCAAAACATGGAGAAGATAGTATTGAAGACATGCAAAACATGGTGAATAAAGTGATATTATTTTTTCATTTTCATATATAAATGCATGGAAAATAAAAATTGCAACACACAACCCCAAGAATGTAGGGGAGACTTATCGCCACACCCTTTACACTACACCAAGTGGAGAAAACACACCATACAAAAACCAAGCATAGGGGAGACTCATCACCACACCCTTTACACTACGTGAGGGGGAAAACACGCCATACAAAATTGGCCAAGCATAGGGAAGACTCATCACCACACCCTTTACACTACACGAGGGGGAAAACATGCCATACAAAACCTAAGCATAGGGGAGACTCATTGCTACACCCTTTACACTACACGAGGGGGGAAAATACATGGAAGACATGAGCATCATATAGAATGCCAGAGACATACTGTATGTCTTAAACATGACGAACAAGGTGATGGAAGGAGCTTATTGCTAAGTTCCCACCATCTCAAACACGCTACAGGCACACCTGAAGGTTGGGCTTATGCCACGACAACTGCCAAAGACACCCTTAAGGGAGGATAGTCTCAAATCCAACCTTGCCTCCGCAAAGGAATTTTGAAATAAAAAGGATGTGCACTAGCTCAAGAGATACACCATCCCCGCCTCCGCAGGGGGCTTTTAAATAAAAGGATAAATATTATCTCAAAAGATATGATATCCCACCTCTATAGAGGGCTTTCTTTGATTGCAATATAGAATAATGATGTGCACTCATGTTGGAGATACAACATCCTGCCTCCACAGAGGGCTTACAAACATGCTTTGTTTGTACCAAAATCACCAGACAACTTACCTTATATGCCCCCACCTAAGGTGGTTGATGTCCTGTATTGATATCAAGCATGTTAAGGTAGAGAGAAAACACACAAAGGAACAAGAGCTTTCACAAAGCCCATGCCCCCAAAGGTGACATGTGCTCATGATTGCCGAATGTTCCCACAAGCACATCTTAATCTAGGAAAAACATGAAAGTTATGCATGAAAATAAATAAGCCAAGGCTACACAAATAGGTTTGAATCTGAGTATAGCCATTGGGCTTATACTGTAGGCATCTTAGAACTGATTGTAACAACAAAGTGAGACACCAAGATAATCAAAGTGCATGGAGCAGATACATTGTATAAGACAACATCAAATATCACATAGAGTGATTCTACTAGCCAAGCATTTGATATATATAAATCAACCCCGTCTTCATATATGGACTAGGTCCATTTTTGCTTTCTTGCTAAAGGGACATGTGGTCCGTATCAGTTAGTTGTTTGTTTTTCATCATTCACCGACTAGATAGAATCACTAGAAGAAGGTAAACAATAAAATGAGAGAGGAGAACAAGTGTCTTAGGAACAATCATGTAGGAACATGCCCCCAGGTCATCAACCGCAATACTATGCACCTAAGACACAACACACAGCAATAAAATAGAGGAGAGGCAAGATAGAAGAATGATGATACAAATAGAAGAATGGTCACAATAAAGGTAGTCTCCCAGTATCCTTGACCTTACAAGAGTATCAAGGGTCATCCAAGGAGGCCTAAACAACACATAACACATTATGTGGGAACACAACTCAAGAGGGGAGGTCACATAAACGGGCAAATAATGCTACAACATATGTGATCACCATGGTTAGAAATACTTACCTATTGTCCTTGATCTTGATCTTTAACTTGATAGTTAAAGTTTTATCTCTTCTTCTTTCTTCCATACTTTCTTGAGTTTGTGAACCTGTACAATTGTAGGAGTTATCAATGGAAAGGTATCTATTAATTTTGATGTGGGAGGAATGTCATAGGTTTCTATATTAATCAAATAGGGTGATGTAGGGGTTGGAAAGATACCCATTTCAGTCAAGTGAGGTAATGAAGGAGCTAGAAAAATACCCATTTTAACTGATTTGTAGGGTGTAGGAATACCTTAGTTTTTAGGAATAGCATGTTCTTTTATGTTCTCCATATTGTTGGCAGTTTCCAAGGTATGTGAGTGTTCAGGTAAGGGTGTGTGATCAGTTTTTTTGTTTAATATGTAGTTGAAAAGTGTTTGAAGATCGGTTGATGAATTTTCAGTGTCAATAGGTTGAAGAAGTTGTTCACATAGAGAGCCTACATCATCCAATTCTTCATCCTAGCCAGGGAGAGCAGGAAGGGATGGCAGGGTAGTCTTAAGGAATGTTTCAATGATGTCTTCTTCTTGTGCCAAAATATCCTCACCAAGTGAGGTTATGTTGGTAGAAGTCTTTGGATTATTAGATAAATTACCTGAGGTTACGTCCGTTTCATAAGTCTCAGAAATGATATCCATTATGTCATCATGAAATGTAGGGAGAGGAGGGATATCCTGATCATTGCCCCCTTCGTTATCTTTTGTGGAGATGAAATTAGTGAGATTTTCCAAGATCGAAGGGTAGATTCCCATGAGAGTGGTGAAGGTTTCAAAATCAGATATGTAACATATAATTTCATATGTAGAACTCATGGGGATATGAATGTCATAGATGTGAGCAATTTGTTGTAGGATTTGAGGATATTTATCAGTGAATTTGTAAAAATTATCAACATATATGATGTATGCAAACAAAGCTTCTAAATATGAATAACAAGATGTTTCCATGACCTTATTTTTATGATGAGAAGTTGTGTAATGTGGGGTTATTTCACCCTTTAAACACTGATTTGAGGGAAGTGGGTCGTGAAAGAAACATAGGGTCCATAACAAACCAAGTGAGCAGAATTAAATAATGCAACACACCAAGGCAATATGAGTGGGTTTTAAGTTTGTTTAAAGAAAGTGTATACAACCCTTAGAGTTGAAATACACAATGTGTAATTAAAAACATGCAAATTTTCAAGCAAAAGTGTAAAATATTGTCAAAATTTTAAATGAGCAATGTATGTATGTGTTCAAATGAATGCAAGATCATATTTCAAAACATTTTCAACACCTATGCAAGGAAAAATATGCAAAACTATTCTTATTTATGACCTAAAATGCTTAATTTTTTTTAATTTTTTCAATGTAAATGTTCTAAAATGCAAAAGTAAGATGCAAATACATACAATGCAGCAACACTACAGTCCAAAATCAGATTTTAAAGAGTGTTTAAAAGAGTAATATTTTAACCACAAACCCTAGCTATTGCAAAGACTAGGTTATATGAAAAATGCACAATTTCAAGCAAATTCTAACCAATGAAGTATGAAAATACAATGCAAATGATTATAGGATAATGTACTACTATAATTTATATCAAATCTAATGTAAATATTAGAGATTTAAATGATTTAGATAAAATACAATGTAAATAGTGCAAACTATGTCAAAATGCAAGCCTAGGATACTTTTTTTTTTTTTTAATTTTTAATTTTTTTGTAGATTTTCAAATGCAATATGATGACAATGAAATGAATAAATGCAAATCTAAACTACAACACTCAGCAAGGTGCAAAATGTAATAAAAACATGTTTTCACCAAAATGTTATGTAGAAAAAGGGGGAAGATGGGATTGATAGATAGTTTAAATAGATCCTCCTTTCACTACACACATTCATAGACATTTAACCAAGTTGAATCACAACTTCTACAAGAGGATTCATCTACAGGTTGGTTGTCACTTGTAATGACAGAGAAATTTAGAAATTGATGATTAATGTGTTAATTTAAGCCTAATTATGCTCAAAACCCTAATTATGCAAAATCGTGAATAAACAGATGAATTCTGACAAATGCTCGCACATAGAGATACTAAATGAAGATTAGATACATACCAGATTTTGAAGTTTGGAATCTTGAAAAGTCAAGGGCAAAAGGACTAGCACCCAAGCCCAAGATAGTATTTTTGTTGAGGGTTTCCAGACCTTTTATGCTACTGATTATCACTGTTCTAGAGATTATTGGCTCTATAAACCTAGAGGGCAAAGGGACTAGCACTCGACCTTGATAGTGCTCTTCTTTACCCTTTTCTGTCAGATCTGGGATCCTTATGTTTTGCAACAGTCTTGTACAACTTCACTCTTTGAGATCTGACACCTATCACCTACAATCACAAGGAGAGGGGTTGGGGATTGTGGTGTTTAGAAGCTTACCTCAGTCGAGCCTCAAAATGGCATTCAAGCCTTCCAACACCATTGTTAGATAGAGAGTGTGTATCCTTACGGGACAGAGGCAAAAACAAATTGATAAATGATTGATTGAAGCACAAATAGATATCACCTCGAAGGTGTAGCTCATAAATAGATGAAGATATTTAACAACATGAGAAGATGAAGCCAAATCTGCAATAACAAACACAACAACACAAATCTGCTCTACAACACAATGAATGCCTTGAATACTCTAAAATCATAAGTTTGCAAAAATATCATAATCATCTTCTAGTTTGCAAATGAAGTCCTAAACATGCTTATATATGCATTCCCGCTTTAATTTCATAATTCAAACTTAAGATGTCGACAATGGACACCTTTTAATGGTCTCCAACTGACATTCAAATTTGGGACCCTGCCAAAATAGGGCAAGACAAGGGCATGAGGGCCCAAGCCCTGGGACCTATTTTGGGTCAGGATCTAAGCTCTACAATGTCCCCTATGTCCCATTTATCATGGGTTTTAGGGCATTTTGTCTTGGGATTCAATTCTAACATGCATAATGAAAATTAAGGGACACGGGAACTAAACTTAGGAGGTAAAACTCCTAGGGGGACATTTTACAACATAACAAAGCTCTATAATTTTGAAAAAGGGGGCCCAAAGGGGCTTCCCAAATCAAAAGTTATGGCCACTAGAAATTGGGCCCCCCATATTACAAATATAAGAACATCCAAGACACAAAAGAGTTGTAAGTGGGAGTTTCACTTGTTCACAAGGGTGATCCCAAATACTGTGTCCCACTTTTTGGCCAAAGTGGGACATTGAGATTAGCATTTTTAACCAAAATTTCACTTTTTGACTCCTATAGCAACTAAACCATTAAGAATTTGAAGATGATGTGAACTAGTGATTTTTGAGATTTCGTGTGTAGATTCTATATATATATATATATATATAATTATATAACTAGAGAATTTTTTTATGTAACTTTTAATAAGTTATTTTTTATAGTTAACAGTATTTTTACACCATACAACATAACTTTTTTTATAGAAAAGATAAAATTTTAAATTTTTAAAAATATATTCATAACACCAATATCTAGTGCACAGATATTTTTTCATAATTTTACATATTTTTTTAATTGATTTTTGAAGTGAGATTAATTATAATTTAGACATAGGTTTATACCATATAGCATAACTTTTTCTGTATGTATCCAAATTCACTTTTTTTTGAAATAAGGACATCAACAGCTAGTGCATGGATATTTTCAAAAAAAAATTCAATATTTTAATATTTTTCCACATGTAGAACAAAGAACTTGATGTTCGGTGAAAAACCTGTGTTCAGTAAAAAATAGAAAATAAATATAACAATCAAATTAAATATATTCAAAATTATACTTGTTGGAAAGCTCATTTTGAGGGCTGCAATCCTACAAATTATCTTGTCATGTTCATTCCATTTGAAGGTCCAACTCGAGGTTTGAAACTTAGAATTCTGAGAAAACTTGAGGCAGAGAGTTGGAGAGGCCATCCAAGGACCTTTGTTCAAAGGTACCTTCGCACAAAGGTAATACCTTCATTTGAAGAGACCTTCACACAAAGGTACCTTTGTTCGAAGATCCTTTTAGTCACCAAAAATAATAAAAAAATTTCATAACTGCCAGCCTTTAAACAAAGGTCACTGATTAAAAACATATTTAAAAAATGCATAACATAAGTCCTTCAAACAAAGTTTGTTAAGATGACTATTTTTTTTTAAATTATGTGAACTACATATAAATAAGAGGTGAAATATATTTTTAAAATTAAAAATATATGTCTTAATATTTGCATTTTTTATTATTTGCAAGTGCAACATTTGGAAAAGAATTGCAAAAATTATGTTTGCAATTTTGGGAGTTTTTAAAGGAAAAAATATTTGGAAGGAATTTTGGACTAAAATTTTTGAAGGAGGAAATGGGAAATAAAAGAACAAGGAAAAATAAGGCTATGCAATCATATTCAATAGAAAAGGAACAAAAATTAGCTGAAGAAAGGGTGCAAATATTTTTCAGAAAAAAAAGGTGTGTATTTATTAGATTTCTATTTATCCCTACTTCCTCAACTCTAGTTTACAATTTTAGATTTGTATTTATCCCTAATTTAGTTTATAATTTTAGATTTAATTTTAATAAAAAATATATTCTTACATGTTCTACATTCATCTAAATTTCAAATTGGACATAGATTCTAAATAAATTCTCTAGGTTAAATTCACTAGATTCCCTAGTTTCTCTCTAGGGTTTGTATCTCTTTCCACTACTTCCTCAACTATAGGGTTTGAGTATAGTTTCTAATTTTAGATTTTATTTTAATACAAATTAGATTCCTAAATGTTCTACATTCATCTAAATTTCTAAACCTATGAACCACCATAAAGAGATATACATGCACATTTTTCTTTTCATATGTAAATCACCTACACAATCTATCAGTATAGTTTCACATGATAGTGTTTGGATTTCAAGTGGTTGATATAGTTCTAGTTTCCAAAATTACTTTCCTTAATAACATGTCACCTCAAGTACAATGTTAAACATAATTAGCATCACCAGGTCTAATTAATGTAATACTATAAATTAGATATGGTTTAGTGTCCCCAAAGTTCCCATACACCTTAGGGGTACATGCACCTTAATAAGACTAACCTCTTCTCTTTTAGAATGCACAACAAACCCAACTTGAAGAGAAAACCATTCTTCACATGAAAATTAATCTTATGAACAAATTTATCTTTCTTATCTTCTTTAATCCACTAATATGACTCTCCAAAATCCTTTTTATAGACGTAATCCCTCACATATATTTAACTTGCAAAGGGTTCAAGAAGAGAAAAAGGTATTAATTACTGACAATGATGGTGGACTTGAAGAAAAATCAACTTGAGCTTATTATTTACACCTCTTTTATATTTTATGACTAAGTCAAATTTTTCAAGAAACAATGTCCCCTTGTAACACATGGTGTGTTTTCTCAACATTATATTGATCTTGTAAGCATTGTAATGGTCAATAGTCCATTTAAGAAATGGTCTCTTTAAGGTCAACAAATAGTGCTTCCAATTTTTCACCACTTGCACCAAAGCATATATCTCTTTGTCATAGGTGAAATACCTAAGGATAAAACCATGAAGCATTTCTAAAATACCTACCTTGATTCTCTTTCCATGAATAAATTTAATTGTATGTAACTTGATGTAGCTATAATTTATAAAACACTTAAATTTTTTCCTTAACTATTAAGCTACCCATACAAAGCTCCTTATTTTGATGATGCTTGTAGTACATTAGGCCAATTCATTTGACCTCTACTTTTGATGACTATATATGAACCAATCCATTCCAAACAACATTAACAAGACTAACCATTGAACTTTTCTCAGAGAATTCACATTTTTAACCATTCACATGAAGTTTGATCTCCTTTGAAATCAATAATATCTTCTCTAAGTGTGCAACAATTTCCTCATGTATTTTTAGCTAAAAATGAGAATTTCATCCAAGTATTAAAGGTATCACATACTCTTAAATCATGAGTGCATAGAACTTTAAATTCATAAGTCTCATTAAGGTTGTCAAAACTAAATTGAATTCTTGGTTGAATTTGATGCTAAACCTTTTTTTCTAGAGCTTTAGAAACTCTTATTATTTTGCGACAAAACTCCTTCAAATCTTCTCAAAGCTTAATTGTTTAAAAAATGTGTGAAACAATTTCTAAGGTTCTCTTGATGTTTGTAACATAGTTCTATAATTTAATCCTAGAGATCATGTACACACTTTTAGGTTTAATTTTAATACTAGAATTAAATTCCTACATGTCCTACATTCATATTTCATATATATGCATGGGCAGGTAATATATGCATGGACAAGTAATATTTGATATATGCATGGACTTGAGTAATATTTCTTTCCCACATCATGGGCACCACATCTTGGATTCAATATTGTATGTTATCTAAATAATTTAAAATGATATGCAAGTTACCTCAAACTATCTTTGTGCACCTATTTATGCTACCATTATGCAATTATATATATCTACATGAGGAAACTGATATTAGAATTTTACATGTTTAATTTTATAGTGATTTGAGAGTAAATGGAAAAACAATTCTATACATTTAAGCTTATATTTAATATTATATAATATAGAGAATGATAAAATATTAAAATGTTAAAACTTACATAGTTTTTTGAAAATGAGTTTATAAATCCATCCCTTAAATATATTCTAAAATCTTATCTCTTTTATATGATATGTGTAGGGGCTCAACATACAGAAACTAGAGTATAGGATACCCAACCACACATAGTTGATGTCAGGGAG
Organism: Cunninghamia lanceolata; assembly: GCA_027924645.1. Taxonomy (NCBI): domain Eukaryota; kingdom Viridiplantae; phylum Streptophyta; class Pinopsida; order Cupressales; family Cupressaceae; genus Cunninghamia; species Cunninghamia lanceolata. Next base: position 621,398 of record BSBN01001957.1, read on the forward strand.
GAGGCCCACCACACATAGTTGATGTTAGGAAGGAGGCCTAACCACACACAGTTGATGTCAGGGAGGAGACCCAACCAAACTTTGATGTTGGAGAGGGGTCGAGATCGCTTCCTTCTACAAATATACATATGAATCTAATTAAAGACATTAAGAGAAAAAAATCTTTTAGAAAGATAGATCATTTACTTGAAATGGATATAGAGATATTGAAAGTTTATGTTAAACAACATGCTTATGTTACTAAGAGGTCGTTGAATAGAACTTCAAAGGAAATACTTGAGAAGCATTTTAAACATCATGATACACTTGGTCAAGCCCAACTATTATCAAGTATACTTCTTCATGACAAGATAAAAGAGCCATTAAAATCATTGGGTGTAGATTTCACAAAAAAGAGGAAAATACACCTAAAATAAGATATTGTTCAAAATGTTACAAAAGGTTTGAGTTTCATTGGCAAAAAGGCTCAATCAGTTGATAAGATCATTTCAAGAAGAATGATGTTGACATCTATTGTAAGTCCAAAAATGCCAAGAAAATGTCAGATCTCTTCACTTTCAAGTGAAATTGGCATAATTAGAAAGACACTAACAAGATATGTGAAAAGGAGAAAGGTTTTGGATGATAGTACTGTAGAAAGAAAATTGGGTAATGGTGTGTAGGGATCCTCATTTTGAAAAGATTAAAGATGGTGTTAGGAATTTGATCTCAAATTTGTGGCATGATCATACATGTCCTTCATCAAATAGTAGAAATGTTCTCAAACATAAGATCAGGCCAAATGATTATGAACTGCATACAAAACATTAGTTAGACATAACACAACATGAGATGTACATGTGACATTTTGTGATACAAATCCTAATATAAAGATTGGGCAAATAATGTTTGAAATGTTAAGGCCATGGTATGTGAAGGAAAATAAAGTTTTTAAAACTTGTTGTTGTCAATACCATATTGAATTTGATCTTTACTATCACATGTTTTGAAATATTAGAGAAGAAAGTGATGGTGTTTAAAATGCACCTCCTAAATGGTTGAGTCAATTCATAGCATCCATCTTATGTGATAAATTTTATATGATGATGATGTAGATGGTTCAATAAAATTTGGCTAAAATGCCTTTGAGAAATGAAGACACTGACATGATGAAGATGGTAAATTGCAAGAGTTACAATTACATAAAGTTTGAAACAAAATTTGGGAAAGAATCCACAAGGTTAGATTACGTAGAACAGGAACTACCTATTGGAACATTTAGGGAAATTTTCTATAAATTGATAAAACCATACATAAATCATGCATTTTTTGCTAAGTGGAAAGAAAAACAATTTTAGTTGTTGAGAGATACTTTCCCACTTGGAACAATTTTATCAGTAGTGGACTTTACATAAAATTAATCTGTTACCCATAAAAAGGAGATTCAAACATAGTATTATTATTCAGAGTACGTCACTATTATGGTGCATGTGTGTTATCAACATGCACAATTGGATTTAGTTGATGTTTAGAGTACATATCTACAATGAATCATTAAGAAAGAATATCACTTTTATATTATCCATGATAAAGGGCATGACACACATTTTGTAGAACATTTCTTTAAGAAGTTTTTTTAATATTTGGCAACAAGGGGTGTGAAAATTGAAAAACATTTTGTATGGTTAGATGGGTGTGCATCACAATTAAAATAATCAAGGTTCTTTTATGCACTTTGTAGATATCATTGACATGACAATATACCACATGTTTGGAGTTTCTTTGAAAGTGGGCATGGAAAGCATGAACATGATGGTGCAAAAGCTTGCATCAAACATGCTCTAAGAAAACATCAAATGAATTAGAGGGAGATCATATAAATTACACACATGATGTTGTTGAATGGTGTAAGAAGCACTTCACATGTGAGGTTGGTACATCTTTAGGAAGGAACCCATGTACAAATAGAGTGTTCTAAGAGATATCAAGTATGTATTGTTTGAAAAAAGTTTGATTTTTTTAATATTTACTTAAAATATAATTATTTTATTTGATTGTGAATATAGTTTTATAATTTCAATAAAATTATAATTGAAAATTGCGTTTGATGTGTATATAAAATTTGTAGGTGTGGATAGAAGAACAATGCATGGATGTAAGAGGGTAGAGAAAACAAGATCTTTGCATTGTCATGAGTATAGATAGACACACTAGGGATTACTCTAGTTTTTGTTATGATTACATGTTGGAAGATTATGAGAATTACAAGAGACAACAACATGGATATGTCAGTGAATGGAATTTGGTGCCGCTAGTTGTTACAGACGCATACGACGAAGATGAAGACAAAATCTTTAAAGATATTCCTTTGATTTGAACTGATTATGACCACATTTCAGTATTGGTTAAAAAGGTATATATATTGTAGAACTTGTTCAATTTTTTAATTTTTAATATGTTGATAAAATTTAATTTTAATTTGGTTCCTAAATATTAGAAAACTCATGACAGGAACTTCTAATTTTTTACATTTCATTGTGGTATAGGAGATTTTTTTTAATAATCATAGTAGAGGTTGGAAACATAGAAAGTGTTAGTTATTATTTATTATGTTGCACAGAAGAGAGGAAGAAGTTAACAAAACCAGAAACAAGCAATGAAATGTTGTTTCCCACAGGTTCAGTTGTAGTGCAAGGGAAATATCTCAAACAAGTCAAAATTGTTCAAAGTGGGATTCATTTTATTGATTACCAAACTCACAACATGGTGTATCAGTATAGCCACCTAGTAATTTCTAGTGGCATGTCTCTTCGTCAAGTTCCACATGCACGTGGACCTTATAGGTGGAGAGTAGATAGAGACGACCATTAGAAAATATTAGATCTTATTGAAGAGCGAGCTGAACCAATGGATGTGGTATGAAAAATGTGGACAACAACTTGCATTTCATTTTAGGTATTCACTAGACCTACTATGGCAGAATAATGCCTTAGGTAGATACTAGGTGTCTTAGGTCTACTAGATCTCAAGCATGTTTTACTTGTAGAACTTTTAAATTATTTTAATTTATGCTTCAATAGTTTTTTCATTTAATTTTAATTTCAATGGTTCTTAAAAAATTTAGAATTCATGGTCTCTAGGTTCTAATTTTTTTTTTATATTTTATCATGGTAGGAGATTTGTTTTTGCAATCATGTAGCTCAGAGGATTTGAAGTTATTGTTTCATTTCAAGTATGATCTCTACTCTATCCAACATAATATTATCTTATGTATGTAGTCTTACATGTCTTAGAATTATATATATAATAGGTGTCTTGGGTATAGAATAGGTGTCTTAGACATGTCTTAAGTCTAGACTAGAATAACATATAAAATCTAGGTGTCTTAGTTCTACTACATCTACTAGAAGATCTATATACATCTTAGATATGTCTTACATCTACTAGAATAGGTGTCTTAGGTCTTAGGTGAGGCCACATGAGCTTCCACCTTCACGCAGTTGTCCTTATTAGTACAGAATAAATATATCTTGAAGCTAAGGGAAGCTCTTTTTTGTAGAGAAGTTATGAAACCCGAGTAAAGTTTCCTAGTGCTCATGTGATTTTGGTATCATTATAGATTTATATAACTTAATTTTGTAACTATATTTAGAAAATTGCATCTGAGTTTAATTATCATTCAAGACTCAAAATTAACAAGCCTCTTCTATCTAGTTCATTTATATTCTCATAAGATGAACTTGTATCTTGAATCTTTGGTATATATTATGAAATAAACAGTTAAATACATGAACACATACAAAATACAAAATTCATTATTTATTTACCTTGTTTAATTTGATCATTATTTTTTTCTTTCTAATTTAATGATTGCTTAAGCAAAATGTAGGTTGACAACACATGTATTTCAACCTAAGCCACATACTTAATTCATGATTTGAGTGTAATAGTATTTGTTATAGTAGTGGTGAAAGTCAAATTTTCTAGAGGTCTAATTTTTTTTGAATAAAAAATATTCCAAGTTTTATTTATATTTGTTATATTGTGTTTGTATGCTACTAATGTGGGCCTAAGTTATGTTATTTCATCGCATAGCTACCATTCTTGTCTTTTATATCTATTTGAATGGTGTATCTATTATCCTATTTTGCCTTCCGACCAAATAGCCTAAGGATCCATGAAATCCTAGTGTTTTCACCTTTTGGAATGCAAGAGAAAACCACCCAAATTGACTAAGTCGCAATAATCCTAAGTTTTCCTTGTGTTTTCAATGTTTTCAGAGTTCCAAAGTTCAAGCTTCATCTCTTCGTCATGGCATATTTGTTATCTCTGAACTCCACCTTGTTCCTTGTGTTTCTCCTAAGTATTTTGGGCGTTGGGGGTTAGGAGTTTCTTCTTCCCTCTTCCTTTCTTTTGAAGACGAAAGGCGGAAGGCCCGATAATTGATCTCCAAGGTGTTTTAGTGATCAAGGCAAGCACATCACATGAAGAAGTTAAAGTGAAAGATAAAAGAAGTGTGTTGGTGCATGTTGTTGACACATGTCCAAGTTCACAAATTCAAGGAATCAACTAAATGTTTCAGGTGCCAGACTTCAGGAGTTTCATCTTTTCTCTTCCTTTCCTTTTGGATGGTGGAAAGTGGAAGGCCCGAAGCTCAAATTTTGCCGACTCCTTCAAATGGCTAAGTCTTTTAGAAAATAGGGATCGAGAGTTCTCTCTTCCCTCTTATTCTTTCCCAAAAGTGACAAGTAGAAGGCCTGAGGCCCGATCTCCGCCAATTTCTCAAATCGGCTAAGTGTTGTGGAGGCGGAGGTCGAGTTCTTCTTTCCAAAGAATGACGTAACAGTGAAGGCCCAACCCCTGAAGCTTGATGATTTCTCTTCTCTTGGACTTCAAAGGATATAGTTTACTCCTTCACCTTTCCAAGACCCAATTGGTGGAAGACCGATAGGAGGAAGTCTTATCTATCGGGGCCCAACCTTTTTTCCTTCCAGAGGCATTTTCTACTGTTCCAAACATGACGAGATTGCTCAGTGATTTTCCTGGTCACCATTAATGCTTCTTTAGAGCCTGATTACTTGTAGAAGATTGATTTTTTTACTCCCCATGCCACTGTAGCCTCTCTTGCATTTAATCTTTGTACCCAAGGCATGGGCGAACCCCCTTGTTTTAGCAGATTTCATGGGTAGAGCCATGTGGGCACACTCCAAGGACATAGAAATGAGTTATTGTAGTATGGGCGATGGTTTTCCTTATTGACTTCTCTTTCCATGCCCATGACTACTACATTGTGATCTAAAAAACTATATATGCATGTAAAACGGATGTTTTGTTGTTGTTGGTTAGTTGTTCTGCTAGGATTTTATACTATTTAGATATTCTATTATCATAGACCTAGTAATGCATTTGCAAGAACCAGCCAGATCTGATGCATTGTACCCGAAGTTGAGCCTTTAACATCTTTGATAGTGGTTCACCAATGAATGTGGATGGTTATTTTGTGTCTACTTCTCTATAACAAGTATCTTTCTTTTGTAATGGCTATTTAGCCTCTATGATCAATATAAACTAAATTTTACCTCTCTCATTGTTCTTGCACTATGTTTATTTGATAGATGTAAGTTATTTATTATGGATAAAACAATCCCTTTCATACTTTCATCTCTCTACCTTAACCTCTATTTGAACTTGCATGAGTCTGTGTGATTCCCCTTCAGCATTTGAGATTATTATTGTGTTATGTCAGTCCCAGCTAACATTCCTAAATCTTGGTGTATCACCTCCCTTTTAATTTTAGTCTCCTTCTCTCCCTTTTCCTTAGTAATCATTACTATAGGTTTAGTCATTTCTCTGAGCCTTAGGCTCAAAAAGAGGAACCGGCCTTCTCTTGAGGTTTGGTCTCAACTGCAAGGTCCCACACTGCGAGACCAATCCCATGTTACTTTGAAATTGTTGGAACTATCAAAGCTTCAACAAAAGGGTACAATTTCAGGTGATAATAGTTTCTGGCACACTCAGTGGGACTAGTTTGATGAGATTTATCATCTATTGAAGAATTTGGTGTGCTCTTTAGTGTATCTTTCCATTTAGAGCAGTCTTCTTCAACACCATGGCGACTTTGCTGAACAAATCTATTGGTGAAAGCATCCTAGACACTTAAAGAACTTCAAGGATTAGGTTTTTAGTGGTATTCCTGGTCTAACTTGCTTTCAGAAGCTTCCCAAACCACTTGGCAATTCTCTCTGGTATGATCTTATTTATCTAAAGGCAGACCTGTTCCCCTTATTTTCAAGAATATTTTGATACATCGCTGCTTTTCAGTGCTTTAAAATGTTAAACTATTATGGGAGTTATGGCTACTCCCCTCCTGGCCAGAGTACAAGTTATTGGCCTCGTTACCAACAATATTAGACCTAAAATACTCTTGATTTTATGCCAAGTAGCCTTGCAACAACAGAATATCAACATCCTCATGATACATGCCTCCCACCCACTCCTATTCGGTCTTCTTGGCAACCTAATCATACATATTTTCAACCCCAAGAAAACCACTTCGTCCGTAATCAATATGATTACCCTCCTATCCTGCCTCAAGTGGACTATTATTTTGACAACATGAGTTCCATGGACATACTAATGGACTTGCAAAGGAGGTTGGATGAGGTTCAAGGAGTAATGGAATATAACCAACAGCAAGAGGATCTTTCTTATCAGGCTCATTTTCAACAACAATAGATGGAAGCAAAGGAAAGGGCTTATTAGGAAAGCCTGGCTTTGGAGATTGCAGCTAAAGAAGAGCAATTAAGGCAATTTCTTGCCCAAGTGGAGAGGTTGGAAGCCCAATCAGTCTCGTTCATCCCTAGTTTCAGGTAGCCCCTCCCTTCTACGCAGGTTCAACCTCTAAGACAACCTTCAAATTTTAAAATCTTAAGTTTCAGAGGCCCTCAACCTTCATGGGAGCCTATTTCTACATAAATCTAGCCTATTCCCCAAGAACAATCCTCTCAAGATACCCTTCCAATTGCTATTTCATGTTATTCCTCTTGCCCTGACACTATTTCACTTTTCAAAGGTGGACTTGTTGTTTATCGAGCTAATTGGAGAGATGAGCCAAGGGAGGTGCCTGTAACAAGGGAGGAGCCACATGTTGATAATGAACCCTCATATACTAGCTCACTCTTAAAAGACAAACAAGTCTTTTGGTGACATACTGGGTTCTATGAGCTAGAAAAGGAAGTGTTTGAGGTAGCCATGAAGCAGCCTACTAGTTGTGAACCCTCATGTGCTATTGAAACTAAAATTTTAGACCTACTGCAAGAAGAAGTTAAGCCAAATCTGATCAAGTAATAGTGCACTGAGCACAAGGATAGTGCTAATTCATGTGCAGGGTTGAGTCCCCTGGATTTTGGCTCATTTGAAGAGCTTTCCCATGCTTTGAACAAGAGGATGTTGCAAGTATATGCCTAATCGATGTTGTCATTGATGTCAACATATCTTTGTTTTCATTGGTGTCAACTATGTCCTATTCTATTACTTGTTTAGAAGATTTGTGTGTTGAGGATAAAAAATTGGCCTCTCCGAAAGAGACAAGTAAGTTACAGTGAACTTTAGTATAGATAGTGAGTTGTATGCTGAAGAACAGTCTGGTAGCTTACTCTGCATTTCTTTCTACTTAAAGATCTTGGTCTGCGGATTGGAAGTTATCTAAAGGGATGTTTGAAGTTTCTAAATCCTGAGTTTGAGCCTCCAATGTGAAGAATTAAGAGAGCTGCAATCACCAGAGTAAAACCTGCTTTCTCTAATTATTCTCTGGTGACAGGGAGAAAGTATTTTACTCCACATTCCTCCACATTAAAGTGTTTTTCTCTACAGTTCTAAAGGGAAGTCTAGGATGATGATAAGTGGCTACAATTGCAATGGTTCATGTTTTGGTGGTCTGCAAGCTATCTTTCTTGTATGATAGTTGAAGATAGTGAAGTTCATGGGCTCCGATGTGAAGAATCTCATCAATAAAGTGGTTTATGTTTGTGTGGTTGCTCCTGATGATTTCAACATTCTTGTGGATTTCTCCTGATCATGTTCCTACCTTTACATTGGTCCACATTAAGGAAATGAGACCGTGTTTGAAGATTATTCCCAAATAACATAGCATTTAACCAGTCTTAGCCAATTTGGTTAATCCTAATAATTTCAGAGATCCCTTGAAGATTATGGAAGCATGTTGTGGCATGGAAGATTGTGTTTGAGTCCCAGCTAAGGCATGGCATGATCCGCATACATCTATACTACAATTCCTTAGCGTATTTTTGTATTATGTCAAGACCTATTTTGTAAATTGTAATGCCAGCCTTGGAGATTGTTCCAATGGTTGATGATTGTAATGCCAACCTTGATGATCATTCCAAGATTGATGAAGTGTATAAATACTTGTAATTGAGTTGTGGAAAAGGTGTCCTCGTACAAAAATGGGAAGATAAGGAAAAGGGTGAGGAGATAAGGCAGAGCAGAGCAGAGGAACTATTGTACTTCAATGTATTAATCTCAGACATGAAGAAGATGGTGATTTTGGCAGTGAGCCACCAATAGGGTTTAACAAACCTCAAGGTTTAACAACCCTTATTGTAATCTATCTAGGTCTAGGGTTGAGGTAGTGAGCCTACTAGACCTAGCTCTGTACTTCATGGCAATGAGCCAGTATGTTCTGGGCCCATGGAGTGACCAAGCCTGAACATCATTTTTCAAAGATTGTAATATATTTTGAGAGCTAATCCTCTCCATGGTTTTTCCCCACCTTGGGGTTTTCCATGTAAAAATCTAGTGTCTCTTGTGTATAATGTTGCATCTATGTTTAAGTTTTTGATTTCATGCATTCATTGATAAATCATAATAATTGTGGATAAGTGATCAATGTTTAAAAGAAGAAGTGTTTAAGTTTTTGGGAGAACTGATTCACCCCTCCTCTTAGTTGTCTAGTGCATTTCAATAATTGGTATCAGAGCCAAGTCCCTTCAAAAAGAGTCTAACAACTCAAGGGATATCCTAAATGGAGTCAGAAGGAAAACAACTACACACTGATGAACCCAAATGCTCATCAAGAGATAACAAAGGAGAATTGTCCAAGGAAGCGTGTCATGAAGAAAAAAGTGTTAACCATCAAAGAAGTTCTAATCCAAAAGTATGCACCAGTAATAAAGCCATGTTTCAAGATGAGAATTGTTGGGTTATTGATAGTAGCTATTCAAACCACATGACTGGTGATAAAAGTAAATTCACAAATCTGGAAGGATGTGATGGAGGGCTAGTTACGTTTGGAGATGACTGCTCTGCTAAAATATGCAGAATAGGATCAATCAATTTTGGCAACAAACAATTTCCTAAAGATGTTATTTATGTTAAAAATCTAAAGCAAAATCTCTTAAGCGTTGGACAGTTATGCAGAAAGGGTTTTAGTTTTGTGTTTGAAAATGATACCCTTGCAATCAAAGAAAAATCTAGAGCTGCAATAGCAAAGAAGAGAATCTCTATCATCTCAGAAAAAGTGACTTTCTTGGATTCACATCTCAAACCAATGAAAGATGGGTCTGGCATCGAAGACAGTGTCATGCAAATCTTGATGTTTTAATAGAAACAAGCCCAATAAAGGATCTACCAAAAATTGATTACGTGAACAACATCATTTACAGGAAATGTCAAGATAAAAGACTGTCAAGAAAAATATTGTAGGATAAAAAAGGATTCTCCACTAAATGATTGGAATTGATCCATACAAGCCTTTGTGGCCCTACAAGAATACCAAGCCTCCATGATGATAGGTACTTCATGTTTTTTTTATAATTTTTCTAGAATGACTTGGGTTAGCTTTTTCAAGGATAATTTAGAGACTCTAGATGCACTCAAAGATTTTAAAGAAATGGTTGAAAATGAGCTAAGCATGAAAATCAAGAGTTTAAGAATTGGCAAAGAAGAACTCACCTCCAACAATTTCAATATATTCTGTGAGACCTATGGGATAGAAAAATAGCTCTCTGTAAAAAATAAGGTAATGGAAGAAGCAAGTAGGACTATTCAGGAAACTACAAAATTAATGTTGGAAGAAGTAAAACTGTGAGATACATTTTGGAAGGAGGCAATTCAAACCACTATCTATACATCAAACAGAGTTCACGTAAAAACCAAAGATGAAAAGACTCCCTTTGAACTATGGTATGGAACGACACACATTGTGAAATACTTCAAAAATTTTGGAAGCAAATGCCTTATAAAAATGGAAAAGGACAATGCTAAGTATGAGGAGGGCATTTTTCTAGGATATTCATCTTGGACCAAAGCCTACCACTGCTACATCAATAGATTGGGAAGGATTGTTGAAAGTACGAATGTTAAATTTTATGAGAACATTCAAGACTACTCAGACCCAAAAAATGAGGATATGCAAATTGAAGCACAAGAAGCTTCCTAGACTATCAGTGACAAAACAAAATGTGATGTGGAAGATCACAGAGCTGTTGTGAATCAAATGAATCTATGCTTGATTGCTAATATTGACAACAACAATTCCAAAACTGTAGAAGAAAACATGGAAAGTATAATAGAGGTAATTGACTACATCAAAGAGTCAAGAAAGAAAATTAGGTAACTTCAACAAAGACTAAAGGAGGACAATGATGAAAAGACAAAAATTGAGGAATGTTTGAAAAACAAGACTAAAGACTGCATGAAACTTGAAGTAGAAGTTGTAGATCTAAAAGCTGATCTAAAACATGTACGGGCTCAACGAGATCAATTCAGCATGAGTGCTACCAGATATGATAAACTAATGACAAGCCAAACAAATGATGATGACAAGGAAAAAATTAGACTTAAAAGAGGTAAAGATTTCAGAGAAAGTCAAGAAGATGACAAAAGCAGTCAGAATCAAAGAAATGGACCTAGAAGACCATCATTCAGGTAGCCAAATGCTCAAAGGTACCCATCCTTCAATGGTTATTGTAATTCATGTAACAAGTTTGGTCACAAGGCTACTTGGTGTAGAAACAAGATGAATCAAAATGTTTCACCATTCTCTAGTCAGTGCTTCACAAGTAATAAAATTGGTCATAAAGCTATCGAATGTAGAAATAAAGTAAGCCAGAACTCTATTAGATGTTATGCGTGCAACAAATTGGGACATAGGGAAAATAAGTGTAGGAGCCAAGGGAGAAAATGCTATGGCACAAATAGGATAATGGAATCCTTCAGTGGCCATTGTTATACTTGCAATGAATTTGGGCACAAGGCCAACCTATGTAGGTCAAGGATAAATGGAAGGAACAATGATTAGAAAAGTATTGTTTACCTCAACAAGCTTGGACATACTACAAAATACTACAGAACTAAGAACATGAAGAAGGAGGATCAATTAGAGTTGAGGATATCAGTTGAAAAAGTTGATCCAACAGTAGTCAAGAAAGAAATGAACACGGTTTGGGTCAGGAAGGGATTAAATGAAGCAAGAGATGAGTCTGCTCCAGACTCTGAAGTAGCTACTTCCTCCGAGAAGTAGATTGTGGTCTATGGCTCAGGGGGAGCCATATTGAAAATTCTAAATCCCCCAGCCAGATAGTTTGCACGAAGATTTGGCACAAAAATATGTTATATTCCTTGAAAGGATTCTAGTCTGAAAGCCTAAAATGACTAAGTATGAGAAGTGTGTAGAAACATAACTTTGTGAGTTGTCCAGACCCAGATGGATTGAGTTAAGCCCAGAATAGTGTACAACACCAGAATAAAAGGGTCCGCATTTCTTCACTGCTGCATATTTTGTTCTATGGTTTTGAAAACATATTAATAGGTCAATGATGAATGTTGGATATAAATTCAAGAGTCTCACTAGGAGATATGATGTGACAGGTAAATTGGTAATTCATGCACTAAAGGGACAGGCTGATAGGTCAAGGTGAAAAGATACTACCTTAGCTACCAATAAGGAATTGACAGGTACAAATGATATTAAGACAAGGATGCAGAAGAAAAGCTACAGACAAAACAAGGATGATCCATGGAAATTATTGGCTACATGTGGTGTTGTTGATTGATAAGCATTGTTTTCATAAGGTGTCATGATGATTACTAATGAACTATTAAGTTCCCTAGGAAGAAGGAAAATTCTTGCGCACCCTGATGTGCACTTCTAAAAGGAAATATTCAAAACAACAAAAAGAAAGGGGTGCATCAGTGCAAGTATAAATCAAGTTGGCTACTAAGGACAAGAGGATCATAAGATATGAATATCTGACAAAGGGCAGTAAAGTGTTGTGGTGTTGCTGACAAAGCAAATAGTGAAATTGTAGCAAGATTCAAAGTTGAGGCTTGTCAAACCAAGAAGAAGAGAAGTTCATCAAGTAAGGGGGAGTAGTCAGCAGAGATCTTGGTTTAGAGCAGAAGAGTGCAAGTATGTGCTCTTTGCCATTGATGTCAAAGGGGGAGAGAAGTCATGTGAAAAACTCAGAAAGAAAGAGTGTAGATGTGTAAAGAGATAGGGGGAGAATCTTGGTAAAAAAAAAAGAGTACAGATATGTAAAGAGATAAGGAGAGAATCCTATCTTGATGGTTGTTGCAATTTTTCACATCATATGTTGCCATCAATGACAAAGGGGAAGATTGTTGCAAGTATGTGCCTAATCGATGTTGTCATTGATGTCAACATATCTTTGTTGTCATTGGTGTCAACTATGTCCTATTCTATTACTTGTTTAGAAGCTTTGTGTGTTGAGGATATTGAAAAAATTGGCCTCTCCAGAAGAGACAAGTAAGTTACAGTGAAGTGCAGTATAGACAGTGAGTTGTATGTTGAATAATAATCTGGTAGATTACTCCACATTTCTTGCTTCTTGAAGATCTTGGTCTATGGATTGGAAGTTATTTAAAGGGATGTATGAAGTTGCTAAATCCTAAGTTTGAACCTCTGGTGTGAAGAATTAAGAGAATTGCATTCACCAGAGTAAAACCTACTTTCTCTGATTATTCTTTGGTGACAGGGAGAAAGTATTTTGCTCTGCATTCCTCTGCATTAAAGTGTTTTTCTCTACGGTTCTAAAGGGAATTCTGGGATGATGATAAGTGGCTATAATTGCAATGGTTCATGTTTTGGTGGTCCACAAGCTATCTTTCTTGTATGATAGTTGAAGATAGTGAAGTTCATGTGCTCCGGTGTGAAGAATATCATGAATAAAGTGGTTTGTGTTTGTGCGGTTGCTCCTGATGATTTCAATGTGCTTGTGGATTCCTCCTGATCATGTTCCTACCTTTGCATTGGTCCATGTTAAAGAAATGAGATTGTGCTTGAAAATTATTCCCAGATAACGTAGCGTGCAACCAGTCTTAATCGACTTGGTTAATCCCAATAATTGCAGAGATCCATTGAAGCATGTTGTGGCATGGAAGATCATGTTTGAGTCCCAGCTAAGGTGTGGCATGATTTGCATACATCTATACTACAATTCCTTAGCATATTTTTGTATTCGGTCAAGACTTATTTTGTAAATGTTTGTAATGCCAACCTTGGAGATTGTTCCAATGGTTGATGATTGTAATGCCAACCTTGATGATCATTCCAAGGTTGATGAAGTGTATAAATACTTGTAATTGAGTTATGGAAAAGGTCTCCTTGTGCAAAAATGGGAATATAAGGAAAAGGGTGAGGAGATAAGGCAGAACAAAGTAGAACAGAGCAGAGGAACTATTGTAATTCAATGTATTAATCTCATACATGAAGAAGATGGTGATTTTGGCAGTGAGCCACCAATAGGGTTTAACAACCCTTATTGTAATCTATCTAGGTCTAGGGTTGAGGCAGTGAGCCTGCTAGACCTAGCTGTACTTCATGGCAGTGAGCCAATATGTTCTAGGCCTGTGGAGTGACCAAGCCTGAACATCATTTTTTAAATATTGCAATATATTTTGAGAGCTAATCCTCTCCCTAGTTTTTCCCCACCTTGGGGTTTTCCATGTAAAAATCTGGTGTCTCTTGTGTATAATATTGCATGTGTGTTTAAGTTTCTGATTTCATGCATTTATTATTAAATCATAATAATTGTGGATAAGTGATCAATGTTTAAATGAAGAAGTGTTTAAGTTTTTGGGAGAACTAATTCACCCCCCCTCTCAGTTGTCTGATACATTTCAACAGAGGAATGAAAGAAAAATGCAAAGAGGGCATGGTGAAGAGGTCTAGTTGCAAAGGTAGTTCAAGCAAAATCCAGTGGGGTTGCAGTCAAATAATGAAAACATGGTGGAGGAGAATGCTCCAATTTCTCCAAAAGTGGATGATGTCGCTCTATTTCATGAACTTCCTGACCTTACATTGAAAACGAAGAAGGCATGCAAATGCCAACATTAGCTAGCCGCAGTTTTGGAGCAGCATAGGGACAATGGAAATGATGGCAAGTTGTTAGAATGTGAGGCCAATTGTGGTAGTGAGGTTCCAACTCATGAAGGAAAGAATGCAGGCATCCCTATTCTAAAAAATGCAAAGGTTGATGACACAGGCTTATTTGAGGAGCTCCTATTCCTTATAGAAGATATGGAGATTGAGCATGGGAAAGAATAAATTAAAGATTTTTTCTTGATTATCCAATAGGGATATTAGCTTCTTGGTGGAGAAGATTTCTCCATTGAGCATGTGGAGGGCTCATTTACTGAGCCTAATTTAGAAAACCATGAAGCCAGGGTGGATCTTTGCATTCCTATGTGCTTTGAGGAGCTAGAAGACCTCTTTAGGGATGAAATAGATCTTTTTTACTTAAAATATAGTATCAAACTGGCATTCCCTAAGGATGATTTCTTCTTTGAGAAGATTCCAGGCTCATTTTCTAAGCCTATTTCTGATGGCCTCCCTGAACAACATGGTCACAAGATGGAGGCAACCATATTTCTAGTCAAGCCATAGAAGCCAGAGCATTTAGACCAGTAGAATGATGAAGAATCAGAGCATAGGCATGCGATCAACTCTATCAAGATTTGCATGTCATTTCAGGGGATACCCTATTAGGCATTTAGCCTAGCTAGAGACAGACCATGAAGAGTCACCACTTGTCATGCTTATCCCTGAGCATGAAGTTGAGCATCAGAATGAGCAGGATGAACCCATTTATCCACCTCTTAGTAATTACATTTCCAATCAGTTTGGGTGGGTAAGTGAGTTTGTTCCTATTCTTGAGGAAGTGCTTCATTAATTTGTTATATGCCAACTCCTTCTCTATCTCATGTTAACTACCCATAAGCATATAAAGCACTGTAAATTGTTGAGAAGGGGCAATTACTTTCAAGAATCAGTTAATGGCTTTGTTTGAATTCATTTCCTTGTTGTTAGTTTAGGTTTAGGTTAGGTTTGTTTTGTATAAGGTTCCTTTCAATAAGTGCCCTTGCACAGGTAGCACCCTCATTAGGAGGATGTTTTCCTTGTTGTTTTGCTTTGTCTTGTTTTCTGGAGGTAGTGTTCAGTTTTGTGTTGGTCTGGCCAACCCCTGTTCTTGTTGATGTACCCTTTGACTCTATGTCCAATGGATTGATAAGGCCTCTAGGTCCCAATGTTTAGCAGGAAAACACCCCTACATAGTCACCAAAATGTTATCCTATTTTGCCTTCCACCCAAATAGACTAAGGATCCATGAATTCCTAGTGTTTTGACATTTTGGAATGCAAGATAAAACCACCCAATTTGTGATCAAGGAAAGTGCATCGCATGAAGGTAGTTAAAGAAAAAGAGAAAATAATTGGGTTGGTGTGTGTTGTTGATGTTAGGGTTAGCCAGTAGAAGATATCAATTAAATGCAAATAAAGATTAAACTGAGGATTGAAAAATGCACAGAAATAATAACAGTGAGAGATAATTTTAATGTGGTTCACCCAAACTTAAGCTACATCTACCAATAGAGAGTCCAATATTATTATCTAGTAAATCAAACCAATTACAATCAGTAATCCCTACAACTCAATACTGCTACAAATGCTACAATACAATATCAACAGAAACCCTAACCCTTAGCCATTTTTATCAAGACTTATGTCAGTTACAAAATAG
Organism: Cunninghamia lanceolata; assembly: GCA_027924645.1. Taxonomy (NCBI): domain Eukaryota; kingdom Viridiplantae; phylum Streptophyta; class Pinopsida; order Cupressales; family Cupressaceae; genus Cunninghamia; species Cunninghamia lanceolata. The sequence continues at coordinate 637,437 of BSBN01001957.1, forward strand.
GGTTTTTTTATGTTGGCCAATAGAAAAATAATACCCCTTGACCCTATCTTGGGGATGTTATCCCCAGACCCCCGTAAGGGGTGCTACCCCTTGACCCCGTTAAATAATTTAGGGGGAAACCCCACTGATAAAAGTGGGGTAAATTTAACCTCCGAGTCTGATTAGGCTCAGTTTAACAACAATCTACCACTTGGAGACTGATCAGTCTCCACACCATATCATCTCCCACTTGGAGACTGATCAGATTCCACACCATATCATCTCCCACTTGGAGACTGATCATAACACCACTGACCTTGTAGCTCCCACTGGAAATAAGCACCCTAGACTCTGTTGTTCTGATTTTATTATTTTTCAGTCTTGAAGACCAACTAAAGCTGAAGAGGAGCTCAGCTTCTCCCTTGTTACTACCTTTGTAAACATATTCGCTAGATTTCCATCTATATGTATCTTTTCCAACCTTAACTGTCCATCATCCAACACTGATCGAATGAAGTGATACCTCAACTATATGTGTTTGGTCTTTGAATGTAAGGCATAATTCTTTGCAAGATTTATGGCACTCTAGCTATCTGTAAATAAATAACTGTTAGTCTATTATATGCCCAATTCTTTCATGAAATATTGCAGCCATATCATCTCCTTGCTTGCCTCTGTTGCAGCTACATACTCTACCTCCGTGGTGGATAAAGCAACCACCTTTTGCAACCATGAGATCCAACTCACTATTGTCCTACCTACAATAAAGACATAACCTGTAGTACTCCACCTAGTATCAATATCCCATGTCAAATCTAAGTCTACATAACCTGCTAAATCAGTATTAGAGCCCCCAAAACATAAGTGTTTATTGGATGTACCTCTCAAATATCTGAGAATCCATTTTACCTCATTCCAATGCTCCAATCTGGGATGACTCATATACCTACTTACGACTCCTACAACATGTGCAATATCTGGTCTTGTGCATACCATTGCATACATTAAACTTCTTACAGTTGAAGCATATGGTACCTTGGACATTTTTTCTTCCTCCTCTTGTGTCTTTGGACACATCTCCTTAGTCAATTTCAGATGACTAGGCAAAGGTGTGTTGACAACTTTTGCATTCTCCATATGGAATCTCTGCAACACCTTTTCAATATAATCATCCTGAGATAGAGTCAATTTTTTGTTCTACCTATCTCTGCAATTTTTCATACCAAGGATTTGTTTTGCTTCCCCCAAATCCTTCATAGAAATGATTATGCTAACTATTGTTTTAACTCTCTTATGTGATCCATGTTAAACCTTGCTACAAGCATGTCATCAACATATAAACATAAAATAATGTAGATGTTATTATCCAATCTCTTAAAATAAACACAATGCTCAGAATTACATTGGTTGTATCCTTGCTCAGCCATAAAACTACAAAATTTCAAATACCATTGTTGAGGTGCTTGTTTCAAGCCATATAAACTCTTCTTCAATCTACACATGAGTTTTTCCTTACCTTTGACCTCAAATCCATGTGGTTGTTCCATATAGATCTCCTCCTCCAAATCACCAAGGAGAAAGGTAGTTTTCACATCTAACTATTCCAAATGCAAATCTTCAGCAGCCATAATACTTAAAACAGTACGAATAGAAGTCATCTTGACAACCGGAGAAAAAATCTCATCAAAATCAATGCCCTTTTTCTGTACAAATCCTTTTACAACTAGCCTAGCTTTAAATCTTTTCTTACCTCCATCTTCCTCTTTCAACCTATAAACCCATTTGTTTGGTAAAGCCTTTTTCCCTACAGGCAACTTACATAATTCTAAAGTCTAATTTTTCAGCAAGAAGTCCATTTCTTCTTTCATTGCAAGCTCCCACTAAACCTTTGTATTCACCTACATAGCTTCATCATACCCTTTCAGTTCACTAGTATCTGTTAACAAAATAGAATAAAAAGAGGGAGAAAACCTTTCAGGAGGTTTACTTAGCCTTGTTGACTGTCTAACATTCACTGGAGTTTGTGGTATTTCTTGTTGTTTTTGTGGAGCATGAGGAACCACTGGAACATCACTATCTGGAGTATCATCCAGCACTACATAATCCTTTTCTTTCTTCTCATGCTGCTACAACCGATCTTTGTACAACACCTTCTCATTGAATACAATATCCCTACTTCTGACAATTTTTAGATTTTTAACATCCCAAAGCCTATAATGAAATTCATCAATGCCATATCCAACGAAGATACACCTTTTTGATTTTGCATCCATCTTGGTTCTATTTTCAAAATATACATGTGCAAATGCTTCACATCCAAAGGTTTTTAGAAAAGAATAACTCACCTTCTTACCTATCCATGCTTCATCTGGAATACCACAACCCAAAGGAACTGAAGGGCCTCTATTAATTAAATATACAACAGTATTGACAGCCTCTGCCCACATGTTTAAAGGCAGCCCAACATGCAATCTCATGCTCTTTGCATGCTCCATTATTGTCCTATTCATGCGCACAGCCACTCCATTTTCTTGTGGAGTCCCTAGAACCATTTTGTGCCTACAAATTCCATTAAATGAACAATAATCCTCAAATTCTTTGTTGCAATACTCACCACCATTATCAAATCTGAGACATTTTAATCTTTTACCTATCTCATTCTCAACCAAGCTTCTCCATTTCTTAAATGTTTCAAATACATCAGATTTCTGCCTAAGGAAATAAATCCAAACCTTCCTAGTTGCATCATCTATGAATGTAACATAATACCGAGAGACACCAGGAGAAGATACCTGATCTGGTCCCCATACATCTGCATGCACAAGATCCAACTTTTCATCTTTCTTTTGCTTCCCATCCTTGAGAAAACTGACTCTCTTTTGTTTACCATACACACAACTTTCACAGAAATCCATATTAATACATTTCAGACTTGGTAGAACTTTCTTAGAATGAAGTACCTTCATAGCTTTTTCACTCATATGCCCAAGTCTGTTATGCCACAGTGTTGTCTCAGAACCTACAACAACTGTTTCAGTCTCTTCCTGTGAACCTGTAGCAATTGTTCCTGAACCTATTTAGTTTTTCTCTGCAACAACCAAAGTAGAAGGAATAGTATGACCTATACAAAGATATAAGGTGTCTACTTTCACACCTTTTGGTACTATTAAGGCACCTATTGTAACCTTCCAATTTTTATTAGTAAATGTAACAATCCAACCTTCATCAGCTAGCTGCCCTGTTGAAATTAAATTCCCACTTAGCCTTGGAATGTGTCTTACCTCTTGTAGTAGCCAATGATTCCCATTTTACAACGTAATCTTGATTCTTCCCTTTCCAACAATCTGACAGGGTTCGTTATCTCCCAAATAAACCAACCCAAAATCCCCTTGGACATAATCAAGAAAATAACTTCTATGGGGCGTAGCATGAAATGAGGCCCCTGAATCTAAAACCCATGAATCATCAGCATTATCTAGGGAAAGAATCAAAGCATTGTCTTCAGATTTATTACTTACCACATTTGCCTCCTTATTGTCTTCTTGTTTGTCTCCTTTATTCTCTGAGACTAGCAATCCTTCTATCCTCTAGATTGGGACCTCTTGTCCTTTGATTTTCCTCATAACTTTCCATGACCTCCAGAACCTTTCCCTCTCTCCTTTGATCTACCCCTACTTTCTGCATTCAAAACACTACTTGATGTGGACCCTCCTGAGCTGTTCCATTGCATTTCCTCAATAAATATAACACCAACAATATCATCAAATTTCAAAGTATTTGAACCAGAGACAGAGTTACTTACAGCCATTACCAAGCTATTCCAACTTTCTGGCAAAGAATACAATATCAAGAGAGCCCTCACCTCTTCATCAAATTTCACTTTTATAGAAGTTAACTGACTAGTAATCATATTAAACTCATTTAAATGATCTGTCATAGATCCACCTTCAATCATTTTTAGATTAAGCAAATGCTTCATGAGAAATACCTTATTTGAGGCTAAGGGTTTTTCATACAATTTAGCCAAAGCTTTCATCAATTCACTTGTTGTCGTTGCTTCTATTATATTGAATGCCACAGATGGTGCTAGGCACAACCTAATGGTTCCCAGTGCCTTTCTGTCCAAAAGATTCCAATCCTCATCAGTCATTGATGCCAGTTTCTCGACTATTCCTTCCAACGGCCTTCATAAATCCTTCTGATAGAGATAATCCTCCATCTACATCTTCCATATCTGATAGTTCTACCTATTGAATTTATCTACCTTCAATTTACCCTCGTCCGTGATTGCTCCCACTTAACCATGAGACTCCCACTCAACTGTGAGACCTTCTTGCAGATGATAATTGAACATAATCCACTTTGATACCAATTGTTAGGGTTAGTCGGCATAAGATATCAATTAAATGCAAATAAAGATTACACAGAGGAATGAAAAATACACAGAAATAATAACAGCGAGAGACAATTTTAACATGGTTCACCCTAACTTGGGCTACATCCACCATTAGAGAGTCCAATAATATTATCCAGTAAATCAAACTAATTACAACCAGCAATCCCTGCAACTCAATACTGCTACAAATGCTACAATACAATATCAATGAAAACCCTAACCCTTAGCCGTTTTTATCAAGACTTATGTTGGTTACAAAATAGGGTTTTTTATGTTGGCCAATAGAAAAATAACTCCCGACGCCTTAATAAAATAATAAAAAATCATTAGAGGTTTCGGGGGTGCTGCCCCTTGATCCCACCCTATATTGTGACAGGGAGCGCGCTAGGGGCGCTGCACCTAGACCCCGCAAGGGGCGCTGCCCCTTGACCCCATTAAATAATTTGAGGGGAAAGTACACTGATAAAAGTGGGGTAAATTTAACATCCAAATCTGATTAGGCTCCATATAACAATAGTTGACATGTGTCCAAGTCTGCAAATTCAAGGAATTGGCTAAGTGTTTTTGGCATAGGACTTCAGGGGTTTCATCTTTTCTCTTCCTTTCCTTTTGGAAGTTGGAAAGCGGAAGGTCCAAAGCCTGACTTTTGTCGACTTATTTTTCAAATAGCTAAGTATTTAGGAAAGTCAGGATTGGGAGTTCTTTCCTAAAAGCAACAAGTGAAAGGCCTGAGTCCTGATCTCCGCCGATTTCTCAAATCGACTAAGTGTTGCAGAGGCGGAGGTCGAGTTCTTCTTCTTTCCAAAGAATGACATAACGGTGAAGGCCTGGCCCCTGAAGCCTGACAATTTCTCTTCTCTTAGACTTTGGAGGTTGGGGTTTCCTCCTTCACCTTTCCAAGACCTGATCAATGGAAGACTGATCAGAGGAAGTTTGATCTGTCAGGGCCTAACCCTTTTGCCTTCCAAGTGCATTTTCTACTATTCTAGACACGAAAGGACTGCTCAGTGACTTTCCTAGATGCCATTAATGCTTCTTCAAAGCCCAATTACTTATAGAAGATAGATTTCTCGCCTCCCCATGCCACCATAGCATGTCTTGCATTTAACCTTTGTACCCAAGGCATGGGCGGACCCTCCTCTTTTAGCAGATTTCATGGGCACAACCATGTAGGCACACTCCAAGGATACATAAATGCGTTATTGTAGTATGGGTGATGATTTTCCTTGTTGACTTCTCTTTCCATGTCCATGATTGCTACATTGTGATCTGAAAAGCTATATATGTGCATGTAAAATAGATATTTTGTTATTGTTGGTTAGTTGTTCTTCTAGGCTTTTATACTAGTTAGATATTCTGTTATCACAGACCTGGTAACACATCTACAAGAACCAATCAGTTCTGATGCATTGTGCCCAAAGCTGAGCCTTTGATGTCTCTGATAGTGATTCACCAATGAATGTGGATGGTTATTTTGTGTCTACTTCTCTGTAACAAGTATCTTTCTTTTGTAATGGGTATTTAGCCTCTATGATCAATAAAAATAGAATTCTGCCTCTCATTGTTCTTACATTATGTTTATTTGATAGATGTAAGTTGTGTATTGTGAATAAAATGGTCCCTTTCATACTTTCATCTCTATGGGCCTTAACCTCTGTTTGAACCTGCATGAGTCTGTGTGATTCCCCTTTAGCATTTGAGATCACTACTGTGTTATGTCAATCCTAGCTAACATTCTTAAATCTTGGTGTATCACCTCCCTTTTAATTTTAGTCTCCTCTCCTTTTTCCTTGGTAATCATTAGTATAGGTTTAGTCAATTCTCTGATCCTTAAACTCAAAAAAAGGAACTAGTCTTCTCTAGAGGTTTGGTCTCAACTGCAAGGTCCCACACCCCGAAACCAATCTCATGCTACTCTGAAATTGTTGGAACTATCAAAGCTTCAATAAAAGGGTACAATTTCAAGTGATAATAGTATCATTACATAACTTTATAAAGTTATTTTAAACTTTAAATGAGATATGTAACTTAATAGAATCTATGTTTACATATAGCATGTGCAAGTTGAAATACACATCGTGTATTTCAACCTACAATTTTCTTCATATCAAGAATCATTTATATAAAAAAATTATATCTTTGGTATATAATATGAAATCAATTATCTTTCTATTCAAGTTATCGTGCATCTTTTCACAGTTGATTGATTTATATCACAATATCATATACGGGTAAGTGCAAGAAGATGGGGGGCCAAAAAGGGGTCTTAAGTGGCCACTTTTTTTCTGAAATCAGGAAATACTGGCCTTGGATGAGAAATTGAGCATAGTTACACTCAAAATTTAGAGATGCAACCAAAACAATGTTCGTAGTGCTCCAAGTCTACTTTCTAAACTACTATTTTGTTTTGAAAATAGCATAGATTAAGGGGTTCAAAAGAGGGAGCCACAGAAATTGGTGTTGTTTCTGTCAAAAAAACATAACATAGCATGTTTTGTGGCTCCCTCAAAAGGTCAACTTTTTTTTGGTATTTTTAAAATCGCTTTGGTGAGAAATTAGCTAATAGCATGTAGTTTATGCCCGATTTTTCTGATAATTTTTTGATGAATATTTGATTTTTTACTAATTTTTAAAGTGGACACATCCTAAAAAACAGAATTTTGGCCGTGCTACCCCTATAAATTTTGAAAACTAATTGAAAATCATTTTTTTATTTTTTTAATATTTGTAGAATGGAGTCTAGTTTCTAAATATGTAATTTTTTTGAAATTTGAATGAATAGTTATTTTACAATGAAAAAAAGACCAAACAGTGGTTTTTGCATAAAAACGGACACACAAACAAAAGAAATTAAAGATGAAAGGCTTAACATTGTTAAAATGTGAAAAAAATCACATCGTCAAATAGCTAAGAGAAAGCCTAACATTACCCATGTGTTCGATTTGTTCAACCTTGAAACACGTGCAAATCTGAGGGTTAGCACGAACGAAATTATGTGAAATTTTGAAGAATACAGAAAAACACGTCTGTGACTGTTCATAAGGCACTCCAAGCCTTTGGGTTGGAAATCCAAAGCAAATCCCAAGCCCAAGGCTTGGGATTCCCAAAGCAAGAAATAACGTGAGCGCGTTATAACGCGCTCGCATTATTTCTTGCCTTACATTTTTTCCCGCAAGTCTGTATTTTCCCATGTTTGACATAACGCGAGCGCGTTATAACGCGCTCGCGTTATGTCCCACTCAAATTTTTTTACATTCAAGGCTATTTATCATGAGGGTTAAGGCATAAAGGATAGAGTTGAAAGGTTTACGGATAAGGGATTAGCGTTTAAGGTATAGTATCGAGCCCGTTGAGGGTCTAGGAATAGGGATAGCATTTAAGGTTTAGGGATGAGGGATGACAGATTACGGTTGAGGGTCGAGGGATCAAAGTTAAGGGTTGAGGGATTAGGGTTTGACATTAAGGGTTGAGGGTTGAGGTTCAAGGGTCAAGGGTTTAGGGATAGGGTTTAGGGTCGAGGGATTAGGGTTAAAGTAGAGTGTGGAGGGTGTAAGGATTAGGGATAGGGTTGGAGGGTTTAGGGATAAGGGATTAGGGTTTAAGGTATAGTATCAAGTCTGTTGAGAGTTTAGGAATAGGGATAGCATTTAGGGATTAGGGATGAGGGATTATAGTTGAGGGATGATGGATTAGGGTTGAGGGTTGAGGGATTAGGGTTTAGGGATAAGGTTTAGGGTTGAGGGTTTAGGATTAGGGTTTAGGGTTGACGGATTAGCATTTAATGTCGAGGTTAGGGCTAGAGTGTTGAGGGTAGAGGGATTAGGGATAGGGTTTAGGGTTTAAGGTTTAAGGATTGAGGGTTGAGGCTTTAGGGATGAGGGTTTAAGGCTTAAGATATAGTGTCAAGTGTTGAGGGTGTAGGGATAGGGTTTAAGTTTTAAGGGTTAAGGGTTGAGGGATATGGATTAGGGTTTAAGGAATAGTGTTGAGGGTCGAGGGATCAGAGTTAAGGGTTGAGGGATTAGGGTTTGATGTTGAGGGTTGAGGGTTGAGGTTCGAGGGTCAAGGGTTTAGGGATAGGGTTGAGGGTCGAGGAATTAGGGTTAAAGTAGAGTGTGGAGGGTATAAGGATTAGGGATAGGGTTGGAGGGTTTAAGGATAAGGGATTAGGGTTTAAGGTATAGTATCGATTCTGTTGAGGGTGTAGGAATAGGGATAGCATTTAGGGTTTAGGGATGAAGGATTAGAGTTGGGGGATGACAGATTAGGGTTGAGGGTTGAGGGATTAGGGTTTAGGGATAAGGTTTAGGGTTGAGGGATGAGGGATTAGGGTTTAAGGTATAGTGTTGAGGGTTTAGGGATAGGGTTTAGGGTTGAGGGATTAGGATTTGACATTGAGGGTTGAGGGTTGAGGTTCGAGGGTCAAGGGTTTAGGGATAGGGTTGAGGGTCGAGGAATTAGGGTTAAAGTAGAGTGTGGAGGGATGACGGATGATAGATTAGGGTTGAGGGTTGAGGGATTAGGGTTTGATGTTGAGGGTTGAGGGTTTAGGGTTAGGGTTGAGAGATGAGGGATCAGAGTTAAGGGTTGAGGGATTAGGGTTTGACGTCGAGGGCTGAGGTTCGAGGGTCAAGGGTTTAGGGATAGGGTTGAGGTTGAAGGGATTAGGGTTTAGGGACAAGGTTTAGGGTTAGGGTTGAGGGATTAGGGTTTAAGGTATAGTGTTGAGGGTTTAGGGATAGGGTTTAGGGTTGAGGGATTAGAGTGAAGGGTTGAGGGATTAGAATTTGGCGTTGAGGGTTTAGGGTTTAGGATCAGGGTTGAAGGTCGAGGGATTAGAGTTAAGGGTTGAGGGATTAGGGTTTGATGTTGAGGGTTGAGGGTTGAGGTTCGAGGGTCAAGGGTCAAGGAATTAGGGTTAAAGTAGAGTGTGGAGGGATGACAGATGACAGATTAGGGTTGAGGGTTGAGGGATTAGGGTTTGATGTTGAGGGTTGAGGGTTTAGGGTTAGGGTTGAGAGATGAGGGATCAGAGTTAAGGGTTGAGGGATTAGGGTTTGACGTCGAGGGCTGAGGTTCGAGGGTCAAGGGTTTAGGGATAGGGTTGAGGTTGAAGGGATTAGGGTTTAGGGACAAGGTTTAGGGTTAGGGTTGAGGGATTAGGGTTTAAGGTATAGTGTTGAGGGTTTAGGGATAGGGTTTAGGGTTGAGGGATTAGAGTGAAGGGTTGAGGGATTAGAATTTGGCGTTGAGGGTTTAGGGTTTAGGATCAGGGTTGAAGGTCGAGGGATTAGAGTTAAGGGTTGAGGGATTAGGGTTTGATGTTGAGGGTTGAGGGTTGAGGTTCGAGGGTCAAGGGTTTAGGGATAGGGTTGAGGGTCGAGGAATTAGGGTTAAAGTAGAGTGTGGAGGGATGACGGATGATAGATTAGGGTTGAGGGTTGAGGGATTAGGGTTTGATGTTGAGGGTTGAGGGTTTAGGGTTAGGGTTAAGAGATGAGGGATCAGAGTTAAGGGTTGAGGGATTAGGGTTTGACGTCGAGGGCTGAGGTTCGAGGGTCAAGGGTTTAGGGATAGGGTTGAGGTTGAAGGGATTAGGGTTTAGGGACAAGGTTTAGGGTTAGGGTTGAGGGATTAGGGTTTAAGGTATAGTGTTGAGGGTTTAGGGATAGGGTTTAGGGTTGAGGGATTAGAGTGAAGGGTTGAGGGATTAGAATTTGGCGTTGAGGGTTTAGGGTTTAGGATCAGGGTTGAAGGTCGAGGGATTAGAGTTAAGGGTTGAGGGATTAGGGTTTGATGTTGAGGGTTGAGGGTTGAGGTTTGAGGGTCGAGGGTTGAGGAATTAGGGTTAAAGTAGAGTGTGGAGGGATGACAGATGATAGATTAGGGTTGAGGGTTGAGGGATTAGGGTTTGATGTTGAGGGTTGACGGTTTAGGGTTAGGGTTGAGAGATGAGGGATCAGAGTTAAGGGTTGAGGGATTAGGGTTTGATGTTGAGGGTTGAGGGTTGAGGTTCGAGGGTCGAGGGTCGAGGAATTAGGGTTAAAGTAGAGTGTGGAGGGATGACAGATGACAGATTAGGGTTGAGGGTTGAGGGATTAGGGTTTGATGTTGAGGGTTGAGGGTTTAGGGTTAGGGTTGAGAGATGAGGGATCAGAGTTAAAGGTTGAGGGATTAGGGTTTGACGTCGAGGGCTGAGGTTCGAGGGTCAAGGGTTTAGGGATAGGGTTGAGGTTGAAGGGATTAGGGTTTAGGGACAAGGTTTAGGGTTAGGGTTGAGGGATTAGGGTTTAAGGTATAGTGTTGAGGGTTTAGGGATAGGGTTTAGGGTTGAGGGATTAGAGTGAAGGGTTGAGGGATTAGAATTTGGTGTTGAGGGTTTAGGGTTTAGGATCAGGGTTGAAGGTCGAGGGATTAGAGTTAAGGGTTGAGGGATTAGGGTTTGATGTTGAGGGTTGAGGGTTGAGGTTCGAGGGTCAAGGGTTTAGGGATAGGGTTGAGGGTCGAGGAATTAGGGTTAAAGTAGAGTGTGGAGGGATGACGGATGATAGATTAGGGTTGAGGGTTAAGGGATTAGGGGTTGATGTTGAGGGTTGAGGGTTTAGGGTTAGGGTTGAGAGATGAGGGATCAGAGTTAAGGGTTGAGGGATTAGGGTTTGACGTCGAGGGCTAAGGTTCGAGGGTCAAGGGTTTAGGGATAGGGTTGAGGTTGAAGGGATTAGGGTTTAGGGACAAGGTTTAGGGTTAGGGTTGAGGGATTAGGGTTTAAGTTATAGTGTTGAGGGTTTAGGGATAGGGTTTAGGGTTGAGGGATTGGAGTGAAGGGTTGAGGGATTAGAATTTGGCATTGAGGGTTTAGGGTTTAGGATCAGGGTTGAACGTCGAGGGATTAGAGTTAAGGGTTGAGGGATTAGGGTTTGATGTTGAGGGTTGAGGGTTGAGGTTCGAGGGTCAAGGGTTTAGGGATAGGGTTGAGGGTCGAGGAATTAGGGTTAAAGTAGAGTGTGGAGGGATGACGGATGATAGATTAGGGTTGAGGGTTGAGGGATTAGGGGTTGATGTTGAGGGTTGAGGGTTTAGGGTTAGGGTTGAGAGATGAGGGATCAGAGTTAAGGGTTGAGGGATTAGGGTTTGACGTCGAGGGCTGAGGTTCGAGGGTCAAGGGTTTAGGGATAGGGTTGAGGTTGAAGGGATTAGGGTTTAGAGACAAGGTTTAGGGTTAGGGTTGAGGGATTAGGGTTTAAGGTATAGTGTTGAGGGTTTAGGGATAGGGTTTAGGGTTGAGGGATTATAGTGAAGGGTTGAGGGATTAGAATTTGGCGTTGAGGGTTTAGGGTTTAGGATCAGGGTTGAAGGTTGAGGGATTAGAGTTAAGGGTTGAGGGATTAGGGTTTGATGTTGAGGGTTAAGGGTTGAGGTTCGAGGGTCGAGGGTCGAGGAATTAGGGTTAAAGTAGAGTGTGGAGGGATGACAGATGACAGATTAGGGTTGAGGGTTGAGGGATTAGGGTTTGATGTTGAGGGTTGAGGGTTTAGGGTTAGGGTTGAGAGATGAGGGATCAGAGTTAAGGGTTGAGGGATTAAGGTTTGACGTCGAGGGCTGAGGTTTGAGGGTCAAGGGTTTAGGGATAGGGTTGAGGTTGAAGGGATTAGGGTTTAGGGACAAGGTTTAGGGTTAGGGTTGAGGGATTAGGGTTTAAGGTATAGTGTTGAGGGTTTAGGGATAGGGTTTAGGGTTGAGGGATTAGAGTGAAGGGTTGAGGGATTAGAATTTGGCGTTGAGGGTTTAAGGTTTAGGATCAGGGTTGAAGGTCGAGGGATTAGAGTTAAGGGTTGAGGGATTAGGGTTTGATGTTGAGGGTTGAGGGTAGAGGTTCGAGGGTCAAGGGTTTAGGGATAGGGTTGAGGGTCGAGGAATTAGGGTTAAAGTAGAGTGTGGAGGGATGACGGATGATAGATTAGGGTTGAGGGTTGAGGGATTAGGGTTTGATGTTGAGGGTTGAGGGTTTAGGGTTAGGGTTAAGAGATGAGGGATCAGAGTTAAGGGTTGAGGGATTAGGGTTTGACGTCGAGGGCTGAGGTTCGAGGGTCAAGGGTTTAGGGATAGGGTTGAGGTTGAAGGGATTAGGGTTTAGGGACAAGGTTTAGGGTTAGGGTTGAGGGATTAGGGTTTAAGGTATAGTGTTGAGGGTTTAGGGATAGGGTTTAGGGTTGAGGGATTAGAGTGAAGGGTTGAGGGATTAGAATTTGGCGTTGAGGGTTTAGGGTTTAGGATCAGGGTTGAAGGTCGAGGGATTAGAGTTAAGGGTTGAGGGATTAGGGTTTGATGTTGAGGGTTGAGGGTTGAGGTTCAAGGTTCGAGGGTCGAGGGTCGAGGAATTAGGGTTAAAGTAAAGTGTGGAGGGATGACAGATGACAGATTAGGGTTGAGGGTTGAGGGATTAGGGTTTGATGTTGAGGGTTGAGGGTTTAGGGTTAGGGTTGAGAGATGAGGGATCAGAGTTAATGGTTGAGGGATTAGGGTTTGATGTTAAGGGTTGAGGGTTGAGGTTCGAGAGTCGAGGGTCGAGGAATTAGGGTTAAAGTAGAGTGTGGAGGGATGACAGATGACAGATTAGGGTTGAGGGTTGAGGGATTAGGGTTTGATGTTGAGGGTTGAGGGTTTAGGGTTAGGGTTGAGAGATGAGGGATCAGAGTTAAGGGTTGAGGGATTAGGGTTTGACGTCGAGGGCTGAGGTTTGAGGGTCAAGGGTTTAGGGATAGGGTTGAGGTTGAAGGGATTAGGGTTTAGGGACAAGGTTTAGGGTTAGGGTTGAGGGATTAGGGTTTAAGGTATAGTGTTGAGGGTTTAGGGATAGGGTTTAGGGTTGAGGGATTAGAGTGAAGGGTTGAGGGATTAGAATTTGGCGTTGAGGGTTTAGGGTTTAGGATCAGGGTTGAAGGTCGAGGGATTAGAGTTAAGGGTTGAGGGATTAGGGTTTGATGTTGAGGGTTGAGGGTTGAGGTTCGAGGGTCAAGGGTTTAGGGATAGGGTTGAGGGTCGAGGAATTAGGGTTAAAGTAGAGTGTGGAGGGATGACAGATGATAGATTAGGGTTGAGGGTTGAGGGATTAGGAGTTGATGTTGAGGGTTGAGGGTTTAGGGTTAGGGTTGAGAGATGAGGGATCAGAGTTAAGGGTTGAGGGATTAGGGTTTGACGTCGAGGGCTGAGGTTCAAGGGTCAAGGGTTTAGGGATAGGGTTGAGGTTGAAGGGATTAGGGTTTAGGGACAAGGTTTAGGGTTAGGGTTGAGGGATTAGGGTTTAAGGTATAGTGTTGAGGGTTTAGGGATAGGGTTTAGGGTTGAGGGATTAGAGTGAAGGGTTGAGGGATTAGAATTTGGCGTTGAGGGTTTAGGGTTTAGGATCAGGGTTGAAGGTCGAGGGATTAGAGTTAAGGGTTGAGGGATTAGGGTTTGATGTTGAGGGTTGAGGGTTGAGGTTCGAGGGTCAAGGGTTTAGGGATAGGGTTGAGGGTCGAGGAATTAGGGTTAAAGTAGAGTGTGGAGGGATGATGGATGATAGATTAGGGTTGAGGGTTGAGGGATTAGGGGTTGATGTTGAGGGTTGAGGGTTTAGGGTTAGGGTTGAGAGATGAGGGATCAGAGTTAAGGGTTGAGGGATTAGGGTTTGACGTTGAGGGCTGAGGTTCGAGGGTCAAGGGTTTAGGGATAGGGTTGAGGTTGAAGGGATTAGGGTTTAGGGACAAGGTTTAGGGTTAGGGTTGAGGGATTAGGGTTTAGGGACAAGGTTTAGGGTTAGGGTTGAGGGATTAGGGTTTAAGGTATAGTGTTGAGGGTTTAGGGATAGGGTTTAGGGTTGAGGGATTAGAGTGAAGGGTTGAGGGATTAGAATTTGGTGTTGAGGGTTTAGGGTTTAGGATCAGGGTTGAAGGTCGAGGGATTAGAGTTAAGGGTTGAGGGATTAGGGTTTGATGTTGAGGGTTGAGGGTTGAGGTTCGATGGTCGAGGGTTGAGGAATTAGGGTTAAAGTAGAGTGTGGAGGGATGACAGATGACAGATTAGGGTTGAGGGTTGAGGGATTAGGGTTTGATGTTGAGGGTTGAGGGTTTAGGGTTAGGGTTGAGAGATGAGGGATCAGAGTTAAGGGTTGAGGGATTAGGGTTTGACGTCGAGGGCTGAGGTTCGAGGGTCAAGGGTTTAGGGATAGGGTTGAGGTTGAAGGGATTAGGGTTTAGGGACAAGGTTTAGGGTTAGGGTTGAGGGATTAGGGTTTAAGGTATAGTGTTGAGGGTTTAGGGATAGGGTTTAGGGTTGAGGGATTAGAGTGAAGGGTTGAGGGATTAGAATTTGGCGTTGAGGGTTTAGGGTTTAGGATCAAGGTTGAAGGTCGAGGGATTAGAGTTAAGGGTTTAGAAATTAGGGTTTGATGTTGAGGGTTGAGGGTTGAGGTTCGAGGGTTTGATGTTGAGGGTTGAGGGTTGAGGTACATTTCAGTGTGACATTTAAATTGTCTTGCCGATATACACTGTAAAGATTATTTTGTGGACTTTCAAGGATTTTTTCACCTGTGTTAATGTTCAACTTGTTTCGCTCTGCATCAAGGGATTACGGTTTGACATTGAGGGCTGAGGTTCGAGGGTCAAGGGTTTAGGGATAGGGTTGAGGTTGAAGGGATTAGGGTTTAGGGACAAGGTTGAGGTTGAGGGATTAGGATTTGACATTGAGGGTTGAGGGTTTAGGGATAGGGTTGAGGGATTAGGATTTGACATTGAGGGTTGAGGGTCAAGGGATTAGAGTTGAGGGTTTAGGGTTTAGAGATCTATAGCAGGACAAAACGCGAGCACGTTATAACGCGCTCGCGTTATAACACGCACGCGTTTTGTAATTCTACTGAAACGGTAAAAAAGTGGTTACCCCCGTGATCCAGGCCCACATGCTCTGTTTTCTTACTGATTCTGCGCGTGCTCTGACAAAAAAGAAGTGCTTTCATGCTATTGGGAAGTTCACATGCACATTTGACACATTGTACCACCTTTGCATGATCTTTCCACCACCTTTCTACTTTGCCAACTTGAGAAGGAGGAAATAACATAGTTTTCAAACCAAATTTGATATATATCTATACAAGTTTCAATTTTTGTAGTATTGCAATGTTAATTTTGATTCAATTTTAAGAATTTAAAATTGAAAAGGAAGCAAGTGGTGAAAAACTCAAATTGTTGAGGAGTTTGATGCAAGAAGATAAAAACACTACATAATTGGGTACTCTCTCCATTCAAATCTTTGTTTTTTAGGTATGTCAAGTCTTTACATGCATGTTCTTTACATTTTCCTTATTTCGGATTGAATTACTTTATCATGCATTATCATACATGTTTAAAATAGACACATTTCCAATCAAGAAAGCAACCTACAATCTCACATGATGCCATGTATATTTTCTACACTTGGGCTCTTTAATAATTATGTGTAATAAACAAACCTTAGTTCATACCATGATGTCAAACTATACAAGAATAAATCCTTACAACATAAAAAAAATACAATCCCACTATTATCATGTATTCATTTCTTAGGAACTAATATTGGTCTCTTTATCATGCTACAGATAAATTCTCCGTCATGCCGAGGAAATGATCAAGAATTAAACCAACACAGGAAGAGATAGAAGCTAAGAATGCAAAGAAAGCAATGGCTATGAGGGATCTTCGTGAGAAGAGGAAATTGGACACGATAAATGAAGACATACCAATTGAAGAGGAACCACAACCATCACAAAGAGATATGGTATTGGCGGCACAAAGAGAATGAATGCAAAAACTTCGTGGTACGAGAGATTTAAATACCATAGTTGGAGACACATCCTTTATCGCAAGACAACATGTAGGGACACCATCTACCACATCTCAAGTTGAGAGTACATCATCACTCACATGTGATGAAGGAGGTACGCCATCATTCCCACCTCAACCTCAAGGTATGTCATCTATTCCATCTTCGATTGAAGGTATGCCATCTAACCCATCTCATTTAAATATTGATGAAATTCCTAATGTTGAGATGAATTTACCTAACTTGACACCACCTAGAATTTTGCATAGAAAGCCAAAGTATTTGATTGATATTGATGAGAATATTTTGCAGCCAATGGAAGGTAAGATTCCAAAACGCACTTGTAGAAGATATGCTAATAAGATTTGGAGATTGTTCTTTGAAAAGTTAAATGAGACTGCAAGATGTCAACTATTCGTTGAAATGATGCGAAGTATAAAGTATAGGTCTATCATGAAGATTCTTGGGTTGAGAACATCAGAGGCTTCAAGTGAAAAATCTATTGTCAAGAATCTAATGAGTGCGTATGAGAGTGTGGGTAACACCTCACGCATAAAAGATAGTAATGCAACACGGCGTGTGATTACATCGACTATAGTAAGTAGTCAAACGAGGAAAGCTCGTCTTATTAGAAAGACAAGTCAAAAATTGAGAATTAATAGGAAAACTTTATCAAGAGCCGTTGGAAGACGCCAAAGAATTGAGGACACTAATGCCAATGAATTATGGGCGTTCTCGGGGAGACTACCACGAAAAGATAAACCAATTGTTGAAGCATTGAGGTCACTAATTGAAGACTTTTGGAAGAATTACACAAGGGTATCTCCGAATCAAAGGGATGTGGTAAGAAGGAGAATTGGTAGTCAGAACCGCGAGCCACATCCAAAGCATTTTTTGGATGAGACTCAAACACAGTTTTATGGTAAATTTCTAGAGAAGTATCCTCAAATTAAAATTTGTCAAAGATATTTTGAAATGCTAAAACCTTTCTATGTTAAGATAAATCACACACGCACTACTTGTTGTTGTAGATTACATATTGAATTTTCTAACCATTTTGATGCTTATAGGTCTATATGTTTAGATATGCATACTAACAATGATTTGCAGGGTTGTGCCATATGTGCCCCACCAACATCTTCAAGAGATTTCATATCAAGAATTTTATGTGAAAGAGAGGAAGGTCAAATATTCTACAAGAAATTATGCTTGGATGGCACATGTCATCGTTGCGGTGGCTTGCAACATTTGCCAATATGTGAACATATGGAAATAACACATGCGGTTGGAAATGAACTAGTAGAATTTGGCAAGTATAAAACAGTGGCATACAATAAAAAAGATGGTAAAGAAGCAAAGAGGTGTGAATTAGTTATTGAAAAGATTCCAGTGTATCAGTTTATGCCTATATTTCGTGACAGCATAGTGTATGAGTATGCAAGACATGCCCATAGAGCTCGATGGTTGGACTTGCAATTCAAGTTATGCAAGGACACATTTCCAGTTGGTAGCATTGTTTCACTCGTCGACTTTGCAGAGAACTACAGTCTACAACCACAGCGTGAGGTGCAATCACAATATTACAACTCCACACAGGTTTCTATATTTGTGCACATCGCATTCATTCATGCGAATGATAGTACAGAGGATGACAGAAAGATCATAAGGGAGTATCATTTCTATATTAGTGATGATCACACGCATTCTACGGAGTTCGTGCAAGGTTGCTTTCAGGTGTTCTATAATGATTTGGCTAGAAGGGGCATATCGTTCAGTCAGCATATCATATGGTCGGATAATTGTGCATCACAATTCAAGAACTCGCAAAATTTCTATTGGCTGAGTAGGAGGCATAATTTTACAGGTATTCAACATATGTGGAACTTTTGTGAGGCCGGGCATGGAAAGGGGGAGCATGATGGTGCAGGAGCATGTATCAAAAGAGCCATAGCACGAGAAGAGTTAAAGTATAAAGACAATGCAAAGTTGACAGATGCAAAATCGATTGTCGAGTGGTGTAATGCTTCCATGGGTCCAGGTAATGAAGGTAAGTCTTTAGTTTGTAGATTTTTTTGGTTGATAGATGATACTAACATTGCACCATATGAGGATTGTTGTACACTGACAGGATCAAATGAGATGCACTCTTTCAGAAGTTCAATTGCAGGTTCATGGAGTATCCATACACGAAAGATGTCATGCTTTTGTTCTTCCTGTACAATTCAAGTCTGGGATGAGTGCGAGTCAAAGGAGTGGGTTGACGAATGGCAGTTAAGTTATCTTAGCCCACTTGACACGTATCGACCCCTGACGGCACTGGAACTAACACAGATGGAATCGTCAGTTGACTTTGACCACATATCAGATTTAGTTCAACCAGGTAATATAGGGCACATATATGCATCTAATTTCATCTAGTTCAACCAGGTAATGTCATCTTACTTTGTAGTGTTTTTGTAATGTTGACTAATTTCATCTAATTTGCTACACATATCAATGTAGGACACGTATATGCAGTTATTGCAGATGAAGATAATGAAGAGGGAACAGATTATTACTTATGCCATTGTGTTGAGGCCAAAAAGAAATTGGAGGCCCCTGTTACAAATGGAGAAAACATCGAATACCCTACAGGATCAGTGGTTATTACTGGAACATGGCTTAGAAGGTACCCACATAAGAGTGTTAATATTTGGCTATTTCAGGACTTTGACATGCATCGAAAGATTCTTCATTACTCGAACCTTGTCGTGGCATCCAATGTTCATTTGATAAAGTATCGGGGTAGACCTTTGAACAAAATATTGTGGAAGGTGCGTGAGTCTGACCATGAAGCAATACTTGACACAATAAAGAGTAGAGTAGATCCAGATGGTTCATTGGATTAATTTGTAAGTATTCACATTGATTTTGTAAAGTTATGTTACATTGAGTTGTAAGTATGCACATTAATTTGTAAGGTTTGTCTTTTTTTATTTCCTCCTGCATTTTTACACATATGTACACATTTTTACATCATCATGTTATGCATTTTTAGTGTCCTGCTCCTGATGCGACCAAACTCATAACTCACCCTACTAGACACCATTTGATGATCTCTCCAACACTCTGGATCCAGGGCGCCCAATCATGATGATGACCTATATACCATTCTCCCAAGGCGCTCATAATGAATGAATGATAAGGAGCGCCTTGACCTCTATAATCAAGGTGATTTCAAGTCACTTTGAGTCATTTGGGGTCAGTTTGGGTCTTTGAGTCATGTTGCAAAAAAGTGTCAATGTTGTCAAGTTGCACAAAGCAACCTTTGCATTTTTGGTGTCTTGCTCGTGATGTGACCAAACTGACTATTCCAACGCATTCAAATGGGTACATTTACGCTAGGCATGGTCCTATTTCTCACCCAAACATGTCGAAACAGTCGGAGCTACATTGTACCGACGATATCCCTGAAGAGTCCAAAGTGCAAAAAGGCAGCAATCTTTGACGAGATGTTACTTGAAAACCGTGTCACTTAGAAACATTCCGTCTGAGGCAATGGGATCATGTAGAGTGCCTCTACAATAACCTCTCTCAGTTTTTTATAGCTCTGAGGCATTTGCCCGTGGTGAAAGGTTTTCTGTTGCCCCAAAAATCGTCAGAAGGAGGCAGTGTAAAGTTGCAAAGGGGTGTAACTTTCGTCCTGCTCCTGATGCGACCAAACTGACTATTCCAACGCGTCCGAATGGGTACATTTATGCTAGGCATGGTCCTATTTCTCACCCAAATATGTCGAAACAGTCGGAGCTACATTGTACCGACGATATCCCTGAAGAGTCCAAAGTGCAAAAAGGCAGCAATCTTTGACGAGATGTTACTCGAAAACTGTGTCACTTAGAAACATTCTGTCTGAGGCAACAGGATCATGTAGAGTGCCTCTACAATAACCTCTCTCAGTTTTTTATAGCTCTGAGGCATTTGCCCGTGGTGAAAGGTTTTCTGCTGCCCCAAAAATTGTCAGAAGGAGGCAGTGTAAAGTTGCAAAGGGGTGTAACTTTCGTCCTGCTCCTGATGCGACCAAACTGACTGTTCCAACGCGTCCGAATGGGTACATTTATGCTAGGTATGGTCCTATTTCTCACCCAAACATGTCGAAACAGTCGGAGCTACATTGTACCGACGATATCCTTGAAGAGTCCAAAGTGCAAAAAGGCAGCAATCTTTGACGAGATGTTACTCGAAAACCATGTCACTTAGAAACATTCCGTCTGAGGCAACGGGATCACATAGAGTGCCTCTACAATAACCTCTCTCGGTTTTTTATAGCTCTGAGGCATTTGCCCGTGGTGAAAGGTTTTCTGCTGCCCCAAAAATCGTCAAAAGGAGGCAGTGTAAAGTTGCAAAGGGGTGTAACTTTCGTCCTGCTCCTGATGCGACCAAACTGACTGTTCCAACGCGTCCGAATGGGTACATTTATTCTAGGCATGGTCCTATTTCTCACCCAAACATGTCGAAACAGTCGGAGCTACATTGTACCGACGATATCCCTGAAGAGTCCAAAGTGCAAAAAGGCAGCAATCTTTGACGAGATGTTACTCGAAAACCGTGTCACTTAGAAACATTCCGTCTGAGGCAACGGGATCACGTAAAGTGCCTCTACAATAACCTCTCTCGGTTTTTTATAGCTCTGAGGCATTTGCCCGTGGTGAAAGGTTTTCTGCTGCCCCAAAAGTCGTCAGAAGGAGGCAGTGTAAAGTTGCAAAGGGGTGTAACTTTCGTCCTGCTCCTGATGCGACCAAACTGACTGTTCCAACGCGTCCGAATGGGTACATTTATGCTAGGCATGGTCCTATTTCTCACCCAAACATGTCAAAACAGTCGGAGCTACATTGTACCGACGATATCCCTGAAGAGTCCAAAGTGCAAAAAGGCAGCAATCTTTGACGAGATGTTACTCAAAAACCGTGTCACTTAGAAACATTCCGTCTGAGGCAACGGGATCACATAGAGTGCCTCTACAATAACCTCTCTCGGTTTTTTATAGCTCTGAGGCATTTGCCCGTGGTGAAAGGTTTTCTGCTGCCCCAAAAATTGTCAGAAGGAGGCAGTGTAAAGTTGCAAAGGGGTGTAACTTTCGTCCTACTCCTGATGCGACCAAACTGACTGTTCCAACGCATCCGAATGGGTACATTTATGCTAGGCATGGTCCTATTTCTCACCCAAACATGTCGAAACAGTCGGAGCTACATTGTACCGACGATATCCCTGAAGAGTCCAAAGTGCAAAAAGGCAGCAATCTTTGACAAGATGTTACTCGAAAACTGTGTCACTTAGAAACATTCCGTCTGAGGCAACGGGATCATGTAGAGTGCCTCTACAATAACCTCTCTCAGTTTTTTATAGCTCTGAGGCATTTGCCCGTGGTGAAAGGTTTTCTGCTGCCCCAAAAATCGTCAGAAGGAGGCAGTGTAAAGTTGCAAAGGGGTGTAACTTTCGTCCTGCTCCTGATGCGACCAAACTGACTGTTCCAACGCGTCCGAATGGGTACATTTATGCTAGGCATGGTCCTATTTCTCACCCAAACATGTCGAAACAGTCGGAGCTACATTGTACCGACGATATCCCTGAAGAGTCCAAAGTGCAAAAAGGCAGCAATCTTTGACGAGATGTTACTTGAAAACCGTGTCACTTAGAAACATTCCGTCTAAGGCAACGGGATCACGTAGAGTGCCTCTACAATAACCTCTCTCGGTTTTTTATAGCTCTGAGGCATTTGCCCGTGGTGAAAGGTTTTCTGCTGCCCCAAAAATCGTCAGAAGGAGGCAGTGTAAAGTTGCAAAGGGGTGTAACTTTCGTCCTGCTCCTGATGCGACCAAACTGACTATTCCAACGCGTCCGAATGGGTACATTTATGCTAGGCATGGTCCTATTTCTCACCCAAGCATGTCGAAACAGTCGGAGCTACATTGTACCGACGATATCCCTGAAGAGTCCAAAGTGCAAAAAGGCAGCAATCTTTGACGAGATGTTACTCAAAATCCGTGTCACTTAAAAACATTCCCTCTGAGGCAACGGGATCACGTAGAGTGCCTCTACAATAACCTCTCTCGGTTTTTTATAGCTCTGAGGCATTTGCCCGTGGTGAAAGGTTTTCTGCTGCCCCAAAAATTGTCAGAAGGAGGCAGTGTATTAAGTCAGGATGAAAGCCTATTCACTCTAGGCGCCTGTTTTTGACCAAATCACACATGCGCCTTGAACAACTCTGTCTTCAAGGCACTTTTCTCTAATCTCTGTAACTCTCCAAATCCACTAAGGCGCAAATTTTACCTCTTGGGCTCAAGATATAGGTTCTTCATCCAAGGCGCCAGAATGGTCCAAAGGCGCATTTCACCTCTAACCTCACCTCTGACCTTACTTGGAGGCGCTAAACCTCATCTCATTGCTCTCCTCCATTACAAGCGCTCACTTACCTCAATCTTGGGCGCATACCAACATCCCAACATCCAAATCACCTAGGCGCTCAAAACCTTCAAGACTTAAGGTGCATTTTATGATCAAACAAGGTATCTCCTGAACAAGGCGCTCATAGTCTCATCAGGGCATTAATCATCATCATGAGCACTCATATTGTTCTAGGCGCACAGTTATCTCTGGAATGCTCAAGGCGCACATACCCTTCTCTAGGCTAGTTTACACTTATTCAAGGCGCTCATTCCAAACTTACATGAACTCCTCATTACAAGACGCACAAACTAGATGATCCTAGGGCATAAGGGCGCTCATAGGAGTTGTTATGTGTCATTTTGGCCAAGGTTTCCTGGAGCAGTGAAGACATTAGGAAGGGGATGATCGTTTGGATAGTTTTGAATGCTTTATTTCTCCTTGTTTAAACTAGGTGCTCACTGAGGATTGGAGTAGCCTTTGCACCCTCACATCACGTTAATCGGCGTTTCAGAGGCAATCATAGTATAGGAAGATTTGCGCCTTGAAGAAGAGAGTTATCTGGTGAGTGCTTAGGAGTTCTGGCGCCTAGGGGAAAGGTCTAGGTAGAGCGCCTTCAGACTTTGACAGTGAAGTGCCTTAAGGAGTTGGATGATGTTTTTGCCTAGAGTGGAGATGATGTTTTTAGTGCCTTAAGGATGATGATGGAGCGCCTTGGAGTCAGGTTAGTCTGGAGAACCTTAAGAAGGTAAAGCACTTCAAATGTAAACACAAGTGTTTTGAGCGCCCTAATGAGAAGTTGTCTTGGCACCATAAGTTGTTCAAACGAAGATATGCGCCTTGGATAGTTGCAAAGACCTAATTTAGCGCCCAAGGTTGGAAGACTCTTTGTGAGCGCCCAGTGTTTGAAAGCTCTTTGTGTTTGGTGCATTAAAATGAATTTGGCACCTAAATAGTATTGAAACACTCAACTGAGTGCCTAAAGCCCATGAGAGAAGTGATATGCGCCTTGATAGGAATATCATGGAAGATGAGTTTACTGAATGGCACCTTGAATGACTTGGTTGATTAAGTGTTTTAGCGCCTAGATATGGGATGAATCATTGAGCACCTTTGGTTGAGATGATGTCAGCACCTTTGAGATTATAACACCTTGGAGTCAAGTTCGAAGGAGCACCTTGAGAAGGTAAAACACTTCAAATGTTTTCAAGGAATTGGAGAAGTCACTTAGTGCCTAGAAGGAATTCCAGAGCAAGAGGGTTGGAGCGCCTTGAGCTTCAAGTCAGATATGCGCCTAGACCTCTACCCTTTAGCAAGTTGAAGCCCTCTGAGCCTTGACAACGTGAGAATGCCTTATAGTGAATATGCGCCTTGGGCAAGGTTGAATACAAAGTTGAGGAGTATATCATAATGAGTAAGTGCACTGTAGGGTTAGATGATAAAGACTAGTGCCTTGAGTGTCTTGGTCAAAATTTTGACGTGAGAAGTCTTGCAAGATCAAACCCTGGAGTGCGCCTTAGAGAGAACCTATTGATCCTTTGCTTTGACAAGATTTGGGCGCCAGAATGATCCTTAATAAATGGAATGTATCTACACAGTTTTTGCGCCTTTAGGGAAGTGATGGTGGCCAGAATGATCCTTAATCTCATGTTTGTGCGCCTAGGTCTAAAAGCAAGATTTGAGCGCCTTAGGATAGGGTTTTTTGCACCTTGTCTTGGAGAGTGAATTTGCGCCTTGGATGATGTTGAAGCGCCTTGGGATGAAATGCGCCCAAACTTATAGAGGGCCTTCAGTGAGGGAGTTGAAGAGAGTGCTTAGAGGAAGGATAGCCTTAAGATCAAACTAAGTACTTAGAAACCTAAGATTAGCACCTTATTTGAAGTTATACACCTATTCTGGCGCCAGAGAGTGAGTTTGAGTGTGAAGAAGTGAATGTCTGCGCCTTGAAGGGGATACAAAGGGAAGATGATGCACCTTGATGGGTTGATGATGGAAATTTGCGTTTTGGAGCTAAATGTGCGCCTTGAATCTAAATGATATTTGAGTGCTTAGAGGTAAATAGGGGCGCCTTTGAGAATTCTTTGTGCTTTAAGGAATGGATTGTGGCGCTTTGGACTAAGGTAAGTCCTAAGCACTTCCAATGATTTTAAGGAGCGCCTTGAAGGAGATAGTGCATAGAGGTACAATGAATCTTCCAGAGAACATGGATAGACAACTAAGTCTCCAACTTGAGTCTTCTAAGTGAATTGGATAATGAAGAGAGTATAGTCATTTTGGGCGCTAGTATCAGGATGAATCATCCAAAATGGGTGCCTAGAACTAGAAGGCGCCAATGCATGAGTTCAAGGATCCTCCATTGGAGCGCCTAGCCCAGATGGCTATAGATTGAAAGTTTTAAAGCTAAGTGATGTCTCTTACGTGAATTCCTAGCCCAGGTGCATGTGTTGGGAAAAACTCTTTGGCTCTGGCGCCTAGAATTGGGAGCTTTGTAAGATGCACCAATTGATGAAACATTTCCATTTTGCGCCTAGAATAGAACTCTCTCACATAGTTGAAATTGACTTGATAGAAGGAGATAAGTCTTAAGGACTAGTTTGGTGCCTCACTTGCCTATCTCACCTTTGAAATGCGCTTTGGTTGATGATCATCATTGATGGAACCTAGTGAAATGTAAAGCTATTTGCATCTCCAGAGGATCAAAATTGGATTAGGAGATCATCCTTGCAGTTGAGATTGACAGAGAAGTGTTAAAGGAATCACTTCAAATGGGCGCCTAAGCTAGTTGAGGCGCATATCAATTCCACTGTAACTCCAGACTGACGCTTAGGATCCAGTCATCTCCTAAGGCGCAGTTCCATTCACCCATGACCTCGCTTGGCGTCTAAAACTTGGAAACTCCTTTGGAAAGCTCCTGTTGCGCCTAGAAGATGAGTTTGGGATATCAACTTGCAAAAGGCTTAGAAACTCTTCAAAGATGTTAGGCACAATCCCATGGCACTGGAGCTTAGTTTTGGCGCCTTCAAGGAATAGCACATGAAGGAACTTGGGAGGTCAGGTGCTTGTAAAAGGGAACACCTTGGAACATCTTCCAGGGGTTGAAGTAGTAAGAAAACATCAAGTGAGTCTAGGCGCACTCCCTTGTGTGAATAGTTTAGCTCTGGCGCCTAGCCACAGAGTGAGCCAGAAGAAGTAGTTTGGACATTAGAAGATAGGCGCTCATTCTACAATGAAGCATTCCACCTTCCTAATCAACAAAGACTTGCAAGAATTGACAAAGGAAGCTAAGGCGCACCTTCTACTTGTTTCCACCTCCAGAATGCGCCTAACCTTGAAAGGGGGTTCAAAGATGTTTGTTAGACCTTTTCACTCAAGGCACTCACCTTAGGCGCACTTTCTAAGTCCTTGTCACCTCAAGGAAACACCTAGTTTGGAAGGCGCTTGCCCTGTTCTCCACTCCTTTCAATTGGCGCCTAGAACACAGAATGCATGAAAGGAGCGCCTAGACTCCAGAGGGCTGATTTGGGCGCCTAGCATTTAAAACACTTTCATAATGATGATGTTTTGGCGCCTACTCTTGGAAACAATCCAGAGCATCCATAAACTCTAATTGGCACCTAATGTTGACAAGGCGCAACTTCAGGAGGAGGTCACCTCAACTTGGCGCCCAAGTCAGAAAAACCTGTAAATCCTTCAAATATGCGCCTACCTTGTGAGGTGATGAGTTGAACATTCCAAATCTTCAAATGATGCTCAAATAAGGAAGACATTGTAACATCAAGGCTTCAAGGCCTGTCCTTGTATTTCCATTGAATGAGTTGTACTTCATGCTATTGAAAGCATTTTCCATGTAATAAGACATTGCAAGTTGATTGAATCAAGTAACAAGACAAGTACCCAACTCTAATGTTGTTTCATTCAAATAGTTATCTTGATGTATATCTTTATGTTATTGAAGTAGTTGATGAATTGTTAGCAAGTAAAAGTGTTTAAGTAAGGAAAATTTTTCGTAGAACTAGTTGGGTATCTTACACTTACACCATGCCTATCCATCAAACATCACAATGCAATCAAAATCCTAACAACATGCCCATGATCCAAGATCAAGTGCAATCATGCAAAGATATTATCAATCACAAGCCTATTAAGAATGAACTAGAGTCTTCTAGTACCATACTTTTCCATCAAACACCATCATGTAATCCATGGCCTATCAAGCCTATCAAAGAAAATGCAAACATCCTATGTAATACAATCAGACTTTAAATATTTGAAGTAGCCATCTACAAATATCCATTCAAAAGTGGATTTATAATGCAAGTATGGACGCCATCAATAAAAAAGATTTGTATTAACCAAATATCCATATACGCATACATCAATATCTGTCGATATAAGTATAACATATATACAAAATAGCCATATAGGCTTACAAGAATGCCATATAGGCATACAATGTCAACTATGTACAATACAAAATATATGTCCACAAATGCCATATAGGCATACAACAGAGGAACACAATAAAAAGTCATTCCCCTCTAGCTGGTGAAGAGAATAAATCACGAGCAGCCTTTGATCTTCTAGGGGATGGAGACATGCATGTGGGTGGTCTACTACGAACCCGAGGGCTACTTCTCCTATTTAGTTCTTCCTGCACCTTTACCTGTTACAAAAAAAAGTATAGATATTAATATATAGAAATTACATGTTATAAAAAAATGAAACATTTAACAAAATAATCACTTACCGCTAACATATAATCTGTCTGCTCGCTTGCCTCAGTAGCAGGAAAAGGCCCTGGTGATGTCATGTCCTATAGAAACCATCCAGATAGAAATTAAACTTCAAATCAATAATCTTTTGATTTTTCAAAAATAGACAACTATAACAATGAATGTAAATTGAAATTTACTAATCTGCCTCATACCCCTGTCAATGCCATAGAGCTATGAATCGCAGAGGCCACACCCTGCTCCATTGCCCTATGAACATGGGGAGGTGTATCCGCAGCCTGCATCATCTGGAAATAAAACAACATTATTCAATTACGAAAACTATAATAGTGATGCAAATCATGGCTCCTAACATACACACACGCTCATCTAAACATGGAAGTACACACAATAAAACACACAAATCACATACAAAAATTTAGTAAGTACAATTCATTCATTAAACTATTTATTTTATTACCTCCGTAAAGCTTTGAAGTCCACCACCGCTGGCAAGTGTTGCCATGAAATCTACAGTGTTAACCTATTCAACATCCAAAATCAGAAATTAGAATACCATTCATATAACGATGCTATTCACATGTAATATTTATAATTGTTTACTAGTTACATATCTCGACAGTAGATGATCTAGTGAAAAATGTAGGTGGAGAACCACTGAAAACTGCATCGACGCTATGACCCTGAAATTTCATTAAAATCATCAATTTAAATTAGTTAATCTTGTATTTCAAAAATAAAATTTAATAAATTAAATTCAATAAACTTGCTAATATTTACCTGAGTATCAAGGCCGAAAGTCTCACTCAGGAGGGTATCTGTCATCACCATCTGCTCAGCTGCAGATGTAGCCTGTGCACCTGCGTCCTGACTGTCCATGGGGTCATAACCATAGGCTGACCCGCAAGCCTGGCAAGTATGCGGTGGGACCCTACTCCTCGCACTATCTCCCAACCCACTCTGTGTTGCAGGATCGGCATGCTCTATGATGCTCTGGGTCAAGGCACTAATCGACCTCAGTGTATCGACCTCAACACTCTCCTTCACAATGGAAGGAATAGAAACATGCTCGTGGGCTGGTCTGCTAATTACTCGTCTCACTACCCGCTGTGGGTCAAGATGTGCCCCTGGTCTATCCTGTGCTGAGCCCCCACCTCTACCCTGGAAGTCCCGCATATCAAAATAGTTTGGCACTTTATTGAGGACAAACTCGGAGTAGAGTTTCCTCAAAAAGTATTGCGGGACCTCATTGTTATTACATGGAGGATGGTCAAAAACCATCCACCACCTCTGCCCGAAATTGTCCCTTATCGCTTGGTTGTTGCACCAATGGATAGGGAACCTCTTGCATGTAATGGGTGGAGGTTGATTTGTTTGTGGGTTTGTGAAAATTGAACACAAGTCTACTTTTGTAATTTGTAATTTTTTGACATCTTGGTATGACAATTTATCTGCATAGTAATCTCTAAACTCTCTCTTTTTATCGGTCCAACTAGTTATTTGCTTGCTAATTAAATTTACATTTGATAACATAGACTCAAGAGATTCGGCAAGCGTGGACCTATGCAAGGTTGAAGTGGAAGGATCTTTCAACCTTGCAATTATATCTTCAATTTGTTTTTTGTTGTTTTCAATTTCCCCCATTATATTATCTTGTGTTCCAGGGGCATGTCGAGGAATGAATGGAGGAGGTTGTTGTTCTGCAGGTATTTCTTCCTCAAGATTTTGTGGATTTTGAGGAGGAGGAGGAGGTGCATTAACATTTCCTACAATTAATAAAATATACATCAAAAATCAACACAAAACCTACCTATTTAGGAAGAAATTCAAACAAAAAAACAAAGATAACTCACCCCTTTGGCGTGCTCGACGTCGCGGCGGCATTTCGGCGATGAATCGACAAATCTTTTGTGTTGAACGGTGTTTTGTAGAACACGAGCGCGTTTTTGAAGGGTTTTAAGCCGCAGGCGGAGGAAAAACTCACAATGAAATAAAATGAAATGAAATGACAGCGTTTTTTTTTAATATATAAAGGACTTTATAACGAGAGCGCGTTATAACGCGCTCGCATTATGGCTCGGCAATGACGAGCCTCAGGCTTGTCATTGCCAAGCCATAACGCGCTCGCGTTATGCCTAAAATTTTTTTGAAAATTTTTTGGCCACTTTTTGGCCCCCCATCTTTTTGCACTTACCCATACATCAACTTGAGTATAATATTGATAGTGAAATCAATAAGTAGATGACATGATAGAGATAAGTATAATATTTTTTAAGTTAATATTTTATTATTGAAACTTGTATTACATTTCTTAATACTCACATGTGTAAATATCAAATAAATCCATTGTAAATATCAAGAAGCATTTATATAAAAAGTTCATTAAATATCTTAAACATAAATTTGTCCATGTCAAATATAACATAAGCATGTCCATACATAGATGCATAAATGTACATACATAGATGCATAAATGTCCATACATGCCTAATATAAACATAAATACATCCATGGACATTTATGATGTCAATATAAACATAAACATAAATGTCCATATCTCAAACATAAACATAAACACAAATATCCATGTCCATATCTCAAACATAAACATAAAAACAAACATGTCCATGTTCATAGATCCCAAACATAAGCATAAATAGAAATGTCCATATCTCAAACATAAATGTCTATCTCTCAAACATTTAAACTAGTTGGTTTGATCATCAAGTCAACTCCTAGTCAAGTGACCCTCGCAATGAGAATCCTACTCTAATAAATGCAAAGAGCCTTGCAAAAGTGTAATTAAATTAGAATATATATATATATATATATATATATATATATATATATATATATATATATATATATATATATGTTTCCTACATACAAACATGAGATATTTATATATATGAATTTCAATTTGATAATTAACTCACCTATCCACTATGGTCAAGTGAATCATGCATGCGTACACACTATGCCCTCAAACTAAGATTACCACCTACTACCTCGAGCTACACATGCATGTAAAAAACAAAAAAATAATTTCAAATATAATTTATTTGTGTAGGACTACAAGCATATGTTTAAATTTTACGATATCAATTTAACTTAAACTAAAAATTATATACCCATGCCATACCAAGACCCTGAATATCACCATCCTCAGTTGCAATGATGGAATCCACTAACTCTTCTATGAAGGTGAGATGACATCGATCCTAAAGAAAGCATCTTGACAAAACCCATACCCCCTACAACCTTCTCAAGTGAATTAGTTCCCATAGGCTAAGCCTATGGAGTGGTAGAATGATCATTAGATGCCTATGCTGCTCTAGTATGTGACTCTTGCAGCCCACTAGAGGATCTAACTATAGGATATGCATCAAAATGTTGCAAGTCAGCTGCTGGAATCTCTGAATCTCTAATCTAATGCAACCCACATATGAACTAACACCTATCAAAGGGATCCCCAACTATGCTGATATCACCTGATATGCTCTCATCAAGTCCTGAAACAAACAACATGTCGCCCTATGCATCTAACCCTCAATTGTAATGCACTCTAGATCCTCTAGTGATGGAATGTTTGTAACATAATAGGGATCTAAATGAGTGTTAGGAATTTGTAGGTCAAATAAAACCAATTCCACATAACCCAATAGGAGAATAAGATGTAGAAATAACCATAATGCAAATATCAAATGAACAATCAACAAGATAAGACAAGATATACCCTGGGAAAACCCTTTTCAGGAAAAAACCCAGCCTCCAAAAGCATCCACGCTCAAATGTATTAGTCAACAATAAAACATTACAATACAATCAATGAACCTCCATGAATACCTCTAAATCCATCAAGCACCTCCAATGCATACTCCATTTTGTACAAGCATGAATCCACACATCACCTGCCATGCTTCACAATATGCACTCATAGGAGAGAGCTCAATACAATGACAGCCTCTCACAAAACCTCTGTTCACCTACAATGAATTATCTAGCCAACCTCAAATAATAACCTCGTGCTTGATTTTATAATTTAAGCTCACACATTACATTGAGAAAACCATGTGCACCAAAACCATAGGAAACACAAAACCATTAACCCCCATTTGACTATTGATACTAACTTTTCCTAATTAATCAAATAATACAAATAATATCCCAATGTTAAAATACAACATAAAGTGGTCCCCAAATAATTACCCAATGTGATTAACCACACCACCCTAAGTGCATCACAACTAAATAATTATTTAATTACAACATTATAATATATCAAATTATGCAATGGTGTACAACACCATATCCCAACATTCTCCCACTTGTTGTATACATTGCATAAGGGTCAATCAATGAAATACATCATCATAGGCAAACATGAAATCACATGAATCTCGAGCATGCTTTCGTGCTCCATCAAGATACCTGCAACAAAATCAAAGTGACCACCATCTCAAGCAAGAACTCCTCTCATCCTCCAACGTGCCACTTATGGAAGAAAAGAAATATGCCAAGGTGAAGATGCACCAATCCAAGAAACACAAGCATCAAATCCAAGTGATAACATAAGGCTCCAAGCTGTTGTCAAAGGTAAAAAAACCCACATGATTGGAAATAGCATCCACAACATATTCTAATACATCCAACCATCCATACCTTGTAGGTATCAATAACATCAATAAAATCATGCCAACAACATATCCAACCCATATACTGCAATCACAAGCTCCATGTATAAAACCTATCAATGAAGAACACATACATCCATGAACTCCCACTACATGGGTAATGCCAAATATAAAAATAGATCCAAGGCATATCAAGTCTATCAATCAACACTCAAAACTAAGGTCTGGCTAATCAACAAGCCAATGTAGTATCAAGCATAATCACAATGATCCACACATGCATGATAAATCGCTACATACGCTCTCACAACATGTCACCATAACTCTCCCAATTCCAACCATATCAACATGGTCCTCAAGGAAGTAGCCATAAGATAAAGAGAAAACCTGTAAATCATAATGTCCATCTGCAAACACCTCAAAGTGCTAAGATGTGTCAAGTATGATCTCCTCTACAACCCCAAATGAAAAGCCTCAACAACACCCAACCATTCAATCTCATAAGATCAAATGAACATATGTAACATGTAACCAACATGGATGTAAGCCTCTCTAATCAAGGTAGATCAAACTCATAACCACTCCATAACCAGGAACAAGCCCAATCAGATCTCCTAAACTCTTCATAATGAACATCATAAATCAAACCATATGAACAAAGAGATAACCATGCTAACATCCCTCAAATGAACCCTCCAGAATCAATAACTATAGCTCAAGATCCATATCTATGAGAAGATGAAACATAAAGTAAAATACATCTAAAAGGATGGGCAATGCCTCATAGATGAAAAACCGCCGAGTAGACCAAGAGTGGGGAATGAGAATGCTCCTCCAGGATACACCAAGCCAAAATGACTCTCTCCAAGAACAATCTCCTCTATGTCTATATCCAGGTGTAAGGCTCCTCGGTCTATCTGATGAAACCTCCAAAGAGTAACCGTCTACACAAGTGTCTCTAATCACAAGAGAACTCCAGTCTCACCTAAGTCTCGAAGTATCCATGAGCACCTGTAACTATTCAATACATGCCAAACTCCAAATGCAACATAGCACCATCATGAAGTAATCAAGCAAATGATCAAAGTACTCAATGCCAAGAGAACCAACAAGACCACTGTCAATGCTCCTACTGTACATTTGCATAATCAAGAAGCCCATCATGGCATCATGATCTAACCATCTCCTCTTAGGAGATCACATGCAACAGTGCATACATCCTGTCTAAAGAGAACTTGTATCATGCCAATACTCTAATCTAACATCAAGAGTAAACCATGACATAATATCAACATCTCTAAATCAAGGCTAAACATGTCAAACTGACAAATCATAAAACTAACACCTCAACAAAAGACTCAAATAAGTCCTTCATGGTAAATCAAGATGTCAACATCTCCAATCATATGAAGATAACCATCTACTGAGAATGGAAATCAGGATATCAAAGCACTCTCACTAAAACAAGAATCATAATCTAAGATCCTCTCCACGACACCCACAACCACTACAAAAGATCATCCATCACAACTGATGAATCCATATTGCTACCAAAGCTCCCACTGAACCATGATACTAAGCTATCCATGACAACAAAGAAACCATCTCATAAATGAAGATTATCCATGGCCCCAAACCAATCAAGGAATCCCATTGTAACATCAACAACTCCCAAAAGGTCGAGTAAACCAAAATCTCCAACCAAGAACATAAAACCATCACTGTCAAAAGGTCACATAAAACCATGTATCCAAGCTAGCCATGACATCATGATAAACATGCTACAAGTCCCAACAACTAACTATCTAGGCACTCTAATCATCCATCCTCTCATCCCAATGCAACATGCCAATGTACAAATGACCACAGACAAGGCCAACTAACAAAGTCTGCATAAACACTGAATCAATCTAGTGGATAAAGACAGTCCACATCTGAGTCATCTCACTGTAGCCAAGGGGTAGCTAATCCAAAAAACTACATAACTCAAAGATCCAAAACAAATGTAACATGCAAACTCATCATCACACTAGTAATATGCAAACTGAGATATCAAAGAAGATAACCTGTAGACTCCAAGACTTAAACACCAAATCAACACTAGATTCAGTTTTCCAAACAAGTCCACAACAAGTAACCATAGTCAAGGAACTAATCAAGCATCTAGGAGATAAGAACAATCCCTTAAAACAACACCACAACACCACTTGTAATCATGAATCAAACATCATAGCCCATACCTGTCAATCATATACATGATTATGTCATGCCAATGCAAAAGTGTACCTGCATATCCATGACACCATAATCATCATCATCATTGTACCTGTACTCAACTCCCATTGAAACAAGACTCCAAGTCTCACACACATATCAACCATGTCCTCAAACCAGAAGACAACCTATCTACATGTCTCCATTAAAGTCCAAACTCTAAAAAAACCTATAACCCTATATCAAGAAGCACCAAATCTGAAAACCTGCTATACCATGCTAATGGTCTCATAACAACATGTACTGCCACAAGTTTGTACCCAAAAATCCATCTGAATGCACTCATAAACGCACTCTGAATCTTAGGCTCCTACAAGTGATCAAACAAGTACTAATCTCTCTTTGCACACCAAACTAAAAATCTACATGATCCAAACTATAGTGCATTGCAATAGCTCTCCAATGCTTGTCTGAAATCAAAAATCTGATTCCGTATGCAAAAGTTATGAGCATAAAACTGTCCCAGAGCAATACCTGGCTTCAGACACCAAATTTTGACACAAATAGCAAAATCTAGTCATGAAATCTATACCACTATGTAGTGCTCGAAGAGACCTTTTCGGCACCTATAAGAAGTTGAAAAATTGATATCGTATGTGAAAGTTATGCCCCCCAGAAGAAAAAGCACTCCTAGGGCTAAAAGTGGCCCCCTGGCAGGACCTGTGCCCTACTGACATGGCGGTGACTATGTGCTGACTGGGTGAGGTGGGACCCATTGTGTGGATGTGGCATCTAACTAGCGTCACATAGTGAGGTGGCGGATTTGAAAAAGTTTTCCAATTTGTCTTAAAAACTCCATTGGACCCAAAAGCATATTTAAAGGAGGTTTGAAATTTCTAAGTCCGAAAATAATATTTATTTTATGCATTGTCATCAAATATTTCCACCACCTTCTGAAGTTTTTAACAAATAAAATTTGTCTTAAAATGCCCACACGAGGGGCTCCCATGGTCACCGACGGTTGGGTTGTCGGCCCAGCCAGCTGAGCGCCAGTGGCTATGCGAGGGCCGGTGGGGCAGATGGGCTCTAAGCCAGTAGTACCCGCTAATACCCCCTCTGCACATTCTACTGCACAAGGGTATGAGGCAATACCCCCCCTCTGAATATATTTATTTTTGTTTTAAAAAAACATATCTTGATTTCATTTTTTTTCTCCTCTATAGTTTTTTTAATTGAAAATTTTCAACTATAGAAATCTTTTTCAATTGTGCAGGAAATGTTTTAATTTAGCTAGGCATACCTACGACTGCGAAGGCCATACAGCTGTACCATCGAACCAGGGGGCCTAAAATATTTTTCCTTTTGCTCCTGTTGCTGAATATAGGCATGTTATATGTTTTTCTTCGCCTCTCAGGCCTCCTAGACTCAATGGAGAGATCTGTTTTGTCCCAAGAGGTCATCTGTAGAAATTCCTCCTCAAAACCCTCATCAGCCAAACCAAGAAAACCCTCTTCAACCATGATTTTTCAATCACCCGATCTGCAACATGCACAACAAATCTCCAATACCCAGAACCCCCAATCTACAATACAACCTGCACAAAACCTTGTAATGCCTTCAATCCTTCCATGCATTGCCATGGCTTCTATTTTGCACCTGATCTACACACACAAGGGTTATACACATTTAGGGAGTTCACACCTCCCTCAACATAAACATGGCTTTGATACCACATGTTATAAATTTGCAGGTCAAATAAAACCAATTCCACATAACCCAATAGGAGAATAAGATGTAGAAATAACCATAATGCAAAGATCAAATGAACAATCAACAAGATAAGACAAGATATACCTTGGGAAAACCCTTTTCAGGGAAAACCCCAGCCTCCAAAAACATCCACGCTCAAATGTATTATTCAACCATAAAACATTACAATACAATCCATGAGCCTCCATGAATACCTCTGAATCCATCAAGCACCTCCAATGCATCCTCCATTGTGTACAAGCATGAATCCACACATCACCTGCCATGCTTCACAATATGCACTCATAGGAGAGAGCTCAATACACAATGACAGCCTCTCACAAAACCTTCATTCACCTACAATGAATTATCCAGCCAACCTCAAATAATAACCTTGTGTTTGCTTTTATAATTTAAGCTCACACATTACATTGAGAAAACCATGTGGCCCAAAACCATGGGAAACACAAAACCATTAACCCCCATTTGACTATTGGTACTAGCTTTTCCCAATTAATCAAATAATATAAATAATATCCCAATGTTATAATACAACATAAAGTGGTCCCCAAATAATTACCTGTCGTGATTAACCACACCACCTAGGTGCATCACAACTAAATAATTATTTAATTACAACATTATAATATATCAAATTATGCAATGGCATGTACAACACCATATCCCAACAATGAGTAGGTGACCTGTGTGGACAGCTTATCAAATACTATCCCGTGTGACCTATAGATATCATCTGAGTCTGCACAACAATCTCAGCAATACTCTCAATTACTTCCCATTGGGAATCAATGACCACATGATCACTAATACCACTAAGGGATGGAGAGGTCGTACTCATCCTCTCACCAATCAAGTTCTTATAAGTAGGAGGCTCTCGATCTAGATGACAATATGCATCCATGTCGCATACCCTACCACACCCCTGCCTCAAATGTGGAGGTAAATCTAAATAGTTGATATTGAGGCCTAAATGAGCCTCAACATGCAACTGCTATGCAAAATATAGTGGAATTTGGTCATTATTTGGATAACAACCATGGGCAACAAAAAATCTAGGATAAATCAATGGTGCCATCTAAGGGCATACACACCAGGTCACCTAATATGCCCTAACACTAGTTTTGGGCACATATTGAGGAAAACATTGTGACTTAAGAGTTTCTTTTGGTACTCTTAGTTGGACTTCACTCAATGGAACATCACTAGAAACATGTGCCTGCATTTGGGCAAGAATAGTTAATTTAACGTCTCACTGATATATGCACTAACACCCCCTAATGAACATCTAATACGAACTAAACTATCCAAAATCTTCTCACAATTAGATCTATAAACCTCACGGTTTGAGGGTCCTCTAAAATTAACCTCAATCTACCAATCTCTCTATCTGTATGGCCGAAAAGTGAACCCATATCTCCCTATCACATTTATGTATGTAAGTATACTTGAGAGAAGGAACATAACATGATATGGTTTGTATGTGTGTTAATTTTCTCTTTTAAAATTAAAGACATAAATCTAGGAAAATAATAGATAGATAGCTACTTCACTATACATCCTAGATTATCATATTTTTAACTTATATAAATAAAATACTCAAGAGACATAAATAGGTTAAATGATTACTACACAAGCATTTCAACTCACAAGTTCTAAAGTACAAGGCAATAACATTTAATGAAAAATGAAGTCTACTTCATTATTAGATACTTGTAACTTACAAATTGCATTTCATTTAATAAAAAATGAAGTCTATTTCATTTAATGAAAAATGAAGTCCAAAGTTTTTAGTGCTTTCTCTTCTTGTTTCCTTAGGTTGAACCATTTTATTGGCCTTTTATGTACTAATGGATATTTAAATCTCTTATTCATAGGTTAACAAGGATGTGATGAAGAATCATTTTACTAGATAATGATATCAGATAGTGACTACACATAATTTGAGAACTTACAAATTATGAGTGTGATCAACTAGAATAAATTTAATCTTTTTAAACATATTGAAAACATAATTAGCTTTAAAATTTGCAAACTTCTATTGAATGTTTTCACCGGCAATGCTACACACTTTTCCACAAAATAGATATCTAATTTATGAAAATTCAAGGAATATATAAAGCACTTTCAATTGAGTGTACACATGAACTATATTATTCCTACTCTTTCTATTCCTATAAAAGAGCATGTTATTTAAGGGTCCATATTAATTAACATTTGGTCATGTATGTATGTGTGGATGTAAAATGTATCATGAATAGTAATATCATACATGTTATCTATAATGCTTATTAACAAAACATGATAATGCAATGGAGCTCTAACAAGGTGAATCAATCAATAGTCTAAAAGGGGTTTCACAATCAAGATCATGTAACAAATAAATGAACACAAAGCCTCATTAGGATATATAGTAGGTGCCATGTGGGGTTATTTTCCTTTTTGTTTTCATTTTCATGATCCATCATGTAATCTTGAATCAAGTTGATAACCTATATAGCCTATTTTTTATTAGGGGTCAAACAGGTTTTGAAGGGACCCAAAACCTTTTACAACCAACCGTCAAGTAAACAACAGCAAAAAGAATGCCATCACCGAAACCTCAACACCACCAAACATTAGCATCCTAGATGCTGACCCGAAAAGAAGTAGCAACAAAGTTGCAACCAGACGCTACAAAAATCCCTCAACAAACCCACAGAACAAGTTTAGAAAGGACCCAACAAACTACTAAACAACAGCTACCTAAAGATGATCCACTCAAAAATAGAAGTATCTATGCTTCCAAGAGCCAAGTTAAAGAGAGGACTCCCTAAGACCATCCACAACCCAGGTTTTGAAGGGACCCAAAACCCTATACAAATGCTTTCTAACAAAATAAACACAGCCAAACCATAGCATAAAGAACGTGGACAATGATCTCGTAACAACAAGTTTTGAGAGGATCCTGTAACCTTAAGCAAACATTTACTCAACAACATCAAATAAGTTGACCCGGAAAGAAGCATCATCCATGATGCATCGAAAAGCAAAGTCTTCACTATCAAGAACTGAAGCAAGCCCACAATGCTACATCAAGCACCATCCATCTCCTTCATCATCAAATCAATCTTTATGTCAAAACCTATTTTTTGTTTAACTGAGAGCCATATAAAACCATAGGACCATAGCCCACACACTCTCCAGGGTTTGAGGAGACCCATGGCTATTACATTTCTTAGATGGGTCTGAGAAAATATCAGATCTGGACCCAAATGCCCATCATGCCTACCATCTGAAGCATCTTCCAACACACCTCTCTGTTGCTCCTCACTCAAGGTAAAAATACAAGGCTTCCATTTTCTTCTGGCCCTTAATCTAAAAACCTCAGTATTAGGAATGAAAAGCTTCCCAATCTGGGAAAAACTCCTCTTGAAGACAGCCTTCATAGCAAGAGAGAAAGGGACCTGAAACATCCCACCCAAAGTCTCCCCCAAAGAGAGGGTGTAAGCTGACCTAGACAGGTCCAAATCAAGGGTAATATGGAACAAGGCTAGAGACCCAGGCCCCACAACCTCTCCACAAATGCCAATGTGTCCACCAGCGAAGAAGAGAGAGGACGTCACCATGTAAGACAAAGTAGCCTCCCAGTAAGAACCCTACTTGGTCACCATCTTGGAATAAATCATACAACTTTTTGTTGTCTAGAGGTAACCTCTACATAGGCCTAGATCCAAACAACCACAAAGCTTCTCACTCAAAGGCAAACCAAACAACGCTTCACCTTTACTCTGCGGTGGATCCCAAAAAATAGAGCAACCCAAACCGACCTAGCAGGTCTTCGACCAAACCAAGAGGCGTTTGTCCACTGTGGCCATCTTGAACCATTGTGTCCAGCATCTCCAGGCATTCTCTTCCCCACCATCTCCCTCAGCTCCCTCACCTTCCTTGTCTACATTGAAATACCCATCACCCTCACTACCTCTCCCGTTCTCACTTGCCATTTTTATCTTATCGATTAAATAAAACTTACTAGGAGGTTTGAATATGGGTTGTTGGCTCTACAGGCTGAAGCCCCACCATTTCACCACAAAGTCTCCCCTCTTGGAGGGTAAGCAACCTAAATTTTTGGTGCGGTAGAGGGCGACCCCACGGGATTTGAACCTTGGTTGTTGGCACTATAGGCAAGAAGCCCCACCATTTCACCAAAGGGTCGTCCCCATAACCTATATACACTATTGTTTCTTAGCTTCTTGAGGTTTAATAATGTTTCTATATCCATGTTCATGCTCACCTAGTCTAGTTTCTCTATATCCTATATTTTTCATTAGATTGTATTCAAGAACATAGATATTTTTGAATGATTTGTTTGGAGTAGATGATGATGGTTTGGGAGATGTATCTTTCCATAATCCCTTTCACATATACATGTCTCCTTTAAGTCTATATATGATTTACATATTTTCCCATAGATAGAATGATCCATATGTATAATAATGGAATTCCATAAGCCTTAAGATCCACATGATACTCACCAAAACTATAAGACATAAAGTCTAATGGACCCCAATCATCTTCATGTAAGACACTATGATCATTGACTAGGGTTTCATTTTGTGTAACACAATTGTTAGATGTATCAATTGTATGGTAACATCCAAGTGGTTTTGGATCTATGTTAACACAAAAATATTTTGAAACCTAGAAGATACCACTTTCATAGTATGCAACCAAGGATCCTGGAAAGAAGAATATTCTAATTTGATTTGTTGGGCATCACATGGAACAAGGTATCTAAATTGGAAGGAGTGGAGATTGAAAGAATAATAGTACCCAAACATGTCCTAGGTTTGTTGTTATTAAATTATCTAATATTTAAGTATAAAGGTTCACTTTTAGATATGTCTACTTTCAATTAAATCAAACAATATTTAGTATATATGTTTAAAGTAGATCCATTATCCACTAGAGATCTTTTAATAGTGAGTTTTCCACATTTCACAATGATATATAAAGGTAAAAATTTCTTAAGAACGTTATCATGTGGAATTGCCTTATCCCCAAAAGATATATCATGATTATCCTCATGTCCAAGAAATTTAATCAAAAGATTTCTTCACTAGATTTTTAGCATAAAGGTGATGTCCATACTAAGTCCTACGGAGAAAGTTTTTCTTGTGTGTTCTTCATTTTTTGAATGATATCATAGTCGTTTTAGATATATCTTAAGTTGTAGATGGAAGATTCATTTGTGTTGTTATATAGAGCCTAATCAAAAGGCGGCCAAGGGTTAGGGTTTGGGTATTGTATTGTAGCATTTTGCAGTGGTATTGAGTTGCAGGGATTGCTGATTGTAATCGGTTTTGATTTACTGGATAATAATATTGGACTCTCTATTTGGTGGATGTACCCTGAGTTTGGGTAAACCACGTTAAAACTTGTCTCTCGCTGTTATTATTTGTGTATTACCATTCCTCTATTTAATCTTTATTTGCATTTAATTGATATCTTCTACCAGCTAACCCTAACAATTTGGTCATGTATGTATGTGTGGATGTAATATGTATCATGAATAGGAATATGATACATGTTATCTATGCTTATCAATGAATCATGATAATGCAATGGAACTCTAGAACAAGGTGAATTAATTAATACTCTAAAAGGGGCTTCATAATCAAGATCATGTAACAAACAAATGAATCAATTTGAATGAATCCCTTTCATAGATACATGTGTCCTTTAAGTCTATATATGCTTTACATGTTTTCCCATAGATAGAATGATCCATATGTATAATAATGGAAAACCATAAGCCTTATGATCCACATGATACTTACCAAAACTATAAGACAAAGTCTAATGGACCCCAATCATCTTCTTGTAAGACACTATGATCATTGACTAGGTGTTCATTTTGTGTAACACAATTGTTAGATGTATCAATTGTATGGTACTAGTCAAATGGTTTTGGATCTATGTTAACACAAAAATATTTTGAAACCTAGAGGGCACCACTTCCATAGTATGCAACCAAGGATCCCAAACAATAATATTATAATTTAATTTGTTGGGCATCACATGGAACAAAGTATCTAAGTTGCAAGGAGTGGAGATTGAAAGAATAATATTACCCAAACATGTCCTAGGTTTATTATTAAATTATCTAATATTTAAGTATAAAGGTTGAATTTTAGATATGTCTACTTTCAATTAACTCAAACAATATTTAGTATATATGTTTAATAAAGTAGATCAATTATCCACTAGACATCTTTTAATAGTAAATTTTCCATATTTCACAATGATATATAAAGGTGAAAATTTCTTAAGAACATTATCATGTGGAATCTCCTTATCCCCTATATATATATATATATATATATATATATATATATATATATATATATATATATATATATATATATATATATATATATATATATATATCATGATTATCCTTATGTCCAATAAATTTAATCAAAAGATTTCTTCACTAGATTTTTAACAAAAAGGTGACGTGCATACTAAGTCCTATAGAGAAATTTTTGCTTGTGTGTTCTTCATTTGTTGAATGATATCATATTCCTTCTTTTTAGATATATCTTAAGTTGTAGATGGAATATTAATTGTTTTAGGAGGAATGTTAGTGTTTGGAAAATTAATTTTTTCTCCTCTTGCCAAACTTCAATATGTATGTCAAACAAGGTCAAGTGAATGTAGTTGAGAATGAAAATAAGGTCTAGGTTGTGGAAAATTGAGTTCTTACATTTTCATCCTAGATTTTGATTAGTATGTCCTACAAAATCAAATGAATTTGGTCTATCATCAAATTAAGACATATTTATTAATGGATTTGGATTAAAAGATACATGATAAGGAAGTAAATTCAAATACATACTATAGTCTCTATGCCTAGAGAAATATTTAATGAAATCACTAGCTAGAGTGTTAAGATATGAATAGAACATACAAGATTTATCAAACCAAATCAATGTTCTACCCTTGAGTTAGAATCTAAACTCTATAATCATGATAACATCATCGTTAGTATGTTTAAAATTAGCAAGCAAGAATGTTTTGACATACAATGAGGCATCAGTAGAGCCATCATAATCATCATTCAATTCTCCTTTAAATCTTATGCATTAAGCCTACATTAGCATATCACACTTTTATCATTTCTATATATTAGACATTTTAGGGTTTCAAATTTACAACATAGGGTTTCACATCCACATTTTAGGGTTTCAATTAAATGTTTTAGGGTTTCAAAACACTTGTTCAGGGTTTTTAAATAGATGTTCTATGGTTTCAAAATTCACGTATTAGGGTTTCAAAATGATGTTTTAAGGTTTCAATTTAACATTTTAGGGTTTCAAATTTTACGTTTTAGGGTTTCAAATCTATCCAAATTTTGGCTATAAAACATTGAAACCATATTATAATTTTTATGCAACTTAAATGAAGTAAAAAAATGTAATTTTCATAGCTAGTGGAAGATAAATACCTGGTAAAAATAGAAAATTGTGACCCTGTTGACATCATCAGTACGTTGGACACATTTGTGCGAAGCCATGTGGAAATTTGGTGGAGTTT
Organism: Cunninghamia lanceolata; assembly: GCA_027924645.1. NCBI lineage: Eukaryota > Viridiplantae > Streptophyta > Pinopsida > Cupressales > Cupressaceae > Cunninghamia > Cunninghamia lanceolata. The sequence goes on from BSBN01001957.1 coordinate 680,990, forward strand.
CCATGTACAAAGCCATCCTCAACATCGTTAAGGTAAATTGTGAAAAAAAACCTTCATTCACTATTGCTAAATCAGCCTATCGAGTAGAAATGATAGGCAAAAATGACTTTTTCACCTCATATAGTATTTTTAAAAAAAATATTTTTCCCCATCCGCATTCAAAAGTTTGATGGACTCCCAAGTTTGGGACACAGTATTGTGGGTTTACCCAAAAACTTATGATGCATGTTATGGTCACACATCATAAGGCATCTTTGGTTGGAAATGATGGACCCAAAATGGAAAGCTTAAGTTGGTGAGTGGATTATGACAAGCTTATGACAAGTGGAAGGAAAATCTTATTTTTAACTTGTGGACTCATCTTGGGATTTGGGTGTTAGATTTCTAACTAAGGATTTGGGTAGGCCACTTTTTTGTGTGGTTTTATTTCATGGTTTCCTAATTACCATTTGATGATTTCATGTATTGTGTCTCCTATATATTGGGTGCTTGAGATGGAGGTCAAAGGTGTGAGTTTTGTAGGTATTGTTATGCTGTCAGAATTCCTCCAAATCTCTAGATGGTGATACTCTTGTGAAGGCTTTCTCAGAAAGTGTATTATAACTATGTTGTTTACTAAATAATACATTGGGCTACTTTAGAGTGTGGGATTTTCCTTCTAAAATGGTTTTCCCCATGTACACTTGAGTCATGGTATATTGTTTATTTTATGTTTATATGTGTTTCTAGTTATTATAATTGTAAAAAGATTAAAATTTGCACAACGCTCTCTTTAAAATTTTCATGTAGGAAGCATTTCTATGTACCTTTCTTCCTTTCATTTGGTATTAGAGCCTGATCACCTTAGATTATAGGTGTTGGGTAGAGTATTTTTTGTAGTAATCTTTGCTTGAGTAGGAGCTTACGCATAGAGGGTTTTGATCTTATTGCAAGAAGAGATGGAAAACACATCAAGGATAGAGATGGATAAATTCTCAAGCACAAACTTTGAGTTGTGGAAGCTCAAGATGGAGGATGTGCTCAGCCAAGATATATGGGTTGTAGTATTTGTATCCAAACCTATAGCTACATCACAAGAAAACTAGGACAAGATGGATAGAAAAGAAAAGGGTCTCATTAGACTTAGTTTGTCGTGTTGTTGAATGTGCATGAAGAGACTACTGTAATAAATTTTTGGAAGAAGCTTGGAGAAAAATTTCAAGCTAAATCCATAGTGAATAATATTTTCCTAAGAATGAAGTTTTACACCCTTAATATGGAGGATGGTGGATCTATGGCCAAACATCTAAATTCCTTTAATATGGTAGTTATCCAATTACACTTTGTGGGAGTGAAGATGGAGGAGGAGGATCATTGTATAACTTTATTGTGTTCTTTGTCAAATTCGTGGGACCACCTAGTTATTATCATTGGGAGCACTACCACCAAGTTCAAGATGGATGAAATGGTTGCATATCTGATTTTTGAAGAAATAAGAAGGAAGACTTTTGAATTAGCCAAGGATGCTCTAGCAATTTGTGTAATATCCAAATAAAAAGGAAAGAAGAAGGACAAGACACAAGATAAGTCTAGATCCAAATTATGTGGGAGATCCAAATCTCCTGGCAAGTTCAAGGTGAAATCTTGGAACTATGGAAAAGCTAGAAACCTTAGAAGAGACTGTAAGGAGGAGGAGAAGACTTAGAAAAAGGTTGACTCTGATCATGAGTTTGAGAGATCCTCTCAAGATGATGGTGATGCTTGCATCATTGCCTTGGCTACTCATGCATCGAAAGGTGTGTGTTTGATAGACTCTAGTGCCTCTTTCCACATGACCTCACATTTGGGTTGGTTTACAAAATATGAATAATATTATGGTGGGAAGGTGTACCTTAGACATGATTCTCATCTAAAGATCATTGGCCATGGAGGAGTCCTAATTTGATTCCTTAATGGATGAGTGAAGGGGATCAATGGTGTACTACATATGCCTAGTTTGGAACAAAACCTACTTTCTATAAGTAAAATTAATGATGTGGTTGTGTAGGTTATTTTCTCAAGTGGAGGGTGTAAGATGGTTAAAGAGCAATGATGTTTGCTAAGGGTGTCTAGATTGGCACTCTATTTTAGCTAGATGCATGCACAGATGAGTGCAATAGTTCTTTTCTTCCCACAATGAAGAGATATGTAGAATCTTCACCTTCACCATTAGAACTAGTTGTAAAGAGGTGTGTTGCATCTACTTCTAATGTTCATACTTTTTGGGTACCTAAGGGTAATCATTCTTTGGAGACAGAACTTCCAGTAGAGGAAATAGTGGTATGGCACTAGTGCATGGGTCATATAGGTGAGAAGGGTCTATGGACCTTGAAAAATAAAAATCTTGTTGAGGGATTGAATGATTGTAACCTTGAGTTCAATTTTTGTGAACATTGTGTTTATGGAAAATAAAACCATGTTTAATTTTATTCTAGATCTCATAAATCTTCTAGCATAGTGGACTTGATACATTTTGATATTTTTGGTTCTGTAAGTGTTCCTTCAATTTCAGAATTCGTATATTATGTATCTTTTATTGATTATTATAATAGAAGGATATGGGTATATTCCATTAGGAGTAAATCTGAAGTCTTTAGTTAGTTTAATGAGTTTAAAGCCCTTATAGAAAATTAGACTAGTAAAAAGATTAAGGTTTTGAAGATTGACAATGGTGGTGAGTTTTGTTTAGTAGATTTTGATAGTTTATGTAAAGATCATGGAATAGAAAGATATAAGACAACTCCCTACACCCCTTAGTAGAATGGTGTTGTAGAAAGAATGAATAAGATTTTGATGGAGAGGGCTAGGAGTATGCTTAGTGGGACTAATCTGAAACAAAAATTTTGGGTAGAAGTGGTTACGATGGCTTGTTAGTTGATTAACAGGTCTAAAATTTAAAGGATAAAATCTTGTTAATTATGATAGAGCAAATGCAAGGGTTGGCTAAGACAAGTGATATCAAGGAACATGATGGAGAAATTTGTTTATGACTAACATCCTAGAGATTCCAAGCATATGGAGTCACACAACAAGGCTTGGGAGGAAGAGGAGTCTCGTAAGGGGAAGGGTGCTTTTAGGTTTGAGTCAGACCTAAAGATGGATCATCTCCTAAATAATTCAATGACTATCACTCATATGAGATCTCAGAACATGTTACAAGTGAGGAATATTCAAGAAGTAGAAAAAGGAGGAGGAGGAGCAAGAGAAAAAGAAGGGGCAAAGAAGGCAAAGAAGTAAAACCAATAACATCTTGCCATGCATTATCACTACTTCTAGAGAAATTTGAAAAGGATGGCCTCCTAAAGGAAATTTTAGTTAGGCCATTCAATCAAAGCTAGGGTATCATCTACCACCCTTCAACTCTTTATCAAAGGTGTGAGGGTAAAATGTCGAATCAATCAAATGAATTAAATAAGACCCAAACATCAACAGAATAGAGAAACAAAGAAGATTCAAATGAACAAAGCAATGAAAAAACATAGCAAACCTCTTCCGTTTCGAAACTTCTGTTGTTCGCCTATCACGAATCGTCCTTTCGCAGATGAGATGAGCCCTCAGAGAGTGCAATCTTTTAAAGCTGTTTGAGGAAGTCGATGGTGAACGGCTATGGTGTGATATGCAATGAAGGTGAGCTCCAATGCAACAATGGTGATCTCAAGCTTATAGATGACAAGTGGGTGCCAAAGGCGCGCTAGTGATATTTCTGCAGAGTAACGATGTCAAAAGCCTGGATGATTAGAATGAAGGAATGAAGCTTCATTTATAGACTTGGAAGAATAGGAATCAACGGTTGAGAGGAGATATGAAGATCAATGGCTGAGAATGGTTGAGGAATGTGCAACCAGTAGAAATGTGACAAGTGTCCCAGCTCCATCATGAAAGGGGGGATGTGACAAAACTGAATGGAGAGTTAACTCCCTTGACTGGTCTGTTAACAGAATTGACTGATCAGTTAGAAGAGTGGATTGTGGAACTGACTGGATTGATTGAGGATTTGACTCAACTGACAGGTTAGTTAACAGATTTGATTGATTGGTTAACTGACCTCTGATTGGAGAAGAAATAGGCCATGTGGGTGAGGGAAAATAAGGCAATTAAATATTAAATATATTTAATTACATGTGCAACCTGATGAGGTGGACAAGGTGAGGTGGAAAAGGTGAGGTGGAATTTTGAATTTAGAACTTTAGGATAGAGGAATTAGGCTTAATTAAATAATTTATGATTATTTAATTGTGAAGGACAAATAGAAGAATTATAATTAAATAAATAGAATTTATTTAATTATGGGATAGTGAATTGATTAAATAAATTTAGAATATTTATTTAATTAATAGAAGAATGGAATAAATATTTAGAATATTTATTTAGGATGAATCGTGTCATTTTTAGGCGTATACATTTTGCCCCTCTTTGATGCAATGCAGTTTATAGTGTTGCTTCAAAGAAATCGATAGTCTGAATGATGATACATGCCCCAGTTTGCCCCTGGTACAGGTTAAATGACGATAGGATGCCCCCTCGAGAGATTGGACGGGAAAAACGGCGAAAGTTGTGGAGACGGACGATCTCACGACGAGGAAGGGGTTAGGATAGGTTGGAGGAAAAGGGATGCGGTCAGGGATGCGGGAAGAAAACGGGAGGAAAAACGGACACGGGAAGTAGTCACAGTCATCACCTAGCCAGAATTAGGGTTTGGAGGCTATAAATAGGAGCTGGGTCCACAAGAATAGTCATTTGCACACTTGGTTGATCTGGATTGGAGAAAGAGAGCTCAGAGCAAACTTGGAGCAGCATGGCAGCCAGAGCAACAGACATTCCACGCGAGGAGCACCGATTCGAGTGAGTCCGACGATTCAGGCGGCCAGCAGAGGTAGGACCCCCGGTATGTGCTTCGAAAAATTTCCCCTAGGGTCGAGTTTAGGCATCATAAATGCACGTAGAAAATAGGTGAAATGAATGCGCCGAAACGCAGAACGGCGCATATGCCTCGCGAAGCTGCGCTTTTGCATTTTCGCGGCGCATATGTCAGTTTCGGTGGCACATGCGTAAAAACTGCACTTTTGTGCATTCTAGCTGCGCATGCGTAAGTTGGCGGCGCTTTTGTATTTTTGCCGCGCACACGTGAAATATAGCAGCACATTTGAGAAAGTTGCGCATATGTGGATTCTTGTGGTGCATGTGTAATTTAGCGGCGCATGCGTGGAGTTCTGCGGCGCATTTGTTAGAACGGCGCATACGTGCACTGCAGCGGTGCATACGCATTTTTGTGGTGCATATGTTGATTATTGTGGCGCATATACCAGAAACGATGCTTTTACCACCTGTAGTGGCGCATTTGCTTGGGATGGCCAATTACTTAGCCAAATTGATTCGATTAGCATCCTGTTTGACGCAGGAATCGATGAGCTATCTCCGAGATTGCAGGAATCTAGTCAAGAGATGTAGTGTGCTGTTTTGATCAATTTGAAAGGCTAAGTTTAGTGGATATAGTTCAGTAGATATGTTGAGTATGGTATACGCGGCTTAAGACTGACGCCTTGCTTTGCGTGCTTGCAAGAGGAGATACGAGAGACTCTGCAGTCGAGGGAGACGTTCCCTATGCCTTTATTGCAGAGATACATGCTGACGGAGGCTGACAGAGTAGCGCTTGGTGCCATGGGTTTAGATTACGTTTGCTTTATGCACGAGGTGCGGGCGAACCGAGGACTATTGACAGCTGCTGTGGAGAGATTCCACAGTGAGGACGGGACCTTCCACTTCCCTACTGGAGAGATAACGGTGACCCTGGAGGATGTCTACAGGATACTGCACTTGCCCGTGGTAGGTGAGTTAGTGGAGTACGATGCACAGCAGGACGCGGGACTCGCCGAGTGTCAGCGAGCATTTGATGATCCCGAGTTGGTGGGACAGGTCATCCCTTGGCAGGATATATATGACTGTTATGACTACTTCCCTGGGATTGTGGCTGGACTGATTGGGGGCGTTGTATGCCCGGACAGGAGATCGCACGGGTTCCCCATTGGATGGGGCAGGATCATGGAGCGGATGCTGACTGAGGGCACCCGATATGCGTGGGGGCCCTGCGTGCTGGCCCACCTTTATCATGACATGCATCAGGTGGTGTACCACCGCAGCACGAGTCTATCGGCTGGGGTGTTGCTGTTATAGTTCTGGCTGTGGGAGCACATAGCGGTGACCAGGCCGATGTGCGTCTTTGCTAGGCAGAGAGGAGAGCCATACAGCTATGGCTATGCAGGAGTGATTTCCCAGCACAGGCTGGGGAAGCTAGAGTATTGGAGACACACTTTGGATGGGGTAGATGTGGTCGTCTGGCGACCATATCTGGATTGCGAGCCCTGGGATGATGAGGGAGATGAGCTGCCTTACTGCTTCCAGACCAGGTGGTTGATAGGCCGGACATGGCACATACTGGAGAGACAGATGGTGAGCCGAGTGTTGAGACAGTTCGGCAGGAGACAGGGCATGCCACAAGGACAGGCCATGTTTGCCCGGACACATGCAGAGAGGGTCAGATGGGGGCCGATGGCTTCTTACGAGGAGGCTCTGGCAGAGTTCCAGCAGTTGCCTTACGTGGCATGGGACATGCGGAGAGAGATAGCAGATGCGGGGGTCACACAGGAGTACGAGGACTGGATCACTGCACATCCTTTCCCGAGATATTCAGGACCCGGTATGCTGGTGCCTCGTATTGATGAGGTGAACTCAGGGAGGAGGGAGAGGCTGGCCCAGGGCGGAGGGGCGCTAGAGGAGGACGAGGACGACGGGGTGGCCGAGCTACAGAGAGGCCGAGGCAGCGGAGGAGGATAGATCGGGCTGGGCAGGCAGTGCCAGGACAGGGAGAGGTACAGCAGTAGGTGCCGCAGTAGGCATAGATGCCACCACCCCAGCAGGTACCACAGCAGCAGGTGCCACAGCAGTAGGTGCCACAGCAGCAGGTGCCCCAGCAGCAGGGGTTAGGACTGGCAGAGGCAGCACAGGGGCCAGTGCAGGGTGAGGCTCATGAGAGGACCATAGCCAGCCTGAGGGGACAGGTGCGAGAGCTGCAGGCACAGCTGAGGAGAGTGGAGAGGAGGTGAGACACAGACGTAGCGGTGATTGCTGGTTTGACTCGCGAGAGGGACATGGCAGACGCACGGGTACGTCTTATCCGTGTAGAGCGGGATACTGCTGTGGCTGCTATGGGTACAGACGCAGCTAGCTCTTTTCTGGTTGGGCAGGTGCAGCAAGCACAGGCACAGGTAGGCCAGTTGCAGACGCAGTTGGCACAGGCGCAGACAGACCTAGCCAGAGCGCAGTCACAGGCTCAGTACTACTGAGGCTTGTACCATGGTGCCGTGGCGTCGAGCCAGAGGGCAGGGAGTTTCAGGAGTCAATCTGGGGTGGCTCACAGAGCAGGTCCTTCACAGTCATGGGCATCCGTGATGGGACCCCAGCAGTCAGGAGCCGGCAGCGGGGGCCCACAGCAGCAGGGGTAGACACATACCAGATTTTGTACATTTTGGGACATGTATCACCGTCCATTTGGACGTACATTGTATATGACACTTTGATTTTGAGAGAGATGGCGATATTGTACATTTGGACCTCTTTTATATGATAGTATATATGATGATGCAGCTTTGTGTATCTATTGCATGTGTTATGAGATGATGATTTACTTCTACTGCATGATGTGATCTATTGCATAGTTAGATGGTCTATCTGATGCTATATGAGAAATATTTTGATATGCTGCTATATGATTTCGATATGACTTGACAAATGAATGCAAAATGTAATATGATTTCTATGTGATGATGCAAATGTATGTATATGAAACATGATGTCTATGTTATGATGTAACTGTCTATGTGATGTCTGTATGATCTAATGCAAATGTATGCATATGTGATATGGTTTCTACGTGATGATGCAAATGTAGATATATGAGATACTACTGGATATTTAAATGATGTAATGCTTTGAATGTATGCAGTTGTAACATGAGTACTATGTGGTGATGCAGTATAGATATATGATGCACGTGGATATGTTTGTTTGATTTTCTGTGCTTTTAAGATTAAGATGTGATGCAAATGTATTGGTGACCTAATGCATTGGATGGTGCATTCTACTAACCTAATCATGTGCATGACTAGTTTCTACGAATGATATGATATGCTCCTATATGCTTTGCTTTTGTGAAGTCCAAATGTTCTCTATTGACACAAGAATGACATGATGGATAGAAGAATGGTTGCGAAAGAATGACTTAGGAACTTTGCTTGATATCGTTACTCTACATAGTTTGGATAATGAGGATTGTATGGGATACGGATGCATGGATGTGTATATGGATATAGGACGGATGCTTTGCTTTTAGATTGCTTTATTTCATCATCGGGCATTTTGTTTTTGGTACTTTTCTGAAATGTTGTAAGTGAATACAAGCATCGAGGTATAATTGAACCGAGATGACCTGAGTACCGCTTACATGGATTGTGATTTAGCAAGTTAATACAAGCATCTAGTCAAAATTGAATCTAGATGACCTGAGTACTTCTTGTGTTTCAACAAGCAAGGATTGCCCCCGTTCATGTAAGGCCTTGGATGTCCTCAATGATCTTTTGCTGATCATGTCCTTAGACAAGGCGTCGCATTACTAAAGTTTTAATCCACAAACAACAAACAAAGAAAGTAGTCATGCTTCCATCATGGCATCTCTAGCTTTTGGCATCCTTGAGTAGCATAGGAAGGTATGATAGCAAAAATCAAGACTCTGTAACTTAACCCTAGGTTCCAAGCTACAAAGCATATTTGCGTTGATATGTGTTTATTTCTTGCCTTAATTTGCATAAAATCATTTAGAAGACCTTGGGTATTTACTTTGCATTGGATAGGTTAAGATGCTCATAGTCAAGATTTCTGCTTGAAGCACGGGTGTTTGCTTGCATTTACTTACTTGATGAGAAGGTTGCATAATCCTTATGGAGAAGACTGACCCTAAGGACTGACCTAGTGCCTCAGGGGCTCATTGCTAAATGGCCTTGCCTACGTGACGACGCAGAGGCAACGTAGTTCGGGGTAAACCCTAATGGACCATGGATGGACTAGAAGAAAAACGACAAGAAATGGAAGACAAGAAAGGAGACGAATGGGACCTTGGGAGAGATGGAAGCCTCGAGGGTGCATTAGAATAATGGCCTTGCCTACGTGACGGCGCAGAGGCAACGTAGTTCACGGATTCAGACCATAGACATTGACGAGAGACACTACGCTAGGCTCACATTGAGGAGATGGTATGGGACAAAACCTTGGTTGACAAGGCCACAAGGTGAGTATCAAGCCATGATAGGTAACTGTCAAGTGTTTATTGTGGGATGGATATGGGTCGAATGGGGAAAATAGAGGGAGAATGGGCTCAAGGTGATTGGATTCCCAAAGATGGAGAATGCGGTTTGTCACAAGTGACGCCTGTTTACCAAGTTTTCATCACTTGCTTTTATTTGCACGAGAAGCTAGAAAGTAACATGATGCCTGATTGCTAGGTTTTCATCATGATACCTATCCAAGGTGCCTGTTTGCCAGGTTTTCACCAAAGGACGATTTTTTTTGTATGCTTTCTATTTTTTCTGATTTTTTTGTATTTTCTCTTTGTAACTTTTTTGATTTTTTTTTATTTTTTGATTTTTGACTTTATTGTGCCCCCTTGCATTGGGGTTCTCTTAGGTATAGAACCGGCGAAGGTGCATGCTGTTGATTGGATCATCAAACAACTCACCTTCTGATGTGGCCAACTGATATGCCCCCGATCCGTAAGCCGCTACAATTACATAGGGTCCAAGCCAGTTAGGCTCGAACTTACCTTTCTTTTCTCTATCCTACTAATTGTGAGGGTTCTCTTTTAGGACGAGGTCCCCAACCTTGAAGCATCTTGGTCTAACCTTGTGGTTGTAGCTTCTTGACATCATCTGTTGATAGGCTTTGAGATGGTCAAAAGCTTTCTGGCGCCTTTCCTCTAGCAGTTCTAGCTCTTGTAGTCTGGAGACTCTGTACTCTTCGTCTAATATGAGACCTTTCAACGACACCTGAAGGGATGGGAGTTCGACCTCAATGGGAAGGATGGCTTCGGAACCATAGACGAGGGCGTAGGGTGTAGCACCTGTGGGAGTGCGTATGCTGGTTCTATAGGCCCACAGAGCGGGATTGAGTTGGACGTGCCAATTGCGACCAGCTTCATTGACAGTCTTCTTTAGGATTTTCAGAATGGTTTTGTTCAATGCCTTAGCTTGGCCGTTACCTTGGGGATAGTATGGAGTGGAGAAACGATGTTGGATTTTAAAACGCTCACAAAGTTCCTGGACATCCTGATTTTTGAAGGGTCTCCCGTTATCCGTTATGATGGATGAAGGGATGCCATATCGGCAGATAATGTAATTCAGAATGAAAGAGGAAATTTGCTTTCCTGTGACGGTTGATAGGGGAACGGCTTCAATCCACTTTGTAAAGTACTCAGTGGCGATTATGATGAATTTATGGCCGTTGGAAGAAGGCGGATGAATCTTTCCCACGAGGTCAAGTCCCCACTGGAAAAAGGGCCAGGGTGTCGTTAGAGGTCTCAACTCCTGAGCAGGTGCATGAATCAGGTTCCCATGTATCTGGCACTGTTTGCACTTTTTGACGAACTGATATGAATCCATTTCCATATTGGGCCAGTAATAACCCAAACGCATGAGTTTCTTAGCTAAGGAAGGACCGCTAGAGTGTGTTCCGCAGATCCCTTCATGCACGTCTCGCAAGGCAGTTACAGATTCTTCTTGTTCTAGACAACGGAGTAAAGTACCATCCAGACCACGTCAGTAAAGGGTATTGGCGATAATGGTGTAACGGGAGGCTTGTCAGATGAAAGTACATTGATGTCTAGTAGCATTTTGTTCATGATATGGTAGAGGATGGAAGGGTGATGCTAGATAAGGTTGATACTTTGACGAATGTTGTTGATTCATTGACAAAGCCCACAAGCACAGACAAGTTCAAGTGGTGTAGTGAGTCTATATACCTCACAACCTCTAACAATTAGATTTTAGTGTTGGTGAGTTTCACCTTTACTCTTGCAATGTATTAAATAAGTGGGAAAATTTTAGAAAAGGTGTCTCAACCTTGCTTCTAATGTTAAGAATACAAAAAGTGTGATTTTCAGGTTATCTAAAATAGAAAAGCTTCATTTTTGGGCTATGGAGTTAGTTTTTGGCCAAAATAAAAAGTCACGTGGATATCTTCGATCTCTACAATTTTAAAAAAATGGGCATCAGCCTCCCGAATAAAAAGTTATGACCTTTGAAAGTTGGGCCTCCCGCATTGAAAATATAAACATTTAGGACACATAAAAGAGTTGTAAGGGGGAGTTGCACTTGTTGACCAACTTATAATGTGTGTTATGACACATCATAAGACATTTTTTGTTAGAGATAATGGAGCTCAAATAAAACACCCAAGTTGGTGAGTGGATTATGATGACCTTATGACATATGAAAGGAATATGATATTTTTATCTTGTGGACTCATCTTGGGATTTGGGTGTTGGATTTCTAACTAAGGATTTGGGTGCCACTTTTTTAGGTGGTTTTAGCTCATGGTTTCCTAATTACTATTTGATGGTTTCATGTATTGTGGCTCCTATATATTGCATGCTTGAAATGGAGATTGAAAGTGTGAGTTTTGTAGGCATTATTATGCTACCATAATTCTTCCAAATCTCTTGTTAGTGATACTCCTATGAAGGCTTTCTTTGCAAGTGTATTATAACTATATTGTTTATTGAATAATACATTAGGTTGCTTTGGAGTGTGGGGTTTTTCTCTTAAAAGGGTTTCCCCCATAAACACTTGTGTTATGGTTTATTATTTATTTTATGTTTATGTGTGTTTCTACTTTCTATAATTGTTAAAAGATTAAAATTTGCACAACACTTTTCTCATAGGAATCATTTCCTCATACCTTCCTTCCTTTTAAATAATTGATGCCTTCCCAAATTTAGTCAGATGATGTGAAGTCTTGTACTGAGGTCTCTCCTAATGCTCCCAAAGCGATTGGTCGAAAAGAAGAGAAATGCCCTGGTTTAGGTGGGTCTTCAGGTTTTGTGGGTTTATGGACCTCTTGCCCCATGCCCCCGTTTAAATTGTGTATGGCTTCTATAGCTAGGAAGGACATGTGTAGCAAGGAGTTTAGGGGAAGGGTTGGTGTTCAAAATTCATTAGAGCTTTTTGATTTTTTACCTCCCTGAGTGGGTTCGTCTAGTGGCTACCCTATTTCACTAGTACCTTACAATTTGTTGGTTGGAGATTTAGCTTCGCTCTTTGGTTTGTTGCTATCTTTCTACCTTTAGGTTGTCTATTTCATGTTGTCCTTCATTATTATTTAGTTTTCTTTGATGTATCTTTATATCCCCTTTCATAATTTAAAATAATAATAATAATAATAATAATAATAATAATTTGAATATATTATTAATATAAATTAATCCTCATAAAAGTCATCTTAAAATACCTTAAAAATTCACACGGTTTAGCATTTACATCACATAACAGCAAATATTATAGTACAACTCCCACTATGAATCTCTTTGCTTAAACACATTCAAATTCAAAAGAAAATGAAAGTTATCGCAATTAATTAGTTAATTTATGCACCTACAGAATAATCCAATCAAACACTTTTCTTGATTTTCAAGAAAACTTGAATGAAAATATTCTACCTAGGTCGCTATTGTACCTAATATCCTCTTATCTACTTAGATTGTCCCAAAAATTCCGACACACAATATTCTCTATTATTTTTCATAGCCTGCATTCTGGACACGTAGAGAGTAAAAGCATAATTTGAGGCTTACGTCAGGGGTTCGAGTCACGTAAGATCCAAGAATCATGGATTATATAGAGCAGGCAGAGGAGAGGTTTCAGCCATGAAAGCAAGTAGGTCTGTTATCCATACACTATTCCTGCATATTACAAATCCTTCAGTTCAGTTATATCATTTTACATTATTAGATTGTATACCCATCTTTAGCTTTCTGTAGATAAATTCTAGTTAGAAACTTGGAGCTCTGCATCATATTTACAGAAGAAGATTATAAAGAAGAAGCTCATAACAGTGCAGCTGAGCTGATCATGGCAGCCATGGGAGAGGTCACTAGAAATGATGATAGCAAACAGCATGAACAAGAAAGTTATCAGGTACTCTAACATAAATTTAACGAATAAAATGAGTTTAGATTATTATTTTTTTGCAGTTCTTGTAGATTTTTATTTTTATTTCTGGTTGTGGGAAAAGGCGATTTGTTCTGTGTTGTAGTGGTATGATGATACTAAAAAATATGTATCCTTTTTAAGAGCAGATTATTTTTCTTAATGATTGTTGAGCTTTATACGGAATTTTCTAAATTTTGTTTGGTAGATCCTCCAAGGTTTTATATAATTATTTACAATTAAATAAATTTTGTTTGACTAATAGAATTTATTTTACTGTTCTGGTAGAAATTTCTGAGCAAAGTATTTGTTTTTTCCAATTCATTCTGACCTGACATTTTATATTCCATTAGCCTGTACGACTCCTGCAAGTATATTATGTTTGTTACACTTTATAATATAAAATGTGAGTGTAGAGCAGGGCTTAAATTTGACAGTTGTATAGCTGTATTTTAAGATTTTAGTTGTAAAATACAATAAAAATAAATATTTGACTGTACTGATATACAAGTAATATATTTTTAAAACTGTTAAAAAAACAATCAATACGAAAATCTGACCATATATATATAAAGATTTTAGTTGTAAAATACAATAAAAATAAATATTTGACTATACTGATATACAAGTAATATATTTTTAAAACTGTTAAAAAAACAATCAATACAAAAATCTGACCATATATATATATATATCTTAGATTTGTTTTTTAATAGAATATATCCCAAATCTTTTAGATTTGTTTTTTAATAGAATACATCCCAAATTTTAAGATTTGTTTTTATGAATATAATTATATATTCATTTTAAATATATATCTTTTAGATTTGTTTGTTAATAGAATATATCTTTTGTTTTTTTTTTTTAATATTTTATTTATCTTAGGTTTTTTAGTTGGTAAAGCATTCACCGATTTGGGTTTTGAATTGAGAAAGCTCCAACTTTATATATAAAATTTTGACTTGTATTTAAAAAAATTAATACTGAAGAGTAAACTGTAGGGAAAAAAATTCCTCAACAGGCAAGGTGGACTATCAAATTTAAACCCTGGTGTAGAGAAAAAGAAGCCCTATAAATCTGGAAAAAAAACAGAAAATAAAGTTATGAATTTCTTCAATACAATAATAAATCTCTTTGGATTTGCTGAAAGCATCCTGTTGTAGGTAAGTGGTCACGAGGTCCAATCCCTCGGCCCACCATTTGGTACTTACTCTCTTCATTTTTAGCATGTGCAGAAATAAATAGTAGTCCATTCTAACTATTAAACATACAACTATACATTACATGTCTATCTAATTATCTATTTATTCAACTGGTATAGATATTTTAAATACATCTATCTAAAAAATGTGGGGAGATATTAGTCTTAAGTTATTTTATTTACTTATAAGTTATTTATTTTATTTTAGAACTATTTTAAAAAATTATTTTATTTTATTTTATTTATTGTTTGCTTTACTTTTATTTAAAAAACTATTTTTATTTATTTAAAGTTATTTTGTTTTATTTAGAACTATTTAAGCATTATTTTATTTTTATTTACTTAAGAGTTATTTTATAGTTTTAGTTTTTTTTAATAAATGTTGACCTTCTAAATATTTTTTTTAACATGGTCACAACATGATGTCATGTCACTGTAGAATACTAGTTCTAAATTAAAAGAAAATAATTCTAAAATAAATCATTAAGTTTGCATACCTTAGATGTTATGTGCAATTTTGATTAATATCAAAAAAATATATACATAATATAGGATTTGTGATGTATTTATGATACAAATATTTTCAATAATATAAGTAATTTTGAGCCTCAAGGCACCGATCTTGTTTTGATTTAAGTGGTCCCATCTAGAACAAAATTAGGTCTTCAATACATGTAACATATATTTGTCTATTGTTATTGAGGTAAGAAACACATTGGTGGTGCTAAGAGCACCATGAGGCTTGTTATGCAATGGTTGAAGTTTAAGACTTCCTTGATTCTTAGTCTAGCCTCAAGACTAAGTTAACAATAAAAGTAAAAGAGACAATATAGTTGCATACCAATGTTGATGTAGATAGAGACTCGTCATCAAGCTAACTTGTAAGGTATCATAGACAGTTATGTGAATGTATTATCCTAGTTCTTGAACAATACTTTTCATTGATGTATTCATATGTAAAATGACCTAAGGATTATTCCTATATAAGCATATATAGCAAGATGTATTGAGCTATGTAGCATATGAGATATAACAAAGACAATAATGATTATATAATGAATATAATTCAATGAGGTATTGTGATATATTGAACAACTAGTTATATGGGTGAATGAGTATTAAATATGGTACCCACTTCTTATAAATTGTCCAATGTAGTTATTGAAAGATGACAACTTAATAGTGTTTCTAAGTTTTTGGTCTCAGTGGGGAGCAAAAATTGACATTTAAAAAAATTGTTTCCTCTTAGTTGTAGCAAGCAAGCTTTTAAGAATTTGAAGATAATGTAAGCTAATGACTTGTGAGATTTTCTACATGTAGATTCTATTATTTTTTACTTAGAAAATATTTCTTTTTTAATATTTGTTTTGATTAAGATAAGTTGGTTTTAAAGGGATCATAAACCCTATACAAAGCAAAAGTTGCAATAGTAACAACCAACCTCAGGTTTTGATAGGACTTAAAACCTAAACAAAGTTGTAACCAAGCTACCCCAAAGAACAAAAACTCTCAAAACATAATGGGTCATCCTACACAACATTGGACTGTAATTAGGCAATTCGCACACCCTTGACCTAGGTATGAGAATCAAACACGGATTTGAGAATGCCCCTCTTCCTTCTTTGAGCAATCATCTAAGAAATATCATTATCTAAATCCCTCAATCAAGGAGAGAGGGCAAGTAAATCCTTTATCATAGCCTCAACTAAAGCCATCTCCCTAAGGAGGGAGAATATTTATCTGTAGAAGTTAGATGCTACACATAATTCCTAGACATATTGAGAGCAGGGGTCCCATCACAACAAATCAAGGGGAGAATGGGAGCCAAGGATGGAGCAACCTAAATTAGTTCTAAAGAAGAGTGCTTAGAAAGAATTAAGGAAATCACCAAAGCTACACCACCTCAAGGGTAATTGCCTTAGCCATGAGATTCATCACAGGGGAAATGAGAGAAGAAGGCTCATCATCATAAGAGTCAAAATCACCAACAATCAAGTGTTCAACAAGGGTATTCCACCACCCCATAGTTGGGTTTGTCTTGCGATGAGAAGGACAATCAGAAGCCAAGTGTCTGATGGCAAAGCATCATCTACAACAAAAGGGGAGACCCTCACAATCAAGTGGCTAAGTCTAATGCCTATCCTCCACCATCAAAACAATATCCTTGTGAAGAGCCTTGGACTAGTATCAATGTCCACTAGAATATAGGTGCATGTAGGGTGGTCCATGATGGTAGTAGTTGAATCAACCTTCAAAAATGACCAATAGCATTTCCAATGGCCTCATAATAGGAATTTTCATAGAATTAAAGAGGGAGATGAAAAGTCTAACCCAAACTAGCTTGATATTAAGCAATTCTAAAAGTGGATTGAAAGAGGTAGACCATGGCTTGTGGAAAAGGGAACTCTCGCCCCACATCCACAACCTGTAATCTAAAACCAAATCCCTATCATGTAATGATTTGAAGATCACAATAAAATCCACTAGAATAGGGGTACAACTCAAATTTTCCCTCAATAAGAGACCACCAAGATTTTAGAACCCACATGTGCAAGTCAAGAAGAGAGAGCCACATGATGGTAAATATGCAAACCAAGCCATGAGAATCATAAAAGTGTTCATTGTCAATCACATCATGTCCATACACTATGACAAGGGACAAATGAGAGCAGGGGAGGGACCATATTTTGTTACATGGAGGGTGATATGGAGCCCCCTTCCTAGCAATGGTCACATTGGATGAAGAGGAGTGATTGGCTAGACCCTTTACAAGAGAAGAACTACCATTTGAAACCTTTACACTACCAACAACCAAGAAAACATGACCAAGAGGCACGAATGCCCAGTTTTTTGTAGAAGATCCCACCATAAGAAAGGCCCCAAACACATCACAACCACTACTAGGACCATGCATAGGAGTGCCAGAAGTTATAACACCTACCAAAATACCCAAATCTTTGCCAATAATGGCTTTAGTAACACCACCTAGTAGCAGAAAAATAGATGTCACCACCAATATACCATAAACATTGCCTTTTACTTCCTCTACCACACCACCGAGTGGTAGAAATTTTGTTGACAGTAGGGGAATGGTTTCATGGGTGGGTGGGAGTGGAGCCATTCAATATATTTAGGAACAATCTCCTTGTTATCTTTGTGACTATTTGTTAATAATACATGTTTCTTATACTTTTTACTATTTTTAGGAGTAATATTTTTGTAATGCATAACTTGATCTAGAAATAAAATATTTTTGTAATTTCATAAACATGGATCATTAACACTAATATCTAGAGCATACATATTTTTTTGTAATTTTTGTTACATATTTTATTTACTACTAACTTTTAAAGTGGGAGTAATTATAATTTAGAGACATTATTCAAAAGTTATTATTTGAAAATAGTTCTTAGACCAGTAAGACTTCTTCAAGCTACTCCTAGGTATAGTCTCCCAACTATAATCCAAGTTCCCAACATCATTGGACTCCATTTGCACATGAAGTGTCTCATCACCCTCTTAAAGGTATGATGTTGAACTTCTAGACTTTGGATCTCCCCTGAACTATTGGACATCAATCCTCACATGCATGTCTCATAACCCCAATAAGGTATATTTTCTTTGATCCACAAGCATCTCAGACTTTTGAACATCTATCTATCCTCTACTACATCATTCCATGTCTTCAAAGTGTTGGATTCTTCAAAATAGGAAAAGTACCTCATCTTCAATGAAATCATCATCACTATCAATATTTGGTAGTTATTCAACAATGGCTATATTTATTGATTCTTTAACTTTCCCTTTGAGAAGGTCACTTGCACAAATTTTACAATTAATTGTTGTATGACCTATTTTCTATAGTAGTAGCACTCGATCTCACTCTTACCTGTCTCTTTCCCATCCTTTTCTTTGAGTATAATACAAACTCTTATTGAGTATCTCCTCTTCAATCTCCTATATTTGCTCTCTTTTCTTCAACTAAGAGCACTGAAATCATGTCTTCTAAAGTTTGTGAAAGCATCTGACTGAGAGTAAAAATAACATTGCTATATTTTGGTGGCAAATTATTTAACAAGACAACTTTAGCATCCTCTTTATCTACAACATTGACTTTAGCTAGTTGTTTAATGAGAGATCTCATATTGTTTATGTGGTTAGACATGGTGATTTCATCAGACATTTTGAAGCTAAATAATTGTAGTTTCAGATAGAACTTTACATTTGTTGCTTTTGCTCCAAACAACTTATTTAATTCATCTCAGATTTCTTTAGATGATTCTTCCAAATCGACATGATGGGATTCTAAATCTGAAAGAGTAAGGCCAATAATGGACTTGGCTTTTTAATCTTTGCTCTCCCAATCAATCTTTCTTTTAGCATCTATTGGTAACACTTCCATGCCATTCACTATACCCCATAAATTTTTGTTCATCAATTGCATTTGTATTTTCACCTTCCATCTATGAAAATTATGACCATTAAATTTTTCTAGAGGTGTTTCCATTTTCAAAAACTTATGTGACAAAAAACAAAAAACAAATCTGTATTTTGAGAAAAATACCTTTGTGAATGTTTCATAGTAGAAGGATTTGCAGCAAGGGCCTTAGCAACCTTCTTAACCACTTTGTACTTTGTTAGACTCTTCCTCTAGTAGCTAGTAAGCATAGGAATTTCTTCTGTAGGCCCCATCACACACAACAATCAATGCATAGATCATTTGGTACTGCCTTCAATCCTTGCCCGCTCACCCAAGATTCTAAGAGTGCTCTAATACCAAAATAGAAAACTAAGAATACAGATGATAGCAGTAGATAACACAAAAAAGGAAACTCAGAACTCTATGTATTATTGAATAAGAGATTAAAATTTATAACCTTAAACAAACTTAACTACCTCAGGTATAAACTTGCAAATAGAATTGACAACACTGGACAATTGTTTGACAACAAACACACTGAAGAGAACTGGACAACTCTAGACACATCATTTAGTTATGAGATTAGAATAGTTACGCTAACATAATATTATTAAAATTTTCTTTTAAAATGTAAAAAAAAAAGTTGATTTTTTTTAATTAATTTTTTAAGAGGGTTAAATTATTCAAATTTAATTTTTTTTATTTTTTTAGATTTTTATGTCAATTGATCATTTTTTGTAAATTGATACAAGAGCATGAGTGTAAACTAATACCTCTTAACTAACAACCAAGGATTGAGGAGCATCTATTCCACCAAAGGTGCCACACACATGATCTGACCTCATCAATTATTTATTACATCTAGAAAAAAATTGAACCTTGTGAATGGTGTAATCAAAGAATATACCATCACCCTCAACAGTTAACTCAACCAATTAAATTGCAACCCTTATATTTAACTTAATTAAATAATAATTATCATGCCTCCTAATGGATCCTATTATAGGAAAGGGAGAAGCATATCACATTGTGAAGTGAAAGAATAGTTGAAGGAAAAACTATTTAGACTAGATATTTGTTAAATATAACAACCCCAACTCTAAAAATAAAGAAAATATGTAACAAATAAAATAGTTCTATTAAATACATCAAAAAGATTTTTCACCACTCAAAAATATTTTAACAGTAAAATCTTCTTACAAGTACTATTTTCATAAATAGTAAGTTTACGGCTCTTTAGTTCGCATACAATGATAATATTTATAAGGTATAAGGTGAGAGAGCCCTCATTACTCACATACATGTTTAAGCAATAATAAATTATTGTAATATTATTTTGTATTAATTTAAAATAGCTTTACCTTTCATTCTAAAAGATAATCTTACAATTTTTCTATTATTTAAATTGTCTTTCAAATTGTAAAAATAAAATAAAAGTTGATTTTCTTTAATTAATTATTTGAAGAGGGTTTTTATTCAAATTTAGATTTTTTTATTTTTTAAGATTTTTATGTCAAACTTGGATCATTTTTGTAATTTGATACAAGAACATGAGTCTAAACTAATACATCTTAATTAAGAGCCAAGGATTGAGGAGCATCTATTCCACCAAAGGTGCCAAGGATATGATCCCTACCTCATTAGTTATTTATTACATCTTGAAAAAAATTGAACCTTGTGAATGGTGTAATCAAAGAATATACCATCACCCTCAACAATTAACTCAACTAATTAAATTGCAACCCTTATATTTAATTTAATTATAATAATTATCATGCCCCCCTAATAGATCCTATTTTTACAACAAAGGGAGAAGCATCTTATATTGTGAGGTGAAAGAATGGTTGAAAGAAAAACTATTTAAACATGATATTTTTTAAGTATAACAAACCTAAATCTTAAGTAAATAAAATATGTAGTAAATAAAATAACCCTATGGTGAACTAGTATAGATATGGAGATTCAGTTTTGAGTTATTTTATTTACTTAAAAATTATTTTATTTACATACATTGAAAAGTAAATAAAACAGTTCTATTAAATACATCAAAGTTTTTAAATATGTAGTAAATAAAATAATCCTATGGTAACTAGTATTTTTGAGTTATTTTATTTAATTAAAAATTATTTTATTTTTATTTTTACTTTGACACAATTTAAGAATTATTTTAGTTTTATTTATATTGTGTAATGTTTTTAATTTGAAAATTTGTTTTTATTTACTTCAAGAGTTATTTTGTTTTACTTTAGAACTATTTTAAAATATATATATTTTATTTACATTATTTATTTTTATTTGAAGAGCTTTTTTGTTTTTTTGCAAGTCAAGTGAGAGATAAGGGCCCTCTCATTCTATTAAAGTATATTGAAAATTACATCAACATAACCTATAATGAGAGTTAGCCAACTAGAGCAATATTATAAAGACTATCCTTATACATTCAAGACAACAAAACAGGTATCACTACCCAATTTCTAATTTTTGTTTCTTCTACTTAAATACAAAATTAGGAGATTGGTAGCAAACAAAAGCCCATAGGGTGGACCAATTCAAGACCAAGAAATAGATTGATAAAGGAAATGAATGGTAAACAAGAAAAAGAACTACAAACATTATGAACCTCTTGCATCCACTTACCATGGGAACAAAGATATACATGCTATGCAGTTCTAGAACTTTTTTGGTTGGAACCTTTTTTTCTTCAACACAAAAGTCCATGACTCATCATCATTTATATGAGCTGAAGAGGGAAACTAAGAAACATTCACTATTGGATGATCCTTTTCAACCCAATTTGCCTTCTGCAAGGGAGATATAGGCTCTTGCTTGACCAAGGAGGGAGTCACCTCCACAAAATTTCTTGAACTAGATCCCACACTCTTCAAACCTTATGTTGAATCAAATGAGGAATTAGGCATTATCTTTGCAACTTTCATAGAGAGGTGATGAGAAAGAGCATCTTTCCACCATGAGGATTGGCTTTTTGATTTGCTTCTAGATCTATGGCAATCTAAAGCTATGTGGCCAATTTTGTAGCACCTTTAACAATGATATGATAAACCCTCATATTCCAATGGTTAATTCCAAGAGTAGTTCCTGACTTTCAAAGTGATATTAGCATGAATATCTTTTGAAATGACTAATTTAACTAGGATCCATACACATGTTGTGTGAATGAAAGCATAAGTAACATTGTATGTTGTCAAAAAACATCACAAAGTCACTAATTGTTTCAAAACATGATTCGATCCAAAACTGAAGCAAAAGATTTAGCAGTCACACCCAAACTACCCTAACATTGAAAGATTTGGTGATGGGATTGAAATTTGGATGCCAAGGTTTGAGAATGAGTGAATGTCAAAACCAAAAATGATCACAAGGAATAACATCTTGATCCTTAACAAAGTCAAACACTATGATAAAGATTCCCTGAGCACTAGGGTATATTTACAAATTATTTTCCATAATAAGTTGCCAATTTTTAAAGATCCACTAGTGTAAATCTAGAAGGCTGGGCTAGAGATGGTTGAAGCAACCAATCAAACCATGTTCAACAAAAAAAGCTCACATTATTTCACCTTATCCTCAAATTCTAGAATAGGGGAAATTTTGGTGCTGGTGAGGGGTCCAACCTTCCCCTTAGAGGATTCTTGCAAACCCCTTTCACCTAGATCAACCTTATCTCTAGGAGTGAGAACACATTGATCCTTAATTGTTGAGGAATTATTGAACTCAAAATCCCAATCCATCAAGGGAAAACTTCATACCCGAAGAGTGGCATGAAATGTCAAATTTCAACAAGGAAGTAAGGATACCATATGTTCAAGAGTCAAGGCCACTAACTAGAGATCTAGACCTGGATGGAGATGCCCTATGGTGTAACCACTTGGATTTTGTAAGTTTTGGAAAAACCCTAGCATCACTTGCAAGAGGAATTGGATCACGTAACACCTCTATCGAAGTAGCTCTATGTTTATTCTTTGACAATAAAGAGATAGTCATGATGGATCATTTCTAGCATCATTTCAAAGAGGAGAGAGCCATGCCATACACAACAATGACGAAGGAAGAAGAAAGGGTTTCGTGACAAAACCATTTTTCCATTTTTATTTGAAGAGCTATTTTTATTTACTTAAAGAGTTTTTTTTGGTTCTGTAAGGGGTAATATTTATATTAATATAATCTAGAAAAATACATGAGTGAGTGCCAGTCAGGCATACTGTTTGAATTCAGGGGCCAGAGGCCTACAAACCAAGATTACAACCCTATCCCAAAACCTTCTTGAACCAGACCATGCAGGATCAAAAAGATGACTATCCGGCCATGCAGGGCCTACACTGACAAAATCCATTGTAAACGGTCGTGTAGGACCTTCCCAAACCTTGCCCTGAAGCTAAACAAAATGGGATTCAATCCCTTCATTAACCCATACCGAAAAGGAAGACAAAATTTGGATCTATACATTGTTAATTAACACTAGAAGACATAAACCTTGATAACTAAGAGCGCAAGAAACAAACAATGAGACCTTAGAAAACCAATTCTACATGAAGCCTAGATTATGAGCAAATGCTTGAAATTCAGGAACCCAGTAAAATTGTCTACCCACCGGCTCCATCTGTAGCAGCTTCTTTAGGAATCTCACATCGGCCTCTACCTGCTCTCTATGCTCTAATAGAGCCAATCCTTTGAGATCAAGCAAGAAGGGATATAACTTTATAACCTCATCGGTGTCCTGTAGAAGAGGGAAATCTCTTGGCTGAGGAACACCCAACCCAGGCGATGCTACACCGATAATATCCTTCAAACTAATTATCAAATCTTCTTTAAAAAGTTTTCTTACCAGTGACTCAGAGACATCCTTGGGAGTGCCAATGTCTAGAACCATGGCTAAGAAGCGCGACACAATGCTGGAATCAACC
The DNA here is from genome assembly GCA_027924645.1 of Cunninghamia lanceolata. Taxonomy (NCBI): domain Eukaryota; kingdom Viridiplantae; phylum Streptophyta; class Pinopsida; order Cupressales; family Cupressaceae; genus Cunninghamia; species Cunninghamia lanceolata. Next base: position 704,798 of record BSBN01001957.1, read on the forward strand.
CTATAGAATTTGCCTTCCTCCAAGAATCCTCTGTCCAGAACTACCTTCACTGTAGCCATAGTTAAACCCTTGTTGATGCGCAAAACTCGTTTCAACCTCTGGTCTGTGACCCTTCCTTTAAAAGCCATCTACCTAACTGAGATTTCCAATTGGATGGGTGTGTCCACCCCTAAATTCACAAGCCCTACTGCTGCAACTCAAACCACAAACCTAGAGCCTCTCGCTATTGAAAACCAATTAGCAGAGATAAGAAATATCGTTCTTCACCTATGATTATGCAAATGAGAGCCAAGGAATAATGAAACCCATATTTGTATCGATCGTGCCCCAACAAATGCTAGGTTGTTTCTTGATTGCAGGTTGTTTTCCTTACACCATTGTATCCAAACATGATTGCTTATATGTTGTGAAATGACTTTCCAACTCCGAACTTAAACTCATGTGTGTCTTGCTATCACCCAAGATTGGCAAAATCAATTTGATTTGACATGTTTGACAGCGCTCAATCCACTACAATCTCCACGAATCCTGAGACCAGTGAAGTGGCCTTCCGTTGTGTCATTCGATGCCTCTATTATCTGATTCAGCAAACCCTGGAATTTCCACACCCTTATGTGTGGAAAGTCGGCCGCCCTTCCACCCACTTAAAGAGTTATTTTATTTATTGAAGAGTTGTTTTTATTTTTACTTACAAGTTATTTTATAGTTATAGTTTTTTTTTTTTTTTTTTTAATATATGACATTATGTTTGAATTTTTATGTATACTTTTTATATACACAACACCAGGCTTAGTGAGAAGGCCTCTTGACGTAATAAATAAAGACACAAAATTTTTTAAATATGTAGTAAATAAAATACCTTTAAAGTGAAATAAAGTAATTTTACCAAAAAAAAAATGTTTTTTTATCTTAAATATATATATCTAAATGTTCTCAAAAATATAATCTCAAGGTGCTTATCTATCCTAAATAACAAATTTAATATAAGCATCCCAAAAAGATCTCTCAACATCTTTAAATATATGTATTTAAAATACCTATTCTAAATTAAATCATATAAAAATTATGGCTAATTCAAATATCTCTCACATAAAATTCTTAATTATATCATTAGCTTTACTATTCTTAGGCAACCTTTCACTTTTTTGGTTTAATAATATAATTTATTAATGGTGATAATAAAGATCTAATTTTTAATCTCCTTTGAGCAATTAAATTGGTTTGTAGGGCTTAGGAAGCGGTCCCATGGAGGGGGGCTTCCTAAATTATCTTAGCAGTGTTGCTGAAATGTTTGAGGAGCATTTTAAAATAAGTGGTCCCATGAATTTTGTAGTTGCAGTAGGCCAAGCTCGTGGTCTCATGAAGTTTTTAGTTTATGATTTAGCGGAGATTTTTTAGGACTTACAAATAAAAATATTAAAAAACATCAAATAAAAAATTTTCCCTCCAAAATGGAATCAATCTCTAAGCTTGCGGAGGAAAGTTTCAGCCCCACCTCAAATGCACTTTCTCAAAATCAACCACCTAAAAAATAGTTGCTCCTCTTTAGGAAAAGATTTAAGTAGCAATTTTTTTTGGGTTTCATGGGACCCCTTGCTCCATAAAAATAGATCCTCTAGCCACTCCATAGGACCCCTTCCTTATTTAAATATATTTATTTAAATAAAAAAATTGTTACTATAATTGTTAAAACTTTATAGTTAATTTGAATATTAAATGATGAAGTTATATGATAAATTCTCCAAAGTTTATTTATTTGTCTCGTTTTAAGATTCAATAAACTAATTTATGATTGCAAACACCCCTGTATTGAAACCCGTGCCATTGTTTTGATAGACAAAGCCCACTACGCCACAAGAAATTGAGGATTTCAAAGGACAATCAGAAAACCCAACTCAACTTTCTAAGAAATTAGAAGGTTCTCTATCTGAAGATGAATCGGCTCATGAAACAATCTCTACCAGTCAGCCGCTGCAAAATGTTGATGGCAACAACAGCATTACAGCACATGAGAAGATGGAAATCGGGATTTGTCAGTCCCAACAAGGGGTCCAACAAAATGAAGCTTCCATGGAGGATAAACCCTCAGTCCATGACCCAGTTGGCATCGGCCGTAATTCCACAGAAGAAAAGCCACAGTTTCCAGTCAAAGAAGAAAAATCTATAAAATCACAAATCATGGAAGAGACAAGGACAAACCCAACTGAAAAAACAATGTTTAATAACAAGAACATTCAAGATACATTGTGCTCTCAGACAACAGACAATCCTGATGTCACAGGCCTAGATGGTGTACATCATGAAGACCAAGAAGCTAAAAAAGTCGTGAATTCTGAGGCTGATACCTCAATTCATGTAGGCCATAATTCCACAGAAAGAGAGCCACAGTTTCCAGTCAAAGGAGAAAAAATTCTAGAATCACAAATGATGGATGAGGCAAAGACAAACCAAAGTGATAAAACAGTGCTTAATAACACGAGCGTTCAACAAACATCACACTCTCAGACAACAGAAAATTCTGATGTTTGGGAAAATTTACAAGAATTTGGTGAGTTCCGCTTGCAAAGGAGGGTATCCACAATTCCCACCAACATACATGCACCATCCCACACTCAGCACAAAGAGAAATCCCATCTTCAGCAATGGTCAAAAACAAGTGAGGAGAGCATATCAGAAGAAGGCCGTGTAGTTTTCCTGGCAGGAACTTTGACGTCCCATGACTGTAACAAAATAATTAAGGCTGCTGAAAATACAGATGCAGAAGAGACGCCTACAGTAACATTCAGCAAGATATACTTCATCACATTCACTGATCTGGAAATGTTGCATATCCTGAGACCACCAAATAATGCAGGATTTGAAGGACTGCCAAAGAATTCAATTCATCTTTGCACACAAATAGACAGTTCTACCACTGAAGATAAATCAGTCATTAACAAGACAATTCATTCTACTGTGGCAATTTCCAACCTGAAGTTGGCAGATGAAAAGTTAATTTACAAGGAAGACAATGTGAGTCATGGTGTAGCTGTATCAGATGCAGTCAAGGTGACAGAGATCCCAACCATGAACGAAGATCCAAAAAGCCATAATGCTGAAGGTGTAAGCATTCAAGTTTCCAAAGAAACCTCTATATCAGAGGAAAGGACAGAAGTAACAACAAGAACTGATCAAGCAGAATTTAAATCCACAGAATCAACAACCACAGAAATTGTGAATACAGGTTATGGAATCTATCAGACTCAAAAACACAGACAAACAGAACAACTCCAGCAAGCTTCAGGGTTTCCAACTGTGGCACATATGAAGTCTCCAGAAATAGCAAGTGGATTTTTTTCTGAAAAAGCAGCAGCAGGTAAGCTCACATCTACACCTCAAGCACAGGAATTGGGAAAATCAACACATCTGGAAGGAGTATCAAATATGCCAGCTACAACCATTGTGACAACAGATTCCATCTCCCATGAAACTGTCAGCATAAGACTCACCGTTCAACATCCTGAAGGCCAATTATCAAATGAAGTCCTGACTTCTAAGACAGACAAAGACACTGATCCAAAGACGGATAAAGCTACAAAATCAGCAAACAATAATCACGTTCAAGAAGGAAAAAGTGAATACCTGCATATTCAACAGAAGGAAGCTTCCAGTGATGATAAAGCATCAAGCAAAGATGGAGTAGTTATGACCCAAATTTCCACAGCAAGCGACTTGGTGTTTCCAGTCAAAAATAATATTCTAGCAACACAGAAGGTCGAAGAAGCAGAAACAAATCAGGCTAGAGAAATGAAGTTCAATCAGATCACAGAATGTTCTGAAATTTGGGAAACTTTACAAGGCTTTGGTGAATTCCGCTTGCAAAGGAAGGTAACCAAACATTATAGTGAGATATGTGGACTATCCCACACAGGGAAAAAGGAGGAACCTCAGCTTGAGCAAAGTGAAACACCACTAAGAAGTCAGGACATGTCACACACACAACATGCAGTTTTCCTGGCAGGTATTTTGGACGTCAATGAGAGTGACAAGATATTCAAGGCTGTAGCAAACCCACATGCTGAAGTGTTACCTGCAGTCACATTCAAGAAAATTGTATTCATTTTACCAACTGATCTAGAAGTGGTTCAGAGAATGACACAATCAGGTAGTTATGATTTCAAAGCTTAATAAGGGACGGCAATTCACTTGCACCGTATATAGAAGTTACTACCATGGATTAGTCTGAACCTAAAGTCTAATGTATAGCCCACAACTGCCATGTATGAGACTGATGGTTGTCATATCCACCATTGTCAATAGGAAGGATGCACATCAATTAATGTAGGTGGAATAAGAGTTATAATTAAGAATTACAACATATAGTACCAGAAATATAAATTAGTTCCACTTTCAGAAACCTGCTGGCACACTCCAAAAAGAGAAATCAATGTAGCAGCTCACAGCAGTTCATGAAACCAAACACAGACGTATGCACTATGTTTTCTCTATCCATCTGCTTCTCTAAAATGTTGTCCTCTAGGATGACCATTAAAGAGAAGCGAACATATATAGCTTCTGCACTAGTTTGTATCTCCTATCATCTTTATAGTTTTTAAAAAAAAAAGTTGTATTCATTTCAGTTGGATGTAATTAGGCCTCTCTCAATATGAAGCTTCTATATAGTTTAGTTAGCATGAACATCTTTAATCTGGCAGCAGCTGGTACAAATGAAAATATGTTCCCAAATGCTCAATTTCTTACCTATATTAAGCATTATGAGTACTTCAATTTAGATACAATATACATGTTCAGCGTAAAGATAACTTAAGGCGCAGGTGCACGTTGCCTCTTACAGACAGAAACAGACCAAAAATAAGAACAATAAAAGGCACCTAGGGGTGCTAGTTCCACTGAGACACATTCCCGCCCATCAGACCCCTAAGGGAGACATTCCGGTGGCAATGGGGATGCAGTTGGGATGTTTCCTGAGCCATTCCCTTTGAAGAGGACTGTTTAGGAACATCCCCACTGCATCCCCCGAAAAACTTTTTAAAAAGCAATTACTTGTACAGCGAGAATTAAAAAAAATTAGCTTAAAACATAAAGATAAAAAAGAAACTACAGCAATGATATATTGTTTCCTCTTATCATTTTTGCATGCTTGTGTAATGTGACATCAATACTAGTATCTATACAAGAGTCAATATTCAAGACTATTATTTATGTAGTTTATAAATTTATAGTTTTTGTATTGAAGTGTGACTCCTTGATGTAGAATGAGTATCGTTTTATTTTCATTTTGTCCCCATTACTGCTATTGTTACTGATTGAATCGAAGATTACTCCAGAATTCACTATTTATATTTATGAATCTATGATCGACTTTAACTTGTAGTATTCTATTTTCTATACTTTTTATTTTTTTATTTCTTATAGATTTATATAGTTTTAGTTTTAGTACCAACATCCCCTTGCTATTCCCTGTTCCTCTGGTTTTCAACATGCTTCCATCCATCCCCTTCTGCATCCTCCCATTTCTCATCCCCCTAAATGGGAACTCGATGGAACATAGATTGGAACTAAGAGATAGAAAATTTATGAACCTGCTAGGCCTGGAACTGTACTTATTAGAATTGTACAAGTACTTCTATAACCCCAACTTGTCCCAAGTCTAAAAGCACATCTTTGGCCGCCTCACATCTTTCAGCCAAATCGAAATGGGTACAGCAAACCCTAGTGTTAAGTACCTATTGGTAAGACTACTGGCTTTTCCCATTTGCATGGCTAGGAATCAGGATGATCCCTTGACTATTAGCTTTTACCCTTTTCAGTGATTGACCTGAGGACCAGGGGTACCCAGTGGAGAACACACTCAAATGGATTTAAATGGATTATGAAAGTAGGCAAATGAAAGAAAGCTAGAGGGCAAAAAACAATACTCATTGTGCTTAGGCAAAGATGATACAAAAGCAATACAAGGGCTGCGCTGCAGCTGCAGTCCCTGCCTAAAACTGCAAGCTACAGTGCAGTGGTAAGAGTTTGAACCATTCAAACATAGGTGTGGGTCCATGTTGGCCATGAAGAAGCCCAAATTAAAGTGTACTTGCTAGACTCTAATCTTATTCTCCAGGCTGAGATGAATTTTTTGAGTCTGAAAACAAAAGAGCCAAGCCGGTTCTTTGGCCCAGTCTGTGCAAGATATCTTTTGTGCATGACTCTAGAGTCTGCAACGTCAAACTCACCTGCAGTATGCTCAATTACCTATGTAAGGCTGGATAGAGCCTAAACAACCCCTTCTTTTTTTTCCCTACAACTACAGAGTTAGAATAATGTTGCAGGAAGTCTTATGTACTTTTCCCCAACCCAAAGAGCTGATCAAATCTTCATCAGAGAAGAGAAAACGTAGTCAAAATTTGGGGTGTGATAGGAATGATTTGCACTATTTGCACAAAGAATTGTACTTCATCAGAGAAGAGAAAACCAAGGTGCAAAATTAAACTAAAATGATTCTACAACAACTGCAAGTTCTTACAAAGAAGGTCAGCACCCTACAAAAAGAGAGCAAAATCTATAAGAGCATGTCACTTCTCCTTGCTTGTGTCGATGAAAGGTTGCGAAATGAAATGTGTGGTGTCAATCAACAAATTGAAGGTGTTGTGCAAAGTTTGAAGGATGAGAAAAATAAAGTTGAAGTCATATTGGAAGCTACATAAAATCTGGTTTTGGAACAGAGTTTCAAAATAAAGGAATTGCAAAGTGAGGTCTGTGATAGAAATGTGGAATTAGACATCATCAAAGTAGAAAGCACCAAACTGATGAATGAAAATGACGTTAATGCACCAAAATGGAAGAATTGAGGAGTGAATATCAGATTAATGCACAAAGAATTCAAAAGCTCATGAATGAAAATGAGAACCAAAGATGCAAGTTGTTACAGAAATGGAGCGAAGCAATCGACGTACAAGTGCAAATTCTTTTAGAAAAGGTGAGAAGCTCGGAAAAAGGGAACACAAATCTATCTAAACAGAATCAAATTATGTGCAAGATTGGATGCAAGAACTACAAGGCCCCATAATGAAATTTGTGGAGGCAATTGTCAGAGCAATGCCACTGTTGAAGGATGAGAAAAATTACATTGTATTCCTTAATCTGAGATTATTTTTTAGTTTAGCTTTTCCTTTTTTATTTTTCTACCCAGGTCCTTAGCTCTACTAAAAACATGAATGCCCTGCAATAGGCAATAGGATACAATGAGAACTAGTTAAAGCCTGTGTTTGGAGTGAGCACTCCTACAAGATTGAAACTCTCTACAGATTCATCAATTCTCTTGTGATTTAAAGACAAACAAAAATTGTGAAAAAATTACGTGGCATTGCACCTCAATACCATTGCAATTCACTATTTCACAAGCTGAAACAACATCCTACAATTCAACAGTAGAACATGATCAGGAAAAAGTCGGTTATTAGAAAATTACATAACATATTTCTTTGGCTTCGAAATTGTTGTACCCGTCATTTGCTAGTTAATAAATATCATACACAACCAAGCATTGAAGATAGGAAAAACAGGCACGTCATATTATTACCGTAAAGACAACTCCCATCTTTGTACATTTGTCAACGGTAATATTGTTCACTTTGCCTGGGTGAACATTAAAAAACTAATAAAACATTATACATGTAAGTCATGTTATATATTGCCTACAAAAAAAAACTAAGCATTTCAGTAGCTCTATCTTGGGAGGCCCTGTCTTACAAAATACAAAGCTGCTAGCAGCACTTTTATCTTTTCCAGATCCTACAGCAACAACTCCTGATCTATCAATGTGATTTTTTGTCTTCATTTCATCTGTAACCTTTCTAAGACCTGCAAGTCAAAACGGATCAGATCAGTTTTAGCGATTTTAAATGTGACACTTTTTTGAATTTTTCTATGCTTAAACCAGCTATGTGACCCTACCTGCAGTTACAGATTCTCCTTCATTTATCTCTTGAAATATTGCATTCATTCCTTCTTTTGGGCTTTCTGCAACTTCTATAGGCACAAAGGCTAATATCAGAACCCAACAGCTGCACCATAATCAGGTCCAGGTTCGACTCCCCTACCTCTCCTCTGACCCCTTCCTTGACCACATGCTGAAAGATCTCCAAAAATTATGAGAGGAAGGGGGAAGCAATCCTAATAATGGTGGAATCAACACCTGAAAAATTTCAAGGTGGAAAAAATTCCTATGTGCCAGAGGTGGATGTGGGGCTTTAGCTAGTTAAAAGCACAAGAAGTTTTGTGAACTTTTACATTAGATAGTATTTCCAATTCTTGAAAGTTTTGTTTCTGATAACAATTATATTTAATCTTAAAATGCTTGTTGAGCAAGGCTATTGCAGAGGATCTTTTTAAATTGTATTAAATTATATATAGCAAGATAAAGAAGCCAATAACTGTTTATTGTTACTAAGTTAATAAGTTTCCTACATGAGCTTTTGACAACTAATTTTCAGATACAGATCAGACCACTTTTTGGGCCAATTTTTCTAAATACATAAAGGTCGCAGTGGCATAACAAATAATATTTATTATTTGTACAGAACATGATAATATTACCAAATAAGACTGCGGTTGCCTACCAAATTTGCCTGTTTAGATTAAAAAATCAAACATTGCCAATTAAAAACAGACAAGAAAGAAAAGAATGTTCACAGAGACCTCATTCACCAAGCCTGCAAGTGTTTATGGTGGGCGGCGTTTGCATAAGTCATTACAACTGTAATCTTGACGGAATCAACCCTATTTCATAGGTCTAGATTCGCCAAAAGTTATAATAAGAACAAGAAACTTTTGTAACAAGGACAAAAGCATTTTAGTATAGAAAAAATTCTAGATTTTTCAAAGGCCTAAAAATGATTTAAAAAAGGCAACTTAGGGAAGGCAGAAAATAAACACAAACCCTGATCACAAGCCTCACAACAATGAAAATTATCATGTAACGAAAACAAGTATTCAAATTCAAGCTGTTGGAGCTATTTTTAAATAAATGCCGAAGAGTGAAATACCTTCTGAATCCTCATAAACTTGGGGGCAACTTTTCTTGATTTCGTTGTGAGCCAAAGAATACTTTGACGGGCCAACCTCTATATTCTCTTTATTTTCTTTCACCCAAGACGAATTAGATTTTTCTCATGTAGTTATGCCCAAAACAACTTGGAATCAAGATGCATGCCATCTTTAACATCAAGCGAATGAACATAAATTCATAAGAAACAAGTAAAAACCAATAAAATCAGGGGCTAAACAAAAACAAATTTTACCAAGGTATCTGAAATTGGGTTAAATCCAGATTCGTAAAAGAAATCACTACCCAGGGAACTAAACTGCAAAACCTTGAAGTAATTTTATATTCAAATCTGCCTTAGCTTCTTTCTGTAAACACACTAAGATCCTTGAAGTAATTTTATATTCAAATCTGTTAGCTTCTTTCTGTAAACACACTAAGATTTTTTTAAGAAAATACTGCAGGAGGCAAATAAATCCTACCTCTATGGCTGCCCGCCGACCGACTTCCTTGAACTGTCTGGAAATGATGGAAGACATACCAATTCAATTCAAATTACAACAAACCACCCATCTCAAAATGTAATTCGTTAAGCCCCGGATAAAGCATACAAAAAAACCTGATCTGTAACACTGTTACTTTCATGTGAGCGTGTGTATTGTTAATAATAAAAAAACTACTTTGTTTGGCGTGATGCATGCCGCCCCACCACGTATCCAAGCATGCAGCCACAGTTTTCTTCTCTCAAAAAAGTAAATAACATGACAAACATATCAAATTGCCCCCAGAAAATTTTAGAGGATTTTAAGAATTGTAAAAACAAATGCCAATGGGCTGAAAAAACAATGGACTGAAAAAATCATATCTGTTGAATTTCCACAAATCAAAATTCCTTAGAAAAAAACAAACATTAGGAAAAGATTCAAATTTTTTTTTGACTTGCACGAATTTCAAGGAAAAATTAATACTTGCAAGTGAATACAATAGTACCCCTGCCTGCGGCAGGGACTAATAACACCATAATAGAACTGTATTTGCAAAGTTCTGTAGATAGCCACACATATGCTACAACCATTTATGCTTATGCTATTCTATGCTTCTATACATTCGTGCTTATGCCTATCATGCTTATTCAAAGAATATCTATGATTAATATACAAGTGTGGAAGATGAAGGTATCTCAAGGTAATTACAAGAAATAAAACTGGTAGCCTTTTGACAATTGACAGTTGTCTCGTCTATTTGTCGTTTTCTCAAAACTCTACCCAATAGCTGCACACAACAAAGATGACATTGTTAAAAATGTGCAACATGGAATAAGAGGAGTTAAGACTTTGTGTATGAACAAATGTGTTTGGGAAAGAACCTGATGGTTGTGGTGTAGATAACATATGGCGTGTCACACCACCCTTACACAGTAACATGATCATAAGTCCCAGATCTTCCTAGATTAGTCATCCCTCCTTGAGAACTAGTGGTCCCCATTGTGGCCAGTTGCAGAAGACCCTGTGGGAAGTTGTTGGCAACTTGAGCTTCCGTGAACCATATCCCTTGGAAGAGATTTTAACCTGCTTTAATGATCTCTTAAATAAACCAATACTTTCTTCAATTGCTACTTTTCTATTCACGGTGCATAACCAGCTCATATCACAAGGATATCTATCTTGCATTCAAGTCTCACCATCAAGAGCACAAATTTCTCAATAGAGCTTACTAACTTGTTGCACTGCTTGGCATTGATGACTAAACTGTAAAAGCTTAGGGACTACTGGTATGCAATATCTATCCTCAGCAACATCTATGACAAATACACTAGGATTTGCTTCATAGATTACATGTCGAAGATAAAGATATAGTTTCCCAAGTGAAACACCACATGCCTCTAATGGGGCTCTACTTAAACATCATCCAGTTCAATGGTCAAACAGTTTATAACAATTTTACACCTCATCCACAACAAGATGTGGTAAATATTTGTCCTATTTTTATTGGCCAAAATTGAATGTTTGACTGTTAAAGTGGATGATATTTAAAAACAGCCCCTCTAATGGTGCTACATCACAATGGACTGCATCTTAAATTGATTTTGTACACTAAACGTCATTCATGCGTAACACACTTCTCAAAACCTGAGTTCAACCATCCAATGGTGTCTGGTTGAGGGTTAGGTATTAATGAGCAAGTTATATTTGTGAATTGTTTCAAGAGAAATCAGATTCTTCTGACTATCATTCAACAATGAACTGTATTGGCTGTCCATTGACCCAAATTTCAGAATGGAACAATTTTTCTGCAACTTCTTGATCCAGATTGGAAGATGAGGCTGAGTTGGTGATTGCTATCACGATGCTACATTCACAATACATGATCTTTTTTCCTTGATCTCGTGCCAGTTGAAGAGAACTCAATGCTTCCAGTTGTGCAAGAAGGGCTTTTCAAGTGCAGCATTCCTTGATAGGGGTTTCTACTAGAATTGTGTACACTGCACCACTTGCCAGACTTAGATTACTTCTTTTGCTCATTAGGTGCCATGTTCTAAAAGTGACGCAATGGCCCTTTTCCTTGTTACATGTTCTATTTGGCTCCAGACTTGGAGTTCTCAATCGGCGACTTATCCTAAAGCTTGGAATTTTCATTCTTAGACTTCTGTTTGAATTTTGCTTCACATTGGCAAGCATAATTGTAGGATTCTCCCAGGCAAGAGATATGAAGGAATTCCATGTTAGCCTGGAAGTATGCTCTCAGGTTTGACCTATAGTTCAAAATGAGATTTTGCTATGTCTTGGATATTCAACTTAAAATTTGAAGTATGGAAGATATTAGCATATTCTTGGGCAAACTGATCACGAACTTGACAAAGCTGAGAATACTTGATATATTGGTCATCACAGTTTAAAGGATTCTAAAAAACCATTCCAAGTGGCTTCAGGTGTAAGGTCATCTGCATGAGTAGTGCAGTAGTCATTCCACCATTCTTTTATAAAGGAGGAAACTCTCAAAATGAGCAAAATTCATCTTTTCTTTATCTCAGAACTGATTGACCGTGTATGTGAGCAATTAAGATTTAACCAATATATAGAGCATCAACATCTATATTTCCTTCAAATTAGGAAATTCCAAATTTATTTGTACCTTGTACAGTGTTTGGCCTCCAAACAATCTATGTGTTAATGAAGTGAACAGTTCTAAAGGGGATTGAACCCATTGTAGAAGTTGGGCAAAGTCATCAATCAATCTAGCTTTTTTGACTGTATAGTGTTCCTCCAAACAATGCTATGAGTTCTTGGACAAAGCGAATAAAAGAACAATAGAAAACCTTGATGGAACTACAATTGCAAGGTTATATTATGCAAAGTTCTTTACAAATATCCCAGAGGCTGGTTGTATGCTGGAAGGTATATATGCCTATGTTATTCTACTCTTCTACAAATTCATGCACTTTGTGTTTATTCCAAAAGTAGCCAAGATACATTAATATACAGATGTGGAAGATGAAGGGGCATCATGGTAGTTATAAGAAATGCAACCGCCCACCTTTGATGGTTCATATCCTTTATTTTTTTCATTTTCAAGAAACTCTATATGATAGGCGCATAGAATAGCGCCACATTGTGTGGAATAAAATAAGGAGTCGTAGCTCCGTAGTATGACCATGTGTACATGAAAAAGGTCCTGAAGCTTGTGGTGGTGAGGACACTCCATGTAATTAAAAGTTAAACTATAATCCATATAAAAGTGGGCTCGCAAATAAAGTAAAAATGGTACAAAATTTTAAAAGAGTTAGAAATAAAGAAGTTGACAGCTGGAGCAGCTGCAAAAGGACAAATAGAAATGAATAAATAAAAGTTATGTGGACAGTTAGAGCTGCTTGAAAGGTTAGGTAAACAACTAGAAACAACAAATGTGATCATAACATTTTTAACTTATATATACAGGCTCCTCACTCCAACATATAGTCATATAATTATATTATCTGATATCAAAACCTAACAATAAGGTCTGTTTTGCATTTTTGGACTTAATTTAGGGCAGTCACTTCTTTCATTTTGGATATCAACTCTAAACTCTTACCTCTAATTCACTTATCGTGTATTTTGCACCCAGATTTTCCAGATCTTTGATGTTGAATATTTGCTGTCAAATTGTTGATTTATTGCCTCCTGTCAAGATTCTGCAGTCAATTCTCTGCCAAAAAAACTTTCGCTGTTGATTGTCCACCATAAAATTCTCGCTATTAATGTTCTACCATATAAATTTTGGTTACTATTTATGATTCTTGTTATATTAATGTTCTACCATATAAATTTTGGTTACTTATTATGATTCTTATTATAATGTTGTTGCTTATAGACTATTGATCATAATAGATAATTTTTATTTGTATCATTTTGCTTTGTAGCACTTCCTTGATGGATAGATAGTTCAACTAGTCTCCCAAGTTCCACCCAGAAACCCAATTTAACTTAGATGTTCAACCAAGAGCTACACAACCAATGACAACAGCGACAATTTTGCCCCACAGTTACAAACAACTCCATCTTCACTAGGCATTTGATGAATAAGTCCAGCAATACATAGAGCTATCAAGTTGGAGGTATGGAACATTGATTAGTTCCTTCAAATTTGTCTATGGATTGTTTTCTCAACGTCAGCAGAAGTTAGAGCTCTACACCATCACTTCCTTGGGGCATGCTTTGCATCTTAAGCAACCAAAAGAACAATTGTGAAGCCACATAAATATTTTTCTTTTTAAAGGCAGGGTTACTCTTCATCTTCTACCCTTGCTAGTTTCACTCATGCTGCTCGCTCCTCATGGAAGAATGGATATTCTTCACCAAATGGATCTATTAAGGGCTCAACCTTCTTATTTGAAAATGGAAATAAGTATATTGCCTACCACAAGCTCATATCATGTCCTCAAACCAAAGAAAGTGAAGACCCTTCTTGCCATGCAAATTTCACAATATTAAGACTCTAATGTTTGGGAAATTGATCTCAACACTTCTAATCCTACACTCTATTGGGATAGATGTGTCATACACCGTGCAATTCTAAAGTTGGATTATTTATTTATTTATTAATTTTTTGTGAGCCCTCATGGAAAAGGGCATCCCACCATAAAAAATAAATCATGAAAATATTGGTTAGATTCCTACTTTCTCCTTGTTGTTGTGGTTGTTGCTCTACAAAATATACAACAAGATGGGTATGGAGATTTATAGAGAAATGTTATCTAACAAATATATACTCAAACAAACTTTGTTAGGCTGATTGTTTCCCATTCAAAAACCATGGTTCGAGCCTCTAGTTAGTTGCGGCCCAAGTTAAGAGAGAGTAAAAATTGGGCTAATCAAAGTTGTTGAAAAGTGCACCCTCACAGCAACCTCAGCTTTGCTGGATCTCTTTCATCTCAAACCAATTGAACACAATCCTCACCCCTCCAATAAAGGTTGTAAGGATGATCCAAATGGAAGTGGAAAGGGCAAAGTCCCTTGGGCCTTGGCGCATGTCGCATGTAAAGAAAATATCCTATAACAATGGCTGCCATGATAGAATCCCACAAGTCATCATTTTGTATCAGATAAACAATGGAACAATCAAAGGCAAAATGCACATGGTAAATCATTGGTAGCCATTCCTGTTAAAGATAGATGCAGTGCCAACAAATCTACCTTTGATGTCTTGTTGGAGGTTAAAAAATAACATCTCTAATAACCACTCTTAGTGGTAGATAAACTCATATTTTTAAGCCTTAGTCAATAATAAAGCAAGCTTTCTCTATGGATATAATTGTTGTCCACCTCAAAATAAATGTATTTTATGGCAACTTTGTAAAGAAGTTACTATTACATAAACACAAATCAAAGACCAAGATTGTTTTTATGGGCTTGCAAACTCTATTACTACTTCACCCGAACTTGCCTTGGTCAAAGGACTTTTTCACCCAGACTTGCCTTTGTCAAAGACATTTCATAACTTGACCTGCCTCAGTAAAAGGACTTGTAATGCTTAACTAAACTGGAATGCGTAGCTCAAGTAATTCACAATAAATGGCTTGCAGAAACTAAAAAATGGTTTTATGTTGTCATAGTATAAGCTCCCGCAGTAAAATACTGTATCCCCAAAGAATTACACTCATTTCCCTATTTTATGAAGAAAACATTTTAAAAAATTCTTCCTAAATGTACAGCTTCATCTTTCTTGAAGATCAAAAATCATTTATGTTTGAAAACCCTCAATGTTTCAAAGTTAACCAGACCCAGATATCCCCTGGATGCTTCAAATCCAGAAAAAAGGAGAACTCTACCATTTTCTTCCCATACCTTCAAATAGAATAAATTTATAACACTTCCTTCAGAGTTTCAAATGAAAACAGTTCTCCTTCTCAGGGGATATCTTCTTCAAGATCACCTCTATTACATAATACACCAAACTAAATGAATCCAAAGAAAATATAGCTTGTTTTTAAGCTCTAGGATCAAAATCTTCCTGGACTAAACCAAAATGACACTGTTTCTTACAAATACAGCCCAAATTTTGCAGTTCTTCTCTGGTTCTTGATTTTCACTTTTTTCAACAAACAACCAAACTAGAAGTATGTATTTCACCTCTGAAAGAGTTTCGAAGCCATAAAAATTTAGGATATAGATGTTTATAGTATCAAAAAATCCCTAATCTGCATTTCAAACAAGTTAGAAAAGAGTTCAAGGTAATCCTCAACAGATTCACAGGCCAGCCAAAACGTAGGCTGTGTAGAGCAAGAAATGTAGCGGCCTTCAAGAAATGTCTTTGTGTAGTCTGTTGGGCTATGGGTGGAAAGGGGCGGATGAGCGTAATGTGGGCTTTCTTCATCCAGTCTCCTTCAACACTGATTCTCACCCGTAAGTTCTTCATGGGCAATCTGCAAAAGTGAAGTCACCTGCCACTATTCTTCCTCTCGCCCCCACCTGGGCTCTTGATTGGACCTTCCCCTTTCCCCCATTGTTTCTATAGGCCCTTCCCCTTTCGCTCTGATACCACTTGGTGCAGTCATGGTAGGAGGGTTCATAGCATGAACAGTCGAGACCGTGCAGCTAGAGTAAACATAACGGAAACAACTCAAAAATATAAAGCAAATACAGATTCAGTCATTCAGTATATCATAGAATTCAAATACAAATCTGCTGGCAACATGCGGGCTTACAATTAGGGCTCACAGGCCTGATTACAGAATATCAGAATATTCACAAGATATAGCTTTGAAGCGCCTTCGCAAAGAATCCAAACTATCAACTTATGCTATCGATCATAACTATGCTAACAGCTTTCCTAGAGATCTATTACATCATTATATATCATATCCAGAACTTAAGAGTCCTCTGCGTCGGCCAAGGAAGATCACAAATTGAGTCAATGAAGAGCTATAACGTGTGTACACAGATAGGTCATACCTAAATGATTAGAACTCCTCCGCAAATGAATGGAATGATGAGCAGATCTTGGGGAAGGTCGGCCACAAACCATAAAACATTGGAAGATGTGTCATTTACCTCCACAAGAAGAGAAATGCTCTGAGGTCTTCTCCTTTATCTGATTGTCTGAGACTATCAGGATGCTCTGTTATGAGAAAAAAATTGATCTTCTAATAGCGATATCTTTTCAGTACCTTAACCAAATGCTCTGAATTCTAGATATGATGTAGATGAGTGAATCTAGATGCTAAGTCCAACTCTGCAAGGTTTGAAATGCAACTGTGGCAGAATGCAGACCAAAATACAGAAACTGCTACTGACTGAACTATCTGAACTGAATTGAAAAATGAAAAGAAACAGACTAAAATGCAAATGGTTTTGGTTGATGCAAGATTGCTCTTGAACCAGGAATGCTCCTGCATCAGACATCCAGGGTTATTAAAAAAGTGAGTCCCTCACTTTGCTGGGGCTAGAGGAAAACTAAGGTGGTCTATCTCAGCCTGCAAGATCTATGATGAATCTTCTATTGATAACTGAGAGGGGGGGTGAATCAGTTATCTTAATTATTTCAGCTTTCTAAACTTTCTTAATAATTAATGCAGCATCAATTCAAACAAGCAAACATAACCATGAAATGGAAATACACGACACAATATTTTTGACGTGGAAACCCTGTTAAGGGAGAAAACCACGGGGTGATTAACCCAAGATTGTATTCTCTGTTAGAAGAATAGAATTACAAAATGGCACTTGCCAATTAGGGCTCACTACCCGAGCACACTGCTCACAAGAGGCTCACTGCCTACAAAAGACTTCCTGTATACACAAGGAAAACTTGAACTGATGAGAAGCATCCACACATGCTGAAGTTCAGTTTTGGTTAAGCTTAGTAGACTGATCTACTGCACTTCATTCTTACTCTCCTTAAGTGCTGCTATCCTTTTACATTCCGAACCTATTTTTTTGCCTTTAGTAATGCTCTATTTTTTCTCACACTTCAACTCTTGCACAACACACACCTTCACATCTAAATCCATCTTGTATATATATCCACACAAGTGATTTCAACACTTTTCTAGTCGGCATCCGGAATAGTCAATATTATCTCAAACTTTAGTCTGTCAACTGAATCCTTTCTTCCAAGTGAAGCGGATCAAAAAGAAACTTATAGAAGTCATCTAATAAGTCAGCCAATCAAGAAAGATACCTTAGGAATCTTTATCACCATCAACATCTCATCTGGAATAACTTCCAATGCTCTGCCTATCAGTTTTTCCTCTGTCTGTTCTATCAAACCGGACCCTAATACTTGAATGCTTATATCTCTTTACTCTTTCATCACCGGAGGCTCAATTCCTGGAATCTATCAGTCAAGGTACTCCTCTTGACTTCCCCAAGTCTGTACTTTCCAAAGATACTTCCTCTGAGAGATTCGGACCTGACTGTCGGACCTTGCCACATACTCTGTTCTTGCTTACCGGACCACAACACTCTCCAATCTAACTTCCGATATATGCACACCATGTCCTGTGGATGTGTGGGATGATCTTTGTTGCCATCAATGACAACAATCATGAAGCTCCAATGTGTCTCTTGCCAACAATCTCCCCCTTTGGCATTGATGGCAACACTTAGTGAAAAATGACTAAGTGTTATACTATGCTCCCCCTTAGCTGATGATCTGTCTCTATGTACATTTTCCGAAGCTCCCCCTTAACTGAATTCCTCATTTTTCACTACTCTTCACTCCCCCTTTGACATCAATGGCAAAGGGTAGGATCTGCATACCAAAAGTTTTCAAAAAGTTAACTTAGTCGCATAAGTATATCATCTGGTTGCACTCTACATATACTTTAGTATGTTTGTAAAAGTGTTTTTCAATTGTACAACTTCGGTTGCCCAACTTAGCTTCATCCTATCCAAAATTGATATGTGACCACTCAACAGGAATGTAAAAACTTTAGCCTTCTTCAGATCTGTCGGATCATTTGTCTTGGCAGTGGTTTGAGCATCACTTAGGGCCTCATGCATGGCCTCCAACTTAGGAATGATTATTCTTCTAAGCTCATTTAACCTACCAATTCTATTTTTCTTTTCTTTCTCTAGCTTCTTAATTTCATCCAAGACTACAATGGTCTAACATTCTTGATTTACTATGGATGAGGTAAATGGATCAAAATTTTGAGAAAGTTTTGTTAGTTGGATCTCCTAGTCTTTCATTTTCTTCTCAATCTCCATTGTTGCTTTGGACCATGATAGACAAAATTTATATATTTCCCTGCCATCTTTAAGAGCATTTTCTAAGCTCTTTATCTCTATATCCATATTTCTTCTATCATTTGATATTAGACTTAGTACTTCAGAGAATATTTCATCCAAAAACTCTTTCCAGACCTTTTCCTCAGCTGATTTCTCTAAGGACTCAAAATGAGTGCTGACTGAACTAACAAGAGATTTAAGATTACCTGATGAGGAGGCTGAGGGATCCTTCTGAAAAGATGGCATGATCTTTTCTAAAATGCTAGATGCAGCTTCTATTAACTCACAATCTTCCATGTGAGACTTCAGGAGTTTTTCTTTTGCCTTTGCATTGGCGAATGAAGCTATCTTCATTGTTTGAACCGGGGAGAGAGAGTCAAAGTTAAATGGACCTTGAAGTAACTCCGGTTCATCAATCTCCAACATTTCTTTTGTCAAGAAGTCCTTGATAGTTTCTGCAGTGTCTCTTGCCGGAGACAGAGATTTCTTCTCTTCTGCACTGTCACTTATGTTCTTCTCAGCTTGACTTTCTTCTCTTCCTTTCGCTTCTTTTTCTTTCTCCTCTATTCTTTCTTCTCCTTTAGATCTAGAGACTGTAGGGGAAACCGGAGGAGAGATATTTGTTTGTTCATGAGCCACCTCTTCCGGAGTAGAGGATTCTAAGCCCTTGTCTTTACCTTCACCGGAGTCCATTACTTCTTTTGTCATTGCCTCAGTAGATTCTTTTTCAACACTTGTAGCCGAGGGATCAACACCCAAGTCCTCTATAATAGGAATGTTGAATCTTGAGTATGCCTTCCGCAGGATTTCTTCTGTTTCTTTTGCCACTTTATCAATCTCTCCAAGCATGAGCTGATTCATTCTAGTCTTACTCCGGAACTCATCCTTGCAATCTTTGAAGAGCACATCCATTTGTTTTGGAGTAATTGAAGGGTAGAGCTGAATAGCTATCTATTCTCTGATTTCTAAGTCTTTTGCCTTAGCATTTTCTTTTCTCATTTCAAGTTCCTTTTCCAAACTTTTAGGAATTAGAGAAATTATTTCAATCAAGGCTTTATTGTATATGTTCAAGTACTTAACTGTGGCTTCCTCCAAGATTTTTCTATCTGTATCATTATATGCATCATAGAATTCTGTTATTGGTTGCAGGTTTCCATCCATAGTAACAGCTTTAACTACATCATTTGGGGACAAAGTGGGCTTCTCAACAAATTCTTCTACCTCTGCCACCTTATCTACACCGGATACTTTCTTCTTCTTCTTCATCTTCTTGATTTCTTCATCGAATTCTGTCTCTTCTTCATCTTTTTGACTGATATAAGACCTTGTGGCCTTTGTCTTAGTTCTTTTCTCTGCTTTACCGGATGATTTTACTTTCGGTTTTGATGTCTTTGAGCTCTTGTCAGTGGTAGAAGCGGACCTCTTAGAGGATCTTGTCCGGGTGGGGGCTTCTACCGGACCACTTTCCTTTTTAGCACCTTCCTTCCCTTTCTCTGCTCTTTCCATCTTCTCCCTATTGGCATCAAGTGCCTCTTTTGAGATGCCAAAGCTTTTGGCAATGTTTTCTACTTCTTTTCTTACCTTTCTTTTCATCTTTGGTTGCCTTAGCTCAATATAGATCTTCACACTCAATTCTTCAAAGGTTCCAAACCTTTTTGCCTTAGGATCCTTTGGTTTACTAAGCATGTGCTGAACATGCAGCTCTACGATTTTCTCATCCACCTCATACCCCATTGGCATGATCCATGCTGTTCTTGGTTCCACTACCTCCATTAGGCATTGATTAGTCTCTACCATAAAGAATACTATGTCTTTGTATTTCTTGACTAGAGATTGGGGAATTCTCTCTCTAGCTTGCATCATGTTCTGAAAGTTTTTAAAGAAACCCCAGAGCACTGTGTTTTGTGCTTTGTCATCACCAAGTCCATGCAAATAATCCCTGATTTGTATGGAAACTGGTCTGTCATTCTGCCATACCCATCCACTAGATCCGAGTAGCTCATTCATAAAGTAGAAGAATAGACAGAGTATTAGACCACCAAATTTGAAGGAATTCTTCTTGTCCTTCTTTATCTTCTGTAGGTTCTCCAAGAGTTGGTTTAGAAGGAGCTCACAAAGGTCATAGTCTGCATTTTTTCTCAACATTTCATAGGCAGTGTAGATAGCAGTTCCAGGTACTGAATTCTCCCTGCTAGAATGATATATCTTGTAGTCGATGATCATCAATGCAAACTTGACATCTGGATTAGTGATGTCATCTACTGTCATTGCTCTTTTATCAAACCTAGATCCGGTAGCCTCACTTACAGTCAGATTCTTGATCAATTTGAGAATAGGTATACCACCGGATGAGTGCAAACCGATAACTGCCCTAATGGAATCTTTTGTGATCTCGAATGGTCCATTCAACCACATGAAGTTGTCATGTATTCTACTCAAGACATACCGGACCCATTCGTCCTCAGCAAAGTAGGGGAAATGTATACATTGTGTAAAGTGCTTCTCCTGGAGGGCCTTGTATTGGGGTTTGAGCTCAAATGAATCATCTATTAGCTGTTTATGGTAGATATCCCTCAATTTGGACTCTCTGAATTCTTCAAAGTTTGCATGAATGTAAACCCTAATATCTTCTGTATGCAAGACACCATGCGGAACACTAGAAAAAGCTCCTAGGGGATCTACTTCCAAGGATTTGTAGGGATGTTTCTTGAATTTGGGGCGAGGCCTATCAGTGATCTTCACAATATTCAGAGTAGACTTCTTTTAAAAAGATTGGTAGAGAGATATTTTAAGAACGGAAAATACCTTTTGCGCCTTTCGGTTTCACGGAGTTAGCCGGATCAATTTCTGGATGAATTGACTTCTGTAAATGATCTTTGATGGGCTTGAGGAAATTTGTTGTAGAGCTTCTCTTTTCTTCTTCTTAAATGCAGAATGAGCAAATGTTTAATAGGAAGAACCCTTATATTACTCCGCAAACCCTAATACCAAGTTGCAATAAATGCTCAACCTAAGTTATTCCGGTTTGCCTTATTTGGATGACTTGAAGTATCGGATCAATCTTGATCTTAAACATCTTGTGGACCTTCCAAATCTTAATCATAGTTTATTTAGATGTTTCTCTTATGAAACCTTTAATCTGCAACTCTCTTAGTGCCAGTTTCGGCACCAATTGACTGGCTGGGGGAACAAGGTTTTCTTTGTGTCTCCCCCTGAGCCAGAGCTCACTTTTTAATTTCTGGAAGGAATATCAGCACCAGAGTCTGGTGCGGATCCATCCCCTACATTCTCTGTACTTTTCTTCACCCAAATCTTGTTCATCTCACTTTGAACTTCATTTGCATTCACTTTTTGTTTTCCCTTATCTTGATTCTAATTATGATGTACCGGACCTCTTTTGTCCTGATTCTTGCTTCTACAGAATTTTGCAATATGATTGGATCTATTACAAATTTGGCAAACAACATTTCTTTGCATATTTGATTGATATCCTCTTGATCTGCATTGATTAGCCATATGACCTACTCTATTGCATGCAAAGCATCTACCATTGAATGATTTGTTCATTTGCATATTTCTGCATTCATGAGATTTGTGACCATTCTTTTTGCAGTTGAAACACTGTTTGGAGAAGGATGTATTAGTCTGATTCATTCTCTTTCTACACTGATTATCTTTATGACCAAAGTTATTGCAGTTGTGGCAGTATCCATTGAAGGATAGATATCTTTGAGCATTAGGCTACCTTATCGGAGGTCTTCTAGGCTCGTTTCTTGGATTTTCTGATCTAAAATTCTTCTGACCGGATCTAGAGCTTTCACCTTTTTCATACCCCAAGCCATACTTGTCATTTACCCTCTTTTGGCTTTCAAGAAGAACTTCAAGTTGAGTAGAGCTTATCTTGAATTTCTCTTTATATTCATTTGTTGTTTGAAGATCCCTTTTAAGAGGGACAATTTGATCCTCAAGTTTTTCTTCATTATCTTTAGCATCTTCAAGATCAGATTCAAGATGTCTGATAATTCTATCCATCTTGTGGCAATCTTCTGATTTCTCCTTGAGAGATTGTCTTAGATCATCTTCAGTTTTTCTTTTCTCTTCAACCTCTTGGGTAAACTTCATAACTCTTGATTCCATTTCATGTCTTACCATAATGGTTTCTTTTGATAACTTTTCACATAACTTGGTTTTCTCCTTCAGATCTCCATTTGTATCATTAGCTTCACCTTGACTTGCCAATTGCTGAAGTAGCTCCTTTCTCTTTTTCATAGAGAGATTAAGTTTCTCTTTTAATTCATTTATGAAATCATCAGCCTGCTTGAGTCTTTCCTTCAATTCATTGATTTCAGAATTTGACTGCTCAAGGTCATCTAGGGCAGACTTAAGTTGCTCCCTCATACCATACATATCCATTTGAATTCCCAGGTCTTCCTCAAGCTGTTAGGATCTGTTGAGAGGAACTTGGCTCTGATACCAATTATTGATAACTGAGAGGGGGGGTGAATCAGTTATCTTAATTATTTCAGCTTTCTAAACTTTCTTAATAATTAATGCAGTATCAATTCAAACAAGCAAACATAACCATGAAATGGAAATACACATGACACAATATTTTTGATGTGGAAACCCTATTAAGGGAGAAAACCATGGGGTGATTAACCCAAGATTGTATTCTCTGTTAGAAGAATAGAATTACAAAATGGCACTTGCCAATTAGGGCTCACTGCCTGAGCACACTGCTCACAAGAGGCTCACTGCCTACAAAAGACTTCCTGTATACACAAGGAAAACTTGAACTGATGAGAGGCATCCACACATGTTGAAGTTCAGTTCCGGTTAAGCTCAATAGACTGATTTGCTGCACTTCATTCTTACTCTCCTTAAGTGCTGTTGTCCTTTTACATTCTGAACCTATTTTTCTGCCTTTAGTACTGCTCTATTTTTTCTCACACTTCAACTCTTGCACAACACACACCTTCACATCTAAATCCATCTTGTATATATATCCGCACAAGTGATTTCAACACTTTTCTGGTCGGCATCCGGAATAGTCAATTTTATCTCAAACTTTAGTTTGTCGGCTGAATCCTTTCTTCCAAGTGAAGTGGATCAAAAAGAAACTTATAGAAGTCATCTAATAAGTCGGCCAATCAAGAAAGATACCTTAGGAATCTTTATCACCATCAACATCTCATCTGGAATAACTTCTGATGCTCTGCCTATCAGTTTTTCCTCTGTCTGTTCTATCAAATCGGACCCTAATACTTGAATGCTTATATCTCTTTACTCTTTCATCATCGGAGGCTCAATTCCTAGAATCTATCAGTCAAGGTACTCCTCTTGACTTCCCCAAGTCTGCACTTTCCAAAGATACTTCCTCTGAGAGATCCGGACCCGACTGTTGGACCTTGCCACATACTCTGTTCTTGCTTATTGGACCACAACACTCTCCAATCTGATTTTTGATATAGGCACACCATGTCTTGCGGATGTGTGGGATGATCTTTGTTGCCATCAATGATAACAATTATGAAGCTCCAATGTGTCTCTTGCCAACATCTTCTTCTGGTCTGCCTTTCCACTTCACAAGGTATTCTTTATATTGTCTTCCTCTGGTGTTGCATCCAATTCTACTGTCCAAAATGTATTTAATCTGCTCCAATGCTTATTGTGGTAACTGCTTCTTCAAGTCTTCTTCAATGCTGTCATTGAACTCTGCTTCATGGTACTGATATAGGTCTGCAATGTTGAAAATAGGTGATATACCCAATGTCTCTAGTAACTCTAATTCATATGCATTTCCTAAATCAAACTTTCTGAGTATCCTACAAGGTCCAAACTTCTTCATCTTTAATTTGTTATAAGTGCCAACTGAAAATCTTTCTTTTCTCAAGTACACTATCACTTCATCTCTAACTACAAATTCCTTATGTCTTCTCTTCTCCTTATATTTTCTGTTCATCTCCTTCAAATGCTTCTCAAGTTGATTATGCACTACCTCCATATGTTTTGCAAATTCTTTTGCTTCTACACTTCCCTTTTCTACCATACTGATATCTCCCAACTCTGCAACTCCTCTAGGGTTTACTCCGGTAACAATCTCAAAAGGTGTTCTTCTAGTACTCCTATTCACTGAATCATTGTATGCAAACTCTGCTTGTGAAAGAATCAAATCCCAACTTCCTGCATTTTCTCCAACCAAACATCCTAACAAATTTTCTAAACTCCTATTCACTACCTATGTCTGTCCATCAGTTTGTGGATGAATTGCTGATATGAACTTCAAATCTATCTTCATCTTCTTCTAAAGTGTCTTCCAAAAGTATCCAAGAAATCTTGTATCTCTATCCGAAATTATGCTATTAGGTAATCCATGCAATCTCACAATCGCCTTGAAAAATAGGTCAACTACATGCACTGCATCAGTTATCTTCTTACAAAGTATGAAATGTGCCATCTTTGAAAATCTGTCTACCACTACAAATATAGAATCATGTCCTCTATGTTTCTTAGGCAATCCCATTACAAAATCGATGATTATGTCTTCCCAAGGTCTCTCTGGTGCTGTCAAAGGTTTATACAATCTAGTATTCTAACTACTCCTTTTTGCAACTTGACAAACTCTACAACTTTGCACAAATTTCCTAACATTCTTATGTATCTAAGGCCAAAAGTAGTTTTCACTCACCAAAGCTACTGTCTGATCAATACCAAAATGTCCTGCCAATCCACCACTATGTTTCTCCTTGATCAATTTGTCTCTCATTAAACCCCTAGGTATGCATAACTAATTTCATTTGAACAACATATCCTCCTGAATGAAATAGTCCAACCACTTACTCCTATCTGTCAAAATAGGTTCCTTACATGCTTTCAAAGGTTCTACAAAATTAGTATCTCCCTCATACAGGTTCTTAAATTCATCAAATCCCAACACTTCAACTCTCATCTCTGTCAACAAGTTCCTTCTCCTACTCAATTCATCTGCAACTTTGTTTAATTTTCCACTCATATGCTTCAACACAAAAGTATAACTCTACATGAACTCTACCCATCTCATATGTCTCTAATTCAATTTTCCTTTACTATTCAAATATTGCAAAGCTTGATGATCTATATACAACACAAACTCCTTAGGCAACAAGTAATGTCTCCACTTATTCAAAGCTTGAATTATGGCATAGAACTCTTGATCATAAACTGAATATCTTCCCCTTGCATCATTTAACTTCTAACTAGAATATGCTATAGGTCTACCTTCTTGACTTAACACTATTCCAATTGCATTCCCACTTGCATCACAATCTACTTGAAATACCTTATTGAAATCTGGTAATGCCAAAATAGGTTGCTCTGTCACCTTCTGCTTCAACAACTCAAAACTTTTATCTGCTCTTGATGTCCACTTGAAATCTTTTTCGTCACCTCTCATGTTCTCTATCATAGGGCTAAATACTGAACTGAAATTTCTGATGAACTTCTGGTAGAAACTAGCTAATCTATGAAATGATCTAACTTCTCCAATGCTTTCTAGTGTAGTCCATTCAACAATTGCTCTCACTTTCTTAGGGTCCATCTTCAATCATTCTGCAAAAATCACAAATCCCAAATATACCAATTCTTCCTTCATGAAACTACATTTCTTGATGTTGATCAACAACTTATCTTCTCTCAGTCTCTACAATACTTGTATAAGGTGCAACAGATGCTCCTCTTTTGTCTTACTAAAAATTAGAATGTCATCCAAATACACAATAACAAACTTACCCAAGAATTTTTTTAGAAATTCATTCATCAATCTCATGAAAGTACTAGGTGCATTTGTCAATCCAAAAGGCATCACTAACTACTCATACAATCCTTCATTTATATTAAAAGTAGTCTTCCATTCATCTCATTCTCTAATTCTAATATGATGGTATCCACTCTTCAAGTCTATCTTTGTGAAATATTTTGCTCCACTCAAACAATCCATAATATCATTCATCCTAGGTAAAGGAAATTTATACTTAATTGTGATCTTGTTTATGGCTCTAGAGTCTGTACACATTCTCCATTCTCTATCTTTCTTTAGTGCTAATACTGCAGGTACTACACAAGGGCTCAAACTTTCTCTAATCAAACCTTTCCTCAACAACTCTTGTATTTATCTATTCAGTTCTTCATTTTCTGTCGGTGTCATTCTGTGTGTTGCTTTGTTAGGCAAACTAGTTCCCGGTATAAGATCCATGTGATGACTGATACTCCTGATTAGTGGCAATCCTTTAGGTACATTGTCTGATATGATGTCTTCATACTTTATCAGCAATTCAGTTATTTCCTCTGGTTGTGATTCAATCTTCTTCTCCAATGTTTTAGGTTTCTTAGGGATCAAAGTATAACACATATTCTCATGTCTCAAATCATCCATAAATCTCCTTCCATCTACCAAACAGATTCTAGCATTTCCACATACTTCACTCTTAGGATCATCCTCCAAAGGAATCAAAGTAATTCTCTTTCCATTTGTTGTTATAGTGTATGTATTCTTTCTCCCATCATGTATAGCTTACCCAACAAAATATGACAAACATCCATATGCATACTATCACACAAGACTTCATCATGATAAGATCCAATATGAAATTTCACCAAACATTGTTCACTCACTAGTACCTTATGATCATCCTAAATCCATGCTATCTAATAGGGCTTAGGGTGTTTCAATCTTTCCAACTTCAGTTTAGTCACCATCTCCTCTAAAACTAGGTTATCGGAACTACCACTGTCAATTACAACTTTACAACATTTACCTCCTCATTTGAATCTGGTTCTAAACAAACTCTCCCTCTGCGGTGGTTCCTCATTTTTCTCTGCTTGAAAAAGTGCTCTCCCCATCACAAATGATTCTCCTTTCTAGGGTTTACCAATTGAACTAGGTGATCCAACAGGTTCTTTTTCCACATAGGCTGCTCTTCCACTATTCTCTGTCCTCTTGCTTGTACTCCTTTGATTACATTCAAATGATGTATGTCCTTCACCTCCACACTTGAAACAAGTGCCTATGAATGTTCTCCTATTAGGTTCTCTTCCTTCTCTTATGTATCCTTCACTTTAGTACGGACTAGGGTTTCCTCTCTGGTAGAAATTTCTATCATCTCTCTGGTATGCATTGTTATCTCTGTCCTCCTTGAATGTGTTCTCTTGTCTGTTTTGCTCCGCAAATGATCTCTCTCCTCTAAAAAATGTTTCACCTCTCTAAAATTTACTTCCTCTACCTCTCTGTTTCTTATCATGGCTCTTATTCAGTGTCTCCTCAACTTTCAAGGCAAATTGATATGCTTCTTTGAATGTTGTCACCCTCACCAAACTCAGTTCCTCTTGAATGTTCAATCTCAGTCCATTGATGTATCTAGCCACATTCTCTTTACTTGCTTCACTATGTCATGTTCTTATGATCATCGTATGAAATTCTTTAGTGTACTCCTCCACAGATTTCTCCTTTTGTCTCAGGTTTACAATCTCTTCAATAGTTCCATTTTGTCACCAACCTATCCCATTTTGTGATCTTTTCTTTTCCTCTTCTATTTCTATCCAACCAAACTTCCTTCCACCATATAGCGACATGTCCTTTCAACTTTGTCTTTGCAAATTTCACCACCTCTGGATCTTCAACTTCTTCATATTCAAAGTATTCTTCCATGTCATTTATCCAGTCAATCAATTCTTCAGAGTTCAAATTGCCATTGTAATTAGGTACATCAACTCTAGGTCTCTTTCCAATATTTGAAATAGCTCGCAACATCTTCACTTGATCTAACTCTTCTTCTTCGTCACCTCCTAGGGTTTCACCAATTTATTCAACAAATTGAAATTCCTCTTCATCATCACTTTCAACATTAGGTCTCGGTGTCAATCCTCTTTGCCTATCTTCCTCAACAACATCTAATCAAATTCTCGTCATTCTCATCATTTCCATCATCTCATCCATTCTACCAGCCATTTTTCCAACAACAGGGATTCTCCTCGGTGGCATTCTTCCTAGGATCAAGTGTAAACTGCCTCAAGTTCGGCGATTGGGCTACAAGGTGACAATTACCTCACAATCAGAGATCAGTTGCAACACAAGTAACCTGCCTCAGATTTGGTGATCTATCCACAACAAGATCTTATGGAATTTCTCTGCCAACTTCGCTTAATTCGCTTCCAAAGATTCCAACTTTCACTCTGATACCACTTGGTGCAATCACGGTAGGAGGGTTCACAGAATGAATAGTCTAGACCATGCAACTAGAGTAAACATAATGGAAACAACTCAAAGATATAAAGAAAATGCATATTCAGTCATTTAGTATATCATAGAATTCAAATACAAATTGGCCGGCAACATGCGGGCTTATAATTAGGGCTCACAAGCTTGATTACAGAATATTAGAATATGCACAAGATATAGCTTTGAAGCACCTTCGCAAAGAATCCAAACTATCAACTTATGCTATCAATCATAACTATGCTAATTACTTTCCTAGAGATCTATTACATCATTATATATCATATCTAGAACTTAAGATTCCTCTGTGTCGGCCAAGGAAGATCACAAACTCCAATGAAGAGCTATAACATGTGTACATGGATAGGTCAGACCTAAATAAATAGAACTCCTCTGCAAATGAATGGAATGATGAGTGGATCTTGGGGAAGGTTGGCCACAAACCATAGAACATTGGAAGATGTGTCATTTAGCTCAACAAGTCAAGAAATGCTCTACAGGTCTTCTCCTTTAGTTGATTATCTGAGATTGTTAGGATGCTCTATTCTAAGAAAACAATCGATCTTCTAATAGTGATATCTTTCCAGTACCTTAACCAAATGCTCTAAATTCTAGATATGATGTAGATGAGTGAATCTAGATGCTAAGTCCAGCTCTGCAAGGTCTGAAATGCAACTACGACAGAATGCAGACCAAAATACAGAAATTGCTACTGACTAAACTGTCTGAACTGAACTGAAAAATGAAAGGAAATAAACTAAACTACAAACAAACTAAAATGTAAATGTTTTGGGTTGATGCAAGATTGCTCTTGAACCAGGGATGCTCCTGCATCACAAACTCAACAAGCACATTATCCTTTATCCATTCATTATCAACCAATGCCAACTCAACCCTACGTGTCATCGTCCTCCACTTCATACCAATCTAATCCATCCACATGTCAAATCAATCCCAAATCAACTTATCCCATTTCATACCAATCTAATCCATCCACATGTCAAATCAATTCCACATCAACTTATCCCACTTCATACCAATCTAACCCATCCACATGTCAAATCAATTCCACATCAACTTATCCCATTTCATACCAATCTAATCCATCCACATGTCAAGTCAATGCCACATCAACTTATCCCACTTCATACCAATCTAATCCATCCACATATCAAGTCAATGCCACATCAACTTATCCAACATCATTCCATGTCAATGCCACATCAACATATCCACCCACATCACAACAAGAACATATGAGCCCAAGTCCACCTTGGCAACAAGATCAAATGCCCTCAACTTCATACCAACCCCAAGATCTTTTGTCTGCATATCCCACCATTTCACTTAATCAACAAGACTATCAATGGCCTTCATAACAAGAACATGTGAGCCCAAGTTACCCTGTACATCAAGACCTAATATCCTTTGACAAGGGAGATACCAATGTAGATTATGTATCCTATGAGTACCCTCCATCGCCATCCACCTAAATGCCAATTCATGAGCCTACTAGTCCTATCTCCACACCACCATGTGATCCTACTCCTAGTCCATTTACCCACCAACTTTCTAATCCATCAAACCCTTCATTCCCTTCATCACCATGTTCCTTCAATCCTCCACTAAAGTATCCCTTGGAGATAACCGTACAACAATCAGTCCAAGCAAATTTGATTGAGCTACCACCTATAAAACCCTTTGGAGAAAACCACCTAAAACCCCATTGGTATAGTGAAAATGATTGTTGTGCATACCATAGGGTTAGGGGCCATACGACACTCAATTGTGTCACACTTAAGAGATTGACCAAAAACCTCATAAATTGTGGTAAGATTAATCCCAATCCTAATCCTAATCCATCCAATCCCATTATCCCTCCACCTAATCCTAATCATAAGCCTATAATATCCAACCTTATTATCCATCGACTATATTTTCCATTCACCCATACACTTGCAAAGGATGTGATCCAATGGCTATTAGTAAAGAATAAAGTATCTCCATGTCAAACATCTATGCTTGAGTTTATCAAAGAATCTCCCAATACCTTGCTTATTCCTACAACCCCTTCATGTAGTTCACAACCCATCAAGCCTATTGAAGTGTCTCCAACTATAAGTCCAAGTCAAGATCCATCATGCCCTCATGTCGATAACCCTCAAGAGCATGTCAAGCCTATCCAAGAGCCTTCTACTTCCATTCAAGAAAAATAAGAGGTATGTCAAGAACATAATCCTAAGCATGGGAAAACATCAAGCCCTAGTCCTAATCAAGATCAAATCACTTTAATTCAACCCATCCATAACATTTATCTTTTCCATGATCAAGATATTACCCATGAAGAAGCTATCCATGAGCAACTTGATCCTATACCTATCCAATAACACATATATTTTCTATGATCAAGATGATATCTATGATGAAGAAGATATCCATGAGCACCTTGATCTTATCCATAATCCTATACCTATCCATGAGCAAGATATACAAATTGCTCCTATCCATCTTCTGTCTAGCCCTATCCATAATGCCACATCTACTTCCCTTGATGAGACACTTGGATCCCAAGCAAACATAGATGATCAAACAAATAGCTTGTGTCATAATGATGTACTCAAGTTCCTAATGATCCTTTGTCATCCACTATCGACCATGTTGCAAACCCATCATCATATTCTATTAGTCTTACCACCCTCATCCATGAATGTTCTTCCCTAGTGGAACAACAACCATTGTCTACTACCTCACCTTCTCCATCCAATAATGAACTCAAGTCTAGTTCCCAAAGGACACCAAGTCTTATTGTCCATCGTATACTCCAAAACATGAACTACCAAGATAAACAATCTAAAGATGTTGGTACTTCCATGAACAAGGTATTTTGGAGCCCATCAATGTCAAGGTCCCTCCACGCTCATATGGTATTGGATACACACCCCAAGGTAAACAATCTAAAGATGCTGGTACTTCCTCCATGCATCCTAAGTCCACTTTCCATCATGAATCCTATCATACACCTAAAACGTATGTTGCCATTCCACCTCCATTATCCTAAAAATGTCAAAAGCATTTGACCATACACATCCCACCATCCACTTTACCTCCATTACTTCCAACTCCTAATTTCCCTTCATCTAATTTACCTCCATTACTTTCAACTCCTAATTTCCCTCCATCCACTTTACCACCACTTCTCCCAATGCCTAATATCTCTATCTTCCATAAATTCCCTTACATTCTTAATCATGACCAACAAATGCACATGAAGCTTCCACTCATCCCATCAAACCCATGGGATTCAAAAATAAAAATTTGGATGCCTCCCTTCATAATACCAAAAATCCTAAAGATCCTAATGCCTTAAGACATCAATCCAAAGAATCAAAGCCAAATCCATCCAAAAATCTACCCAAGCCCATACTTCCACAAGAAAAGTCCAAAAACAAAATGGTTTGGGCCCCTAAGAAAAAATCAAGCAAGTCAAATGACGCATCTACATCTCAAAAATCCCAACCATCCCCTTCCATTAAAAATTCCTATTCCATTAAAAAATTCCAAAAATCCCACAAGGAAAGCAAAAATCAGAAAAATTCTAAGTCTATGTGGGTACCTAAGTTCCTACATCACCCATCCCCTAAGTAAACATCACCATTGCTTCCTACACCTCCTCCAAATCAAAAGCTTCAATGTTTATCATGATGTGTGCAGCCGTTGGTTTTGGTTCCTTTCCATTCCACAACATTCCCACATTCCTCCATCACCCCATCTTTCATCCACTATCCTACATATTTCACCTATCACCTTCCTATGGTCCATGATTTTGCATAAGCCTTTAATCCATACTTTTGCATAAATCTTACATAATCCACATCATAATCCACTATCTTTCCATACAAAACCCACATCATAGTCCACTATCCCCCATCCATTCATCCTTGCATGAACCTTTCATAATCCACATCAAAATCCACTATCTACCTACTCCATCTCCCTTTCACGTAATCCCCTACCAACATCTATGAGCATAATGACATTTGACATGGTCCATGTGATGACATCCCTCTCTAGTGGGACAATATCACCCTTCATGGAACTAGATGCTTGAGTCCCTCTTATCCATATCCACTTATCCCATCCAAATAGCCCATGAAAGAAAAAAAAGAGAAAAAAAAAGAAGAGAGAAAAGAGAAAAAATCAAAATAGTAAAGAGAAATCCATTCGTCTAATGATGAAAACCACCCTTGGTGGTGCCTTGGATAAGTACCATGATGAAAACTTGGCAAACAGACGTCATGTATAGGTTAATTATCTATGTCACTTACACTTGGGGGCATGTTGTCTCATCCAATCTACCATTTCCTTCCTATCTATCCCATCATACCATTTCCATACCATACCATCCTATCCTATCCTATCTTATTATCCTTAGCCATTACACCCACATACCTATCATATTGAGTGTATTCATCATCCTTTCCTCCTTTTGATCTTGATAAGGATATGGGGGCAAAATGTTGACAAATGCTTTGTATATCTCTTGATATACCTTATCCTTTCCAAACCAATCCATCATGTCATCTTTTCATTATAAGTTTTGTCATGTAAAATGCTAACTCTACTACCTAGAATGGGGCATGTTATTCCTATGTGACATAGTCTTTGGAGATCACATCCTAGCTCCATTATAAGGCATACATCCATCCACTATAGCCTATCCTTGTATCTATCCATTTATCATGAGCTTTCTATTCCATGGCGAGTAAGTGCAAGAAGATGGGGGGCCAAAAAGGGGTCTTAAGTGGCCACTTTTTTTTGAAATCAGGAAATACTAGCCTTGGATGAGAAATTGAGCATAGTTACACTCAAAATTTGGAGATGCAACCAAAACAATGTTCGTAGTGCTCCGAGTCTACTTTATAAACTACTATTTTTTTTGAAAATGGCATAGATTAAGGGGTTCAAAAGAGGGAGCCACAGAAATTGGTGTTGTTTCTGCCAAAAAAACATAACATAGCATGTTTTGTGGCTCCCTCAAAAGGTCAACTTTTTTTTGGTATTTTTAAGATTGCTTCAGTGGGAAATTAGCTAATTGCATGTAGTTTATGCCCAATTTTTCTGATAATTTTTTGATGAATATTTGATTTTTAACTAATTTTCAAAGTGGACACATCCTAAAAAATAGAATTTTGGTCGTGCTACCCCTATAAATTTTGAAAACTAATTGAAAATCATTTTTTTCTTTTTTTAATATTTGTATAATGGAGTCTAGTTTCTAAATATGTAATTTTTTTGAAATTTCAATGAATAGTTAATTTACAATGAAAAAAAGACCAAACAGAGGTTTTTGCCCAAAAACGGACACACAAACAAAAGAAATTAAAGACGAAAGGCTTAACATTGTTAAAATGTGAAAAAAATCACATCGTCAAATAGCTAAGAGAAAGCCTAACATTACGGAGGTATTCGATTTATTTGACCTTGAAACACGTGCAAATCTGAGGGTTAGCATGAACGAAATTATGTGAAATCTTGAAGAATATGGAAAAATACGTCTGTGACTATTCAAAAGGCACTCCAAGCCTTTGGGTTGGAAATCCAAAGCAAATCCCAAGCCCAAGGTTTGGGATTCCCCAAGCAAGACATAACGTGAGCGCCTTATAATGCGCTCGCGTTATGATTTGCTTTGCATTTTTCCTTTTCCGCTAAAGTCTATGTTGTTTGTCATGTTTGACATAACGCGAGCACATTATAATGCGCTCACATTATGTTCCCCTTAAATTTTTTTATGTTCAAGACTATTAATCATGTATGTATGTATGTATGCCTATATGTATGTATCTATGTATGCCTATATGTATGTATGTATGTATCTATGTATGTCTATATGTATGTATGTATCTATGTATGCCTATATGTATGTATGTATAGTGTCGAGGGCAGAGGAGGGTAGAGATGGGAGTGAGCCAGATAGGGGAGGAGAGGAGTGGATAAGGATTGAGTGATTAAGGTTTAAGGTTGAGGGTTGAGCGTTTAGGGATAGGATTTAGAGTTTAGGGATAAGGGATTAGAGTTTAGACCTTGAGGGATTAGGGTTTAGGGTTGAGGCTTTAGGGATAGCGTTTAGGGTTAAGGGTCGAGGGATTAGGTTTAAGGTAGAGTGTTGAGGACAGAGGGATTAGGGATAGGGTTTAGGGTTGAAAGTTTAGGGTTGAGGGATTAGGGTTTAAGGTATAATTTAGTAGTTCTTGTGGATAGAGCCAGTAAACAATGGGAGATTATTTTCTTGTTTCATAACAATATACCTTCCCTAAGTGCGGGGTGGACAGCAAGAAACATAGATGTACCCCAATGCAAATCTTTTCTCATAATGATCATCCTTCTGATTTCAACTGTTAACTACTCACTGTGGATGTACCATACACAAAGCTTTTCTCATAGGGTTTAAGGTATAGTGTCGAGGGTTGAGAGTTTATTGATAGTGTTTAGGGTTGAGGGTTGAGGGATTAGGTTTTAGGGTTGATGGATTAGGGTTTAAGGTATAGTGTTGAGGGTTGAGGGTTTAGGGATAGGGTTTAGGATTGACGGATTAGGGTTTAGGGTTGACAGATTAGCATTTAATGTCAAGGTTAGGGTTAGAGTGTTGAGGGTAGAGGGATTAGGGATAGGGTTTAGGGTTGAAGGTTTAAGGATTGAGGGTTGAGGCTTTAGGGATGAGGGTTTAAGGCTTAAGATATAGTGTCAAGTGTTGAGGGTGTACGGATAGGGTTTAAGTTTTAAGGGTTAAGGGTTGAGGGATAGGGATTAGGGTTTAAGGTATAGTGTTGAGGGTTGATGGTTTAGGGATAGGGTTTAGGTTTGAGGGATTAGGGTTTAGGGTTGATGAATTAGGGTTTAATGTTGAGAGTTGAGGGTTGAGGGTTGAGGTTGAGGGATAGGGTTAATGGTCAAGGGATTAGGGTTAAATAAGAGTTTTGAGGGTAGAGGGATTAGGGATAGGGTTTAGGGTTGAAGGTTTAATGATTTAGGGTTAAGGATTTAGGAATGAGGGCTAAGGGATTAGAGTTTAAGATATAGTGTCGAGTGTCAAGTGTGTAGGGATAGGTTTTAGGGTTCAAGTTTTAAGGGTTAAGAGTCGAGGGATCAGAGTTAAGGGTTGAGGGATTAGGGTTTGGCGTTGAGGGTTGAGGGTTGAGGTTCGAGGGTCAAGGGTTTAGGGATAGGGTTGAGGGTCGAGTGATTAGGGTTAAAGTAGAGTGTGGAGGGTATAAGGATTAGGGATAGGGTTGGAGGGTTTAGGGATAAGGGATTAGGGTTTAAGGTATAGTATCTAGTACGTTGAGGGTTTAGGAATAAGAATAACATTTAGGGTTTAGGGATGAGGGATTAGAGTTGAGGGATTACGGATTAGGGTTGAGGGTTGAGGGATTAGGGTTTAGGGATAAGGTTTAGGGTTGAGGGTTGAGGGATTAAGGTTTAAGGTATAGTGTTGAAGGTTTGGGGATAAGGTTTAGGGTTGAGGGATTAGAGTGAAGGGTTGAGGGATTAGGAATTGACGTTGAGGGTTGAGGGTTGAGGGTTGAGGGTTGAGGGTTTAGGGATAGGGTTGAGGGTCGAGGGATTAGAGTTAAGGGTTGAGGGATTAGGGTTTGACGTTGAGGGTTGAGGGTTGAGGTTCAAGGGTCAAGGGTTTAGGGATAGGGTTGAGGGTCGAGTGATTAGGGTTAAAGTAGAGTGTGGAGGGTATAAGGATTAGGGATAGAGTTGGAGGGTTTAAGGATAAGGGATTAGGGTTTAAGGTATAGTGTCTAGTCTGTTGAGGTTTAGGAATAGGGATAGCATTTAGGGTTTAGGGATGAGGGATTAGAGTTGAGGGATGACGGATTAGGGTTGAGGGTTGAGGGATTAGGGTTTAAGGTATAGTGTTGAGGGTTTAGGGATAGGGTTTAGGGTTGAGGGATTAGAGTGAAAGGTTGAGGGATAAGGATTTGACATTGAGGATTGAGGGTTGAGGGTTTAGGGTTTAGGGATAGGGTTGAGGGTCGAGGGATCAGAGTTAAGGGTTGAGGGATTAGGGTTTGACGTTGAGGGTTGAGGGTTGAGGTTTGAGGGTCAAGGGTTTATGGATAGGGTTGAGGGTCGAGTGATTAGGGTTAAAGTAGAGTGTGGAGGGTATAAGGATTAGGGATAGGGTTGGAGGGTTTAGGGATAAGGGATTAGGGTTTAAGGTATAGTAACTAGTCTGTTGAGGGTTTAGGAATAGGGATAGCATTTAGGGTTTAGGGATGAGGGATTAGAGTTGAGGGATGACGGATTAGGGTTGAGGGTTGAGGGATTAGGGTTTAGGGATAAGGTTTAGGGTTGAGGGTTGAGGGATTAGGGTTTAAGGTATAGTGTTGAGGGTTTAGGGTTGAGCGATTAGAGTGAAGGGTTGAGGGATTAGGATTTGATGTTGAAGGTTGAGGGTTGAGGGTTTAGGGTTTAGGGATAGGGTTGAGGGTTGAGGGATTAGGGTTTGACATTGAGGGTTGAGGGTTGAGGTTCAAGGGTCAAGGGTTTATGGATAGGGTTGAGGGTCAAGGGATTAGGGTTAAAGTAGAGTGTGGAGGGTATAAGGATTAGGGATAGGGTTGGAGGGTTTAAGGATAAGGGATTAGGGTTTAAGGTATAGTATCTAGTCTGTTGAGAGTTTAGGAATAGGGATAGCATTTAGGGTTTAGGGATGAGGGATTAGAGTTGAGGGATGACAGATTAGGGTTGAGGGTTGAGGGATTAGGGTTTAAGGTATAGTGTTGAGGCTTTAGGGATAGGGTTTAGGGTTAAGGGATTAGAGTGAAGGATTGAGGGATTAGGATTTGACGTTGAGGGTTGAGGGTCAAGGGATCAGAGTTAAGGGTTGAGGGATTAGGGTTTGACGTTGAGGGTTGAGGTTCGAGGGTCAAGGGTTTACGGATAGGGTTGAGGGTCGAGGGATTAGGGTTAAAGTAGAGTGTGGAGGTATAAGGATTAGGGATAGGGTTGGAGGGTTTAGGGATAAGGGATTAGGGTTTAAGGTATAGTATCTAGTCTGTTGAAGGTTTAGGAATAGGGATAGCATTTAGGGTTTAGGGATGAGGGATTAGAATTGAGGGATGATGGATTAGGGTTGAGGGTTGAGGGATTAGGGTTTAGGGATAAGGTTTAGGGTTGAGGGTTGAGGGATTAGGGTTTAAGGTATAGTGTTGAGGGTTTAGGGTTGACGGATTAGGATTTGATGTTGAGGGTTGAGGGTTGAGGGTTTAGGGTTTAGGGATAGGGTTGAGGGTCAAGGGATCAGAGTTAAGGGTTGAGGGATTAGGGTTTGATGTTGAGGGTTGAGGGTTGAGGTTCGAGGGTCAAGGGTTTAGGGATAGGGTTGAGGATCGAGGGATTAGGGTTAAAGAAGAGTGTGGAGGGTATAAGGATTAGGGATAGGGTTGGAGGGTTTAGGAATAAGGGATTAGGGTTTAAGGTATAGTATCTAGTCTGTTGAGGGTTTAGGAATAGGGATAGCATTTAGGGTTTAGGGATGAGGGATTAGAGTTGAGGGATGATAGATTAGGGTTGAGGGTTGAGGGATTAGGGTTTAGGGATAAGGTTTAGGGTTGAGGGTTGAGGGATTAGGGTTTAAGGTATAGTGTTGAGGGTTTAGGGATAGGGTTTAGGGTTGAGGGATTAGAGTGAAGGGTTGAGGGATTAGGATTTAACGTTGAGGGTTTAGGGTCTAGGGTTAAAGTAGAGTGTGGAGGGTATAAAGATTAGGGATAGGGTTGGAGGGTTTAGGGATAAGGGATTAGGGTTTCAGGTATAGTATCTAGTCTGTTGAGGGTTTAGGAATAGGGATAGCATTTAGGGTTTAGGGATGAGGGATTAGAGTTGAGGGATGACAGATTAGGGTTGAGGGTTGAGGGATTAGAGTGAAGGGTTGAGGGATTAGGATTTAACGTTGAGGGTTTAGGGTTTAGGGTTTAGGGATAGGGTTGAGGGTTGAGGGATCAGAGTTAAGGGTTGAGGGATTAGGGTTTGACGTTGAGGGTTGAGGGTTGAGGTTCGAGGGTCAAGGGTTTAGGGATAGGATTGAGGGTCAAGGGATTAGGGTTAAAGTAGAGTTTGGAGGGTATAAGGATTAGGGATAGGGTTGGAGGGTTTATGGATAAGGGATTAGGGTTTAAGTTATAGTATTGAGTCTATTGAGGATTTAGGAATAGGGATAGCATTTAGGGTTTAGGGATGAGGTTTAGGGTTGAGGGATTAGAGTGAAGGGTTGAGGGATTAGGATTTGATGTTGAGGGTTTAGGGTTTAGGGATAGGGTTGAGAGTCAAGGGATTATATGATCTCCAAAGGAAAATCTTCTAATTCTCCTAGAATGTCATCCTTCAGCAAGGCGGGACTAAGTAGCTTGGCTCTTCCAGTCATGGATCCTCCTATATTTAAGAGAAATTGTAAGGCTTGGAAGTGTCAGTTGATGAAGCACAGGATGTGGTCATCCCTACTTGTGTTAAGGAAGATAATGCACATGATGTGATCAATCTATAGCAGGACAAGATGCGAGTGCATTATAACGCGCTCGCATTTTGTCTTGCTATAGAAACGGTAAAAAAGTGTTGACCCCTATGATCCAGGCCCACATGCTCTGTTTTCATACTGATTCTGCACGTGCTCTGACAAAAAAGAAGTGCTTTCATGCTGTTGGGAAGTTCACAAGCACATTTGACACATTGTACCACCTTTGCATGATCTTTCCACCACCTTTTTTGCTTTGCCAACTTGAGAAGGAGGAAATAACATAGTTTTCACACCAAGTTTGATATATATCTATTCAAGTTTCAATTTTTGTAGTGTTGCAATGTTAATTGTGATTCAATTTTAGGAATTTAACATTATAGATTGGTTAATAGTATTGTTGTTAGTAATTATATTTGAGTGTTATTCAATTTAACATTGAAAAGGAAGCAAGTGGTGAAAAACTCAAATTGTTGAGGAGTTTGATGCAAGAAGAAAAAAATATTACATAATTGGGTACTCTCTCCATTCGAATCTTTATTTTTTAGGTATGTCAAGTAATATTATCTCATATTAATTTCTTAGGAAGTAATATTGGTCTCTTTATCATGCTGCAGACAAATTCTCTGTCATGCCAAGGAAACGATCAAGAATTAAACCAACACAGGAAGAGATAGAAGCTAAGAATGCAAAGAAAGCAGTGGCTATGAGGGAACTTCATGAGAAGAGGAAATTGGACACGATAAATGAAGACATACCAGTTGAAGAGGAACCACAACCATCATAAAGAGATATGGTATTGGCGGGACAAAGAGAATGAATGCAAAAACTTCGTGGTACGAAAGATTTGAATACCATAGTTGGAGACATGTCCTGTACCGCAAGTCAACATGTAGGGACACCATCTACCACATCTCAATTTGAGAGTACATCATCACTCATGTGATGAAGGAGGTACGCCATCGTTC
The DNA here is from genome assembly GCA_027924645.1 of Cunninghamia lanceolata. Classification (NCBI taxonomy): domain Eukaryota; kingdom Viridiplantae; phylum Streptophyta; class Pinopsida; order Cupressales; family Cupressaceae; genus Cunninghamia; species Cunninghamia lanceolata. The sequence goes on from BSBN01001957.1 coordinate 745,278, forward strand.
CCACCTCAACCTCAAGGTATGTCATCTATTCCATCTTCGATCAAAGGTATGCCATCTAGCCCATCTCATTTAAATATTGATGAAATTCCTAACGTTGAGATGAATTTACCTAACTTAACACCACCTAGAATTTTGCATAGAAATCCAAAATATTTGATTGATATTGATGAGAATATTTTGCAGCCAATGCAAGGTAAGATTCCAAAACGCACTTGTAGAAGATATGCTCATAAGATTTGGAGATTGTTCTTTGAAAAGTTAAATGAGACTGCAAGATGTCAACTATTCATTGAAATGATGCGAAGTATGAAGTATAGGTCCATCATGAAGATTCTTGGGTTGAGAACATTAGAGGCTTCAAGTGAAAAATCTATTGTCAAGAATCTAATGATTGCGTATGAGAGTGTGGGTAACACCTCACGCACAAAACATAGTAATGCAACACGGCGTGTGATTACATTGACTATAGTAAGTAGTCAAACGAGGAAATCTCGTCTCATTAGAAAGATGAGTCAAGAATTGAGAATTAATAGGAAAACTTTATCAAGAGCCGTTGGAAGACGCCAAAGAATTGAGGACACTAATGCCAATGAATTATGGGCATTCTCGGGGAGACTACCATGAAAAGATAAACCAATTGTTGAAGCATTGAGATCACTAATTGAAGACTTTTGGAAGAATTACACAAGGGTATCTCCGTATCAAAGGGATGTGGTAAGAAGGAGAATCGGTAGTCAGAACCGTGAGCCACATCCAAAGCATTTTTTGGATGAGACTCAAACACAATTTTATGGTAAATTTTTAGAGAAGTATCCTAAAATTAAAATTTTTCAAAGATATTTTGAAATGCTAAAACCTTTCTATGTTAAGATAAATCACACATGCACTACTTGTTGTTGTACATTACATATTGAATTTTCTAACCATTTTGATGCTTATAGGTCTATATGTTTAGATATGCATACTAATAATGATTTGCAGGGTTGTGCCATATGTGCCCCACCAACATCTTCAAGAGACTTCATATCGAGAATTTTATGTGAAAGAGAGGTGTTAGTAATAATTTATGTATGGGGTTTTGAGTCAGGTCTCCTCCCAAAAATCCAAAAATCCTGATACATTTTGGCCTTTGCAGTTGTTAAAAATGCCAGAATTTAGTTAAGGTGCAAGTCAAAAAATGTTGTGGCAGGTTAGAAATCTCCATCAGCCCCTGAAAATTGATAAAAAATGGGTCACATGCATAAAAAATGCTTATCGGGTCACTATTACAGTGTCTGAATGTTTCTGTGAGTGGTTGGGAGGGTCTAATCGTGCCAATGCTGCGGAATGCTCCACGTGGAGGCACCCGAAAGAGTCTAAATGTTTCACAGTCTCTGCCAAAGGCTTAGAAGACCCTTTAAGTGTTTCTTTTATGTTTCAAGTAGCTCAGAGCCCCGTGGACTGTGCCAGGTGTCGATCTCTGCCAAATTTCTGATTGACCCTTAATGTTTCTCAAGGCAACGCGGATGATGCCAGGGGGCAGCCTCCGCCGAGGTTTCTAAAAGTTTCTTCGTCACATCAGAAGATGCCACGTGCCCCTAGTTGTGACTGCGGAAGCCAACATGAGTCGGCCTCCGCGTAGTTTCTTTTTTGTTTCAATGTTTGGCACAGACATGGTGGGACCCTTTCAGAGTTTCTAAGTTGCTGCGGAAGCTGACAAGTGTCAGCTTCCGCGTAAGTTTCTTTTTGTTTCCTGCAAAGCAAGTAATGGCAAGGTGGGTCCTAGTAAAGCAGTTGCTACTATAGATGTTGCCAAGTGGCGGCCTCTGCGTGAAGTTTCAAGAGCCCCTTTATAAGGTTTCAATGTGGCAGAAGGCGCCAAGTGTCACGAGCTGGGGCAGTTTCTTTTTGTTTCAGTGGGTGCATGGAAAGCGCCGTGTGTCCCTTGTGGTTGCTGCGGAAGCCGACACGTGTCGGCCTCCGCATTGTTTCTTTTTGCTTCAAGGTTTGGCACGGGAGGTGGGGGGCCCCGTTTCTTAATGTGCCTCAAGTTTCAGTGCCACGGGTTGTGACATGTGTCACGTGCAGGGGCCACTTCAGCCTAAAGACACAGTTTAGTAAAATATCGCAAGTCTCGACATGTGGTGGCTTCCGCCGATGTTTCTATAAAATTTCTTTGAGTTTCAAGAGGCCGCAGAAGGTGCCACATGGCTGCTTCTGCGGGAGTTTCAGGGTAGACTCTTTTGTGTTTTGAGAAGGGCGCGGAGCTCGACAAGTGTTGGCACCTGCGTGAGTTTCTGAAGGGTCTCTATTGTTTCATGAGCATTGCAGAGGGTGCCAAGTGTCGGCATCCACGAGAGTCCCAAAGTGTTTCAAATGTTTCTCAAGTGTTCATCGATGTGACCGAGGGTGTCGACGAAGGAGCTTCATGCTGGCCTGACAGTTTTTCTCTAGCCGATGAGGGGGAATGTGATATAACAATCGGCGAGACTATTGAGGTCGGTGAGAGAGGTTTTGGACGAGATGATGGATGCAGTCTGGCCGAAGGAGGTGGTATCGGCAGGAGTCATGGCGATGGGCTTTGGGCGAAGGTTTATGGGTTGAGCAGGGCAAAAGCGCTCGACACTTAGTTTACACTTAAATTGATAAAGTGGTCTCTGTGGGATGCATGTGGGACTATTCTTCCTACATATTTTGAATTTTCAATAAAATATGTTTTGGCTGGAAGGTGTTAAGGGCGCAGTTCCTGCGTTATCTGTTGGCTGCGGGTAGGTGAAGCAGTAATGGCGGTTGTTGCAAGAATGTGAACGGATCTACGGTGTGACTGAAGATATCAATCCCAGGTGGTGGCACATGACTCGAGGCCCCTTCTTGTCTTCTCCTCCACCAACTGCATTTATGTTTGAGCGCCATTTCTCAATGCATTGCATTTGGCGTGATTTTTGGCCTCCCTTGTAATTAATTTGCTGGGTACATTTTCTGGCTATTTAAGCAGACTGTGTGACCCATTTCAATGTTGTTGAAGGCCTGGGGCATTTTTGTGTAAATATTGAAGAACAGGGCATGATCTTGGTTGTTTTTATCCCATTTTGGAGCTTATGTGTTGTAGCATGTATGTATTTTGCACATGTTTTCAGTTTCAGTGTTGATTTATATGAAAAATGCTTATTGCATGTGTCTATCTGCTTGTCTCCATTTGTTGCATGTCATCTTTCTTTTGAATTTGGTTGCTAAGAGTTTCATAGATTCTAGGGTATAGATATTTATACTGCATGCTTGCTCTGTAACTTCCATTCAAGGAGTGGATTAAACTGTTTTAGGTCAATGTATGGAGAAGGTTGTATGTCTGCAGGGATATCTGTAAGTAGAGGCAGTTAGATACCCTTTCTTGGGTGATGTTTGTAAGGCAAGCATCAAGTCCAACCCCCTGAAACTTGAGTGAAAGTTGCAAACCATCTGCTGTATACGTCTAGTTAACTCCTTGCCCAATGGATAGGCACCAATCTGTTTCTAGGTCAATAGTTATGAGCCAAAACCCCTTGTCTTGCATCCAGGACATTATGTCCACCCATCTCATCACTTCCACTTGTTAGTTGTAGGAGTAGGATTAGGAACCCCCTGCATACTCTCATACCCAACCAGACACATATGTCCAAGAATGTTGCCAACCTTGTGATCTATCATGCAGATCTTGGTCCATACTTGAGAGTATTCTGCCTGTTGTTGTCAAGCTAAATCATTGTGTTATTGATCTAGTCAAGGTTATATCTTTAGTTATAGGGATACCCCCCTTGGTGCGGCAGAACCAGAAGTGAAGGGGAGGTAGCTCACGCAACCTCTCGTAATCTGTTGGCCAAATCCGCTTATGCATTGGAGCTGGCAAACCCTCTGCAGATTTGGTAACCAACAAATTTTGGCAACTCTACTGGGGAAGAGTTGATAAAAAAGAATAGATTTGTGGCCCATCCGAGTCGCAATAGAAATTGGTGACTCTGCTAGGGAGACAATGTCATATCCGTAAAGCTTGAGTCTAAGAAATTGAAGAATCAAACCTGGAGGTGCCTTGTTGCAGCAAAAGAAAAAGTTTTATTTGTGGCTCTGCTAGTGGGAGACCTAGAAAGGAACAAACGCATTTTCAGCTTCAGCCAGTTTGAAGCTCATTCCTCTGTCAAGGAGGTGGCGACTCTGTTGAATGAACCTATCAGCAGCAGCAACGTATCTAGGTATTTGTACAAGTTTTTGAAAAGTTCCCCATTTGGTGAAATAGCACTGGTTAAAAGGGAAACATTGGTGAAATTAGAGCTTGCATGCTTTTGTTAGAACCTACTCTGTATTTCAAAAGGGCATGCAACATTGTTCAAAAGACTCATATAGAGGACTTTAGGCAAGTTGAAATATCAGTTTGTATTTTAAGGGCCTCAAGTCATATTGTGATTGAAAATCTGAGTAGAGAAGAGGGTTACAAAAGCATAAAAAGATGTATTGTCAGCCCATGCACCCTTGTGACGTGTCAAATGCAAAAATGTATAGTAGTCAGTCCCAACCATGTAATAAAAGAAGTTTCAACATAGATAGATATAAGCCCATAAATTTTAGTGGCATTTGTGGTTATCCAAATGCTCTTCCACCTAAAATCAGAAAATTTTTGCCCAAATTTAGTGGTGTAAAGGATCAATCAGCTAAGAGACACTTGCAGCAGTTCCTAAATGTGATAGATGATTTTGAGATTGACCATGAAGATGTGGTTATGAGGTTATTTATTTAATCTCTAGATGAGGATGCAAGGGACTGGTTCTCCTATCTTCCAGCTCACTCTGTCAGCTCTTGGCGTGGTTTTAAATCTACATTTCTAGTGCAATATGGTGAAAGAGTTTCTGATTATGCAGTCATTAGTGACTTTATGTACATCCATATTGAAGAGGATGAGTTGATCCCAGCCTTTAACCTCAGATTTATGAAGGCATTGAATAGAATTCCAAAATGCATGAGACCTAATGATGCATTGTGCCTAGTTGTCTATTTGGGAGCATTTGATAAAAAAATGAGTTATAGATTGAGAGATAAGGAGCCCACCACATTGCATCAAGCTCGACAGTTTGCAATTGACATTGAAAATAATTGGAGATATGGAATACAAAAGGTTTATTTTTCTAAAAAAATTTGTTGTCCTATAGCCCCTAATGTAAATGAAAGATTTAATTCAGGTATTGGATATGAATGCCAAAATGCTCACACCCCTGTTGTCCCAGTTTTTGCATCATCCCAAGTTGATGATGTTTCTATTATAGAGGAGGATGTCCCACTTCGCCCAGAAAATGAAGTTGAAAATAATGATTTTTCAAGTAATATTTGCATGCCAATCCTAAACAAAGAGCATTGATGTTTAAATGATCCAGTTGTGCAAAGTTGTGATCATATGGATCAACAATCAATATCAGTTTCATCAGAAAGTATCAGAGGGCTGGAAAGTGATGTGGATTGTTCAACTTCAGAGTGCATTGAAACAACAACAATCTTGTATGTTGGGCAATCAGATGATAGAAATGATATCCATGACCAGTGCATGGATCAAGTTTGTTCTTCTTATGACTCTGAATCTGATAGTAATGAAGAAGAATTGGATTGTCATGAAGAAGAAGCAGAGACCTTTACCATGAGCATGAATCCCCTTTATGATGAGCCTCTGGATGCATTTATTGTTGTGAGTCATGACCTCCATTGGTGCAGGGTTAACCCTTTGTTTGAAGATGATGATACTGATTTGCAAACTGTGAATAGTGAATGTTCATCATCACCTAATTCAGGCATGTGCAACATTGGGTGTATGGGTCAGGATTTGTTGTCAATATCAATAGATATTGAGGGTCTCATATATTCTGACTGTTTTCAGTTTATGGATCGGTTGGATGAGTGCCTGATGGTGTGCAGTAGTCAAATAAATGATGAAGAGTGCCAAGAGCAATGTGATGTACTGTCTGAGGAATATAACATACATATGTTACTTAATGCTAAAGAATATTATGATGTGTATGGTTATATGTTTAATTTTGAAATCCAGAGTGATAGAGGAAATACTACAAGTGGCAAGTTGTCAAAAGTGGTGGAATATCTAAGTGAGCAGATGACATTATGGGCAGATTATGCCAATATTTTCAGTTATGGTTGGGGTTTTTCAGTGTGGAATCAGGAATTTGATAGAATAAAGTTATGGTTCTTCCTTTTTGGCTGCCCAGGGCCGCTAAAATAATGTTTAAAAATAATGTGCTTTTGATGCAGGTTGGTGCAATGTTCGACTCTGTGCCCAATGGATAAGGGACTAGTCTGCATCCCAAAGATCTAAGGTTCTCGCTGCAGTCTTGCGCCTGCACGTCCCCAATCGGAGCCACTGTTAGTAATAATTTATGTATGGGGTTTTGAGTCAGGTCTCCTCCCAAAAATCCAAAAATCCTGACACATTTTGGCCTTTGCAGTTGTTAAAAATGTTAGAATTCAGTTAAGGTGCAAGTCAAAAAATGTTGTGGCAGGTTAGAAATCTCCATCGGCCCCTGAAAATTGTTAAAAAATGGGTCACATGCATAAAAAATGCTTATCGGGTCACTGTTACAGTGTCTGAATGTTTCTGTGAGTGGCTGGGAGGGTCTAATCGTGCCAATGCCGCGGAATGCTCCATGTGGAGGCACCCGAAAGAGTCTAAATGTTTCACAGTCTCCAGCAAAGGCTTTGAAGACCCTTTAAGTGTTTCTTTTATGTTTCAAGTAGCTCGGAGCCTCGTGGATTGTGCCAGGTGTCGATCTCTGCCAAATTTCTGATTAACCCTTAATGTTTCTCAAGGCAACGCGGATGATGCCAGGTGGCAGCCTCCGCTGAGGTTTCTAAAAGTTTCTTGGTCATAGTAGAAAATGCCACGTGCCCCTGGTTGTGACTGCGGAAGCCGACACGAGTTGGCCTCCACATAGTTTCTTTTTTGTTTCAATGTTTGGCACAGACATGGTGGGACCCTTTCAAAGTTTCTAAGTTGCTGCGGAAGCTGACAAGTGTCAGCTTCTGTGTAAATTTATTTTTGTTTCCTACAAAGCAAGTAATGGTAGGGTGGGTCCTAATAAAGTAGTTGCTACTGTGTATGTTGCCAAGTGGCAGCCTCCGCGTGAAGTTTCAAGAGCCCCTTTATAAGGTTTCAATGTGGCGGAAGGTGCCAAGTGTCATGAGCGGGGGCAGTTTCTTTTTGTTTCAGCGAGTGTGCGGAAAGCGCCGTGTGTCCCTTGTGGTTGCTGTGGAAGCTGACACGTGTCGGCCTCTGCGATGTTTCTTTTTGCTTCAAGGTTTGGTGCGGGAGGTGGGGGGCCCCATTTCTTAATGTGCCTCAAGTTTCAGTGCCGCAGGTTGTGACATGTGTCACGTGCGGGGGCCACTTCAACCTAAAGACACAGTTTAGTAAAATATCGTGGGTCTCGACACGTGGTGGCTTCCACCGAAGTTTCTATAAAGTTTCTTTGAGTTTCAAGAGGTCACGGAAGGTGCCACGTGGCTGCTTCCGCTGGAGTTTCAGGGTAGACTCTTTTGTATTTCGAGAAGGGCGCAGAGCTCGACAAGTTTCGACACCTGCGTGAGTTTCTGAAAGGGTCTCTATTGTTTCATGAGTGTTGCGGAGGGTGCCAAGTGTCGGCATCCACGAGAGCCCCAAAGTGTTTCAAATGTTTCTCAAGTGTTCATTGGTGTGACCGAGGGTGTCAACGAAGGAGCTTCATGCTAGCCTGACAGTTTTTCTCTGGCTGATGAGGGGGAATGTGATATAATGATCGGCGAGACTGTTCAGGTCGGTGAGAAAGGTTTTGGGCAAGCCGATGGAGGGAGTCTGGCCAAAGGAGGTGGTATCGGCAGGAGTCATGGCGATGGGCTTTGGGCGAAGGTTTATGGGTCAAGCGGGGCAGAAGCGCTCGACACTTAGTTTCCATGTGGCCCTGCTTTTAAATTGATAAAGTGGTCTCTGTGGGATGCATGTGGGACTATTCTTCCTGCATATTTTGAATTTTCAATCAAATATGTTTTGGCAGGAAGGTGTTAAGGGTGCAGTTCCTGCATTATCTGTTGGCTACGGGTAGGTGAAGCAGTAATGGCGGTTGTTTCAGGAATGTGGACGGATCTATGGTGTGACTGAAGATATCAATCCCAGGTAGTGGCACATGACTCGAGGCCCCTTCTTGTCTTCTCCTCCACCGACTGCATTTATGTTTGAGCGGCATTTCTCAATGCGTTGCATCTGGCGGGATTCTTGGCCTCCCTTGTAATTAATTTGCTAGGTACATTTTCTGGCTATTTAAGCAGATTGTGTGACCCATTTCAAGGTTGTTGAAGGCCTGGGGCATTTTTGTGTAAATAATGAAGAACAGGGCATGATCCTGGTTGTTTTTATCCCATTTTGGAGTTTATGTGTTGCAGCATGTATGTATTTTGCACATGTTTTTAGTTTCAGTGTTGATTTATATGAAAAATGCTTATTGCATGTGTCTATCTGCTTGTCTCCATTTGTTGCATGTCATCCTTCTTTTGAATTTGGTTGCTAAGGGTTTCATAGATTCTAGGGTATAGATATTTATACTGCATGCTTGATCTGTAACTTCCATTCAAGGAGTGGATTAAACTGTTTTAGGTCAATGTATGGAGAAGGTTGTATGTCTGTAGGGATATATGTAAGTAGAGGTAGTTAGATACCCTTTCTTGGGTGATGTTTGTAAGGAAAGCATCAAGTCCAACCCCCTGAAACTTGAGTGAAAGTTGCAAACCATCTGCTGTATACGTCTAGTTGACTCCTTGCCCAATGGATAGGCACCAATCTGTTTCTGGGTCAGTAGTTATGAGCCAAAACCCCTTGTCTTGCATCCAAGATATTATGTCCACCCATCTCATCACTTCCACCTGTTAGTTGTAGGAGTAGGATTAGGAACCCCCTGCATACTCTCATACCCAACCAGACACATATGTTCAAGAATGTTGCCAGCCTTGTGATCTATCATGCAAATATTGGTCCATACATGAGAGTATTCTACCTGTTGTTGTCAAGCTAAATCATTGTGTTATTGGTCTAGTCAAGGTTATATCTTTAGTTATAGGGATACCCCCCTTGGTGCGGCAGAACCAGAAGTGAAGGGAAGGCAGCTCACGCAACCTCCCGTAATCTGTTGGCCAAATCCACCTGTGCATTGGAGCTAGCAAACCCTCTACAAATTTGGTAACCAACAAGAGGAAGGTCAAATATTCTACAAGAAATTATGCTTGGATGGCACATGTCATCGTTGCGGTGGCTTGCAACATTTGCCAATATGTGAACATATGGAAAGAACACATGCAGTTGGAAATGAACTAGTAGAGTTTGGCAAGTATAAAATAGTGGCATACAATACAAAAGATGGTAAAGAAGCAAAGAGGTGTGAATTGGTTATTGAAAAGATTCTAGTGTATCAGTTTATGCCTATATTTCGTGACAGCATAGCGTATGAGTATGCAAGACATGCCCATAGAGCTCGATGGTTGGACTTGCAATTCAAGTTATGCAAGGACACATTTTTAGTTAGTAGCATTGTTTCAATCGTCGACTTTGTAGAGAACTACAGTCTACAGCCATAGCGTGAGGTGTAATCACAATATTACAACTCCACACAGGTTTCTATATTTTTGCACATCGCATATATTCATGCGAATGATAGTATAGAGGATGACAAAAATATCATAAGGGAGTATAATTTCTATATTAGTGATGATCGCACGCATTTTATGGAGTTCGTACAAGGTTGCTTTCAGGTGTTCTACAATGATTTGGCTAGAAGGGGCATATCATTTAGTCAGCATATCATATGGTCGGATAACTGTGCATCACAATTCAAGAACTCACAAAATTTCTATTGGCTGAGTAGGAGGCATAATTTTACAGGTATTCAGCATATGTGGAACTTTTGTGAGGCCGGGCATGGAAAGGGGGAGCATGATGGTGTAGGAGCATGTATCAAAAGAGCCATAGCACGAGAAGAGTTAAAGTATAAAGACAATGCAAAGTTGACAGATGCAAAATCGATTGTCGAGTGGTGTAATGCTTCCATGGGTATAGGTAATGAAGGTAAGTCTTCAGTTCGTAGATTTTTTTAGTTGATAGATGATACTAACATTGCACCATATGAGGACTATTGTACACTGATAGGATCAAATGAGATGCACTCTTTTAGAAGCTCAATTACAGGTTTATGGAGTATCCATACACAAAAGATGTCATGCTTTTGTTCTTCCTGTACAATTCAAGTTTGGGATGAGTGCGAGTCAAAGGAGTGGGTTGACGAATGCCAATTAAGTTATCTTAGCCCACTTGACACGTATCGACCCCCAACGACACTGGAACTAACACAGATGGAATCATCAATTGACTTTGACCACATATCAGATTTAGTTCAACCAGGTAATATAGGGCACGTATATGCATCTAATTTCATCTAGTTCAACCAGGTAATGTCATCTTACTTTGTAGTGGTTTTTGTAATGTTGACTAATTTCATCTAATGTGCTACACATATCAATGTAGGGCACGTATATGCAGTTATTATAGATGAAGATAATGAAGAGGGAACAAATTATTACTTATGTCATTGTGTTGAGGCCAAAAAGAAATTGGAGGCCCCTGTTATAGATGGAGAAAACATCGAATACCCTATAGGCTCAATGGTTATTACTAGAACATGGCTTAGAAGGTACCCACATAAGAGTGTTAATATTTATCTATTTTAGGACTTTGACATGCATCGAAAGATTCTTCATTACTCGAACCTTGTCATGGCATCCAATGTTCATTTGATAAAGTATCAAGGTAGACCTTTGAACAAAATCTTGTGGAAGGTGCGTGAGTCTGACCATGAAGCAATACTTGACACAATAAAGAGTAGCAGACCTGGATGGTTCATTGGATTAATTTGTAAGTATTCACATCGATTTTGTAAAGTCATGTTACATTGAGTTGTAAGTATGCACATTAATTTGTAAGGTTTGTCTTTTTTTATTTCCTCCTGCATTTTTATGCATATACACATTTTTACATCATCATGTTATGCATTTTTGGTGTCCTGCTCCTGATGTGACCAAACTCATAACTCAGCCTACTTCCTCTAGACACCATTTGATGATCTCTTCAACACTCTGGATCCAGGGCACCCAATCATGATGATGACCTATATACCATTCTCCCAAGGCACTCATAATGAATGAAAAGAAGACCAAGGGCACCCAAGCTTAATAGACTTATTTCTTTCAATTTTGATGATCCAAACTCTTGCAAAATGACATCCACTTTCATGCCTTTAGATCTTCCTTCACATACAGGGCACCAAATCAAGTTGAAAAATCTACATAAGGGTGCCAAAATGGATGAAAGGAGACATGAAATGCGCCTTAGGACTCCATGCTAAGGTTTGAGCCATTAAAGTCTCTTGATATTAGGCGCTCATGATGATGAAACTTAGAGTTTTTTCCTTTCCTAGGTGCTCATCTAAGATGTTTGAATGATAAGGAGCACCTAGACCTCTATAATGTAAATTGGGTGCCAAAATCAAGGTGATTTTAAGTCACTTTGAGTCATTTGGGGTCAGTTTGAGTCTTGGAGTCATGTTGTAAAAACGTGTCAATATTGTCAAGTTGCACAAAGTAACTTTTGCATTTTTGGTGTCCTGCTCCTGATGCGACCAAACTAACAGTTCCAACGCATCTGGATGGGTATGTTTAGGCTAGGCATGGTTCTTTGTTTTCACCCTAACATGTCGAAACAGTTTGAGCTACATTGTGCTGACCATATCCCTGAAGAGTCCAAAGTGCAAAAAAGTAGCAATCTTTGACGAGATGTTACTCGAAAACTATGTGACTTAGAAACATTTCATCTAAGGGAACGCGATCACGTAGAGTGCCTCTACAATAACCTCTCTCAGTTTTTTATATCTTTGAAGAATTTGCCCATGGTCAAAGGTTTTTTGCTGCCCCAAAAATCATCAGAAGGAGGCAATGTAAAGTTGCAAAGGGGTGTAACTTTCATCCTGCTCCTGATGTGACCAAACTAACTATTCCAACACATCTGGATGGGTACATTTACACTAGGCATGGTCCTATTTTTCACCCAAACATGTTGAAACAGTCCGAGATATATTGTACCGACGATATCCCTGAAGAGTTCAAAGTGTAAAAAAGTAGCAATCTTTGACGAGATGTTACTCGAAAACTGTGTCACTTAGAAACATTCTATCTAAGGCAACATGATCATGTAGAGTGCCTCTACAATAACCTCTCTCAAGTTTTTATATCTCTGAGACATTTGCTCATGGTCAAAGGTTTTCTGCTGCCCCAAAAATTATTAGGAGGTAGTGTAAAGTTGAAAAGGGGTGTAACTTTCGTCTTGCTTCTGATGCGACCAAACTGACTATTCCAATGCATTCAAATGGGTACATTTACACTAGGCATGGTCCTTTTTTTCACCCAAACATGTCAAAACAGTCCAAGCTACATTGTACCGACGATATCCCTGAAGAGTCTAAAGTGCAAAAATACAGCAATCTTTGACGAGATGTTACTTGAAAACTCTGTCACTTAGAAACATTCCGTCTAAGGCAACACAATCATGTAGAGTGCCTCTACAATAACCTCTCTCAATTTTTTATATCTCTGAGACATTTGCCCGTGGTCAAAGGTTTTCTATAGCCCCAAAAATTATCAGAAGGAGGCAGTGTAAAGTTGCAAAGGGGTGTAACTTTCATCTTGCTCTTGATGCAACCAAAATGACTATTCCAACACGTCTGGATGGGTACATTTACACTAGGTATGGTCCTTTTTTTCACCCAAACATGTCAAAACAGTTCGAGCTACATTATACCGATGATATCCCTGAAGAGTCCAAAGTGCAAAAAGGTAGCAATCTTTGACGAGATGTTACTTAAAAACTATGTCACTTAGAAACATTTCGTCTAAGGAAACGCGATCATGTAGAGTGCCTCTGTAATAACCTCTCTCAATTTTTTATATCTTTGAGGTGTTTGCCCGTGGTGAAAGGTTTTTTGCTGCCCCAAAAATCGTCAGAAGGAGACAGTGTAAAGTTGCAAAGCATTGCTAAAAAATCCTCAATACTCAAACACTCCAATGAACTGTAGTAACTTCTTCTCAGGAGAAAATGTAAGGGTACACAAAGGAAAAATGGCACCTAGATGACTTAGTGCATTTCTATGACTTCATTCACATGTTTAAATGTTTGAGAAACTCTCCTTTACTAAGCGCTTGTCCTCATGTCAATGTTAAGCTTTATACCTCCTAGGCACTCAATTAGGTGATGTCATTAGATACAACTTATCCTTAGGCGCCAATGTAGCTACACTTCTAGGCGCTCAAATTTGAGGTCTTGGACTTGTATCTTATTCCTAGGTGTAATTAGATGATCTTCCTAGATCTAGGCACTCATGATGGTGGGAAATTACATGAAGGGGTGCCTAAGTCCAATTTGACTTTGTATTTGATATTTTATGACTCCAATTGACTAGGAATGGCTCAATTTCTAAAGTGCTGACTCAATAATGTAAGTTTAAGGTCTTTTCCTCCTAGGTGCCAATTAATGAGTTCCCTTATATGTGAAGTAGATGACTTCTCAAGGAGGCTTGAATGTATCAGAGGGACTTGAAATTGAATGGATGTCTTTGGAATGCTTGATGATGATGAGAAGTTCTTTTGGACATGTCTTAGAATGAATTATATCTTTCAAGCGCTCACTCCAAAAGATCATCTCATGCAATTTCACCCAAGGCGCTCATTGAGGTGTCCTCAGAGGCTAAAGTGCACCTAACTCAATTGCCTTTATCTTTATCATTTTTGTGCTTTCAACAATTGAAAATGACCTAGAGTGATCCTTTCTCTCAAGGCACTCACCTATTGATATGAAATTTAAAATAGTGTTCTGATTCTTGACATCTGCCACAGGGTAGAGGTTTTTATAGACAACTTCAAGGATCCATTGCAGACATTGGGGAATCACAAACCTTGCTGTGGTAGAGAGTTTCAAAGTAGCTTTTGGCACCCTTTTCTATTAGGCATTGTTGTTGTTACTCTTCTTTCTTGCTATGGAGGAAGTCTGAAATGGTTCTTATCAGGTGTTACAACATTGACACATGCGGCTATTCAAATATTGCTCTTTGCAAAAAGTTGAGAGAAGGAACTAGTCCATATTGTTGTTGAGGAGTCAATTGATTGTGAAGATGGTGGAAAGAGGATCATACGAGAAATGTCTCCTTATGAGGCTAATTCTACCATAGCAGACTTGACTAAAATATGAATCAAAGAGAGACTAGACAAATTCTAGGAATGTGTGGACAGGAGTATACAACAAGAGATCCCTGGTTTAAGTTTGAATCTTAAGCTTGTGCATACAGTAAAGAATCTCAAACTGCCAAGTTTGAGATGTAATTGTCATGAAAGTTTAGTTTGGCATATGGCAGTGTGATTGTTGATCAAGAGGATTCCTCTTCTACAATGTCTAACCTAGAACCAAAATGGGACATTGAGAATAACCTTTGATGTGAAAGGATCTACATATGAGATTCTGATAGGGTCAAATCATGATGTGCAAAAGATAGAGGAAGAAAAGTGGGTTGTTAGACAAGGTCCTTTTCTTGGTGTACTGATATGCAACCATTAGTACAAGACAGTGTAGAATCTGAAATCACAGGTGCTTGCACCTAGGGCTAAGCATGATGATAATACTTTAGACTTCTTATTGATTTGAGGCATGGGAAATGTTGCAAACTGGAAGCAGTGTTAGAGCATTTGGATCCACCAATGCTAATGAGCATAGCATTCGACCTCATTGCATACTGTGTTGATGGATATGGCAATCTCTAGTGATGAACAAGAGTCATCCCCACTTTTGGATTGTTCAATAGAAGTGATTAATGATGGTAACTTTGATAGATCAGATGTATCAAACTATCAAAGCTTGCTCTCATTGTTAGTGTTGTTGCTACAGAAGCATGAGGATGGGAGTCAGCAAGGAGTTGTGTGCCTAAGGTTCAAGATTGGTTCTTTCCACTCATCTTAACTTTCAATCATTGTAGTTAATCTCAAAAGAC
The DNA here is from genome assembly GCA_027924645.1 of Cunninghamia lanceolata. Classification (NCBI taxonomy): domain Eukaryota; kingdom Viridiplantae; phylum Streptophyta; class Pinopsida; order Cupressales; family Cupressaceae; genus Cunninghamia; species Cunninghamia lanceolata. The sequence goes on from BSBN01001957.1 coordinate 760,382, forward strand.
ATCATCCAAAATGAGAAACCTCCAAGACTTGTCATTGTAAGTTGATTTCCTCCAAGGCGCCAATACAAGGTTCTTTTGAAGGCAAAGGGCGCCTAGGCTTATGGGGCTCAATTTGATTTATTTATTGAAAGCTCAAGGTGAATTGATGCTTATTGAAAATGCCACTTAGTCCTTCATTTGCATTATAGGCACCATTTCCTATTGACTTATATACTTCTTCTCATGCTAGGACGCCATAATGAAGTGGTTTAGACAATAGGTGCACTTCAGTTAATAGAGGCTTGTTCTCCTTCCACCTTAGGCGCACTTTTATGATGGAACAGGTGTCAATGGGTGCCTTGTCTTAAATGAATGCTCTCTCCAAGTTGGGCACCCTTTTGAGGCTTTATGAGTTGTAAATTGCACCTTAACCCTTCATGCTTGTTGCTCAATGTTTGAATGTTTAAGAAAGTCTCCTTTAGGCGCTCATCTTAATGACTTTTTCTCAAGTCACAATCATCCTAATGACTTGGATATTCATCCTAGTGTTTCAGGATATCAGGCTACCAGACTTAGTCATTTTGAGGATCTCAAACATAAAGAATAACATGATGATTTATTTTTTTGTATTGCATATAGTTGACATTGTATGCTACTCATAAAGAAAATTAATATTTTCTATTCAACATGATGATTCATTTTTTTTTTAAATACAATTTTTATCTTTTAGTTCCAAAATGAGGTTTAGGTGATACTTGAATAACAATAGCTAGCTTATTGGATCAACAAACATCCTATGTAATACAATTGGACTTTAAATATTTGAAGTAGCCATCTACAAATATCTATTCAAACGTGGATTTATAATGCAAGTATGGACGCCATCAATAAAAAAGATTTGTATTAACCAAATATCTATATAGGCATACATCAATATCTGTTGATATAAGTATAACATATATACAAAATAGCCATATAGGCTTACAAGAATGCCATATAGGCATACAATGTCAACTATATACAATACAAAATATATGTCCAAAAATGCCATATAGGCATATAACAAAGGAACACAATAAAAAGTCATTCCCCTCTGGCTGGTGAAGAGAATAGATCACAGGTAGCCTTCGATCTTCTAGGGGATGGAGACATGCATTTGGGTGGTCTACTACGAACCAAGGGCTCCTCCTCCTATTTAGTTCTTCCTACATCTTTACCTATTACAATAACAAGTATAGACATTAATATATAGAAAGTACATGTTATAAAAAATGAAACATTTAACAAAATAATCACTTACCGCTACCATATAATCTATCTCCTCACTTGCCTTAGTAGCAGGAATAGGCCGTGGTGATGTCATGTCCTATAGAAACCATCCATATAGAAATTAAACTTCAAATCAATAATCTTTTGATTTTTCAAAAATAGACAATTATAACAATGAATGTAAATTAAAATTTACTAATCTGCCTCATACCCCTGTCAATGCCATGGAGCTATGAATCGCAGAGGCCACACCCTACTCCATTTCCCTATGAACATGGGGAGGTGTCTTCGCAGCCTGCATCATCTAGAATAAAACAACATTATTCAATTACAAAAACTATAATAGTGATGCAAATCATGGCTCCTAACATACACACACATTCATCTAAACATGGAAGTACACACAATAAAGCACACAAGTCACATACAAAAATCTAGTAAGTACAATTCATTTATTAAACTATTTATTTTATTACCTCCGTAAAGATTTGAAGTCCACTACTGTTGGCAGGTGTTGCCGTGAAATCTGCAGTATTAACCTATTCAACATCCAAAATTAGATATTAGAATACCATTCATATAACGCTGCTATTCACATGTAATATTTATAATTGTTTACTAGTTACATGCCCTGACAGTAGATGATCTAATGTAAAATGTAGGTGGAGAACCACTGAAAAATGTATCGACGCTATGACCCTGAAACTTCATTAAAATCATCAATTTAAATTAGTTAGTCTTGCATTTCAAAAATGAAATTTAATAAATTAAATTCAATAAACTTGCTAATGTTTACCTGAGTATCAAGGCCAAAAGTCTCACTCAGGAGGGTATCTGTCATCACCATCTGCTCAGCTGCAGATGTAGCCTGTGCACCTACATCCTGACTATCCATGGGGTCATAACCAGAGGCTGACCTGCAAGCCTGACAAGCATGGGGTGGGACCCTACTCCTTGCACTATCTTGTGGGACCTTACTCCTCGCACAATCTCCCAACCCACTCTGTGCTACAGGACCGGCATGCTCTATGATGCTCTGGGTCAAGGCACTAATGGACTGAAGTGTATCGACCTCAACACTCTCCTTCACAATGGAAGGGATAAAAACATGCTCATGGGCTAGTCTACTGATTACACATCTCACTACTCGCTGTGGGTCAAGACATGCCCCTGGTCTATCTTGTGCTGACCCCCCACCTCTACCCTAGAAGTCCCGCATATCAAAATAGTTTGGCACTTTATTGAGGACAAACTTGCAGTAGAATTTCCTCAAAAAGTATTGCGGGACCTCATTATTATTGCATGGAGGATGGTCAAATATCATCCACCACCTCTGCCCAAAATTGTCCCTTATCGCTTGGTTGTTGTACCAATGGATAGGGAACCTCTTGCATGTAATGGGTGGAGGTTTATTTGTTTGTGGGTTTGTGAAAATTGAACACAAGTCTAATTTTGTAATTTGTAATTTTTTCACATCTTGGTATGACAACTTGTCTGCATAGTAATCTCTAAACTCTCTCCTCTTATCCGTCCAACTAGTTATTTGCTTGCTAATTGAATCTACATTTGATAACATAGATTCAAGAGATTCGGCAAGTACGGACCTATGCAAAGTTGAAGTGGAAGGATCTTTCAACCTTGCAATTATATCTTCAATTTCTTTTTTGTTGTTTTCAATTTGCCCCATTATATTTTCTTGTGTTCCAAGGGCACGTTGAGGAATGGATGGAGGAGGTTGTTGTTCCGCAGGTATTTCCTACTTAGGATTTTGTGGATTTTGAGGAGGAGGAGGAGGAGGTGCATTAACATTTCCTGACAATTAACGAAATATACATAAAAAATCAACTCAAACCTACCTATTTAGAAACAAATTCAAACAAAAAAATAAATATAACTCACTCCTTTGGCGTGCTCGACGTCGTGGCAGCATTTTGGTGACGAATCGATAAGGTTTTTGTGTTGAATTGAGTTTTGCAAAATGCGAGTGCGCTTTCTAGGGTTTGTAGGTCATGGGCATAGAGGAGAAGAAAGAAATGAAATGAGATAGACACCTTTTTTTATAGCAAGTCAAAACGCGCTCGCGTTATAACGTGAGCACGTTTTGTATTATTTTTTTAAATTAATTTGGCCACTTTTTGGCCCCCCATCTTTTTGCACTTACCCTGGCCTATCCTATTATCTACCCATCTATCATGAGTCTTCTATCCCATCCATCTATCATGAGCCTGCCATCACATTTGCAATCACCCATCCTTTAATCCATCCATCCTACCTCAATCCTTGCATCTAGACTTGGTTTTCCCTTGTAATTGGTGTCTATCATAAAGGCTATCAAAATTGTCATCCAATGCCATCCCAAAAACACCCAAAAAATTAAAAAAAATTAAAACATGTCAAAAATCTAAAAAAATAAAATATTTCAAAAATCCAAAAAAATTAAAACATTTCAAAAATACAAAAAAAATCAAATATCCAACAAAAATCCAAGCAATAAAATCAATGCATCAAACCACTCCAAGTTCTTCCATTCATCCAATCAAATCTTCCAATCGTCAAAATCATCAAGTCAATCAAATCAATCCATCAATGCATTCATCTCATCAATCAAATTTGTCAATCAAATCAAATCAATTCATCCAATCAATCATATTCATCAAATCAATCCAATCATCAAATCAAAACATTCAAACAATAATCAAAATGCAAGTCAATCATTAATCCATACCAATCAAGTTAATCAATCTTGTCAATTTATCCAATCACATCAATGGTCTTGATCCTAATCTTGTCGTAAACTAAATCAATCAATCAATCATCATCATCATCAATGGGATATATCATTCCCACATCCTTGTGTTGATCTAGGGATATATCATTCCCTGTAATGACAACAGTAGCATCATCAATCAATTAATTAATCATTAGTTTACAGCTTGACAGGAGCAATACCTTATTTATTTTTTATGCAGGAGCATCCAGTGGTGTAAGGGCAATCTTGCATCACCCAAAAAAAAATATGTGTTTCAAAATTGTTGATGTTCTTTCCATTTATTTTCAAAATTTGTGGTTCTGGTTCCATAATCGCTTGAATAATGATGTAGAACTTTCAGTTTTTCCAAACTGCTAAAAATAGCAACCTGCTATTTTTAGAAAGTTTGCATTTAGGCACAGAATGAAGTGAAAATTTACAAGAAACGTCATAAGTAAAAAATAAGAGCTTTGGTGAAGGAATCACGTAAAGATCATTTGCGAGCTGAAAGATATTAAAGTTTCTGTTTCCTGAAAAATACCTGAAAATTATTCAAACTCAGGTTTGAAGCAATAAATAGCCCCGTACGGGCTCAAAAATGGCCAGAATTAGCAGAGCAAGTTTTTAACGTGTAGAGCACTTCGCAAAATTTCTGACGCATAAAACGGTTTGTCAATCGGACACCCGGATCAAAAGTTATGGCTCCCAGAAGTTGACCTATTTTTGGAGGGAGATGCAGATTTCAAAATTAGGTTGTTGGCTGCCAAAAAGGCTATTAATAACCATTTTTGGGAACCCTGGGCAGTAGTAGAGTTAAGGGAGAAAGTGTAGAGTCAAGAATAGGTGGGAAAATAGAAACCCTAGCTAATTTGGAGTTATAGAAGGCAGATGATTCCAGAGTCTTGTGATAGGAAGTTGTAATGTGTTGCAGCATGTGGAGGGTTGATTCCTCTAATTGTATTTGAGCTTCTGTAATGTAATAAGTTGTCCAAATCAATAAAAAAAGTTCTATTTTCTGTGTGTAGTTTCTGTTATGGTGTGTTTTGTTATTTACCCCCTTCATCAAGTGGTATCAGAACAAGGGTTCCTGAGTGTGTAGATAGATCGCCGACCGTGAGGCAGTTTGCACCAGGACCTGAGGTTGTGGGTTTACTGCGGAGATCAAGATGCCTCCACGAAGAAATTGTATTAGGAGGAATGCTTTGATGGAAGAGGGTTTTAGAACCCTGTAAAGGCAAATCGATGCATTGCAAGAGGAGCTGCGAAGAGGGTTTGATCCGAGAACAAGAGAAGAAAATGAAGATGAAACTGAAGAAGAGCTATCTGAGGAAGAACAAGAAGCTGCAGGAGATCCTGTAGAAGTTAGGCTGCTGAGGGCCATTTCTAAGATTGGAAAGAGGCTTAGGATTGAAGTTTCTACATATTCTGGAGATTTGAATCCTGAACAACTTATTGATTGGATCAATGAGATGGAGTATTTCAAGTATGAAGATGTGGAGGACCCAGATCAGGTCAAGTTTGCAAAACAAAGTTGAAGGGCCATGCCAATATTTGGTGGAAGGAGGTCCAGTTAGAGAGGAATAGAAGAGGAAAAGGAAAGATCACCAGATGGGATCGGATGGTGGAGAAACTGAAGAAGTAGTTCATTCCTGTGGACTATGAGATGGAGTTGTTGAAGAAGCTGCAAGGGTTGAAGCAAGGTAACAAGTCTGTTAAGGAGTATATAGAAGAGCTTTATAAAATTACTATAAGGATAGGCCATGCAGAGCCAAATAAGGAGAAGGTAGCCCATTACATTAATGGGTTGAGGCCAAGTATTCAAGAGGAGTTGAGCCTGGCCAGAATGACCACCATAGAAAATGTATACTAGTTTTCCCTGAAGGTGGAAGAGAAGATGAATAAAAGATTTGACAGCAAGCAAAGGGGAAGAGGTCAAGGTGGAAGGACTGGTCGAAGACCCTATGGGGGACGAAATAAAGATTCAAAGAAAAGTGAAGAATCTGGCACCAGTCAAATTCAGAGAGGAGATAATACCTACCGCCCTCGTGACTAGAACAATGGTGAGCAAAGAGGAAGAGGAAGAGGCAGACCTAGGCAAGGACCTAGAAGAGGAGGTTTCAGAGGAACTTGTTTCCAATGTGGAGAAGAAGGGCATCGAGCATACGAGTGTCCACAACATCAAGGAATGACAAATAGAAGACCTGAAGGTAATGTACGAGTTGCACATATTGATGAAGATGCGCAATTTGAGCGCTTTGAAGATGTTGAAAGGGGAGAAACCCTAGTTTTCAGAAGAACTTTGTTGAATGAGGAAAAAGAACCAAATCAGAGGAAGAGTTTATTCTGCACAAGGTGTAAATGTGAAGGTAAGTGTTGTGATATTATTATTGATAGTGGAAGCACTGACAATCTTGTTTCAGAGGAGATGGTTGATAAGTTGAAGTTGATAAGAAGAAAGCATCTGCATCCATATTAGATTGCATGGTTGTAGAAGGACCATAGAGCTTTGGTCAAGGAGTAGTGTTTAGTGAAGTTCAAGATTGGAGACTACCATGATGAGGTGTTGTGTGATATCATACTAATGGACGCATGTCATATGTTGTTGGGGAGGCCGTGGTAGTATGATAGGAGCGCTGTCCATGATGGCCATGCAAACACATATTCCCTAACAAAGGATGGAGTTTGTCATAAGTTGAAGCCCTTGAAAGAGGTGGAAGAAAAAGTATGTAGTACTACCAAAATTTTCTTAGTATATGGTAGAAAATGTTTGGGGGGTATGAAGCATGAGCATCATTGTTTTGCATTGATTCCTAAGATTAGTTAAGAGAAATGTGAAGATGTACCGGCAAAAGTCTCAGAAATGTTGGAAGAATTTCAAGATATTATCTCTGATAATGTATCAGAAGGTTTACCACCAGTGAGGAAGATAAGTCATAAAATGGACTTGATACCAAGATCCAACTTGCCGAATAAGGTAGCCCATAGAATGACTCCAGTTGAGAGTGAAGAGTTGAACAGATAAGTTCAGGAGTTGTTGAGGAAGGGATTGATAAGAGAGAGCCTAAGTCCATGTGCGGTACCTGTAGTACTAGCACCAAAGAAAGATGGAGAATGGAGAATGTGTACAAACTCTTGAGCCATAAATAAGATCATGATCAAGTGCAGATTTCCATTGCCAAGAATGGATGACATAATGGACTGTTTGAGTGGAGCCAAGTACTTCACTAAGATTGATCTGAAGAGTCGCTATCACTAGATCTGAATCAGAGAAGGAGACGAATGGAAGATGGCCTTCAAGACCAAGGAAGGTTTGTATGAGTGGTTAGTCATGCCATTTGGGCTAACCAATGCACTAAACACATTCATACGGCTCATGAACGAGGTATTGAAAGAATTTTTGGGAAGTTTTGTTATTGTTTATTTAGATGATATTTTAATTTTTAGTAAGACTTGGGATGAGCATATGATGCATATCAGAAGAGTTTTTGAGAAGCTGGGGGAGGAGAAGTTGCTAATTAACCTAAAGAAATGTAGTTTTACAAGGAAGGAGTTGGTATACCTAGGATTTGTTGTCTCAGAGGAAAGTCTTAAGATGGACCCAGAAAAAGTAAGGGCTACCATTGAATGGCCTACACCAAGAAGTGCCACAGAGGTACGATCTTTTCATGGTTTGGCAAGTTTTTATAGAAAGTTTATCATAAATTTTAGTAGCATTTGTGCACCCCTAACTGAGACAATGAGAGGTGATAGAAAAGAGTTTAGATGGACTAAAGGAGAAGATAAAATCTTTGATACATTGAAGCAGAAAGTCACAGAGCAACCTATTTTGGCACTTCCAGATTTTAATAAGGTATTTCAGGTAGATTGTGATGCTAGTGGCAGTGCTATAGGAGCTGTTTTGAGTCAAGAAGGTAAGTCCATTGCCTATTTTAGTGAGAAGCTTAATGATGCCAAGAAAAAGTATTTTGTTTATGATCAGGAGTTTTATGCAATAGTTCAGGCTTTAAAGAAATGGAGACATTATTTATTGCCAAAGGAGTTTGTTTTATATACTAATCATCAGGCTTTGCAGTATCTTAATAGTCAAGGAAAGTTGAACTAGAGGCAATTAAAATGGGTTTAGTTTTTGTAGAGCTATACTTTTACTTTGAAGCACAGGAGTGGGAAGTCCAATAGAGTTACAGAGGCCTTGAGTAGAAGGCAAAATTTGTTGACAGAAATGAAGATAGAGGTTGTTGGGTTCGATGAGCTCAAAAGTTTGTATCCTGAGGATCTAGATTTTGTAGAGGCCTGGAAAGCTTGTTTCGAACCTGTTACTTTGGATAGGATAAAATGGTTGGATTTCATCATCCAAGATGGCATGTTGTTTAGAGGAAGCCAGTTGTGCATTCCAAGGAGTTCCATGAGAGAGAACTTGATAAAAGAGAAGCATAGTGGGGGATTAGCTGGATATTTTCGTCGAGATAAGACCATTGCTATTGTTGGTGAAAATTATTATTAGCCACAGTTGCAGCAGGACGTGAGGAAATTTGTGTAGAGTTGCAGAGTGTGTCAGATGGCAAAAGGAACAAGTCAGAATATAGGGTTGTATTAGCCACTACCTGTACTCGAGAAGCCATGGGATGATACTAGTATGGATTTTGTTCTTGGTTTACCAAGGGCACAGAGAGGGCATGATTCCATTTTTGTGGTGGTGGACAGATTCTCAAAGATGGCACATTTTATTCTTTGCAAGAAGACTAATGATGCTGTTTATATTGTGAATTATTTTTCAGGGAGGTGGTGAGATTACACGGTCTACCAAAGAGCATAGTTTCAGATCGAGATACCAAGTTTGTTGGTTATTTTTGGAGGACATTGTGGAAGAAGTTGAAGACAAATTTGAAGTTCAGTTCTATACACCATCCACAGACTGATGGACAGACCAAAGTGGTGAATAGGAGTTTGGGTAACCTGCTATGATGCTTAGTAGGAGATAAGCCCAAGGGATGGGATTTGATTTTACCATAGGCAGAATTTGCTTACAACAATTCTGTCAATAGGAGTACTGGTAAATCACCATTCCAGATTGTATATGGGAATAGTCCAAGAAATACTTCAGAGTTAAGGAAAATGGACAAAGGAGAAAAGACAGATAGAAGAGATCTTAGATAGCAGTGTGGGAAGAAGTACTCAGAACATGCAATATGAAGAATATCTGGTGAAATGGAAAGGAAGGCCTGTTGAAGTTTCTTCTTGGTTGTCTAAGGTAGAGGTTGACCGTTTGGGTTTTCCTCACACAAACACATGAGACGTGACAGGGTCACTTCTCAAATTACCCTGGGTGTCTGATGCAAGAGCATCCAGTGGTGTAAGGGCAATCTTGCATCACTCCCCATAAAATATGTGTTTCAAAATTGTTGATGTTCTTTCTATTTCTTTTCAAAATTTGTGGTTCTAGTTCCATAATCGCTTGAATAATGATGTAGAACTTTCAGTTTTTCCAAATTGCTAAAAATAGCAACATGCTATTTTTAGAAAGTTTGCATTTGGGCACGGAATGAAGTGAAAATTTATAGGAAGCTTCATAATTGAAAAATAAGAGATTTGGTGAAGGAATCACGCAAAGATCATTTGTGAGCTGAAAGATATTAAAGTTTTTGTTTCCTAAAAAATGCCTAAAAATTATTCAAACTCAAGTTTGAGGCACTAAATGGTCCTGTACGAGCTTGAAAATGGCCAAAACTAGCAGAGCCAATTCTTAGCACGTAGAGCACTCTGCGAGATTTCTAACGCATGAAACAGTTCGTCAATCGAACACCCGGATCAAAAGTTATGGCTCCCAGAAGTTGACCTATTTTTGGAAGGAGATGCAAATTTTGAAATTAGGTTGTTGGCTGCCAAAAAGGCTATTAATAACTATTTTTTGGAACTCTGGGCAGTAGTTAAGTTAAGGGGGAAAGTGTAGAGTCAAGACTAGGCAGGAAAATAGAAACCCTAACTGATTTGGAGTTACAGAAGGCAAATGATTCCAGAGTCTTGTGATAGGAAGCTGTAATGTGTTGCAGCTTGTGGAGGGTTGATTCCTCTAATTGTATTTGAGCTTCTATAATGTAATAAGTTGTCTAAATCAATAAATAAAGTTCTATTTTCTATGTGCAATTTTTGTTGTGGTGTGTTTTGTGATTTACCCCCTTCATCAGTTTCTGAATCATTTGTGCATGTTTGCTAGCTTGCTTGTGTGTGTTATCATTTTATGTTGCATTTGTATCAAATCCATATCTTTCCAGCTAATATTCATATCTTGTGTATGTTGGAATAGCTTTTTGTATTATCCTTTGCATCTAAGGTCATATCATACCTTTTATGCATTAGGACTTTAACGATCTAAGTTTTCTTGCTCATACATTTAGACAAGGTTCTATTATGCTGGGTGCACAAGACACATCGTCACCTTGGTCCTTATACCTTGGTGCATAATGTCTAGTGCTACATCAAACTCTATGGTTGCTTACTTTTTTGCAACATAACATATCTTTCATCTCTTTTATCCATCCTTTATCTTCCAACTTTTATCCCCTTATCCATCTTTTATCATTTCATTCATTTCGAGAGCCTACCCATGTTCTTCCAACCTGCCTATCCTCTCAAGGGGGCAACATCATATCCTTACATCATAATCTTCATCCATCTCATATTCTTTAATCATCTATCTCCCATATCTTCATCCTATCTTTCCATCATCACCCTATCCGTTTCCTCTATCCATACCTTATCTTCTTTGAAATGATGTTACTTCTTTTAGTCGCAACACCATCTCAAAGAGGGGCAAGTTGTAGACACCTAAAATTGACCCTGTAACAACATCACCTTGTCGATACATCACTTGAGACACTTTGTAGCATGTTTTTCCCTAATAACCCTTCCATCACCCAATTAGTTAAATAAATCATATTTATTTAACTAATCCCATATAATCGCATCTTAATCCCATTTTAATCCTCTAGCCAATTAATTAAATAAATTATATTTATTTAATTAGTTTCCACATCATCCCTCATCCAAATTAATTAAATAAATTAAATATTTATTTAATTAATGCATTCCACATCATTCCTTTCCAAAATTAAATAATTTTATTATTTAATTCCACCTTTGTCTCTATCTCCACATTTTTCTCCATGTAAGGTGGAAGCCATTTGACTTTAATCCCTCTCATTCAACCTTCATGAGACACTTGTCAAATGACTACAACTTCTTGTATCACTTAATCCTAGCCATCCATTCTCATCACCCATATCCTATAAATCAAGCCTCACCTAAGCCATTTGACATACACATTTCATACAACATCATGTTGTCCAAATCATTCTAGGTCCTCTCATCCACATTTCAAGTATCCTTATGCTGTCCAAATGATTCTAGATCCTCCCAATCCATTTGACATCCACATTTCAAGTATCATTATGCTATTGAAATCATTCTAGGTCTTCTCATCCATCATCTTCTCGCTATTGTTATGCTGCAGAAGTGAGAAATCAACATTCCTCCCATCAACAATCCTTCAAAATCTTGCATGCTTATGCAGGATCGAAAAGAGCAATGGAGATAAATCAAATCTAGCTTGGAGATCAGTTTGCCTTGCTTTCCTATTTTCATTTTAATGCTAGTTTGTACTTTATTGTGCTTGTTAGGGTTTCATTATTATTGTTTATGCATTAACCCAGATTTTTAACTCTAACTACACAAGTGATATCCAATAAGATCTACACAATATATAATTATCTTTGATAAGGGGGTAAGTGCACAAAGATGAAGGACCAAAATGAGGTCTTAAGATGCCACGTTTTTTTCTGAAATCAGGAAACACTGATGTTGGATAAGAAATTGAGGATAACTACACTCAAAATTTGAAGATGGAACAAAAACAAGAGTTGTAGTGCTCCGAATCTAGTTTCTAAACTACTAATTTTTTTCCAAAAATGGTTGACATTAAGGGGTTCAAAAAGGGGGAGCACACAAATTGGTCATGTTTTTCTCAAAAAAACATAACATAGCGTCTGATGTGCTCCCCCTAAATTCTTAACTTTTTTTTAGTGAGAAATTAGCTAACACCATGTAGTTTATCCCTGATTTTTCTAATAATTTTTTCATGAATAATTGATTTTTTAGTAATTTTTAAAGTGGACACATCCTGAAAAATAGAAATTTGAGCGTGCTCCCCCCTAAAATGTTTGAAAACTAATCGAAAATCATTTTTTTTTAATACATGTAGAATGGAGTCTAGTTTCTAAAAATGTAACTTATTTCAAATTTCGATGAATGATTAAAAAAAAGTCAAAAATACTAGACACTAGTTTTTGACAAAAAAATGGACACACTAACAAAAGATATGCAAGATGAAACCCTTAACATATGCAAAATGTGAAAAAAATTATATGGTTAGATAGCTAACAGAGAGATTAAGATTATGGTGGTATTTTTTTTGAGTTTTCATCAAAATAAGTGCAAACCTGATGAGGAGCACGCTCCAGATTATATGGTTTTTGCTACAATCTGGAAAAACATGTCTTTGGACATCCTAAACACAGTCCAAGACTTTGGTTTGGAAGCCCAAGACAAATCCAAGCCTTAAGCTTGGAACTAACCAAGGCAATGCATAACGCAAGCGCATTATAATGCGCTCACATTATGGTGAACTAAAACAACCCTCTCTCTCTCACTCTCCCTCTCCCTCTCTCTCTCTAAGAGGCAAAGAGAGATAGGGAGATAGGGAGCAAGTGATATATATATATAGAGAGAGAGAAAGAGAAAGAGAGTCATAGTTTTCTTTTTTCCATTTCCTTTATTGATAAGGGAGAGGGAGAGATAGGGAAATAGAAGAATGATAGGGGATGAGGTAAGAGATATAGAGATAGTGAAAGATAGATAGGTAGAGAGAGAGGAGACAAATAGGGAGAGGTAGAGGAGAAAGAGGGGAGAGATAGGGTGATAGAGAGTGAGTGAGATGTTTAGAGAGATAGGGAGATAAAGGTTTGGGGTTGCTCAGGTTTAGGGTTTAGGGGTTAGTGGTTATGATTTAGGGGCATTATTTAGGGTTTATAGGTTTAGAGAGAGAGAGACTACTTTTGACATGCAACCCTAAACCCTTAACCCAAGCAACCCTAAACTCCTAAACCTGAGAAACCCTAAGCCTCTAAACCCTAAACCCAAGAAACCCTAAATCTCTATATCTCTATCTTTATCATCCCTCTACCTCTCAATCTCTCTCCCTAAACTTGAGCAACCCTAAATAATGACCCAAAACCCTAAACCTAAGAAACCCTAAACACCTCTCTCTCTCTAGATAGAGAGTGAGAGACATGTCAAGAGACATAAGGAAAGAGACTGAGAGGTAGAGGGATGATAGAGATAGGGAGATAGTAGAGAGATATGGAGATAGAGGTTTAGTGTTTCTTGGGTTTAGGGTTTAGGTGTTTGGGGGTTTAGGGTTGCTCAAGTTTAGGGCTTAGTGTTTAGAGCTTATGGATATTATTTAGGTGTTAAGGTTTGGAGATTTAGGGTTTAGGGAGAGAAGACTGATAGGGAGATATAGAGGACACTGAGAGGAGAGATAGGGAGATAGAGTGATGGACATGGCTAGAGACATAGGTAGAGAGATTGAGAGGTAGCAAGATGATAGATATAGGGAGATCAGGGAGAGATAGAGAGATAAAGGTTTAGGGTTTCTTGGGTTCGGGGGTTGAGAGAGAGGTGTTTAGTGTTTTTTAGGGTTCAATTTTAGGGTCTCTCTCTCTCTTCTAGTTTTCCTTTTCCTTTCTAATTTCCCTTTAGATCCCACCAATTTCCCCTATTTTACTATTTTCCACCTCTCCTCTCATCATTCTTCCCATCTAATCAACTTTCATTTTATCTTGTTCCCATTTCATCCTCCCAATTTATATCCCCATCCCTCTTTCCATGTCCTAGTTTTCTTGTTTCCATTTTCTTTGTTGATAAGGGAGATGGAGAGAGAGAGAGAGAGAGAGAGTCCTAGTTTTCTTGTTTCCATTTCTTTCATCGATAAGGGAGAGGGAGAGATAGGGAGATAGAGGAATGATAAGGGGGGGAGAGAGAGGTTTAGCGTTCCTTGGGTTTAGGGTTTAGGGGTTATTGTTTAGGGGCATTATTTAGGGTTTGAGAGAGAGTGAGAGACTACTTTTGACATGCAACCCTAAACCTCTAAACCCTAAGTAATGCCCCTAAACTCTATATATCTCTGTATCGGTCCTCTCTCTCTAAACCCTAAACCCTAAACCTCTAAAACTTAACCCCTAACATCTAAACCATAAACCCTAAACCATAAACCTAAGTAACCCTAGGAGAGAGAGAGACAGAGGAGATGAGGTAAAGAGGGGAAGGAGAGAGATAAAGATAGAGAGATTGTTTTTGACCCTAAACCCTAAATAATTGAACCCTAAATGCCAACCCCTAACCCATAAACCCTAAACTTGAGCAACCCTAAACTTATTAACCCTAAATAATTCCCCTAAACCCTTAACCCCTCTCTCTCTACCCGTAAACCCTAAATAATGACTCTAAACCCTAACCCCTAAACCCTAAACCTCTATCTCCCTATCTCTCCCTAATCTCCCTATCTCTATCATCCCTCTACCTCTCAATCTCTCTCCCTATGTCTCTGGCCATGTCCCTCACTCTCTATCTCTATATCTCTCCCCTTGGTCTCCTCTATATCTCCCTATCGATCCTCTCTCTCTCTCTATCCCTAAACCTCTAAACCTTAACACCTAACCCCTAAACCCTAAACCCCTAAACCCCCAAACCACTAATCCCTAAACCCTAAAACCAAGAAACCCTAAACCTCTATCTCCATATCTCTCCCCTATCTTCCTATCTCTATCGTCCCTCTACCTCTCAATCTCTCTCCCTATGTCTCTGGACATGTCCCTCACTCTCTATCTCCCTATCTCTCCCCTATGTCTCCTATATCTCTCCCAATCTCTATTGATCTCCTCTCTCTATCTCTTTCTAAACCCTAAACCCTAAACTTGAGAAACCCTAAACCCCTAAACCCTAAACTTGAGCAACCCTAAACTCATAAAGCCTAAATAATGCCCCTAAACCCTGACCCCTAAACACTAAATACACACACACTCTCTCTCTATGTCATTTCCGCATGAGAGAGAGAGAGTTTTGCTTTTACAAAACATGATCGTGTTATAGGCTCAATAATACTGAGCCATAACGTGATCATGTTATGGATTGTATGGGACCAAAAAGTCATGTGGTGACTTTTTGGTCCCTCATCTTTGTGCACTTACCCAAGGGTTGTAGTATTTGACCCCGCTATATCTTGGTTATGTAATGATGCTATTGCCATTGATGAGTACTATATATGTACTTGGGAGAATTGCTAATCGCATGATCCCATACTATGAAAGCTCTCTTCATATGATGCTATATGTCTTACTAAGAACACATGCTCAAGGTATAACTACATGCATCCTCACCTTAGTACAACACTAGTATCCAAACATACATATAAAAACAATTCAAATACACCAAACACACAAAATTATTACCATACAATGTAACATATAATTTATACATTCACAACTCAAATACACAAGTCACACACATAAAGAAAGTACATAGAGAAAATATAAAATGCAAGCACATCATACATTACAAGATCACAACAACAAAGACAATCATATAAGATAAAAGCACACAAAGAATCCACAACCATGACATGCACACACTTGGTCCCTAGAACCCATGAAGAGGGCATCTCCCAACTACACAATGTACCCAAGTACCACTACCTCACATAAGACAAGAAGGTTAACTATACCACCACATAGCACCCTAACCTAACCCCTTAGGGTAGAAAAACATGCAAACTAATAAACAAGCCACATGTCTTATCCTTGGAGATCTCCAAGCTACTAGTGGTTGATGGTGAAAACAATGCATAAATAGCATGTGGACCTACCATTGAGAGTATTAGAGCTTCACGTGATGTGGCGCCTATAGATAGAAAGATCAAGCTTGATTCCTTAGTCAACTTTCTTAATGTGACATTGTCTCAATCTATTAGGATTGAAGTAGAGAAGATAATGCCAGGATGTGTCCACCCATGACGAGGACATCCAACCTCTCCTACTCCTTTAATCTTGTCACGTCCAAGGGAAGTCAAGATATCAACCATCTTAACCCTTAAGATAATCAGATGTTGAGAAACTCTAAGATACCTCCCATAAACTCCTTACTTGAATATGACCACCTCTTCCTACTCTCATGAGTAGAATGATGACACAATACATGTCAAATGTAAATAAAATCAACCATGACACAAAGGATGCCATATAACTATAATAAACCATGACACAAAGGATGTCATATAACTATAATCAACTCCCCAAGGAGATAATAAATTACCAACCCAAGTTGGTTTTACATGAGCATAAATAGGATAATCTCATCCTACACATACATTCAATTTATAATTGTACACATAATAACACTATCCCAATAAGGAGATGATATCTACCCAAATAAAGTTGGAAAAACAAATAAAGAAACAATAGAAGTCAAACATTCCAACCATAACACCACATTCATCATATACAAATCCACTAAATGACTCAAATATAAGATCACTATACTTAGGTGTATGGGCAGCATAGGGAATAAGTTCCAACTCAAGTTCACACCCTCATAAATAGTATCCACATAATTTGAACATACCCAGTTAGAAGTACAAACTCACTGACCATGTTGGGAGATCACATAAATGAAACATGACTTTCATACTAGCAATTTGTATTTAAATTGCATAAAAATAGTTTTCACTAAAAAAGTCATAACTTTCTCAAAACATAACCATTTTTTTACTTTTAAAATGTGTTGGAAAGATAACATAGAAATATAAAAAATCCAAAAATTAATTAGAACTAAAATAAATGACTTTAATTTTTTTTAATGATAACATATAATCATTAGTAAAATATAATTTTAAATTGACAACACAGATAGACAATAAATAATTCATATATATCTCATAATTGAGAAACTAGGTACGATTGATTTCTTGTAAGGATTTAACCAACTTGGTTGTGCACCTACATAGAATTTTTAGAGAAATCTAGTTTCTAAAACTAAAGTTATTTAAGACGTAACAAATAGTTTTTTCTCTTAATGACAATTCTACTACTTTATAACTTTTTTTCTAAAAACTCATTTTGAAATAGAGTTTCAATAATAGAAGACACATCATGAAAAATACAATTTGAATCCTCCTAGCATATAGGTTCAATATAAATCAGATCTATGTTAGAATGTTATAATCACATGGTTCTCCTAGATTTCACTAGGTTTCTTCTTTCACAAGCAACCCTAATTTTCAACCTACAACTAGTTTCATTCCAAGTTGAACAATATGAAACTTAATTGTTTTGTTTCAACTTTTTTCTATTATTTTAAAAAATATAATATGATCAATAAATAAATTTTTGCTCATCAAAAACATAAATTCATTGATTAATCAAAGTAAATATTTATTAAAGCAAAAGAATCCTACACCAATCCTTGTAGCAATTCAATAATCAATAGAGATGAAATAAAAAACAATCCACAAACAATAACAATTCTTCAATTCTTCACAAAAAGCACTTCCAAATCCTTAAGCTTCAATAACATATTTTCCTCTTCTTCTAAATTGCACACTAAAATTGATAACCAAAAGCATGAAAATAAAATTAATTCTCTTCTTTTAATAACTCTTGCTTTTCTTTCCAAAACCTAAAAAGCAAAATATAATAATATATTCTTTATAAAAGTAAAATAATATTAAAATATCTTTATACATCTTCATGCACATTTTTTTGTAAAACAATAATATTAAAATATTATCTTTTTCAATTCTATCTAAATAAAAGAATTCACTTAAAACTAATATTAGGAAATCATATTTTCTAATTCACAATAAAATAAATGTAATAATTTATTTTCTAAATTCTTAAAATAAACTTGCTCATTAAATACTAGTTTTCTAAATAAAAACTAGAGATAAGAAATCTTTTATTCTTTTTTTTTCTAAATTGAAATAAAATATTATTATTTATTTCTAAATTCTAAAATATAAACTTGCACATACAAATCTATTTCAATTATAATAAATAAATAATTGAAATACAAAATCACATTAATTATATTTCTAAAAATATTAGAAATTATAACTTTCTAACTAGATAATTAATTTAAATAAAATCTAGCATCAAATAAATAATTAAAACAATATTAACATTTTATCTATTTATTTCATTTTCTAATTAACCTTAAGAATTAAATATCAAATAAATAAATAGAATTATTTCTATGCACTCAAACAAATTTTTTTAATAAAAAGAGGGTAAAAATTTTATTGATTCAAGAAAGCAGTACAAAGCCAGAAATTACAATCCCCCCACTAGAGGTCACTAGCTAGCAATAGAGACATCAAGAAACACCCAAAACACATCACATATCTTCCATAACCAAGTCCTCAAGCTCCCAAGCAAGGCCCTCAGGGAGACAGCTCTAGTCATCCACTTTCCAATTTCCCATCCATTTAAAAGCCCATTTAGTTAAACCATCAGCCACCTTATTCCACTCCCTAGGGATACGCCACAAGGTGATAGAATCTAGGACCTTACCCACAGAGATAATTTGTCTAACCACCCCAACCAGCTGCCAATTTGCATCCTCCAACTGCTGCTTCTTCAGCAAATCTACCACAATCTGAGAATATGACTCACAAATTATCCTTCTCCATCCAAGGGCACAAGCCCTTTTCAAAGCCAAGAGAATAGTCAATGCCTCCATTAAATTGTTAGAGTGTTGGCCATGATACTTTGAGAAGAACACAACCACTCCTGAGTAGTCCCTACCAATGCCTCCAACACCAGCGTGACCCAGCTTACCTCAAGAGGAACCATTAGTATTGATCTTCAGTACCTCCAAAGGTGGAGCTATCCAATGACCATCTATCTGAACCTTCCCTCTAGCACCTCAACCCAAACTAGGCCCAGTCCCCCCCTTGGCACAAACAAAAAGCCCTAGACTCTGAATAATTCCCATATCTCTAGGGTCCACAGGGGCCAATCACACCTAGCAACCAAAGTCTCCTGAAGAGCTCCCAAGATCCTCATCCAAACCTGCGGCACCTGAAGTTTCTGATCTAGGAAAATCCTATGATTATGCTCTAGCCTGATATGCCAAATGATGAAGCTGGGATGAATTGTCCAAGCAGTGTGGAGGAAAGAAGTCTTAGCTAGAGAACTCCCCAGCCTACTCTAGAAGTCCTCTAAAGATGAGTCATGCCTACACGACTGCCTCTAGACTTCCCACCAGAAATGCCAAATCACCCTAACAAAAGAGCATTGGAAGAAGAGATGAGAAATGTTCTCATCACTATTAGAACACATTACACACATAGAGGGGCCCTAAAAGCCCTACTTCCAAAGATTCTCCCAAGTCGGGCATCTATTATAAATCACCAACCAAGAAAAGAAATTACACTTGGGCCAAGAGAATTTATTCCAGATCTGCTTCGACTAGGGGACCCACGTGCACCCAAACATCTGCTCATCCAGAACCCGGTAACTAGAGGCAACAATGAATTTTTCTTTCTAGTCGCCTTCCCAGGCCAGAAGATCCCTCTCCAATAGAGAGCTACAAACCCTACCAGCCAAGATGTCGGCCAGCTCCTGACAATCCTCCACCGATCCCCCAGGCAGCCACTCATACGGGTCCTTCCACTTGTACACCATAGCCCAACACAGAACCTAAGGGAATTTAAAATCTATCACATAAGTCCAACCAACTTCCAAAAAATATCTACATAGGTCCTGCAAATGAGGGTGTGTAGACAAAATAGGAGGATGCCCATCCCAGGAATCAAACCAGAAGAGAGCCTCTAAACCCCCGTTGCAAATCTAAAACAATTCTTGTTTAATCAACTTGGCTCCCCTCTTGAGGGTATTCCAAACCATAGATCCCTTACCCATTAGGATGTATCTGGGCACATCCACACAATCCACATCCCTAAGGTATTTTGAGGTGTGGATCTTAGCCCAAGTCTACTGCTGCTGAGAACACCATCTCCAATAGAGTTTAGTTACCAAAGCTTGCCCATTCAAACCAGACTGATGCAACCCAAGACCACCCTCTTGCTTTAGCCGACACACAACATCCCACTTGAGCAAACTCCACTTCCTCGAAAGAAGACTACCAAACCATAGAAACTACTGACAAAGACTTTCAATGGTGCAGTCATCGTAGGAGGGTTCACAGAATGAACTGTCTAGATCGTGCAGCAAGAGTAAACACAATGGAAACAACTCAAAGATATGGAACAAATGTAGATTCATTCATTCAGGATATCATAGAATTCAAAAATAGATCAGTCGGCAACATGCGGGCTTACAATTAGGGCTCATAGGCCTGATTATAGAATATCAAAATATGCACAAGATATAGCTTTGAAGCTCCTTTGCGCAAAATCCAAACTATGAACTTATGAATCAATTTCTAACTACTTTCCTAGGTATCTATTACATCATTATATATCATCTCCGGATTGTAAGGTTCCTCCGCATCGGCCAAGGAAGATTACAAACTCTGATAAAGAGCTGTAATGTGTGTACATGGGTAGGTCAGACCTAAATGCATAAAACACCTCCGCAAATGAATGGAATGAAGTGTGGTTCTCAGGGAAGGTCGGTCATGAACCAAACAACATTGAATGATGTGCAATTAGGCTCCACAAGTCGAGGAATGCTCCGCAAGTCTTCTCCTTTAGTTGATTGTCTTAGACTATCAAGATGCTCTGCTCTGAGAAAACATTTGATCTTCTGATAGTGATAACTTTCTAGTACTTAATCCAAATGCTCTAAATTATGGATATGATGTAGATGAATGAATCAAGATGCTAAGTCCAACTCCACAAGATCTAAAATGTAAGTGTGGTAGAATGCGGACCAAAATACTGAAACTGCTACTGACTGAATTACCTGGATTGAACTAGAAAATGAAAAGAAACAAACTAAACTACAATCAAACTGAATTGCAAATGTTTTTGGTTGATGCAAGACTGCTCTTGAACCAGGGATGCTCCTGCATCAGACATTTGGGGTTATTGAAAAAGTGAGTCCCTCACTTTGCTGGGGCTAGAGGAAAACCAAGACAGTCCACCTCAGCCTGAGAAACCCATGATGAATCTTCTTCCAGTCTGCCTTTCCACTTTACAATGTATTCTTTGTATTGTCTTCCTCTGGTGTTGCATCCAACTCTGCTGTCCAAAATGTCTTCAATCTTCTCTGGTGCTTGTTGTGGTAACTACTTCATCAAGTCTTCTTCAAGACTGTTACTGAACTCTGCTTCATGATACTAATATAGGTTTGTAATGTTGAAAATAGGTGATATGCTCAATGTCTCCAGTAGCTCCACTTCATATACATTTCCTGAATCAAATTTTCTGAGTATCCTACAAGGTCCAAACTTCTTCATCCTCAACTTGTTATATGTTCCAACTGGAAATCTTTCTTTTCTCAAGTATACTATCACTTCATCTCCAACTGCAAATTCTTTTTGTCTTCTCTTCTCATCTGCTTGCTCCGTATACTTGTTCATATCTTCCAAATCCTTCTTAACCTGATTATGCACTATCTCCATATGTCATGCAAATTCTTCTACTTCTACACTTCTCTTTTCTTCTAGGCCAATGTATCTCAATTCTGCAACTCCTCTAGGATTTACTCCGCTAACAATCTCAAAAGGTGTTCTTCCAGTACTCCTATTCACTGAATTATTGTATGCAAATTCTACTTGTGAAAGGATCAAGTCCCAACTTCTTACTTTCTCTCCAACCAAACATCTCAACAAGTTTCCCAAACTCCTATTCACTACCTCTGTCTGTCCATCAGTCTGTGGATGAAATGCTAAACTAAACTTCAAATCTGTCATCTTCTTCCAAAGTGTCTTCAAAAAATATCCAAGAAATCTGGTGTCTCTGTCTGGAATTATGCTCTTAGGTACATAAGATTATATCCCCTTCATTGAGATCTCCTAATGATTTAATATTTAATCAAATTTAAAAATAAAAGTTTCTTTATTTTGTCAAAAGATGCTTTCATTTTGCCAAAAGATGTTTTCTTCTACTTTATAAAAATTAATTCATTTTAACAATCTTGCAAGTTTATGGAAAAAGTTAGGTTAAATGTAAGTTAAATATTATTAAAATATATAGTAATTAGAGTTGGAGAATGAACTTTCTTTTATTTTTCTTAAACTTTACTTCAGTTTATTTTGTAATTAATTGATATATAATATTATAATAGAAACAAAAAGTAAAAAGTAAAAAGCAAAAAAAAAAAGGTAAAAATAAGCCTAAAATAATAATAAAAGAAAGTTCATTTTCCAACTTTAAGTTATTATAAAATAAAATAAATAATATATTAATGTATGTGTATATATTATTGATAAAAATAAGTATGTGTATATATTAATATAAAAATTTAAAAAATAATAATTACAACTTTTTAATTTCTATTTATGTTTATTATAAAATAAATAAAATAAACAAATAATATATATTAATGTATGTGTGTGTATATTAATATAAAAAATTAAAGAAGTAATTACAAATTTTTAATTTTTATTTATATTTATTACAAAATAAAATGAATGAATAAATAATATATATTAATGTATGTGTGTATATATATTAATATAAAAAATGAAGGAGTAATTGCAATTTTTTAATTTTTATTTTATTTTTATATGCAGTAATAGTATTTATAGAAAACCTAAAAATTTATTTTAATTTATTTTATATGCACCAGTAGCATCTATACTAGCAATAGTACCTAATAAAAAAATATTTTAATTTATTTTTATATGTAGCCATGTCAATTTTTATTTATTTATGTGGCAACATTTTTATAATTTAATTCAAAAATTAAAAAATCATTTTCATTGGAATATAATACAAAAATTGGGGGGTAATTTTATATTTTTTATTAAAAAGGTTCACAAAAAATCCCAATTCAAAATTTTAAAAAATTAGAAACATTCATTTATATAACTTAACTTCAAAAAATCTAATTCAAAATAAAATAAAATAAAATTTTAGAAACATCTATTTCTATAACTCAACTTCAAAAAATAAAAAAATAGAAACATTTATTTCATATAACTCAACTTTAAAATTATTGTCATGTTGTTGCTTTGCCTCTTTGGGCTTTGCTGTCAGTCCGTTGATGTGCTATTTCTGGCCTATGTGAGGCTTTTTCTCTGCCCCTTGGGCTAGTCTGTAAAGGGTTTTGGACCCTCTTTTCCAACTGAATTAATCAAAAACTCAACTTTAAAATTAAATTAATTTGGGTTAGCTTTTGAGTATTTTTAATTATTCTTTTTTAATATTTTAGAGAGAACATGTGCATATTTTAATTAAATATATATATTTTAATATACCTAAAATTTTAATTTAATTTTTTCAAATAGGAGAGGTTTTGGGGGTGGAAAAACCTTTTGTAATCCATGCAATCTCACAATCTCCTTGAAAAATAGGTCAGCTACATGCATTGCATCAGTTGTCTTCTTACAAGGTATGAAATGTGACATCTTTGAAAAGCTGTCTACCACTACAAATATTGAATCATGTCCTCTCTATGTTTTAGGCAATCCCATCACAAAATCCATACTTATGTCTTCCCAAGGTTTCTCCGATACTGTCAAAGGTTTATACAATCCAGTATTTTGACTACTCCCTTTTGCAACTTGACAAACTCTATAACTCTGCACAAACTTTCTAACATCCTTGTGTATCTGAGGCCAATAGTAGTTTTCACTCACCAAAGCCACTATTTTACCAATGCCAAAATGTCCTGCCAATCCACCACTATGTTTCTCTTTGATCATATTATCTCTCATTGAACTTCTAGGTATGCACAACTGATTTCCTCTGAACAACATATCTTCTTGAATGAAATAGTCCAACCATTTACTCCTATCTATTGTGCAATAGGTTCCTTACATTCTTTCCAAGGTTCTGCAAAATCAGTGTCTCCCTCATATAGGTTCTTCAATTCATCAAATCCCAACACTTCAACTCTCATTTCTGTCAACAAGTTTCTTCTCCTACTCAATGCATCTGCAACTTTGTTTGATTTTCCACTCCTATGCTTCAATACAAATGTATAACTCTACATGAACTCTACCCATCTCATATATCTCTCATTTAACTTTCCTTGACTGTTCAAATATTGCAAAGCTTGATGATCTGTATACAATACAAACTCCTTAGGCAACAAATAATGTCTCCACTTCTTCAAGGATTGAATTATGGCATAGAACTCTTGATCATAAACTGAATCTCTTCTGTAGACATCCAAAATTGACCGAATCTTTCATTATTCCTAAAATCCATAATTATCCCTAATAATCCCTAAATATCCCATTTAATCTATTATTATCCACATGTGATTTAATTAATGTTAATTACTTAAATCCTTCATTTTGACATATCTCGTAAATAATAAATTAAAATTAATTTATTATTTACCTATGAGCTAATAACCTCTCGAAAATAATAAATTAAATAAACTTAATTATTATTTTAATCTAAAACCTGTAAAATACCTACCATAACCGTAACTACCTTTTACCATTCACCGAATCAAAAAAAATCCATTTAACTACCCAAACCAATTTCTATCTAACTATATAAAAATCAAATGCATCCCTCATTGATTCCCCCCGACAACATTTTACAGTGGAGTTATGCAAAAATCATGAGCAACCACATTTAAACGAATTCGGTAACATTTATTTTATGTGGTTTCAATAATTTATCATTATCTTCCTGTTGCATTTGATATTAGGTTTTAGGGGTTTAATTGTAAAGTCTTTTCAATAAAATCTATATCTGGTGCAAACAATGGTGAACCCGATGTGAACACATCTTCTGATAATCAAATTGTTTATTGTGCAAGCTACAGTTGTTGAGTTTGTGCAGGATTGGTACATTTTCATGGGTTTCAAAAAGTAATTTTTTGAAATTGTTATTTAGTTTGTGGGCCTTTTGGCCTGGCCGAACAGCAGTATTGTATGATTTGTATCCTCTTTGTGAAGTTTTTACTCCTGTCTTTATCTTCTGTGTGAATGTTTGTATGCAGGATACATAAAAGCATAAGCTTTATTTACATTGTCTAATTAGTCATTGTTTCGTATGCAGGGCATTTGTATTATTCCATAGAGCCTAGTCCATACATGTTTGAAATTTCTGTGTTCACTCGCTATTGATTATTTTGTCTTTTGTTGCCGGATTGGGTATTACATACCATTCACCCTTTTGTGGAGGATTCTCTCACAACTTCAAACACAAATTCTGGTCACATTTATAACCCTATGCTTTGCTTCACTCCTAATCCTTAATCTGTTTATTGTTAGGGATTCAAAGTCATTTTCCAATAATCCTTTTGGTGTTGTTGTCCACTTTGAAACAATGTACTTGATTTGCTAATGATGCCATAAACTGCACTATCCTAAAAATCTCTCGTGACATTTGAAACCATAACATTGACAATGGTAACTGTTGTTGTTTAGCATCGTTGGCATCATGCTGCTTGGAGAAAGATATTCATGTTTATTGAATATTAAGTGATCACATATATAAATTGCTAGTTTTAACATGATTATCGGATATAACTTTTAAATATCAAACTAGCTACTCACATAAACGTGTCATACATATAGGAAATTTTATGAAGTTATCTGCTGTTATTGGCATGTGAAACCTTCATAGCGCTCAAAATTTATTTATTTTTTTCCCATGTTGTGAACGTCTTGCTGAAAACAAATTTGTGCTGGAACTAGAAAAATTTCTGAACTCATTGGCTATCCCTACGGGCGTATTTCTTAAATCCCCTATGGGTGCAAGTGCTTGTACTTAGTTTCGACAATTTATCTAGTTTATGCTAATACAGACTTTTGTTTTTATGAGCATAACATGTTACAACATTAAAATCTTTTTCTTTTTAAATGCTAATTATTTGGAAATTGACAGGATGGACGCAGCAAAAGGTATGACATAGGCTATATTTGGGTGAGTGCTGGTAGAAAATGGTAGTTTTATTTCTGCTTTGCTACGAATAGTAAGAGTCTTGTTGCAATCTAATTTTACTTCATAAAATTCATTTAGGGTGTTTACATTAAACGTGGTCAGCAGGGCATCTTACTTAAGATTGAATCTTTATCATGACTCATGGGTTTTGACTCTGACTTTGATTAATGTTTTTATCCCCGCCTGTTGGTGACCGCAAATTGTTGAAGTTAGTTATGGTTGGCTTTCTTTACTTCATGTGTTCATCTTTAGCAGTCACATTTGTTTTGAAACTTAACCTCAACGATAATTAAGTCCTTCTCTTGCAGCAATTAACACATCAGAGAGAACGGGAAGTTTTAAACTGCCATTGTTACTTCACCATCCAATATAACAACAATGTCAAACTTTGACCACATGTGATCAACTAGCATTAAATATAAGATAACTACCATGAGAAACTGTTGCATGTCACCAAAACTATCAACATCACTGATCAAATAACCACAGAGAGCCCATTTCTAGCCCTTAGAGGCTGTTTTCTTCAAACTTGCATAATTTTTGCATTTTCTATCCAATTTTCATGTTTTTGCAGGTGTTGGAAAGGTGATTTGACAAACTACACAGTGGAATAATCAATTTTCTGGATCATTCATGCTGGTCTAACATTTTCTTGCAGCTACACGCCTGTCAAAGATAAATTTTCAAACTACTGATCAGTTTTTTTTGCAGGATCGATTGTCAAAGAATCTAATCTTGAAACAACGTGTCTTCTTTTTATAGATTAGATCACATCATAAGCAAGGGTTAAAATTAACAAGTGTTTGCGATGTCTTGTGGCTTGCAATTTTGTCATTGAATGCGTATGCTCTTCTCTTGCGCCATTCGGCGATCTTGAGAATCAAAAGCATTCCTTTGACATTTTGTATAACCACCCACACATTTGGATTTGGAATTAAAATGAAGCCCATGCGAGTGTGAGGCAAAGACGTTGTGTATGCTCTCTCCTTGAGTTTTGTGCGATCTGGGAGATCAAAAACAACGTGTTTCCTTGCTTTTGTTATCCTTAGAGTGGGCCTGCTCTTGAGACACATCTGCAAGGAGAACTCATTTGTGACCCCAAGCGGTACTTTCATCCGGCCCGCTATATAAATTGAGGATAAGGCGAAAGCCAAGTCTAACCGGTATTAGTGCTTACCGTACAGTGCTAGCTCAAAAGGAGGTGTACCTTGTGTATATTAAAACTCCTAGTAGGGTTAGTCAAAGCCTTTAGTGGCTTGCTAGACGCTCGTAAGGTGCCGGTCCCCTAGATATTCACTAGAACCCTTTTGTGTAGTGGCCAAAAACCCTCTACTTGTTGATACAGAAGGAAACTCTGATAGCCGTCCCATATTTTCGCAGCTTATGGCAGAGATAGTAAGGTACCTCAGGATCTGCGTGTCCTAGGACCTGGAACTTGGTGTGCCTGAGAAGTGAGTGCACTGTAAGGAGGAGCTCGTGCCCCAAGTTCCTGGAGCTATACACCATAAGTAGGCGCGACTGGGTAAAACCAAGTGGGAACTCAACAAGTATTGTCCTTTCCTAGCCTAGGATCGTGCATGTTTACAAGTGTTTGCAAAACATCAAGGTGTCATCAAAAACAACCAATCAAATTGTTGTGTGTCTTATATGATTGTGTCTACCTAATCATCATCACCATTACAACTTGTCTCCTATATCAACTTGACTTTCAGAATTGAGAACCTATCATCCTTCTGTGTCACATCTCAAGTGGAAACTTGTCACTTTGAATCCTAAGGAGCTCTTTCAATTGATCCATCCATTTCCCACCTAGTCCAATCCTTATTCTTCAACGTCAAAATGGTTGTGACCATCAACAAATCTAGGACAAATCAAAAACCACAACTCATACTCCGCGAAGGCCCTCCTAGATATAATAATGATGAGAATTTGGTAGATCATGATGCATATTTTGATACCCATGAACCATATATCTCCCCATTTTGGCCTCCACCAACATCACTATCATCTCCAGACTATGAGGAAATACAAGAGGTTCAACATATCTATGATGATCATTATCCACAAGAACATTCTTATCATCTTAACACAACCCAAGATTTTTCTTCCATGCCCTCAACCTCACAAAACTATAATCCTACCCAAGTCTCAACCTCGACATCCATTAATCCCGAAGTCCTTCAGTTACAACAACAACTCGCTCAATCACTACAATAAGAGGCAGATCTTAAATTTCAATTGGCACAACTATCACAATTGTCTTCACAAATTCAACATCCTACCACGTCAACACCCCAACTCTATGAGTCATCTCCATCCACCTCATACAAATCTTTATCACAACCAATCTACCACTCATATCAACCCAACACATCCATACCTCAAACCTATTCAACAATAATTTTACCTCAAACCTCACAGGTCCAAATCCCTACCCATGCTTCATCTTCACACATACCAAGTCCCCTTACATTATATCTTCAACAACAAAGCCAAAAAAAACAAGCCCTCCTTCAACAACAACAAATCTTAGCCCAAAAACCACAACCTTCATTTAGCACATCATCCACCATACCTTTATACATGCAACAACAACAAATTCCATCTAATTTCAATCCTAATCCATTGGTCCCCCAGCCTTCTCATTCATTAATCCCTTCATTACCTATAGTACCATCATCCACACAACATCAACAAATTCAACCTAAATTCTATGAGTCACCCCCATCATCATGCCAACCTAGTCCCTCCACATCGACCAATCTCATGAATATTCCTCAATATCCATCTCAAAATCCTCCACAACATGAGCATACTGGAACTAGTCACTCCTCACACCATGATCATGAATCCTTAAGACATTTTAATGATACATTGACAAGGGAGACACCACCTCAAGTTTGGAATCATACACCAATCCATCTACTAGTCCTCCTCATTCATTCATCCCTATGGAACCTCCATCATATATTCCTTCCAACCTTCCAAATCCTACTCCATTAAGCCAATCCTGAACACCCTTAAAGTCTAAACCATCAATTTTTCCACCTAAACCCAATCCTATGATCTATCAACCAAAACCTGATCCTAATCCTACTCCTATCACACCTAATCCCATTATCCCTCCAGTGCATTCTAATCCCACACCTTCCACCCTTATTATCCATCCATTATATTGTGCATCCACTCGTATACTAATGAAGGATGTGATCCATTGGCTACTAGCAAGGAATTAACTATCACCCTCATGCCATCAAATCCCTATCCAAGAACCTCTAAATGTCATGCCTATTTCTCCAATCCCATCTTCTAGTCCACAAATTATCCAAGAACCTTCAAATATTCTTGAAGATCCACCTGCCATAAGCCTAATTCACTCTCCACCATACATTGAATCTATCCAAGAAACCTCCATTCCTATCCAAACTCAAGATTTATGTCAAGGGTCAAATCTAAAGCATAATCAACTTTGCCTCTTACCAAATCAAGATCAAAGCTCTTCCTTTCCACTTATTCATAACCTATATCTTTTCTATGATCAAGATATTATCTGTGATCAAGAGCTTCTCACTCTTTCCACTCATGGTCCTAATACTATTCATGTTCAAGAAACCTCCACCATTCTTGTCCATCATCCCACAATATCCACTTCCCTTGATGAGACACTTGGTTCTCACAAGCACATAGATAATCAAACAAATACATTGAATCTTCATGAGTATAATGAGCATAATCAAGATCCTATTGCTCCTTCACCATCTCATACTGATACCATTTCAAATCCACCATCATGTCCTATTGTTCTTACTACCTTCCTAAATGAATGTTCTTCACTAGGAGGGCAGCAACCTATATCTGTCACCTCACCCTTCTCATCCAATAAGGAACTTTTGTCTTGTATCCTCAAAAATAAGCATCCCATTGCGCATCGTATGTTCCAAAACATGAATTATCAAGGTAAAGGCTTAGGCCTTCATGAGCAAGGTAACTTGGAACCCATCCATGTCAAAGTCTCCCCAAAACTGTATGGTATTGGTTATACACCCCAAGGTAAGCAATATCAAGATGTTGGTACCACATTTCTGCCTCCTAAATCCACTCCATCTAAGCCCAAACTACGTGCACCTCATTGCACCCATAATACATATGTTTCCATTCCTCCTCCATTATCCTACAAGCGTCAAAAGCATGTGACCATTCATCTTCCTCCATCCACTTTACCTCCACTTCTACCAACTCCTAACATCCCTCCATCCACTTTACCTCCACTCCTTCCAACTCCTAATATTCCCATCCTCCAATCTCCTTATCACTTTAGTGACAAATCCATTCATACATCCCATTCCCATAAATCCCCTACAATTCCTAATCATGATCAACAATTGCACACATTGAATAAACATGAAGCTCTCCTAAACACCCCTATGGGATTCAAAAATAAAAATTTGGATGCCTCCACCCATAAAGCCAAAAATCCCAATAATTCTCATGCCATATCGTACAAATGTGAAGAATCAAAGCAAAATCAAAATTCAAAGAGGCTACCCAAGTCCACATATCAAAAAGACAATTTCAAAACCAAAATGGTTCGGATCCCCAAGCAAAAAGTACCTAGTTCAAATGGAGCATCCACAATGCTAAAATCCCAAACATCCCGCTCCCTATCACAAAATCCTAAGATTCATAAGTCCATTTGGGTCCCTAAAGACCTAAATAGGCAATCCCCTAAGATAGCATCTCCATTACTCCCAAATCCTCCTTCCAAGCTTCAAAATCCATTTTGATGTTTGCAATCATTGGTCTTGGTGCCCTTCCACTCAACAACATTCCCACATATCTCCATCCTCCCATCTCCCATTTCGTATCCTACTTATTTCTTCCATCATAATCCTATGGTCCATGCTTTTACATAAGCCATATCTATCTCTTTAACTCCATCCTCATCCATTATCCTTCCATCATTATCCACATCATACTCTCATATCCCTTATCATTCCTTGCATGAACCTTTCATAATCCACATCAAAATCCATTACCCTCTCATGCAATTCCCTACCAACATCTATGAGCATAACGACATTGGACAAGGTTTGTGAGTTATCCGTCTAGGGACATTTTTATGGGAACAAAATATTGAGTCTCCATCTATTCCATCTGACTATCCTCTACAAAAAAAAATCAAAATAGTAAAGAGAAACCATTTCGTCCATGGTGAAAACCTGGTAAACAGGTGCCTTGGATAAGTACCATGATGAAAACCTAGCAAACAGGCGTCATGTGTAGGTGATTATCTATGTGCTTTACACTTGGGGGCATGTTGTCACATCTATCCCATCTCATATCCTATCCTATCATTTTCCATCTTATCTTGATAGCCTTACCTATCATATCGATTGGACCTTCCTTAACTGTACCATCCATCTCCCCTTCCTCCTTTTTGATCTTAATGAGGCTAGGGGCAAAATGTTGAAAAATGCTTTTAAACACCTCTTGTCATAATCCCAATTCCATCCATCTATATGTTTCTAAAAATATCCTCCATACATCCATCCACTACTAAGTCCATTCATCCCTTTCAACCATTATCCCTATCATATATCCTAATTAGCATCACCCCACTGAATCCTAAGGCATAATATAGAGAAGGGCGTAGGTTATTCCTATGTGACGTAATCCTTTGAGATCACATCCTCAGTTCCTTTCATCCATATTCAGTTCAATTCATCCATCTATCATATATTTCTCATTCATTGTCCTTCTATCCCCAATCCCATATTCCTACCTTTATCCTATTGTCGATTCTTTTATCCATCCATATTCCTACCTTTATCCTATTGCCGATTCTTTTATCCATCCATGCTCCTACCTTTATCCTATCACCCATCCTCTTACCCATTCATCCAATCCTTTTATCTATCACATTCACTATTGTTCATCCCCATTCATTATTGATCCTTGCCTTGTGGTTTGGTTTTCCCTTGTCATTGGTATCTATTCAAAGGCTATCTACACACAATCCCATGCCAAAAATCCAAAAAAATCGTAACATTTGAAAAGCCACAAAAATCACAATATTCCCAAAATACAAAAAAATCAAATATCCAACAAAAACAAAATCAATCAATCCATCCCCTCAACCAATCAAATCAATTACATGCAAGTATCCTTCCATACCAATCAATGTCAATCAATCAGGTTAAATTATCCAATCACATCCATGGTCTTGTTCCTAGCCTTGTTGCGAACCTAATCAATCATCATCATCAATGGGATATATCATTCCCAATCCTAGTGTTGTTCTTGGGATATATCGTTCCCATATCAACAACCCAATCCTCGTGTTGTTCTCGGGATAAATCGTTCCCACATCAACAACGCTATCAATCAATCATCATCAGTATCAGCATCAATCAATCTAATCGATCAGTGGTTTTTAGATAGGGGCAATGTCTTGTTTGTTTTTGAATCATTTGTGCATGCTTGCTTGCTTGCTTGTGTGTGTTATCTTTTCATCTTGCATTTGAATCGCATCCATATCATTCCAGCTAATATTCATATCTTGTGTGTGTTGGATAGCTTTTTGCATTATCTTGTGCATCTAAGGTCAACACATACCTTTTTTGCATTAGGACTTTTATGCCCTAAGTTTACTTCCTCATACATTAGACAAGGTTGTATTACGCTGGGGCACAAGACACATTGTCACCTTGGTCTTTCTACCTTGGTGCATAACATCAGGTGCCATATCAAACATCAGGTTGCTCAACATTTGATCAGCATAACTCCTTCATCCTTCTCTCTGTTTCCTTTCTCAAGAGCCTATCCACCTCCTTTGTCCCTGCATATCCTCTTGAGGGGGCATTATCTGCCAATGCTTCATTTTTATGAGCCCCATATAAACCCCAGCCTACCCAAGATCCAAATCTAAACCTATGTTTTAACTTTCTTTGAAACAATATTGCTTCGCAACATTGTCTCAAAGAGGGGCAAAATGTAGACATCCAAAATTGACCGAATCTTTCATTATTCCTAAAATCCATAATTATCCCTAATAATCCCTAAATATCCCATTTAATCTATTATTATCCACATATGATTTAATTAATGTTAATTACTTAAATCCTTCATTTTGACATATCTCGTAAATAATAAATTAAAATTAATTTATTATTTACCTATGAGCTAATAACCTCTCGAAAATAATAAATTAAATAAACTTAATTTATTATTTTAATCTAAAACCCGTAAAATACCTACCATAACCATAACTACCTTTTACCGTTCACTGAATAAAAAAAAATGCATTTAACTACCCAAACCAATTTCTATCTAACTATATAAAAATCAAATGCATCCCTCATTGATTCCCCCTGACAACATTTTATAGTGGAGTTATGCAAAAATCATGAGCAACCACATTTAAATGAATTCGGTAACATTTATTTTATGTGGTTTCAATAATTTATCATTATCTTCATATTGCATTTGATATTAGGTTTTAGGGTTTTAATTGTAAAGTCTTTTTAATAAAATCTATATCTGGTGCAAACATCTTCTTCTTGCATCATTCAACTACTCACTGAAATGCTATAGGTCTACCTTCTTGACTTAACATTGCTCTAATTGTAGTCCCACTTGCATCACAATCTACTTGAAATACCTTATTGAAATCCAGTAATGCTAAAACAGGTTGCTCTGTCACCTTCTGCTTCAACAATTCAAAACTTTTATCTGCTCCTTATGTCCACTTGAAATCTTTCCTGACACCTCTCATTATCTCTGTCATAGGGTTACAAACTGAACTAAAATTTTTTATGAACTTCCAGTAGAAACTAGCCAATCCATGAAATGATCTGACTTCTCCAATGCTCTCCGGTGTAGGCCATTCAACAATTGCTCTTACTTTCTCAGGGTCCATCTTCAATCCTTCCATAGAAATCACAAATCCTAAGTACACTAGTTCTTTCTTCATGAAACTACATTTCTTGATGTTTATTATCAATTTCTCCTATCCCAGTCTCTGCAAAACTTGTCTAAGGTGCTGCAAATGTTCCTCTTTTGTCTTACTAAAAATTAGAATGTCATCCAAATACACAATAACAAACTTACCCAAGAATTTCTTCAAGACTTCATTGATTAACCTCATGAAAGTACTCGGTGCATTTGTCAATCCAAAAGGCATCACTAACCACTCATACAATCCTTCATTTGTTTTAAAAGCAGTCTTCCATTCATCTCCTTCTCTGATTATGATCTGATGGTATCCACTCCTGAAATCTATTTTTGTGAAATATTTTGCTCCACGATATCATCCATCCCAGGTAAAGGAAATCTATACTTAACTATGATCTTGTTTATTGCTCTAGAGTCTATACACATTCTCCACTCTCCATCTTTCTTAGGTGTTAACACTGCAGGTACTGTACAAGGACTCAAACTTTCTCTGATCAAACTTTTACTCAACAATTCTTGTATCTATCTATTCAGTTCTTCATTCTCTGTTGGTGTCATTCTATGTGCTACTTTATTAGGCAAACTAGCTCCCAATATAA
The DNA here is from genome assembly GCA_027924645.1 of Cunninghamia lanceolata. Taxonomy (NCBI): domain Eukaryota; kingdom Viridiplantae; phylum Streptophyta; class Pinopsida; order Cupressales; family Cupressaceae; genus Cunninghamia; species Cunninghamia lanceolata. Next base: position 795,075 of record BSBN01001957.1, read on the forward strand.
GATCCATGTGATGACTGATACTCCTGATTAGTGGTTATCCTTTAGGTACATTATCTGATATGATGCCTTCATACTCTATCAGCAACTCTGTTATCTCCTATTGTGATTCTTCAATCTCCTTCAATGTTTCAGGCTTCTTAGGAATCAAAGCATAACACATATTCTCATGTCTCAAACCATCCAAGAACTTCCTCCCATCTACCAAACAGATACTAGCATTCCCACATACTTCACCTTTAGGATCATCTTCCAAAGGAATCAAGGTAATCCTCTTCCCATTTGATGTTATAGTGTATGTCTTCTTTCTCCCATCATGTATACCTTTTCTATCGTATTGCCAAGGTCTACCCAACAAAATATAACATACATCCATAGGCATAATATCACACAAGACTTCATCATGATAAGATCCAATATGAAATTTCACCAAACATTGTTCACTCACTAGTACCTTATCATCATCCTGAATCCATGCTATCTGAAGGGCTTAGGGTGTTTCAATCTTTCCAACTTCAACTTAGTCACTATCTCCTATGAAACTAGGTTATCTAAACTACCACTATCAATTACAACTTTACAACATTTACCTCCTGATTTGCATCCGGTTCGGAACAAACTATTCCTCTACGGTGGTTCTTCATTTGTCTCCATTTGAAATAGTGCTCTACTCATCACAAGTGATTCTCCCTTCTCCGGTTTACCAACTGAACTAGGTCATCCAACAGGTTCTTCAACATAGGATGCTCTTCCACTATTCTCTGTTCCATTGCTTGTACTCCCTTGATTACATTCAAATGCTTTATGTCCTTCACCTCCACACTTAAAAACAAGTGCCTCTGAATGTTCTCTTATCAAATTCTCTTCCTTCCTTCTGTATCCTTCATTCCGGTATGCACTAGGGTTTCCTCTCTAGTAAGCATTATTATCTCTGTCATCCTTCTTGAATGTGCTCTCGTATCTGTTCTGCTCCACAAATGATCTCTCTCCTCTGAAAAATGTTCTACCTCTCTATCTCTAATCATGTCTCTTATTCAACTTCTCTTCAACTTTCAGGGCAAACTGGTATGCTTCTTCTAGTGTTGTCATCCTCACCAAACTTAGTTCTTCTTGAATGTTCAATCTCAGTCCATTGATATATCTAGCCACTTTCTCTTTGTTTGCTTCACTATGTCCTGTCCTTATAATCATCTTATGAAATTCTTTAGTATACTCTTTCATAGATTTCTCCTTTTGTCTCAGGTTCTGTAATCTTTTCAACAGCTCCAACTCATAGTCAGCAGGTATAAATTGATTCTTCAATTTTGTCACCATCCTATCCCATGTTGTAATCTTTTCTTTTCCTCTTCTATTTATATCCAACTGAACTTCTTTCCACCATATAGAAACATGTCCTTTCGACTTTGTCTTTGCAAATTTCACCTTCTCTAGATCTTCAACTTCTTCATATTCAAAGTATTCTTCCATGTCCTTTATCTAGTCAATCAATTCTTCAGGGTTCAAATTACCAGTGTAATTTGGTACATCAACTCTAGGTCTCTTTCTAATCTTTGAAATAGCTTGCAACATCTTGACTTGATCTAATTCTTCTTCTTCATCACCTCCTAGGGTTTCACCAATTTGTTCAACAGATTGAAATTCTTCTTCATCATCACTTTCAACATTAGGTCTAGGTGTCAATCCTCTTCGCCTATCTTCTTCAATAGCATCCAATCGAATTATCATTGTTTTCATCATTTCCATAATCTCATCCATCCTACTAGCCATCATTCCAACAACAAGGATTCTCCTCAGCAGCATTCTTCCTAGGATCATGTACGAACTTCCTCAAGTTCAGCGATCGGGCTACAAGGTGACAACTGCCTCACAATCGACAATCAGTTCAGCACAAATAACCTACCTTAATTCGGTGATCTATCCACAACAAGATCTTATGGAATTCCCTTGCCAACTTTGCTCATTTCACTCCCAAATCAAACTTTCGCTTTGATACCACCTGGTGCAGTCATGGTAGGAGGGTTCACAGAATGAACTATCCAAACCATGTAGCAAGAGTAAACACAACGGAAACAACTCAAAGATATGGAACAAATGTAGATTCAATCATTCAATATATCATAGAATTCAAATACAAATCGGCTGGCAACATGTGGGCTTACAATTAGGGATCACAGGACTAATTACAGAATATCAGAATATGCACAAGATATAGCTTTGAAGCTCCTTCACACAAGATCCAAACTATGAACTTATGAATGAATTTCTAACTACTTTCCTAAGCATCTATTACATCATTATATATCATCTCCAGATTGTAAGGTTCCTCCACGTCGGCCAAGGAAGATTACAAACTCTGATGAAGAGCTGTAATGTGTGCAAATGGGTAGGTCGGACCTAAATGCATAGAACACCTCTGCAAATGAATGGAATGAAGTATAGATATCAGGGAAGGTCAGCCACAAACCAAATAGCATTGAATGATGTGTAATTAGGCTCCACAAGTCGAGGAATGCTCTACAAGTCTTCTCCTTTAGCTGATTGTCTGAGACTATCAGGATGCTCTGCTCTGAGAAAATAGTTGATCTTTTGATAGTGATAATTTTCCTGTACTTAATCCAAATTCTTTGAATTCTGGATATGATGTAGATGAATGAATCAAGATGTTAAGTCTAGCTCTGCAAGATTTGAAATGCAACTATGGTAGAATGCGGACCAAAATACCAAAATTATTACTGACTAAACTTCCTGAACTGAACTGGAAAATGAAAAGAAACAAACTAAACTGCAAACAAACTGAATTGCAAATGTTTTTGGTTGATGCAAGATTGCTCTTGAACCAGGGATTCTCCTGCATCACTCAAAGTCTTTCACAAATCTGGTAGGGGTAGATAACACAAAGTACTTGTACAATGGGAGAGCCTGAACCATAGACTTCAAAAGAGTCACTCTTCCTGTAGTAGAAAGCCACCTGCAAGTCCAATGACTTACCATTTTTGAAACTTTTCAATAACATCCTGCCAGAACACACATGGTAATGTGCAAACAACTAGAGGAATGCCAAGGTAAACAAAAGGAAGCGAGTCAATCTAAAACCTGAGGATACAGGTAATTCTCTGCTGAATAAGGTTAGGAGTATTAAAGAAATAAATAAAAGACTTGCCTTCATTGATGTTTTGCCCTGAGGTGGCCAGATAATAGTCTAGGGCCTTCCTTAGATTGACCGCTTCATCCACTCTGGCAAGACCCATTAACATCATATCATCCACAAACTAAAGATGAGATTGGGGGGAATGTTATTGTCCCATCGCCAACCCTGAACAAGACCAAGCTCCACATGAGATTTCAAAAATCTCCCAATCCCTTCAGCCATCAAAATAAATAAATATGGGGATAAAGGATCCCCTTGTAGAAGGCCCCTAGAAGCCCCAAAGAGTTCAGAAGGCTCTTCATTGATGAGCACAAAAAAGGTGGTAGACGTGACACAGCTAATAACCCATTCAATCCAGGCACTGTCAAACCCAAAAGCTCTCAAGATCTTGGTTAGAAAATCCCATTTGACACGGTCATAAGATTTGGCCATATCTAGCTTAATGAACATAACCTTCTCCTTTGAGGAAGCCATAGAGTGAATAGTCTCAGCTACAATAACCACACCATCCAGAATCTGCCTACCAGCCACAAATCCACCCTGTTCCTCAGAAATTAATTTATCTAACCACAACTTGAGGCATTCAACAATCAACATGGTGATTATTTTGTACACCACATTACAAAGCGTAATAGGCCTAAAGAGATCCAAAGAATTATCCCCCTCCCACTTAGGGATGAAAGCCAAGAAGGTGGCATTCAAGGCTCTTATCATTTGCTTATTCTTTTGAGATTCCTGAACAACCGCAAGAAGATCAAGCTTTATAACCTCCCAAAACTCTTGAAAGAACTCAATTGGGAACCCATCAGGATCAGGAGCTATACCTTTCCTCATCTAAAACACAATATTCTCCAACTCCAGTAGAGAGAATAGCTTGACAAGGGATTCATTCATTTTACCAGTCACCAAGGGAGGAATGCAAGCCAAAATTTTAGCTTCTTCCTCACTGGTAGGAGGGAAATCATCAAAGAAGAGAGAAGAGAAGAATTGTATGGACTCTTTCAAAATCTCACCAAAGGAAAGAAGATGGTCACCATCCAGGGACTTGAGAGATGAAATGATATTTCCCTGCTTTCTATCCTTAACTGATTTATGAAAGAAAGAAGTATTCATGTCGCCTTCCTGAAGCCAATCAATACGAGATTTTTGCTTCCAAAAAATTTCCTCATGAAGCTCCCATTCCTCCACCTCCTTCATAGCCACAGATTCCAACATACTCAGCTCCTCAGATAACCCCTGAGCCCAGATCTACCGAGTAATGGTGTCCAAGTGCTCTTGTGCAACCATTTTAGCCTGGAAAACATTGCCAAAATGGTGTTTGTTCCATTGTTTCAGCATATATTTGACATACTGGAGTCTTTTAGCAAAGGAGTCAGTAGTGCCAAAAGCAGGCTTCCCAGACCTCCACCATCCTGGGATCAAATCATGAAGAGGCTCATCACGAATCCACATAAAATAAAATTTTAAGGACTATTTTTTAGAGAATCTAGACAAGCAAGCAGAGAATTTGATCGGCCAGTGATCCAAGCCCCGCCAATTCAAAATCTCAAAGCTAGTCATCCATTTGACACCAACCCAAAAACTAGACACTAGAAACCTGTCTAACCTTTCAGAAATAGCATCATCACTAGTCCTCCTATTGTTCCAGGTAAATAACCCATTCACGGGTTTGATATCCACCAAATTCACACAAGCCACATTGTCCCTCAAGAGATCCGAGGAAGGATCCAGATGGGTAATCCCACCCCTTTTCTCTTCCAGAGATGAGACAACATTAAAATCACCTGCAAGAATCCATGGGAGAAAGGGCTCCAAAGGACACAAGTATCTAATAGGAGACCACAAATGAGCCTTACTAGGGAGATCTATAGGAGCATAAATATTAGAAAGAAGAATTCTCTCACCAAACTCTAGACTAGAAGCAACAAGAGATATAGAGCACCTGCCAAAAAGCCACCAGAGAGGAAAAACTTTGTGTGGATCCTATAAATAATCAAGTCCCCCTGAGCTTTCCTACACCCTCACACATTGAAAGAGGCCTCTACCCCAAATCTTAGGAGCCAAATTTAGCATACTTTCAACAGACAACTTAATCTCCTAGAGGAAAACTAAATCAAGAGAGTGAACATGAATCAACTCACGAATAGCCTTTTGTCTAGGGATGCTATTCATACCCCTAACATTCCAAAATATCACAATCATTGTTGGGGTTTGGAAAAGTGAGAATCAATGGTCCTCACCGAGCCAGACTCAACCAACATCTCTCCAATCAACTTTACCTTTTTTTGATCCTTCTTCCTACCTACTTTAAGAGGCATCTCAGGAGCCCCCTTTTTGGGGTGTTTTTGCTGGAGGCCCAAAACAGGAGAAGGAGACTTGCCTTTACCAAAGTCCCCAACAACCTTGTTAATGATGATCCTAGAACCAGGGGGATCGGGAACCATAATAGTGTCTATTGTCAAGCCAATTCCCCCAAGTTTGGGTCCTGAGGAAGGTAGATCTGTGTCCATCTGAGCTAATTGACCCCCTATTGGGGCCTGACTAGAAAAAGTATTTGGCTGATCCACTAGGCACTTCTCAATAATAGTACTATCAGCAACTTGCATTTCAAAGGGAACACCTTCCTCTTGAACCAAGTCCTCTAATGCTTCAAACCTATTGAGAGTTTCCTCTTCCTACCTATCTTTAAGGGTCATCTTTTATTCTCTATTCCTATTACGTGGCTTAACATGCACAAAGCCATCCTTATTTACCTCCACCCCCCTGCATGGGGGCCTTACCTTTGTCCACCTTCGAGGTAGACTGATGAGAAGCATTATCCATACCAGCAACCGAAGCAACTTTGGGGCACTTCCACTGTAGGTGGCCATATTCATGACATAACTAACAGCGAAAAGGTAGTGCCTCATAATCCAATTACTGGCTCCAAGAAGTTACCCCAATTCTTATTTCCACCAACTCTAGAAATGGGTTATTCAAGTCAATTTCTACACATACTCGAGCAAAGGAAATAACCCTTTTATTCAAGGTTTGTTGAGAGGGCCCAATAGGCTTACTGAGCAAGAGAGCAATCATCTATAATATCACTTCACCAGCATTCCAGGGGCAAGCAAGGGAGGTGTTCCCAAATTAAAATCTGAGAAGAGAGATCCTCAGTGGAGTTGAAACCCACATGTCAAGGTTTAATGAATAGGCCCACCTGGTTGTAGAAGTACGACCCGCCTTCAAAAGCCTGATTTCTGTCAGCAATATAGGAAAATAACACCATGAAGAAATTGTTGGCCGCCAACATAATATCAAAATCCCCCTTAGGGTTCCAAGTCTTGTGAACCCATGAATCAAGAAAGGGGAGTAAAAGTCCACATCCCCATGAACTTGCAAATCAACACATGCTTGTTGTTGTACTCTAATCTTCCGCTATAGAGTTTAGTTGTATCACAAGCACCGGTCATTCTTGTTATCTCTCCAAACACCCATTTACTTTGTGTAGCTGGACACCAGCATTCCTCGTCAAACCCTCACCAGGGTTACCCAAATTCACAAAGCTCTAAATTCCTCCAGGAAGAGAAGAACCTGGATCAGACTTGTCCACAGATGCATGTAGCTCCATGAGAAAGAAAGAAAAACCCCCATCCTAATAACCACATCACCGGGGACAGCAAAAATAAACACTAAAGAAGCTCTACAAAAAAAACAAAACACAGAAGAAAAAAGAATCAAACCCCCCCAAAAGCATGCAAGAACCCCCCACCAGAAATCTGCGCCTCCATATGCCGCCCCACACACATGCAGACGCATCCGATCAAAAAAAAAAAGAAGAAGAAGAAGAAGCCACAGCCTGTTACAGGTTGTGGGCCTCCAAACCCCTACAACTCCCCTTACTCGTCATCCTGTCTTCTCCTTTATCTTATTTTTAGACTCTTGATTTATGAAGTCTCACACTCAAACAAATTAACTAGGTAAGCCACAAGTTAATTTATTTCTAATTAATTATTTATCTTATATCTTAGATTATTTTTTATTATTTAATTGTCCACACAATTGGATTATTTCTAGAGACTTCAACACCAGGACCTAGTTCACCTTCCCTAATACCTACACATCATAATCTTGCCAAACATACCTTACTAGCATTGTTAAGAATAATATAATCATTTTATGACTTTTAAACAATTAAGCATGGAAATGCAATCACATATTATACATAAAATGCTTTAAATCAAAACTTTACACTTAACATAAGTCAATAGAGCTTATCCCATTTGACCATAGAATTGAAACATCATAGACTCATAAAGAAACTAGAAATGAGGGATATTGGGATCACCAGTGCCAAACAATGTGAAATCTTTTTATATGACATATTCAAGTGAACAACTAAATGAGTCAAAATCCTATGATTCAATTAATTTAAGTTCAACAAACTCTCATTCATTTCTAGACCATTCATCAAATATTAGGAATAAATTGATATCTATGAGATTTGAAACCTGCTAATTGCCTATAAATTGATACTAGCAATGCCAAACCCACTATCTCATCTATGATTTCAGAATTCTAAAAATTAATTGTTTAAATTTAAAATACATAAACTTATGCACATTGCATAAGTGTAATAAAAATGCATCATATTTGAAGAGTGGGCAACTTGTTTTTAGCTTCATTTGGCTTGATTTTGTTGCACAAGTTTATAAAAGGTAAAACTTAGGTAAGGGTGGCTTGTATGCCACCATAAAGCAAGATAATGGATTGGTGTATGAGAACCCCCCTCATACAAGTATCTACCTTATTGCAAAGGAAACCTATGGTTAATTTAGGCTAAATAAATGATATGTTAGGATTAAGGTGCCATCAACCTTGTAAATCCTATGTAATTAATTACTCCTAATATTGATTGTAAATCACCCATAAGGGATGAAAGGTTTCACCAACAGTGATCTTGTTTCAGTCGTATGCTTATATCCGGTACACGATGCTCACTCATCCGCGATGGGGGATCATAGGGGGGTTTCCCCCCTACAAGGGGTCTGGGAGGATCATCCTCCTGGTGGGGGTCTGGGGGCCGCGCGCCCTGACAGGGGTTTGGGAGCAGTGCTCCCGAAACCTCATTTTATTTATATTTTATCATTGTCAATCTGGACCGTTCATCATTAAGTCATAGATTAGACGATCGATATTTTGTTGGTTATCTTGACCTAGAAGAAAACCCCCTTTTATAAGGATATTTGTACTACATTTTTATCATATTGGAGAGTAACAGGCGTCGCTGGATTGAAGTCTGAAGAAATAGAGGAAGTGCATATATTTTAATCTCATATTTGAAGATAATACAACTTGGAGCCTCTTTTCTTGGTGGAGTTTTTTACTCGAAAGGATTTTCTCCATGTTACATACTATGCTATGTGTTTAGTTCTAGATGCATGTTATTTTTGTGTAATGGGTTTTAATTTTTGTTACAACCTCCATTGATTCTACATTGTTTAAAGTACATAAATAAGGTTTGAATCAAATTTCCATTGTGTGGTTTACACCTTCATTTCTAACATTTGGTATCAGAGCCTGGCTAGTTTTGATTCTTGGGTGGTAGTGTGAAGGTTTTTTAGTTGCAGTGGGAGATTTGGTTGTTGTTTGTTTGCAGATCTTGTGTAGATATCATGGCTTCATCCACTGTTGCTTCTACCTCTCGGTTGGACATCAAAAAGTTTAATGGCATGAGCTACAAATTGTGGAAGCTAAAAATGGAGGATTTGCTAGAAGAAAGAAACCAGTGACTGGATATTATGAAAGAGAAGAAACCCAATGATGTTTCTCCTGATCAATGGGCAAGACTGGATAAAAAGGCATGAGGTACAATCCAGCTGTGTCTTGAAAATTTTGTTCTACTGAATGTTGTGAGTGAGAAGTCCACTCATAGCTTGTGGAAGTGTCTGGGTGAGATCTACTAAGACAAGAGTATGGTAAATAAACTTTATTTAAAGCATAAATTATTTTCCATGAAAATGAAAGAGGGTGAATCGGTTGCAGAGCATTTGAATTCATTTAATTTGTTATTGAGTCAACTAGCATCTGTAGATGTGGAGGTGAATGGGGAAGATAAATGTATATTGCTTCTCTATTCTTTTCTTGAGTCATGAGAGAATGTTATTTTGGCTATCACTGCTAGCCTAACAGATCCAAAGTTGGATTCTCTTGTTTCATTTCTACTATCACATGAATTGAGGAAGAAAATCTCAGATAGTTCAGGGGAAGGTCTATGGAAAGAGTACCAAAAGGAGATCAGAAAGGGGCTAAGGATAAGTCTAAGGGCCAATATAAGACTTTTGGGAAGAAGAGAAGAGTTAAGTGTTGGAACTATGGTAAAAGGGGACATGTGAAGTAGTGCAGAAATCCAAAGAAATAGTGGGAGACTGCTTCGGATAAGTCCTCGAATTCAGGTGAAGATGTTTTACTTTTTGCATGTAATGTTGTTTCTAATGATCACTGGTTGGTTGACTCAGGATGCTCGTTTCATATGACCCCACATAAGGAATGGTTTTTCATGTATGATGGAGGTGATATATACCTTGGGGGCAACTCTACATATCTAATAGTTGGGAAAGGAGAGTTATTGTTGTGTTTTAGTGATGGGAGGATTAAAACCCTCCTTGGTGTTTTGTATGTCCTAGATTAGCTAGAAATTTGATTTCAGTTTCAAAGTTGAATGATTTGGAAATGTATGTAACATTTGACAAGCATGGCTATAGATTGGTGAGAGGGAACTTGGTGGTAGGAAAGGGGAAGAGATTGGAAACTTGTTTAAGCTTAAAGCCACTACAGTTTGTAATGCCTCTTATGTATCTAAGGCTAGTACTAAAAATACATGTATGTTGTGGCACCATAGATTGGGTCAGACTAGTAATAATGTTTTGAAAACTATCAAGAATAAAAATTTGTTGGATGGTTTCTCCTATTCTGATGAGCACTTTGATTTCTATGAGCATTGTGTGTTTGGTAAACAAAATAGAAAATCATTTCCTTTAGGAAGCAATAGAGCAAAAGATAAGTTAGAAATTGCTCATATAGATGTGTTTGGACCTGTGGATAAATATTATATAAGAAAATCTTGTTATTTTGTCACCTTCATTGATGATGTATCCATATTTACATGGATTTATTTTATGAAACACGAATCTGAAGTTTCCACTAAGTTTAAGGATTTTAAAGTCTTAGTCGAAAACCAATTGGGATTAAAGATAAAAATATTAAGATCTGAAAATGGAGGGGAATATCGCTCTAAGGAATTTGATGAGTTTTGCAAGCATGTAGGTATTATCAGACAAAAGATAACTCCGTATACACCACAACAGAATGGTGTTGTAGAAAGGATGGACCGAATAATCATGAAAGAGCCAGAAGTATGTTGAGTGATGCACAATTAGATAAATGCTTTTGGGCAAAGGTTGTGTACTGCTTGCTACTTGATTAACAGATCTACTTGTAAGGCTCTTGATTCGACACCTTATCAAGTGTAGATAGGTAAGAAACCTTCTATTTCACATTTAAGGGTTTTTGGCTGAGGCTTTTGTTCATGTGCCTAAGGAAAAGCGATCTAAGTTGGATCCAAAAACTAAAAAGTGTACATCCATTGGATATGGTGATAATGTCAAAGGTTATAAGCTTTGGAATCTGCTAACCCGTAAGATTATCTATTCTAGAGATGTTATTTTTAGGGAACTTAAAGCTATTTTTGAACCTGAGTAGCCAAAAGAAAAAGAAGAAAAGGTAAAGAGAGTGCACTTTGATTTAGAGTAGAAAGATGCACCTCAGGAAGAACACAACGATGGATTGGGGGTGAAGAAGAAGAAGATTTGAGTAGTTCTCATGAAGATGAATTTGTTGTTACAGAAGAAGTTGGTGCAGATGATCATGTAGAAGAACAAGCTGAGACTCTTACTCCACCCTTGAGGAGATCCACAAGAAAATGGAATCCAGTTGATAGGTATAGCCCACCAGATTTCCATTGTATATTTACTTTATTGAGTACTGATGATGAGCCTAAATCCTATAGGGAAGCTATTCTTGCAGATGATAGTGAGTCTTGGTAGTTAGCCATGTAGGAGGAGATGATGGCTTTAGACTCTTGTAACACCTGGAATCATGTTCATTTGCCCAAAGAAAGAAAGGCCATAGGTTGTAAGTGGATCTTCAAGAAGAAAGTTGGAGCAGATGGTTCATTAGAGAAGTACAAGGCTAGACTAGTAGCCAAGGGCTACTCCTAGAGAGAGGGAGTTGGTTGTGGTGAAATTTTCTCTCATGTTGCTAAGTTGACTTCTATTAGATTTCTTTTATCCATTACTGTAGCCTATGATTGGGAGATTGAGCAAATAGATGTAAAGACTACGTTCTTGCATGGAGATCTTGAAGAAGAAATTTATATGCAACAACCTACAGGTTTTGAGGTAAAAGGAAAAGAACATTGGGTTTGTAGGTTGAAGAGGTCTCTCTAAGGTTTGAAACAGTCCCCCAGAATGTGGTATCAAAAGTTTGATTCATTTGTATTGAAATTGGGTTTTGTTAGGAGCGAGAAGGATCATTGTGTGTACATTCACTGTATTGATGATTTTATACTGATCATTGCATTGTATGTTGATGACATGTTATTTTTTAGCAATACTAAGGGTGTGATCAGTGAGCTTAAAGGCCAACTTTCAGGTGTATTTGATATGAAGGATCTTGGAGCTGCCAGGTATATTTTGGGTATGGAGATCAGGAGGGACAAAGGTAATAGAAAGATTTGGTTGTCACAAAGTATGTGAATACCATTTTACAGAGATTCAGTATGCAGGATTGTAACCCAGTTAGAGTTCCTTTACTCATTGGTATTAAGCTTTCATTAGATATGTGTCCAAAGAATGAGGATGATTTTGAGGATATGTCTAATGTGTCATATGCTAGTGTTGTAGGGAGTTTGATGTATGCAATGGTTTGCACTAGCCTAGATATTGCCCAAGCAGTGGGAGTTTTGAGTGGATTTATGTCTAACCTTGGTAGACAACATTGGAATTATGCAAAGAGGGTGCTTAAGTAGCTTACAGGTACTCCTGATTATTGTTTCATTTATTCTGGTACTGATAGTGCTGATAAATCATTGGACATACAGGGTTTTGTTGATGCAAATTGGGCAGGTGACCTAGATAGTCAAAGGTCCACTACTAGCTATGTGTTTACTTTGTTTGGAGGAGCAATGAGTTGGATGAGTAAGAGGCAGCCACAGTTGCTTTGTCCACCATAGAAGTAGAGTATATGGCTACTACTCATGTCTCTAAGGAGGAAGTTTGGTTGAGGAGACTATGTACAAGTATTGGATTTGATTGCTGGATCATTCAGATTGGTTGTGATAGCTAGAGTGCTATATGTTTGGCCAAGAATCCTATGTATCATGCTCAGACTAAACATGTTGATGTACATTATCACTTTGTTCAAGAAATGGTTGCAAATGCACAGATTGAGATGAAGAAGGTAGACACTCAGGAGAATGTTACAGATGCTTTGACCAAGCCTGTGAGTACAAAGAAATTTGTTTGGTATAGAGAGACCATGGGCCTTGCTTCTAGTGCCTGATTATTTTATGGTTTTCCTATGGGTATTTACAATGTATGATGTCAAGTGGGAGACTGTTCAAATTAAGGTGCCATCAACCTTGTAAATCCTATGTAATTAATTACTCCTAATATTGATTGTAAATCACCCATAAGGGATAAAAGGTTTCACCAGCAGTGATCTTGTTTCAGCCATAAGTTTATATCAAGTACATGATGTTCACTCATCCACGATGGGGGGTCACAAGGGGGTTTCCCTCCTACAAGGGGTCTAGGAGGATCATCCCCCTGATAGGGGGTCTGGGAGTCATGCGCCCCAGTGGGGGTTTAGGGGCAACACCCCTGAAACCTCATTTTATTTATATTTTATCATTGTGAATCTGGATCATTCGTCATTAGGTCACAGATCTGACGGTTGATATTTTGTCGATTATCTTTCCCTAGAAGGCAACCCCCTTTTATAAGGATATTTGTACTACATTTTTATCAGATTGAAGAGTAACAAGCACCACTGGATTGAAGACTGAAGAAAAAGAGGAAGTACATGTATTTTAATCTCATATTCAAAGATAATACAACTTGGAGCCTCTTTTCTTGGTGGAGCTTTTTACCCGAAAGGGTTTTCCCCATGTTACATACTGTGTTATATGTTCAGATCTTAATGCATGTTATTTCTGTGTAATGGGTTTTAATTTCTGATGCAATCTCCATTGATTCTACATTGTTTAAAGTACATAAATAAGGTTTGAATCAGATTTCCGTTGTGTGGTTTGCACCTTCATTTCTAACATGATATGCATACAACTCAATACAAACTAATATAGATTAATTCAATATTCATCTACAAGAATAGATCATTTAGAAATATTAAATGCTCAACTAGGAAAGTAAATGTGAGGGTTGTGGTACTTAGCTTTAGAATAAATATGGAAGATGACTTTGATATGACATTGAATTCCACCTATCTTAGGATTGAATATGGATCTTCTTTTTTTGTACTTTTCCTTGAAATCAAAATAGTCTGCCAACTTTGTTGGGGTCAAATCCACAAATCTAAGTCATTTCCATGAGCTGAGGATCTATTTTGGTAAATTTTCACTTTTCTTTTTGACTTGTCTTAAAGCCCGCTCCTCTTTAACTATTAAGGACTAGTGGCATTTAAAAATACCTTGGAAAAATTAACTAATCACAAGGGTAATGTTCTCCTATGTTGACCCCCTTGATAGGATTGACTTTATAGTCATGCAAATGACCAAGGACAATAATCTTCAATAATGTAGATACTTTAGAATAATGTGATGTAGAATTAAATTACTTTAGTGCTCCAATTGAAGTGTTCTTAAAATTTTCTTTCTCTTAAATGTGAATGATATTCAATGATTTTTTGGGTACTAAATGAATGCACATTGAATGCCTTTAAATACAAGGACATAGAAATAAATCACATGAAACTTGTAATGAGTTAGCTCATGGTAGTAACAAAATGATAGGAATTGGTAAAATTTGAATCAAATTTTTGAATTTCAGGGGTCAATTCTATGGGTGCAAGAACAAAGAAGGGAGTGGTAGGATCAAGGTATGGAATGAATGTTTAGATATGAAAAATATAATAAATTTCACTCGTACGGGAATATGTGCCAATATGGATAAGATATGGTCAAATGCATGGGAATAAGCATAAATGGATGTGGGTGATGGACAATGGAATGGACCTAACTTTGCACAAGATTGCACCATTTATCGATATGTAATTATATTAAGTCACTATCAAAATGGGCCCAAAACTAAATGGGAACTAGAATGGGTATGCAAATTTCGCCTTTATATTTTGCCCCCACTTTGAGGTGCATGTGAATCCTAGAATGATCATGTATCTCAAAGTGTGTAAGCACTCATAAATATGCATGTAAAGTAAATATTTAGACATAAAAGGCTACATGTGTCCATGTATAGTAACGAACCCCCTAGATCTCAGTGTGTACTATGCGTCATTGGCATGTGTGCTCCATAAGAACCTATAAAATAGAGAAAAATATGCATTGAGTATATTATATCATACGTGTAAAGAGAAGTACAACTATAGATTAAATTTACTCTTCAAATCATGAGAGAGAATTGAGTAGAGAAGAGGGTTAGAAAAATTATGCCTATATGGAAAGTCGTAATGATTTGCTTGGTGTAGTGGCTATGGGATGACATGACATCAGACACTACCATGTCACATGATCATGATTTGTCTAGACTAGGTAGATGAGTCTCTATGTAGGTACATGTAACTATATGCAAACTCAACACAGGTGTGTTAGTGACATAATATGCCCCTACAATTGGTTGCATCTATAAGATGCAAGGAATTGGAGGAGAGGGAAAATAGTACTACATGAAATCTAAATGCAAGCTCTAAACATGTAAGAATGTAAATCATGCAAAGTAACAACTCTAGTAAATGCAAGGTGTAATAATTTGGTAAAGCACATTGAATGATAAGTGTGGTAAGCACATGAATTGGAGATGACATCAAGGAATTAGTTTTCCCCTAGCATGGGCAAATGGAAATGGTGATATGGTCCTAAATGGCCATAAACACTCATATAAACTTATATAGGACATGAGGCTAAGCATATGCCCCAATGTGGCATCCAAGAGCATGAGCACATAATGGTTGAGATAAGGTAGTAAGTCCTTAGTGTTAACATAGATCTAGATATAATCTCAAGGTAAGGAGGAAAGTGTGATGCTCATTGATATAAATAGATAAGTAATGATATCATAAGGAGTGGAGAAGGAAATTTGCCTCTGACTCTAGTAGGATAGCTCTAGGAGCAAGATATGGAAATGAAAAAATAATGTAGCATGGGGGAAGCATGGTGCACCCCAATGTAATGGGGTGATATAGTGCTAAAAGAACAATATGGCGACATAAGATGTGAGAAATGAGTGTAAGAGCCACCTAGGCATAAGATAATGGCATGAGAAGAAAATAAGCAATATAGCATAAACATGTGAGAAAAGGAAAGTATAATAAGCATGTGATGATGATCATAAGGTATTGAAGATAGGAGCATAGGTGGATAATCATGAGGAATAAAATATCATGGTAAGGACAAGCATAAGGATACATATATAAGAGTAGAGAGAAATAAGATAAAATGATAAATTGATGTGGTATATGAACAAGAAAACATAAGAATAAGTAAGGAATGCAAGGATAAGTAAGGACAAAGTAAAGAATAATAAGAGAAAACATGTCAAGTAAGAAGGAAGGAAAATGTCCCCCAAATGGGGAAGGAAACATATGAAATAAGATATGTAAAGACACAAGAAACAAGTCATAAACAAGAGGCAAAATGTAAATGATAAATAAAGGTATGTAGGTATCTATAAGGATGTTCATGAATCAACAAAAAAATATAGGAGGATCATCATCATCATCATTCCAAAATTATCAGTATCATGTTCATTGATTCTTACATTTCTTATTTAATATTTAATGCTTATATTACATGTGTCTCTTGTTGATAGTCCTTTACAAACACATTAGTAATTGGTTGCACATTAGGTAGTTTCTCTTTTATTTCATGCATAACCTCAACATAAGTTGTGTTATGGTAAACACGATCAATCTCTGGACACATGTCATTTATTTCCATATGATTAGCCTAATCAAATGAAGGGGTTGTAGGCTCATGGGTATACTTAATGAACTTATCTCCCCTTTATCTATAAGATCTTAAACTTCATGTTTGGAGCAATAAATCCATCTATAGAATTTCCATGTATGCGATTATAAGAACAAAAGCACATAGTCCTATGTTGTGCAAGGTTAGACATATGTACTGGCTTAATTGGAAGTAAAGTAATAAGATTATGCCCCAAAAATTGTTCCAAGAAAACATGTGTACTAGTTTCTACTTTAATATAATGAGTTTTTTGTATTTATTTGGTTTGAATTATTCATGATGAACAACATTAGTTACTTCCTCACTATTTGGATGTGAAAAAATACTAGAAATATGTTGATATAAAAGAAGATTGTTCAAGAAAGTGTGCTAATGCTTCTATGTATAGTAATACACAACTATGGAAATGAATGATGAAGAATGTAATATACTTGGTCCTTAAATATTGGAATTAAACCATCCATAAATATGTTTTTATGTTCATCATCATCTAAAGTGTATTTCATGTTAATGGCTAATGCTTTAAATTGTAATATGTAATCTCTAATTGGCTTCTATTTTATTTCTTACATTTCATGAGGTCAAGAGTGTATTCCTTAGGAACAACATTATAATGAAAATGTTTCATGAAATCACTAGCCAAATCCTCAAATGAAGTGATAAAATCATGTGCTAATGAATAAAACCATCTAAGTGCATAACCACTCAAACTTGATGGAAACACTTTAACAAGCAATTGATCCTCATTAAAATAAGAGAGGCACATAACTTGGAAGTGTCATAAATATTGTAATGGATAACATTTACCATCATACTTTGTGAAAAAAGGCACCAAAAATCCATTTGGTATGGGATAAGTCAAAGTGTCATGTGCTAAAGGAATGTGTAATATCAGTTTGATAAGATCTTTGTTTTTAAGGTTTTTCTTTTAATCACTCTCAGACTATTTTAGATGAGATATTACACTAATGAGGTAGTTCTCATAATGTGAAATATGATTCTCAAAATTAACCTCCTACATCCATATATGTATGTATGTTATGTGTAATAGTGGGGGATACATTATCAACTAGTGCCCCATTATCCTCATGTTGTTATTTGGCCTTAGGTATGTATAAATCATGTCCAATATGGGATGTAGGAGAAGGTACTCCACAAGTAATCAAAGATATATCATGTAAAATAATGAATGATCCAAAGGAGGGTCTCCACCAAAAGGTGGTATATCATAATGATGCATAGAAAAATCAATGGGATCCACTAAGGAAGGCCCACTATAAGGGTGAGAATGATAATCTTGAGTAAAACATGGTCTAGGACCAATAGTAAAGTAATATGTGGAAGTACATGACAAATCATGGAAGGATGTATAATAATTATAGCATAAATAAAACAATTATTTAGCACTATCAATCAAGGTATTACTAGATGCATGCATCAAAACTTACAATTGTCATGTATAGAATCATAACATGAAGATAAGAGTAATCTAATATGTAACTTTGCATCTTCAATTGAACTAAATGAATATCATAGGTATATTAGGAGAATGTTCATCATTAACCACACCATCATGAAACAAGGAGTCACCAACCCCATCATAAGAAGATAAAGAAGTGTCACTATGCTCATCACTAAACATATCATCAATAGACCATGAGACAAAAGATAGAGAAGAGGGATTAGTATGAACTACATGTGGGGGTAATGACCTAATGTGAAGGTGAAAAAGTTGTATATCATGTATAGTAATATATATCACTAGTGATAGAAGAAGTACAATCATCATAAAGATCATCACTAGGATAGTCATCATAGATAGCTAATCCTAAATCAAAAAGCATATCACTAGGCATGGGAGAAGGTGTTTCATAATGCATCACATCACTATGTATGAGAAGGGATATGCCATTTAAAAATCATGATTATGGATGTAAGACCATCATGACATGTGAAAGGAAAGATCATCTTGAAATGTAATAATATTATGAGAAGGTGAAGAAGGTAAAACTATATCATCTATGTCTATCCCACAAGGTGTATCATAAGGTAAAACCTTACTAATCATATATCCATCACAATCCATTGGATCATAATTAAGATCATGTGATAAAAGGATATGTGTATCTAATAAGTGTGGATGACCACTAATCAACTCCATAAAGGAAGGAACAAATAAAACATGGTAGAACAAAGCCTTTGTAGAAGACATATGCTTATCCTTAGAAAAATGCATCATGGTAATATCAAAGATAGAGGGATGATTTGTACTAAAAGATAAGAACTTATCAAAATATAAAATGTATGCATGAATATCATCCAAGGAGGAAGACCTAAAAAATAAGCCATAAGATTTATTATCCTAGGGTGAAAAGGTAGGATAAAAAAATGTATATCACTATGTAAATACAAGCCCTAATCAAGGTATAATAAGCATAAAGAAATCCAAATCCAAGAAAATATAAATATGAATGATGAAATTAGAATGATATCATATCTGAAATACCCTAAACTCAGTGAAGGTATAGCCCTTAAGTTAAACCCTAGGGGGTGTAAAAATAGACGAGTTCACCAAAATGTAAAGGAAAATAACCTTTCCCTAGGCTTAATCTAGGCTAATCAAATAAAATGCATATAAATCAATATAAATCAATCTAGATTAATTCAATATTAAATTATGGGAACAGATAATTTATAAATATTAAATGTTAATCTAGGTGTTGGAGCCTAGTTCCATAAGTCTCCAAACTTGCAAAATCCTAAGTTTGTGCCCCTTTGTTACATTGGCCCTATATTGCTCATTAGTTATAGTCAATCAGAGAAATCTTACATGGCTCCCTTTTTGTTCATATATGTTCTTGGGGTTTTGATTTTGATTCTCCTTACACTTTATTCATGTGCCCAAATCACCAATATCTCAAAACATTTCTAATTGTAAGGTTGTTGGATCTTTGCATAGCATTTATCAGGGTTTTGGACTTTTCCTTACCACCATACTTTTCTTCACTTCCTCAATTTCCTTGATCGAAGTGTTTCAAGATTGGGATTTTGACCTTCCCCTTATCATCATTCCTTAAGGGCATATGGTATGAGGTTAGCCTGAACCCCAATCCCTAACCTAGTCTCTTGCAATGGGGCTTTCAACCTTCTCCTTATCATCATGCCTTAAAGGCATGTGATATGTTGAAGGCCCAAACCTCGATCCTTGAGGTTCCTATTTTACCTCTTTCCCCACACCCCTTGCCTATTGATGTCATGATGATTTTGTACTAACATCACCCTTTCCTCCTTGGTCTCGAGCCTTCGGGCTTCCCCTCACCCTTCTTCCAAAGGCATTTGGAATACGATAAGCCCGATCCCTAACATATTTCCCTCTTGTAGACCTTCAAAGCATTTTGTGCGTCTAAGCACACTAGTAGGTGGAATCCTACAACTCTATCATTCAAACTAGAAGTCCTAGGTCTACCTCCCTACATGATCTAGGATGCCATTAATAAGTTGATTCAACCCCTACAACTACTCAACTACCATTTTCCTACTCAAATGCCATCACTCATCTCAGGGGTGTGTTTCCATATGTATTTTCATGAAGGTCACCATTAATGCAGTTGTTGTGTTCAAACCTCTAGTTCTCCATCGGATTCCAATATGTGGATTAGGGTGTAGAATCAAAAGGTTATAAATACAAGTTTATCTTTCATTCAAAGGTTTGGTAGCTAAGATAATTGTCTAGTCTAAAGGTCCTTGGGCTAGTTCGAGGGCATCAAACAAAGTATGTCTAGTCTATAAGGGGTGGAATGCATGTTGCAATATGTACAAAAGATATTCAATGAACATATTTATGTAATAGTATGTCTCCATGGACATTTTAATGATTTAGGGGGGTCGTAGCTATGTTTTTTCTCTTTCCACATTTACCGGTGTGATTGTAATGGGGGCTTATGTATGTGTGACAACATCTAATGCAATATAAATCCTTATATTGGTCATTCCTTTGTTGCATAAGGGTTATTGCAGTTATGCTTAGGATTATTAAGTATGTCCATTGTATGAAATGTATTTTGAATTTGCATGTGAGTGTAGTTCTAGTTATGTTGATGTTTTGAAGATGTATCTCCTCTTCCTTGCATTCTTTGACTTTGTTACCCAATGGAGTGGGCATAGGGCCATATTGGTGAAGGATCAAACATCCTCATTCTAATAATTCTATGTCTAAGATTAGCTATAGGATTGGATTAGGGTTTTACATGTTCTTCATGATTCATTACTACAAACCAAGGAACAATCATAATGACTTTCAGTGTCCAAATCATCAAAGATTCATGTTTTTGCATGCCTACACCTTGCTATTGTGTATGAAATGTTAATTGGATTCATGTCGTGGGATATCATGTTGTTATCATCTATGGGTGCATATGTAAGGTGTAGTAATCAGTTTAATTAGAGGCTTTATGTGCAACTTGTTAGCCTTAAACCTAGTGACAATATTTGGGGTCAAGCATACATTGGATACAACTACAGTAGTTTCATATTTTTCACCCTTCATTTTGATCAAATCCTATTAAGGATTACCTCTAGGAATACCCTCCTAAGTCTATCTGAGCTCAAAGTGCAAGAGAGATTATCCACTCTTGTAAATTAGCCTCTAACCATCCTCAATCTATTGATGAGCCCCTGTTTTACCTTCTTGATGACACCTCCTAGCCTTGAAGGTGAGAATATACTCTATGATTGTGGACCTTCAATTTTAAGACCCAACACTAGAAAAGTACATGCAAGGGACAAAGAACTTAGCTCTAGAATGAAGATGACTCTAAATATGGCATTGAATTCCAACTCACTTGGGATTGAATCTGGATCCTCTCTATCCATACTTTTCCTTGAATTTAGATCAATCCATAAACTTTGTTGGGGGTCAAGCTCATAGATCTAGGTCATTTTTTTGGGTGCAGACCTATCCTACATGCCACATATTTAACTTGGTAATTTTTGCACTTCTACTTTTTTATTTTCCTCAAAGTTTTCTCTTTTATGATTGTTGAGTATTAGTGGTATTTAAAATACCTTGGGGAATCACCAAATCACAAGGATCATATTATCCTAGGTCAACCCCCTTGATAGGAATGACTATACAATCATGGACATTTAATCTAGGACAACATTCATTAGTCATGTAAATGCTCTAGAATGATGTCATGAAACATTAGGTTATTTGTATTTCTCCAATTGAAGTGTTCCTAGAATGATCCTTCTCTTAAATTTGAATGATATTCAATTATTTCTAGGATACTAAATAAATGCACATTAAAATGCCTTTAAATACAAGAACATAGAAATAAATCATGTGAAGGTACCAAGCTAGCTTATGATGGTAATAAAATGGGAAAGAGTTAGCAACATTTGAATTTAAAATTTTAAAATAAAGGGTCAATTCCATGAGTGTGTGAGCAATCATGCACATGTGGGATTAACTTGAAACAAGGTAGTAGTAGGATCAAGGTGGGGAATGAATCTCCATATATGGTGGACGTAATAACATTATAAATGTCAATCGTATGGGAATATGTGCCAATATGGATATAGTCAAATTCATGGGAATAAGCATAACTGGATAGGGGTGACAAATACTGGAATGAACCCAACTTCACACAAAATTGAGCCATTTATCAATATGTAATTATATTAAGGCATTCCATCAAAATGGGACCAGACTAGAAGGGAATTAGCATGGGTACATAAATTTCACCATTACACTCTTTTATTATTAATTAAGGTGTATAACCTTAACCTTCAAATTTGAACATGTGACCTTGTATAGGATATATTTATGTTTTATTTGTTAGCACCAAGCCATAAATTCTTCTACATTGATTATTCTATCCTTTCACATAATTTGGTCTTGACAATTACAAAATATTTTCTATATGTCAAATAAATAGTAAAGGGGAATTAAATGATTGCTTAGAGAAGTAACCAAAAGTTAAAGGAGTGGAAACCCAAGATATTGTTATGAAATAAACCATTGTGGTAGTTTCTTCAACACCATGTTTTTTGCTACCTCACACACCCTCTCAAAGCCTCCAAAACATCCCAAAGTTTCTTTAAAATCCACTTGCTTCAAAGTAGAAATATCTCTAAACCTTAAGTAAAAAACCCAACAACATTCATTTGTATTAAGTTGAAGGAAAGTGGAAGCAATTCAATCAAATATATGAGAACACACACATTAAGGTTTGTAAAAGATTTCAAATGTAGAGAAATATCATTATGACATAATCCTAAACATTTCCAATTTTGTCTCTAATTGATTGTTCATCTCAATGTATTACAAACTACTCCCACTACAAGCCTAGTAAAGTACCTTCCCTTCCCAAGATTGACGATTCAAGATTCTAGCTCAAATGATCTTTGTTGTAGTAAATATTGTTACATTTTACAATTCTATCCTTGTTTGTCAAAAATTTTCTTTATGGTAGATTTGTGATGAGTTAATATGTCACCGTCTAAGATGAACTTCAATTCAAAGAGATTAGTTGTCATAATTAACTATATGAGAGCAAAGCACAATTTTTTGAATAATGATATTTAATTCTATTTTCTATTTGAGAACCAAGCAAACTAGTATCACATTAGTAAGTTAAACTTTAATGTCTTCTCCCCTTTAGCACCCTCCTCATGTTATGAGATATTACTTTCAAACATGTATAGCCCGCAAAGTAATCCCTAATATAATGATCAAGAGAATTTAGGTATTTCTTAATTAGCCATTCACACATGATGTGCCCATGCACAAAGTTTCAAAATACAAATAAGTGATCATCAAATCACTCACAATGTTCTGAGATTTACCTATCCATATCTTGGCTATAACACACAATGGGAAAATGAACAATTGAGATTGTTCCCCATTCACTTATCATTTAATTGTATCATGGAATAATATAGCTAACATTTTATAACTTATTAATATTTTAAAATTAACTATTTACATTGCTTGATAAAAGAAAGAAATATTTAATAATTAGTAATTAATATTTTTTATTTTGCTAATGATAACTTGGGTGAGGATCCAAGGCCCATAAAAAATGCATTCAGTGATAGATTCAAATAATCAAATGATTCATTTGAATCTTCTAAAAGGAATTTTATCTTCCTAAGAAACCAACCAAGCTACCTCAAGAGCCTTCAATGAATTTTTCCTTAAGTTCTTGGAAGATCTTAGAATCATCTAATGATTGGTATTCCCCTGTGAGCCTTCCTTTTTCTATTTCACCTTTGCCCAATCATGCTCACTGGAGTATCTTTCAACCCATCCTCCATAACAAGATAAAGAGTAAGGATCATCCCATCTTTAGAATTTTATATCTCTAAAGAAGTCTTAACATCAACTATTGAAGAAGAAGGAGCATTCAACATAGAATGAGAAGGAACTTGATTACATACCTCCCTTTTGGAATTAACATTTGCTAAAAAGATAGAATAATTAACTTCTACCTCTTTACTTGAAGAGGCCCTAAAAAACCTCTTGAAGGTCTAAATCTTTCTTTCTAACCTCAAAATCTTCATTCTCTTGCCTTGAAAAAATAGTAAGATGATGAGACTCATCCCCTTTCCACAAAGTAGAGTGAGAAGAGGATGACTTCTTGTAATCCTAAGGAGGACTGTAGCTCCTCTTTGGACAATGAAAATCCAAATGCCCATACTCATAAAAATAGCAACAAAATGAGATATGCACACATAATCCATTTTTTGTACCCAAGATCTACCCCCCTTTTTAAAATAATGTCTTCATGTGCAGCTCCTTTTCTAAATCTATTTCCACAAAAATTGGGCATAAGTGGTATGAGAGTGTTATGTGGATTCTTAAGGAACATTTAGGAATTTTCTTAAATAATTCCCAATAGTCTTATAGCAAGAGCAACACTAATATTAATAAGTAATTTGTTTGTGTCCTGTAAGCTTCAGATGTAGGGCTGGATTGAACTCAATTTAGATTTTGGGTTGGTCCAATTAGGCGTTCTAATAAGGCATGCCTTTTCCACTATGGTTTATCCTAGACAAACTTTAAATAATTTTTGAATGAATTTCAAAGAAACCACAATGAATATGTTGGAAATTCACAAAATTTTATTGCTAGGTGTTTAGGGTAGAAAAGGGAGACTAGCCTAAGAGATTAAACTACATCAAAACCCTCTTCTATTAAACATTAGAACACAAACCAAGCCTGGATACTACCCATGGAGGAGAGCCAAACTATAAGGGTTTTGTTCTTTTGTTGTATAGAGGAGCATCAACCAAATTCAATCAAGTTCTAGCAAGCAAACTAAGGCAAATGACTAAACCTTATTTGACAAAGATGTCCTAATAACTAACTATCAGAAACAAATATCAAAAATCTAAAAGTACAGAAAAGATCAGAATCCATAGTAGAACTTGGATCCAAATTTGGAGGCACCAAAAGACCAAGGTGCTTAGGTGCCCTAGACCCTAATTAGGGTTTAGCAGAATCTCTGAGTTTCACCAGACCTATGCCTACAAACCCTTTCTTCTTCTCGGATCTTGTCTTCAAAAACCTGTATTTTCAACCTGCATATAAGAAAAGAAGAAAAGGTTGTTCTGTGTATAATGGCTTGCCTTAGTCAAACCTTGTGTTGGTGTTTCCACCTCCAGTACAATAATGATTAGATCTAAAAGTGTGTTCCCTAGAAGGGTAAAGGAAAGATCAACAATATATGATGAGAGTATGAATGCAAATGATGGCGATTACCACAAGATATAACACCCTAGATGGAGTAGATGCTCTAGATCATGCACCAACAAGGAGTGTGATGGAGAAGGCTTGAAAATTCCTTCAAGACCTAAAAACAAACTTCATAACATCCACAAGTAGATAGCAATTCCAAGCATGAAAAGCACTTTAGCATAGAAGATCAAAACATGTGAGAAAACTCTAATTTCACATTAGGCCTCCTTTTTTTGTCTAAAATGAATTGTAAAACTCTTTTATATATGCATTCCTACTCACAAATGATGAGTAAAACTAAATTGGTCTAACATGTACAAACTAAAGAGGTGTTCTAAGCTGACACCACAAGAGAGGGGCTAAAGGACCCATCTAGGACCAGGCGCTCAGGCACCCTAGTCCTTTAGCCCCACAAACTCTAGGGAATGTCTAATGTCATGGGTTTAGGCCAGTCCTAAGTTTATTCTATCAGTTTTATTCATCAGGATTGAGATTCTATCATTTAATGCTCAAAAGATGTTAAAATAAGTCTTGATCAACAAAGGTAACATTTTAGATCCAACTAGGTGCTAAATTAGGTGTAAAATGTTAGTGTACACATTTTACTCTATAAAATTTAGTCCCCACTTTAGCAGATATGAACTTACATTTGAACTCATAGTAAAGGAAGATTTCAAACATGAAACCATAAAAGCTGGAGAATTCCACCAAGTTGTGGACTATTAGTAACCCCCAAAGCTTAGGATTCTATGGTTACAAACACATAAGCAAAGAGATTTTCAAAAATGCAAGACATTGTAACATAATTCACACATACGTGGAGTACTAAAAGCATACATAAGAATACACATAATAGACACGCCATACACAAAGGTAATACATGCCATACACAATGCATACACATAAAACATAAAGCATGAACACAAAACATAAAGAATACATAGAAAACATGACGAAGACACAAAAAACACAAGTTCAAACATAATGCATCAAACAAACAAACACCGGAAAAAACACACAAGGCACATGACTCTAACGCTAGCTTGTTCTATCGCTAAGGGTTATGTGAAAAGTTCTTTTCGTGGATCACACACTAGTAAGGACTGCCGAATTACTAGGTGACCATGACAAGTCACATGAAGCACATGGGCTAGCCAACTTGATTGCATTAGGTGGCTCATGGACCAAAGAGGAAGCATCATGGGCTAGTGAACACCACCAAATCACTAGGTGAGTTCCATGCCAACCATAATAAACAAGTATGTAATCACAAGGGCATAGTGCAATGTATGCCCCCAATTAAAGTAATTGCTAACTCCTATTAGGGAGCAATTGCTTTAAGCTAGAACAAATCATAAGATAGGCATGAGAGATTTCTAGAAGCACATGTCCATAATATATGTGTTCCCAAAAACTACATCACACAAAGGGGTTGCCCCTACAAAAGGAAAACCAAAATGATGCTACGATCATGATACACAATGACTTGTGTATTCATGGTATGATGCCAAGCATAGAAACAAGGTGCCACATAAATCAAAACATAAAAGCCACAACAAGTTAGATTATAAAGTAACAATGGGATCTACCTAATAAGCATCAGTATATGAATGGTTGTATAATAGGAGATATCTCGAGACTATATATATATTTGGAACTGTCATCATCTGCTAGCTAGTAGAACTATAGAGACAAAGGAAGAAATATCACATCAAATCAAATAAAAACCCTTTGGGTCAACAAGAGAGATTTCCAAAGCATCCTATGGCTTGCATCATCCCCAAAGGACACAACAACAATGCAACTTATGACATATAGAAGAATGATGATACAAATAGAGAGAATGTCACAATGGATTTTGATCCCCTTGTATCCTTTCACCTATAAGGGTGTCAAGGGTCATTCAAAGAGAGCTTAACAACAACAAAAATAATGACATAAATAAAGTATCAATCAACACATCATGGAGGAAATTAACAATCACATGCACTCATAATATAATAAAATTAAGGGACCCCACTTGTGAGTCAACCTAAAGCAAATCATCCTCCTCCCAATCTTGCTCATCACCAATTTGGATTGGTGGACAAGATGCAAGACGAACTATAGCAAGTGAGGTCTAAGGAACAAGAGCCATACCTATATCATTGTTATCTTCAAATTCTCTATCAAAATATAGTACAATAGGTTCCATAGTAGTTTGTGAAGCTTTATCCTTCTCTATAGAAGACAAAATAGTAGTAGATGTCTCTTTCGCATCCGTCAGTGATAAATGCTTGTGAGGAGGGAGATTATCCTCTCCTATGGCAAGGCGAGCCATAGCTCGATGACACTTCTTTCTTTCTCTCATAATTTTATTTCACTTATCTTTATTTGTGATGTTTGTTAAGGGAACTATAGTATCTTCCAACATGGGTTCCTTTTATTCCTTTGCTTCAAGAACATTAGAAGAAACAGGAGGAACCTCCAAAGGTTGGGAGACCACAGAGGAAGGGTTCCTCAATGCAGGTTGCTCTTCCTTCTCAACTTGTGAAACAAGTGCAAGTACTTGAGCATTCTCAAGCAATTGAGAAACCTCAGGGAATAACACACAGGCAACCAATTGATTTCCACTAGTATCTGCAAAGGCGGGTGGGACAAAACTAATATTGTGATTGTGGGGAGGTCTATTTTGTGCTTTATGATTGCCTCGTTGTCCTTGAAGGTATGGCAGAGGGGGAACCTTAGAATATCTACCAGACACTCGAGGATGAGGAAGAACCTTCGATTCGGGCTTAGCTTCATTGATCACCTGTGGGACAGGGGGAACTACTGTTGTAGCCTCATAAGATCGAAGAGGTTTGAGGACATCACAAGGAGGTATGTTACTAAGCAACAACTCTAATATTTTCTTCAGTTTAAACTTTTGATATGACAAGAAGAATAAATCCTCTCTAGCTCGAGCGACTCCAACTAGTTATGGCTAGAAGTAGTCAAATGTAAAATGCCCATGTCGAGTAACAGGTAGGTACCAACTGTGATGTACAGTGTGCACACATCCCTCAAATGGAAACTTTAAGCACTTTTGAACCATAGAGGGGACCACTTTA
This sequence comes from Cunninghamia lanceolata, assembly GCA_027924645.1. Lineage (NCBI taxonomy): Eukaryota > Viridiplantae > Streptophyta > Pinopsida > Cupressales > Cupressaceae > Cunninghamia > Cunninghamia lanceolata. The sequence continues at coordinate 823,310 of BSBN01001957.1, forward strand.
ACGGAGCGGAGCCATGGGTGATGCAACTTCACATGAAATAAGTCTGATGTAGGAATGATGACAAAAGTAACATCCAAGGTTCTTGGCCCAACCTTGACATCAAGGGTCAAGGCACCAAGAGTTGGAAGGATAGACCCATCATGTTCTCTAATCACCATCTTCGATATGTCATAGGTATCTCAATATATACCATGCATGTAGAGAAACTCTTTAGTTACTACATTTACCATGCATATAGAATCTATCAAAGCACCTCGAATGGGTTTATCATTGATTCAAATAGTAATGTAAAGAGGTCCATCGGAAGCTTCAATAGTAGTATCATGTAGAGTAAAATATATAGATGGTTTAGGTTCTGCATGCTCTTTATGAGGGCGAGCATCCACCATGCAAATATCTCCTTCATAATCTTGTTCTTAAGATAGATTTACAACATTAGATTCATGATGAGGTAAAGGATCATTATATATTTAAAGATTTTGATTAGGAGAATCCATTGATTTGTTCCCTTTGTTATTCACACTAGTAACCTCGATGACATTGGAATTAATGAGGTCTTGAAATTCATGTTTAAGATGCATACATATTTTAGTTTCATGGCCAGTGGTGTAGTGGAATTGAAAAAAGGCCTTCGAATCAAAGGAAGATGCTTGCATCTTACTTGGATCAAGAGGTCTAATAGGTGGAAGCTTGATGAGATTGTTGTTTAATAGTTGCATTGTTATAGAGTAAAGAGACTCTGATAATGGTACATGAAATGTCTTATTTTTGGTTTCAATTTAGACAGGACGAGAGCAGGAGATGACATTGCCACCACATGTTTTCTTATGTTACTAGCTGAAATTGAATTGATCTTGATGAAGTTTTTGTTGTGTTTCTTGAATGAATGATTGTGAGAGGCTTTAGATTGACCAATTGGAGCCAATGAGGGATTATTCTCATACTGACTAACCGAAAGTGGTAATCACAAAGATCCATGCAAATATGAGTGAAAGAATCATATTGCACTAACAATATCTTATCACGGATGTGAGGTTGTAAGTTTCCAATAAAGATTCTTTGTACATCAGAAAATCCAAAATAGAATATTGAACTTTTGAAAAGAGGGCTTGATAAGGCCCATAAAATATTTTATTTTCTTTTTTATTCCTTGTTTTCAATGAACCAAGTCTATCAAAGAGACTTGAGGTCCAATGTTCTCTTGAAAATGTTGAATGAATTTATTGACTAATTATGAGAAAGAAGTTATAGAATTAGGATGTACAGAGTAAAACCAATCCAAGGTTGTGTCCTTGAGTGACCTAGGAAAGAGTTTTGCCAATATTGCATCCTCAAAGAAGAAATCACTACACATAGCTGTAAAGGCTGCCATATGGTTGTTAGGGTCTCCCTTCCCATTATATTTCTCGAAGCGAGGGGTCTCAAAATTCTTAGGAATTTGAGCTCTTAGGATGGAATAGGACAAAGGGCTATAGATATAATGTTTTGTCATATTAGGCTTAGGTTGACTATTGCTTATGCTAGCTAATTGTTATTGGATGGAGGTCATATTTGTTAGAAATAAGGCAGATAACTAAGAGGGGGGGTGAATCAGTTATCTCAAAACCTTTTTACTTTTACTTCCTTTTCTTATCTTATCATTTAGTGATATATCAAAACATGAAAGCATAAGCAACCATAAGAGCTGAAATGAAATCAACACACATAACACAAGAATTTTTACATGGAAACCCTGTTAAGGGAAAAACCATGGGGTGATTAACCCAAGATTGTATTCTCTGTTAAAATAATAAAGAAGTACAAAATGTCACTTACCAATTAGGGCTCACTACCTGAGCACACTGCTCACAAAAGGCTCACTACCTACAAGAGACTCACTGTCTACAAAAGCTTATAGATGATAACAAAGTGTTTGAACTGATGAACAACATCTGCATATGGAAGAATTCAGTTCCGATTAGGCATAGTATACCGATCTAGCACATTTCATCCTTCCTCTGCTCAGTATTACTCTTCTGTCACATTCTGAGCTTGGATTACTACCTTCGCACTTGTCTCTACTTTTCTTCACACTTAATCAATCATTCTATCACTTCCATGCCCTCACAAGCTTGAATCCATCAAGTATATATATCTGCATCAAGGATTTCCAACAACTTTCTAGTCGGCAACAAGAACACTTAGGATATTTACAAGTTACTGTTCTGTCGGCTGAATCCATACTTGATTGATGATGCACACCAAAAACTTAGGCATAAATATCATTACCTATGTCGACCAAAATCATATAGCACTTCAAGTTACTTGATCAACACCTTCTGCACATCCAGATTGAGGTGTAATACCCTGTTGGCCAGTTCTTCCTTTGTCTGCACTGTCTAACTTGAGTCTGATACTTAGATGCTCATATCTTTCACATGCTTTGTCACTGGAGGCTAAATCTCTGGAATACAATATTCAGATACTCCTTATTGCTCATCCAAATCCACAACATGCTAGGTTTCACCATTAGAAATTTTTGGACCTAACTGTTGGACCCTATCATATGCTTTGTTCTTGACTACTAGACCAACCTATCTTCAATCTGACTTCTGGTATGAGTAATTTATGTACTGTAGATGTGTCGGATATACTTTGTTTCCATCAATGACAACACTTATGAATCCTAGTAGTGTCTCTTGCTAACAATATTTTGTAACAATTGGTTTATGTCAGGGTTAGAAGATGAACCAGGTAGAGATTGGAATGAATTGGAAGGACTAGTTGTCAATGTATGAGTAACATTTTTTAAAGTGATAGGAGGTTTAGATGTAGGTGGAGTAACATTAGGTGTGGAATTTATGTAATTATATGGAGTGATACTATCATGACGAACATGATTCTGAGTAGATAACCCAACACCTGTGGTAGCACTATTACTTGGTTGTGTAGTAGTGGTGAGAATAGTAGAAGTATATGTAGGAATAGGGGGTGTCGATATGGGTGCTAACACTTGAGTCCTTATTTGTTTAGAATAAGTGACATTAGTGACAATTTTAGTGCAACTAGATGTAGATAGAATGTTGTTATACACTATATGAGCAAGGTCACGCAAGACTTTCAATCCTTCTTGACCTTCGAGCAAAATACTTCTTAGAATCTCAACAACAGGGATGGTCTCTTCAACTATATGTTCCAAGCTTACAAATTGCTGAAAATTAGCCAACTCAGTGTCTAATCTCTGAAGTTGAGCTTCAAGAACATGAGCCATAAGGTCATCAATGTTGATGGATTCATGAAAAGTTGATGCTTCGGGAAGATGTGAAGTAGGGATATCAGGAAGAAGTGATTGACCTTCTTGTGTGATAAGACTAGAGAATTGGGGTTCTGATGTATTTTTACCATCGTTATTCAAAGCATTAGAACCCATAATTTGAAGCCTTCTTCACACAAGATTGTTGGAAAAAGGGCACTAGGTCACAAATCTCATAAAGCATCTACAAGCTTTATTAACACACAAGATGCACAAATAGAGGAAATGAATGATGTAGAAAAAGAAGGGTTTGAATTTTTGTTTAAGTGAAACAATGTTTTGTTCAAATGTAAATAAACATAATGTGCATAATATATCTTTGATCAAATTCAACTCTACTCAAATCCACTTAGATATAAAAAATGTCAATGCTCAAATCAAACCCTAATTTCAATATTTTTTCTTGAGATGTAACCATTCAAAATTGTTCCTAGTTTCAAACTTCAATGCAAGATGACATTTGTATTGTAGTAGAGAAAAGTAACATTAGATTTGAAATGCAAATGACATCAGCAAAATCTAAAACTAAATATCAATCACAAACCCTAGATTTCAACATTAACTAGGTTTTCACAAAAATGAAACATTTTTTACAAAACCTAGCAATGGAGAGATTCAAATGCACAATGTAACACTATGAAATGATTAATTACTATAATACCAATCAGATCTGATGTAAAAATAAAAAATTTAGTTCATGCTATGATTATCTAACCTTACAAAATGCAAACAAAGTGACAATGTTTTTTTCCGAATCTAGAATGAAGTTGTTTATTTTCCAAATTTCAAATGCAAGGTTGCAAGAATGCTTTAAAAACCAAGAATGACAAGGTACAACAAATGTAAATATTTTAAACAAGCTAACAACGCAACAAGATCTAAAACAACTCACAAACCTATAGACCCTAGGTTCAAAACTAGCTAGATTCTCTAGGATTGCAAGGTTTTTACAAACCCTAGTTTTTGAACTATGCAAAAATTAACTATGTATGTAGGAAAAATGATTAATGAACTCAATACTAATCAGATCTAGGGCAAAAAACAACTCAGATTTGAAAGAAGAATGCAAAAGTGCAAGAAATAATGGGTTCACCAAAATGTTTAGGGTAGAAAAGGGAGACTAGCCTAAGAGATTAAACTAGGTCAAAACCCTCTTCTATTAAACTTTAGAACACAAACCAATCTTGGCTACTACCCATGAAGGAGATCCAAACTATAGGCGTTCTATTTTTTAGTTGTATAGAGGAGCATAAACCAAATTCAATCAAGCTATAGCAAGCAAATTAGGGCAAATGACTAAACCTTATTTGACAAAGATCTACTAAAAACCAACTGTTAGAAACAAATATTAGAAATCCAAAAGTACAGTAGAGATCAAGAGGTAGAGAAGAACCTAGATCTAGATTTGGAGGCACTAAAAGACTAGGGCACTCAGGCACTCTAGACCCTAATTAGGGTTTAGTAAAATCTCTAAGTTTCGCCAGATCTGTGCTTGCAAACCCTTTCTTCTTCCCGGATCTTGTCTTGAAAAACTTGTATCTTCAACCTACACACAAGTAAAGAGGATAAGATTGTGCTATGTATAAGGGCTTTCCTTAGTCAAACCTTGTGTTGGTGTTTCCACCTCTGCTACAATGATGATTAGATCCAAGAGTGTATTCCCTAGGAGGGAAAAGACAAGATCAACAATATATGATGAGAGTATGAATGAAAATGATGAATATTACCACAAAATATAACACCCTAGTTGGATTAGATGCTCAAGATCATGCACCAACAACAAGAGTGATGGAGAAGGCTTGAAACTTCCTTCAAGCCCTACAAACAAACTTCATAACATCCATAATTAGATAGCAATTCCAAGCATGAAAAGCACTTTAGAATAGAAGATCAAAACATGTGAGAAAACACTAATTTCATATTAGGCCTCCTTTTTTATCTAAAATGAATTGTAAAACTCCTCTATAAATGCATTCCCACTCACAAACGACAAATAAAACCAAATGGGGCCAACATGTACAAACTAAGGAGGTGTTCTAAGCTAAAACCATAAGAGAGGGACTAAAAGACCCATCTGGGACCAGGGCACTTGAGCACCCTGGTCCCTTCGCCCCACAAACTTTGGGGAGTGTCTAATGTTGTGGGATTAGGCTAGTCCTAAGTTTGTTTTGTCTTGTTTATTCATTGGGATAGAGATTTTACAATTTAATGCTCAAAAGGTGTTAAAATAGGTCCTGGTCAACAAAGGTAACATTTTAGGTCCAACCAGGTGCTAAACTAGGTGTAAAATGCTAGTGTACACATTTTACTCTATAACACTAGGGTCCCTACAAAAAATGGAAGAGGACTCAATCTATTTAGAGAGAGCGAGGATGGCTATCGTTACATTGAATTTGGTGATAATGAGATTGTCATTCCATTTTCACATGACCTTCATTCATTCTCCATTGTCATAGATCATAGCAATGCTTCCTCAGTCGAGTGTTAGAATTTTGCATAAACAAAAATTCTACCTAGGACCTAATACCTATGAGCTAATCACAAATCTAAATTAGAGAATAAAGTTATTTAATATCTAATATAATGGAACAAATTACAAATAGCAGCATACAAATATATAGACCTCTTGGATGCATGAATCAAGGAGATGGCATGTCGAAGAGATGTGAATTTAACTCTCAATCTCTTCCAATTAAGAGGTGGGTTAATCCAATCTAACTAAGATAGAGGTGGCCTTGACTAAACAAATGTGGCACCTCACTACCATCAATCAAGGATTGATGAGGCAGTGGTAGCACTTGTGCACCTCAAGTCAAGGTGAACATGTCATTATTAGCTACCTAGGTGAGAATAGTTAAATATTCATATTGTCCTAAACTTAATAACTAGGTGCAATATTACACTTAGGATGAAAACTATCCTAGGTGAAGTGAAATATTTTCACCAATGCCCTCCTTAAGTGTAACTTAGGAGGAAATAGAAATGAATCCTAGAAATATGGTTATGTTAGGTACCCATGTACAATGATACCCACCTAGATAAGTCCATGGAAATGGGGGGCCAAAAGGGGGTCAAAAGTGGCCACTTTTTTCCTTAAATCAACAAAAATTGATCTTCAACAAGTAATTCAATATACCTACGCTCAAATTTTCAAGATGTGACAAGAACGAGATAAGTAGTGCTCATAATCCAATTTCTAAACTACTATTTAAAAAAATGGATATTAAGAGGGTCGAATATGGGGAGCACACAAAGTGGTCATATTTTTATCAAAAAAATATAACATATAGTGTTAGGTATGCTCCCCCTAAAATATTGACCTTTTTAAAGTATTTTAAAAATCCTTTTAGTGGAAAGTTAGCTAACGTCATGTTGTTTATGTCAATTTTTTTTGCTAATTCTTTAATGAATATATGATTTTTTAGTAAGTTTCAAAGTGGACACATCCTAAAAATAGAAAATTAAGTGTGCTCCCCCCTTAATTTTGAGTAAACTAATTGAAAATTATTATTTTTGAATGTGTATAGAATGGAGTCTAGAATATAAAAATGTAATTTTATTCAAATTTCAATGAGTGAATAAAAAATGACACCAAAAAGGATATACATAGGTTTTTTGAAAAAAATGAAGACACTAGCAAAAGTAATTGAAGATCAAAACCTTAATGTATTTGATTTGTAGAAAACATCACAAGGTTAGAAAGGTAAGAGAGAGTTTGAATTCATCATGGTATTTTTTAGAATAATGTCTTAAAATGTGCAAATCTGATGGAGAGCACACTCAACATTTTTTTTCTTATGTCTTATGCAAAACATGTAGGGTATGTGCACAAAGATGTGGGCCAAAAAGTGGCTTAAATTTTTTTAAGTTGAAATAATAAATAACACAATCATGTTATGAAAGCCATATACGCTCACGTTATAACATGATTGCATTATAGTTTGGTAGTGCCAAGCTGAAGGCCCGGTCACTACCAAGCCTAAATGAGAGCATGCTATAACACACTCACATTTTAACCTACATAAAAGAAGAAAAAAATAGCCTTGACCCATTTTCTCAAGAATGCAATTATGCTATTGTGTGAGCACATTTTAGGTAATTTAAAGCAATTTCATCAAATGAATCATTCCACCACAATGTACAAGAGGTAAGTTCATTCAATGTTTTAGCAATTTTAGTTAAAATAAAACAATTTTGATTTACATTTGTGTTGTTTTGTTAATTTTTAATTTTCAACAAATATAACCCCTCAAAACCTCCAAACCCGCATCCACCTAATGAAAAGTATGATGAAAGTCTTGTTGAAGAGCATGAGCAAAAAAACCCTCAAACTCCTCTATCGATTATGAGGCATCCTTGTGAGATCCAAGTAAACATTTTAGGGAAAATTAAATATAATAAAAAGGAGCTTTAAACATTGGTAGAAACCCTAAAATTTCAAATACAAAAAATGCATCAACAAGATCTTGTAACATTAATGGATTCTATAATATCTCACATAGATTCAGTCAATGGGCAAATAAATACATGGACAAATTATAGAGAAAATGTTTGCGAATATTATGTAAAAAAACTATCTTATAAAGATGATGAAGGGGTAAATCATAAAACACACAACAACAGAAATTGCACACACAAAATAGAATGTTCTTTTATTGATTTGGACAACTTATTACATTATAGAAGCTCAAATATAATCAAAGGATAAATCCTCCATAGGCTACAACACATGACAGCTTCCTATCTCAAGACTCTGGAATCTTCTTCTTTCTGTAACCCCAAATCAGCTAGGGTTTCTGGAAGCAAAAATCTTCTATTGATTGGCTTCAGGAAGGGGACATGAATACTTCTTTCTTTCACAATTCAGTTAAGGATAGAAGGTAGGGAAATATCATTTCATCTCTCAAGTCCCTGATGGTGACCCTCTTCTTTCCTCTGCTGAGATTTTGAAAGAGTCTGTACGATTCTTCTATGCTCTCTTCTTTGATGATTCCCCTCCTGCTAGTGAGGAAGAAGCTAAAATTTTGGCTTGCATTCCTCCCTTGGTGACTAGTGAAATGAATGAGTCCCTTCTCAAGCCAATCTCTCTACTGGAGTTGGAGAATATTGTGTTTTAGATGAGGAAAGGTAAAGCTCTAGGTCTTGATGGGTTCTCGAATGAGTTCTTTCAGGAGTTTTGGGAGGTTATAAAGCTTGATATTCTTAAGATTGTTCAGGAATCTCAAAAGAATAGGCAAATGCTAAGAGCCTTGAATGCCATGTTCTTGGATTTCATCCCTAAGTGGGAAGGGGCTAATTCTTTGGATCTTTTCAAGCATATTGTCCTTTGTAATGTGGTGTACAAAATATTCACCATGTTGATTGTTGAACACCTGAAGCCATAGTTAGATAGATTGGTTTCTAAGAAATAGGGTGGATTTGTGGCTAGTAGGCAAATTCTAGATGGTGTAGTTGTTATAGCTGAGACTGTTCACTCTATGGCTTCCTCCAAGGAGAAGGCTATGTTCATTAAGCTAGATATGGCCAAAGCTTATGACCATGTCAAATGGGATTTTCTAACCAAGATCTTGAGAGATTTTGGGTTTGACAGTGCCTAGATTGAATGGGTTATGAGTTGTGTCATGTCTACCTCTTTTTCTGCGCTCATCAATGGAGAGCCTTTTGAACTCTTTGGGACTTCTACGGGCCTTCGACAAAGGGATCCTTTATCCCCGTATTTATTTATTTTGATGGGTGAAGGGCATGGGAGACTTTTGAAATCTCATGTGGAGCTTGGTCTTGTTCAGGGTTAGCGATGGGACAATAGCATTCCCCCAATCTCATCTTCAGTTTGTGGATGATACGATGTTAATGGGTCTCACCAAAGTGGATGAAGCAGACAATCTAAGGCCCTAGACTGTTATCTGGCCGTCTCAGGGCAAAGCATCAATGAAGGAAAGTCTTTTGTTTATTTCTTTAATACTCCTAACCTTATTCAGCAGAGAATTGCGGGTATCCTTAGGTTTTAGATTGACTCGCTTCCTTTTATTTACCTTGGCATTCTTCTGGTTGTTTGCATGTTACCTCGTGTGTTCTAGTAGGATGTTATTGAGAAGTTTTGAAAAAAAGGTAAGTCTTTGGACTTGCAGGTGGTTTTCTACTGCAGGAAGAGTGACTCTTTTGAAGTCTGTGGTTTAGGCTCTCCCGTTGTACAGGTACTTTGTGTTATCTACCCCTGCCAGCTTTGTGAAAGACTTTGAGAGTCTTTGTCAGTAGTTTCTGTGGTCTGGTAATGTTCTTTTGAGGAAGTGGAGTTTGGTCAAGTGGGATGTTGTGTGTTGGATGAAGCAAGAGGGTGGTCTTGGGTTACGTTGGGCCAATTTGAATGGGCAAGCTTTGGTAGTTAAACTCTATTGGAGATGGTGTTCTCAATAGTAGTAGACTTGGGCTAAGATCCTCACCTCAAAATACCTTGGGGACATGGATTGTGTGGATGTGCCCAAATACAGCCTAATGGGTAAGGGATCTATGGTTCAGAATACCCTTAAGAGGGGAGCCAAGTTGATTAAACAAGGATTGTTCTGGATTTGCAATAGGGGTTTGGAGGCTCTCTTCTGGTTTGATTCCTAGGATGGGCATCCTCCTATTTTGTCTACACACCCTCACTTGCAGGGCCTATGTAGGCATTTTTTTGAAGCTGGTTGGACTTATGTGATGGATTTTAAATCCCCTCAAGTTCTAGGTCGGGCTAGGGTGTACAAGTGGAAGGACCCGCATGAGTGGCCACTTGGGGGAGGACCATTAGGAGCTGACCAACATCTTGGCTAGTAGGGTTTGTAGCTCTCTATTGGAGAGGGATGTTCTAGCTTGGGAAGGTAAGTTCATTCAATGTTTTAGCAATTTTAGTTAAAATGAAACAATTTTGATTTACATTTGTGTTGTTTTGTTAATTTTTAATTTTCAACAAATATAAACCCCTCAAAACATCCAAACCCTCATCCACCTAATGAAAATTATGATGAAAATCTTGTTGAAGAGCATGAGCAAAAAAAAAAACCCTCAAAATCCTCTATCGATTATGAGGCATCCTCGTGATATCCAAGTAAACATTTTAGGGAAAATTAAATATAATAAAAAGGAGCTTTAAACATTGGTAGAAACCCTAAAATTTCAAATACAAAAAAAGCATCAACAAGATCTTGTAACATCATTGGATTCCATAATAGCTCACATAGATTCAGTCAATGGGCAAATAAATACATGGACATATTATAGAGAAAATGTTTGCCAATATTATGTAACAAAACTATCTTATAAATATGATGAAGGGGTAAATCATAAAACACATAACAATAGAAATTGAACACACAAAATAGAATGTTTTTTTATTGATTTGGACAACTCATTACATTACAGAAGCTCAAACACAATCAGAGGATAAATCCTCCACAGGCTGCAACACATGACAGCTTCCTATGTCAAGACTCTGGAATCTTCTACTTTCTATAACCCTAAATCAGCTAGGGTTTCTCTTTTCTTACCTTTTCTTGACTCTACAATTTTCCCCTTATCTCTACTACTACCAAGGGTTCCCAAAAATGGTTATTAATACCCTTTTTGGCAGCCTCCAACCAAATTTCAAATTTGGCATCTCCCTCCAAAAATAGGTCAACTTCCGGGAGCCATAACTTTTGATCTGGGTGTTCGATTGATAAACTGTTTGAATATCTGGAAAGCTTGAGGAGTGGTCTATGCATTAATAAGAAGATCTGTTGGTTCTGTCCCATTTTTGGGCCCGTATGGGGCCGTTTAGTGCCTCAAACCTGAATTTGAATAATTTTCAAGTGTTTTTCAAGAAACATAAACTTTAATATCTTTCAACTCATAAATGATCTTTATAGGATTCCTTCACCAAAGGTCTTATTTTTCATTTAACAAGCTTCCTGTAAATTTTTGCTTCAATCTGAGCCCAAATGCAAACTTTCAAAAAATAGCGGTTTGCTATTTTTAGCAGTTCAGAAAATTTGAAGGTTCTACATCATTATTCAAGCGATTATGGAACCAAAAACACTAATTTTGAAAATAAATGGAAACAACATCAATGATTTTGAATCAACATCTCTTTTTGGGTGATGCAAGAGTTCTCTTACACCTCTGGATGCTCCTGCATCAGACACCTAGGGTAATTTTGAGAAGTGACCTTGTCACATCTTGGGTGTTTGAGGAAAACCCCAAATAGTCAACTTATGCATTAGATAACCAAGAAGAATCTTCAATAGGCCTTCCTTTCCTCTTCACCAGATATTCTTCATATTGCCTATTTCGAGTACTTCTTTCCACACGGCTATCCAAGATCTCTTCTATCTCCTCTATTGAAGTAGATGCCGGAATACTCCATTGTCCTTCTGTTGGTCCATCCTCTGTTCCACCTTCATGATATTTTGTTAAATCAGCAATGTTGAACACAGGGGAAATGTTGATCCCATTTGGTAGCTTTACCTCATATACATTTCCTAAATTATGCTTCTTCGGAATCCTGCATGGTCCAAATTTCTTCATTTTCAATTTATTATATGTTCCAATTGGAAACCTCTCTTTTCTCAAGTGAATCATGACTTCATCTCCAACTTGGAATTCCTTATATCTCCTCTTCTGATCTACCTTAGTCTTGTACTAAATATTCATCTTATTAATGTGCTTTCTCACCTCTTCATGCAAATTCTTTAGGTGTTCTGCAAAGTCTTTGGCTTCAGCAATTGTCTTTTCTCCCTTGTCCATCTTCCTTAACTATGAAGCATTTCTTGGACTACTCCCATAAACAATCTAGAATGGTGATTTACCTGTGCTCCTATTGACAGAATTGTTGTAAGCAAATTCTGCATGTGGTAAAATCAGATCCCATCCCTTGGGCTTATCTCCTACTAGGCATTGTAGTAGGTTACCCAAACTCCTATTCACCACTTATGTCTGTCCATCAGTCTATGGATGGTGTGCAGAACTAAACTTCAAATCTATCTTCAACTTCTTCCACAATGTCCTCTAGAAATAACCAACAAACTTGGTATCTTAATCTGAAACTATGCTCTTAGGTAGACCATGTAGTCTCAGCACCTCCTTGAAAAATAACTCTGCAATATGAACATCATCATTAGTCTTCTTACAAGGAATAAAATGTGCCATCTTTGAGAATCTGTCCACCACCACAAAAAGGAAATAATGTCCTCTCTATGTCCTTGCTAAACCAAGAATAAAATCCATACTAATATCATCCCATGGCTTCTCTGGTACAGGTAATGGTTGATATATCCATGTATTCTGACTTGTTCCTTTAGCCATCTAACACACTCTGCAACTCTGCAAAAATTTCCTCACATCCTATGAAACTGTGACCAATAATAATTCTCACCAAAAATAGCAATGGTCTTATCTCAACCAAAGTGTCCAACCAATCCTCCATTGTTCTTCTCCTTAATCAGGTTCTCTCTCATGGAACTCCTCAGAATGCACAACTGGCTTCCCCTAAACAACATGCCATCTTGGATTATGAAATCCAACCATTTTGTCCTATCCAAAGTAACAGGTTCTAGACAAGCTTTCCAAGCCTCTACAAAATCTAGATCTTTAGGATACAAACTTTTGAGCTCATCTAACCCAACAACCTCTATCTTCATTTCTGTCAACAAATTTTGCCTTGTACTTAAGGCATCTGCAACTTTGTTGGACTTCCCACTCATGTGCTTCAAAACAAAAGTATAACTCTGCAAAAACTTAACCCATTTTAAGTGCCTTTTATTTAACTTTCCTTGACTATTAAGATACTGCAAATCCTGATGATTAGTATATAAAACAAACTCTTTCAGAAACAAATAATGTCTCCTTTTCTTCAAAGCCTGAACTATAGCATAAAACTCTTGATCATAAATAAAATACTTTTTCTTGGCATCATTAAGCTTCTCACCAAAATAGGCAATGGGCTTACCTTCTTGACTCAAAATAGCTCCTATAGCACTACCACTAGCATCACAATCTACTTGAAATACCTTATTGAAATATGGAAGTACCAAAATAGGTTGCTCTGTGACTTTCTACTTCAATGTATCAAAACTCTTGGCTGCTCCTATAGTCCATTTAAACTCTTTTCTATCCCCTCTCATTGTCTCGATTAGGGGTGCACAAATGCTACTAAAACTCCTGATAAATTTTCTATAAAAATTTGCCAAACCATGAAAAGATTGTACCTCTATAGCACTCCTTGGTGTAGGCCATTCAATGATAGCCCTTACTTTTTCTGGGTCCATCTTCAAACCTTCCTCTAAGACAACAAATCCAAGGTATACCAACTCCTTCTTTGCAAAATTACATTTCTTCATATGAATCATCAACTTCTCCTCCCTCAACTTATCTAAAACTCTTTTGATATGCATCAGATGCTCATCCCAAGTCTTACTAAAAATTAAAATGTCAACTTAAATAAACAATAACAAAACTTCTCAAAAACTCTTTCAATACCTCGTTCATGAGTCATGTGAATGTGCTCGGTGCATTGGTTAGCCCAAATGGCATGACTAACTACTCATACAAACCTTCCTTTGTCTTGAAGGTTGTCTTCCATTTGTCTCCTTCTCTGATTCAGATCTGGTGATACCCACTCTTTAGGTCAATCTTCATGAAGTACTTGGCTCCACTCAAATAATCCATTATGTCATCCATTCTAAGCAATGGAAATCTATACTTGATCGTGATCTTGTTGATGGCTTAGGAATCTATACACGTTCTTTGCTCTCCATCCTTGTTTGGTTCTAGTACTGCAGGTACCACACATGGACTTAGGCTCTCCCTTATTAGTCCCTTCCTTAACAACTCATGAACTTGTTTGTTCAACTCTTCATTCTCTACAGGAGTCATTCTATGGGCTGCCTTATTTGGAAAACTAGCTCCTAGTATCAAATCCATTTGGTGACTTATCTTCCTCACTAGTGGTAAACCTTCTAATACATTATCAAAGACAATATCTTGAAATTCTTCCAATAGATCTAAGACTTCTATTGGTACATCTTCACATTTATCTTGACTAATCTTAGGAATCAACGCAAAGTGTACTACATACCTTTTCTTCCACCTCCTTCAAGGGCTTCAACTTATGACAAACTCCATCCTTTGTTAGGGAATATGTGTTTGCATGGCCATCATGGACAACACACCTATCATACTACCACAACCTTCCCAATAACATATGACATGCATCCATCAGTATGATGTCACATAGCACCTCATCATAGTAGCCCCCAATCTTGAACTTGACTAAACACTATTCATTGACCAAAGATCTATGGTCCTTCTGCAACCATGTGATCTGATATGGATGTGGATGTTTTCTTCTTGCTAACCATCTCCTCTGAAACAAGATTGTCAGTGCTTCCACTGTCAATAATAATATTACAACACTTACCTTCACATTTGCACCTGGTGTAGAATAAGCTCTTCTTCTGATCTGGTTCTTTCTCCTCATTCAACAAGGTTCTTCTAACAACTAGGGTTTCTCCCCTCTCAGCATCTGTAAAATAGTCATACTGCACATCTTCATCTACATGTGCAACTCATGCATTACCTTCAGGTCTTCTATTTGTCCTTCCTTGATGTTGCCAACACTCGTATGCTCAATGCCCTTCTTCTCCACATTGGAAACAGGTTCCTCTAAAACCTCCTCTTCCAGGTCCTTGCCCAAGTCTGCCTCTTTCTCTTCCTCTTTGCTCACCATTGTTTTGGTCATGAGGGGAGTAGGTATTATCTCCTCTCTGATTTTGACTGGTGCTAGCTTCTTCACTTTTCTTTTGATCTTCATTACGGCCTCCATAGGATCTTCCACTAGTCGTTCCACCTTGACCTCTTCCTATCTACTTGCTTTCAAATCTTTTATTCATCTTCTCTTCCACCTTCAGGGAAAACTGTTATGCATCTTCTATGGTGATCATTCTAACCAAGCTCAGCTCCTCTTGAATACTTGGCCTCAACCCATTAATATAACAGGCTACCTTCTCCTTGTTGGCCTCTACATGGCTTGCCCTGATAGTAATCTTATAAAAATCTTCTGTATACTCCTTGACAGACTTGTTACCTTGCTTCAATCCTTGCAGCTTCTTCAGCAACTCCATCTCATAGTCCATAGGAATGAACTGCTTCTTCAGTTTCTCCACCATTCAATCCCATCTAGTAATCTTTCCTTTTCCTCTCCTATTTATCTCTAACTAGACCTCCTTCCACCAAACACTAGCATGGCCCTTCAACTTTGTTTTTGCAAACGTGACCTGATCTGTCCTCCATGTTTTCATACTTGAAATATTCTTCCATGTCATTGATCTAATCAATAAGCTGTTCTGGATTCAAATCTCCAAAATTGGTAGAAACTTCAATCTTGGGCCTCTTTTTGATCTTTGAAATGGCCCTCAACAACCTAACTTCTACAGGATCTCCTGCAACTTCTTTTTCTTCCTCAGATAGCTCTTCTTTAGCTTCATCCTCACTTTCTTCTCTTATTCTTGGCTCAAACCCTCTTCGCAACTCCTCTTGTAATGCATTGATTTTCCTTTGTAGGGATCTAAAACCCTCTTTCGCCAAAGCATTTCTTCCAACACTGTTTCTTCATGGAGGCATCTTGATTTCCATATAAAACCCACAACCTCAGGTCCTGGTGCAAACTGCCTCATGGTCGGTGATTTGTCTACACACTCAGGAACCCTTGCTCTAATACCACTTGATGAAGGGGGTAAATCATAAAACACACAACAACAGAAATTGCACATAGAAAATAGAATGTTCTTTTATTGATTTAAACAACTTGTTATATTATAGAATCTCAAATACAATCAGAGGATAAATCCTCCATAGGCTGCAACACATGACAACTTCCTATCTCAAGACTCTGGAATCTTCTGCCTTATGTAACCCCAAATCAGCTAGGGTTTCTATTTTCCCACATTTTCTTGACTCTACAATTTCCCCCTTATCTCTACTACTACCAAGGGTTCCCAAAAATGGTTATTAATAGCCTTTTTGGCAGCCTCCAACCAAATTTCAAATTTTGCATCTCCCTCCAAAAATAGGTCAACTTCTGGGAGCCATTGCTTTTGATCCGGGTGTCCAATTGATAAACTGTTTGAAGCATCAAAAATCTCATGGAGTACTCTACGTGCTAAGAACCTACTCTAGTGGTTCTACTTATTTTTGGGCCCGTATGAGGCCATTTTGTGTCTCAAACCTAAATTTGAATAATCTTCAGGCATTTTTCAGGAAACATAAACTTTAATATCTTTCAGCTCACAAATGATCTTTGCGTGATTCCTTCACCAAAGGTCTTATTTTTCATTTATGAAGCTTCCTGTAAATTTTTTTTTCAATCCAAGCCCAAATGCAAACTTTCTAAAAATAGCAATTTGCTATTTTTAGCGGTTCAGAAAAACTGAAGGTTCTACATCATTATTTAAGCGATTATGGAACCAAAAACACTAATTTTGAAAATAAATGGAAACAACATCAACGATTTTGAATCAACATCTTTTTTTGGGTGATAAAAGATTGCTCTTAAACCTCTAGATGCTCTTGCATAAAAATAAGTGAAAGAAAAAAATTATGAAAAATGATTTATGTGTGTTATTTGTAGATCTTAGAACTAATCATCCTATGCATACAAGTCGTAAAAGATTTCCTATTCATTACTGTCAACACCAAGGAATAAAGAATAACTTCTAGGATAGGAGGTGGATGGTTTATGACCATCCTCTATGCAACAACAATGAAGTGCTGCAATATTTCTTAAGGAAACTCTATTGAGAATTTATCCTCAATTAAATTTTAAATTATTTTCATATGCATGATTTCTAAGGTAGACCTAAAGACTCTGCATAGGATAAACAAGGGGCATATCATACCCAAGACCAACCAATAAGACCCCTTTCTCTCCCATCTACTCAATATATCACAATCCCTTCCATTGTGAAGGAGAGTGTAAGGTGTAGACCTTGTAGTCCATCAATTCACTCACACAGACCTTGTGACAACATAGAAGGCCTCTTTCCTAGGGTGATGAGGGTTAGCCTTTGAGGTGGGTTAGTGCATGGAAATGGGGATAATTTAGTGGCCAAACATGATTTTTTACAAAATGCTTACACACTATGTAAACCACGTATGAGCCATAATATGTATGTTTTATAGTTTGCAAAGTAAATTCAAACATAACACAAGCGCATTATGTTTACATTAACTTTTGAAAACATCAATGCAAATGTAATGTGAGCACATTATGTTTGCATTGATTTTTACAAAATTTAATGAAAACATAATGCAAGCACATTATGTTTGCATTAATGTTTTCCAAAATTTAATGTAAACATAACGTGAGCATGTTATGTTTGCATTGAATTTGCAAAGTATAATGCATACGTGTTATATAATGCATATGTATTTTTAAGGACTTAAATTTAAATTTGTGATGATCCTACCTATTTAGGCTTGGATTTCCAAGCCCAGGGGTTGAAGATCCCTTTTAGCTCCTAAATTCATGATTTCAACATAAAACTATGAAGTCGCGTTATGTTTGCATTGAGTTTTGTAAAGTATAATGTATATGTGTTTTTAAGGACTTGAATTTAAATTTGTGATGATCTTACTCATTTAGGCTTGGATTTCCCTGCCTAAGGCTTGGAGATCCCTTTTAGCTCCTAAAGTCATGTTTTCAACATAAAACAATGAAGTTGAACTTCAACCTTATTATCTTTATAGGTCTCAAATCAAAATTTTACAAAAATACTACCAAAATGATGAGCTACTTCTTATCTTTCTACCCATATAATTTTTTATTAGTTTGAATAAGTTAAGGTATTTTATTTTATTTTCCTTGAAGGGTGTCTTCATATTCACCCAATATATATATATATTGAATTTTCTTTATAAATTTTGACCCACTTATATAAATTTGAAAAAAAAATATAAGATTTTTCTATGCTTCATTCTCTACACATTCAAAAAAAAATACATTTTTGATTAGTTTTGTGCCAGTTATGTGATGTGCATGCTCAGAGATGCAATTTTCAGGATGCATCGACTTTCAAAAATCATAAAAAATAATTACTCAATAAAAAGTATGAAAAAATACATAATTTATAGTACTCACTCTTAAATATATTTCTACCAACCAATTTTTAAAAATACCTTATACAACAAAAAATAGGGGGGCACACACTAGACACTATGTTATATTTTAGTGATAAAAATAGGAACACTTTTGTGTGTGCTCAACATTTCACCCTCTTAACCCTAACCATTCTTTTAAATCTTTATTATTTTAGAAACTATATTGAAGTACTACAATTTGTGTTCTTACCCTATCTTCAAATTTTGAGTGTAAACATCTCAAATTACTCACCCAAATTCAATTTTAGCGGATTTCAAGAAAAATGTGGCCACTTTTGACCCCCCTTTTGTTCTCCATTTCTATACACTTAGCCAGGTGTTAACTATCACCACACAATTATCATGCTTGTGGATCTACATGTGATTATGGGTTTGAGGATTTTGTGATTAGGCATATAAAATAGGATGTACATGGTCATGATGTTGGTGCACATGTTGACGAGGATCCTCCACACTTTGAGAAGTATGCTACACATGGTGGGGCACATCATACTTCTATATTGGATAGTATGGTATTGACTGAAAAATTACTACATGTGACCTTAGGATTGACCGATAGGTAATTTTCAATAAGGTTTGTAGTTTAGTATATTTCATGTATTAAAATTTATAATTAACTATATATTAATCCATTATGAATGGAAATTAATGTCCAAAATGTATTATAAAATTTTAGGGTCAAAGTATGCATCTTGCATCTACCAACCCTTCAACACATACTTATGTGGGCATGTCAGATCCATACGTATGTAATTTGTAACAAAATAGTAAATATACTACATGTGATTTTTGTCATATATCAATGTTAATATTAAAATAATAATTTGATGATGAATAAGTGGATGTTGGACCTTCAACATCAAGACACATTGGTGGTACTAGTTAGTTTTCAACTCTTACTTAAGTAAGTTTTACTATTTTTAATCATTATGTATGTAAATAATGTTATGTAGATTTTGGTTAGATAATGTTGTTCCTATTTTCAATTGATGACATCAACACAAACTCCTAATATTCATGTATCAATGGATATGGACATTGTTGTGGTAATTTTATCTTTTATGCCTCTCACATAGGTATGAGTCAATAATGTAAATTCCATTACATGTATTTATTGTTTTATCTATCATTTAGTGTAAATAAATGATATTCATCTTTAGTCTAATTTTCTCCTTTAGGCTTGGCATAGGAGGAGGTGACAACTCCACTTCATGCACCTACTCCTCAAGTGTGTTGCCCATGTTGTTTGTCATTGATGTTAAAGGAGTTGTAGTCAAAGGGTTTTGCATGTTGTTTGTCATTGATGTCAAAGGAGTTGTAGTCAAAGGGTTCTGCATAAATTGGCTAGAAGCATAGAGATGAAGGGACAATGATGGATGAGCACTGCTAATGGCATTGGCATTAAGGAGATTTGGCAGGTAATGCAGAAAGTCTGAGTGATGTGCAGTTATGTTTGAGGTCATACTTCATGGATTCTTGGGTGGTTGCATCACATCTATAATGACATCAATTGATATGTTTAGTGCATGATTGATCTGGACCTAATTCAAAAAGTTTATTCTTCTTTTGTTTCAAGATTAAAGGAATTTCTTTGTCATATCAACATTATGAATCTGCAGAGTTTGGTTGTAGAAGAGAGGAATATTTGACTTTATATCCTTATATTGTTTGTATCTCTTTTCTACTTATCTTGAAGTCCTCTACACAAGATTTGTTTCTGCAACACATGGACTTGGTTGAGCAGAATTTCATGTATTTACTTCATGTGTCTTATGTTGCTTGTTTCAAGATTTCTATATCTTAGCAACACAATGATGTCATCTAGATTACTCTCTACAACAACAGATTGCTTGTAATTGTTAAAGTTAACAATACCAGTCAGGGATCTATGGTGGTACACTACGGTTGCTTCTACAAACATAAGGGTTATCTTGATGTCATTATTTGCATGAGTATGGTTTCTTGTTTCAAGAGCAAAGTTTCTGATTTCTTTAAGACCAAAGGAGTTTCTATGTTATATCTCACTGGTTTATCCTCTGTGATAGATGTTGTTTGCAAATGAGAAGGATCATTTTTTATGGCATATTAGGGGTTGTTGTTGAAGACCTAAAACCTAAAGCACTAAAACCCTAAGGGTCTCATAAACCCTAAGGACTTAAAAGCAAAGGCTTATTTTATGATGGGTTTCTTTTTGTTATGTTTTAAAGGTGACTTATAGTCACCGATTTCCTATGACTTAAGTAATAACTTAACTCATCATTCATATGGAATGACCGACCCCTCACCCTAGTGGTGACCGATACCTCCCATCCTGACAGAGGTTCTTTTGAAAACAAAGGCGCCAAAGTTGTAATCAATGGTGCACATTTAAGTTCTCGAGGGCATGAAGATCTTGATCAATGATGAGCATTAAAATTGTAATGACTATTCCCTGGTGCATGATATTTGACAGGCATCTAACCATATGGTCTATTTGAGAGCAGTTGAGACAATTTTGTTAAATGTTTTTCATTCTATAGTTAGGAGGTTTTGAAACATAATTTTTTGTTTTGTGTCTCGTGGATTTGAAAGGTGATTTTTAATGATAAATAGAGAACATCTCTATTGTGTAGGGTTACTGATGAACCTTTGTAGAAACATTAATGGAAGGTGATAGTAAATGTTTGAAGACATATTGATATGTTCACATGAATTGAGGGTTTGAAATTGAGTAAGAAATGAATGCAGAAGTGTGTGAGGGTTCATAATGTAGGTCAAGGTTCAAGAGCCTTATCAGGCGACTAAACCAAGCAGCAAGTAACAAACCGCATCAAAACAACAACTCTTTATTCATCTACAAGAGAGATTTATAGTAGGAGTACAACTTTCATTACAAAAGCATTGGCCTCAGCATTAAAACACTTCAATATGCAGATCAAACAGATCATGCAATCTGGAAAACCTTCTAGAAGTTCCAAAAATGTACTACAGATCCTTGACCAAGGAGAAGTCTAAGAAGATCTCTTTCAAAGCACAAATCCCATGAAATTATAGACCATAGAGGCGGCCACTGACCTTCATGAATTCTCATTACATGTGTCACATCCTAGTTTGCCCATGGAACGGCTGTGCAAGCAGTTAAAATTGGTTTTTGATGCTTTCTGGGTGATTGCAGGGAAATCGAGCCTTACCGGATGCGAGATACTTAGCACCACCAGACCAGCGGGAAATTCAGCTTCTACCGGACAAAGCGTGGATTTGGCCACCAACCAGACATATGCAGTAAGAATTCATTTTAGTGTTGACGCTAATTTATTACTCTGGTGGGGAAATCTACTATCACTGGCTCGGCGGGGATTTTAACGTCTATTAGACATATCTTGTGCAGTCGCTTTTCAGCGCAAAGTCTCAAAACCCTTTCAGCAAGGAAAACCAAACCAACTAGATCTATGGAGAAATTTGAGGTCACCGAACATGTGCAGTAGGAATGGATTTCAGCGCAAGTTGGGAAGCGAGCTTTTTAGTGCAAAGTGTGTGATGTTAGGTTAGCGGTGATTTACGGTCCTACCAGTTTGCATAGGTTTTGGTGTCTAGTGAACATGTGCAGTTGAACCAATTTTTAGCACAAGTCTGATGCCTTAGGTTTTTAGCACAAACTCACATGTTGAATGCCAGCGTGGAAATCTGGTGTCACTGGATTTCAGCGTAAAGTGTAGTGACAGCTTAAAACTCCACTAAGACATAACTTCTCAAATTTTTCTTGAATCTTCACCAGATTTGAGATGATGATACCCATTTGGGCCTTCTTTAAGATCAATCCATCACTTGGCCAACTTCCTTAGGAAAATTCTCCAAAATTTGATCAATTTACCCTTGAAGCAACTCTTGCAGCAAAATAGGCAACAAGAAAGTAAAAAACAAATTTGTTTTGGTTGATGAGGATTGCACGTGAACCCGGATGCTCCTACATCAGACATGCCAGGTAACTAAAATGTTCCATGAGTTGAAAAATCATGAACATTTTGGCAAGTCTTGAACCAAAATCCTAAACTTGACAAGTTTTGCAGCACTCGACCAAGAGGCTTCATCTGTGGCTCTGTTCTTCCATCTAACCAGATACTCCATGTACCTCCTTTCCTCTGGTCTTCTTAACCACTCAGAAGTCAATCACCTTATCCACTTCCTCCATCTTCTTTTTAGGAAACTGATCTATCCACCCCTATGCATCAGGTGAATGTGAATGTGTACCTCCTTGTAAACTTGACTCTTCCTCATAGAACTTATACAGATTAGAAACATTGAAAATAGGTGATATGTCTATCCCTACTGACAACTCAATCTCATAGGCATTGGATGAGAACTTCCTCAACACCTTGCACAGACCTATCTTATTGAATTTCAACTTATTATACATTCCTTGTGGAAACCTTTCTTTCCTCAAATGTGCCAAAACTAAGTCTCCTACGTGGAATTATTGTTCCCTCCTATGCACATCAACATACTCCTTGTACTTGTTGGCACTCTTCTCCAACTGTTCCTTCACCTCCTGGTGAATCTCATGAAGGTATTCTACAAAAGTTTTTGTAACAACACTCTTCTTGTTCAAATCTGCATTATCTTGGAGTTTATCAACACATCTTGGGCTATACCCATAAAATATTTGAAATGGAATCCTTCCCACACTTCTATTTATTGAATTATTATAAGCAAATTCTACTTGTGCCAGGGTAAGATCCCATTGATGTGGTTTGTCTCCCAACAAACATCTCAATAGATTTCCCAAAATTATGTTCACAACCTCAGTTTGTCCACTAGTCTGTGGATGATAAGATGAACTGAATCCTAATTCAATGCCCATTCTCTCTCATAATGTATGCCAAAAATGGCCAACAAACTTTGTGTCCCTATCTGAAACTATGCTCTTAGGCAATCCATGCAACCTGACTATCTCTTTGAAAAACAATGTAACTATGTGGGATGCATCACTAGTCTTCTGGCATGGTATGAAATGAACCATCTTCAAAAATCTATCCACAACAACAAAAATGGAATCATAACCTCTCTATGTCTGAGGCAATCCCAAAATAAAATCCATACTTATATGCTCCCATGGTCTATCAGGTATAGACAATGGATGGTACAGTCCTATATTCTGTCATGCTCCTTTAGCATGTTGGCAAATCCTATAGCATTGTACCATTTTCTTCACATCTACACAAATTCCAAGCCAAAAATAACTTTCATTCAACTATACCACTATCTTATCTACTCCAAAATGTTCACTGAAGCCTCCACTATGCTTTTCTCGGATTAGGTTCTCTCTCATTGAACCTCCAGGTATGCATAATTTATGTCCTTTGAATAACAAACCATCTTGGATACAATATTCCAACCAAGGTGTCCTATCTCCTACCACTGGACTTTTACTAATAGCCCATGCTTCCTTAAAATTAGGATTATCAGGATACAAATCCTTCATTGCATCAAAGCCAACAACATTGATCCTTAACTCATTCATTAATAAATGTCTTCTGCTAAGTGCATCTGCTACCCAATTTGACCTACCACTTCGATGTTTCAAGACAAAAGAATAAATTTGCAAGAACTCCACCCATTTCATATGTCTCTGGTTTAACTTACCTTAACTATTGATGTACTGCAAGGTATGATGATCAGTATACAACACAAACTCATTTGATGGCAAATAATGCCTCCACTTCTTTAAGGCCTGCACTATAGCATAGAATTCTTGCTCATAAATTGAGTATTTCCTCTTTGCTTCATTGAGTTTCTCACTAAAGTAGGCAATGGTTCTACCCTCTTGACTTAACACTCCCCCAATTGCACTACCACTAGCATCACAATCTACTTGAAAAACTTTGCCAAAGTCTAGCAATGCTAACACTAGCTGTTCTATCACCTTGTTCTTCAACATCTGAAAACACTTTTCTACTGTAGTTGTCCATTGGAACTCTTTCCTAACACCCTTCATTGTTTCGATGATTGGTGCACATATTCCACTAAAATTTCTAATGAACTTCCTATAGAAGCTTGCCAAGCCATGAAAACTTCTTGCCTCAAACATGTTTCTGGGTGAAGGCAAATCCAGTATTGCCTTAACCTTCTTAGGGTCCATCTTCAACCCCTCTTTAGATACGACAAAACCTAAATACACTAGTTCCTTTTGCATATAACTACACTTATCCATGTTCACCAGCAACTTCTCTTCTTTTAACCTCTGCAAGACTGCCCTTAGATGCAACAAGTGCTCCTCCTTTATTTTTCTAAAAACCAAAATGTCATCCAAATAAACTATGACAAACCTTCCAAGGAATGGCTTCATTACCTCATTAATCAAT
This sequence comes from Cunninghamia lanceolata, assembly GCA_027924645.1. Classification (NCBI taxonomy): domain Eukaryota; kingdom Viridiplantae; phylum Streptophyta; class Pinopsida; order Cupressales; family Cupressaceae; genus Cunninghamia; species Cunninghamia lanceolata. Next base: position 848,105 of record BSBN01001957.1, read on the forward strand.
CTCATAAAGGTGTTGGGTGCATTTGTCAACCCAAATGGCATCACTACCCACTTATACAGTCCATCCTTGGTTTTGAATTCTATCTTCCATTCATCCCCTTCTCTAATTCTGATTTGGTGGTATCCACTCTTCAAATCAATCTTGTTGAAGTACTTTGCTCCACTCAAGAAATCCATCAAGTCATCCATACGAGGCAATGGAAGCCTATACTTAATGGTCATTTTGTTTATAGCTCTTGAATCTGTACACATCTGCCATTTCCCATCTTTCTTAGGTGCCAGTACTACAGGTACATCACATGGACTGAGACTTTTCCTAATCAGCCCTTTATCCAATAACTCTTGCACTTGCCTATTCACCTCCTCATTTTCCATAGGTGTCATCCTATATGGTGCCTTATTTGGTAGGCTTGCTCCTGGTATCAAATCCATGTAATGACTTATGCTTCTCGTTAGAGGAAATCCATCAACTAAGTCTCATCAATATGTCATCGAACTCACTCATAATTTCTTGGACCTCTATGGGAACTTCTGCTACTTTCTCAGCTGTCATAGCTTCTACAATTTGAGGTAGGAAGGCACAATAGACCTTCTCCTTTCTGATTTCCCTTAGGAACTATTTTCCACTTACTAGACAAACCCTATTGCCTCTCTCAACATCCTCATCCTTATCTTTCAAAGGATTCAACATATACTCAACCCCATCCTTCTTGAGTGTAATGCAATTACTCTTGCCATCATGAATGGCCTACCTATCATATTGTCAAGGTCTGCCCAATAGAAGGTGGCATGTATCCATTTGCATAACACCACACATTATCTCATCTTTGTAATTTCCAATATGAAACTTGACAAAGCATTGTTCACTTACCAATAATTGATGTCCCTTTTGCAACCAAGAGACACCATTTCTTCTGACACTAGATTGTCAGTATTGCCACTGTCCATAATGACCTTACAACATTTCCCTCTAGACTTACATCTAGTTCTGAACATATTTCTTTGATGTTTTGGTTCCTCTCATACCTTCTCTGGTGCTAGGAGAACTTTTCTCATCATCAAGGATTCTCCATCATCGGCTTCTTCTCCACACTTCGATGAGGCTGCACTAGCCACACTCCTCCTTAGCTTGTGCTATATGGACTCTAGTCTCTTTTCCTTTGCTACTACTCTATTGTACTTGAGGACATTCAAATGCCCTATGTCTAGCTATCCACACTGGAAACATGTTCCACTGAACCCTCTTCCAAAATTTCCTCTACCTCGAGGGTAATCACCCCTTCCTCTACCTCCTTAGGTATTGGTATGAGAAGAACTTGTTTTTCCTTGCTTATCTTGAGATCCATGTCGAAGGTTTGACTTCCCCCTTCCTTTGGAGGGTTTACCTCTTCCTCTAGAGATATTCTGCCTTCTAGAGATTTTTTCTTCTACCTTCAATGCAAATTGATAGGCTTCCTCTATACTGGTAATTCTGACCATGCTGATTTCAACTTGGATCGAATAATGCTACTTGGAGATCTTCTCGGCATCATCTTCAATGTGATCAGCCCTGATGTTCAATCTATAAAACTCTTCAGTATAGTCTTGCACACTTTTCTCCCTCTGCTTGAGGTTCTACAACATCTTGAACAGGTGATCTGATGATCAGCAGGCAGAAATTTTGCTTTCAACTTGGTTAACATCCTCTCCCAGGTCTTAATCTTTTCCTTTCCTTTTCTTTGTCTCTCAACTTGCACATGATCCCACCATAGAGATGCATGTCCTTTCAACTTTGAAGCTACAAGTTTTACCCTCTTATGGTCCTCAATAGATTCCAACTCAAAAAACTTCTCCATCTTTGAAATCTAGTCTATCAACTCATCTGGTTTCAGACTACCATTATGAATGGGTAACTCAACACAGGATTTACTAGCAATCTTTGTCATTGCATTCAAAAACCTCCTCTCATATCCATCTTCTCCTTCTTCTGCTTCCTCCTGACTGACTTCTTCCTCCTCATTATCACTTAATCTATGAGTACTCCTCTACGTTATGTTCTCTCCATTGCATCCAGCATAGCTGTAATGTCTCTCAGCATCTCTACCAATGCTGCATCTCCACCTCATGGAGGAGGTCCTTGCCTTCTTCTGTCTCAGTGTGCCATATCTACAGATCCTCTATAGTTGCAGGTCTCTTCTTCACTCAGCCTACAACAATCTCCTTTGGATCCCTTATGAAACAAACCCATAGCCTCAAGGAATGTTAACCTGCTATGATACCACTTAATGCAGGTCAAGGTTCAGGAGCCTTCTCAGGCAGCTAAACCAAGTTGCAAGTAACAAACCACAACAGAATAACAAAACAACTTTTTATTCATCTACAAGAGAGATTTATAGTAGGAGTACAACTTTCATTACAAAAGCATTGGCCTCAGCCTTACAACACTTCAAGATGTAGATCAAACTAATCGTGCAATCTGGAGAACCTTCTGGAAGCTCCAAAAATGTACTATAGATCATTGACCAAGGAGAAGTCTGGGAAGATCTCTTTCAAAGCATGAATCCCATGAATTTATAAACCACAAAAGTGGTCACTGACCTTCATTAACACTCATGACACATGTCACATCCTGGTTTGCCCATGGAATGGCCATACAGGTGATTAAAATTAGTTTTTGATGCTTTCTGGGTGATTTGCGGGGAAATTGGGCCTTATTGGATGTGGGATATTCAGCGCCACCAGACCAATAAGAAATTCGGCTTCTACTGGACAAAGCGCAGATTTGGCCACCAACCGGACATATGTAGTAAGACTTCATTTGAGCGTTGACGCCAATTTATTACTCTGATGGGGAAATCTATTATCACTGGCTCGGTGGGGATTTTGATGTCTACCCAACATATCCTGTGCAGTCACTTTTCAATCCAAAGGTCTCAAAACCCTTTGAGCGGGGAAAACTAAACCAACTAGATCGGTGAAGAAATTAGAGGTCACAGGACATGTGCAATAGGAATGGATTTCAACGCAAGTCAGGAAGTGAACTTTTTAGCGCAAAGCATGTGATGTTAGGTCAACGACGATTTACAGTCCTACTAGTTTGCACAGGTTTTGGCATCTAGTGAACATGTGCAGTTGAACCATTTTTTAGCATAAGTCTAGTGCCTTAGGTTTTTAGTGCAGAATCACTTGTTGAATGCTAGTGCGGAAATCTGGTGTCACTAGATTTCAGCGCAAAGTGCAATGACAACTTAAAACTCTGCTGAGACATAACTTATCCAAATTTTCTCAAATCTTCACCAGATTTGAGATGCAGATACCCATTTGAGCCTTCTTCAAGACCAATCCATCACTTGGCTAACTTCCTCAAGACAATTCTCCAAATTTTGATCAATTTACTCCTGAAGAAACTCCTACAACAAAATAGACAACAAGAAAGTAAAAAACAAATCTTTTTTGGTTGATGAGGATTGCACGTGAACCCGGATGCTCCTACATCAATTGAATATAGAAGTGTGTGTTGCAAGTGTTTCATGTTTGATCTATGATAAGATTGATGGAGTTTTTGAAGAAATATTATTTGCATAATTGAAGAAGAAGACAGTTTTTGATGTGAATGTGTCTTGGGTCCAGTGACTGTATGTTGCACGTGATGTATCTATATAAATCAATTATATTTGTCTATATATTTTGGATCTCTGATTTCATTCTAAATATAGTAGTGCATTTTTGTGTTGGGTGGATGATGGATTTTTGAAGAATGCATTTTTGTGTTGGATGGATGATGGATTTTTGAAGAATCATTCTTTGAATAATTGGTAAAGGAAGAGTGTGTTACTGATTTTGAATATCTTCTCATAGAGGTGATTGAATGAGAGAGTTATAGAATCCATCTGTAACCTATGATGTCAATGTAAATAGAGTAGTACTATGTATATTCAATCTATTTGCATTAGAGTTGGTGCTCGTAAACTTCCTAGGCGTTGGTGCTCCTAAACTTGCTAGGTGTTGGTGCTCCTAAGGTTAGTGCCCTGAATTGTAATCAGTGAGATTTGGTCAGTGAGACCTAATGGTGATCTTTTTGTGAGGTTGAATTGGTCAAATAAACCCAATTATCTCTTCACATAGTGGTTTTTCCCTTTTTGGGGTTTTCCTCATACATCCTTGTGTTATGATGTGTTCAGTGTGATTCTTTGGTTTTCTAAGTGCTTTGATGTTCTAACTTAATAGTGTTTACAAGAGTTCAAAGAAGTAGTAAAGTTAATTTATTAGACCACTGATTCACCCCCCTCTCAGTGGTCCATTGTAATCCAACAAAGTGGGTGAAGATAAGTAAAGGATGATTGAGGAGGATCATCGATTTGCGATAAGTGATAATGGTGCAGGAGCACCTACCTGACAGCTGGCCTTCATGAGGCAGTTAGTTAGTTTGAGTCTTGTTTATGTTTTCAAGAAGGTCTGATAAGACCAATGCATGTAATAAGGTCATGCTGATCATGATAAGATCATGCTAACCATGCTTTTACTATTTTTAGCCAGTTTGTTAGAACAGCTGTCATGCTGTAGGGTCGGTTGGATCTCCCAGCCGCCTGGAGAGTTCCCAGCCGTTTGGAGTCGGGTCAGTAGTACTCGTAGGAAAATCTATTTAAGCATGAGGATCGGTTGATATTGGAGATAGAGAGATATCATCGATCAGGCTTTGCTGAGAGAGAGGAGAGTGACTGAATATTGTAATAGCATCTTTTGAAATCGAATAAGAGATCCTGTTGTCTTTGTTTTCTGTTTGATCTCCTTTGTGTAATCGATTTGCTGGTTTGGGTGGTTTCATGGATTTGCTGATCCATTCCACCAGTTGATTCGTCTGATCGGTGGAATGGTTATGTACAGTAGGGTAGGTGTTAGTTTGTTTTTTTGCATGCAGGTGTGCAGGATCGCCGTCGAGAGATGTTGAAGACCCTAGCATGGGTATGTGCTAGGTCGAGCTGATAAGTTTGAGTTGGAAGATCACCCTGGAAGTGGATCGGGTCATCCTAGGAGGTTCAGCGGATCAGAACAGTGAAAATCCGCTAAGGTTGAAAATTTGTCAAAACGGCATCATCAGGATATTTTGGTGAATATCCTGCAGTCGCTTCGGGCATCGTCATCCGAACAAGTGAAGATGAGCATGATGCAGTTGAGTGCATAAAGTGAATGTGCGTCGGGGTGATCATCATCAGGAGTTGCCGAGGAGGAGCGCATCGGCATCAGGTAGAAGATCAGGTTGATCGCGAGCTGAAAAGCTAAGTTTGGCCAACAGCAGGATATGACGTCATCATCATCATGATATACATCATCAGGATATTTCAGAGCGGCAGGATATTGAGGAGCTGCGGGTGACGTCATCGTCATCAGGATCTACGTCATCAGGATATCGGGTGACGCAAGCATCGAGGGGACGGTGCGAGGAGTTAAGGTTGTCATCATCAGGATAAATGGAAGGAACCGTATGTTCTTTATCCTGTTGATTATCATGATGTTGAATATCATGATGCTGAAGGTAGTGAAGACGGAAGTTGTCGCTGAAGTGAACAGTGGACGTCAGGAGGATGTTCGCGCTGGTCGAACATGATGATGCTGTCGATAAACGAATAAGGTGATGCTGTTGACATGCGAACGGGCAAAGGCTTGTCAGTAGGAGGATATCGGTTGGCACGGTAAATATGATGATACTGACAGTGTTAAGTCAATTATGATGATGATGATGATGGACTGCAGACATCCATGCTATATGTTAATGTTTTAGTGTGGATGCCTCTGCATCATAGTGGTATCAGAGCTCAGCAAAAGGTCTGGGCTGTTGTGTGTTGATTCTGTCACCGAAAGGGCAGAGGTAGAGTTGAGTGTGTGTTGTGTGTTGAGTGAGAGGTTGACAATATGCCTCCAAAAGGTAATGGTACTGCAAGGGAATTGCAGGAGATGAAGGAAAAACATGCCAGAGAGATGAGGAAGATGAAGGAGCTTGCTGAAGCACTTCAAGCCAGGCTTGTAGCCCTGGAAAAGAACAAAAAGAGGGAAGTGGCAGACAGTGAGTCTGAAGAAGATGAAGATACTATTGAAGAGTATGAAGAGGTAGCTGAAGAACTGGATGCTGAAGACCAGAAATTTGCAAAACTGTTAAAGGCAATGCAGAGTGAGAAACCTAAGGTAAAGGTTGATGTTTCCAAGTATAATGGAAGTTTGAATGAAGATGAGTTACTGGATTGGATTGCTGCACTGGATAATCACTTTGAATGTGAAGATGTTGCTGAGGATCAGAAGGTAAAGATTGCAAAGACCAAGTTAGGAGGTCATGCTTTGGTATGGTGGGATTATGTACAATCTGAGAGAAGGAAGCAAGGGAAGTCAAAGATCACTTCATGGGATAAGATGGTAGCAAGGATAAAAGGTAAATTCTTGCCTAGGGATTATGAAATCCAGATGTTTAAGAAGCTGCAATTTTTAAGGCAGAAGGAAATGGATGTGAAGGCATATACTGAGGAGTTTTATAAGTTGAGTATGAGATCTGGTCATCATGAGAATGAGGTAGAAAAGGTGGCTAGGTACTTGGCTGGTTTGAGATTGAACATACAGGATGAGTTAGTTTTAGCTAACCCTAAGAATGTGGAGGATTGTTACCAAATGGCAATCAGGATTGAAGAAAAGATGAATAGGAGACAAGATAAGTCCATGAGAGGAAGAGGAAATAGTATGAGGGGAAGAGGAACAGCCCCTACACAAAAGCAAACCAATGAGGGTCAAGAAGACACTAGTAAAGGACAGGGACAGTCTGATTTCAGAGGTGGATGGAAAGGTAATAAAGGCAGATTTGGAGGTGGTAGAGGTTCTACTACATTTTCAGGAAAGTGTTACACCTGTGGTGAGTTTGGTCATCCATCTTTCAAATGTCCAGAAAACAAAGGTTCATCATCCAGAAATGATAGAACTAATGACAAGAGAGTACAACTTGTGCAAGAAGAGACAGTAGAGCAAAGTGTGCAGAGTTCAAACACTTATCAAAAGGATAAGGAGCCTGATAATCATGCATACCCAAAGAGTGGAGAATCTCTACTGATGAGAAGAACAGTGACTACCATGAAGGTACCTGACAAAGAATCCCCACAAAGAAGAGCTCTTTTCAAGGCCACATGCAAGAGCGAAGGTAAAGTATGTAAGGTTGTCATTGATACTGGTTCAACAGACAACATGGTATCTCAGGAAATGGTGGATAAACTGCATTTGGAAAGGATTCCACATCAACACCCTTACAAGGCATCTTGGGTGAGTGATAGTCAATCACTTTGGGTATATGAACAGGCATATGTGGATTTTCAGATTGGAGCATATCAGGATAGAGTTTTGTGTGACATATTGCCCATGGAATGTTGTCACCTACTGTTGGGTAGACCATGGCAATTTGATAGGAGGGTACTGTATGATGGGTATGCTAATACCTACACCATCAAGAAAGATGGGAAGACTATTAAGTTGATGCCATTGCAGGCAAATGCTGCAGTACAGAAGGCAGCCCAAATCATTTTAATGGGAAAGAAGGAGTTTGTGCAGAAGCCTATAGGAGCAGGCATAAAGGCAGTTGAGGATACTGCAGGACAAGAAGTTGTTCAGGACAACAGGGTGAAGAAAGTTTTAGTTTTGACTGACAGAGGTCAGCAGCAGGTTCAGAAATAGGATTGTAAACAGCAACCAGTTGAGAGGAATGATAAGGATGTTGTCATAGTTGGGACTATTGCTTGTCCTATAAAAGTTGAAGGAAAGACAGAGTTGAACATTACAGAAGTTCAAGAGGCAGTTCAGACAGAGGTTCTGGTCAGACAACCTGACAAACACAAGGTATGTGAGAGAAAGGCCTACATTGACAGGCATGAGGATTTACTTGCCAGACAGCAAGTTACAGTTCAGAAGTCTTGGAGAAGCCAAGAGACAGCAGCAGATAAAGCTGGAACAGGGCAGAACACTGCAAGGACAAAGTGTAAAGGTGGAGGACTTCCACATACTAAACTCATGGGACATGAGTTCTTTTCTGTTGGGGAGTATGGTGCAGGAGCACCTACCTGACAGCTGGCCTTCATGAGGCAGTTAGTTAGTTTGAGTCTTGTTTATGTTTTCAAGAAGGTCTGATAAGACCAATGCATGTAATAAGGTCATGCTGATCATGATAAGATCATGCTGACCATGCTTTTACTATTTTTAGCCAGTTTGTTAGAACAGCTGTCATGCTGTAGGGTCGGTTGGATCTCCCAGCCGCCTGGAGAGTTCCCAGCTGTTTGGAGTCGGGTCAGTAGTACTTGTAGGAAAATCTATTTAAGCATGAGGATCGGTTGATATTGGAGATAGAGAGATATCATCGATCAGGCTTTGCTGAGAGAGAGGAGAGCGACTGAATATTGTAATAGCATCTTTTGAAATTGAATAAGAGATCCTGTTGTCTTCGTTTTCTGTTTGATCTCCTTTGTGTAATTGATTTGCTGGTTTGGGTGGTTTCATGGATTTGCTGATCCATTCCACCGGTTGATTCGTCTGATCGGTGGAATGGTTATGTACAGTAGGGTAGGTGTTAGTTTGTTTGTTTGCATGCAGGTGTGCAGGATCGCCGTCGAGAGATGTTGAAGACCCTAGCATGGGTATGTGCTAGGTCGAGCTGATAAGTTTGAGTTGGAAGATCACCCTGGAAGTGGATCGGGTCATCCCAGGAGGTTCGGCGGATCAGAACAGTGAAAATCCGCTAAGGTTGAAAATTTGTCAAAACGACATCATCAGGATATTTTGGTGAATATCCTGCAGTCGCTTCGGGCATCGTCATCCGGACAAGTGAAGATGAGCATGATGCAGTTGAGTGCATAAAGTGAATGTGCGTCGGGGTGATCATCATCAGGAGTTGCCGAGGAGGAGCGCATCGGCATCAGGTAGAAGATTGGGTTGATCGCGGGCTGAAAAAGCTAAGTTTGGCCAACAGCAGGATATGACATCATCATCATCATGATATACGTCATCAGGATATTTCGGAGTGGCAGGATATTGAGGAGCTGCGGGTGACGTCATCGTCATCAGGATCTACGTCATCAAGATATCGGGTGACGCAAGCATCGAGGGGACGGTGCGAGGAGTTAAGGTTGTCATCATCAGGATAAATGGAAGGAACCGTATGTTCTTTATCCTGTTGATTATCATGATGTTGAATATCATGATGCTGAAGGTAGTGAAGACGGAAGTTGTCGCTGAAGTGAACAGTGGACGTCAGGAGGATGTTCGCACTGGTCGAACATGATGATGCTGTCGATAAACGAATAAGGTGATGCTGTTGACATGCGAACGGGCGAAGGCTTGTCAGCAGGAGGATATCGGTCGGCACGGTAAATATGATGATGCTGACAGTGTTAAGTCAATTATGATGATGATGATGATGGACTGCAGACATCCATGCTATATGTTAATGTTTTAGTGTGGATGCCTCTGCATCAGATAATTTACTTGTGTCATTTTATATTTCAGGTTCTCTATACTAATGTGTATATTGTTTAATTGTACTAATAGGTGGAGGTACTAAAAATTCTTGAGAGTATGAGGTCAAATCAGCAGAAGAGAGTTTTCAATTATGATATTGGTTCTCCATATTATCGACAAAGTAAGAGTTGTTGATTGTTTAATAACACTTCATATTTTCTATGTTTGGACATTTTGTTGTATGCCTTCACGACATGTAGGTTTGGATTTGTATTTTGCTAATGTATATCATCATACACCTGCATGGATTTGTACCCATACATTTTTTATTTTATAGATGTATATCATTGTATACATAAATGGCTTTGTTTATTCATTGTATACCTATATGGCCATGTTTATTCATTGTATGCCTATATGACATTGTAGGCATTATGACACTATATGCCATTTTCATGACATTATGTATTCCTTCATTTCTGTATGTATTCATGGATTAAATGGTTTAAATTGTTTGAGTGGTTTGAATAATAAGGCTTAAGCTTACTTATTGTTGGGAGTGATCATAAATACTTTAAATGGTTTTAATGCTCACTTCAAACTTACATTGTTTTCATTGTTGATAGTGATCAAAATATGATTCTTTGCTAGCACCTATACATTTAAGGATCTCTCTCTCTAACTATTTTTTATGTCATTATGCATTCATATCTATCTCATTTACTTGTGTAATACCTTGTAAGGTCTATTTTAGGATTTGCAAACATTTATGTGAAGCTCTAGGAGTGATGAGAAATATGTAGAAGAGATTAGAATGTGTCTAAACAATGATTTTACATCTTGTAGCTAATAAAAACCTTTATTTTTGGTGAGTTTAGAGCTTGAATATTTCTTGTATGCACATGGATAATGATAAGGGGGCCTATGTGAGGCTATAAATCCAAAATATCACTCTGGAACTTTTTTAGTCTTAAGGATTTTATGAGACCTTGTCAGTCCAATATAGCTCAAAAGGATCAGGACACTTCAGAAGTGAAAAGATACTTGGGTAGTAATAACCCACCCACTTAGACATGTTGGCATTTTTAGTTTAGTACCATGAGGTGTTGTTACCAAAATTTTCAATTTTTTTCCATCTTTGTGTCAATTTAGTATTTCCTTCCTTAGTCTTTATTGTTCCCCCTTTTAAATAAATCCATAGCCTTTACTTAAGTGTTTTTCTTCACAGTCAACAATTTCAAGTTTTTCAAAGGCTTCGTCGACGGTTTCTAAGTTTTCAAAATGTGTTGATTATCCAACTCTTCTCTAAGTCATGAACCAAGTCATAGTCGTTAGTCTTGTGTTAGTTCAAAATGATAAGTCTTTCCTAGTTAGAAAGTTTGGAGTTCTTCAAGCTTCTTAACTCCTGACTAGTGGTTCATGAGTTTCAATAATCTCTGATTTCCCAACCAAGTGCCCAACCCGCATATTTGAAAGCTAATTTTCCATTTATTGTTGCATACGGGGATGATGACACATGTCCTTTGTGATAAATACAGGTTATCTAAGAAAGCTCACTCACACACTTTTCATTGGGAAATGAAAGTGGCTCATTAATGGATTGTACTACCATACGTGCCATTACAATCTATGTAATTTATTGAAACATTTTTATAAGGGATGCCACCCTTGCACACATATCATTTTATAGTGTTGCTAGTAGCCTTGGAGAGTTTTGGTGCAGTGTATTTTGCAAGTATTGTGCATGGTATCTCACAACCAGGTCAGCTAATTGGAAATCTTTATCACTCACTCTTTTCTGTTGAAAATTTGAATTATCTCATTCAACTTAGTGGGAAGAATATTTATTTTTCATGACTCTGGACTGTTTGTTTCCCTCAAATGTTCTTGGAATTTGTTTGGCACCCTTAGCAATAACAAAGGCATTCATTTAATGGTTTCTCAAGCTAGTAAGAATGAAGTATAAATACCAGGGTTTTCTAATTGCTTCCATTATTGAGAACAACTTACCTAAGGTAAAGGACACTAAGCTGGGACATATATATTTAAAGGATTTTTGGGCTCGAATGGAGAAAAACCCTAGGTCACCATTGGCTAAAAGAATATTAACAAGTGGGTTAGCTTGCATTGGAGGTTTTCCACTAGTTGTGTCATGTCCAGATTTAGTTCTCACATGTGTGAAGAATTTTCATCCAAAATCGCATGAAATAAGAGCCTACGATGGCTCTATGATAACAAAAATTGATGCAGAAGCTATTTCTCGTGCCCTGAGACAACCCAAAAGGGAAGAATTCATAGAGATGTCTATCACCATAGCATGGAATTATTTTCTAAATAAGAAAGATTGGTGTCTGACTTCTATTGCAAATAATTGGCTGAAGGTATAAAAAAGGGAAAATCTCAACTACCCACCAATATGAAAAGAGCAAACTTTAAGGAAGAATTTTTAGATATGATTACACTGCTGCACTATGTTTTTGGAAATGAAGAGTCAAATTCCTTTGAGAAGTGGATGTGCAAGTTTATTCTAGTGATATGTAGTGAGTCTCAGTATGTTGATTGGGCTAAACTGATTAGTGATCAATTAAATAAACAACTGGCTAATTTTCATCAAAAGGTCTCTTTCTATATGTGCTCATATTTGTTCTACATATTAGCCAATAAAGAGGTTGTCTAGGCAGGGTTAAGGACTCAAGGTTCTTTAACTCTAGACACACCTATGTATGAATATTTCCCTCAATTTCAAAGAGATGTTGGTGTTAAGCATTATTGTCATGTAAGTACTTTTTAGCAAATTGGTGAAGATAGTACTTTGCATTCTTTGTCTAAGATTCCAACCTCCCCTATATTAAATGAAATTCCTACCCATAGTACTCAAAATCATCCAGACCATGTTGTCCTAGATGCTAGTGATAGTGGTGTAGTATTGCCATCCCCTTCTTGGTTGAAGAAGGTAGTCAAGAGAAAAAGGAGATACACTCCTATGGCAGACATGAATGTTGATATTGTAGCCAAGTTACTACAAACTACCCCTCAGCCTAAAAAGGCTAAGAGGATGTCAAGGATGGTGACTGATTCTTCTTTAGGGCATAGAATTCTAGAAATTATAGATCCTATCAGAGATAAAAATGAGCATGATGTCACATAAGCAGACTTCAATATTAGTAAAATTGACATGGGCCCTCTAACTGTAGAGGGTGACATCTATCATGCTAAGTTTTCTATAGGGTTATTGGCAAAAAAAGTCAAAGCAGAACAACCAGAAAATGTAAAGATGCAAACTCAAGTGAATGCTTTTCCATCTTTCATTCAATCTATTCTGAATGCTACTTCTCAGTCTTCTAATGCAGCTTCAAGTGTTACTATGGATGGAGTAGACTCGAGTATGTTACAACAAATTAAGAGATATCAAACCTTAGACAGAGCCACTGAGCAATGGATAGAAAAGGTTATCATAGATAATCTATTGTACATTGAGGAGGCTATGAGATTGTATGCTCTCATCTCAGATAAAAGGAAAGGGTTAGTTGTACAACTGCAGAATGTGAAAAAAGGATGATAGTGGCTTACTCATGGTATCCAAAGAAGTGCAAGAAATTATAAATATTGATACAAACATTTTGGTGGCTGAGAAGGTTCTAAATGACCCTAAAGAAAATGATTATGTTTCTTGGTTGGATGCAATTTAATGGAAGTTATCTATGTTGGGGCAATATAATAGTGAAATAAGGGGATTCTGAATCAATATCGTGCTGATCTCAAAGATATTAGGAAGAATTGTACAATCCTAGAAACAGAGATTCTGGATGAAAGCAGACAAAATTTACTGGATGTGAAAGAGGTAAAGCAATGCTTTAGAAATACAAGAAATTTTTGGCATTGATATTGTTAATGGTGAGTCACTAGGGAAGCTTGGGAATATAAAAATTTACCTCAGAACATTCAGAACAAAAATTCATGATGTCAACAGGAGACTGGAAGATGTGGAGAGAACAATAAGTAAATGGAAACTTCAGGTGCACATTACCCTTAGTCCAAGTAGCAAATTTTTAACTCCCATAATTTCTAGGTACAGGAGCTACAAAGCGAGGCTTAGATCACATGTGGACTCAGCGAGTGCTGGTGAACAAGACAAAGGAAGTGAAGCAGTTCGAGAGGAGGATCAGAATGTTGCCATGTGATGTCATTTCTCATTTTTATGTTATTTCTTTAAAAATACTATGAAAAATGTTATTTTAAAAAGACTTATTATTATTTATGTTTTAAATCATCTATCTTCAAGAAGTTATTATTTAAAGACAGTTATTGGGAGACAATGCTATATATACTATGCATGTCAATGCCATTAGGATCTTTTGGCAAACTTTGTGTTGTTGATAGGTCATTTTTCTGTGTTATGCTCTCTTTTAGTTATTTTCAATATACAAAGGAAGTTTGGGAAGTTGAATTCAGATATCGTAAACTTTGTGTTATGTTGGATAAATATATATTCTTATTATATGTTGAATATCTATCGACTTTTTGAATTGTGATTTTATATTGGAATAATTGGAAATATCTATTAATGCTCATTTCCGTAAATTGTTTCTCTTTTGATGAATGATTGTAGTGGTGATTATGTTATGAAAGATATTAGTTTATGAATGTTGCTACATGAAGTCTTTGTGCTTCTTTATTCATTAGCTAGTCTTTGAGATTCATTGCCTTTATTGCTTAATGGTTAAAAGCACACAATTTTCATTCATTTAAGATCTTTGAAGGTAGTTGCGCCTTGTAAAACAATGTAGAGAGTCGTTGTAAATATCATTGCAATCAAACTGAATTGTTCATGTAGTTGTCATTGTGTGGGCGTGAGAATATAGAATTAAGTGACAAATCTGTAAACTAACAAATTTTTGGCAACTCTACTGAGGACTTATTTGTATTCAGTTGATTTATAATTGGTCTTTATGGTACTCCAGAGGAGATTTTGACATGTGCTTCAACCTAACGTCAATTGGTTAAATGTAGAGCAAGAAGATATCATTACTAATTTACGTAATTTAGCCTGGAGGCATAGAATTAGTAACAACCAGTTTCATCAGGTAGATAGAATCTTGGATGGAGAAGAAGAAATTGGATAAGACCTAAGAAGATAGGATAGCGAGTTTGGTGTTGTCCATGAGAATTTCATTGTTGAAGGATGTGTACGTGTTCCTAGAAGGGATAGACCCTTTCAAATTCACATTGTTCCTGACAACCGGCCAAGGAACTAAAATAACCCACTAAACTAACCTCAAGGTAACTAGGGCAATTAATAAGTGGGTTGGTGACTCTATTGTTTGACACCCTTTATCTCCAAAGCTTTTTTACATAAGCTACACATGAGCGGATATAAAGAAAGGTATTCCTGACTCTGATTTTGATTTACTGCAAGCTTTGAATTTCTCTACTTTTCTATTAACCCATAGAGTAAAGTATTCAAGTAAACCATTCTCTCCTCCTCCAAGTAGGGATACATCTATCTCTTCTTGTCAAGCCCTTGTATTACATCTAGGACTGTCTTGTTAGAAATGAAGACAACAACAACTAAACAAAAATTTGATTCAAATATGTTTAATGATCTTCTAACACTTGTATTATTTAATGGAGATTGCAACAGAATATAAATAATGCAACACAGAAGAAAAAAATCTAAAAATTGATCACACAATGACACAGTGTTTATGTGGAGGAAACCCTTTCAGGTAAAAAACTCCACCAGGAAAGAGGCACAAGTTTGTATTAATCTGCAAGTGATACAATACATCAACTACACAACTCTCTCCTTCAATCTTCAATTCGACAGCATTCCTGTAGCACCTGAGTACCTGTAAATCTATTATGCTACAACAATTACATGGAAATGGATATATAGAAGTTTTCTCACACCAAACTAGGCATCCACTTTCTGTCTCCTGAGAATCTCCAACATGCAAATATTAAATGCCTCCTTACAAGCTCCTGCCACTTGTCCAAAGTTAGCCATGCAAAGTTGGGCACCCAATGCTAAATAAGGTCTATTACAACATCTTATGACGTGTCATAACCATCATAGATTTCACCAAAGAGTATCTTCCCAAGATTGGTGCCTAGGGCTAAACATAGCAACTTACACATAATAAATAGCTGTCATATGTCATCATAGTGTTGTAGAATCTTATGACAACTTGCAGCTGTCATAGATTCTCTTGCATGCACTTACCAAACATTATGACGAGTGTCATACATGTTAAAAATAGCAAATTCTCCCAAGGTGGTGCCTACTATCATTTACTCATGATTTTTACAATTGCCAACTGTAAATGTCACTCCATAATTACCTCTGGTAAGTCTGGAATTACTATTGTTGGTGAAACTACCTCATTCCCTTATGGGTAATTACAAATTACAAATAATAAAATGGAATAAATACAATATTGGGATTTAGAAGGTTAATGGCACCTTAGCCAAACATTCTCCCACTTGACATTATACATTGTAAATCAACCCATATGAAATCAAATGAAAAATAATCAAGCACTATAAATAAGGCCCATGGCCTCTCTGCACCACACAAATTTCTCTGTGCTCACAGTTTTGGTCAATGAATCTGCAACATTCTCCTAATTGTCTATCTTCTTCAACTCAATATGTCCACTTGCAACTAATTCTCAAATGAAGTGATACTGAAAATCATCATGCTTAGTCTAAGCATGATACATTGGATTCTTGGCCAAACAGATAGCACTCTGGCTATCACAACCAATCTAAATGACCCTACAATAAAAACCAATACCTATATATAGTCTCCTCAACCAAACTACCTCCTTAGAGACATGAGTATCAGCCATATACTCTGCTTCGATGGTGGACAAAGTAACTGTGGGCTACCTCTTACTCATCTAACTCATTGCTCCTACAAACATAGTAAACACATAGCCACTAGTGGACGTTCGACTATCCAAGTCACCTGCCCAATCTGCATCAACAAATCCTTGTATATCCAAAGTTTTATCAGCACTATCAGTACCAGAACAAACCAAACAATAATTAGGAGTACCTACAAGATATTTAAGCACCCTCTTCGCTTAATTCCAATGTTGTCTACCAGGGTTAGACATAAATCTGCTCAAAACTCCCACTGCTTGGGCAATATCTGGCCTAGTGCAAACCATTGCATACATCAAACTCCCTACAACGCTAGAATATGGCACATTATACATATCCTCAAAATCATCCTCATTCTTTAGACACATATCTAATGTAAGATTAGTACCAAAGGGTAAGGTAACTCTAACTTGGTTACAATCTTGCGTACTAAATCTCTGCAAAATGGTATTCACATACTTACTCTGAGACAACCAAAGATTTTTGTTACCTCTATCCCTCTTAATCTCCATGCCTAGAATATACCTAGTAGCACCAAGATCCTTCATATCAAATGCACCTAAAAGTTTTACTTTCAGTTCATTGATCATACCCTTAGTATTGCTAAAAAATAACATGTCATCAACATACAATGCAATGATCAGTATAGAATCATCAATACAATGAATTTAAACATAGTGATCCTCTTCGCTTCTATCAAAACCCAATTTCAACACAAATAAGTCAAACTTTTGATACCACATTCTGGGGGACTGTTTCAAACCATAAAGAGACCTCTTTAACCTGCAAACCCAATGTTCTTTCCCTTTTACCTCAAAACCTATAGGTTGTTGCATATAAATTTCTTCCTTAAGATCTCCATGCAAGAACACAGTCTTAACATCCATTTGCTCTATTTCCCAATCAAAAGCTACAACAATGGATAAAAGAAATCTAATAGAAGCTAACTTAGCAACATGAGAGAAAATTTCACCAAAATCAACTCCCTCTCTCTTGGAGTAGCCCTTGGCTACCAGTCTAGCCTTGTACTTCTCCAATGAACTGTCTGCTCCAAACTTCTTCTTGAAGACCCACTTGGAACCTATGGCCTTTCTTCCTTTCAAAAACTGAACAAGATCCCAGGTGTTACAAGAGTCTAAAGCCATCATCTTCTCTTGCATGGCTAACTGCCAAGACTCACTATCATCTGCATTAATAGCTTCCATGTAGGATCTAGGTTCATCATCAGTACTCAATAAAGCAAATACACAATGGAAATCTGGTGTTCTATACATGTCAACTGGGTTTTGTTGTCTTGTGCATCTCCTCAAGGCTGGAGTAAGAGTCTCAACTTGTTCTTCTACATGATCTTCTGCACCAACTTCTTCTATTACAACAAATTCTTCCTCATCAGAACTACTAGAATCTTTTTCTTCTTCTTCACCCTCCAATCCATCATTGTGTTCTTCCTGAGGTGCATCTTCCTATTCTAAGTCAAAGTGCACTCTCTTCACCTTTTCTTTCTCTTTTGGCTACTCAGGTTCAGAAATAGTTCTAAGTTCCCTAAAATAACATCTCTAGAGAAAATATTTTTTTCTGGTTAAAGGATCCCAAAGCTTATAACCTTTAACATTCTCACCATATCCAATGAAGATGCATTTATGTGCTTTTGGATCCAACTTAGATTGCTTTTCCTTAGGCACATGAACAAAATCTTCATAGCAAAAAACCCTTAAATGTGAAACAAAAGGTTTCTTACCTATCTACAATTTATAAGGTGTCGAATCAAGAGCCTTACAAGGAGTTCTATTAATCAAGTAACAAGAGGTAGACAAAACCTCTACCCAAAAGCATTTCTCTAACTATGAATCACTCAACATACTTTTTGCTCTTTCCATGATTGTTTGATTCATCGTTTCTACAACACCATTATGTTGTGGTGTATACGGAATTGTCTTTTGTCTAATTATACCTACATGCTTACAAAACTCATCAAATTCCTTAGAGCAATATTCCCCTCCATTGTTAGATCTTAATATTTTTATCTTTAATCTCGATTGGTTTTCAATTAAGACTTTAAAATTCTTAAACTTAGTGAAAACTTCAAATTTGTGTTTCATAAAATAAATCCATGTAAATCTAGATACATCATCAATGAAGGTGACAAAATAATGAGATTTTCTGATAGAATCATTATCCATAGGTCCAAATACATCTGAATGAATAATCTCTAACTTCTCTTTTTCTCTATTGCTTCCTAAAGGAAATGATGTTCTATTTTATTTTCCAAACACACAATGCTCACATAAATCAAAGTGCTAATCAGAATAAGAAAAACCATCCAACAAATTTTTAATCTTAATAGTTTTCAAAACATTATTACTTGTGTGGCCCAATCTATAGTGCCACAACATACAAGTGTTTTCTGAAGCCTCAAAAATATATGAGGAATTACAAACTGTAGTGACATCTAGCCT
This sequence comes from Cunninghamia lanceolata, assembly GCA_027924645.1. Taxonomy (NCBI): domain Eukaryota; kingdom Viridiplantae; phylum Streptophyta; class Pinopsida; order Cupressales; family Cupressaceae; genus Cunninghamia; species Cunninghamia lanceolata. The sequence continues at coordinate 866,901 of BSBN01001957.1, forward strand.
AAACAAAGTTCCCAATCTCTTCCCCTTCGCTACCACCAGGTTTCCTCTCACCAATCTGCAACCATGCTTATCAAATGTTACATGCATTCCCAAATCATTCAACTTTGAAATTGAAATCAGATTTCTAGCTCATCCAAAAACATGCAAAACACCAGGGAGGGTTTTAATCCTCCCATCATTGAAACACAACAGTACCTTGCCTTCCCAACTATCAAATATGTAGAGTTGTCCTAAAGGTATACTTTACCTCCATCATACTCTGTGTATGTGGAAAACCATTCCTTATGTGGGGTCATATGAAAGGAGCATCCTGAGTCAACCAACCAGTGATCATTAGAAATAATATTGCATGCAGAAAGTAAAACATCTTCACCTGCATTCGAGGACTTATCAGAAGTGGACTCCCACTATTTCTTTGGGTTTTTGCACTCCTTTTTCACATGTCCCCTTTTACCGCAATTCCAACACTTAACTCTGTTCTTCTTTCTAGGAGTCCTAGAATGACCCTTTGACTTGTCTTTGGACCCCTTCTAATCTCCTTTCAGTCCTCTTTCCTTAGACCTTCCCTTGACACTGAGAGCATCCCCTAAACTATCTGAACTCTTCTTCCTCAATTCATGTGCCAATAAAACTGCAACAAGAGCATCCAACTTTGGATCTACGAGGTTAGCAATGATAGTAAAGATAACATTCTCCCAAGACTTAGGTAAAGACCAAAGAAGTAAGATACACATATCTTCCTTAGTAACTTCAACACCTACAGATGCTGGCTAACTAAACAACAAATTAAATGAATTTAAATGCTCTGCAACTAATTCATCTTCTTTCATTTTCATAGAAAATAGTTTACACTTCAAGTAAAGTTTGTTTACCATACTCTTGGGTTCGTAGATCTCACCCAAATGCTTTCACAAGCTATGAACACTCTCTTCCTTCGTGACATTCAACATGACAGAATCTACAAGACACAATCTAATTGTACCTCATGCCTTTTTATCCAGTCTATCCCACTCATCTTAAGAGACATTGTCAAGTTTATTCTCTTTTAGAACAACCAACCACTAGTTTCTTTCTTCTAGCAAATCCTCCATTTTCAACTTCCATAGCTTGTTAGTGTGAAGAGTGGTATTTCATATCTAGTTTGTTATTTACTAGCTATTTTTCCCTTGCTGTGTGAATAATTCATATTATTTAACTATTTATTAGTTAAATAATATTCACACACATATTCGCATGTTAAGTTGACTTAGGAAGCATTCTAGTTGTTTCTAGATGTTGAGAGTTGTCTCTAGTTGTTGATAGTTGTCATATAGTTGTCTTATACTATAGTTGTCGCATGTCATAGGATTAAAACACTTGTCACATGACTACAACATCTTATCTCTCTCTCTTGTCTTTATAAGCAAGGTATGTCATACCATATTGTAATGGGAGTGTAATCTTGTATTTGCTTTCATTGATAGGAATACAATTTATTCTTGTCATATTAATCTTCTCTTTTATTTTGTGCTTTCCATTAGGCTTCTAGATCTTGGGTGGCTATCTCCATAGCTAAATCTTACATGGTATCAGAGCTTGTAGATTGCCTTTGGTTAGTCTATTGAGAGACCTTAAGTTCAAATCATGGTGAATCTTGAAAAATTGAGTATGCTCTTCTCTTACATCATATGATGACCTGGAGAATTAAAAAAATTGATAGAAATACCAGATTTGGGAGGGCTTCCTTCTTGTGGATTTATATTGTAGGTTTATTTTGGAGCATGTTGGGACAAATCTAAGGTCACCATTCTGTCTAGAGTAGCTGAGATAGTCAAAATCACCTTTTGTTTCGTCTAGATCGGACATCGGAGGCCAAATCTATGAGGGTTTGAAGTTGGGAGGTGCACGTGAGATCTAGTAGGTACCTAATCCTTTGGAGCAGTTTGGGTCAAATCTAACTCTACCATCACATTCAAGAGGCCCAAAAACCCCAAGATTCACTGTCAAATCATCAAAATCAGACAACTTTGCCCGAGGGCATCAGGAAAATTTTTGCCCTCCTTCACCATCTGTACGAAATATTCCATAGAATATTCTCTATGGAAAATAAATGCCCAGGTACCTTTTCTTTTTCTACAATTAAAAAATTAAAAAAATTTATGTTTTTTAAAAAAGGAGAAATCGCAGTTTTTTTATTATTGAAAATTTATTTTGAAATATAAAAAAAAATTATTGAGTGTACCTATTTGGGTACTACCTGCACAGGCCTGTCGAGCCCCTATACGGCACTTGGCACAACATTGAATCTATTTTAAAAAAGAAAAGAAATTAAAAAAAAATTGAAGTGCTTTAAGCACTGAGCTGGGCGCCCTTTTAAAAGGGCCACAACCTGTAAAGGTTGCAGACTTCTTTTTAAGGAGCCCACAAGCCCTTAAAATAGGGCCATGACCCTTGTAAAGGGGTTTGCCCCCATTCCAAAGGCTTCAGCTTGTTTGATTTTTTTTAATATTTTTCAAACTTTACAAAATTTGCCCAGCATCAGATCTGCAGTGTACCACTATGTCAGGTCATTTGGCCAATACAAATTTTTTATTATTTTCTGTTAGATCTACCATATTTGGTGTAAATTTAGTAGCTTCACCTTATTTGGTGGCTAGTTTGGTGCTCCGCCAAAGTTGGCAAGTTTTTTGGCAGCTCCGACAAATTTGACAGTTTTTTTAGCGGCACCTCCAGATTTAGTTGGTAATTTCCATATTTGGTAGAGCATCTAATTTATCTAGCGAATAACTAAACTTGGAAGACCTCTATATTTGGCATAAAAAAATTTGTTTTTTCTCCCCATGTTTCAATGGCAGTTTTGATTTGACAGTCAGACTTTGTAGGCCTCTATCTCAGGCATTCAGACTTTGATTTTGGTTATTTTTTTTTATTTGGATCAAAATTTTGCAGACTTCGTAGTGGCATAGACAGTTTTTGATTTTGGTGTCTGTATTTTCTAGAAATTGTAGATTTCCATTGCTATTGATGAGCAGTCCTTATTTTCAGAACTTTTGGGGCTCCATTTGGGGTCATATGGTAACATTTTCAGGTGAATTTTTTTTGAATGTGCATGATTTTTTAGTACTTCTCAGATCTACAATTAGTTTGGTCTAGTTTTGCTCAGAAGTTGTACTTTTAGTTATAGCCTATTTTTGGCATTTGCATGTACCAAAATCAAAAGACTGCTTAGCTATTTTGGCTTATGGAAAATGTAATCGCACTAATTATAAAGTCCCAAGATCATATTTTTCTGGTGGGATCATTGATTGAGTGAATTTGGGGGGGTGATCTTGCAGTGGTTGATTGGTTTCAGTTCTTGGTTGTGTGTTTTTGCAATGGGGAAATCTCAAATTGAACTCATAACTCCATATAATTATGCATCATGAAAAAAATAGTATGGAATTATCTAATGGGAAAAGGTTTCACAGGATATGTTAAAGAATCTATTCCTGAACCTACTGATGCAAATGCAAAAGTAGTATGGGAGATCAATCATGAGAAAACTCTTGGGTACATTTGTTCATTTGTCTCTTTTGATTTGCAATCCCATGTTGAATCGTTTACAAGACCTAAGGAGGCTTGGGAGGCTTTTGAAAAATTGTATGGTAAAACTGATAAGATTAGGGGTTATCAGATTGATAATGATTTGATGAGTCTTGATCCTAAGGAGTTTGATAAAATCCAAGACTATATCTCCAAGATTAAGCAATTGAGAACACAACTAAAGGATTGCAAGATTACTAAGGATGATTTACAATTGATTCTCAATGTGTTATCCAAGCTTGGTCCTGAGTATTTAGTATTTGTTTCTAACTTTCACACTCAATGGGTTTCCATGGGAGCTACATATGTTGAACCTACTTTTGATGACTTTTCAAATCTTCTAATCCAAGAAGAAGCAGAGTTAATTCAAATGGGCATCATCAAGTCTTCCAAACCACAAGGATTGGTGGCTAGTGAACCTAAGGTATAGAAAGAATTAGGGAATCCTGAAAAGAAACAAAAGAAGAAAAAGAACAAGCCACAAAAAGAATTTGAGTCCTCTTTCTCCAAAAGAGAATCATCTAAGAAGGAGGAGCCTTAGTGTACATATTGCAAGAAATTGGGGCATGATGAACACCAATGTTACATAAAGAAAATTGATGAATTACAATATCAACTAAAGAAGGTTCAAATGAATTCATCTTTAGGGGGTTCATCTTCTTCTTCATCATCTTCAAAGTCAAAGTTTGAGAAACAAAAGGGGAAAACACTTTTTGCAGTTGTAGATTATGAGTCAGGGAAATGGATCCTTGATTATGGAGCTTCACATCATATGGCTTCATCACAGAGTATGTTCTCTTCATTTGAGACTTGTTCATCACCACCCATTCTGATGGACAACAACACACCTATGAGTGTTTGTGGCAAAGGATCAACTGACATTGATGAAGGATCATTCAATGATGTCCTTTGTGTACCCTCATTGTCTACCAATATCCTTTATATCTATCAGATTACACATGGTCGAGCAGGAAAGAGTATCGAGTTCACACCTGATTATGTGATTATTCAGGATTTGCATAGTAGAGATATAGTTGTAGTTGGGGAGGTAGATCATCAATCTCGAGTGTACACCTTCTCACATTTTGCTCCTATTGTTCCTTCGACTGAGGATCTCACTCATGTGGACATTTCTAACAAAATTCATTATGGTCATTTGCATCTTGATGTTCTTTCATCGACTGAGGTTTTAGAGACATGTGCTGACAATCCATCTCCTCCATCATCTCTTGTTGCATCTACAGAATTCAGTGTTGCTACATCCATGATTTCCAGTGACTCAGTGCAGCAAGACATTCATAGTCTTCCAGATTCAGCTACTTGGGATGAGTACTTGATAGGTATTGTAGACTTGTTTTGTGAGTCCTATCTTGCAGACTTGGAGGACACTATTGATGACATTCATCTTCTCTTTGATGAAGTGGCTTCGTCTTCTTCAGATGTTGAGGGGGAACCTTTTCACCCTCTTGTTCTTTACCCACATGATCATTCCTCATAGTTTGACATGACTGAGGCTACTATTGAGCAACATTTGAAGGAGGTAACCTTATCTTTAGAGAAGACATCTTTGTCTTTGGATCATGTTCTACATTAGTTTCCACTAGATCCTAGATTGTCACATTCTTCAGTTTGGCATGAGACTCCTGATTGGTTTGTGGCTTCTTTTGGCATTGACATGGCGACACCTGAGCAAAGTTTAGAGACTTCATACATTTTGAGTTTTCTTCCTTCATATTCCTTTTGGAAATGGGGAGACTTCCTGCATACATACTTGGTCTTGTTTCTTCCTAAGGGGAGGAACATTGTTCAACGATTGTGGATCATTTTCAACATTCATTGTCGGGCATCTACCATCAGTGTAGGAGACTCTACATTGAGGGGGGCTACTTGGTCTCTCTTCTTTTCCTCTCTTCTAGGGGGGACTATTCATTGTATATATATGTTGGAATTGTTAGCATATGATTCATGTTGTCTCTACCTTTCCACACTTCTTGCATTCTCACTTTTGGGGAGGAATTTTTTCCCATGTGGTTTTCTCCTTTACTCCACTTGAGATTTGTTTATACATGGGTACCTAACATGGCCTCGTAGCTAGGACCCATCCATGATTGCATCCTTGCATTTGTTAGCTTCTCCCTAAGTTGCACTTAAGGGGGGTGTTAGTGTGAATAGGGGTATTTCATATCTAGTTTGTTATTTACTAGCTATTTTTCTGTTGTGTGAATAATTCATATCATTTAACTATTTATTAGTTAAATAATATTCACACACATATTCGCATGTTAAGTTGACTTAGGAAGCATTCTAGTTGTTTCTAGATGTTGATAGTTGTCTCTAGTTGTTGATAGTTGTCATATAGTTGTCTTATACTATAGTTGTCACATGTCATAGGATTAAGACACTTGTCACATGACTACAACATCTTAGCTATCTCCCTTGCCTTTATAAGCAAGGTATGTCATACCATATTGTAATGGGAGTGTAATCTTGTATTTGCATTCATTGATAGGAATACAATTCATTCTTCTCATATTGATCTTCTCTTTTATTTGTGCTTTCCATTAGGCTTCTAGATCTTGGGTGGCTATCTCCATAGCCAAATCTTACATAGCTCATACCCCATACTGTTGAACTTCTCAATGTCCAGACGAGAAGTTGAAGCAATGGTGGATGCAACCATATTAACAACTCAAGATCTGCAAAACAAATACAACCAAATCTCCCACTACAACTACACAACCTTCACACTACCACCCAAGAGTCAAATTTGGCCAGGCTATGATACCAAAATGTTAGAAATGAAGACAATAACTACTCAATGAAAATCTGATTCAAATATGTTTAATGATCTTCTAATAGTGTATTGTTTAATGGAGATTGTAACATGATATAAATAATGCAACACAAAAGCAACAAATCTGAAAACTAATCACACAATGGCACAATATTTATGTGGAGAAAACCCTTTCAGGTAAAAAACTCCACCAGGAAAGAGGCACAAGTTTGTATTAATCTGCAAAAGTGATACAATACATCAACTACACAACTCTCTCCTTCAGTCTTCAATCCAACAACATTCCTGTAGCACCTAAGTACCTATAAATCTATTATGCTACAACAATTACATGGAAATGGATATATACAAGTGTTCTCACACCAAACTAGGTGTCCACTTTCTTTCTCCTAAGAATCTCCAACATGCAAATATTAAATGCCTCCTTGCAAGCTCTTGCCACTTGTCCAAAGTCAGCCATGCAAAGTTAGGTGTCCAAGGCTAAATAAGGTCTCTTACAGCATCTTATGATGAGTCATAACCATCATAGATTCCACCAAAGAGTATCTTCCCAAGATGGGTGCCTAGGGCTAAACATAGCAACTTACACATAATAAATATCTGCCATATGTCGTCATAGTGTCATAGAATCTTATGACAACTTGCAGTTGTCATAGATTCTCTTACATGCACTCACCAAACATTATGATATGTGTCATACATGCTAAAAATAGTAGATTCTCCCTGTAATGGTATAAATCTAGAATGCAAGTAAGAATGAAAGCAATACATAAAACAATACAAATTACCTTCCAAGCACACAAATAAACCACATTGATGGAGCATACCGAAGTTGCACCCAAACCTCAAGTGGATTACTCAATTCATCAGCATAATCTCGTGATCTCCCAATATGGATGACAATAATAAAAATTTAAGTTTACTTGGATGAGAGATGATCAAAAATGGAGAATGAGACTCAATTTATAGACTTGTTGAAATGCAAATCAATAGTGGAGGAAGACCAGAAAGATCGATGGCTAAGAATGGTGAAGATGTATATACTGAGTTGGATGGCACTAATTATTTTGTGTTCACTAGGGGCCAACATTCACAAAAGAGAGAACATGATTCTAAGGTTCAATCCAACAATCTCTCTTCTACTCCTAAGTACATTTTGTCAAGGCATGCAACCAATGGTTCCAAGAAAGCAGAGCTTACTATTCCCAAGGCTTCTTCCTCCAAGGTACCTTCTACTTCTTCCTCTAAAGAATTTATTTTTTATTCTTTTGATATTGTTGAGTTGTGTAAGAGCACAAAATTTGAAATTTCCCAAGCCGAATACCTCAGACTCAATCCCACTGAGTTAGATAGGCTAGCCAAATATGTAAAGCAAGAACCTTCCCCTTCTCACATGAATGCACAAGTATCTGCAGAAGTTAAAGGTACTGTTGAAGCCCAAGATTTCTCAAGTTTGCATTCTAAAGTGTCTCATTCCAAAAACCCCTTTGAGAAACCTAAACCTTTCTATGTGTCATTATACATTGTTGGTTACAAGTTGAGTAATTGTGTTATAGACTCCAGGGCTTCTGACAATGTCATGTTGGCCCAAGTGGCTAAAGCTCTTGGCTTGTCTCTCACCTCCTCCCATGGAAAGTGCTACTCTATGGACTCCACACAGGTGCCCATCCTAGGACAAATTAAAGATGCACAAGTTGCCTTGGTAGCACATCCCAAGAAGAGGTTGAATTTGACCTTTCTGGTAGCTAATATTCCCTCCACCTATGGTATGCTTTTGCATAGGAGTTTCTGCAAGGACCTCAGTTGGGAAATTCAAATGGACTGGTCACATGCACTGATTCTTGTAGATGGGAAGAAGGTCTGTTTGGACCCTAAACCTAAGGCTAAGTTTACTATACTGAAGTCTAAAGATCCAAGAGCATAAATATTGTACGTGGAAACTAGATCAGGTACTTACATGTTTTCTTCCACTATAGAGGAAAGTCTAGCTATAATTAGTCCTAATTTATCTAATGAGTTATGGACTTTGGAGTTTGATGGGAGTTATTCTACTTCTATATCTGGTGTAGGTGTTGTTCTAATTTCCCCTGATGATTGTAACTTCCCTTTTTTTATAAATTAGATTTTGAAAATACTAATAACACTGCCGAATATGAGGAATTACTCTTGAGGTTGGTAATGGCCAAGGAGAAGGGAATTAAGAAGTTGAAAACTAAAAGGGATGTCGATCTTATAGTTAAGTAGATGAGAAGCATATACTTAGTGAAAAATGGAAGGTTGAGGCATTATCAAAATAGGGTTTGGGATAGTATAGAACATTTTGATGCATTTTCAATTGAAGTGGTCTCCAGAGACCAGAATACCAGGGTTGATTCCCTGGCTGTCTCAACGTCATTGCTCCTCCCACATCCTAACTTTAAATATGAGTCCTACATGGTGGAGGCTATATACAATCCCAGTGAGCCTAATAATGTGCATCATTGGTAAGTGTTTAATAACAACCAGCAAATCATCTCTTTTTTGGAGAAGGTTGAATCATTTTCCAACCTGTTCTTTGAAGGTAGTACTGCAGAGAGTGGTGACACTCTTGATGGAGAAGTATGTTCCTCAAATGATCAGGAGACTGAAGTTATACAGTTGAAGGGGAACAAGATTCTAAAGGGTTTGGTCTCCCTAGAAGACCTTTTCAACAGACATGATCACTACATCAAGTAGAAAACTTCAACTTCCATCAGTTCCTCTGCTGAGTATGATCATGTGAATATTGGCACTAAAGAAGATCCCAAGCTTGTTTGTATTGGAAAGTGTTTCTCTCCGAGAGAGAGAGAGCATCTAATTTTTTTTAATTAGATATAAAGATGTTTTTGCGTGGTATTACATAGACTTGAAGAAGTTCAGAAATGGAGAAGTACAACACCACATACCTTTGAAGCCTGGCACATCTCCATTTCGGCAGAAACAACGAACATATAATCTAAAAGTTGCCAAAGATATTTTTAGTGAGATAGACAAGATGCTCAAGGATAAGATCATCTACCCCATTCATCACTCTACTTGGATTTCCAACATTGTCCCAATGAAGAAGAAAAATAGAGATAAGAATCTGTGTTGATTTCTAAAATTTGAATCAGGCCTCACTTAAGGACAACTATCCTTTACCAGTTATGGATCATATACTACAGATCGTATCTAGATCAATAATGATGTCCATGCTAGATGGCTTTTCAGGATACAACCAAATAGGAGTAGCTCCTGAGGATCAGCATAAAACAACATTCACCACTCCTATCAGTGTTTTTGCTTATAACAGGATGTCCTTTGGCCTTAATAATGCTAGGGATACTTTTCAAAGGGCTATGGATATGACCTTTGGAGATCTGAAGAATAAGATCATTATTGTCTACCTAGATGACTTGACAATATTTTTGAAAAGAAGAGTTGATCACTTCGATGATTTGGTTGTTGTGCTCCAAAGATGTAGAGACCATGACATCTCTCTTAATCCTAAGAAGTCTATATTTGTAGTAACTGAAGGTAAACTGTTAGGCCACATTGTTCCTAAGGATGGGATAAATATTGATATGGAAAGAGTCAAAGCAATCCAGCAACTGAACCTACCTACCACCAGAAGTAACACTAGATCCTTTTTCGCTCAGGTTAATTTCCTGAGAAGATTTGTCCTTGATTTTGCTAAATTGACCAAACACATTTCTGAGATGATGAAGAACAATCCAATCTTTAGGTGGAGCACCGAGGAAGACAAGAAGGCATTTGAGGACACCAAGGTAGCCATTGCTAATACTCCTACTTTAGTTCATCCAAGCTTTGATAAGGATTTTATTATTTAATCCTATGCTTTAGAGCACACTTTGTCAGCCATTTTGTTACAAAAGAATGAACAAGGAATTGAGGCACCAATAGCCTTTATGAGCATCCCCTTAAAGAATCATGAACTAAATTACAGTCCTTTAGAGAAACATGCTTATGCAGTAGTGAACATCATACAATAGTTCAAGTTTTACATCTTGCATTCCCATGCTATTATTTTTGTTCCTAACCCTATTGTCAAGAGTATTCTAACCCAACAAGAAATTGGTTGTAACAAGAGAGAAGCCTAGGTTACAAAAGTACAAGAGTATGATGTTAATTTGAAACCTACCAATCTAGTCAGAGGAAGGGATTTGTTTAAAGTAATTGTTGAGAACAAACCTATTGAAAGTGAATATTTACCAATGGTCTTGTTTACAAGCACTACTGATAAGTGGTTCTCAAATGTTTCATATCTATTAACATATGGGGAATGCTCACCTCATTTATTAGCAAGGGAGAAAAGGAATCTAAAGTTAAAAGCTAGCAAGTATGTTCTCTATGGAGAAAATCTATTCAAAAGGGGAGTGGATGGTACTTTCCTTAGATGTGTAGATAAATAACAACAAAAGAAACTATTGGAAACTTTCCATAACAAGGCTTGTGGAGAACATTTCTCTACATTGGTAACAACCTTCAAAATCCTAAGGCAATCATTTTATTGGCCAGGTATGTTAAAGGATGTTTATGATTGGGTCTCCAAGTGTGAAGTGTTTGAAATTCACTAGTAGACCCAATTTAGCCGCATTACCTTTGAGGCATGTAGTCATTGACGAGCCTTTCCAACAATAGGGATTGGATTTTATTGGACCCATTAACCCTAATTCTAGTGCAATTCATACTCACATCTTAACTGCTATAAAATACTTCACCAAGTGGATAGAGGCCATTCTAGTGACACATACCACTTCTGAAGTAGTGTGTAACTTTGTTAAAGAGAAAATACTGGGCAGATTTGGTATCCCCAAAAAGACTGTTGCTAAAAATGCTTCTAGTTTCTCCTCTTCTAAGTTTTCTTTGTTTTGCTATGATTATGGCATCAGTCTTTCCCACTCTTCTATTTATTACCCACAAGATAATGGGCAAGCTGAATCAAGTAACAAAAACTTGATTTCTATTGTTAAAAAGTTGGTAGATAGCAGCTAGAGAGGATGGCATAAAAGTCTTTATGAGGCATTATGGGTGGATAGGATAACTCCCAAGAGAGCTATTGGTATGTCTCCATTTGCACTAGTGTATGGTGTTGAAAGTGCCTTACCTATTCCATTGGAGTTGTCTACTTTGAACTTGCAAAAGGCTATTAAGCATAAACAATTTCAATCTTCTCTAGAAAAGAGAATCCTGTATCTAACGAAGATAGAGGAGCAGAGAGATGAAGTGGTTGATTGAATAACAAGGCATTAGGAAGAAGTAAAGAAAATTTTTGATAGAAAATCTAGCCAAAGAAAGTTTGCGGTTGGAGATGATGTTCTGTTTTGGGATAGAAGGAGAGAGCCTAAGGGAGATAATAAGAAATTAGACTCTTTATGGAGAGGACCATTTACAATCAGGTGGGTAATTGGAGAAAATGTCTTTATGTTAGCATATTTAGATAGAACTCATATGCCTCTTGCCTATAATGGGCAAGACTTGAAATTATACAATTGGTAATGTTGTCTTGTGTCCCCTTTGTATATATTCTTTTTTGCATTCTCCCTATGTGTTTGTCGTTGTTATTTTCTAGGTGACTCTGTTTCCCATGGAATAAGGCTTTATGTTAGTTTGTCTAGATTCTCTGTATCCTTCTATTCCGAGTCATCCCACAATAATGGGTTACACTTTTTGGCCAAACATGACATTGAAATCAATATTTTGAACTAAATCTTCACGTTCTAACACCTATAGCCACTTAACCATTAGGAATTTGAAGATGATGCGAACTAGTGATTTGTGAGATTTTTATTGTAGATTTTAAATATATTTTTTTAAAAAAATTGGAGTTAAATTGTAACTTTTTGCATCTCCTTTGATAATTGGTTTTTAATAGTAAACAACATTTTTTTAAAGCGATGTGTATTACGTAGCACATAACTTTTTTTCTACAAAGGATAAAATTCTGATTCTTTTTAATTTAGATTGGTAACACCAATATATAGTGTATGCATTTGGTTTCATAATGTTTTGTTGAATATATATTTTTTAATTAATTTTTGAAGTCAAACCAATTATAATTTAGACATAGGTGTATTTCATAAAACATAACTTTTTCTGTATATATCAAAATTTAATTTTTTTTCTTTTGTTGAAACAAGGACATCAATACCTAGTGCATAGATATTTTTTAGAATTTTTTTTTCAGTAATTTACTAATTTTCCATGTGTGTAGAATAGAGAACTTGATGTTTGGTGAAAAACATACATTCACAAGAAATAAAAAATAAATATAATAATCAAATTATATTTTTTGGGAAGCTTATAATAAGGACTACATACTTACAAAGCATAAATTTTAAATGAATTCATTTAATCCCTCAAAAGATAAATCAAAATTAGTTTTTTATCAACATTTTGATAGTTGTAGAGGAGACTCCATTATAGGTATGGTTTAAAACTAGCGAGGTTCTATCCAAGGGGGTTTGAATCTAAGGGGGTTTGATCAAACCCTTTTCAATTAAAATCCTTTAAATGGAACCTTTCAAGGCTTAAATCATTATATTTTCTAAAAATATGTGATTTCAGCAAAAATTAGGATGTGCCAGAAAGTGTAACCCATTATTGTGGCAGCACCCTTCCTTATCCCCAATCGGATCATGTCGTTACAAAAAAATTCAAATTTTTCCATCTCTGTGTCAATGTAGTATTTCCTTAGTCTTTATTGTTCCCCCTTTCAAATAAATTTGTGACCTTTACTTAAGTGTTTTCCTTCATAGTCAGTGATTTCAATTTTTTTGAAACCTCCATCGGCGGGTTCTAAGTTTTCAAAACTTGCAGATTATCTGACTCTTCTCTAAGTCATGACTCAAGCCTTAGTCGGTGGTCTTGTGTTAGTTCAAAATGATAAGTCTTTCCCAGTCGGCAAGTTGGGAGTTCTTTGAACTTCCTAACTCCTGACTAGTGGTTCATGAGTTTCAAAAATCTCTGATTTCCTAACCAAGCGCCCAACCCGCATATTTAAAAGCTAATTATCCATTTATTTCTATGTACAGGATGATGACACGTGTCCTTTGTGATAAATATAGGTTATCTCGAAAAGCTCACTTGCACACTTTTAATTGGGAAATGAAAGTGGCTCATTAATGGATTGTACTACCATATGCGCCATCACAATCAATGTAATTTATTGAAACATTTTTATAAGGGCTGCCACCCTCGCACACATATCATTTTACAGTGTTGCTAGTAGGCTTGGAGAGTTTTAGCACTGCATCTTTTGTAAGTATTGTGCACAGTCTCTCACAACTTGGTCATCTAATTGGAAATCTTTCTCACTCACTCTTTTCTGCTACAAATTTGAATTCTCTCATTCAGGTTGTTGAAATACACAAGACAACTGAGAGGGGGGGTGAATCAGTTGTAGCAAAAACTTAACTTCTTTCAAACATCAACACATTATCCACTTGATTATGATTTAACCATGAAAGCATATAATCAAAAACTTAAACACATTCACACATAGACACATGAGACACTAGATTTTTTAATGGAAAATCCAACGAGGAAAAAACCACTGTGAGTGTTAGTTCACAATATAAATTATATATCAAAATTTACAAAAAGGCTCACTGCAAAAGAAGTGGCTCACTGCAAAAGAAGCGGCTTACTGCCAAGAGAAGGGGCTCACTGCCAAAGGGGTGGCTCACTACCAGAGTTGGTGAACTGAGATAGTATCATCTACATTATGCCAAGGTTCAGTTCCATTGAAGCACAATAAATTTCCTCTGCTCTGCTCTCCTTTTTCACTTCGCACTTATCTTTGCATACTCACATCCTTATCAATCAATCATGACTTCATTACATCTATTTATACAATTCATCAACCTTGGAATGAACATCAAGGTTGGCATTACAATCGTCAACCATTGGAACAATCTCCAAGGTCGGCATACACACATACATTAGAATAGATTTAGACCTAAATAGATTTGTAAAGGAAAAGAATGAATGCAGACTATACCATGCCTTAGATCGGACTCAAATGCAATCTTCCATGCAACAACATGCTTTACAAACTTTGAGGCATAACCACAAGTAGTGAAAACAACCAAGTCGGCTAAAACTGGTGTTAACACTAAGACCTTTAGGAACATGCTTCATACATGATCCAAATTATACTTTGTGGACCAATCAAAAAGCAGTAACACAATCTAGAGACATCCACAAGAATGTTACAATCACCAAGAACTTATGCACAACCCCCAAACATTCTATCCATAAGATTCTTCAAACCAGAGCACTTGAACATTACTGTCAGCCACTGTCATAAAGGAAAGATCGCTTTTGGAGCACCAAATCATGAACCATTTGAATTAAAGGCATATAACATCATTACAAACTTGATTCCAAAACCGCAAACTGTGAAACTTAAATGCAGAGAATTGCGAAGCAGAATACATTCTCCTTGTCACCATTGAACACTCAGAAAAGTAGTTCTTACTCTAGTGAACAGAACTCACTCAAATCTTTATACCAAAGGATAAAACTTGAAACATAGTAGCTACAGACATCCCTTAACATATATAGCTTCCAAACTATAGACAAAGATATTCAATCTACAGGATATGTGGAGCAAAACATTGTACTATTCTTCTCAGACACTTGCTCAAAATTATTCAAATAATTTCCTTAGATGCTGACTTTACGTGTTGACATCAATGACAACACTTACTGCTCATACTTGTAACATAGGTTAGTGGGAAGAATATTTATTTTTCATGAGTCTGGACTGTTTGTATCCCCCAAATGTTCTAGGAATTTGTTTGGCACCCTTAGCAGTAATAGATGCATTTATTTACCGGTTTCTCAAGCCAGTAAGAATGAAGTATAAATACCAGGGGTTTCCAATTGCTACCATTATTAAGACCAGCCTAGCCAAGGTAAAGGACATTGAGCTGGGACATATAGATTTAAAGGATTTTTGGACTCAAATGGAGCAAAACCCCAGGTCACCATTGGCTGAAAGAATCTTAACAAGTAGGTTAACTCATGCTAGAGGTTTTCCACCAGTTGTGCCATGTGTTCATATTTAGTTCTCACATGTATGAAGAATTACCATCCAGAATCACAGGAAATAAGAGCCTATAATGCCTCTACGATAATGGAAATTGATTAGGAAGCTATTTCATGTGCCCTGAGACTATCCGAAAGGGAAGAATTTGTAGAGATGTCTGTCACCACATGGTGGAATTGTTTTCTAAATAAGAAAGATTGGTGTCTGACTTCTATTGCAAAGAAATAGCTGAAGGTAGAGAAAAAGGGAAAATCTCAAGTACCCACTAATCTGAAAAGAGCACACTTTAAGGAAGAAATTTTAGATATGATTACACAGTTGCACTGTGTTGCTGGAAATGAAGAGTTAGATTCCTTTGAGAAGTGGATGTGCTAGTTTATTCTGGTGATATGTAGTAGTCTCGGTATGTTAATTAGGCAAAATTGATTAGTGATCAATTAAATGAAGAACTGGCTAATTTCTATCAAAAGGTTTCTTTCTATATGTGCTCATATTTGTTCTACATACTATCTAGTAAAGAGGTTGTCTTGGTAGGGTTAAGGACTCAAGGTTCTTTAATGCTAGACACACCTATGTATGAATATTTCCCTTAATTGTAAACAAATGTTGGTGTTTAGGATTACTACCATGTAAGTGACACTTTTCTGATGTTTCATGCAAGAAAGATTGAAGGCAACCTAGAAGTGAGGATTTCTCCTAAAGTTGTAGCATTGGTCATGAGATATGGGAGCTTCTATATCCAATTCAACATATTCACTTATCTTAGATTTGGTGGGTTAGAAAATGCCCCATTAAAATTACCAAGGTATGCCTATGATTATTTCATTCTTTTGGAAATCTGTCACCAGATGGCAGCTATGAATGGTAAACATCATGGTATGAAGAAGAAAGGGTACACTTTCGCTATGTCATTATCATTTTTTTCTTGTAAAACCAATGAAAATGCTAGAAATGTAGAGAGGATTTTGGTTGAATACAATTTTTTTTTAAATAAAAGAGGGTAAAAACTTTATTAATCAAAGAGAGCAGTGCAATGCATAAAAGCGGCAAGAGGCCCAAACAAGCCTAGAGACAACAAACAAGAAATCAAGAAGTGGTCATGCAACATATCACATCCTCCGTGACCAAATCCACCAAATCTTGAGCAAGATACCTAGGTAAATTGTCCCAATCATCCACCAGCCAAGTCCCATTCTTCTCACAAGCCCATTTGGCCAACCCATCAGCCACCTTATTCCATTCCTGAGGGATATGAGAGAAGGTGATAGAATCAAATAAATCTCCAAGACTGGTGATTTGCTTAGCCACCACCGCAAGCTGCCAACTAACATCATCAAACTACCTTCTATTTATCAAGTCTATCACCACCTGAGAATCTGACTCGCAGATAATCTTATTCTATCCAAGGGCATATGCCTTCTTCAAAGCCAAAAGAATCGCCAAGTCCTCCATAAGATTATTAGAGTGCAGCCCCCTATATTCCAAGAAGAAAAGCACAACCACCCCAGAACTATCTCTGCCCACCCCACCAATGCTAGCGTGCCCAGGGTTACCCCTTGCAAACCCATCAATATTGATTTTCAAGACTCCAGTGGGAGGGGGCAACCAATGCCCTTCCCTAGAAACCTTCCTTCTTGAACACCTACTCTACCCAATCTTGGGCCTTCCAAGACCCCCAACAACAATCCCCAGATTACGAATCACTCTAGTATCACCAAGATCCACCAGGGCTGACAGATCACATTTAGCATACAAGGTCTCCTGCAAAGCCCCAAGAATGCAAGACCAAACTTGACCCACCAGCAACTTCTTATCTAGAAAGACCCTACAGTTGCGCTCTAACCAGATGTGCCATATAATCAGACTAGGGCCAATTGGCCATGCTATGTGCAGAAACAAAGTCCTCACCGAAATGGGCCCAAAGTTCTACCAAAACTCCTCTAGAGAAGAAGAGTGCCTGTACTACAAACTCCAGGGCCCCCACCAAAAATGCCAAATAGTCCTAGCAAAAGGGCACTGGAAGAAAAGATGTGAAATAGTCTCAACATCTTTTAGACATAAGAAGCATAAGGAAGGACCTTGGAAGCCACCTTACAGAGGTTATCCCAAGTCAAACACCTACCATAAACCACCGACCAAGAAAAGAAATTGCATTTTGGCCAAGAGAATTTATTCCAAATATTTTTCCACCAAGGAACCTCAGCACTACCCCAGTCCTATCTGTCCAAAACATGATACCCTAAAGCAACAATGAACTTCCCTTTTGGATCCAGACCCCAAGCCAGCACATCCTGCTCTAGGAGAGAACAATAAACTCTATCAACCAAAATGGAGGACAACTCCCTCCTATCCTCCAAAGATCCATCCATGGGCCATTCTTGCCTGGTAAACAATAGTCTGCTCCAAAGCCTGAGGGGCTTTGAAATCCATCACTCTACTCCAACCAACCTGAACAAAAATCCTACATAAGTCCCCCAAGTGAGGGTGCAAGGAGAGGATAGACAGGAAGCCATCCCAGGAGTCATGCCAAAAAAGAGCATCAGAGCCTCTATTGTAGATCCAAAATAGGCCTTGTTTAACCAGCGTAGCCCCCCTCTTGAGAGTATCCTAGATCATAGAACCTCTCCCCAAAATACTAAAATGAGGCACCTCAGCGCCCTCCACCTCCCTAAGGTACTTGAAGGTAAGGATCCTAGCCCAATACTGATGCTGATATGAACACCATCTCCAGTATAGCTTAGCAGCCAAAGCCTATCCATTCCAATCTGTCTTATGCAAACCCATACCACCATCCTGCTTTGGTCGGCAAACAACTTCCCACTTAATTAAACTCCACTTCTTCGAAAGGAGATTACCCGACCAAAAAACTGCCAACAGAGGCCCTCAAAATCTTTGATGAAACTTGAGGGAACCATCAACATAAAGCACCTATATATAGGAAGAGCATGTACCATAGACTTCAACATAGTAACTCTTCCAACCATAGATAACCATCTATAGGTCCAGTGACAAACCAGCCCATGAAATTTATCCATCACATCCTACCAAAAACACCTAGGAAGTGGTGCACATCCAAAGGGATGCCAAGGTATATAAAGGGAAGTTTCCCCACCTAAAACCTTAAGATCCTAGAAATACGTTGTTGAATAAGCCTGGGGGTATTAAAGAAATAAATGCAAGACTAACTTTCATTAATGTTTTGACCTGAGGCAACCAGGTAACAATTTAAAATCTGACACAAAGCAACCACTTCAGCCACCTTAGAAACACCCATTAAAGCCGTATCATCCACAAACTGAAGATGAGTTTGAGGAGGAAGAGAATTGCTCCATTTCCATCCCTGAAAGAGCCCATGCATAACATGGGACTTACTGAATCTCCGCAAGCCTTCAGCCATCAAGATGAACAAATATGGGGATAAGGGGTCCCCCTGTCAAAGACCTCTAGAAGAACCAAACAAATCTGAAGACTCCCCATTTATGAGAACAAAAAAAGACAAAGTCCTCACACATCTCATGACCCAATCAATCCACTCACAACTAAACCCGAAGGCTCTGAGAATTTTGATCAAAAAGCCCCAGTTAACTCTGTCATAAGCTTTAGCCATGTCCAACTTTATAAACATAGCCTTTTCCTTAGAAGAGGCCATAGAGTGAATAGTCTTAGCCACAATAACTACTTCGTCCAAAATCTATCTACCTACAACAAAGCCCCCTTGTTCCTTCGAGATCCACTTATCCAAACATGGCTTCAAACATTTAGCAATTTTGGTTGAAAAAGATCCAGAGAATCAACACCCTCACATTTTGGGATAAGAGCAAGAAACGTGGCATTCATGGCTCGCAACATTTGTTTATTCCTAAAAAACTCCTACACCACCTCTAATAGATTAAGGTTGATGACTTCCCAAAATTCCTAAAAGAACTCAGCCGGGAACCCATCAGGACCAGGAGCCTTCCCTTTTTTCAACTAAAACACAACATCCTCCAACTCCTTCAAAGAAATAGGTTTAAGAAGAGAATAATTCATATCCATAGTCACCAGAGAGGGAATACAAGCTAGGATAGAAGCCTTCTCCTCACTAGCAGGTGGGGTATCTTCAGAAAAGAGAGCAGAGAAAAAATGAACCGCCTCACTAGAGATCCCCGAAGAGGAAGAAAGAATAGAACCCTCAGGAGAGTGGAGAGAAGAGATAAAGTTCCTTGTCTTTGAGCCGTCACTAAATTATGAAAAGGGAAGTATTCCTGTCCCCTTCCTGAAGCCAATCAACCCAGGCCTTCTATTTCCAAAAAATTTCCTCACGAAGCTCCCATTCCTCGAGGTCTTTAACCGCACTAACCTTAAGCCTGCTTAAATTTGCATCAAAACCCTAGTCTCGAATCTGCCTGGTAATAGAATCCAAGCGCTTCTGGGCAACCCTTTTCTGTTGAAACACATTGCCAAACTGATACTTATTCCAATGTTTCAATTTATACTTCACATATTGAAGCCTCTTCACAAATGAGTACATAGTTGTACCAAAGTAGGTCATCCTTCAGTCCACCATCTAGAAACCAAGTCAAGAAGACTCTCCTCCCTGAGCCACATAAGCTAAAATCTAAAAGTTTGTTTCTTAGGACCACTAGCCAAATGGGCAGAGAATTTGATTGGCCAATGGTCTAATCCTCGCCAATCTAAAATTTTAGAACTTGACAACCACTTGTCACCCACCCAAAAATAAGAAACAAGAAACGTGTCTAACCATTCAGAAATGGCATCATCCCCAAGCCTCCTATTATTCCAAGTAAACATGCCATTCGAGGGTTTGATATCCACAAGCTGGAGCCGAGCCAAATTATCCCTTAGAAGATCAGAAGAGGGGTCCAAATGAGGCACACCCCCCTTTTCTCCTCGAGGGAGGCAATTGCATTGAAGTTATCTGCCATAATCCAAGGGAGGAAAGGATCCAACGATCTTAGAAGATTGATATGGGACCACAGGAGAGTCTTACTAGGAACATTTGTCAGAGCATAAATGTTAGAAAGAAGAATTCTTTCCCCTGTCTCCAAAATAATTGCAACCAGAGAAATGGAAAATCTACTAGAGATCCACCAAACAAGAGAAATTCACTAAGGATCCCAGAGGCAGGCAAGACCCCCTGAGTTGCCTTACGCACCCACACACTGGCAAAACCCTCTGTTCCAAATCTTAGAAACACACTACATCATACCATCCATAGATAACTTCGTCTCCTGGAGGAAAACCACATCCAGAGAATGAGCACTAACCAAGTCCTAAATAGCCTTTTGTCTAGGGATGCTATTCATACCCCTTACATTCCATGATAACACAATCATCACGAAGGGTGAGAGAAGTGAGTATCTAATGTCTTCACCAACCCAGATTCCACCAATGTCTCTCCATCCATCTTAAATTTCTCCCAATCCTTCTTCCTCCCCACCTTTTGGGGCTTATCAGGAGCACACTTTTTTAAGGATTTTTGTTGTAGACCCAGAATAGGAGAAGAAGAGAGGGCTTTTTTCTTACCAGAGTCTTCCAAACTTGGTCCACTGGCTAAACTCACCCTTTCATCCAAAGAGGCCATGGGGGTTTCTACCAAACCATAAGAGTCCCCAAACCCAGCATCGAGGGGAGAAGCAACTGAATCCATCACCACCCCAGAAGCCACCACAAGAACTAGGACCGAGGTAGTGACAGGAAAAGACTCAGAATTATGATCAACTAAAGGAGAAGCTTCAACATGCATGTCAAAAGAAACCCCCTCCTCATGGACTAATTCATCCAAAGCCTCAAACTTGTTAAAAGTCTCCTCCTCTTGACGATCCTAAAGAGTCCTCTTCTGACCCCGATTCTTGTTTCATGCCTTAACTGGCACAAAGCCATATTTATCCAGTACCACCCCCTGCATGGGTACTTTACCCTTTTTTGCCCTTGGATTAGACAAAGCCTTCACATTATTTGAACCACCACCACTTGAGGCACAAGGGCACCTCCTTTGAAGATGGCCATACTCATGGCACAACCGGCACCTGAAAGGTAAAGTCTCATAGTCTAACTGTTGAGTCCAAGAGCTAGACCCAACAGTCAGATCAATAGAATCTGGTAGAGGCTAGCTCAGATCAATCTCCACACAGACCTGGGCATAGGAAAAAATTTGCTTCTCCAGAGTTTGCTAAGACGGGCCAATAGGCTTCCCCAGCAACAACGTAATTGATTGTAGAATATCCTGTCTCCAACATGCCAATGGCAACCGACGAAAATGAACCCACACTGGCACCTTCAAGGGTAGCTCCTCTGCCGAATTAAAGCCTGCATGCTTAGGCTTCATGAAAAGGCCAACTTGATTATAAAAGTAGGGCCCTCCCTCAAAAACCTTGTTACGATCGGAGATACATGAAAAGACCACTAGAAAGAAGTTATCCGCAGCTAGCAAGATTTCAAAATCACCTTCTGGATTCCATGACTTGTGAATCTAGGGTTCCAAAAAAGGCATCGAAACCCTCAATCCCATAAATTTGTAGATTAAAACATGTTTTCTATAATACTCCAGGTCCTTGGCTACCACCTCTATTTGAATCACCAGCTTCATATGAACTTGAGCTCTTTCCAAGCATTTGTTTATCTTATGCAATTTCATCAGGCGAGGATGGATGAGGAAGCCCATCACCAACCCCTGCCATAGCAGCATCCCCTGACATCTCACCCAAAGGCACAGACCCAGCCATTAGAAAATCTCCTCAAGCCCTCACACCCCACACCTACACCAAACAATGCACACACTCAAGAAAAAACCCCCTCTAAAATCTAAAAAACTCCACCCCTTGCTGAAAACAACCCCACATAGCCCGATCTGCAAAGAAAAAACACATGCAACAGAGAACAAATACATGCAGACCACGACCTGCTATAGGTCGTGGGACTGCATAGAGCTCCCGCGCACACGCTCCATCCAAAAAATTGGTCGAATACAATTTTCACCCTTTATCTGTGAGGACATTCTTTGATAGTAAGAACTTTGTCAAGAGGAATTTGCATGGAGGAAACCTTTATGAACATCAGCCCCATTTGGAAGACTATTGGGAGGACTATGCAGATGAGAGGAAAGTTCAAAGAAGAGATTGGATGTGGTTAACTTTAGACCAAACCCATGCTTTTAATTTACCTCTATAGGTTCCTAGTGGCGTTGATAACAATTCAGACATGATCGATGAGGAATTTCATGATGTTGCCTCTAACCACTTACCTCGTATTCAATGGTTAGAAAAAGAGATTACAGATATCAAGACTTGGTCTTCCTTTGTTTTGGACAAGATTGAGAGGTGGTTCATGGGAAAATTTTGTTAGTGCAATAGATCTTCTTCATAATAGAAGGAACTTGGTACAAAAGAATAGGGAACTTCTCATGCCACTGGAATTCAAAGACCTTCAACTAGCATGGAGACTACTCAACCCAAAGTTGGTTAATAGTCAGGTGGAGATGGAGAAGCACCTGAAGATAATAGGAGATTAAAAGATGCATGTGAACAGGATGGTGAACCTACAGTTGGAAGATTAGGATTATAGAAGAAATTAGATGTTTCTCCCATGCCTGGTAACGATTCTTTGAATTTTCAACAAATTGGTGAAGATTGTACTTTTTGTTCTTTGTTTGAGATTCCAGCCTCTCCTGTATTACATGAAATTCCTACCCATAGTACTCAAAATCAGCCAGACCATGTTGTCTTAGATGCTAGTGATAGTGGTGCAGCATTACCATCCCCTTCTTGGTTGAAGAACATAGTCGAGAAGAAAAGAAGATACACCCCTATGGTAGACATGAACGTTGATACTATATCCAAGTTGCTACAAACTACCCCTAAGCCTAAAAAAGCTAAGACGATGTGAAGGATGGTGACTGATTCTTCTTCAGGGCATAGAATTCTAGAAGCAGACTTTAATATGAGCAAAATTCACATGGGCCCTCCCACTGTAGAGGGTGACATCTATCATGCTATGTTTTCTGTAGGGATGTTGGCAAAAGAGTCAAAGTGGAACAATAGGAAAATGTAAAGCTACAAACTCAAGTGAATTCTTTGACATATTTCATTCAATCTATTCTTAATGCTATTTCGCAGTCTTCTAATGCAGCTTCAAGTGACTATGGATGGAGTGGACCCGAGTATGTTATAGCAAATTAAGAGTTATCAAACCTTAGCCAGAGCCACTGAGAAATGGATAGAAAAGGTTACCATAGATAGTCTATTGTACATTGAGGAGGCTATGAGATTGTATGCTCTCATCTCAGATAAAAGGAAAGGGTTAGTTGCAAAGCTGCAAAATGTGAAAGAGGATGAGAGTGGCTTACTCATGGTATCCAAAGAAGTGCAAGAAATTATAACTTAGATTGATACAAAAATTCTGGTGGCTGAGAAGGTTCTAAATGACCCTAAAGAAAATTATTATGTTTCTTGGTTGGATGCAATTGAATAGATGTTGTCTATGTTGGGGCAGTATGATTGTGAAATAAGGGGGATTTTGAATCAATACCATTATGATCTCGAAGATATTAGGAAGAACTGTACAATCCTAGAGATAGAGATTATGGATAGAAGCAAAGAAAATTTACTGGATGTAAAAGAGGTAAAGCAATGCTTTAGAAAGACACTCAATGAGGAAATTGTTGGTGTTGATACTATTAATGGTGAGTCAATTGAGAAGCTCAGGAATATAGAAATTTACCTCAGAACAAAAATTGATGATGTCAACAGGAGATTGGAAGGTGTGGAGAGAACAATAAGTAAATGGAAACTTCAGGTGCACATTACCCTTAGTCCAAGTGGCAAATTTTTAACTCACATCATTTCCAGGTACAGGAGCTACAAAGCAAGGCTTAGATCATAGGTGGACTCAACAAGTGTTGGTGAACAAGACAAAGGAAGTGAAGCAATTTGAGAGGAGAATCAAAATGTTGCCACGTGATGGAATTTCTTATTTTTATGTTATTTCTTTAAACATGCTTTGAAAACTGTTATTTTAAAAAGACTTATTATTATTTATGTTTTAAATCAGCTATCTTCAAGAATCCATTATTGTTTAAAGATAGTTATTGGGAGACAAGGCTATATATACTAAGCATGTCGATGCTATTAGGATTTTTTGGCAAACTTTGTGTTGTTGATGGGTCATTTTTCTGTGTTATGCTCTCTTTAAGTTATTTTTCAATATACAAAGGAAGTTTAGGAAGTTGAATTTAGATATTGTAAACTTTGTATATGGTGGATGAATATATATTCTTCTTATGTTGAATATCTATCAGCTTTTGGAATTGTAGTTTTATATTAGAATATTGGAAATCTCTATTAAAGCTCATTGTTGTAAATTGTTTCTCTTTCGATGAATTATTACAGTGGTGATTATGTTATGAAAGATATTAGTTTATGAATGTTGCTACATGAAGTCTTTGTGCTTCTTTATTCATTATCTAGTCTTTGAGATTCATTGCCTTTATTGCTTTATGGTTTAAAGCACCACCTTTCCTACTTTTTGGTTAAAAGCACACATAGTTTTCATTCATTTAAGATATTTTTAAGGTAGTTGCACCTTGTAAAACAATGCAGAGATTCATTACAAATATCATTGCAATTGAAATCAACTATTAGAGCAGTTGTCATTGTGTGGGTGTGAGAATATAGAGTTAAGTGACAAATCTATAAAGTAACAGGTGCAAAATACAAAATATCAATCTTAGCACCCTTTCATTGAACAAAACTAAATCATTTTGTAACATTGAATTCATCCCCACCAAAGGTAAGTGAATTCATGTTGACAAAAATGAAGATAGGTATTTGTAGTTTAACTCTACATACACTTTTAGGTTAATACAAAACATTCCTAGGTGCCATAGTTTGAGACAATAGTCATGCCAAAGTTTGGCACTTTTTTGGTCTTAGGGCTCTGAAGAGACTTTACCAGTCCAATGTAGCCTAGAAGGATCAGGATTCTTGGGCACTAAAAAGACACCTCCAATAGTAGTAACTTGCTCACTCTAATGTGTTGGCATTGTCAATTTGGTGCCATAAGATGCAAATACAAAATGCCACTAATAGCACCCTTTCACTAAATGAAACTAAATCATTTGGGAACATTGCATTCATCACCACCACAAGAAAATAAATTCAAGTTGACAAAAATTAAGATAGTTATTTTTAGGTGGACCTAACATCCACCTATAGGTTTAGATAAGACATTCATAGGCTCCATGGTTTAAGAGAATAGTCGTGCCAAAGTTTGGCACTTTTTTGGTATTAGGGCTCTTAAGAGGCCTTATTAGTCTAATGTAGCTTGAAAGAACTAGGACATTTGGGTAGTGAAAATACACCTCTAGTAGTAGTAACCCACTCGTCCATGTGTTTTGGCATTGTCAACTTAGTGCCACAAAATGTAGAATGCAAAATATCACTCCTAGTACCCTTTTACTGGACAAAGCTAAAGCAATTACAGCATTATGTTTGTTGCCACCATGAGAAAAATGAATTTAAGTTAACAAAAATTTATATAGGTATTTGTATTTGGACCCAATATCCACTTGTAGGTCTAGAAGAGACATTCCTAGGTGCCACAGTTTGAGAGAATAGTCGTGCCAAAGTTTGGCAAATTTTTAGTCTTAGGAATTTTAAGAAATTTTATTAGTCAAATGTAGCCCAGAAGGATTGGGACACTTGGGAAATGAAAGGATGCCTCTAGTAGCAATAACTTACCCAACCAAAAGTGTTGGTTTTATTAGTTTGGTGCCACAAAATGTGGAATGCAAAATATCACTTATAACACCTTTCATTGAACAAAATTGAAGCATTTTGAACATTGTGTTCATCACCACCATGGGAAAATGAATTCAAGTTTAAAACATTAAGGTAGGTATTTATAGGTGGACCCAATTTCCACTTGTAGGTTAGATGAGACACTTGTAGGTTCATGGTTTGAGAGAACAATCATCCCAATGTTTAGCACTTTTTTGGTCTTATGTCTCTTAAGAGACTTTATCATTTCAATGTAGCCCAAAAGGATTAGGATATTTGGGGAGTGAAAAGACATCTCTAGTAGTATTAACCCACCAACCCAAACATGTTGGTGTTGTCAACTTGGTGCCACAAGGTGTGGAATACAAAATATCACTCTTAGCACCCTTTCATTGAATGAAACTAAAACATTTTGAAACATTATGTTCATCGTCAGTGTGGAAAAATGAATTTGAATTGACAAAAATTGAGCTAGTCACTTGTAGGTGAACTTGACATCCACATGTAGGTTTAAACAAGACATTTGTAGGTGCCATAGTTTGAGAGAATAGTCATGCCAAACTTTGGCACCATATTGGTCTTAGGGCTCTTAAGAGACTTTACCAATCTAATGTAGCCATAAGGATTAGGACACTTGGGCACCAAAAAGACACCTCTGATAGTAGTAACCCACCCACCTAGACATGTTGGCATTGTCACTTTGGTACCATGAGATTCAAAATGAAAATATCACTCCTAGCACCATTTTATTGAATGAAATTGAAGCATTTGGGAACATTGCATTTGTCGCCACTGCGGGTAAATGAATTTGACTTGACAATGTAGACACCTAAATTTAACTACCTCCTAACACCATCTAGTTCCACCAACATTCCCATGTCTTACCATCACCTAATCATTTTCCAATTCTTAATTAAATAATTTATGATTAATTAATTAATCAATTCATTATTCATCTTTATCCAAACACTAATTATTTATTTAATTAGATAATTATTCATTCATGTATCCCCTTAGATTTCTTTCAATTTCTAACATGTGCATCTAATTAATTAAATTAATTAGATAATTCTATTAATTATTCTTTCTTGTCATCTCTTATTCCTTTTGATTTCTTTCTATTTTCTAAATCATGTGCAACTAGTTAAATAGAAACAAATCAAAGGAAAGGGTGACCCTAGAGATCATGTCAAGGAATTTTTCATGGCCTGTCAGGAGGTTTCTTATAGCGATATGTATTTGTTGAGACTTTTTCTTGAAGTCTAGGAGGGAAAGATTTGGAGTGGTTCATGCATCTCACTCCAAGTTTTATTACTACATTTTCCAAATTGTTAGAGAAGTTTGTTGTATACTTCTATTACAATGTTGAACATGAGATTACAATGTTAGATCTTTGTAATGAAAAATAACATAATGGAGAAAGTTGTGCCTAATTCTTACAATGGTGGAGGGGTCTCACAAGTCATTATCCTTGGCCAATACCTAAGAAATAACTTGTCAATATTTTATCACCAATCTTAACCATGAAATGGCATTCCATCTACAAGTACATTGTATCTCCACATTTGATGAAATCATTAAAAAGGGTGTTACTATTGAAAAATCCCTAACAATAAAGACAAAAACAATAATAGCTCGAATGACAAAACAAAATTATGGGCCAAAAATAAAAGCATAGTCAATGATGGAGCCATTGATAATAAACATGTTTAATCCACCACATTAGCACAAGAACCATCCAATGTCTAGAATGTACAACAACCCACTAATGTTTCGATTCCACATAGACAAAATAAACCTCCCAATCAACCAAAACAAATTTTACCTCCTTGGGGGAACCTATTGAGGTTGCCTTTCAAAAACTCATCAAAGAAAACATGGTTGCATTCCCATCCACAAGACCATTTGATGACTCAAAACCTAAACCTAATTAGTATAAATAAAATGAATATTGTTAATACCATCATGTCAATGGACATACAACTCACAAATGTATGAAGCTAAAAAATTATATGTAAGACTTAATTAATCGAGGAGAAATTACAATTGAATGTGACTCTTCCACCTCACCTAATGATAATCTTGGAGTACACCAAAATCCCATTCCAAAGAATAATCAATTCCAACCATCCATGTCAAACCAAGGTCAACCCCATAATAATCACAACAATAACATCTGTTATAACAAAACACTCCTACCTACGATTCTATCATGGGACATATTGACTCTAAATGCACTATCACCACAAGGCATGGTAGGGTCACCATCCAAGGGCCTTCCTCATCATCCTCCTCACAAGACAACCAATAGAATTTCTTAGAACATCTTGCAAATACTCCAACACACATATCCATCCAGCAACTCCACAAAACATCACCCATCTATAGAGACATATTGGACCATGCCATACAAGAATCCTAAGTCTCTAAAAACATCAACCTTGAGCAATTCCAAGACCTTGTGAAACATGTATCATCCACTTATCTGTTGGATCTAGGGCATACAACTGAGGGCGGGGTGAATCAGTTGTATAAAAACCTACTCTGCTTTAAATACTTGATTCTTCTTTGTTAGTTAATAGTATATCAATTAATCATCCATGAAAGCATAATGCACAAACACAAGAGCAGATAAACATTAACACACTGAACACCAAGATTTTGACGTGGAAAACCTGGTTAAGGGAAAAACCACGGGGTGATTAACCCAAGGATTATTCTCTGTTAGAAGAATAAGAAAAAGAATGGCACTTGCCAATTAGGGCTCACTGCCCGAGCACACTGCTCACAAAGAGGCCCACTACCTACAAGGATACACACTGTCTACAAAGTGATAAGAATCACAATCTTGAACTGGAGAATGACATCTCTACTATGTCCGGATCAGTTCCATTTAAGCCCAAAAACCCCTACTCTACCTTTCACACTTCTCTTCGCTACACCATACTCATTCACACAATCCACACTACTAAATGAACTCACAAACCTTTATTTATACAAGACATTGACTTAGGAACAATCATCTAAGTCAACAAACAACCATAAGAATATCCACAAGATGAATAACACATCCGGTCGGCCATCACAAGAACATTCGCAGGATGAACAACTCATCCGGTCGGCTAGTCGGAACAAGAACTTCATCCGGAAGAATAACTTCAATTCTGGGCTCTACCATCAATGTGGACCAACAACACAACCTCATCATGATCCAAGAACCTTCACAAGCCTGCCTGAATGACCAGGTACATCCGCACTTTCTCTACTTACTGGAATCTCTTCTCTTCCTCATCCGGAACTTCAAGAACACAGTCTGTCGCCACTGTCACAATGCAAAAGGTACTTCCAGACCTCAAAATCATACACAACTCGAGATGACACATCACAAGGACATCCCAAACACTCCTTCCAATCTGCAGATTAGGATTATACAATTCCTGACCTCACCGGACCTTTCTGTGATCCTCTGTCACCTCTGAACACTTGCCGGAACCAGTTCCACACCGACAGCCACAACTCCTTCAGATCTTCATGCAAACCTCTGAAATCTTAACTGAAACATCTCATGACACATATCCACAAACCCTTTGATCCACATCCTCTGGTTCGAAACCTATACAATACATTTCCCTTCTTCTCATCACTGTTCTTCACTATTCTTGACTGAGGCTAATTTTCTCAATATCCTCAGCACACTGCTCATCCAATCCTTCTTGTCAATGCAGTATGAGTATGTTGATATCAATGACAACACTGGTTCACCTTCATACTTGCAACACTATCAACTCACATTTAGTCAAACTGATATACCTCCCATCGACCCCACACATAATTGTCCCCTTCATATTGAAGTTTTCATATCCAAGTATAAAATAAAATGAGTCCTCCTAGATAACATGTTTGGCTTGAATCTATGTACATTAAGATTAGTAAAATAATTGGGGTACTCTAGAGATGACCTTGAGCCACACATAATTATACTAAAGGCTAATGATAATGTAGAAAGAGAATCAAAGGGTACTAAATGTTTGTCGCTACATGTTGGTCCTATACTACAAAGAACTATATTTCATGTTGTCAATCTTGATTTACCATATAACATCCTCCTTGGTCACCCATGAATCTATGCCATGCAAGCCACTCCATCCACATATCATCAATGCTTGAAATTCCCCCACAACGATGTGGAGGTCACTATTCATGTCGATCCCCAACCATTTGAATATTCCAAAGCCATGGAAGCTTCTTATCATCTAACCCATCATTACCCTAGCACCAAAGTCACTAATCATAATAAGGTCAAGGCCTCATCCTCATATGTCAACCTTAGGACCCTTTCTTCCACCTCATCTCCTTTTCAAAATCCCAAATCCACTAAGGTCAAGATCATCAACACCGGATGTGGAGAATATGAGCTAAATAATGCCTTTCATGTAGGCCAATTGCCTCTATCTCCCCAATCCTATAGTCATCCACAATAGTGACCTCATCCATAGGTGCCAAAAAACAAATAATTTGGTCCCACTACCTTCACATCTACAAGCACCTTGGATGAAGAGTAGATCAAAGGTTCCATATATTCTCGGTTGTACTAAGATGAATCAAATGATGCAAAATCTGCACTTGGTGACCTGAAACAAAATTACCATATACCACTGCATATCTATGAAAACATGAAATACAAGGGTAAATGTCTTCGCCTCTATGAGAAAGGCATCATCAAGTTATCTATTTACAATTCTATGTTGATTATCATGGACTAGAATATATGCCTCTTGGTCTAGAAACCAATGACCCATTCGATACTTTTGCAAGCATAGAGGAAACTTCTCTCGATGTTGAACACACTACAAAAAGTTCATCATTGCCTCCTTCAAATACCTAGACATATCTAAACTTTTCCATGCGGTACCCACAAGAAGATGAGTCCACTTTTTGTGGAAGTATCACAAGCAATAAAAAACCTAACAGAAATAGGTGCCCATTTTGAAAATAACTAACACCCATTTAGGAATGGGAAAACAAGCCTAAACGGGATCCTGTATGAAATGGGATCCCATTTAGGATCGAGTGGCTGAACCTACATGGGCTCTCATTCCATATGAGTTCCCTACATAGAACGGGTGCTCGTTCATGAAAAGTATTTATTTTTTTCCTCGCCTGCAAATTCATTTTTCACTATTTAAATGCCAAACCAAATGGAAAAAGCAAAGAAAAATGGGAACCCGCATTGAATTATCTCACCATCATGCCTCTACAACCTCTTGCCTTCATGAGAGTGACCTTCATATGTTTCCAAGTAGGTGGTTTTCCATTTTCATGTGTTATTTATTATTTTTTTATTATATTTTAATTTATATTTAGTTTTGAAATGTAAAATTGTATTCACGTGTTTTTTACTATTTTTACATGTATTCATAAAAGTCTTCAAACTTGAACCCTAAACTCACATCTTCAAACTCAAGCCATTAAAAATAAACCCTAAACTTGGAACCCCTAATCCTGGAACCCTAACTCAAAATCCCAAACATTTAAAAAACATAAACCCTCACAATTTGATCCTAACTAGGCAATTGAACACCATTAAATGTGGACCAATAAGGATCTCCATGCAACACATAAGTCAAATTACACTAAGTCATATACTGAAATGATCCCTCACATATTGTATAAATGTAACTATTGAATAAAACCAATGAAGTTTAGACAACTAGTAGCAATGGTGAGCAAGATCTAATGGTCATTGCTCAATCATTTCCTCGGAGTACTTCAGTTATCAAGGCCTATGAAATATTAATACAACATGAATCTTGGTGCTTAAAACAAAAACCCCAACCATAAAGGTCTTCAAACTTGAACTCTAAACTCACATCTTGAAACTAAACCATTAAGCATGAACCCTAAACTCTGAACCCCTAATCCAGGAACCCTAACTCAAAATCTCAATTTGATCCTAAACCCTCACAATTTGGTTTTGTATCTCCTCAAAGACTATACTCCCTTGATGGTCTAATGGTAAGTTAAGGATAATCCTCCCTTAATTCCCTATAACCCCTCTCAAGATCCTCCTCTATAACATCATACACATCCATGGCCTTTCCATCTACTAGCTACCACCTTACATCTCCTACTACATCTAGTTTATAGATGGGTATGAACCTATCCTCAGTGGATCACTTGAGATATTCTAGGGTCACATGCATACTAGTACCCATCACACACATAAGGCCAAGGTATATAACTTCTACAATATCTACTTAGATGCCTTAAATGGGGAGGCACAAAATTTGGTAGATGGCCTCAAGATTCATGGTGAGCTCACTTGTGGATAGTTGGAACATTGATGCATATATATCCCATTGCTCCATTTTTTAATTAACATAAACTTAGTGTAGCTCTCCTCTAGTAGTGTAAATACCTACTATAATCTTAACTCTCATAAGTGTGTTATGTAATTAAATTCCATGTCTTTATTCATTTCAAAGTTCTTTAAATTTGAGCACCATGTCATGTGAAGTAGAAATTTCATCACCAATTGCTCCTAAATTCTAGTCTAAGGGATATAACATAACCCTAATTCTAAGAACTAATCTAAGGGATATAACCTAACCTTAATATAAATAATTAATCTTAAATGTTATGAGCCTAATCCTAAGGCACTATAGTAGATAAAGATTATTACTTAAGATCTATCCTATTATTATTTCATTGCTACATCTTAGGATCTTCCAATCCCACATTAGGAGAGGATTTTGAAGGATAACCATTGATTGAAATATTCTCCTATTGGTATTGGTATGGTCATGAAATACATGGGTTCTAATAATTTAGCTAGCATATTTTGGTATAAAATCTATAAGAGATTTGTTGCTAATGCTTGGTCTGTTACCTATTCAAGAGGAAGATGGTCTTATAATAGGTAACATTGGGCCTTCATATGTATTATAGGCATCTCTTCTAAGGTATATTTTGGAAAAGAGATCATATCTATTGTGGATACTCTCCTTATATGAAGAGACCTTGATGAAATCAAAGATGAACTAGGAACATCAAGTTCCTAAAACTAGGGATTATTTTGACCCATAAGTTATTGGTTGATAGTTAATCTAACTTGGAGCCCTTCATACTTTATATGTTATCTCTTGCAAGGTGTGCACCCTTGGTCTCCTTGTGATGTGCAACACAACACTTGGGTTCATTACAAGTCTTAACTACCTCCCGTGGATTCATTAACTCTGGCGATTGTATCAAAAATTAATAAGTTGAACTTTTGGTGCAACAGAAACCGTCTTTCTAACAATTGGTATCAGATCCTGGGTCATGAGTTTGAATCTGTTGCTTGCGCTAGGGGGGATTGTTGCAAGGTGTACACCCTTGGTCTCCTTGTGCTATGCAGCATAGCACTTGGGTTCGTGACAAGGTTTAACTACCTCCTATGGATTCATTAACTCTAGCAGTTGTATCAGGAATTAATAGGTTGATCTTTTGGTGCAATGGAAAATGTATTTCTAACATTATCCATAATAAAGAATAATTTTAGATCCCTTAGGGTAACTAACATCTTGCAAAAAAATGGAAGGAGGAAAACCTATGTTTAGTAATTTAAATATACTAGACCACCTAGAATGGCATACATAAATCTTAGAGCTAGATTCAAACCTTTTATTTTGGAGACATATATAGAAAAAAAAATCGTTCATCAAGGGAGAGTATAAAGGAGATTTGTTTAGGGTCAATGCATTTGACCGTAGCTATGAAGTAGATACATGAAACAACAATACTAAGATATACACTCAACACACCATTTAGCAGTAACGTGTCCTTGAGGGGATTGTAACCTTAGTATCCATCATGAGAACCAAGTGGCCTAGCCACTTGAGAACATCCCACACAAGGGAAAGCATAAAGTTAAGCTCACTTTGTCTTATAATTTTGAGCATCATGGCTAAAATATCTCTTTCTAGATATAAATCTAATTTAATAATATCTAGGATTTTAAAAGTTCTATCTGAGATCCTACTAATATTTCTTCATCTTCACTAAAATGATGCAGCTCCTAAATGCTTGATGAGCTGGATGTTACAAATCCTCTTTTATCCATTTCAGAAAGAAAGTAAGCTTAGTTGGAATCTTACAAAGAGATGTATGAGATTGCATACTATAGTACTCTACCAACTTATAGCTACCCTAAAAGATAGCCTCCTAGCTTAAATGTAGGTCTTACTTTTATGCTTTTTATAGATAAATCCAATCTTCGAGACTATCTCAAACTAAGATAATTTAGAGGTAAAATTTTTAAATTTCTAGAATGAGAAAATATGATTCAAAGTATGGAACAAAAGAATGGGAGAAACTAGAATATTATATTAATGAACTAAATATTACATGAATTATTATTTTAGAAGCCTTAAATCATGGCTCTAATACTAATTCAAAGTGCAATCTAAGATCATACACTTATCCTTTCAAACCTAGACTCATATCAAAACTATTACTTAAAACTAGCACAAAACATTTCTCTACTTAGACTTCCATATATTTATAGGACTTAAAGAGAAAATCAATGCTACAAGAAAATATGTTAAAACAACATGATTAGAAAAATAGATAACTAGTTGGAGACAAGTGCACAAGATTCCTTATTTTTAGTAGTGGCTAGTAGTCTTGAAATACAAAATTAATATGATGGTAAAACTAACCATAGATGTAATCACATTCAAATCTCTTAGCTATTTTTAGATGATCAATGACAACCTTTATGTTTTTAATAGTTACTTTGGCTTACCAATCAAAACATAAAAGACATAACTCAAGTTGAGGTAGTCACTAGTAATCATCATAATATACTAGATAGTCTATAAGACCATTATTAATCTTGTGAGAAAAACCAAGTTTGAGTTTGTTGAAGAAAAACCTCATTATTTGATTTAGGCAACATCTGTCATATGCATCACATTCACATGGGTATCTCCCAAAATTGATGCTATTTATAAATCCTAATCAATAAATCTTAAAAACTAAGTTAATAAAATCAACTTCCTAAATTATACTAGATAAGACATAAAAATATAAATTTAAAGAAAAACTATATCCATTAGTATATCCTAAACTCATAAATTGGGACCAACAAGATTCAATATGTTGGGAAATGGGTGTTGTACACCTTGCATAATATTGTATTATTTTATTCATTTAAAATAAATATTTATTTGTGGTGTATCTTAATTGATGTGTTTAGCCACATTATATATTTATTTGGATGCCACTTGTAATTGTTGTATGTAACATTGAGTTAATTATTTTGTGTGTGGGACACATAGAGTAATTAATTGTTTATTTGTAATTATTTAATTGTTGGGAAAACTTAGTACCAATAATTAAATGAGGGGGTCAATGGTTTTGTGTACCCATGGTTTTGGAACACATGGTTTTACCTAATACTACTTCTTGTATTTGTATGAGCTTGGTCTATAAAAGCAAGCACATGGTCATTAGTTGTAGTGGGTTGGCCGATTCATTATTGTTGGTGTATAAGAGGTTGTGTGAGAGGATGTTGTATTGAGTTTTCTATTGTGAGTGTATTTTGTGAAGCATGGCATGGGATGTGTGGATTCATGCTTGGACACATGGAGGATGCAATGGAGGAGCTTGATGTTTCATAGGTATTCATAGAGACTCATGAAAATGTATTGTAATAGCTTATTACTGAATAATAAATTTGAGTGTGGGTGCTTTTGGAGGCTAGGTTTTTCCCTCATGAGAGTTTTCCCAAGGTATATCTTGTGTTTGTCATTTGATCTTTGCATTATGGTTACTTGTATGCATCATTTTCTCCTTATGGGTTATGTGGAATTGGTTTTATTGAACCTACAAATTCCTAACACAATATCTCTTGATGAGTTTCAAAATGATGAAGTGATCATTAAATTCCTAACCATAAAATGGGCTTTGAGATCAACCTTGACTCCTCTACATACTTCAAATAATAGGAAGATTTCCTTAGTCCTTGAACAAAATATTAAAAACAAAATAAAAAGAAGTCCCCTAGTAAAAACCTCTCTAAGGCACTATCAGACATAGAAAAAGTAAAAGGAAAGGATGTGTCTATCAGTGAAAACTTCTCCAAGGCACTGATAGATGAGGAACTCGACCTCCCTCTCCCACCTTAGTGGCATGATCAATCTAGTGTTTTGGTAGAAGAAGATTAGGAAATGAATCTGGGGATAGAAGACAATCAGAAACTCACATTTCTTGCTACCTACTTAAAACTAGACATTCAACAAGCACTTTACACCATTTTGAAGAATTCTCAAGCTATCTTTGCATGGTCATATGCTGAATTCTAGGATTAGATCCCTCTCTTGTGGTGTACCATCTAGTGTTTCATCCTGATACCAAGCTAGTTAAGAAAAAACTCAGAAAGATGAATCCATAAATTACCCACTTGGTCAAAGAAGAATTATAGAAATTCCTGGAAGTGGGCTTCATTCACCCAATTAACTATCCTGAGTGAATATTTGATATTGTACCAGTTAGTAAGAAACCTAAAGGCATCAAAACTTGTACAAATTTTAGAGATCTCAACAAATCTTTCCTAAAAGATGACTTCCCATTACCTAGCACCGATATAATAGTGGATTTAATAATAGGACATGAAATGCTCTCTCTCATGGATGGTTTCTCAGGGTGTATTCAAATATGGATGCAATCAACTTAGATAATTTTTTATTTAGGCACATGAGTAGAATCCTCATTGCCCAAAACTCTAATGTATGAAAAAGATGGTTTTTACTTGTCCACAACTCATGCGGTGTCTTATCAACTAGAGTAGAAGGAGATTTGTTTACCAAATAACAACTGGTACTTATAGCCTTAGCCCAAAATATTGTTGCCTACAACTACTCAACATAATTATAGCTTTATCCATCAATGTCATGCTCATCTATTCTATAACTTCATTTTGTTGTGGCATATACAAAGTATTTTTTATCATACAATACTTGCATGTCTATAGAAATCATCAAAATGCCTAGAGAACTATTCACCTCAATTATCTAACCTCAAATCCTTCTATTTATCTGCAAGAACCTTAAAATCCTTAAATTTCAGTAAACAATAGATTTATGTTTTAGAAAATAAATCCAAATAGAAATTAACAAGTCATTAATAAATGAAACACAATACCAAGATTTACTATAAAGGGCACATCCACATAACCAAAAACATTAGTGTGAATAACCTTAAAAATTCTCTTAACTCTAATGCTACTAGAATGAAACTTCACTCTATTTGGTTCACCATACATACAATGCTCACAGAAGTCAAAATCCATAGAATAACTTGACAAACCATCCACCATATTTTTATTAATCAAATTTTTTAAGACATTTTCACTAATGTGGTCCAATTTGTTGTGCCATAACATACATGAATTAAAATTTTAATTACATTTGTGAGTTATAACATACATAGATTCTTCTAGCTTAAACAACATTCCATATTGTGTGCCCTTAACCAACACCAATTTCCCTCTAGCCAACATGTGACTATTCTTACCAAAAGTAACATACACAGGAGCACCTTTCAGCTTAGATACCCAATTCAAATTTCTAGCAAGCTCTAAAATACACAACACATCAAAAAGAGTTTTCACTCTCCCATCACTAAATAACAATTTTACCTTTCATAAGCCAACAATCTTGTGATAATTGTTGTCACCAAGAAACACCTCACCACCACCATATGATCTATAAAATTAGAACCCCTCCTTATGAGGAAACATGATATGAGGCACTTGAATCAATTAGCTATGAGTCATTACTAACAATGTTAGAAAATGTAAACAATGCATCATTAGCATCATCATTAGAGGATTTTTAGTACAGGATTCATAAAAAAAAAAATCTTATTTCTACACTCCTTCAAGTGGCTCCTTTAACCATAGTTTCAATATTTTACTTTTCTCTTATAGGGGTTTTAGATCCACCTTTATATTTCAATCTTTTCCTATCCCCCTTTTCCTTACCACCTTTTTATTTAAGTCTACTCTCAACATGTATTGTATCCTTGGAACCTTCATCCCTGGATTTCATTCTTAGTTCTTCACTTAAGAAAGTAGCAAAAATACCATACAGCTTAGGATTGACAATACCACCACTAATTGTGCAATTAGATTTTCCCATGATTCAAGCAAAGAGCAAAGTAAAATAATGCATTTATTAGGTCTTCGTCCAACCTAACATCAATTGAACTTAGTTGACTCAAAATCAAATTAAAAGCAGTAAGATTCTCAACAACACTATTTTTTTTAGTAGCAAATCTTCACAAATTAGTGAATAGTTTGTGTGTGTAGACACCCAAAATGACCAACTTGTCATGCTACTTGCATTTCATTATCTGTCTAATCACCTGCATTACAATGTTAATTAAATAATCTAATTATTTAATTAATATCATCAAATTCTTCTAAATCTCCTAAATTCAACATTAATTAAATAAATCCTCATTATTTAATTAATTAAATTAAATTCCTCTATATTCTTCCATAATTAAATAATTTTAATTATTTAATTATCCTCTTCCCAAAATTCACATCTACATTAATTAAATATATCCAATTATTTAATTAATTCAATAAATTCCCTCTTATTTACAATTAAATAATTTATATTATTTAATTAAATCAAAAAATTGTTCTTCCAAAATCATGCACAACAATTAAATAAATTTATTTATTTAATTTGCTTTTCAAATCTTCTAAATTAAATAATTCCAATTATTTAATTATTTCTTCCAATAATATCTTCTCTAAATTTAAATAAATCAATTATTTATTTAAATTACTTTTTCTTCTAATTTGAGTTATCTCTAATATAACTCAAGCTTTCTTGCTCATCAATTAAATATTTCTATATTTAATAAAGCAAAATATCTTCTTTTCTCATGCAAATCTCTTCTTGTTTTAAATCACTTAACTGATTGCTTTATTCTTTTAATTGATTTATCTCTTCAGTTAACTTATTCTTCTATTCTTGATAACTCCTCTCATGCAAAAGAAAGCAAGACACTTGTCTTCTTCTCATTCGTTGCACATTCCTCAACTTATCTCCTCCGTTGATTCTTCTGAATTATCTAGACCATTGATCGATCTTTGATGAAACCTATATAAACCCCCCTCATCTCCTACATTGAGCCTCTCTCTCTTCGATCGTATTCTCAGGCATACTTAACAGAGCTTTGAGCATACACAACACGTCAATTGAGCACTATAATGATCTTTTGACATTGATCTCTTGAGCACATACTTGCTTGTTGCAGCTATGGCTTTGCAACTACATTGAGCAATCCACATATCTCCAAAAGGGAACAATACAGGTTTTGGTAAGAGCTTTCATTTGTCTTTGATTGGTGATTTATGGCTTTTACTTAGATTCGTTTCCTTTATGTTATTGGTTCCTTTGGTTTTATTTAGTTTAGATTTAATCCATTTTTCCATATACACATTCTGGCACGCCCGGTGGGACCCACTAATCCCTTTGTTTCTTTGAGAAATTTGTTTTTTTTGAAGTCGCAGTACGGCACAGTGCAGACGATATTGCATAGCGCATCTGGTAGTATCTCTAAGCGCTCTTGTAGGAACAGTTCAGCGCTACTGGCGGCACGGCCGCGCTTCTGGCCGCACAGAGCAGTGCTTTCGGTGACACAGAGAAGCGCTATTGGTGGCCTTGTTAAGTGCTTCTGGTTAAAATTAGGTTTTGACTTTATTCACGGTGCTTTTGCAGGGTTTTTCTCATTTCAGATCTGTGATTTTGTTTGCACAAGCTATTGTATTTGTCTTCCAAACCTGATTTTCGATATCTCCTAAGATGATTTATTTAGGAGTATCCTTAAGTTCTGCTAATCTATTGTGTTGCCCCATTTTCTGAGTTTTCCAGATTTCACAACCCAGATCTATCAGATATCATTGTCCAGACAGTAGATCCACCATGAAAAGTCATTTTTGCCTGGTTATTTTGACAAAAACTAATATTTTCTGTATCTGAGACAGCACAGCGCTTTTGGCTACTCAGTATTGTGCTTTCAGTTACACAGTGACGCGCTCCTGGGTATTTTACAGCGCTTTTGTTATTATCATTGCACGCTTTTGGTATTTATCGCAGCGCCTTTGGAATCACAGTACAGCGCTTCTGGTTATTGTTCAACGCTGCTGGTAATATTCTGTTGTGCTTCTCGTCTATCTTAAAGCACTTTTGGTTTACAGTGAATCGCTTCTGGTAAGACAGTAACACGCTTTTGGTCAAAGTTGATTTATTTTGTTAACTTGTGAAATTTTGGTGGAACTAACTCACTTGTTGCAGCTTCTTATTACTCACACAGAGCCAATAGGTGTTTTCTTAACATGTTCATGCAGGACGAGCATTGAAGACCTCTTTGATTTATCTCACTAAGTCTTAGAAACACATTGCATGCTTAAAAGGATAATTAAACAAATCTTTTTTTTTGCAATCTAAGTCTTAGGAACATACTGCTTTTCTTAAGGGACAATGGACATGTATGAACAAACACCTCAATTTTCTAAAGGACAATGGACATGAATGCCAAACACTTCATTTCATAAGGGACAATTTACACCTACAATCGTGTGTGTGCATAGCTTAGTTGCACCTTATTTTTCTTATAACGGGACAATTGAACCTTTGTTTAACGTGCTTGCTTTTACTTTTTTGTACTTCCTTTAGAAGGGCCTGCTTTTGGATTACGATTCATCCAAAAGGGACGACCCTAAGTGGAGTTTTCCTTTGAACCGCTATATAAGAGGGATAAGGCGAAAGCCAAGTCCTAACCGATGTCAGCCTTACCTTGTGGTGCCAAACTGAAAAGAGGTGTACTAGCTCTTTGTGGAAACGATTTTCACATTGAGCAAAGTGTTTGAAACTCTTAGTAGGATTGGTTAAAGCTTTTAGTAGCTTGTCGCATTGCTCATAAGGCGTTGGTCCCTCAAAGTCACTAAGAACCAATTTAGATAGAGACTACCCGACCTACCTCCAAACATTGTGGTAATCATCAGTGCAAGGGAAATCGATTTAAACCCTTAAGATACTCACCATTGGCTCCCTTGAGAAGAAATAGTATTCCCTCGGACATAAAGCTCTTGTGACCTACTTGAGCTTTCCAAGGGGAGGGTGAGATATCCCTACCTATCGTCTCTCGCAAAGATACTAAATATCCGACACATTTATGGAATGATATTTTTATCGATGGAGTATTAAGCTGTGAGCTGATCTACTGCAATGAAACCTTGTCTCTAGGGATAAAAAGTGCTTGTTATTGATTGCAACTGTATTAGACCTGTGGAAACATTGGGCTTGTTTGGAGCCTTGAACATACACTATCTGTTGTGTCAGTCCTTGTGCCTTTTTTGACCACTTGTTTGCTATGTTTTCTCTTGCCAAACCAATCCAATCAGAAACAGAAAAATCTTGCCTTTGAAAAACATCAGACACTAC
This sequence comes from Cunninghamia lanceolata, assembly GCA_027924645.1. Classification (NCBI taxonomy): domain Eukaryota; kingdom Viridiplantae; phylum Streptophyta; class Pinopsida; order Cupressales; family Cupressaceae; genus Cunninghamia; species Cunninghamia lanceolata. The sequence goes on from BSBN01001957.1 coordinate 908,610, forward strand.
TTCAGCGCCCCTGGTATCACAGCAGCTCGCCTTTGGTAATACAGTAGATCACCTTTGGTCAGCAGTAACCCGCCTCTGGCAAAACTCTACTTCAGCGCCCTTGGTATAACAGTAGCTCGCTTTTGGTCACTGTAGCTCGCCTTTGGCATAGCAGTAACTCGCTATTGGTAGCTCAGTCCGTCACCTCCGGCCCACAGTAGCACGCTTTTGGTAGCACAGTCCTGCGCCTCTGGTCAAACAGTATAGCACTTTTGGTCCAGTACTTTGTGCATCAGAGTTTGTCTGTTTCTCAAAGCATCTCACAGATTCCCAGCATTACATTGTGTCCTAAGTGTATCCCATGGTCACCACTAGGCTATAGAAAACTATGAAGTCTAGGCAAGTTGTCCCTAAGAAGCACAAGTCACCCCCTCGCACACCACAATCAGGTCGTCTCAACATTACTCCCAAGGTGACTCCTAGTACACCCGTGGCAAAACCAATCAGCTCTCCAAACATGCCACACATAGATGAACCAAGCAATCCTCATGAGGATAGAAGCCCTTTGCTAAATGCATCGCAGTATACCACAGGCTTGCCTCCAGATTTTGTCCCACAAGGTTATATCGTAGATCAAACCCCATCTCAAGAAGAGCGACACTTTGAAATAGGTCAATCCTCTCAAGAAGATGGGCAAGATCTTGATGAATTTATACAAGATCCTAGAGCTATAGCTGCCTTTGATAAAATCCTTAGTGAGAACCAGGATCATTTCTTTCGCTTGCTTGCAAAGCAAGGCGCCAAGTTACCTCAAGATTTTGATGTGTCCACTCTCAAGGAGAGCAACAACACCCAAGAAACCATACAAGCGGTGCAAACCATGTCCACGGTGACTACGCCCCTACCTACTCAAGGCTCGCAGTATAGGAATCCCCTTTTTCAAAATCCAACAGAGGAGAGGACCATATCACCACTTTTGACTCCTATGGAGATCTATCAAAACCAACAAGAAACTCTCCAACGTCAAGCAGAGTTAGCTAAGCAAGCCACCTTAGCTCAATCGAATGTGCAGCCACCTCCTAAAGTGTCCACCCCAAGCGCAAGCGGAATCTTGGTTACCCCATCACGCATAGGTTTCCCACCCAATTACAATCTGGGGAACACTTATGTAGCCATGCAACAAGGGTCTCAACAAATGCCACCTCCTATATCATCACACCTGCATGTCTCTCAACCAATTGGAGTCATGCAGCCCCAACCACAACATTCTTCTACTCTCATCCTCAAGCAACCCCAACCGTCGCAAATCACTTCTACCTATGTTCCTCCACCACAACATTCTTCTACTCTCATCTTCAATCAACCCCCACCGTCGCAAATCACTTCTACCTATGTTCCTCCTCCACAACGTTCATCCACACTCAACTTCTTTCATACATTGCCTAGCCACTCGCAACATTCCCAACATCAGGTTTCCCAAAGCTATGTGCCACCATCACAATCTAATCAAACGTACTTTAGCTTTCCTCCCCCCAATACGTTTCTTCAACCATCGCAAAGCCAACATTCTTACCTAGCGCCACCTCCACCTCTGCCTAATCAAGGCCTCCAATTCCAACCCAATCTGAACCAATCATACAATCCATACAATCCCAATCAATCTTATGACCCTTATAATACCACTACGCATGGCTCACATTATAATCTTCCATATGGGCAACACCAACTGCTTTTTGGACAACAGGAGATGTTACCAACCCCTCCCACGACTATGGAACTAAAGATTGCGGAGGTGCAACAACAGCTATCTGATCTTACGTTTGGCCACACCAAAAAGACCTTCTCTTTAGAGGAAGTGTGTCCTTATCCTTTTGATCAGTCATTACCAATGATCCCTTTTCCTCAAAATTTCACTATTCCAAAGTTCGATAAGTACAAAGGAAAAGGTGACCCAAAAGACCATCTTAGGGAATTCTATCTTGCTTGCTTCGAGGTCTCACATAACGATACGTATCTTATGCGTCTCTTTCCTCGCAGTCTTGGAGGTCAAGCAATAGAATGGTTCTCACACTTACCTACGGGTATCAAGTCTTTTAACGAGCTAGCAGAGAAATTTGCCACCCATTTTTCTTACAATGCGGAGCATGAGATTTCCATGACGGATCTATGCAACAATAAATAGAAAAATGGTGAGACTTTCATTTCTTTCCTTCAACGATGGAGACAAATGGCTAGTAAATTCCCTTTTAAGATTCCAGAGAAACAGCTTGTTAGCATATTTCTGCAGAACCTCAACCAAGAGTTAGGTTTCCATTTACAAATTCTTAGTGCTACAACCTTCGATGAAATCACCTACAAGGGTATCAACATTGAGAAGGCCCTCATTGCTAAGGGTGTGGTCAAAATCTTTAAGGAGACGAAAGATAACACTTCGCATCAACAGTCAAACGATAAACCCAAATATTGGAACAAGAACAAAAACGTGGTCAATGATGGGGTGGTCGATACTAAGCATGTCCAAACGTTGCAAACACCGCTGCAACTCTCCAAACCAAGTCAAGCTCCACCCCAACAACAGCAGCAACAAAGGCAGCCTTATCAAAATCAACAACGACAACAGGAGCGGCCTCAACAAGATTACCCTCCGCGACGTCAATTCACTCCTTTGGGAGTACCCATTGAATCAGTCTTACAACAAGCTTTGCAGAAAGGGCTCATCACCTTACCTGATGCTCCCCCATATGGAGAACCTGTCTACAAAACTGCACGTTACAAAGATAATGAATATTGTGAGTTCCATAGGAGCAAAGGTCATAGAACCACGTCTTGCATGAAGCTTAAGCACCTCATCCAAAACCTCATCGATGGTAATCAAATCACTTTTGAGGATGAATCACCAGCGCAACACACGAACAAGGATCTAGATATGTACAAGGAACCATTCCCTCATCACAGTCCACCTCCCCCTCAAGATAGAGGTAAAGGTATCAATCATGCTTTCACGTCCTTCGATTCCATTGTCGGTTGTTTTGAAGAGAGTCGAGTGTCTACCCTCACGATCAAAGGCAAATCTACGGATTGTGCTGTTACTACTCATCGAGGTCATGTCACCATCCGTGCACCTGCACCTAGGCTTCCGGTTCAGTCTGATTATAATCTTGTCGAACATCTAGGGAGAACACCAGCACAGATCTCTATTTTGGACCTTCTACGGTCATCACCTGCACATAGAGTGGTGCTAGAAAAATCCCTTCAAGAGTCTTCCGTTCCTAACAACATAGCAGTCGCAGATTTCCAAGCTATAGTGGGTAATATTGCTTCGCCTTACAACGTGGTCTTCTCTGAGAAAGACCTCCCCTCCCATGATCCTTGTCACAACGATGCCCTCCATATTGAAGTTCTCATCCATAAGCACAAAATCAAACGTATACTCATAGATGGTGGTGCTGGTCTCAACATCTGTTCTTTAAAGTTACTAAAGCAATTGGGATACTCTGAGGATCACGTCAACACTGATCATAGTATTACAATCAAGGGGTATGGTGATGCAGACCGCCATTCAGAAGGTGTTATTCACTTGCCTATACAACTGGGCCCTGTCACGCTTGAAACCAGGTGTCGAGTCCTTGATATTGAGCTGCCTTACAACATTATCTTAGGCCACCCATGGATCCATGCAATGAAAGCTATTCCCTCCACGTACCATCAGTCTCTAAAGTTCCCATACAATGGTATGGAGATCACCATCCCAGGAGATCCTAATCCTTTTGAATTCTGCCGTGTCTTGCAAGGAAGCTATAAGAATTGCAACCAAGTGCCTAAAAATGACAAAGCCCTCAAATCCCCTCTCTATGTTGACCCTGAAACTCTCACGCAAGCCTCTACAAGTGAACCTACACCCCTCCCCAAAATCACAGCTTGTGTCCGAGATATAGGCTTTGGCACTTATGATATCTCAGAATCTTGTTGTGTAGGGTGGATGCCTTTATCTCCAAAATCTTACGGCCAACCACCCATTGCCAAAGTAACCAAAAAAGTAGCTATTCCTCTCCCAACATTCCTAACCCAATTCCAACATGGACGGTTATTGGAAGAGGAAACTATTGAGGACATCTCTTCTTGGCTCTACAAGGAGAAAGAACCAGTCACGATACTGGTCAAGCAATATGGCAATGGCTTAAGGATAGTGAAAAACATGGGCTATAAAGGCAAAGGTGGCCTTGGGAAACAGAATCAAGGCACTATGGAGCCCATTGTGGTAACAAAGAAGATAGACAAGAAAGGATTAGGATTTGGTAAGAAGGTACCACGTGCCTCAGACATCGAGTATATCCTCGACGAGGTAGCTGACACTTTTCCCGCTGATTTGACATCTACAGAGGATATCATCGATGACTCTTCCCTCCACATAACCAATCTATTCGCAGAATCCTCCATTTTTACACTATCCTCCATATCCTTAACTTCCAACACCAGCACCCAGAATGTCACGCTTGTCTACCCTGAGTTTATCGATTGGGACCAACAAGGGGCCCCCGTTATAGATGTATTTCAGAATGACGAAGCTCTAGCTGAGTTCATGGGACTTCGGGAAGGTATCCCTCTTGGCGATCACAAGGCAGGTTTTGTAATGGAACTAGAGCCCACGGCTTATTTTGGTGAGAATGCCAAATCCTCCAGTCGCAAAAGTGCAAATAAAGAAAGATCTCTAGGTGAAATCCACACTATGGCACCTCCTGATCACAAAATAGTAAAAATAAAGGATGTATCCAAAGGTGAAAACCCAACTGTGGCACCTGAGGATGGAGGATTTGACCTTCCCTTACCATCTAAGTACCAAGAGAAATCAGCTCTCCTAGTGGAGGATTCTACAGAGATCAACCTGGGTACAGACCAGAATCCAAAGACAACATTCCTAGCAGCATCCTTATCTGACACAGAGCACAGAAATCTTAACAACTTCTTCTTGCAACGAACCATCAACTTTGCATGGACCTATGCAGATATGCCAGGGCTAGACCCTAAGCTGGTAGTTCATTATCTCATAGTTGATCCCAAGGTGAAACCAGTCAAGCAAAAATTGAGAAAAATGCATCCACAGATAGCTCTCTTGGTGAAGGTGGAAGTACAAAAGCTATTAGACGCAAAGTTCATACGACCTATCGACTATTCAGATTGGGTCTCAAACATTGTACCTGTGTCTAAACCTAATGGGCGCATTCGCATGTGTAATGATTTCAGAGATCTCAATAAGGCATGTCCTAAGGATGACTTTCCACTACCAAACATTGACATTATAGTGGACTTGATAGCAGGTCACGAGATGCTTTCTCTCATGGACGGATTCTCGGGTTACAATCAGATAAGGATAGCTGAAGAAGACCAACATAAAACAACCTTTACTTGTCCTTGGGGCAATTATTGTTGGTGCGTCATGCCGTTTGGTCTGAAGAATGCAGGAGCAACCTATCAGAGAGTAATGACAGTGATATTTCATGACCTCTTTCATCACATCATGGAAGACTATGTTGATGATATATTGGCTAAATCTTCTAGAGCGGATCACATACAGGTCCTAGGACAGATTTTTGACAGGCTTGAAAAATACCAAGTAAGACTCAATCCAAAGAAGTGTGTATTCGGTGTAACATCAGGGAAGCTATTGGGATACATTGTATCTCGTAGAGGCATCAAAGTAGATCCAGCAAAAGTAAAGGCTATAGTGGAGATGCCTCCACCAAAGAACCTAAAAGCATTAAGGAGCCTCCAAGGAAGGTTGCAGTCCATTCGACGTTTCATCTCTCAGCTAGCAGATAAATGTCAACCCTTTCAACACTTGCTCCGAAAGGATGTCTCGTTTCGATGGGACAACAAGTGTCAGGCAGCGTTTGATCAACTTAAGGAGTATCTAGCTACACCTCCTGTATTGGTTCCACCAGTTGCGGACAAACCCTTGATATTGTACATCTCCACTACAAACTCAGCCCTAGGGGCCCTGCTAGCACAAAATGATGACACAGGAAAGGAGCATGCAATTTATTACATCAGTAGAACCTTGGTGGGATACGAGCTCAATTATTCACCAATGGAAATGGCTTGTTTAGCAGTAGTGTTCGCCTCCCAAAAGTTGTGGCATTACATGCTGAACCAACACACAAATCTGATAGCTAAAATTGATCCCCTGAAGTATCTACTAGAAAAAGCAGCTCTCACAGGCAGACTAGCTAAATGGGTTATGATCCTTAGTGAGTTTGACATTGAATACACAGATCGTAAGGCAATCAAAGGACAAGCCCTCGCAAATCAACTAGCAGAAGCACCTATGAAAGATACACATCCTATGGTAGCAGACTTTCTTGATGAGAATCTATTCACTCTGGCTACCTCCATAATGTGGAAGTTGTACTTTGACGGTTCTTACACATAGCATGGATCAGGAGCCGGCATCTTATTTGTTACACCTCAGAATGACTATATTCCTAAGTCATATCGGCTTGCATTCCCTTGCACCAACAACATAGCCGAGTATGAAGCACTCCTTATAGGTCTCAACATAGCAGTTCAATGGGACATTACAGAATTACAAGTATATGGAGACTCACAGCTAGTCATTCGCCAAGTCACAGATGAATACCAAACAAAGGATGAAAAGTTGGTCCCCTACAAACAACTAGTGGATGCCTATAAACCACATTTTTCTAGCATCACATTTGAGCAAATTCCAAGAGAGCATAATAAAGCTACGAATTCTATGGCTTCTGTAGGGTCACTGATTGACATGTCTGCAAATACACAGAAGTGTGAATTCTTGATTGAGCAATTGTTGATACCAGCCGTCGATGTTCCTGTTACTGAAATCATCTGTGAACTTGTTGGTCCCAATTCCCCATGGTACGAAGATATCTATGAATACCTCAAGAACAATACCTTTCCCCCTGACCTATCATCCACCCAACGCAAAACCTTTATTCGTCGATCCTCTCATTACATCATTCTGGGTAATACACTATATCGCCGGAGTCTCGATGGTATCCTCTTACGATGTCTTAACGCGGAAGAAGCCAAAGCTACCTTACGAGACATACACAAAGGTGTCTGTGGTGCACATTCTACTGGTCCTAATTTTGCTAAGAAGATACTCAGAATAGGTTATTACTGGCCTACAATAGAGCAAGATGCTGCACGGTTTGCTAAGAAGTGTCTACAATGCCAGCAGCATGGAGATTTGATTCACGCACCAGCTCATGAATTACAACCTGTGACAACTCCATGGCCTTTTTTTCAATGGGGTCTCGACCTCGTAGGACGAATCCACCCTTCCTCCTCAAATGGCCACAAGTTCATCATTACCGCCACTGAGTATTTCACGAAGTGGGTGGAAGCCATTCCTATGACCTATATCACCGGTAAGCAAATAGCTAAGTTTATTCTAAACTACCTCATATGCCGGTATGGTATTCCCCAAGCTATTGTAACTGATAATGGGAGACCATTCAAGAACCAAGATGTCCGTGCCTTATGCATACAATACAATATCCAACATCGCTTTTCAACTCCCTACTATCCGCAGAGTAACGGCCAAGCTGAGGCTTCCAACAAAACCATTCTCAAGATCCTAAAGAAAATGGTCAATGAAGCTGGTCGTGATTGGCACTTGCAACTCAATCCCGCCCTATGGGCCTACCGCACTAGTATCAGAACACCAACGGGTGCCACACCATATGCCTTGGTCTTTGGCTCTGAAGCCATCCTACCTATAGAGGTCGAGATCCCATCCCTCAGAGTATCAATGCAGGATCTGATCGGCGGAGACGAGTATCGTACTTCTCGATTAGCTGAGCTTGAACTACTAGATGAGAGGCGTCTTGCCGCACTTAATCATCTCCATGTCTATCAAAACCACCTCTGGCGTAATTACAACAAAAAGATCAAAGAAAGACGGTTTCAAGTTGGTGATCTTGTACTTAAGGAGAATCAGAGAAATCAAGCAGATCGAGAGAAGAAGGGTAAGTTTGAGCCTAACTGGTTAGGTCCCTTCATTGTCACAGCAGCATATGGATCGAGAGCTTATACTTTAGCTACACCTGACGGCATTCCTCTAGATGAGCCACTTAACAGTGTCCATCTCAAGAAGTTCTATGCCAGATCCTCAGAGTATTCCCACAAAAAAGCAAAAAATCAAAAAAAGCAAAAAAAGCAAAAAATCAAAAAAATCAAAAAAAATCAAAAAAATCAAAAAATCTAAAAAAATCCATCCTCTGGTGAAAACCTGGCAAACAGGCGCCTTGGATAAGTACCATAGTGAAAACCTGGCAAATAGGCGCTATGTGTAGAGTCAGCATCCATCGTCTATCGAGTCATGTCCACTCCTTGTCCAGTTCGCAACACGCTTCATCCATCCATCCATAATAAAACCATTGACTTTGTTTGCATTTCCATCTCCCTATCTAGTATAGCTTGGAAATTTGTCAATGTCCATCATCGTCATCCTTTGTCTTGATCTGTGTCTACAGTTAACACTGTCTTGCCCTAGGTCAAAGCTTTCTGTGTCTTCTTCGGCAGTCACCCCTACAGTTTCCTCTACCAGAATGGGGGCAACTCTTTCCTTAGCTTCAGTCTAGGATTGGTTCCTCGTTCGTGGTTTGCAGTGCATACTTCAAATCTTGTCTCATTGCCACAGATAACACCCTTTAACGGACACAGAGTTCCTACGATAAGGCTGTTATCTTCTCACCGCTTTTTCCCCTGCATCACATCAACCAGAACTACATACTATCATCTTCGCAATCTTAAAGTACCTTGATCCCATGGATATGGGTATGTAGGCAGTCTGGAATACGAAGGACGTTTCTAGTACTCAGGTACATAAGATCACCTCTTCTCCACACTTTTCCCACATCATCACACTAACCAGAACTACATATCATCTCTTCTCAATCTTAAAGTACCTTGATCCCATGGATATGGGTATGTAGGCAGTCTGGAATATGAAGGACGTTTTCAGTACTCAGGTACATAAGATCCCCTCCTTTCACCTCGACCCATTCATCACTCTATCCAGAACTACATATTTCTCACATTCATCTTCCATCATAAGTGTGCCTTGATCCCGTGGATACAGGGTATGTAGGCAGTCTGGAATATGAAGGATGTATCCAGTACTCAGGCACACATGATCCATCATTCTCCACCCGTTTCAATCCATTTGCATTCCATCCTTCTAGTCTTCCATTTGTCAAAATCCATTCGCCTCGACTTGACTAACTCAAGTAGCAAGCTAGCGCATCCTTTCAAAGCAAAAGTCCTTAACAAACTTGAAGCAAAGAGGCTTTCTTCCAAAGTCATCTACTGTCCTACATACCTATTGCCAACATTAGCTAAGTACCGCTTAACCAAGCCCTAGATCCACAAGCTTGTCTTCTGCGAAGTGTTCCATTGTCGAGACCAACACACGCGTCTCCTGCGACATGTGGCATTTCCTACAGCGAGATATTGTCTTTTTAGGTAGATAGCCCCCTTTAACGGACACAGAGCTCCTACGATAAGGCTGTTATCTTTCCTATCCAATCTATCCTGAGCAACCTCTTTGGCAAGAGAATATGTTGGCTGTATGTTTACTTTGTAAGTCAGTCAATTTGTGTTATGGTTTATCTTTTGTTCCTTTTCCAATACCTATTCAAGGCTACCTTGGTTTATCTATAATCTTGGTATGTTGCGATGCAGTACGGATTGGGGGCATAGTCATTGCTTTCTGTGTGCCGTGTTTGAGGAATGATCTCTAGCATCTTTCTTAGCATTCTATTTATCTTGTGTGTGTTACGTCCTAGCATCTTACATATTAATATTTTTTCTTGCATTTACATGTATTGAAGTTTATTTTATGTTCAAGACTATGGCTTATTCGCATATTCCAACAAGGTTATATTATGTCTAAGGGATCTAGGTTCAAACCGTTTGCTTGCAGAGTCAACGTCCACGCACTCGGATATTACTGCACCTTGGTCTTTTATACCCTGGTGGCAAACTATCCACGTGCTATATCAAACTAAGGATTGCTCTTTATATACAAATGCGAAGCCATTGCAACAAGCTCATTCATCCATTTCCACATCCTTTATATCGCTTTCATTGCAGTAATCGATCAACAGTCTCCATCGCCTCCTGTTCTCCTCTCTGGTGCATATCTGCAAAACCCACATGTCAGATATCACTAGTCATCACATCTATATCATCATATATCTCTATCATCATACATCTATAAGCATCATACAAGCCACATATGTCATCACATGAATCCATAATCTTACATACATATCATCACATCCATGACATCAAGGAATGCATACATAAAAGCATGAATAGCAGTGAGGCGAACAGATCATCATATATATATATCATGTAATGGCCATCATCATACAAAGTGTCTGTGTCTACATCAATAATATAAAAAATGTGTATACATCCAAATATACACCAATATAGTACATCAAGGCTATCAAGCGCCCTCAAAATATACATCAGAATGCATGCAGGCATCTGTCTAAAATGATACCATATGAATACAATATACATGAATATGCCCTATTGGGTAGAGCTGCCCTCCTGCTGTGGCCCCTAGCCTCCCCCTGTGCTCGGTGGAGGTCCCCCTGATGGTCCTCCTCCTCCCCCTGGCGGCAAAAGTGGCCCTCTAACTGAGGACACTGACTGCCCTGTCCTCCAGGATCCTGATGCCCCTGACCTGCTCCTATCTCTGTAACTCGGTGCCTGCTGAGCTACCGGCACCGCACCCACGTATAGGCCCCTGTAATACTCTGCCTCTCGGCCCGCTGATACAAGCTCGCCCTGCACTCGGATGAGCTCGCCGTATAACGTCCTCTGATCGGCACCCAGCGCACGGCGTGCCTCCTCTCTCTCCCGCCTCACTCTAAATAGTGTGGCCTCTGCTGTCAAATGCAGCTGTACCTCTGCGTCTCTCTCTTGCCTAGCCTGCACTAGCTCATCTGCATCTGCTACTGGTGCAACTGGCGGCTGTGCCTGTGCCTGTGCCTGTGCCTGTATCTGGGCCTGCAGCTGCTTGTATGCCTGCACCTGTGCCTGTAGCTGCGCCTGCACCTGTGCTAGGGCTATCTGTGCTGCTATGGCTGCCTGTGTCTGCGCCTGGGCTGTGGCCTCTGCCTGCCTCGCCTCGGCCTGCGCTGCATCCCTATCTCTCCTGAGTCGTGCCATCCAGAGCTCTAAGCGAGTCCTCCGGGCTATCTCCTCCTGCCGCAGTCTCTCTACTCTCTGTAAGTCAGTCTCTACGACCGGGCCCACTACCTCTGCCATCTCCACGTCGGCCTGCTGGCCGCTACCCTCTCCGCCTGCCTGCTGGCCCGCTACTTGTTGCCCAGCTGCCCTGGCCTGCCACCTCATCCTGGCCTCTCCGCCAAGCACCAACACCTCTCCCACTGCCCCTACGACACCTGGTGTAGTCAATCTCATCGGCCTGTGTGTCTGCCAGTACTGATCATAGTCTGGCAGTGTCCCTAGGTCTGCTAGCCTAGAGTCCCAATCCCATCTCACGGGGATAAGTCCCCGCACCTCTGCTAATGCTGTCGCCACTGGGATCACTGCATCCCAGTCTCCAGTCTCTCTCCGCGTCCTAGCATGTGTGGCCTCCCCCACTGGTAGGCCAAACTGTCTAAGTACCCGCTCGGGAAGATATCTCTCTATCATATCTATCCGTCTACCGAACAGATAGCGAGCCTGTCTACAGTACATGAGCTGCTCGTGCTCATCCGGCCACTCCTCGCATAGTAACCACGGTCTCCATATAAATATGTCCATCTCGTCAATCTGTCGCCTCCAGTAGCTGACAGATCCCATCCTCTGGTGTGTCATCACCCCATCATATAGAAACGCATACGGCTCCCCTCTGTCTCGGTGGCGCTACGCCATGGGTCAGATAACTGGAATGTGCTCCCACGCCCACACCTGTAATAGAGTCACCCCTGCTGAGAGGCTCCTGCCTCTCCTGTATACGCAGTAATGCATATCATGATATAGCTGTCCCAGCACGCAGGGTCCCCACGCGTACTGTCTGCCATGAGTGAACATCCCCGATAGTACAATCCCCCAACCTACTGATAATCCTCTAGATCTCCGGTCCGGGCACAGGAAGCTACCAATCAGTGATGCAACTATCCAACGGATCCTATCACAGAGTCTCGGGACGTCTGCCCATCGGATCTCCCCATCGTCTATCCACAGGTCGTCTGTACAGAAGACCTCCTCCAAGCCTGCCTCGCCCCGTGCCGGGTCGAAGTCCACTATCTCTCCATCTATCTGAATCCTCAGGATGCGGTATACATCCTCCAGTGTCACTGTAGCCTCCCCCATCAGAAAGTGGAACGACGAAGTCTCACTGTGGTATCTCTCCACAACTGCTATCACTAGGGCGAGATTCGCCCTAATGTGTGTCAGGTGTGCCACATTCCATAGCCCTGCATGCTCCAAGAATGCATCCTCCTCCCATGTAAGCTGAACCACCTCGTGCGCAATCGCGTGGTGTCGCTCCTGCGACATCAGTGGCGGCAAAATCCTCTGCATCCATAACCAATCACGTGTCAATTCTTCTATAACCAAATCCTCATAATCCTATCTACCCCTGGGCTATGCTATGCAAACCCCAACCATCCCTTTTCCCTCTTGTTGGCTAGGCTAGGCGTCTCTCTCCTACACCCTTCATTCTACTTAAAACCCTAATTTTCTTCTCCTCAAACCAAATGCGCTTTGTTTTACACAAGCGCTGTGCCTCCCTGCCCACCGCGCCACCCTGTCTGCGCGGCCGCGCCGCATTTTTTCTGTCAAAAGCGCCCTATTTACCAATGGCGCCTTACTCCCATACCGGCCGCGCTGTTATGCCCTACCAGACGCGACGCATTTTTTCCACTCCCCGCCAGTCGCGCTAAACTACCTGGCCAACTGTGCTCTGCCCCTCTACCGGCGCGCTGCGGCAAACTTCCAACTACGCTGCGATGCAAGCAAAAATACCATACGCGCTGTGATTATACCACTAGCGCTGCGCCCGCCTACCAGACGCGCTGCGGCGCTCCAACAGCGCGCCGAACGACTACCAGACGCACTGCAGAAGCCTACAGCGCTTTTGGCTTTCTTGCTCACCCTGCCTAAATCTATCCCTAATCTACCCCTAATCGACAAATTCAAAGGGGGTTTTCGAGCACTTACCGTTGCCAGAGCTCCTGTTGGCCTCCCGTAGGTCCGCACCAGCTCCGCCCGATGTCTATGCACTAGAATCGGCATCTCTCCGCGCTGTCTGCTCACCTCTCTCTCAACTAAGTTTAGAAGCTCTTCTCTCTAAATTTAGGCTCTCAATGGGTGCAAATGAGGATTGTGGTCCCCATGGGACCTATTTATAGTGTCCCCACCCTTAGTTTTCTTTCCCACCCCGTTTTCTGCTTTTCTTCCCACCTGGTCGCGCACTCTTCTAGTCGAGCGTCAACACCTTTCCTCTGTCGCTTCCCTGTCTTCCCGCTCGAGGGGGCATACGCTGGGGCAACTAGCTACACTGGGGCATAAAAATTGTATCACCTCTTCAACAATTATTTTCTTTGAAGCAATGCTGCAAGCTGCATCACATCAAAGAGGGGCAAAATGTAGACACCCTAAAATGACCAACTTGTCATGCTACTTGCATTTCATTATCTGTCTAATCACCTGCATTACAATGTTAATTAAATAATCTAATTATTTAATTAATATCATCAAATTCTTCTAAATCTCTTAAATTCAACATTAATTAAATAAATCCTCGTTATTTAATTAATTAAATTAAATTCCTCTATATTCTTCCATAATTAAATAATTTTAATTATTTAATTATCCTCTTCCCAAAATTCACATCTACATTAATTAAATATATCCAATTAGTTAATTAATTCAATAAATTCCCTCTTATTTACAATTAAATAATTTATATTATTTAATTAAATCAAAAACTTCCAAAATCATGCACAACAATTAAATAAATTTATTTATTTAATTTACTTTTCAAATCTTCTAAATTAAATAATTCCAATTATTTAATTATTTCTTCCAATAATATCTTCTCTAAATTTAAATAAATCAATTATTTATTTAAATTGCTTTTTCTTCTAATTTGAGTTATCTCTAATATAACTCAAGCTTTCTTGCTCATCAATTAAATATTTCTATATTTAATAAAGCAAAATATCTTCTTTTCTCATGCAAATCTCTTCTTCTTGTTTTAAATCACTTAACTGATTGCTTTATTCTTTTAATTGATTTATCTCTTCAGTTAACTTATTCTTCTATTCTTGATAACTTCTCTCATGCAAAAGAAAGCAAGACACTTGTCTTCTTCTCATTTGTTGCACATTCCTCAACTTATCTCCTCCGTTGATTCTTCTGAATTATCTGGACCGTTGATCGATCTTTGATGAAACCTATATAAACCCCCCTCATCTCCTACATTGAGCCTCTCTCTCTTCGATCGTATTCTCAGGCATACTTAACAGAGCTTTGAGCATACACAACGCGTTGATTGAGCACTATAACGATCTTTTGACATTGATCTCTTGAGCACATACTTGCTTGTTGTAGCCATGGCTTTGCAACTACATTGAGCAATCCACATATCTCCAAAAGGGAACAATACAGGTTTTGGTAAGAGCTTTCATTTGTCTTTGATTGGTGATTTATGGCTTTTACTTAGATTCGTTTCCTTTATGTTATTGGTTCCTTTGGTTTTATTTAGTTTAGATTTAATCCATTTTTCCATATACACAGTGTGGACCAAATCAATTTTGGTAAATTTAATGAAATGATTGGGGGCCCAAATCACCAAGAATTTATGATTTATTGATATAATGGGTGTTAAATCACTGCCAAATTATTATGAAGTATTTGTGTCATAATATTTCTTCCACTATAGGCTACACATTTGTAATAGGGAATCACCTAGAACTTTGGAGGCATATTTTAATTAGCTAACATATTTATCAATTCCATCAAGATTCCACCCTATATAAGGACCAATTTTTCCAATACCATTATAACACCATGCCATGGTTGGGGCCATAATCATCTTGAAATCAACACATATGTTTTGGATTGTGGTCCCAATCACCAAACATTTACATCAAACATTTAATAATCATGTGGGATTTGCCACATTTTTACTCCATCGTGTTACAATTTGGTAGGTTTCACCAAAATTGAATTTGTATAAATACAACTAGAACTTTATATTTTTTTACACATTTTTCTACTCTCAATTTGGATTGATTGAATTCTTGAATCTTTACATCCTTTGAAGAATTATTTTTTGGACTCCTTTCTTTGGTTTCTTCTATGCGTAGTGAACAAAGCTCAACAATTGAGTCTCCTTCCTTCATTTTTAATTAATAAATCTTTCTTTTCAAAAACAACTTATTAACAAGACTCTTAGTTTGATAAATTTGACATATTATTTTCCACAAATTAAATGTGGTAGTTTCTTTAAAAGCATTCATAAGAAAAAACTAGAGAGGCACAACCTAATGGTACCCCATGCTTTCGTATCCAAATTTCTCTAATCTTCCTCCAATATTTATAGGCTTCTATTTTAGTGTTACATCTCTCCATTGATCTATCTCTTCTACGAAATCCTCCATTTTTATTTTCCAAAGTTCAAAATTAGAGCCACTGAAATTCGTAATATCAATTTGGGATGTGCTTTCCATGATTTCAATCATACAAATCTAATTTTAACTAAATTGTTAGATGCTGCCACTACAACTACAAAAAAGCACAACACAAATAAAGGCATCCCTCTTTTCCAAAAAAGCTAATGAGGCTTTAATACTAAATGTTGAGAAAATGGGTGAACAACATAATAGAAACATTAACTTTAGTGATCAAATCTAATTAAGAACATAACAATACATAATAAAATGAAATAACAAGAGAAACAAAATAAAATGCAAACCATGAAAACACCAATATGTGTGGTTAAACCCTTTTGGTTTAAAACCCCACCACTAAAGAGAGCACGAGTTTGTATTAATCCCAAAGAATAGAGTACATCATCACATCAATTTCTCCCTTTAGTCTGATAACATCATGGTAGAGTAACCTTCTTCTAGCCTACAGTATACAACCTCCATACCAATCCCTCAATACATAGACTTAAGGAAGTGCAAAAAATCATCATAAGACAATACCATGGGCCTAAAAATGGTTCTTAAATACCATGGTAAAAATTCTCATGATCCACTACATAAGGTTAGCCTCCAAAATAGAAAGTAACTCCCTACACAAACATATTTGACCAAACTAACCATAATGAGCAATTGTAACTCCCAAGTACTCCCCCATGAAGCACTAATTACACCTCAATCACTAAATAAGAAAGATTATTCACTATCTCTCAAGTTTGACCTTTCCAATGTAACCCCCTAGTCAATGCCCACTTGCAACAATATTTCCAAGTCACTATAGAATAAATAAATAATTATATCTCTATCTTCAAATGGGCATCCCATTTTTTCCATTTCATGATTCATGAAATACATCCATAATTTACCATTTATGAACATTAGATGGCCATCTATTAACATTTAATTTGCAATAGTCCCTTAGGGTTTGCAAAGTTAATAATACACTGGAAATCCTAACAAATAAAGGGTATAGATGCCCCTACAATCTAGTTGTGTAATTATGAAAAATTCTTAAAATGTAGATATGAATCTTTTGAAAATTTTGAGAACAATAAGAGGTCAAGATAATTGTACCTCATAGGGGCACTAGTGGAGGCACTAATGACCTCAAGGGGTGTTTGGGGAGATCTAATGACCTTAATGGGTTTGGGGGATTACTAGTGCTAATGAACTAAAGGGGTATGGGGATCACCAATGACCCTAGGTCCAAATTGATTGAAACTTTTTGGATATGTTTGTAATGAGATCCTAATCACTTATTCCTTCTATCAATTTTTAGATTTCATAACATAGACAAAAATATGAAGGAAAAAAATTGCTATGACCCTATACATGTGTGTGAGAGAGAGAGAGAGAGAGAAATGACAATTTGAAACATCACTTGATGAAAATAGATTGTGAGGGAAAGAACATAATATAAAGGATGCACACTAATGTTTGGAAATAGAAAATAGAAAATGAAAACAAGCTATGACTAGGAGAAATGGAACTTAAAAATTAAAAAAGATATGCCTAGAATATGATAGAATGAACATTAAAAATGGGTTGTGAGAGGCCTCAAGAGATTGTATACTAAATTTGGAGCCAGATATAGATAGGTTCAAATGTGTTAAGCACAAGAATATTGATCCTTGCTTAAAATTAATTTAAATTTTCAAGGTAGGTAGCTCTACTATGTACTTTATATTCCTAGTGAAATTAAATTTCTATGATAGACAGAGATAAAGAAATTAGTGAAAAACTTAATGTCCTATACTTGCATGAAAAGAGATAAACTAAAATAGAAAAATGAATGCACCTAATAAAATTGCTAAAACTAATTAGGTAGGTTACAAATGATTGTGTGAAGATCTCTATGAAATCTAGGACCTAGAAAAGCTATTTTGGGTTAGGGTCAAATGGGTTGAGTCCAATAATATTAACCTAGGTCAAATGTGTCAGTCATAGGAATACTGAGTTGGGGGTACAATTAAGTAATGCTTAGAATTAGCTAATTTTTTTGGATATGTTCATCACAATATTTTAAACAAAATATGCAAAAATGAAAAATTTAATGTGGAAGCTGGCACCTCAGTCATTCTCCTAGTGGGTATTCAAACATGGATCCACATAAAAATGATTATGGAATATTTATTTTTCAAATTATTCTTTCACTGGTAGGTGTGTGCAATAGGGGGCTGAAATTATGCAGAAATTCTTTAGGAGACCGCTACAATCTCAAGAAAGTTTATTTACAGAGGTGGTTAGGTCAAATTTGCAAAGGGAAAATAAAAGAATTAATGAGGAAAATGTCTCCATTGCTGAGCAAGATTTAGGGTTTCATTATTTTGGAAGGCATTGAAGCAGAGAAAATTTTGATGGATATGTTAAACTGGACCAAATTGCATAGATTTCGATATCAGAGGAGAGTGGGAATGAAATCTAGGAGATATGGTGCAAAAACAAAAAGAGAGAGATATGGAAGAGTTAAGTCATGCAATAGTTTTTATAGAACAAAGAAATCTCCAGCGTCAACGGCCTCAAAGCATCAAATTTGGGTTAGAAAGGATGAAAATGTAGAGGGATCTAAAGTGAAAGGAGACCTCTCACTAACTAATGAAGTGGAAATATAGATCCTAGACAATCTAATTACTCCACATGTGAAGGATTTGAGATAGAAGGTGTTAACTAGTAAGATCTAGAACTTTGATTGTGAAGTAGATGATTTTGGTTTGTGGGTCAGACAAAATTGGGACTATGTTCTAGATATCTTTTTTATGGATAAATCCCAAGGATTTTTGTTGTGATTTTTTTCAAATAAAGAAACTAGGGATAGGGTTTTGAATGATAAGCCTTGGTTTTTAGGGGAAAGGTATTTTTTTACAAGAATTGGTGTCAAATTTTGATCTTGTAGGTGCAAATCAAAACTACATTCCTTTTTGGGTGTCATTAGAGAATCTACCCTTTGAATACAAAGATCTTAACATCATCCAATTGTTGGCTGGAAAATTGGGTTTTTCTCTAAAGCATGATTTGATTAACTTTCATAACCCTAAATTACTAGTATGATTTTGTTTGATTATGAACACAACTTTTCCTTTTCCTAATTTCATGAATATCAAATCTTCGAATGGAATTTGGAAACAAGCAATTTGTTTTGAAGACCCAAAAATTGTTATTCAAAGGGAAATAGAAGATGCGGAGTTGGTTTGGGAGGATCCAAAAAGAAACAAAAGTCTTGAATTATCTAATGGAATAGCTTCTAATGGAGATCCTTCTCTTGAACATTTGTGAATGTTCCAAAAAAAAATTCGTGAATGTTCCAAAAAAAATTTCCGATGCTGATAAGGAGCATTTTTTGGAGAAGACAACCAACAAGAGTTTATATTTTTCTAAGCCAGAGAGGGAAGAAGGAGAAATTTTTGAGTTTCAAAAAAATGATGTATCAGTTAAATTTATTAGTCAACAAGAACAAAGGGATGTAACTTTTCTTGATAATAGGGATAAATTAGAGAAACAAGCAGTTTGTTTACAAGAAGAATGCAAGAGTTTGGGGACTGATATGCAAGGACATCTTTTATATCAAAGTCCATAGTGTACTTCTCAGAGAATCATTTATGAAGAAACACAAGAAGGGTCTCAAAAATAATGTCTTGTTGGGGGTAATTTGAATTCTATTCAATTTCATACTACAAAAAACATGATCGATAAAATTTTGAAAAAAGTGGGAGGAGAGTTGATTGATAAAATTACTTAGGAGGTCTTGCTGGAAGATTTGTCTAGACTACTATTGAAGGGGTTCCTAAGTCCATAGATTTGAATGATGTATTAAATGATTCTACATTGGGGGAATGTCAAAAATGGTATGAGGATGAAAATGGTTTGTTGAACATAAGATGTGGTGAGAATAATAATTTGTTTAATAATATTCTTGATGAAGTGGACACAATGTTTAAGAATGAAAATTGTGTTGAGGTGGCAAAGGAGGATAGAAATTTTGATTTCTCGCTGACTTTTTCAATTTCACAAACACCAAGAGTGGAAGAAATAGGTTGTCCTAATACTTTTGTTAAAATGAATAAGAAGCTAAATCCAAAGAAGACTCAGCAAGAGATAAAAGTAGGGATTCAGACAACCATTGAAACATGTTTGAGATTGGGGAGAGTGCGTAGCTCTCCCTGGGGGAAATGAAAATCTTATCCTGGAATGTTAGGGGCATTAATTCCCCTAACAAAAGGTGCTTAATAAAGTGCCATATTGATTCCTCATGAATGGGGTTGATCCTTCTTCAGGAAACTAAGCTTTATGATTAGCAAATTGATCTCATCTTCTCAAAATGGAAAAAATGGTAATTTCTACACTCATCAGCAATAGGGGCTTCGAGAGGAATGGCTATTCTATGGGACAAAGATCTTTTTACTGTGGAACTGATTTATGCCACAACTAATTGGATACTTGTTAAAGTATCTTCAGGGAATCTTAATTTCTGGCTATTCAATATATGTGGGCCTAATTCTACATCAGGTAAGAAAGCTTTATGGGATTTGTTATCTTTGATTATGCATAATTTAAAGGAAGAAAAAGTGATATTTGGGGGAGATTTTAATGTTATTACATGTTTGGATGAAAAAAAAGGGGGAATCATTCCTCCATAAAAAATAATGGATGATTTCAAAGAATTTATTTCTAATAATGCTCTACTAGATTGTCCTCCTATAAATGGGAGTTTTATATGGACTAATAGAACAAAGGATTTCTTACTTATTGCTAAGAGACTTGATAGATTCCTTTTTTCCCCTATGTGGTTTTTAGACAAGGAGTCTTTTCATACAAATATTATGTCATTCACAGGTTCGGATCACTTCCCTATTGCTCTTAACTTTTGTATTAAGGGGGAGTATAAAAGGCATAAGGCTTCATTCAAGTTTGAGGCCATGTGGTTTAGGGATAGTAATTTTATTCATCTTTTCGAATCTTGGTGGAAGAAGGCCCCTTTTGTAACTGGATCTCGAATGTTTCAGTTTCAAATGAGAAGTTAAAGTTTATTAGAGGAAAGATCCAGATTTGGAATAGGGATATTTTTGGAAATATTTTTAAGAAGAAATTTCAACTACAAGATCAATTGAATCAAATAAATGAGCATATTATTAAATTTGGCATGAATCAAGTTTCTTTTGATATGTGTGCTTGAAGAAGTTCTTGCAAGGGAGGAAATTTATTGGAGGCAAATTTCTAGGGAGACTTGGTTAAGGGAAGGGGATAAAAACACAAAAATTATTTCAATCATCTTCTCTGATAAGGAGGCAAAGAAACACCATTCATGTTTTAAAAGATTTTGCTACACAAATGTTAGTGGAGCATTCACATATTCAAAAGGAAGGGGTCAATTATTTTAGTAATTTGTTGTCAAAATTAGATAGGGTGGATAATTTTGAAGATGTTCAAGAGGTAATTCAAAACATTCCTAATTTGATTTCAGATGAAGATAATAAGGAACTATTAAAGGAATTCTCTTTAGATGAAGTAAAATCAGTGGTTTTCTCTCTTAATCCATACAAGGCTTCAAGACCTAATGGCTTTACCCCATCATTTTTTCAAAAATGTTGGGAATTTGTTGGAAGGGAAGTTTGGTTGGCAGTGGAAGAGTCTCGTAGAAATGGGACATTTCTAAAAGAAACCAATTCTACTTATATTTCTTTAATTCCAAAGATAGGGGACCCTAACTCTTGCAAATTTTAGGCCTATTTCTTTGTGTAACACTATCTATAAGATCATTACTAAGGCAATTTCTTTAAGGTTGGAAGTCCTAATACCCAAAAGTATTTCGAAGGAGCAAGGGGGTTTTGTTCCAGGTAAGGATACAGCTAAAGGAGCATTGGTGCACATGAAGTGTTGGATTATATTCAAACACATAAGCTAGCTGCAATGCTAATCAAACTAGATATGATGAAAGCTTATGACAAAGTGTCCTGGGATTTTTTGCTTCAAGTTGTAAGGTGTTTTGGTTTTTTTTATAGATAGTGCAAATGGATAAATTCTTGCCTTTTAGGTGCAAGTTTTTCATTACTTATTAATGGTTGTCCAAATGAGTTTTTTAAATCCTCCCAGGGCATTAGACAAGGTGATCCTATTTCCCCATTCTTTTTCATCATTTTGGTAGAAGGTTTGAGTAGGGATATTTAAAATCAGAATTTTCAAAATAAGTAGAGGTATTAATATTCCTAGAGTTCCATTTGCAATCACTCATACACTATTTGTTGATGATACACTATTATTTGGGCATCCTTCATTAATGGAGGCAAAGACAATTAAGAGGGTGATTACTTTGTATTGCTCAACTTCAAGTCAACAAGTTAATCCCAACAAATCTAAGGTTTTTTTTTTCCTTCAATACAAGTCCCAACATTCAAGGTAGAATCACTAACATTTTGGGGTATAAGGTGGACTCTCTTCCTTGTCAATATCTAGGTATACCTCTTTTTTATGGGCCCAAAGAATCATCTTTTGGAAAAAAATAGTTTCTATTATTTAGTTAAAAATATCTTTGTGGAAAGGAAAATAGTTAACTTTGGCAGGTAGATTAATGATGATAAAATCAATGTTATCAATTGTTCCTGTATATTTGTTATCAGTTTTGAAGATTTCAAAAGGCATTATTCATGATCTGGGAACTATTTTTAGAAATTTTCTTTGGAATGGTACTAATGATGAAGGAAAAAAAGTCCCTTTAGTTGCTTGGGAAAAGATCTGTTTTCCTAAAAACAAGGGGGGGCAGGTATCCATAACATTGAGGCTCAAAATAGAGCCCTTGCTGCAAAGCTTGCATGGTAGATGTATACAAATCCATATTCAAAATGGTGCAAATTTATGCAGTATATGTGCTTAGATTCAGCCTCCCCAGAGAGAATCTTTACAATAGAAAATCCTGAGGAGGGGTCTAAAATTTAGAATTTTATAATGGAGTGTAGAAAGTTTATAATTCCTCATCTTTCATGGATAATAAATGATGGACAAATAACCTCTTTTTGGGAGGAGTTGTGGAATAGATATCCTCCCTTATCTCAGTTTGATGGGCTTCGTGAAGAAAAATAAGTGTTGTGTCAAGTTTGGGGTTCTAAAGTAAAGGATTACTTCAGCATTCCATTAGATTCACCTTTATCAAGGGTACAATGGAAGGATTTTTTAAATTTTCCATTCCCACAAGAACAGAAGGACTAATTGACAACTCTACTAATGAATGGGAAAGTGTTTTTTTCATGTAAGCAAGATGAATTGATCTGGGATGAATTGATCTGGGTTTCGTCTAAATCTGGGAGGTATACGGTTAAGCAGGGTTATCAAAGTATTATATTTAATGTAGTTGAGGAAGTTTGTTTGTGGACTTATAAGTTGTGGAGCTGTTTATGCCTCCCAAAGGCAGGTGCTTTTGCATGGCTTGCTTTAAAAAATAATAGTTTGACAAGTAACAAACTCCTTAAGCTGGGTATTTCTCAATCTTTTCATTTCCCACTTTGTCAGAATGAAGAGGAAGATGTAAATCATCTGTTGGTAAATTGTTCATTTTCTTATCATATTTGGGTTTGTTTATGCTCAAGATTGGGGTGGCAGGGTCTGTTTCCAAATTCATTAGTAGATCTATTCCAAGGATGGCCCTTGTTGCATAAAGATTCTACTTTTTATGTGCTATGGTTGATTTCTCCCTCCATTGTGATTTGGAACATTTGGTTAGAGAGGAATAACAGAATTTTTAGGAGAGAAAGTTGTTCTATAGTTTAGATCATTTTAAAAGTGGAGAAGTCTATCTCAGAGATCATTATGTCTCACTTTCTTCAAAAGAACTCAACCACTTTAGTTTTTACTTCTTGGGATGCTAAAGTACTTCAGAGATGGAAATTATTGAAGCTCCAAAATTTAGGTTGCTTTCGAGAAAAACAGAAAATTGATAGGAGTCAAATAGAATGGATACCCCCCAAACTCTTTCATTGAGATAAATTTTGATGGTACTTGTAGAGTAAATCCAAGTATGTCATGTGCAGGGTGTGTTCTAAGGGATTGTAAAGGAAATGTAAAGGGTGCTCTTTCTATAAAATTAGGGATCTGCACTAATAATGAAGTGGAAGCGTTGGCTCTAATTGTTGGTATTAATCTTGCTTTAAAGCTTGGGATAACAATATTATTGTGGAAGGAGATTCCTTAAATATTGCTAATGCAGTAAAGAAGAAGTTCTCTCTAAGCTAGAAGATTGTGTATTTTCCATAGGATGTGTGGAATCTATTAAATCAATTTGACTCCTTTGTAATCTAGCATACTTATAGGGAGGGTAATAGGTTCACGGATTGTTTGTCAAACATAGCTTGTGACCAAGGGAAAGATGAAATAGAATGGAATGATATGAATTTATTAATTAATTCTAAGGTGGTGAAATAGAATGGAATGATATGAATTTATTAATTAATTCTAAGGTGGTGGAAATATGGAAGATGGAAGGCTTCGAACAGGGTGGTGGGAAGTGTTTGGAGCTTAACATGGTTTAGATATATCTCTAATTTAGAGATACAGTTGTTTTTTAACTAACTCTTGTTTTATTTTGGCAAGTGTTGTTTCCAGGATCTAATTTATCTGATTTATTTGGGACATGTGCTATCTGCTATCTCGTGTTGGCGTGTGTGAGCTAGAATATTAAGTACAAACTAGTACTTGATTCATTTATGAAAAATAAATCAAATTTCATTCGCTCAATTTGCAATTGAGTTAAATCTTTTTGGCTTTGATCTCACACGTATCACATTCATTATATGGTGGCTCCTCTTCATTATTTCAGCTTCCAAGAGCTAATTCATTTTCTTGAGTCTGGGTTGTATCTTTCTTTAGTTTTTGTCCTTCGTCTCTATGAAGTTGGTTTGATATTATGGGCTCTGTTCAGAGGAATAAAAGGTTATTCTTCCTAGTGCAAAAGTGGGAGAGACCGACTCAAGAAGTGTTGCATTCAAACTTGTTAATGGTTGACATCTTCAAAGTCTATAACGAGGAGGTGGAAAATGCAATTATATAGGTCTACGACCGAGAGGTGCTTTACTTCCCTAGATATATCTATCTGTCACAGGTAGTGACTCATTTTCTATCTAACTCGATGGCTTTAATTCAAAAATCTTAGACAGTTATGAATCTTGCACTCAAGTTTGTTAAAGATTTTCTATTTTTTGCAGAAAAATTTGGGGAAGTAGTGGAAAATTATGATTTGTATATGGGGTCTACGCCAATTGGGGGTTTGTTCTATCATAAGGACATAAACTGTCAACTAGCATTGCATTGTGTCTACAGCACCCTCCTCCATGGTTTATAGAATAATTGTGTTATTATTGTTCAAAATTCTCTTCACTGTCATGCAGCCAAGTTGGGTGAAAAAATTGGATATGTCAGTTCATGAAGCCTTCCAGTCTATATACTTTCTTGTCCACTTCTAACCGCCACCACCTCCGGCTGCTGTTGTTCTTGCTCCTGTAGAGTTTGAGCGCCAAGGTTTTATTGTTGAAGATTTTAATGCTAGAAATTAGCTCTGTAAATGTTGGCTTGTTTGTGTGAATATCTTCTACTATGCTATATTATTCGAAGGGTATATATGGATACTTCTTTGTTTTGTAATGGTCTAGGGTCATAATCTCTATAATATGTATCGAGATGGTGTAGTATGTGTAGATTTTGAAACTTTTTGTTATTCCTCTCTTTTTCTTCAAAGAGGATTGTTTTTATGGCAAGGTTGGGACTGGTTTTTTTGCCCCCTACATTCCCTTCATGGGTGTTTTGTAATCCTTTGGGACTCTTTTATATTAATATATATGTTTAGGTGCCTAGCACCTTTTTCTTTAAAAAAATTGATTATGGAAACAATGTTATTAGATATAAAGTATGATAAACATGTAATGAAAGCATATAATTTAAATACCTAATTGGATACAATAGAAAAAAGGGAAACTAGGAGGTGAAATAAATAATGGGTGAAGGAAATGAGAAATAAAAGGGATGGAAAACAAATTGGGGATAGAGGGGGATGAAAGGAGAGGGAGAATAACAAAAATTGGGTAACACCCTAATGGAATTGGAAGTGAGAAATTAATAGCATGATGGAATGAAGGAGACGATAAGATCACAAAAAGGCTAGGAAAAAGCTCCAAGATTATTGAAAAATAAGATTCTAAGAATCTAAAGCAATGGTCCAATAATATGTCAATGCTCCAAGAGTCCAAATCTCTAAGATTGTAAAATGATAGCAAGATAGTACAAGTCCATGTATGTTCGATATGCCAAATGAGAGAAATAAGGATCTATTTATATATCTTTGAAGGCTTCTACTAGGTTTTTGAGCAAAGTAATGGTGGAAATGTAGTAAGTTAGAATTAAAGAGCCTCACATTAAATTTTGGAGGCCAAAAAACATAATTCAAACATGTGGACGCATTTGACATTTCACTCAAGTAGGCTTAAATATCATGGGAAAAATAAGGAGATGAAATAAGGATGAATGGTGGGTGTGAGTTAGATCTATGGGCTTCAAGATGGAATAATGGGAAGAGTACAATACACATGAAAGGGGGGACAAAGCAATAAATGTTTGAGGGAGAGAATAAATATGACCTAAGAAATGTGAATAAGTCTTACTTGAGGGGTAAGGAACACATTGGAAAGGGGAAACCACATGGGAAAGGGGAAACACAAAAGGATAAACATTGACTAATGATAGACAAAATAAGGAGCTAAAAAGGGGATAAAATCACACACTAAAGTAGAACACTAAAATGGGTACAAAAATAGGAAAAGGAATCATAGAGCATGAAATGCTCATTATTATTCTATTTTATTACTTAATTATATTCTCAAAAAAAATTGAAGGATTTACACACATGAACATAATATTTCTAAACTAAATCTCTTTATTTGGATTTTATACAATCTATTTTACAACTATAGTATCTTTTGTCTATCTTGGTTGGGTAAATTTTGAAGATCCACAATCTCTATACAATCAAAATATATATTTTACATCCCAAATGTATGCCTTCATGGAGAAATTAGAATAATTTATTTATTTTTAGTGGTGATGGTAGTTTGAAATTTTTTCTATCCCTTAAATTTTTGTTTCACTTTAGTTACATGGTGTTTCACTTCAACAAGCTCTATAGAAATCTCCACAATGGTTGACAATTTTTTATATTAGAGGTGGAAGAGGGAGATAAATATACATTCTTATCATGGATAACCCCTTGCTACCCATACATCCATCTATTGTTAGTTCCTCTCAAGTCATCTAGATTGATTATGGTATTGTCTTGAGACACATGACATTGATTCTACTAAATGAGGGGAATAATCAATTTATGCCACTCTACTCCTTGGGAATCCAACTTAGGGTCATACTTCCATGTTTCCTACAAGAATTAGGCCTTAATGGAGTGCAACTAAATTTTCTAGTTGTTGATAATGTATGGCCCAAGTGAAGAAGAAGGAGAAGAAGGACATAGCATTGTCACATCCATTCTAAAGTATGCCTAATTTTTCTCTCAATTCTACTTTCTTTTATTCTTTCTGACTCAATAAAAGTTTAATAAACTTAGCATATTTTAACCCTAAAATATTCGTACACAAATGAATTAGGTGGAGCATGTGGAACTAATTCCATCCTCTATTATCATGAGAGATTTCCCTTATTGAAAACCTTTGAAAATATTATAAGTGATAGAATATACAAGAATATTTACATACAAAGACTTTTTATAAAATAAACCATATAGCTACATGAAACTAAGACCATTCAAAAAAATAAAGATAGATTTTCTCCTTCCAGTGTTATGATGTAGAACATCAATTATCCACTTTGAGTAAAGCAAAGAACCAAATGTAAATCAACCTCTTTCATAAATTAACAATGCAATATAATCCTATACAAATAAACTAAAGATTCTACAAGATTAGATTTTAAAGAGAAATAGACCCATCTCAAGGCATAAAAACCCTAAAAATTTCTTCACTCTCATTGTGAAAATTTTGCATATCTTTACAAATCATGGAAGCTCTCAGTAACTCTCATCTTGTTAATTTATAACCTTCTGGGTAGTTATAAGTTATAACCAACTTATAATTAGTTCTAATTACCAAATGTATAGCTACCAAATGAAACACAAAATTGACTTAAGTCACTATAAAGTAGAACTTAGTGGATTAAGTGATGAATTGAATTAACTTTAAAATTAAAATCTAATGGCAAGACCTTCCATGAACACAACACAAAAAATTATGTGATCTCCATTTTGTTCCTCATCAAGACCAATAATGTCTTTGATCCTTCCTAAAGAGGATAGCTTGTTTGTAGAAGATTTCCACTTATCAATGATTTTCCCCATGTGGCCCAAAATCTTTCAAGTGAAGACCTTATTGGAGGATGTGATTATTTGTTTGCACTCTTCACTTCTAACTCCATGAAATTTTGTAGATTGATGATGTTTGAAGATAGATTGCATGCCTCTTTTACAAAAAAAATATCAATGATGGTATCTAGTATATTTGAGGTGAATTTCTTTGCATTTCCATTAATCTGAAGAAAAATAGATTCCCCAATTTTATTTGATGGAAAAATATTCTTGAAGTCATCCTTGGAAAATGTTGGTATAGTTCTTGATTAATTTTGAGAGACCAAATGATACCATGAAGTATCAACTAGTACCATAGAGAGACCAAATGATACCACGAAATATCAACTAGTACCATAGAGACAAATATCTTATGTAGTAGACTTTAATAAAATATCCAAGATAGAGGCATGTGTGATACTACCAAAAGTGATTGGGATACAAGGAGGTAATAGAGAAAGAGTGTACATGTCTAGTGGACATGCCCCTCGAGTTAATATTGTATTAATACATAGATAATGTCAAGGAGTAGTGACAATAGGGTTAGAGTAAGTATTAAATCATATGTAATAGGAGGTAGAGAACAGAATGTATGTATTATATAAGGAGATATTGTAAGGGAAATAGAAGTTAGAGGAAGAGTGAATAAGATACTATAAAGATATATTTATTTATAAATAAAAGAGAAAGAGTTAAAGTAGGAAAACTTGTGTTTATATGTATGTGTGCAAATCCTTTTGTCTATTTTAATTGATGTTTGTTATCCTCAAAATTAGCTGCACTCATTTTGTAGGATGACCTCTATGAAACTTGTCCATTTTGTAGCCTACAACTCTAAGCACGCAAATTGAGGCAAATCTTCCTGCCCTCATGTGTGGTCCTCTAACCCCTAAGAATCTATTTGAGTATCTCCTCAACTTGGTTTCTTGAAGTTTGGAAAAATTGATTAAGTAGCAAACTTGTCAAACTGGGTAGTTTGATATTTCTAGGGAGTTAGAAAAAGTTTTATTCTTACATGCAAGAGTGGCACTTTTTGCCGCTGATGCATGTTTGTAACCTTGCGAAATGCGAGGGCGGCAAAAAGTGTTGTCCATGCATGTTATTGTTAACCCTTATGTGTTTGGGCGGTGATTTTTGCTGCCGGTGTATGTTCAGTTTAGAACTCCCCTTAATATGCAAGAGCGACACTTTTTGCCACTATTACATGTTTATCTTTTGAAATTTCCTAAGTGCAGGGGTGGCAAAAAGTGCCCCGCATGCATCTCATAGTTCACACTTAGTGCATTTATTGCACTTCGTGTGAAGGTTTTGTAAGTCGTTTATATGGTTTAATTCACTCTTAGTTTTTCATTTTACTTTTGTATATTCACCTCTAAGTTTCTAATCTCGTGGAAACCCTCAAAACTCTAGTGCATGTTTTGGATTGCAAATTTTTCTTGGATTCAAAATACATTTTCATTGTCTGGGTAAGTTTAGTTCATACATTTTGTGATTTCCTCTTTTGAATCGTTTTGTTTCCTTTTGGTAATAGCATTAATTTTAGACTTTTGTGTTGATAGAATCTCTTAAGTCATTTATAGTTTTCGAGATTTCCTTTCTAGACATCTAATCGTTTTAGGGTTTTGCTTAAGTTTTTTATTTAATTTTAAGACTTTATTTTTGTCTTTGTGTTTTTGGATATGTAAATGTGGTGATTTCCGTCGCCTATTCACAAAAAACCCTAGATGTGTTTTTGTTGGAAGATACTAGAGATTAGTAGGGGCAGTGATTTTCACCGCCCGCGCTAAAGACATAAAACTTCCCTCAATATGTAAGGGCAACAATTTTCACCGTCCATACATATTGTTTGTTTCTTGAGTGTCCTAACTGTAAAGGTGGAAATGTTTGCCACCCCTACATGAATGTTGTAATGTGAAGTTTCATCTTACAAAGTATCAAATGCTTAGGCGGGCGTTTTTGTTGTCTATACATAAAATGCAAATATCCCCTCACAAGAAATGTTAGAAAAATTTTCCGCTTGAGCATATACATGTACAAATTTTTAAAGATGTACAAGTGCTAGTTTTACCCGCTCAAACATACCTTGCAAATAATTCCCTCCTACATGCAGGGGTGGTGACTTTTGCCGCCCGCGCACTCACTCCCTTGAAATTTTTCTAACACTGGGAAATTTTCCAAGTTGCTATCCTTAGCCTGCTTTCACTCAATTTTTTGCTCTAATTGCTCTCTAGCCCCTCCAAGCTCATGCCTTTGAGTAGGATTTTCAATAATGTAGTTTCCCAAATGCCAATTTTTCCTTAACACTGCAAAA
Source organism: Cunninghamia lanceolata (assembly GCA_027924645.1). Taxonomy (NCBI): domain Eukaryota; kingdom Viridiplantae; phylum Streptophyta; class Pinopsida; order Cupressales; family Cupressaceae; genus Cunninghamia; species Cunninghamia lanceolata. The sequence goes on from BSBN01001957.1 coordinate 938,998, forward strand.
TCATGCCTCTTATTGTTGTAGTTATCCTTGCAAGATTGCCAAGTTTTCCTTCTTTGCTAGAGGTGCTCATCTTTCAAATGATAGACCCATCACCAAAGATGGCCAAAGAAATGAAGTATAAGTCTCAGGGTGTGTTCCTCGTCACTTCAATCACGTCAAATGTGGATGAGATATGGGACACAGAAATTGGTCATGTTGATATGGCCGAATTTGTGGAAAGGACAAAGCAAGATAAACCTAGTCACTACATGCAAAGGATTATCAATAGTAATATTCATTTGGTTGCTTCCTTTCCTATTGTTGTGCATAATGTTGAATTTATCCTTCAAGTTGTCCACTTTTATAATAAGGATAATAGGATAGTGGTGGATGCTCATGGAAACATGATTATGAGACTAGATGCAGAGTTCATGGATAAGGTTTTCATGTATCCTGGTGCAGAAGATGTTGCAGAGCTAGATTTCAACATTGCCCAGAGGGAATATGATAAAGATGTGGAAAAATCCAAAAGGATTATCAATACTAAATGGTTGAAAACTTCTAGGTTGAATCTATCCAGATGGCCTAAGAGTTTGCCCAGGAGTGACTTTGTAGAAGAGGTCAGTGACCTAATAACTCTTCTGAGCAGGGTGAGAGGACTTTCGTCTTCTTCCACATTCCATGAATGGATGTATCCTTACATTAAGATCATTCTTCAAGGCAAATAGAATATCTTTTGGGTGAATACATTAGTAATGCTCTTCATGAGCAATTATGCAAGGTGTCAACCACATCTAAGTTCTACATGACATCATATCTTGTATATGCAGCTGCTTCAATGAGAAGCTTTCCAGGTTTGACATCTGAGGGAGATTGGAGGGTGGTGCCAATCTACCAATAATATCCTTAGTTAACTCTAAAGGGATCCATACATCATTTTAGAAGAGTGAATGATGCCTTCTTTGCAGTTTTCATGTGTCTATTTGATCCTCAATTAGAACAAAGAAGAATTTCAGATGATGCATGGATGGTTGTCAACAATTTTAGTTGTTTATATCTTCAGTTCCCAACTATTACCTATTTAAGAGTTGGTTATTATCAAGGTCATCCTTACATGTTGCCAAAATTTTTGACTGATAGGATTATCTTGATGGAATTGTGTAGACAAATGATTGTAGTACACAACAAACAAATGGAATTGAAGAAGCCTGGATTCAGGTTCCCTATTGAAATTGGCAGGTATTTTGTTGCTACTACTGCAAAAGCTAAGGCTTTGGAAACTAAAATTCAATTGGTTACCATGAAGCAGTTTAGGAGAAGACCCAAATCTGACTACTGGGGAGTGAGAAACAAGATCAAGAGGAAAACTCAATTCCATAAGCCGATGGTGGAGGATGTTTGGGCAGATTTAAGAACTGAAGAAGATATCAGAAAATTGGATTACACTAGATTAACTTTGAGTCAAATTGAAGAGTTAGGTTTAGCTGATATCCCTGAAGGGATGGTTGATAATGAAGATGTTGTAAGCCCCAGGTATGCAAATGAGCAAATTGCAAATTCTCCTTTGTCTGCTATGTTATGGTCAAAAAAAGAAGTGACATCATTGAAGAAGAGGTTTGAATCTCTCTTGGCCAATACTAATATATGGCTTCAAAGCAAAGGGATATAGCTGAAAGACTTTATCACTAGCTTTGAAGAAGAAGTTCTTGAGTAGACAGGGAAAAAGGTTGAAATAAGGACTAAAAACAAGAGTGATGCTCCTAGTACTTCTAAGACTCCTAAGCCTAGAATAAAATTTGTATCAAAAGGAGATAAAGCCAAGGTGACAGAAAAGGAGTCTACTGCCAAAGAAATGGAAATAGAAGAGCAGGATATTGAAGAACTTGTTGCTGAAGATATGGATACTAAAGAAAGGCCTTCAGGGGAGAAAGAGGATGAATGAGAATCAGAGAAAAAAGTTGAGTAGGAATAGCTAGAGGAACCTTCCATGTCTCTTAGAGAAAACATTATATCAGAACCTCTAGTTTCTTCTTCCCCTCTTACTAAACTTGTTTCTGATTATGTACCTGTTGTTTCTAGTACTCCTATTATTCCTATTGTTATACCATCTTCTGGTTATACCACACCATCTTCCTCTAGAACACTTTTTGATATCCCTAGAGCTACTTTTGATGTTGTTTTTGGTTCTTCAGGATCTCTTCCAAGTTTGTCTTCACCTTCATATGACATTGGTGACCAAACAATTCTTGACCAACTTGTTTTTGGTACTGAGCAGGCAACTAATGTTAATGTGTCAGGTGTAGTTTTTACCAACACTTCTCCAATAATCACTACAACTAGTGTGGGTGTAACTTCTCTTGGGCAGACAATGGAGTCAGATCCAAATGTCAGTACATTATTACTTCCTCCATGGTTTTCAGCCTACGCTCTGAAGCAAAAAAAGCAATCCATCTCCCCAGATGACTTTGATTTTGGAAAACTAGTACCAGTGAAGGCAAAAACTCAGAAGAAACCCAAGACTCTTTATTAGCCATTAGAAGACAAAGGCCACAAGTATGTGGAGATTGTTCAGCCACCACCAAATGCAACCACTGATAATTTTAACATGAGTGATTATTCTATCTCTAGAATTGAACTAGGGAAAATCACACATGAAAATGCCAAGGCTGATTTTCAGTCTACTCTCAATTCTTTGATTCAGAAATTTGATCATGAAAGGGAAATGAAAGAGTAGTACAAAGCAAAAGCAAAGCAGTTAGCTGAGGTGGTGTGGAAGATCACTTTATCATCTGAATCAATGACACCTGAGGCAATCACTATAGAGGACCTTGTTATTCAAAATGTAGAAAAGACTCATGTCAAGGGAAGAGCAGTTGAAGAATATCTTGAAAAAATGCATACACAAGGAGTGTCTCTTCTGACAAGTGCGGCTGAGAAGAAAAGAAAAATGGAAAAGATAAAGTCAGAGCTAGACAATTCGGTTGATGTAATTTCCCAAGATATTGAGTACTTGGATACTAGCCTTGAGAAGTGGATTGATATGAAAAGACTGACGATGAAAACTTTGATATCAATTGGTGTTATTTCAAATTGTGAATCTTATATTGAGACCAAAGAGTCATTGATTCACCAAGGTAATGTTTTAAAACAATTGATCAAAGATTTAGAAAGTGCCAGAGAGCTCAGTATAGATAGTGATGTTGATCTTCTACACAAATTAGAGGAACTCCCATGTGAGTTGACAATTGATGATCATCATTTCCTTCCTGCTGATGAGATGGTTCAAGCGTTTAAGAATATGGTTCATAGGGAATTTAAAGACAATGCTTTTCAGTCACTTCTTTGGATAATCAACTGACTTTAGATAATCTGAAAACTAAGTTGACAAATCATGAAAAGGCAGCCACTTCAGTAAGAGATGCAATAACCAGGGCTCGAGTGATTTTCAAGAACATTGTTGGTCCGAATAGCTTAGAGATGTATTCACTATGTATGAGGCCTATCTAAAGAAGAATGGGGATGCAAGTTGATCCAAATTTTCATGCCTTAGTTTATTTTTGTATTTTCATAGGTACTTTATTTGTAGTTTTGGACACTTTTATATGTACTTTTTCCATATGTAATTACATGTAAAAACATAGGAAGTCCCAAATCAATAAGGACTCCTTTGTTGAATAAGTCAAAGTAGTTAGATTTTCCTAGATTATCTCATGGCCTCTCACTATAAATAAAGAGGGCCTCTATTGTAATTTTTTATCTTTTTTCTATTGAAGCAAAACTCTGCCGGATTTGAGAAGCAGTTTTAAGACTTTGAGCTATTGTTGTAAATCAATTTTCAAGCAAAATCAATATAAGAAAAGCAAGTTGGTACCCAATCTTTGTGTTGGATATAATTTGTCAAGTGATAGAATTGTTCTTGCGTATCTTCTATTACCTTATAACTGATAAGTGATTAAAAGGTGAAAGTGTGTGTCAAGTGGTTGAGAGATATTCCAAATTTGATTTTGGTAGACTTTGAGCTGCAATTATCATTTGTGGAAGTTAGTTTATATTTGTACTTTTAGAGTGAACTTGAAGACTTTGAGCTGCAAGTTGATTCTTTTGATCATTTCATTATATCGTGGAATACATAGAAGACTTTGGGCTACATTAAATTCCAAAATCCTTATTTTGCATTCAAGCATAAGAAGCAATGGAAAACTTTGTGTTTTCGTGGGTTTCTTCGTGGTTCAAATATAGTGGTATTGTTTTAGTTTTAGTTATACTTTTTTGTTGAGTTTTATATTGAAAATTGTAAACATTATTTCTGAAAAAAGAGAAATGGATGATATGGAATCACCCCAAAGTTAGTTTTTAGTGTAAATAAGTTTGTAATAGTTATTAGTTTGTATTTGGAAATAAAAGGGAGCCTCCCCTTGCTGAGAGGAGAGATAATATCTCATCACACTATGGTTGATATAACCATTTTGCCTTTAGTCAGCTAAAGACAAAATATTCACCCAACAATGTTACTCTAATTACCCTTTATGTGGTATTATCTCTAACCACTTGGTTTAACATTTTAATATTAAGATTAGTATCATTTACTGATTTAATGTTAATATTTAGTTGCACCACCCAAAACTTTATTATATAAAGCCCAAAGGGGAGTACACATTGATACCTTGGAAACCAACATCAATAGAAATTAAAGACTACTAGGAAAAGAGATTCACAAAACAATTCAAACTTGAAGAAAGAGTTAAAGTTGGCTACCAGAAAGTAACGAAAAAATTATTCAAACATCAAGATGGAGAGATTTGGTGTGTATTCCCACACTTGTTTTGGGTTTGTATATTAAACTAAGAAGATTTTATTAGAAGTAGCAATGGAGAAGAACCATCAAGTGGAATACTCAAAATCTATTAAAACTAGAAGAGATTTATGAACCTTAGACTCACGCAATCAAAAATTGGTTGAATCAATGTTAAACTCATTCCTTATAACTTGCACTATCAAAGGTTGGGTGATATTTGACACCAAAGAGGTAGAGCTCCTAGAATATTTATGAGGGGGATTCATTGCAAAATTCATTTTGTTCATCATAATATTATTCCTTGATAAGGCAATATTTTGTGACTATGAAAAATTCCTTTATAGGACTAGGCGCCTAAGGGGATGACATAAGGAATGTGGGTGATTTGGGGTAAAAGCAAGAAGTTGGGTCCACATATAGGGGAAGTGTCATGCAAAAAAAAATCCTGACAGGAACAGGTACCCGTTTAGGAATGGCCGAGCCTAGAACGAGTACCCATTTTAGAACGGGTACCCATTTTGTTTTATAGAATGGGTACCCATTTTAAAATAGGTATCCATTTTGTTTTTTATTATTTTTAGAAATGGATACCCATTTTAAAATGGGTACCCATTTTAGAACGGGTACCTGTTTTATTTTTTATTATTTTTTAGAATGGGTACCCATTTTGTTTTTTATTATTTTTTATTATTTTTAGAAATGGGTACCCATTTTAGAACGGGTACCTATTTTTTTTTATTATTTTTTAGAATGGGTACCCGTTTTGTTTTCTATTATTTTTTAGAACAGGTACCCGTTTTAAAACAGGTACCCATTTCTAAAATTTTGAATTTCACACCCACGCTTTTAGTTTGGTTTTAGGCTCGAGAAATGCATGGGTAGCTGACCTTGAGCCTTGGACCTACAAGTATTTCTCTAAGTACAGAACAAGAGGAAAGACCGACTTTACCTATATGGCTGATGACATTTTTTCTAATTTTTTTTACAAAATTAAAACCCATTACATACGATAGTGTCTAGTTTTCAAATATGTAATTTTTTTTATTGGACTTGTTTTTCTATTTATTATTTAATTTATGAGCAAATTGGTCCAAAAACTTGAAATGACAGGTGTTTGTATTTTTTAATAACTTTTACTTTTTGAAGTATTTTTTTTTTAAATTATATATTATCAATATACACATCATTCTTTACACAATGAAAAAAAAATTATTTTATGATTAGTTTTGTTCAAATTATGTTGGTCGTACACAAGGGGTTTTCAAAAATAGCAATTAGGGCCAATAAAAAATAAAATATTTGAAAAAAAATTATAAAAAAAATATCCTCATCAAACTTCACTGTACTACATATCTTTCCCCGAAAGGATTTTAAAAAATACTTTTATTTAGGTCAAATTATGTTGGTCATACACGTGCATGGTATGGTAAAAAAAAGTGACTTTTAAACAGTGGTTTTTAGAAATGCCTATTGAAAGTCTATTTGTATCATCTAGGTATTAAAATAAATTACATATTTAGAAACTAGACTCCGAGTACTACATTTCATATTACTAATTTTTTTTAAGATTCAATCATTAAGTACCTCAAATGTTTAGGTCAAATGTGACAAATTTTAAAAATTAGGGAAAACACTTCCACTTTTTTGCCAAAAAGTGGACCCAACTTCTTGCACTGACCCTTTGAAGTGACCTAAAAACATAAACAAATTGGGTATTATAGTTGGGGTAAAATAAAATGAGGAAAGAGATCAAAGGAAGTCAAGAAATAAGTTAGGAGGATTGAGATGAGATTCGAGGAAGAATGAATGAATTTGAGTTAGAAAGAATTTAATTAGAAGAGTAGGAAGGTAAAAGAAAGAGAAAGAAGAAAGGTTTAGGAGAAGACAATAAAAGAAATAAAACATGGAAAACATGGAGGAAACTTCTACAAATAAGTTGGCATGCACTAAAGAAACATTGCTAAAACATATGAACTTAGACTCACGACATGTAAGGCATAACACTAAAATATTTACACAATTGAAAGAGATGACCCCATAGTAAAAAAAAAAAAAGATAGAGTAAAGGTTGAGATATAAGAGGAAAGTAGGTTCAAAAGATTCATTTAAACAAATAAGGGAGAATGTAAAGTGAGGAAGATTATCTATGACATCTAGAGTTGTGGAATCCATGTGGACTATGGTATAGGGATAAGCAAGGAGGGTCGAACTAGAAGAAAGTCCCTATTGTGATCAACACGCCCTAGTTTTATTTGAAAACTAGGAGTCCCAATATTTTATTTTACTTACAACATTCAAGTATGTAATTCCTTTCAGCTAATTTATATTTATCTCCTTATTCTAAATTCTTCCACATTCAAACTCTCAAAGGCATCAAGGTTCAAACTCACTCTTTCCCTAGAATGCCTTGTCAAAATCAAACTTGATCTATTTCCTACCTAAAATTAAAATGTTGTATCATGTCTGAATAAATATTGAGGCTTATTTTGGATTTTCTCACGATTTTACTTCCAATCATATCTTAGACCTTATCCTCTAATAAATAAAAATTTATTAAAACCTATTTTTAATTTTCACATGATTTTGCCTCCAAACTTGTTTTGGACATTATCCTCTAATATATGAAAAATCATACCTTAGGCACATCCAAAAATTAATCAAGACCTTCTCTTAAGTTTCCTTCACTTTTACCTCCAATCTACTCTCAAACCCAACCTTGAAATTCATTCCAAATTTATCTAAGTCACTTTTTTATTGATGAAAATGGCTTTAGGGAGACATATCCATAAATAAAGAGTAATATTAAAAAGATTGTTAGATTTATTCATGGCTAATCCATAGGAGGGCCTATTTATAGTGTTGTGATCTTTCCAAAATTTTGCATCTCTATAAATGCAATTACAATACCTTCCTATTTACAATCTAATTTGTATATTTTTGTATCATCTTCACTAAGAGTATTACATTGAACAGGGCTACATTGAAAATGCCCATGACATATCAAAAAACCTCCTGCCACCCACCATAAAAGTCTCTACTGCTACTATATTAATGTTGTTATATTAAAACCAACCCTGCAAGACCATTATACCCAATTGATTCCAAAGCCTCCAATCCCACCACCGTCTTCCTCTTCACCATCCTCTATCTCTAAGCCCAACTCCTCAAGTGCAAATGACTAGTCGACTTCAGACCCTCAGGAAAACCCTATCACTACCTTTAGAAATTCTATTCCCCATTTACATTGATGTCATCTGGCTTGGTCATATTCTCCTATCACTTGAATAATGAAGGGGACCCAAGGCCCTATATAGCCTAAACTGATGCATGGCCATTTTACATGGTCTAGGTGGAAACTTGGACCCAACACCACATTATCCACCACTTTTTTCAAGTCTCACCTCCACTTCAGCTTCACCATTGCAGCAATCAACTATTGAATTACATTCTTCTCTTCTGTTGTATCCAACAAGACCTCTACAAACATGGAGGAGATATCAGTATTGATGTAGTACCTATGCATGGTGGTCATGAGGGAATCCCCCTAGATCATTTTGATAGCATATAAAACCATCATCTCCTTGGTCTTGAAGACCATCTTCATCCTTAGCTCCATGATTTTCCCAATGAAGGAAATATGTCTTCTCTTCGACCTCAAACACACTGTGGTATCCATACAAACAAACATGAACAGGTAGTATTTATTATCAATCTCATCATCTTTGTTGGGTGTGGTTTCATAATTACGTTCATCCTTGTAGTCCTTACATCTATCCTTTCATACGCTTCATCCCCTCCAACTTATATCACCATCATTACTAGATTAATGACACATGATGTTAAACATTTAAGGATCCTACCTCAAATCTCACCAACCATTTGTTAAGTCAAAAAAGGCATCTTCTTCTTTCATTTCTATAGCCATTTTCACCAGCCTATCTTCCATCTTATTTCCCTCCCTAAATACATGTTCAATTTTGAAATCCTCAAGTTTATTTAGTAAGTTCAAAATTGGGGCTATAAACTAGTTTATCTTCCAACAAGGTGTCTCCTTTCTCCACAAGGCATTTATAACAATGAGTGAGTCCCCCTCCAAACAAACTTTATTCACATTCAATCTACTACATATTTGGACACCTAATAGTGTGGCTTGGATTTTAGCTTTGTTATTTGTGCTATCATGAAGTTTTCTTAGTGCTTGACCAATAATTACTCTATTATGATCTCTTAATATGCATCCAACCCCTAATTTTCTCAGGTTCCCGTGCAATGCTCCATCAAAGTTGAATTTGTGCCAACCTTCTCGTAGAGGAACGTAATGTACATCAGCTCTAGTTTTATTAGTCAGATGATCCTAAGCAACACCATGAATGGGGGAACAACTAATCCTTACTAATTTCTATGTATTTCTCCAGCCCAAGAAGTGAATGAGTTTTTCTTCAATTTCTAATTTCTGGCAGCATTGTTGACAACTTCTATTATGAAATCTTCCATTTTATTGAAAAGAGCATTGCAAGTCATCTCTTTCCCCTAAAAAATTCTCTTGTTTTTCTCTTTCCATAATTCCCATATTAATATTGATGGGCTCGATGTCCATAAACTTGATAAAACTACCTTTTGTGAATTATTGATTGTGCATTAAACATGGAAAGTAAATCTTGTGGGAGTGGGCTTTACCAGTTAAGATTTTCCATGACCTTTTTCCAACAAACTTAGATACAAATTCATAGCTCATCAAAATATGGTCGCTAGTCTCTTCTTCTTTCTTACACAAAACACATCTTGTGGGGCCACCAAATCCAAGTTTTCGTAATTTTTCACTTGTTAAAATTTTGTTCTACAGTGTTGCCCGTGCAAAGAAGCCTACTTTGGGTAAGCATTGTTTGTTCTAGCAAATATTCATTGGTCAATCTTATTTTTTGATAGCTACATGTCTTCCAACATATACCCTATCTTCACATTATACTTTCTTTCTTTGGATCCACACCACTTGATAACATCTTCTCCCTTTGATATTAATATCCTCCTTTCAGCTAGTAGTTTCTTTAAACAATATGTTGTTCCTCTAAAATTCCTAGCCCTTGCAATGATTTCCATCTCCAGTCAATGACCTCATCCTTTTCTATTTGTTCAATGTAGTCTCTTACATGCACTCCCCGCCTATTTCTTAAAATCTCTTTGGCCTCTTCCATATTTGGCACCTCTTTTAATGACCAAAAACCATTCCATGAGTCCTCCCATAACAATGTCTTTCTCCCATTTATCACTTCCCATGTGATGTGACTAGTAATTATCCTTCTACTTGAGATCAAAAAATTTTGTATTGTTAAGCCCGTGGGAGGATGAGTGGTTGTTAAAATCCTGATGGGGTCTTTAGAATCTAAATATTTATTTTGTAGGACTTTTGCCCATATTTGATGTGGGTTACAATATATTCCAAACCAATTTTTCCCCTAGTGCAGAGTTTAAAATAGACCATTGTCATAAACCTACACCACCTGCTTCCTTAGGGCTATAAATCTTCTCCCATGTGTAATAAGCATGAATTTCATTTGTTCAATTGTCCCTTTCTAGAAAAAGGATCTCATTTTTTGCTCTAGTAACTCGCAAATTTTCTTAGGCATTTTTAAACAAGACATAGTGTACATAGGGATTGCAGAAATTACTAATTTTAACATGATTATTCTTCAAAGAGAAGATCTATTTGCATGAGAGTCAAAGAGCACTATTCAAATATTAGACATGAAAGAGTCACAAAATCAGCCCTCACAGATCACTGCTCTAGCACCAAACACCACATACGCCTTGAGGATACCCATGTCTTAGCTAAAGAAGATAACTTCTTCAAAAGGAAACTTAAGGAGGCTATCTTCATTAGGAATAGCCCTTCCAACCTTAACAGAGATGATGGTTGGAACTTGCACCACACATGGAATGAAAAACTAAACCCCTTCCTTCCTTCACATCTTCTCCCAACCCGCCTCCTTAACTCTCTTTGGTCCTTTATCTGGCATTTCTCCCCTCTTTCCTCTCTCCCTGCTCCCCTTTCTCTTTCCTCCATCATCTCTTCCTACCTTGTGCCTCTCCTTGTCTCCCCTCGGGTCCTCTTTCTTGCCATTGGCCACCCTTCCTTCCCCCTCTTGTTAACCTTCCTTCCTAGTTCTCATCCCCGGCCCTCCTTCCTTCCCCTCCCCCCTCATCTTTTCCTTTGAACTTTCTCTTTCTTCGATCTCTGCTTCTTTCTATTGTTCCATTGTTTCTCTTCTCTTTAGCTTTGTTCCTTCTTTCCCTCGCCCCCCCCCCCCCTTTTTATCATCCATGCTTGTAGTTTTTTCTTGGCTATCTGTTGCATGCCTATTTCTTGTGGATGTTATTTTTATTATTGATTTATTTTATTTTATATGTTTGTTTACATCTTCTATGTTATGGTTTTTTCCTACTTTTATTCCTAGGTATATTTATAGTATATATTTATTAGTTTCCTACTTAGATGTTAGTAGGCCTAATTCTCCCCTTATCACTATTCTTATTTCTATTTCTTCTTGTTAATCGTATATACATACATGTATAAATAATTGTTTTTATTCCTATTATTTATTTATATTTATGTTAGTCCTCCTTTATCTCTATCTCTCTCCTTTTTGCATCCTTTTCATCTTTATATTTATGTCAATCCCATTTATATATTCATGTACATATCCTCATCTTACTTTTTGGATATTTAATTACTATTCTTAATCATATTTACATATGTCTATTAAATATGGTATTTTAATATATTTTTATTTATTCATATGATTTTATGATTTATGGATACATTTAGATATATTAATTTGATATATTTATCAGCCATAATTATTTAATCACTCATTTATTTCTCTTTGTGTCTTTTTGTTTTACTTATATTTATATCCTATGTTTTTACTTATGTATCTACTTACCTTACTATTCCTATTTATTTTTCTATTTACTTACACACTATAAAAATGTTTACTTGTATATTTATATTTTAATATTTTTATATATCTATAGCTATTGATTTATTTTTCTTTTATTTTCATCTATTAAATATGATAAATATGGTAAATCAATAATTTTCATATATCATTTTTAGTTGTGTTATTTTTATTCTTATAAATTTATAGATATATCTATTCTTAAATATATTGAGTTCTTAAATTTCTATCATTATCTATTTTTACTATCATTTCTACTCTCTTTTTATTTATCATCCATTTTTATTTAGTTACTCTCTAATTTCTATTTGTATTTTTGTTTATTTATATTTATATCTGATATATTTACTTATGCATTTACTTACCTTACTTTTCTTTTTATTTATCTATTTACTTACTTTCCATAAATATATTCACTTATATACTTATATTTTAAGATATTTCTATTTATTTGTATCTATTGATATTGTATTTTTAAATTTTTCTTCTCTTATTTCTTTCTATTAAATATGGTAAGTATATACTTTTCATATGTTATTTTCCTATATTTATAGATATATCTACTCATAAATAAATTGAACTCTTTATTCACTTTCCTTTTCTACTTACTGAATGACATATAACTATATATGCTTCTCGTTTTATTTATATACATATATCCTATCTATTTTCTTTATTTATATTTAGTATTTCTATCATATTTATCCTTTGTATCTAGTTATACTTCTACTCACCTTATTTCTACATATTTTTAGTTTTAATTTATTTATTTATATTTACATTATTTATTCATCTATTTAGTTACTATGGTAAGCAAACATTCCATTATTTCATATATTTATTATTTACTTATACATTTATTTTCCTTTTTATTTATATATATTTTCACTCATAAACATATACTTGCATACTTATTTATATTTACTATCCTCTTTAAATGCATACCTTTTATACTTTCTATATTTATGTTTAAATATAAAAAGTTATATCTTTATTTACATATATACTCACTTACTCATTTTGATGTTTATAGGCTTTAATTTATACTTCTCATAGGTATTCTAACATATATTTAGATATATGTACTCCCTCCTCGCTCTCTTTTCTCTTTGTTTCCCTCCCCCATGCTTACCATGCCTTCCTTCTTCCGTCTTTGTCTACCTTTAGGTTTTCTTTTTATTTATTGATCTAATCGTTCCTTTTTCTTTTTTCTTTATCTTTTTCTTTTTCTTATTCCTTTATTAGTCTCTCTCCCCTCAACTTAAACTCCGTGCCCACACTCCCCTCTCTCTTTTTAAGTAACCATCTCTACAATTACAACTCACTTATTCTCTTCTCTTCATCCTGATGATGGATCACCGAGTGTGATCTAAAACTTGATCTAAAAAAAACTACACACGATCTAATCCAGAAGCACACATTCTAACTTATCATGGACTGTGGAAATATCATGTCTATAATGATTATTCTACCAGACAAAGAGAGCCACTTACCTTTCTATAAATCCAACTTTGAGTTGCAACTTGAGAGAAGAGATTTCCATAACTTTGCTTTGTTGGCCCTAGCAAATAAAGGAATGCCCAAATATCTTCCCAATTGATTGATTTTGAATCCCAACAAAGTAGCCACCTCTTGTTGCTTCCTTAAGTCCATGTTAAAAAATAAAATTTCTAACTTCTTCTAATTAACACTCTATCCTAATGTATGTTAGTATTTACCCAAAATTCGTTTGATTATTTTCACTTCTCTTTTACTAGCCACCCTAAACAGGATAGTATCATAGCGAATTTCTAGTGTGTTGCAACTTCCATCTCTGGTGTAATCTTGATACCCTTCTAGTTACCCTTCTCTCTTTCTTCTTGGATGCTTCTTCCCAATGATTTATCCATAATAATAAATAAGAATGGAAATAATGGATCACCTTGCCTAATACCATCTGTATGCAACCAATAATAAATTTTATTGTTTGGTAAAAGTGGTTCGGAAGTAGTTGAATGGTAAAAGGTAGGTGTAAGGTAGTTGAACAGGTTTAATATTTTTAATTTTTATAAATATGTTTAGGTTTAAGGTAAATAATAAATTAAGTTTATTAAATTTAATTTATTAAAGTTTGTTAAATTTAATATATTAAAGTTTGTTAAATTTAATTTATTATTTACGGGAGGGGATGCAAGAGGGAAGATTTAATTAATTAATTAAAATTAATTAAATTTTATGTGAGGGGTAATTAAGGATAATTAGGGATAATCAGGGATAATTAGGGTTAAGTAGGGATTTGGTCAATTTTAGATGCCTACATTTTTCCCCTCTTTGAGACGATGTTGCGAGGCAATGTCATTTCAAAGAAGATTAAAACATAGGTTGGGAGGATAAAAGATTAGGTAGAGTGGGTTGGATTGGATGGGGCTCATAAAAATGAAGGATTGATAGATGATGCCCCCTCAAGAGGATATGCAAGGACAAAGGAGATGGATATGCTCTTGAAAAAGGAAATGAAGGGACGGAGATAGAGTTATGCTGATTTAGGTTGAGCAACCTAATGTTTGATATAGCATCAGACATTATACACCAAGGTATAAAGACCAAGGTCGCGATGTGTCAAATGTAAAAAGGACTAAAAGTCACTAGCAAACATATGCCTAAGCCACCATGATGACAAAGTGGCAAGTATGTTGCAAGGACTGATACAAATCATGTAAGACAACAATGATACATCACACACAAAGCAAGCAAAGCAAAGCAAGCATGCATACATGATACAAAGATAAACACTATATTGCCCCTAGTCAAGCTAAACATCAATAATTAATTGATTGATGATGATAGTGTTGGTTTCAAGGAAGGAAACATGTCGTATAAGATGCTTGGTCTAGTTTCGATGATAGTACCACCTATATAAGACAAATGATATGATTGTGTCTGGTTTCAGAAATGAGACACCTCATATAAGACGCCTAGTCTGGTTTCGAGAGTGTGACAATCTGTATAAGACAATTGATATGATTGATTGATTGATGATGATTGATTGATTGGATTAAGATGATTGAGATTTGTAGCAAGGCTGGTAACAGGATTGATGGAGTGCTTTTGGATAATAGGATAGATTGCTTGGAAAGATTTGCTGGATTAGGTTTTCTTATGATGGATTTACTACTTTAGAATTAAAATTGGGATTATTGCATTGGAGTGCTTGGGATAAGGCTTTGCTTGAATTGTTGTGGATTGACAATGCATTGTATTACTTTCAATGGGATGGCAATGGATTGTAGTGGATTAGAATTGGATTGCATCTGGATAGGATTGTGGTCTCCAAATGATAACTAGTGACAAGGGAGTACCAAGTTTAGAAATGAGGATGGGAAAGTTGGGTGATTGAAGGATAATGAACGTATTAGATTGGATGGATGATGGAAAAGATAAGGAATGAAAGGGGGATTAATAATAGATGGATGGGTGAAGGAAGTAGTGATAAGAAATGGATAGAAAGTGTGTAGGAAAGATGGGTGGATAAAAAGGATGGGTGATAGGATAAATGTAGGATTTGGATGGATAAAAGGATGGATAGTAGGATAAAGGTAGGGGTATGGATAGATACAAGGATTGGTGAGAGAAGTATAATGGATGGGAGATATATGATAGATGGATGGAGGGAACCTAGGATGTGATATCTAAGGACTACGTCACATAGGAATAACATGCCCCCACTCTAGATATTATGCCTTAGGATTTGGTGAGGCGTTGCTTATTAGGATGCATGATGTGGATAATGTTTGGAAAGGATGAAAGGACTTAGTAATAGATGGATGTATGGAAGATATTTTTAGAAATGGATGGGTGGATTTTAGAGTATGACAATAGGTGTCAAAAGAATTTTTCAACATTTTACCCCTACCCTCATCAAGATCAAAAAGGAGGAAGGGAAGATGGATGGTGCAATGAGGAAGGTATGATAGATATTGTGGGTAAGGATGGAAAGATAGGGTGGAAAATGATAGGATAGGATATGAGATGGGATAGATAGGATGGATAGATGAGACAACATGCCCCCAAGTGTAAATCACATAGATAAGCATCTACACATGACTCTTGTTTTTTAGGTTTTCATCATGGTACTTATCCAAGGCACCATAAAAATGGTTTTCACAATTGGATGAAGGATTTATCTTTACTATTTTAATTTTTTTGTAGGGGATAGTTGGATGGAATAGGTAGGCACTCAAGATTTTGTTCCCATAGCAAGGTGGTAATGTTCCATGATCGATATAAGTCACTCATAGACCATTTCAAGTGGTATTATGCTCATGGATGTTGGTAGAGGATTTCATGAGAGGGAAATATAGTAAGGAGATAGTATATAATGGATGGATGGATAGTGGATTATGTAGGGATCATGGATAGTGGATTATGATGGGGATTAGGATGGACAGATAGTGGATTAGGATGGATAGATAGTGGATTAGGAAGGAAGGATAGTGGATTAGGATGGAGATAAATAGATAGATAGAAGGACTTAGGCAAAATCATGGACCATAAGGATATGAGGGAAGAAATAAGTGGGATAGTAGATAGAAGATGGGGAGATGGAGGTATGTGGAAATGTTGTGGAGTGGAAGGGAACAAAGACCAACGGTTTCACACACCATGATAAACATTGAAGCTTTTTATTGGAAGGGGGATTCGGGAGTAATGGAGATGTTTGCTTACGGGATTGCCTATTCATGACTGTAGGGACCCAAATGGACTTATGAATTTTAAGATTTTGTGATGGGAAGTGGGATGTTTGGGATTTTAATATTGTGGATGTTTCATTTGAATTAGGTGTTTTTTCTCTCTCAAAGATGTCGTCAGGGAATTCAGCTCCAGAATCATAAAGATATCTCATGTAAAAATTAGGATCATGACCCATGGAGAAATTAACAAGTTAAAAAGTTTCAAGATCTTGTTGGAGTTGAAGTATAGGATTTGTTTCAGTATGGTCATGTGTAGATCTAGGAGTTTCTAGGGTATGATCAATATAAGAGGCAAATAGTTGGGCCTTGTCATTGATTGGGCAATATTCAAAAGGATTTGGGTTAGCATAAATGGTAACCTCTTGGTCATTAAATGGAAATTTGATGCATCTATTATAGATGGAAGGAACAACCCTCGTGGCATGAATCCATGGGTGTCCTAGGAGGATATTATAAGGGAGATTAAGGTCTAGGACTTGACAAGTGACTTCCACTAGGGCTGGACCTAATTTGACAGGAAATTGAAAAGTACCTTCAGATCTCTTTTCAATTTTATTATAGGTTTTAATAGTGATGAAATGGTATTTTTCAATATCAACGATGGAGTATCCCATTTTTTTAACACATCTTAGAGTGCACAAGTTTAACCTTGAGCCACAATCTATTAGAACCCTTTTGACTAAAAACCTTTTGATATTAACTTCTATGTAAAGGGGTTCATTATGGGATGAAGGTTTGTAGGAAGTTGATGCTCGGTAGGAGGTTGATGGGCTATAAGTGTCGAAGTATGGTTCACGAGTATCAAAATATGCATCATGATCTACAAGGTTTTCATCATCATTAGGAGTGAATTTTGAACCACCTCGGATTGTGATTTTGGGTTTTGGATTTGACATAGATTTTTTTATGATCACAACCATTTTGACGAATGAGGATTGGATTTGGTTCAAGGATGAGAATATGAGTAAGATGACAACAAATGAATTAGGTGGGAAATGGATTGGATTTGATGATTTGATCAATTTATTTGGATGATATGAAGGACTCCAAAATATGTGGGTAAATGATATGGATCATATTGATATAAGGATACTAATTTTAGAGGTCAAGTTAATGATATAGGAGACAAGATGAAGGATTTGGTTATAGTGATCAATAGAAAGGGCATGATTCACGTCAGTTTCACAAACGTATGCACAAAATATAAATTTTATTAAAGAGATTTCAACTATTGTAAAACCCTAAAATTTATAGCAAATGCACTAATTAAAGATCAAAGATAAAACTATTGACATAAATAAATGTTACCGAATATTTTCAAATGTGGTTGCTCAATTCATCCAACATAACTTGGTAATCTCTCGATAATTTATCATCTTTGATAAATGGGATAGGTAAGGTTCTTATAATATTTAGGGTAAAGTGGTTCAATAACAGGGGTAATTGCACAGTTAATAGTTAGGTGAACGGTAAAGGTAGTTTGAACGGGTTTATTTAGTTTTAATTTTTAGGTTTTTATGAATAGGTTTAGGTTTAGGTAAATAATAAATTAAATTTGGTAAATTCAATTTATTATTTACGGGAGGGGATGCAAAAGGGGAGATTTAATTAATTAATTAAATCTTATGTGAGGGGTAATGATTAAGGGGAAATTAAGGACACTTAGGGATAATTAATTTAATTTAATCTTATGTGAGGGGTAATTAAGGGATAATTAAGGATAATTAGGGATAATTAAGGATAATCAGGGATAATTAGGGTTAATTAGGGTTAATTAGGGATTTGGCCAATTTTAGATGTCTACACCATGAGAATAAGAAGAAATCCATGTGAGCTACCATTAATAATTACTAAAAATCTAGGATTAGAGATGCAGCTACTGACCCATCATATCCACTCTTTGCAGAATTCAAATCTCTCTATTACCTCCAGAAGAAACTAACTATTCACTTGGTCATATATTTTCCTGATATCCAATATGATAATCATATTTTCTACCTTAGTCTGTCTAATAGTATGTATTGCTTTATGTGCTAAAATGACACC
The DNA here is from genome assembly GCA_027924645.1 of Cunninghamia lanceolata. Lineage (NCBI taxonomy): Eukaryota > Viridiplantae > Streptophyta > Pinopsida > Cupressales > Cupressaceae > Cunninghamia > Cunninghamia lanceolata. Next base: position 957,504 of record BSBN01001957.1, read on the forward strand.
TTCCGTAATAGATCTTCCCAGGGTGAAGCCACTATGTTCCTCTGAAATGATCTTTGAAAGTAGGAGCTTCAATCTATTTGCCATTATTTTTGTAATGATATTATATACTGTATTGCACAAGGAGATTGGATGGTAATCATCTATATTCTCCACAACATTCTTCTTTGGGATTAATGCTATAAGAGTATTTTTTATGGCCTTTCACATAGTTGCATTTTTCCTTGACTCCATAGTCACTACAAGGTCATTACTGATTATGTTCCAAAAGGATTGAAAAAGAAAGTATGAAGACCATCTGGGCCTAGGGCCTTATCTAACCCTAACTGAAAGGTTTCCATTTTAACTTTTTCCTTTGAGATGGGGCTCTCCAACAATTCATTTTGTTCTTGACTTATGATTGGTGGGATTTTGTTTAATACCTCTTCTTTAGCCAAATTATTAGATGACTCTTCTTGATTTAGTAATTCTTTGAAAAAAATCACTATTGTCTCTCCTATCTCCTTTGGATCATCTACTATGCTACCATCTCTCTTCTTCATACAAGTGATCTTGTTCATTCTCCTCTTGATCTTAGTAGTGTTATGAAAAAATTTGTATTCCTATTAGCATCCTTGAGCCAACACTCTAGATTTCTGAAGCCAAAAAAGTCCTCTCTTTTTAACACTTTTGTATATCTTCCCTTCAGTACTCTTTATTTTTCAAAAGAGATCAAATCCATACCTTCTCAAATGATAGTTTCATTTAGAGTTGCTAATTAATTTTCAATCTTATCTTTCCCCTCAAAGATATTTTTGAAGTGATCGCAGTTCCATTCCTTTAGTTGTTCCTTAATGAAACCCAATTTCTTATGCAACCTAAACAGTTTGGTGCCCCTAGATTTGGGGGCCATAACCTATCATTCATCCATCTTGTTGGGCATCTCAGGATGCCTTAAGCATATATTTCTAAATTTAAATGGGCATTTTGTAGGTGCAGAGTCTAGGGAGAATTGTATCAAAAGTGGGAAGTGATTAGACCCCATGATGGGAGGATAGAAGCATCATATGTTATCGGCAAGTTTATCTAGTTTCCTAAAATGAGGAATCTATCAAGCCTTTCTACAATACTAGTGAATATGCCTTCTATTAGTCTAGGTGAAACTTCCAATTTTTTGGTCTAACATCTAGAAAATGATTGCTATTAACAAACTCTTGGAAGTCTAACTAGATTTGTGAGAGCTTTAATATCCCTTCCCATTTTTTTGAACCATCTAGTGTTTCATTGAAATCTCCTCCCACTATAATCATGCTATCATCAAGTGTGTAAAATTCCTAAGATTGACCCCAAACTTCCCTTTTCCTAGTGGTGGCAATGGGGCCATAGCTATTAATTAAGATGAATTCACAGTTCAGAGGTAGAAATCTAAATTAAGTTACTCACAAAGGCTGGGTTGTTTGTATTTCTTTAATAGCAATCCTTTGTTGGTTCCAAATCAAACCCAGACCACCTAAAGCTCCTTGGGTTGAAACAAAAATGTTAGAATGCATAGGACAAATGAGAGGAGGGGTGAATCAGTTATGTATTAAAACATTAAATCCTTAAAGAAATTCCAAACATCTACCTCTTTTTATGCATTAGCAGAATGTAAACATATGAAGCATCAATGCAAACACATTCAAACATAGAAGAATACCAGATTTATGTGGAAAACCCAAGAAGGGAAAAACCACGGTGAGGATTAGCTCACATATATATGAATAACAACACTGAAATCAAATAGGCTCACCACCAAGGGCTCACTGCCCAAAAGAGAGAAGATAGAAGATTGTTACAAAGAGATTCACTATCTCAAATCAACAGGAGAGATCCACCACTGTCACTCCTTGCCATCCGCAACCTTTGGCTCACTGCCTCCAACAACTTCTGGTACACTAAAATGTAGACACCTTCTACTCACTACATTCTGGAGTCATAAACATTTAAGCTCACACATAACTCACTGCCCTTGATTCACATTCACATTCTCTTCTCTACTTTTCTCCATTCAACTTCATCTTGCATTTATACCTTCTACAACCAAGACCTATCTCAATTAGGTTGATCCTAATGAAGCGTGTGCACCTCAAACGTGCAACACCAATTAGGTCAGCACTAAACACTTCTATGGTGGAAAGAAATGAAAGTGGACCATGTCAAGGGTTAACTAGGACTCAAATTTTCATCACCAAGTTGCTCATCACATTCACAAGGTACCTCTGCAAATGACGCTAGTAAGCCAAGTCGGCCAAACCTGATCTAATAACCATATCCACAATTCTCCAAGTCCAAAAACATCATGTAGACTAGAGAGACACTCCACAACATTCACACACATTTCCATAACATTCAACACCATCATAATTTCATGCAACACTTTCACAACCTCTTGAAATGAAGAATGTCTTCAACCTGCACATCAGGATCCACTACCTCTGAACACCAACACAATAACTGAACTTGCGGAGAAACCCATCACTAGAAACTTCAAGGGGAGGTAGATGTAGACTATATAAGCATATCCCTAGATCTCTAGGACAAGAAACCTCAATGCGAAGAAATGTGGAGAAATCTCATTTCTCCCAGACATTCTTCTACACAAGAAAACACTCTGTAAAACACATCTTTCACTTCTGCACAATCTAGAAACTAAAACTTTGGATATAACACCTTTGAACACCTCTAATCAACACTTCCAAACTACACAAGCATATCTTCAACTAGGAAGAAATACATTGCATAACACTGAGAGCACCTGTGTTACACTACACACCTTTTTATCAAATTTTCTCAAAAGAACTTGGAAACCAAGTGAACCATCTGGTGGAGATTGACATCAATGATAACACTATCAAGTTTCCAACAAAAAAATCCCTGCCATTGTCTCCATTTAGTCATAAGTGCTTCTATTTCCTCAATATCCAACTTAGTTTCTTGAATCAGTAATATATATGTTTTAGACATATCAATCTAGCACTTAACTATGTGCCTTTTGTTAGGGGCATTCATGCCCCTAACATTCCACATTATGATCCTCATGGCTCCTTAGGAAGGGTGATCCTCTTCCCCAATCTCAACTTCATTTGTCTTTTGTCTCTTCCTACCATCTCTAGTTTGATCTTATTTGATTTTCTACCCCTTGATATTTTTTCTCCCAATTTAAGTTTTCTAATATTAGATTCAATCTGACTTATTGTTCTTTCTGCCAACACATCAATTTCCTCCTATGATAAATCACTATCTATCTCTAGATCTGTGTTGATATCAACCTCCCAACTATCAAGGAATCTGGAGGTATATTCTCCTTATTATCAATGTCCTCGTTACATCTAAATAATTCTAGAGTTGCTTCAAAATTTGACAAACTGTTCAATGCTTCTATATTAATCTCTACTCTTGGAGTTTGGATTGCTTCCTCTTATATGATAGGGTTTTCCTCTTCATTTGTATCCACCCTAATATATTCCCCTTCTCCATTATTTTATAATACTCTTTCACTATTCCCAGTCTCTGTTATGCCCTTACTTCTAGAGTGTATATGGTTATGAATAGTCAGCTTGTGGCTATCTTAACTCTTAATTAAGTCATATTATCATTATTATATTGTTATTTAGTTGTTTAGGTCGGCCTAAGGCTTCTATAGGGCTATCTAAGTCGGCCTAGGTGATATCCTAGGCATAAATAGGTATATATAGGGGTAGTGAGTCTTATTGGATCATGATATTGAGTATTGTGTTCTCATTGAAGAATATTGGAGATATCCCCCTCGAAGTGGATTAGGAGGTTGCCCCCTCGAAGTGGCATATTATTATCAAGTATTTGCAGCATATTTACTATTATATTTAAACATTGTGCAAGTTATTTCATTACAAGTGGTATCAGAGCATGATCTTGGCACCGTAGAGGCAAGATTTTTTCTCAACATTGGAGGGCGATTTTGGAAGAACCAGAAGAAGAAGAAGAACCAGAAGAAATAGAAGAAGAAGAAGAAGAAGAAGAAGAAGCAGACAAAGAAGAAGAAGAACTAGAAGAAGAAGAAGCAGAAGAAGAAGAAAAAGAAGAAGAACCAGAAGAAGAAGAAGAAGAAGAAGAAATAGAAGAAGAAGAAGAAGAAGAAGAAGAAGACAAAGAAGAAGAAGAACCAGAAGAAGAAGAAGTAGAAGAAGAAGAAAAAGAAGAAGAACCAGAAGAAGAAGAAGAAGAAGAAGAAGAAGAAACAGAAGAAGAAGAAGAAGAAGAAGAAGAAGAAGCAGTAGACAAAGAAGAAGAACTAGAAGAAGAAGAAAAAGAAGAAGAACCAGAAGAAGCAGAAGAACAAGAACAAGAACAAGAAGAAGAAGAACAAAAAGAAGAAGTGGAAGAAGAAGAAGAAGATGAAGAAGAAGAAAAAGGCAATGAAGAGGAAGAAGTGAAAGAAGAAGAAGAACTTCCTAATCAAGCTATTCAACCAATGCAAGGGTACCATGTACTATTCCTCACCTTTTCCTCTATGGCACATCAAAAGGTTCAAGTAAAGGAAGAACACATTCATCACCATCAAGAGCTAGATGCAAAGGGAAGACACATCTTGGAGCTGAAGTTAATTTTCCAAACACACCTGAATAAGCTAAGGACATCAAGGAAATATCTTCTAGTTGAAGTTGCCACATGGGATGATGAAGATTATATGAAGAAACTACCACAATTGATCAGCGTTGAGGACAACGCTTTTGTAAAGGTGGGGGGCATGTTATGCCCTTACTTCTATAGTGTATATGGTTATGAATAGTCAGCTTGTGGCTATCTTAACTCTTAATTAAGTCATATTATCATTATTATATTGTTATTTAGTTGTTTAGGTCAGCCTAAGGCTTCTATAGGGCTATCTAAGTCGGCCTGGGTGATATCCCTCTTCTAGGCTTTCATATATTTGTTTTCCTCCTCTCCCTTATTACAGTCTTCTAATGAGTGTCCATAGAGCTGACATTTCTTGCATTTCTCCTTAATCTTTTCTATTTCAATGCGCTATTTCCAAATCCTTTAACTAGATCTAATCTCTAATTCTTTTGGAGGAGGGGATTTGAGATTGACAATGATACATATTCTTGTATACATCCCATAGTCTCGATCTTCTAGATTTTCATTAGCCTTAATGAAGGAACCAATTTAATCTCCTATACACTTCAATATTCTTAGGTCCTAGTATTCTATGGGAAAGTTGTACAATCTGATCCACATCGGGGTTTTTGAGATCTCATGATTCAGGGGTTTGAAATTCAGTTCCCAATCCTTCAAATAGAAACCTACCCCTCCCATTAAATAAGGCCCCTAGTATAAAATGTTTTTTCCCAGATGGGCATTCTACCAAGTAAAATCCCCTTGGTAAGGTTTTCAACTTAATCTCCTTACCCTAGTTATTCTCACACCAATTTTAGATTCTATATTTAGTTGGCCACTTCTCAGCCCATTTCATGAAGAAGGCACTCTTTCAACCTTGTTGCAGAGTTAACTATTTTTTTGCAATCTAGGGCAAAGGAAATGCAACTCAAGGGGGGTTTAGGGTTTAAAGGAATATTGTTCACACCTATGGCAAGTTGTTTTCCTTTTGGTATCCATATCTTCTGGCTCAGTTCCTTGTTTCCCCTTTGATCTTTGTCTCCTCATTTAATCAAACTTGTTTTTTTTGGTCTCCATAGATTCTTCCCTCCGAACCGCCAATTATCTTTGAAAAGGTTTCTACCATCAAAATGTATGGGGTGTTGCCTCGCCATCTACCTATTCTGGAACCTTGGACACCTACCATAAGATGCATTTGGAAACCATTCCCATTTTCTTTCATGGTATCATTTTTATTTCTAATCATCCCATCCCTACCTTCTGCCATTATATTTTGCCCTATCACGGTCTATTCTACCATATTTTTCTTCTTCAAATGAAATTCAGTTGTGAGCCATTTTTCCTTTATTTAAGTCACATTTAGTATTCAATTAATGTTGGAATGTAATCTAATGAATTTGACATATTATTAAACCTAGTACATAGTAAGGAAGTACTTGTTTCATGATTGGAACTACTTTTTAATTTGTTTATGGTTTTACCTTGATCTAGATCTACTTCTAGACCCAACTTTTTATTAAAACTAATTTATTCTTTATTGTGTTTCATTTAGATTAGATAGGTGAGTTTTAATATTAAAGAAAAATAAAGATCTTGATCTCATTAACTCACTAACTAGCTTGAATCATGTTTGTGGTAAGGTAAGATCTCAAGTAAAACATCTAAAATTAGATTAAATAATGATTTCACCTCTAATCCACCCTTGGACTTAATTTTAGTGTTAAAAGTGGTATTTTTTTGTCACATCTCATTCATATCATATATGTTTTAACACATAAAATGAGCAAAGTTATTGAGTTTATTAACTCTCTAATTAACTTGAGTCACATTTAAGTTAGGTAGGAGCTCTAGTAAACTAGGAAAAAATAGATTTAATAATTAAGTTGGGTTTGGATGGACATTGAAGGCCAATTTTGTTGAACACACCCAGATACTGAGAGGGGGATGAATTAGTATTTAAACAAATCTCAAATCCTCCGGAGCAGATTAAAACTTAAACTTAGAACATTAATAAAAACATAAAAGATCAACACAATGCACAACAACACATAACACCAGATGTACGTGGAAAACCCCAAAGGGGAAAAACCACAGTGAGGATTAACTCACAATATATGAAGCTCACTGCTATAAAAGATTACAACTTTGTTTTAGGGCTACAACCCAAGGAAGCTACTACTCCCTGATGACTTTATTTTAGGGCTTCAACCCAAGGAAGCTACTACTCCCTGAAGAAAGGTTTTAGGGTCACTCCTAAGGAAGCTACAACTCCCTGCAGACTTTATTTTAGGGCTACAACCCAAGGAAGCAACTACTCCTTGAATTGAGAACAAACTCAGAAATGATTACAGTATGATAGTTCTACTACCTAAAACTGACAATGAAGCTCACTCATTTGATGATTGTACTTCTACTTTGACACTCCTCTTTTGATGATTGTTCTTCTGCTTTGACAACTTTTGAAACTTTTTCAAATGTCTTCTTTGCAGCTTACTGACCCACTGCTTTCAGCCTTCAAGAAGTTTTACCTTTGGCTCACTACCTCCAGCAATCATTTAGACACACTCTTCACTTCCCTCCTATCTGAAAAATGTCTTCAAGATGAATTAGGACAGGTCTTATTGCTTCTACTCTTTATCCTTCAGTCACACATCATAATGCATTACATATCCATATTATGCTCTTCATCCACTCATATTCGCAATCAAACCTCACCTAGATCAACTAGGTTTACAATATATACATGATATTACATTGATTACATTACAATTCGACCAAAGACAACAAGAATATTACATTTTATAAGTTGACCAAAGGTCACACAACATGAAACATGTAGAGGACAAGACTTAACATGAACTACACACAACACCAGGAAGACAAAAACACCTTGTAGATCCTAACACATGCTTAACCTGGTCCTAAACATCCTTCACAACATCATCCTTTAAAGAACAACATCTGCACACTTCAGACAATTGAATTAGGTCACCCTTAAACAAGAAAACATGAAGCTTTTAAGACATCAATCAATACAGCTTGGCGGTACTCATGAATGATTAAACATTTCTTGTTCTTCTCTAGATGAGTCAGCATGACCCATACAACATATCCAAACACTCCTTGAACTCTGTACAACAAGAACTTTGTGGCGCACACCTTCAACATGTATTCTAAGAACAATTAGGTATCCAGAACTATCTGTAGCTCATTGTCATTTGGAAAATTGAACTTGCGGATCACCAAAGCAATTGATACTGCAAATTAGCATGCATTGAACATCTTTGATCATGTTCACAAAACTGTATGAGCAAATCTTCATATTTGGAGGAATGTGGAGCATTCCAACAAGCCTTCATCATCACTTTACTCTTCTAGAGGCATAGGCTAGAACTCTGTCACTTTTAACTTTCACTGTTGAAGGTATAATGACTTGAACTCTTGGATATAACACCTTCACAACATACTAAACTCAACTTCTGAACCACATGACCTTATCTTCAAATATGGAGGAATGTGGAGGAATGTGGAGCATTCTCCCAAATAGTCTTCAAAGAAACTTCCTGCAGTAGGAACCTTCACCAACATCCGGAGACCAAAGCAATCATAAACTTTCTTAGGAACAACATGAGAGAGCATACAACATGCCACAGACCATTAGCAGCAACTTTCCAACTTCAGCATTACTTCTAATCATCATCTTGATGCTTCTAATTCCCATTTTAATATATCATCATGATATCATCTCTGCTAACCACAACCATGCTCAATACAACTTTACTTGACATTAATCAAGGCATGACATCCAACCATGAACATCAGCAACACCGCTGCTAGCACACCATTGTAGTGTATCAGTGATAGTCCAAACTGAGTGTTCCAAACTAAGTGTTGACATCAATGACAACCACATCAATGACTACCACATGTAGCATATGTGCAAAAAATTCCTTATTTTAGAATAAAGTACGATCAATATTTTAGTGTCAAAAATTTCATACCCTCTACAATTTCCACCCTATAAGTTGTATTAATTTTAGTGTCCACTTCCATAACATGTTTTAGGTTCCATTTAGCCAATTACCTTAGCATTTTTTGCAATCCAAGTGCCAAATTATGGCATTCTTAATAATTTTTGCTAAATTTTGTCTCTCACAACATCTCACTTCATCTTCTTTGACTTAATTACCCTTTTTTATGTTGAGTCACAAGGGACCCCAACATGGTTTTGTTGACAAGTTAGTTCTATCATAGACTCATCCACTATGAAATAAAAAATTAACGAAGAGTCATGACAACATATTCCAACACAACTTCAAATGGTCCTTAGTCACAATTTAATTCCATGACTTCTCTAGACATTATTCTATTGGCCCTCATTGTGGCACCAAAATTCCACCAATCCATTTCCATTATTTCAAATTTCTTCCTCTTTCTTATTAAAACATAAAAGTTTTTTGAAGGAGGATACTAAGTTTTTTTATAACAAGTTTTCTCTCACAACTGTTCTCATATTATTATCCTATTCTCCATTGCTCATCTCTTCCTCCCTATTCTTCATGTACAACAAATTTCCAAAGAGATAATCACTATTGACACAACTCTTCACAATCCTAAGCTTTATTGAATACATTTGTTGCAATTCTATTGAGATATTTACCAAAACACTATTGGAAAGCAATATTGTTGCATATTGTTATTTTGTTTGTAGGTTGTTGAAGGCCCTTCATTGTGTGAAGGAATAAATCCTATATTGTCTATTTTTTGTTTATTATCTCATCCTTGTTGAAACATTCTAAAAGAGAAGATTTATAGAAAAATCTTCACTATTTGTGATACCCACTTCAACTCTCTTAGATAAATTTGGTATATATTTTATCACATGTAAAACTTACACAATACTTTTATTATTACAAGATTATTGCTCTCACATTTCCTATTTACATACAACTCATTATTAAATTTTTGGTATTTCAAAAGATCTTGTCTCTTCCCTCTCTTCTTGATGAGACCTATTTGTTTCTTCTTATCTTTAGAAATCATAAGAGAGTTAATGGTGTTGAAGCTCCTCCCTCCTTTTGAGTGAGCTCCTCCATTTTTCCTTTCCTCTTCTTCTTCTCTCCCTGAAGGGTATTTTCTCTTGTAGTCAACATTAAATCAAGGGAATCATGTTTTGTGAGTGACTTACTCGTCTTTCAAAACCAAGAAATAACACTGGGAGATTTCCTCTTGAAATCCTTTCTTCATTCAAGAAATCTTCCTATTTTTTCCTTTTAATATAATTTCTTATATTTAGTATATAATTTACTTATAAACCTATTAATCTATTAACCATATCTCCTCACATTTAACATATAAATTAAATTTCTCATGTCTCCTTCTTTCTTTACACACATTTAGCATATTGAATAGATCTCGTAGATAGATTTACCACTATTTGTCACATGATTTTTATTATACTAACCATAATCACGCAAATCTATTGACTACCCTTGAAGGTTAAAAGACTAAAATAGGGGCTTGACCACTTTGGCAAGATCCCATGTAGTCTTAATATTTTGTCCTTTTCCTCTAGCTTATAGGATTCCTTCTTTGATTAACATTTGGATTGATTTATTATTCCATTTTAATCTCATTTATATCATTCATTTGAAACAGTTATTTTAGAACATTAATCATTTCCTTCTCAAGTGTTCCTTTGACATTTTTAAGGTTATTATTTCTTTGTTTACTCCTTTTTATAATTTTCTATACATAGTAGAGTGGGCATAGTTGCATTAACATCCTTGTGGGTGTGCTGGAGTCCCAATGTCAAAATTTGAAGTTACTCCTCATGTTAGTAGTTTCCAATCCATGTTTTCTTGTCAACACAAGCTCTGAGAATCAATTCCTATTAATCTCTTTATTTCCTTTACAATGCCTCAAACAAAATAGCATAGCTTCTCCTCTTTATCCAAATCATCTAGAATTGACTTTATTGTGTGTTCCTATGTTCAAAAGTGTAATCAATAGTCTATTTCTTAGAAAAGTGTATTATGTAAACCCCAATGTAATGTAAAACCCTAAAAAGAAGGTTCAAATGTGCAGGATCATATGGGTTCACTAAAAATGTAAAGGAAAATAAACCTTCCTTTTAAGATGTAACCTAGGCTAATCCAATCAAATGCATACAAATAAGCACAATTTACCTAAGTTAACTAAATATAGAAGGGATTGATAATCCAATTATTTGTAAAAAATAAACTAGGAGATTAAATACAAATGTCCACCTATGGTACTTAGCTTGATGACTAAATAATAAATTACAAAGGAAGGAGATTATGTGATCAAACTATGTATACTTATAAATGATGATTGTATTAGTGAAGTGCATCAATTTTTGCACTAGATTTGTGTCATGTCAAAGGAAAAGTTCACAAATCTAGGATGAAGTTGCAGTTGTAGATTTCAACTTTGAGTTCAAACTCATCCTGATAATTAGTGATGTTTTATCAAGTAACTTCAACTAATAGATAATGGGTTTCTCTGCTCTTCTTGAATATCTATAGACTTAGTCATATTTAGAAATACCTTAAGGTTGTTGATTTTTCACAAGGAGACAAGTTCTCCTAAATCAAGCCCTAAAAAGAAAACAAGGATAAAAATAGTAGTCCAAAGAACCCTAATTGTGTAGTTTTGTTACTCCTTTTATTGCATCAAATCAAAATGTGATGTTACTAATTGTTCCAATGTTCTAGAATGAAGTGATTTTGAATGCATGTGTGGATGACTAGGAGATGATTGGAATGAATGTATTTAAATGCTAGCAAATAACATAAAATTGTTCTAAACATGTGTTTAATTTGCTAAATGTAGGAGTATGAATGGGGCTAATTGACCAAATTTGAATTTTGAAATTTAAAAAGGTTTACTGCCCTAGGATTTCACCCAAGACATTAACTAACAATCTAAACTAGATGAATATTTTTTTTGTGATACAAAAGTGGCATTAAGAAATCCCCAATACACACCTACATGCCCAAGGTGTTATAACAAGGTCTGTAATGACACACTTGGCACACATGTCAATGCATAATGCAAGGTGACACCAATAGAAGACTTAAACACACCACGTGAGAAAACACCATGATTAGTATAGAAAATGAGACAAGGAGGAGAGTTATGGTTTTCAAGGTCACTAGAAAACCCTTAAAACATCCCTACTAGACCACCCCTTTGATATCTTGGAGCTACGAGAAGCAGAGAAGCCAAAGCTACTAAAGTTTGGACTTCAGGGAAAACTTGCCACAAGTTTAGACTTTTCCCCAACCTTGCAACTCAACTAGTAGTTCAGACTTGCATTTTGGGTTTCATCCTTGAACTACAACTAACACCAACACCACTTTAGACTTTGGCACCGGGCTACAATTTGCAACCTACAATGCCTACTCGGGTTTGGGCTTTAGGAAACAATTGTAGCTTACAATCCTACAAAGTGTGAAGAATCATCAAATGTTAGGCTTCAAATGACTTTAGAATTCAAGGAAAAGTTGCAACATGCACTTTAGACTTTGATTCTGATAAGAAACTTACCACATGCAAAATCCCAACAAAAGTCTAGAATAGGACACCATCGATGGATTGGGCTTCGAGGTTTCACTTGCAATTGCAACTTGCAAAGTGTTGGGTCAACTCTAAACCCTGACTCTTTAAACAACTCAAACTCTGGAGGCCAATTACAACTTGTACACTACAATGTGCATCAAAACTCCAAACTTTGGAGCACCTGTACTCTCAGATTTCAGGGTCCGATTGCAACTTTTAACTTTGGACTAGTAAACCCATCTAGAAAATCCATTTTAGACTATGATCCCGATTCATAAAATAGAGAAGGGAAAAACACTAAGGTATAAAATCATCAAGCTCAATTTCTTCACTCAAGGAGGCATAACTTCCTCATTTATGAGTTGTTAAGAATGGTTCAAGGCAAACATTTAAGGTATCATGGGCACCAACTTAGCTACATGAGATGCCACTTGAAGGAGACAGTTCCTAATAAACAAGGATAAAAGCAACACTATCTCCTTAACACAAGGGAAATAACTACAAATAAAAACATGGTGAAAGTGCTACAACACACTATGCACATTCGACACCAATGTCGAGATGATTGAAAACGAAAGATAGAACAATCATCCACTATGTGGGAACAATATAATCCATCTCAAAATCATATCCTAAAGTAAAATATGCATATATAAAAGAGGACTCCAACATCCCAATTTAGTCATTTCTACTCATAAGATAAATATCACATGATAATTTCCATCTAAAACAAGTATCAAATTCCAACCAACTAAGATCATAACATGATTACATGATAGAGGCTACTTCCCAAACATGTAAGGATCACACTCTAATACATAAATGAAACAAGGAATAACATTACAATTATAATGAGCCTTCCAAGGTGCTCCAATAGCCATAACTCACAACATGAAATAAAGAACAAGGAACTCTTCTAGCTCCCACAAGATCTTCATGAATGGACCAATGGGGGAATGTTACCTGCCACCCTACCATATTACCATCGCAGAGCGCAATAGATGTCTATGCCACTCTAGGAAACTCTTAAGCTATAGAGAAGATAATCATGAATATAGCACTATGAAGACCAAGGATCACACACATACAAGGTCTCAAGCAAAGGACCAACACTCACACAAGATTCACACAAGTTGGATTCACACACATATATAACATGGATTTCTCAACACAAGATTAGATATACTCAATCCAATAAACAAGGAAAAGAGGAGGGTAGCTAAGACACTAGAGTGGACTTCCCCTTGGTTCTCCAAAACCAAGCTATAAATATATAGACGACAAAGGTCTCAAGTAGAATTCACCCTATGGATGCTTTTCAATAATGTAGTAGGGACACTTTTTAGCTTGCTCTACGTACCTGCAATTGCATTATTAAGTTTTTTGAATACAAGTTACTAGATTCAAGACTTATTAATTCACATTATATAACTCAAGCAAGGATTCTTCAGTAAGTTGCCTTCAATTTCATCCCACTGGTTGGGTGTTTTGACACTCTTGATTTCCCATTTTAAGCAAGGCTTCTTCAACACGTTGCCTCCAAACTCTCCCAAGAGTTGGGTATTTTAACATGTTTGAGCAAGGCTTATTCAGCACATTGCCTCCAAATCTCTTCCCATAAGTTTGGGTAATTAGCTTCCATAAGCTTCCTATGGATATCACCTATCCTATACAATTCAGGGGTCAAATTTTCTTCAAAGAGCCCGAGAATAGGTAAAGTGTGGTTTTCCAAGAAAACATGCTTCCCAATGCAAAATTTCATGGGAGAATACATGATTCCACATAATAAACAATTTTTATAAATTACAAATTACAATAAAAATAAAATAATTATTTTTTAAAATATCTAGGTTCTGCCATTGATATTGAAGCATCCTTCCCATTATTTTTTGCAAATTTTTCCAATTTTGAAAAAGATGAAAATTCAAATTTCTAAAAATACCCTTTTGTTCTAAAATCACCTAACATCACACTTTTCAAATCACATAACATTTTTTAAAAGGTTTGATTGGGTTTAGAAGGTAAATTCACATATTTTTCACCAAAATTGAAAAATACAAAAAGTAAAATTACAAGCATACCCTCTTGGCCTAAATCTGCCAACACACTTTTCACAGCACATTTAAATTTTGGAAAAAAATTACATAGTTTTGGTTGACATCCAGGTTGGTTGAACTAGGTACACGCAACATGTGCAATATATCAATCTCATGAATACTTGCTATTAATGTCAATTTTTAGAGCACAAGATTTAGTGTTTCCCTTTGGCATCTCTATGACCCAAGCCCCCTACACAACCTTATTTTGGCTCACCACCTCTTGCAAAGCCAAGAACTTTGGAAATCCAAAGCCTCATCCTAAACCATCTGGTTCTAGGATTTAGGCTTCAAGGAATATTTCAAAACCTCTAGCTATAGGAAAAGCTGCAATTTCCTCCCCCAAGGAGACTTTTGGTGAGGAAAAGTTGTAAGAACCCTACTAGTGGCATCAACCTTGGCTCAGTCACCAACTATTAATATCTGACATACTTCCCCTCCTCATGTTGGATGGAGGAGCTCTCACAACCTACCAAAGTGATTGTAAGAAGGAGAATTTGTGCCAAAAAAATGGCAATTAATCTAGCTAAGCTTCTAGATTAGAAGTTTTAATGCTAATGAAGTCATGCTATAGGACAATTATTCCACTCTGGATGAGTTAGATAACAAGGAGATGATTCTTGACACTCATTTATGAATTGTATTTCCTAGAACATTTGAGGTCTAATGGACCTACCATGAAAATATTTTGTTTCTGATGTTTGGCTTCAATATCTAGGTTTAGACATTCTATGTTTACAAGAGGTTAAAGTGTCTGGTTTTTTTCTCTCTACTACTTGCTATGTTATTTAGTCTTCTATTCATTTTCTTTGTATTAACCATGAAGTAGGTAAGGGTAGTGTCATCACCTTTCTCTCTCCGACATGGAACCAACACTTGGTTGATCAAGGATGTGACCCCACAAATCTTGTATTGTGGGCTCTTTTCAACATTTATAATCATTCATTTGGAGTTATTAATGTTTATGCTTTGAATGATGATATGGAGAGATCTTCCCTCTAGAGATAGATAGCTAAGTTAATGCCTACCGCCACTTGGGTTCTATGTAGGGATTTTAATATCATTGAATTGGCTTTTGATAAATGTGGGGCCTTGCATATGCACTAGACAACTAGCAAAAGGGAGGATTGGTTTTTCATGTACAATAAACTAGGGCTTTAATCCCAATGTTGGTTGTCGCCAAGATCATATGACATGGTACATCTAGACAAATCTAAGAGTTGGTCCTAATAGGGTATTAAAGCATCTAGATCGATCCATGATGTTAACTCATTCTTTTTTCTCCTTTGACAATTACTATTCCTTTCTTATAGATCATTTGTCAGATGTTGTCTTTTCTGACCACTTTTGAATACATTTTCATATTGAGTGGCAAGTTTCCAAACTCAATGCTATGAAGACATTTTTTACTTAACATATCACTTCTTAATTATAGAGCCATGTTAGCTCATATACAAGGTGTCTAGAAATTGGCCATGTCCCATGCATGGGGTCAGTTAGATAATGTGATGGAATGATGCCATAACCCATAATTCATATTTTCTCTACATTTATGGCCATCAGCTAGCCTATTTCCACCACCACTCTTATGAGGCCACCACCCTCAACCTCCACCAAGCCAACATTGCTTTAGAAGAACAATCATTTGATCTTGTTGCTCAGCTTTTTCTGGCTCATCTACACCACCAAAAGAAGGTTACAAATGCTCATATAGTGTGAGGATCTCAAATAAAAGCTTAGTTCCACTGGCTTAAGATTGAAGATAAATTTTTGAAGGAATTTTTTTAGGATTTGCATGCTTGTCATACCTCCCAATCTATTAAGAAGATTCAAGAGGGGCAACATATCTTGTAGGAGCTTCTTGATATTCTTCAAGATTTTTTTTGGCATTATGAGCAAGTTTTCTCTACTCAAGAGTACACTCCAACTAGAACGGATGCTTTATAATAATGCCTTGAAGTGGTCCCTTGCCAAGTTTCTAATTCTCAATGCATTCTCTATGATCAGCTTCTCACTAAAGAGGACTTGAGGGAGGCTATTTTTTCACTGTCTAGGGTGAGTACAGGATCATCATGGGACAAACAGTGGCAATGGAGGAAAAAATCACATGAAAGTGTTATCCAAAATTGCGAAACACTTTTTTAGGCTTAGATTTAGGCTTGGTAAGGTTTTTCAAAATGAATATTAACTTTTCCAAAATAGATATCCATTTCCAAAATAAATATTTGTTATGGGAAAACCCATTTTAAAAAGAAAATTGCTCGTGAAGAATGAATATCCATTTCTTCAAAACAGATATCCCTTTCTTTAAAACAGATATCCATTTCTTCAAAATAGATATCCATTTTGGTTTAAAAAATCCCCCCCCCCCAAAATTGCATTGGAATTTGGCTTGGGATTCCAAACCCACCTTTTCCACGTGAATGAAGAATTAGGATGTTTTTACAAATTTTCCTCGACTTCACCCTTAATGCTAATGGACTTCTTTTTATCCAAATTCGATAAAATCAAAAGGGTATATTCAAGAAATTGTCAAGATTCAAAAAATATAATATATGTCTTATTATAATTTTAATAGGTAATTATTAATAATTTTCTACCTACACTATGTTTGAATTCATGATAGACACACTGATTAAAAACCATCCATAACTTTCAAACTGTTTGACCTTTTTCAAATCTAAAATATTCGTCATAGTTTAGGCTTCATTGGCTATAGGTTTAAAAAAATTAATTTCATATTTTTTGACCATGTTAGGTTGGCTAGAAATTTACTTTTTAAAAGTTTTAAAAAGTCATAGTAAAAAATTCATAACTAATTATTTACTTACAAAAAAAATTCAAAAAAATATGGGTCACATCCAAGCATGTGTCCTTTACTTATATCTAAAGATTCAAAAAAAAAAATTCTCATACTTAGGTTGGTCAAAATGATACCTACTTTTTATTTTTTTCAAAAATTTTAGTATTGCCTAATTGAAATATCTAATTTTCACCAAATAAATTTAATTTTTTTTCAAAAACAAAAATAGTAGCCCATAAACTACATTGAATTTCCTACAAATTTTATTCCTACATATTTTTCAAATTATGTAGATAACCCATTTGAATTTTCACGTGAAGTTGCTTTAGTCTATTTTTTAGCATTTTCATGACCACTTAGAGGTATTGTTTATCCCATGATGATCTCACTCACCCTCTAATGACAAAGCCCCTGGTTTAGATAGGCTCTCTTGTGAATTTTAAAAATCCTTTTGGGATATTGTAGGTGATGACCTTCATAAAGTTTATCTTGAAGCTTTACAATCCAATTCTTTGAGACATTTAATTAACAAAGGAAATATCAAGTTCATACCTAAAACTAGTGATCCTGAAGAAATCAGAAACTGGCGACTGATCACTTTGTTGAATGTCTCCTACAAAATCAATGCCAAGGCTCTAGCTCTCAAGATTTGACTTATGCTTTCTTTGTTGGTCTAGCTTGAATAGATAGGTTTCATTAAATCTAGATTTATCCTAGACAATATCATTATTGTGTTGGAAGGGATGGAATCGGCTCGCTACTCTTAATAGCCATCCATATTTCTCAAATTTGATTTTTCCAAGGCCTATGATCATATTGAATGGCCATTTATCCTTGTCATGCTCCAGGCACTTGGATTTGGGCCTCATTTCAATCAGTTTGTTCAGATATTATTTGTTGATGATTCATCTTGCATCACCATGTTAGGTCAACAATCTAAACCTTTTAAGCTTCACCAATCCATTCGTCAATGGTGCCCCATACCCCATCTCTATGTGTTCTTGTTGCTAAAGGATTTGGTTGTCTTCTGGCTCACACGATCTCCCAGTCCTATGTTAAGGGGATATCTCTCCCCAACTCTTCCCAGTAGTTGTTTAATGGTCATTTTATCGATGATTCTTTCCTTACCCTCATTGAGGAATAAAGTAATGTCAAACAAGCCCTTTAGTGCCTAGACATTTTCTTCTAGGCCTTTGGTTTGAGAATTCAATGGCAAAAGACTCAATGTTATAGACAATCCCTCCTCCCCAAGCCAAATTGGCTTGATAATTTTGGATGGAAATGGATTGGGTATGGGGAAGTGTTTCATTTTCTAGGAATTCCCTTCATGTTTTAGGCCTCTCCTTCCAAGCTATGGAAAGATGTGATAGATAGAATTGAGAAAAGCTCAATTATTGGATAACCAAGCCCCTCTCTCTAGCTAGTAAGTTTCAAATCTGCTCTAAAATTTTAGTTGCCACTCATGTTTATTACACTTCCTATTGGGTCCCTTCTCAGAGATTTTCTCTGGGCTTCTAGTGATGGGCACCAAGGCTTCCATCATGTTAATTTAGGAGTTATGTTGCCTTCCTCATGAAAATAGAGGTCTTGGTTTGCTTTCCATCTACAAGCAAGGCATTGCCTTATGTGCTAAATGGATTATCAAATTGCTTGAGGGCAATGAGACTTGGAAAATTATCATCAGGGATTGTATTGGTATCGATATCCTCTCAGGACAACTAGCTTAGAAGGGCCTAGATCTTGGCACTCTTCTTACTATGAGGGAACCCATCAAGATTCAGGGCACATTTGTTTTCAAAAGCATTTAGAAAGCTTGGGAACCATCAAGCCTTGACTCTGTTGGGTAGGAAATTATTTCCACAATGGCCTTTCTATTAATCACCAGTTTGTTTGGTGGTTTCTAATTCTCACTTGTCAAGACCATCCCTTAGCTGAGGTGCCATGGATTCATGCCTTGAAATTTTTTAAAATAGGTTTGTATGTGTTGCCCAAATTCATCAATAGAGCCACCAAGAACTTCCTTTCTTGGCCTAATTTCAAATTGAAATTTAAGCTTGCTAATCAAGACCAGGAAATTTTTCATTCTGTTATTGATGTTATTCCTCCCTAGATGCTTCACAAAATTGGGGTTTAGTCCTTCAAACCTTGGTGGAAGGATTGGAAATGGTAATCAAAAGCGTCATTCCATAACTATAGGCCCCACAAAGGTTATTTATGGTGGATCAACTCAATCTTCGTTGGTAACTCCAATCCTCTCTAGGGACCTGGCATTGCTAGTTCCAATGTATTTGGTCAACTATTCTAGAGCCTAAGTTGGATTATTTTACCTAGTGCATTCTTTATCAAGGCCTTTCTCTTGGTGCTTACTTGGCTCTTATGGGTATCCTTAATTCTTATTGTCCATTCTATGGATAGATTGAGAATCTCAAGAACCTCTTTCAGTTTTGTCCTTGTGCTCAGAAAGCTTGGAACTGGATTCATGATTTCTTTAGACCCTTTCAACTTGCTCCATTTTCTTGGCACGTGGTTTTTCTTGGGGACTAGCCTTCTCTCCTACTCAAATATACCCAAATTTGGCATGTTTTCAAGGTGGAAATTCTCTTGAGTATTTGGAATGATAGAAATACAATTGTCTTTTCTAATTGCACTACAGATGTTCATTTCTCTTTGTACACTAAAGCCATGATTTGCTCTAATGTGCTTATGCAAATCTAGATGCAAGCTAGTAAAGTTATACTTGAAGTTACTCATCTTCAAGAGCAGTTGGATAACTAGGGGAATGCCCCTTGCACTATTTCCATGGTTCTATCTGATCCCTCTTCTTTATTCTGAGGGCATTGGTATGGTTGTAGCCAACTTCCAAGAGAGACAGAGGCTCCCATTCCCATGGATCACAGCCTCCAGCTTCTAGAGATAATGTTAATTGTGGTGGCTAGTCTCAGCTTTCCAAGTCACCTTAATGCCTTTTCTCATGGGTATGGTGCTATTGGTTGGTCTGATTCTTGCATGTTTCCTTGCCTAAAGTTGGCCATTTCTCTATTTTGTTCTCAGCAACCTTCAAATGATACTTTTTAATGAAATAACTTGCACAATAGCATAATATAATATAGTAATATGCTGAAAATACTTGATAATAATATGCCACTTCGAGGGGGCAACCTCCTAATCCACTTCAAGGGGGATACCTCCAATAGTCTTTAATGAGAACACTATACTCAATATGATGATGAAATAAGACTCACTACCTCCTATATATACCTATTTATGCCTAGGATATCACCCAGGTAGACTTAGATAGCCCTATATAAGCCTTAAGCCAACCTAAACAACTAAATAACAATATACTAATGATAATATGACTTAATTAAGAGTTAAGATATCCACAAGCTAACTATTCATAACCATATACTCTATGGAAGTAAGGGCGTAACATGCCCCCACCTTTACAAAAGTGTTGTCCTCAATGATGAACAATTAAGTAAAGTAAGAGTTAAGATAGCCACAAGATGACTATTCATAACCATATACGCTATGGAAGTAAGGGCATAACATGCCCCCCACCTTTACAAAAGCATTGTCCTCAACATTGATACCACTTGTAATGAAATAACTTGCACAATAGCATAATATAATATAGTAATATGCTGAAAATACTTGATAATAATATGCCACTTCGAGGGGGCAACCTCCTAATCCACTTCAAGGGGGATACCTCCAATAGTCTTCAATGAGAACACAATACTCAATATGATGATGAAATAAGACTCACTACCTTCTATATATACCTATTTATGCCTAGGATATCACCCTGGCTTACTTAGATAGCCCTATATAAGCCTTAGGCCGACCTAAACAACTAAATAATAATATACTAATGATAATATGACTTAATTAAGAGTTAAGATAGCCACAAGCCAACTATTCATAACCATATACACTATGGAGTAAGTGCATAGCATACTTTTGAAGAGGAAGCTTCGCTCACTAGTTGGAAGCCTATTGATGATGTTGTCCCTAATAATGTGTGGGGGAAACCTGATGATAGGGATCCTCTTTCTTCTATCACTGCTTTATCTTCATAGTGTTGTTTGGGCTTGGCCTTGTTATTTTTTCATCTTTGTATTGGACTCTTTCTAGTTAGACTTTGTGAGTATGCCCTTATACCACCCTAACCGTTTTGTGAATATTGTACTATTCTCTCTTTAATATAAAGTTAAATAGGAAATTTTCATCAAAAAAAACTCTACAACTTATAAATCTTAATAAAAATTCAATTTATAAAGAAAGCAAAGTAACATTTGCCTCTATGAATCCACTTGCAATCCCAAACTGATCCCTTCCCCCTCCAACAAAAATCCAATACACACCAAGAAAACATCAAGCAAGCAAAATCCAATTTTCCTTCAAAGAGGGTTTTGAAAATCTCTTCTCTTCTATTTTTCTACTCACTTTTCACACAATGCATAATGAATGGAAAATACAGGTACTTTTCCAATATATGCCTACAATTAAAATATCATAAAACCTTTTATTTCCCACAAAGCCTTTTCACTAAGACAATTATCTAAAAAAAGATATTTCTAATAATTAGAAAATCAATCTATTTTCCAAAGCACATAATAATGCAAACTAATTGTCTTTTCGCACTATTGTAATATTTCTAAGTTAAGGAAAATAATTCTAATTTCCTAATGCTCTAATACTTAATTTAAATGCATCACACATTGAGAATTAATCTTAATTCCAGCCCACAATTACCTCTCTTTTTCAAAATTAATAACATAATTAATTATTTCGAAAGAACTATTAAATCTTTTGCACATATCAAGAAAATGCATAATGGTAATTAAAATTACCCAAGAAGACACAATCATGGGTCTATTACAAGGGGATCTAGAATTGTAATAGACTTGGATATGATTTTCACAAGTTTTGACAGCACAAGGACAAGGTGAGATGGCTAAGCATAATCCATATCAAAGTTCTCCACATCCAACCATTGGTCAAACACCTTGTAAATTTCCTACACACTCAGGTCAGGTATACTTGTTCCACATAATAATACCCGAAGCAACATGATCCATAATACTGAAACAAATATAATAATCACAACTATATTAAATATAGTTAAAACGATGAAGCTAAAATAGTGTAATGATCTAACATACACCCCACAACATATGCATCCCATAGTGCATAGTCAAAATCCAATACCAATACAAAACCTCATCAGAAACACCTCGATGGTCATACAAAACATCTCCACAAAAGTATCTAGAATACACCATCAGAACACCTCAATGGCACAACAGACCTCATTGGCAAGTTTAGTGCAATGGCTCATAACACAAGATTCACATAATACACCGATGAAACACTCAATACAACATATATCATATGAATCAGAAAGCACACAAGAAAATACACAAGAGTGGGCATTACAAAACAGGACAAGTCTGCAACTATAGGGTCACCATGTGACTACAAAAGTGTCCCAATGTGGCCAATTACCTAGATTTAGGTGACTAATGGATAAATGAGGGTAGGGGCATAGGTGAATGTGATATGGCAAATTAGGTGAATGTATAAAAAAGAGTGTGTGTGTGTGTGGGGGGGGGGGGCGGGGCTAAATGTCTAGGGATATATGTATATGAATTGATAAAAAGTTACGAGAACGAGCCCATCTTTACATAAAATCATACAATTTATCATTATACATATATCAAAATCTTACCTCAAAATAAATACAAAACTAAATGGAAAATTACATGGGTATACAAGCTTCACTATTACACTTAATATGTAAAAAGAACATTTGGATAATCAATCAAAAGAAAAGGGCCGGGCCATAAATATGAAATGTGTCATATGAATGTTTCATTCCCTTTACATTGAGGATTGTTCTTAGGGGAAAGGAACAAGCCTCCAACTCTTACTTCCTATGGAAAAAAAAAGACAATTATACCTAGTGGAAATAGAATCATGTTGCCTACGTGGCTTGATAATAGTAGGGGGAATCAACTCTACTAGAGATTAGAAGGGAACCCTCGATTGGACAAATTATTCCAACTCAAGAATCAAACTTCGTCTAACCAACAAGTAGATATTCAAAAAGTGTCGACTTTGGGCAAACAAATATACCTACCTAGATATGGAAGAATATTGTAACTTGAGTGGAGTAAATTTGGGCTAAGGCTTACATCATACATAGAATTTTCCTTTATGTCATTGATATGTAATAAACTTTTAATGATTTTTATTTTAAAAAAATCTATATCTTTAAGTGGAAGATACATTACTCTTATTTATACGTATTCTTTGCTTGTAACTTTACTAACAAAGTAAAAGAAAAGGAAGCTCCCTCGAAATGGTACTAGGAAAGAAGATGAAAAAAGCAAAAGTTTATTATCCATAGAATAATCATAGCAAGAAGGATAAGGATAAATATTGTTTTCGAATTATATTGTTAGTACAACATCCTAAAGTTACAAGCAAAGAATATGTATAAATAAGAGTAATGTATCTTCCACTTAAAGATATAGATTTTTTTAAAATAAAAATCATTAAAAGTTTATTACATATCAATGACATAAAGGAAAATTCTATGTATGATGTAAGCCCTAGCCCAAATTTACTCCACTCAAGTTACAATATTCTTCCATATCTAGGTAGGTATATTTGTTTGCCCAAAGTCGACACTTTTTGAATGTCTACTTGTTATTAACTATTTTTTTTTTTTACCAAATTATGTTTAGTAAGTAATTACTTATTTTGGAGTTATGGGTAGTTTAACACAAAATGTTTCAAGGGGAGTGGTGTATTTGATACCTAGTAAAATATTCATTCCTTATTTTTTATGAAAGGAAAAGTGGTTTTTGGAGGATTTTTCTAATGATGAAGAGTGTTAAATATTATATTAAATAAAAAATGTAATATATTGTTCACATAAAATAAGGTGGAAGTTATTCTTAAATATCATAAAAATAGGTAAACTTTGGCTAATAAAGATAAGACAAATAATACCACTTTTTGGTGTAGATGAGGTGTAAAATTCATATTGACTATTTGACTATTAAACTAAATAATGTTTTGAAATTTTAAATTTAATATATTTTTTAATTTAATTATTACTTACAATTAAATATGCAAAGACAATGTGTGCAACTTATTGTGTGATATTTTATTGTATCTACCACAATGGAATTTTTTTGGAGTAAGAAATTAATTGTTGCGAGGAAAAATATAGTTCTAATAATAAAATATTTAAAGCTTTAAATTTAATTGAATTAAATTTAGATTTAAATGAGTTGAGATTAAAACAATACAAATTTAAGTAATTAAGAGAGAAAATGGCAATAGTTGAGAAGGAATGCAAGTTTATCTTGTTTATAACATGTTGATGACTTTGACATTTTTTATTAACAACATAGTGTGAAAACTTGAATTTGGTAATATTGGGATAGTGATTAGGATGTTGAGACAAAGATAATACATGAGAGCTCTAATGCTTGGGACAAATCTGTGCCCACTATATAGCACTAGGACTAGACTTCACATGTGGCCTAGTCTAATTAGCACAATTTAGTCCTCTGCTCCTATTGAATTATGAAATCTACTTGTGTATGCCTATATGTTTTACTAAGAATTAAGTGGTTCTAAAAAACACCTTTGGGAACTAAGACATGCTATAAAACATAGGGAAGATCATTGACTCCCTTGATAGCAGTCAAGCACAATGGTTGATGCATCAAGATTGAAAACACACCATTGAATAGAGAATGTAAAATGTTGACAGAATTGAGATTGATTTGAGTGAACAAACCAATCACATGATTTCCTTTTCTTTTTCCAATGTTTTATATAAATATTTCCTAATATTTATATTGTTAACAATAGCAATAATAGATATTTATGTGATATTCGATTGGTTTATGTACAATAAAAATAATATTTATTGTCTTTGTTTAGTAGAAAAGAGTGCATCTAGCCTAAAGAGCTAAACCAGGTCAAACCTTCTTCTACAAACAACGGGGCACAAACCAAGCTTGGCTTCTACCCAAGAAGGGGAGTCAAACTACAGGGGTTCTGCGCTTTTGTTGTATATAGATGGATCAACCAAGTTCAACCAAATTCAAGAAAACAAGCTCAGACTAGTGATCAAACCCTAGAAGATGAAGAACATACTATAACTAACTGTTGGAAGCAGATCACAATAAATAGAAAGTACAATAGAGGTTAGAGGAAGATTCAGAACCTGGATCTTGCAGCAGAAATGCTCAGGACCAGGGCGCTTGGGCGCCCTAGGCCTTTTCTAGGATTTAGTAGAAACTCAGATATCATCAAACTTGTACCTATCTGCTTTGCCTTTTTCCCAAAAATCAGCTCTCGAAACCTATTTCTCCAAGCTACATACAAGGAAAGAGGGAAGAGGTTGTGCTTTGTTAAAGGGTTTGCCTCAATCAAACCCTTTGTTGGTGTTCCCACCTCCACTACAGTGATGATTAGATCCAAGAGTGTGTTCCCTAGGAGGGCAGAGGCCAGATCTGTAATAATATGATGAATGATGATGATAAAAACCACAAAAGAGATGACCTTAGTTGATGAAGATGACTCAAGATCCTACACCAACAAAGGAGAGTGATGAAGAGGGCTTCAAACTTCCTTCAAAGCATGCAAACAAACTTCAATAGCATCCAAAAAGAGATAACACTTCAAACATGAAGAACACTTTAGCATAGAACACAATATGAGAGTAACATTCACATTAATCTTCTAGGTGTCATCTAGGTGTAAAATGAACAACACTCATTTAAATATGCATTCCCACTCACTTACAACAAATAAAACTTTATTAGGCTGACAAATACAAACCAAAGGAGTGTCCCAAGCTGACACCACATAGTGGGGCTAAAATTCCCATGTGGGACCAAGGCCCTTGAGCACACTGGACCTTTATCCCATAGACTCTGAAAAGTGTCCAATTTAGCAGGCTTAGTCCAGTTCTAAGTTGATTATGTTAGGTTTATTCATTGGGATCGATATTTTCATCGTTTTAAGCTCAAAAATGTGTTAAAATAGGTCTTGATTAACAAAGGCAACAAAATAGGTCCAACCAGGAGCTAAATTAATTGTAAAATGCTAGTGTACACATTTTACAACTCAACATTTAATGCCCACTTTAGTGTGGATATGAACTTACATTTGAACTCATACTAAAGGATGGACAAAGCACACAAATATAGAAGCCCAGAGAATTATGCCAAGTTGTGGACTACAAGTAGCTCCCAAAGCTTAGGATCCTAAGGTTACAAACACATAGGCAAAGAGATTTCAAACACACAAGACATTGTAACATTAATTCACACATATGTGAAGTACTAAAAGCATATATAGGAATACACACAATACATGAAGGTAATACACACAAAACACAAGGCATACACATAAGACACAAAGCATATATATAATACACAAAGCATACACATAAGTCACAAAGCATACACATAAGTCACAATGCATGTATAGAGAACACATGGAAAACATGACAAAGACACATGAAAACATAAGTTAGAAACATAATACATAAAAGAAGAAAACATAAGAATACACATGTAGATCAAACACACAAGGCACATGACTCTAACACTAGCTTACTTTGATGCTAGGGGTCATGTGAAGAGAAGAGTGCCACCGTGGATCACACACTAGTAAGGACTGCAGCATTACTAGGTGACCATGTTAAGTCACATGAAGCACATGGGCTAGCCAACTATGTTGCACTAGGTGGCTCATGGACCAAAGAGAAAGCATCACATGCTAGTGAGGATCACCAAATCACTATGTGAGTTCCACACCAACAAACAAATATGCAACCAAAAGAGAGCATAGCATGATGCATGCCCCCACCTTAAAGTGATTACTAACTCCTATCAGGGAGCAAGTTCTTTAAGCTACAACAAATCACAAAACTGGCACGCGAGCTTTCCAAAAGCACATGCCCATAATAAATATGTTCCAAAAAATACATCACACAAGGAGTTGCCCCTACAAAAGGCCAATTGAGGCGATGCTACAGGCATGATACACAATGGCTTGTGTATTCATGGTATGACACTGAGCATAGCAACAAGGTGCCACATAAATCAAAACATAAGAGAAGTAATAAGTTATACTAAGTAACAACACAAAGGGATCTACTTAACTGGCGTCAATATAGGAATGGTTGTATAATAGGAGATATCTCAAGACTATATATATATTTGGAACTGTCATCATTCGCCAGCTAGTAGAACTATGGAAACAAAGGAAGAAGTATCACATGAAATCAAAATAAACATCCCTTGGGTCAACAAGGGAGAATTTTGAAGCATTCTACGCCTTGCATCATCCCCAAGGGACACAACAATAATACAAATTATGACATATAGAAGAATGATGATACAAATAGAGAGAATGTCAAAATGGATGTTGGTCCCTTTGTATCCTTGCACCTACAAGGGTGTCAAGGATCATCCAAAGAGAGCTTGACAACACAACAATAACAACACAAACAAAAATAAAGCATCAAGAAGCACATCATAGGGGAAACACAATCACATACATGCATAACAAAGAACATATGGTACCTCACGTGCAATTCAACCTAAAGCAAGTCATCCTCCTCGCAATCTAGTTCATCATCTATTTGGATCGGTGGAAAAGATGCAAGAGAAACTATAGCACAAGAGGTATAAGGAAAAAGAGTCATACCTATATTATCTTTAGCCACGCTATCAGAATGTAGTACAATAGGCTCCATAGCAGCTTGCGAAACTTCTTCTTTCTCTATAGGAGACACAATGGTAATATTTGTCTCTTTGGCATCCATCGGTGATAAATGCTTGTGAGGGATATTCTCCTCTCCTATGGCAAGGCGAGCCATAGAATGACGACGCTTCTTTATCTATCCCACAATCTTATTTCTCTTAGCTTTATTCATGATATTTTTAAGGGCAACCGTAGTATCTTCCAACACAGGTTCCTTTTCTTCCTTTGCTTCAATAACATTAGAAGAAATAGGAGGAACCATCGAAGGCTGGGAGACTATGGGGGAAGGGTTCCTCAATGCCAGTTGTCCTTCCTTCTCAACTCATGAAACAAGTGGAAGTACATGAGCAGACTCAAGCGGTTGAGAAACCTTAGGAAATAAAACCCATACAACCAATGAAATACCACTAGTCTTTGCAAAGGCAGGTGGGACAAAAGTAATATTGTGATTGCAAGGAGGTCTATTTTGTGCACGAAGGTTGCCTCATTGTCCTTGGAGGGATGGAAGAGGGGGAACCTCAGCATATCTACTAGACTCTCGAGAATGGGGGAGAACCTTCGATTTAGGCTTAGCCTCATTCACTACCTGTGGGACAAGAGGAATTACAATTGTAGCCTCAGAAGATCAAGGAGGTTTGGGAACATCACTAGGGGGAATATTACTAAGCAATAACTCTGCTATTTTCTTTTCTTTGAACTTCTGATATGATAAGAAAAATATATCCTCTCTAGGTCTTGCAACTCCAACTGGTTGTGGCCAGAAGCAGTTGAGTGAAAAACGTCCATTGTGAGCAATGAGATGATACTAACTGTGATGTATAGCATGCACACGTCTGTCAAATGGAAACTTTAAGCACTTGTGAAACATAGAGGGGACCGCCTTCATGGACCAGAGCCATGGGTTCCTAACTTCACATGAAATAGGTCTGATGTAGGAATGATAACAAAATGAACATCCAAATCTCTTGGCCCAACCTTAACCTCAATAGTTAAAGCACCAAGATTTGGAAGGATAGGCCCATCATGTGCTTTAATAGCCATCTCTGATACATCATATGTATCTTGATGTAAACCATGCATGTAGGGAAACTCTTTAGTTACTACATTCACCATGCATATAGGATCTATCATAGCACCCCAAATAGGGTTATCACTTATTCAAATAGTGATGTAAAGAATCCCATGAGGAGCTTCAATAGTAGCATCATGTGGAGTAAAAGATATAGCAGGTTCTAAATCCACTTGCTCTTTGTGAGGGCGAGCATCCACCATGCAAATATCAACAACATTAGACTCATGATGAGGAAGAGGATCAATGTATATTTGAATATTTTGATTAGGAGCCACCACTGATTTATTCCCTTTATCATTTACACTAGAAACTTGGATGACATTTAAGTCGATGAGGTCTTGAACTTCATGTTTAAGATGCATACATCTTTCAGTGTCATGACCAACGGAGTGGTGAAATTGACAAAATGCCTTCGCATCAAAGGAAGATGATTGCATCTTACTTGGATCAAGAGGTCTAACAAGTGGAAGCTTGATGAGATTAATTTGTAAAAGTTATGTCATGATAGCATAAAGAGATTCTGATAATGGTGTAAAGTTTCTTATTTTGGTTTTAACTTGTAAGGGGTGGAAGCATGAGATGACACTAGCCCACCACATGTTTTCTAATGTTATTTTCTAAAATTTCATTGATTTTGATGAATTTTTTGTTTTGTCTTTTGAAAGAATGATTATGGGAGGCCTCAGATTGACCAACCATAGAAGATGAGGGATTATACTCGTACTGACTAACTGAGAGTTGATAATCATGTAGAGTCATGCAAAGATGAGTGAATGAATCATATTGCATCAATAATATGTTATCATGGATGTGAGGTTGTAAGTTTCTTATAAAGATTCTTTGCACATCAACATCTGGAATAGAATATTGGATTTGTGAGAAGAGGGCTTGATAACGATCTGTTATTTTGTCTTTCATTCTTTATTTACAATGAACCAAGTCTGTCAAAGATACTTGAGGTCCAATGTTTCTTGAAAAGGCTCGAGGAACTTGGTAACTAATTGTGTGAAAGAAGTTATAGAATTATGAGGTAGCATGCAAAACCAATCCAAGGCTATGTCCTTGAGTGACCTAGGAAAGATCTTTGCCAAGACTGCATCCTCAAAGAAGAAATCACTACACATAGTGGTAAAAGTTGCGACATGGTTGTTAGGGTCTCCCTTCACATTATATTTCTCAAAATGAGGGGTCTCAAACTTCTCAGGCATAGGAGTCTTTAGGATGGAATAAGACAAAAGGTTGTGAATGTAATGAGTTGTCATACTAGTCTTAGGTAGACTATTACTCAAGCTAGCCAATTGTTATTGCATGGAGGTCATGTTCTTTAGCAATTGGTTTATGATGGGGTTGGAAGTGAAATCAGGTAGAGATTGGGATGAAGG
This sequence comes from Cunninghamia lanceolata, assembly GCA_027924645.1. NCBI lineage: Eukaryota > Viridiplantae > Streptophyta > Pinopsida > Cupressales > Cupressaceae > Cunninghamia > Cunninghamia lanceolata. The sequence goes on from BSBN01001957.1 coordinate 987,858, forward strand.
ACTAGGTGATGGTGTATGAGTAGCCTTTTGGAATGTGATAGGTGGTTTAGATGTAGTCAGAGTCACATTAGGAGTTGAATTTGTGTAACTATATGGAACGGTATTGTAATGGCAAACAAGATTCCCAATTGATAACCCAACACATGTGGTAGAATTATTACTCAATTGTGTAGCAATGGTTAGAATAGTAGAAGAATAAGTAGGAATAGGGAGTGTAGGTATGGGTGTTGACACTTGATTCTTTATTTGATTAGAATAAGTGACATTTGTGGTGATTTCAACACAACTAGATGCAAATAGAATATTGTTATGCACTATATGTGCAACTCCACACAAGACTTTCAATCCTTCTTGACCTTTGAGCAAGAGACTTTGTAGACTCTCAACAACAGGGATGACCTCCTCATCTATGTGTTCTGAGCTTACAAGTTGCTGGAAATTAGCCAACTCCATGTCTAATTTCTGCACTTGAGCTTCAGGAACATGAGCCACAAGGTCATCAATGTTGATCAATTCATGTAAGTTTGATGCTTCAGGAAGGTGCGAAGTAGGGATGCTAGGAAGAATTGATGGACCTTCTTGTGTGATAATACTAGGAATATGGGGTTCCCATATGTTGGTATCATTGTTATGCATAGCATTTGAACCCATAATTCACTAACTTCTACACACAAGAAGGTTAGAATCGGGGCACCGGGTCACAAAGCTCATAAAGCATCCACAAGCTTTAGTAACACACAAGATGCACCAATAGAAGAGATGAATGATGAAGCAAAAGAAGGATTTGAGTTTATGTTTAAGTGAATCAATAATATACTCTTGATCAAATTCAATTCTACTCAAATCCACTTAAATATCAACGATGCTAATTCTTAAATCCAATCAACATATCAATGCTTTTTCCAAAAATGTAACAATTCAAAATTGCTCCTATCTTCAATTTTCAATGCAATATGTCAATTGTAATGTTGTAGAACAAAGCAAAAATCAGATTTGGAATGCAAATGACAGCAGCAAAATCTGAAATCAATCTACCTTTCATAAACTCTAGAATGTAACATTAATTGTAATGTCCCCTCTCTATGGGAAAGACTTAAACCTAAATCTGCATTCAAAATTATTCTCAAGGAGACATTAGTAACATTAGAGATCAATAAACTTCAGTGATAAGATCAAGTAAGATCAATGATAATGCTTTCATTTCATTGCTTGTTAAAGGATTATTTATTTCCTAACCGTTACTTGTATATTGATAACTATTTCATAATTCATATTCCTCATTACTTTCTTTATGGAACTAGGCTTTACACATATAGGGCACACTGAAACCATCTCTTGACCCAGCCTACGGGAACTATGTCCCAGCCTACGGGCTTTAATACGGATGGGATTACTCCGCCTCTCCCTTACAACACCTATCATTCCTTAAAGGATGAAGTAGTAGAGAAATATATATAGAAGTAACAACTACATTTATCTCTCCATGTCATCTTCCTTCTATTCCTTAACCATGGATGGGGAATTATATGTTTAGGGCACGTTGAACCCTCTCCAATGCATTATGAATGGAATTACTTCGCCTTTCCATAGCATTCTTGTCTAGGGCGCGTTAAACCCTCTCTAATGCATTGTGATGGAATTACCTCGCCTTTCCCTAACAAGACCGCCTCTCCTATAGTTATAGGAATTGGAAGTGATGAGATGGTTATGTTTTCCTCCTCAAGTTTCATAATGTATATATATGTTCATATATGTTTCAATCATGTTTCTTTATTTAAGAATGTACTTTAATCAACTATTTGTTCACATAGTATAGTTCTATTTTGCTATATAGTGGGTTTCACTATTTTCTAACATATAAGTTCATTTTCCTTATTTGAGTAATATCTGAACATACATTCAGACTTATACTATGAATTTACCTTATGTCACACATCTATGTTCTTATACAAATTCCTATATATAATATATATTATTTGACTTCTATCTAAATATAAAATATACATTATTCAACATACCTGTTCGCTGCCTTGTTATTCCCTTATTCTTTCTGTTTCCTTGATTTGCTGTTGATTGTTCTTTTCTTTTCATTCAATGATTGTTCCTATTTATTTCCTTTATTCCTTTCTGTTATGACTATCAAATGATGGCTCATTCCATTAATGTGTATGATCTTCTTTAAACTGATCCGATATCTCTCTATATCTATGTATTCCCCTCAGATGCAATTCGATGATATTATTCCATGATGAGATGATAGTGTTCTTTTGTTCAATGGATTGATTTGTAGAGGCAATGCGTATTATGTCAATGCTATAGATATGATTGTTTTTTCTGAGCAATATATATATATATGCAAATCAAATGTTATATGATGTTCTAGGAGATGCTTGTTGTTCAGAATAATCAATGGTTTCCATATCCTAATCCCTCCTTTGACCGATGCCCCATACTCCTCTTATAACTTGGAATAGATGCGTCCTTATGAAGAGTCGTATCTTCATGGTTCATTGTAGCCTTTTAGTAATTGTTTCAAGTCTTTGTTTATTTGTCTTTATTGATATAATTCGCTGCCACTAATCCATATACCTTTTATAATATAAGACTTTGTCTTATATGCCCTTTTCTTAAACACATCCTCTTTTTTTAATCATATAGGTACTTTCTTAACATTTATAATATTTTACTTATTCCTTATTCTAATATAAATATATATGTATTTATATATATTATGATATCATTTATATTATATAATAATTACAATATATTACATTTCTATTTATTTCAATTATTATATTATTATATAATAATAATAACATTATTTATATTGATGATAATGCTATTATATATATTTTATTTATAAATAAAATAAGTATATTATATTTTTAATAAAATAATATTATTATATATTAATAACATCATATATGTTTATTAAATATTGTTATGATCATCATTAAAAGCAGCTTCTCTATAATATTATGACGTTTAAATCTTTAATTTAAACAATACCTTAGTATCGGGTCATGACATTAACTAAGTTTCACAAAAATGCACTTTTTTCAACAACTTCTAGTGATACCAATTACTCAAATGCACAATGCAACAATATGAAATGATAAAATACTATAAATCCAATAAGATCTGATGAAAAAATCAGAAAATGAGATGATTTTATGATGATGTATCCTTTACAAATGCAAACAAAGTGACAACTATGCAATTTTCAAGTCTAGAATGCAATTTTTTTCTTTTCTGATTTTAAATGCAAGGATGCAGAATGTTTTTTAACAACAATAATGAAAGGGGAAATCCAATGCAAATGCTCTAATAAACTAATCAATGCAACAAGATCTAAAAAACCTTCAAATCTATAAACTCTAGGTTCAAAACTAGCAAGTTTTTCTAATAATGCAAGGTTTTCACAAACCCTAGTTTTGAAGCAATGCAAAATTAACTATGTATGAATGCCAAATGATTAATAAACTTACTCTCAATCAGATGTAGAGTGATAAACAACTTAGATCTGAAAGAAGAAGGATGCAAAGGTGCAAGAAATGATGGATTCACCAAAATGTTTAGTAGAAAAGAGTGCATCTAGCCTAAAGAGCTAAACTAGGTCAAACCCTCTTCTACAAACATTGGGGCACAAACCGAGCTTGGATTCTACCCAAGAAGGAGATACAAAATATAGGGTTTCTTCCCTTTTGTTGTATATAGATGGATCAACCAAGTTCAACAAAAGTCAAGAAAACAAGCTAGGATTAGTGATCAAACCCTAGAAGATGAAGAAATGACTATAACTAACTGGTGAAAGTAGATAACAGTAAATAGAAAGTACAACAAAGGTCAAAGGAAATTTAGAACCTAGATCTTGCAGCAGAAATTCCCAAAACTATGGTGCTTGGGCACCCTAGGCCTTTTCTAGGGTTTAGTAGAAACTCAAATATCACCAAACATGTACCTGTCTACTCTGCCTTCTTCCTAGAAATTAGCTCCCGAAACCTATTTCTCCAACCTACACAAGGAAAGAGGGAAGAGGTTGTGTTGTGTTAAAGGGTTGGCCTCAATCAAACCCCATGTTGGTGTTCCCACCTCCACTACAGTGATGATTAGATCCAAAAGTGCGTGCCCTAGGAGGGCACAAGCTAGATCGGTAATAATATGATGAATGATGATGATAAAAACCACAAAATATATGACCTTAGTTGATGAAGATGACTCAAGATCCTTCACCAACAAAGGAGAGTGATGAAGAGGGATTCAAACTTCCTTCAAAGCCTGTAAACAAACTTCAATAGCATCCACAAGGAGATAACACTTCAAACATGAAGAACACTTTAATAGCATACAACACAATATGAGAGAAACATTCACATTAATCCTCTAAGTGTCATATAGGTGTAAAATGAACAACGACACTCATTTAAATATGCATTCCCGCTCACTTGCAACAAATAAAACTTCATTAGGCCGACAAATACAAACCAAAGGAGTGCCCCAAGCCGACACCACAAAGTGGGGCTAAAATTCCCATGTGGGACCAAGGTGCTTGGGTGCCCTAGACCTTGAGCCCATAGACTCTGGAAAGTATACAATTTAGCAAGCTTGGTCCAGTCCTAGGTTGATTGTGTCAGGTTTATTCATTGGGACCAATATTTTTATCTTTTTAAGCTCAAAAAGGTGTTAAAATAGGTCTTGATTAAGAAAGGCAACAAAATAGGTCCAACCAAGAGCTAACCTAAGTGTAAAATGCTAGTGTATACATTTTACGACTCAACGGTCTTATTCTCACGTAATTTAGATTGGGTTTTTGGTGCAGTCATGGATGGAGAGTCCTAAGAAGGGACTGTCCAACCATGCAACTAGAGTAAACACAATGGAAACAACATAATGTTAGAATGCAATGGAAGATTCGTATGCTCAATATATCAGTCAATTACTATGCTCATTTTTTGGCAACATACAGGCTACAATCAAGGGGCTCACATGCCTATTTTCCAGATTACAACATACATGGAAGATATGGAATTGAAGTGCCTTCCAGAAAGAATCTAACTATTTATATTATGATATCAACTTATTACCTTCCTAATGCATCTAGGAGATGTATATATATCATCCTCCAACTCATATAATCCTCCACGTCAGCCTTAAGAGATCTCAACTCTAATGAATGATGAAACGTGTAGAAAACATGTAGGTCGACCTACAACTCTTTGTAATGCTCCACAAATGAATGAATGAAACTTGATGCAGTTCTCCATGAAGGTCTATCCAGTCTCAATTTACCTTGAGTGATGTTCCATTAGGCTCCACAAGTCACGAAAGTACTCTGCAAACTCTGTATGCTCTAACTGATTGTTGAATGCTATGTTATGTGAATGTTGATGATTTTCTGATAGCGATAACTTTCCACAAACAACTCCAAATCTCCTAAAATTTGAGTATGATGTAGTTGACATGGTATAGAAACTAAATCCTGCTCCGTGAACTCTGAAATGAAGATGTGATAGAATGCAGTAGAAAATGTTGAACTACAAATGACTGAACTGCTACTGAAATACAAGAAAAGAAAAGAAAGCAAATATTTTTTGGTTGATACAAGATTGCTCTTCAACCTGGGATGCTCTTACATCAGTTTTAATTATTTATTTTCAATCCACCAATAACATTTATTTATCTATAAAATAGAAAATGACATTCTTCTAAAAACTAGCAATTAGTTGTAGCTCTTGGAAACTAATTCTTACTCTACATAATATGACTATTATTAGATAGACATTAAATGCCTATCTATCTTAAATCACCTCAAGACATCCTCAAGGCTATATATCTTTACATCTTTTAGATAGATGTGTTTAAGATATCTATGCTAGTTTACTCCATATTTAACTACATAATTATTTCAAAAATATTACTTACTATTTTATAATAATATTTATCTATTTGTAAAAATGATAATGTACATAGCCATAATAGAAGAAAATTTGATTAATTGAGAAGACCGATAGCCCATAGCATTGCAACCAAATAAGTGAGTACTAGTCCATTAGGAGGTCCGAATGATGAATTGGATGTTGAATTGTTAAATGATAAGGATGCAAGGACCATGTTAACCTCTAATATGTGGATATAAGCAGGTCTTATAATTGGAGCTCTAGGATATTTTTGGAATATATTATACAAACCTAAAAGTGCCCCACTAGATCCACCAACATATGTAATGGTTGAATTTGACGATTACTCTAGAATGACATTTGAAGATGTGTCTTCATTTATATAATTTCAGTTTCACCAATACAAAGGAGATACATACATCAACTACCCTTATGATTAGCTTGGAGACTAATAATCCACAAATCATGAGGATTGACTCTTTCCAAAGCAGCAATTGATATAGGACATTTAGAGAAAGAGTGAGGTTAACATTTGTGGCTATATATCACATGTTAAGTCCTTGGATGGACTAAGAATTTTGCCACCATTTTCATATGACTATATGAAAAATGAAAATAGGAAAATAACTCTCCAATAGGAAAGTTGAGGAAGAGAGACTCAAATATTTAGAACTACAATAATTTTATGTATTTCATACATATTTAGACATAATTCTTCTATTAAACTTTTATTACTCTTTTAATGTCATGTACATTTTGTTTCTTGATAATTATGAAATGTCTCGGTAATTATCTTTTAATATGTTCTACATTGCACATTTGAAAGAAAAAATATGCTAAATCAACATTTTGTTTCTAGATAAATATGAAGTGTCTCATTAGTTCTCTTTTTAGATGTTTTATATTACACATTTGAAGAAAAATATGCTAAATTAATATTTTACATGTTGCATTGTGGATGCTACTAGCATAGATATCTTAAATACATCTATCTAAAAGATGCAAATAGATATCAATCTTGATGTTCCTATCTATTCTTAATAACAATTTCAATATAGGCACCTTGAGACTAATATCTCTCAACATCTTTTAGATAGATGTATTTAATATATCAATGCTAGTTTATCTAAAAAATTAAAGATGACATTCTTCTAAAAATTAGTAATTAGTTGTGGCTCTTGGAAAATAATTCTTACTCTAAATAATATGATTATTATTAATGTAGTGTAGGAAAAATGATTCAACAAAGAAAAGCCTTATTTTCTAAGCTAAATGTTCTCTTAGGCACTACACTAGGAACAACCAGCTCTTTTTGGAAAGGCTAACTTGTTGATACTCTAAACAAAATTAGCAAATTAAACTAGATGATCGTAACATGTTTTATCCTTGCAAGATAATATTTTCTAACAAGTTAAAACATAAATTAAAACTGAAATGATGTTGATTTACATACTCTAGAGAATAAATTCAACAAAATAGATATATAGAACTATAAATGATAGACTAAGAACCTGGTAGATAAATTTGAAGGTCTTTGTTGAGGATGCCTATGCGACACATGGACGTATGCATGATGCACTATTTTTCATATGGTTGGAACAACAAAAACTCTATAAAATACTTATCACCTCAAAAAACATGTCTTGTCTACACACTAGAGAAATAAAGACAACCAAGAAAATCTCCAAGTGATAACAAAAATTAAATGGAAATACATATTATAACAATTTTAAGAAAATAGATGAAAATGACAAGGAAAGGAAGATACTAACAAACCCTCATGTGTCTAAATGTCTTCAAATGAAAAGCTATAATTGAAGGACAAGAAAATTATTTGAGGTTGTATGGGAACTTGCCAAGAATGGTCAAGCCCCTATGCTGGTGTTTCGACCTCCACGAAAAGTTAATGATAAAGAGATTGGAAAATAGTGTGTGCTCTTATCCTAAGTGCATCTAGGAGTCAAGAAAAAAAAACAACACTATATGAATGCTACCCTTAGGTATACAAAGTGCAGCAAACTAGTGTGTATGAAGTAGAGAGAGGGATGTAAAAACCCACAATTGCCAAACACACAAAATGGATTCTACAACTAAGATTGCAATACAAAAATGAGAAGTAAGAACACTATCACCTCTAATGACAAGAGATGAATCCTACACAATCGAGAGCAAGGTGTGAATGGAAAACCTAGTCAAATATAGGGGTTTAATTCTCATGAAGAGTGATGGAATATTGTTGTAGTGATTCACATCTAGAATATTAGATAGCAAAAAATGTGTTGTAGAATGTTGTAGTATGCAAGAGATTTCCAAAATATTGTTAAATTATATCAAAGATAGATTTCCAAAATGACACTTAAAGGGAATAAATGGAAGTGTAAGAGTCTTTGGAGTCATTCGAACTCATGGAAAAAGCATTATAAAAATTCAAACATGCAAGAAAGGTGACAGAAATGTTCAAATATGTTTGTTGTATGACTAATAGTCTTGGGATTTTAGTGCGTCACATGAACATCCATGTGTCATGGTGGCACCTAATCAACTTCAAATTTTGGTTAGGAGGGGATCCTACATAGGGGTTTTCTTCTTTCTCCTATGTCTAGATGCCCCATTTTGAATGTGCAAGTTTCTGCTTCTTTAACTATGGTTACAACATTATCTAGGCATGTCCCTGCTGACTATAGAGTGGTCATTGTGTGTGACACCAACATGCATCTTTGGGATGGATCCTACACTTTTCTATGGTTGTGGATGCTCTAGTTTCATCGGTGGATGTGGATTCTCAGGTACCCATTGATTTGGACATTTCTAGTAGGGTCTATGATGCCTCCACCATACCTATTGTTCTTTTTGCTTCTTTATTGCATGTCATTCTACTATTTGACCACCTTCTCACCTAGGTGTGGTCTCTAGGAAGAATTTGTTGACTCTCTTTATCACTAACAATGTCCTTGATATGGCCTCTAAAAGATTGGGACTCCTTGGTTAGAAAGTTCTATGATTCCGGGCCTAACATTGATTCTTTCAAGACTTGGGATGGGAAAAAATGGGAGGTTTTGTGGCCAGATCTCAGCCTTAACTTTGAGTTTTTCTTGGTCTCATTCTTTTCTCTGGAGAAGTGTAGGAAGCATTTTTGTGTACCTTGGATTCTAAGTGTTGGGTAGAGTTTTTTTAGTAATCTTCACTTGAGTGGGAGCCTGCACAAAGAGGGTTTTGATCTTATTGCAAGAAGAGATGGCAAGTACACCAAAGATAAAGATGGAGAAGTTCTGAGACACAAACTTTGAGTTGTGGAAGCTCAAGATGGAGGATGTACTCATGGACAAAGATCTACAGGTTGTAATATTTAGATCTAACCCTGCAAGTCCATCACAAGAAGACTAGGAGAAGATGGATAGAAAAGCAAAGGGTCTCATCAGACTTAGTTTGGCCAATTCAATTTTGTTGAATGCGCATGAAGAGACTATAAAATTAAATCTTTGGAAGAAGATTGGTGAGATTTATCATCCTAAATCCCTAGTGAATAATCTTTTCTTGAGAAAGAAGTTGTATACCCTCAAGATGGAGGATGGTGGGTTGGCAGCTGAATATCTAAATGCCTTTAATATGGTAGTTACCCAATTACACTTCATGGGAATGAAGATTGAGGAGGAGGATCATTGTATGGTTTTGTTTTGTTATTTTATAGATTCATGTGACCACCTAGTCATGGTCATTAGGAGCACTACCACCAAGTTCAATATGGATGAAGTGGTTGCATCTTTAATTTCTAAAGAAGTGAGAAGGAAGACTTCTAAGTAGGCCAAGGAGGCCTTATCAATTCATGAAAGATTCAAAGAAAAGGAAAGAAGTAAAAGAGGCAAGATAAGTATAGATCCAAATCCCATGGGAGATCTAAATCTCCTAGCAAGTTCAAGGTGAAATGTTGGAACTATGACAAAGATAGACACCTTTGAAGAGACAATAAGGAGGAAAAGAAGAGGAAAAAAAAGGTTGACTCTGATGATGAGTTTGAGAGATCCTACCAAGATGATGGTGATTCTTTCATCATTTCCTTGGCTACTCATGCATCAGAAGGTGTGTGGTTGATAGACCTTAGTGCCTCTTTCCACATGACTTCATATTTGGGTTGGTTTACAAAATATGAAGAATATGATGGTGGTAAGGTGTGCATTAGAGATGATTCTCATCTAAAGATTGTTGGCCATGATTTGATTCCTTGATGGATGAGTGAAGGGGATCAATGGTGTATTGCATATGCTCGGTTTGGCACAAAACCTACTTTCTATAAGTAAACTTAATGATGTGAGTGCAGGTTGATTTCTCAAGTGAAGGGTGTAAGATGGTTAGAGGAGCTATGGTGCTTGCTAAAGGTGTCTGGATTGGCACTCTATTTTAGTCAGATGTGTGCATGATTGAGTGCAATAGTTCTTCTATTCTTACAGTGAAGAGATCTATAGAATCTTCACCTTCAACATTAGAAACAACAATAAAGAAGTGTGTTGTGTCTACTTCTAATGGTTGTGCTTTCTGGGTACCTAAGAGTGCTCATTCTTTGGAGATAAAACCTTTAATAGAGAAAACAATATTATGGCACTAGTGAATGGGTCATATAAGTGAAAAGGGTCTATGGTCCTTGAAAAATAAAAATCTTATTGAGGGATGATTGTAAACTTGAGTTTTATTTTTGCGAAGATTTTTTTATGGAAAACAAAAACCATGTTCAATTCTATTCTAGTTCTCATAAATCATTAGGGGTATTGGGCTTGATACATTATAATGTTTTTGGTCCTGTAAGTGTTCCTTAAATTTAAAAATATGTATATTATGTATCTTTCATTGATGATTACAGTAGAAGGACGTGGGTATATTTCTTCAAGAGTAAATCTAAAGCCTTCAATTAGTTTAAGGAGTTTAAAGCCCTTATAAAAAATTAGACTAGAAAAAAAAATATTAAGGTTTTGAGGACTAACAATGGCAGTGAGTTTTATTCAATAGATTTTGATAGTTTATGTAAAAATCATGGAGTAGAAAGACATAAGACAACTCCCTACACCCTTCAATAGACTTGTGTTGTAGAAAGAATGAATAGAACTTTAGAGAGGGCTAGCAGTATGCTCAATGGGGTTGACCTGTAACAAAATTTTGGGGTAGAAGTGGCTGTGATGACTTGTTTCCTAGTTAATAGCTCTCCTACATCAGCTCTTGGTGAGAAGAAACCCATGGAGATGTGGTTGGAAAGAAATACCTCATTGAGACATCTTTGAGTATTTGGTTGTGAGGCATATGCACATGTGCCTAGGAAGAAGCAATCAAAGTTGGAGGACAAGGTTGTTAAATGTATCTTCATTAGTTATGGCATCGATGTGAAAGGGTACAAGCTTTCAAATCTTGTAGCTAAGAAAGTTTTTTATAATAGGAGTGTTATCTTCAAAGAGGTAAAGCCTTCTTTCATAGTTTTGAATATGTGATTCAACCACCCCCAAAGACCAAGAAAGTTAAACATAAAGCCCATAAAGGATCTGATGAGGAGGAGAGCCTGCATAGTTTAGAGAATTTTGAAGAAGAAAATGATTGTCCACCTCAATTGTTGAGGAGATGCACTCATCAAATACAGTAGCTAGAAAGGTATACTCCTTATGATTAGAGATGCATATTTACTTTGATTACTAACATTATTGAGCCTAAGACTATAAAGTAGGCTATGGGTATGAATGATGTAGAGTTCTAGAATGTGGCCATAGATGAAGATATGGTTGCTTCGAAGAAAATTGACACATGAAACCTAGTACCTTTTCTTGATAAACAGAAACCCATTAGATGCAAATGAGTTTTCAAAATAAAAATAGGTTCAGCTGGCAATGTTGAGAAAGATGCAAATGAGTGTTCAAAAGAAAAATAGGTTTAGATGGCAATGTTGGGAAGTACAAGGTGAGATTGGTTGCGAAGGGTTATTCCTTGGTTGAGGGAATAGATTATGGTGAGATTTTCTCCCTAGTAACAAAGCTAACATTCATTCAGTTTCTACTGGCTATTGCTATAATGTATGATCTTTAGGTTGAGTAGATAGACATGAAGACAATGTTCCTTCATGGTGATTTGGAGGAAGAGATTTAAATGACACAACTGGAGCACTACATTGAAAAAAGTAAAGAACATTTAGTTTATAAGTTGAAGAAATCTTTGTATGGTCTTAAGCAATATGCTAGGATGTGCTACTAAAAGTTTGATTATTTTATGTACTAAAGCTTGGAATTTCTAAGATTAAAATCAGATCATTGCATCTACTATAAGATGGACAGTGATTGTATTCTCATTATTGCAAATGTTATATGTTGATGATATGTTAGTTTTTGGAAATGGAAAGGGTTTGATTTGTGGATTGAAGCCTTAGCTTTCAGCACAATTTGAAACGAAGGATTTAGGGGCATCCAAGTACATCTTGGGGATGGAGATCAAAAGAGATAGAGTGAACAAAAACCTTTGCTTGGGCTAGGGTAAGTATGTGAACTCGGTGTTTGAGAGGTTTAGCATGTCATCTTGAAGGCCATTGTGTGTTCCTGTTATGATGGGGACAACGTTATCTATTGAGTAATGTTCAACTTCTCCTAGTGAGATAGAGGATATGAGCAGAGTACCTTATGCTAGTGCAATTGGGATTTTGATGTATGCTATGGTCTGCACAAGACTAGACATTTCCCAAGAAATGGGAGTCTTTAGCTAATTTATGGCTAATCCTAGATGGGTAAATTGGGATGCAGTGAGGAGAGTCTTCTAGTATTTGCGTGGTACTTCCAAGTATTCTTTATGCTATCATGGTTATCCTACAAGGGATTGGCATTTAGTTTGTATTCATAGATTTATGGATTTATATTGGGTTGGAGATGTCAATAGCAGAAGATCCACCAATGGATATGTTTTCACTATGTTTGGTGTCGCAATTATTTGGATGAGTAAGCGACAAGCTATGGTCGCTTTGTCCACTATAAAAGAAAAGTACATGGAAGTTGCCCATGCTTGTAAGGAATCTATTTGGATTAAAATATTGTGTTTAGATGTTGGGCTAAACACAAGAGCCATTATAATTCTTTATGATAGCCAAAGTGACATATGCCTAGAAAAGACCCAACCTTTCATACGAGGATGAAGCACATTGATGTCCAATACCATTTTGTTCATGATATGGTACAAGATGGAAGGGTGATGTTGGAGAATGTTGATACTTTGATGAATGTTGTAAATTCATTGACAAAGCCCATGAGCACAAACAAGTTCAAGTGGTGTAGTGAGTCTATGGACCTCTCGGCCCTTGGCTGTTAGATTTTAGTGTCAGTGAATTTCCACTTTGCTCTTGCAAGGTGTTCAACAAGTGAGAGAATGTTTAGAAAGGTGTCTCAACCTTTCTCATAATGTTAAGATTACAAAAATTATGATTTTTAGGTTATAAAATAGAAAATCTTAAGTGTTGGGCTATAGAGTTGGTTTTTGGCCAAAATATTAAAAAAAATTGGTTTGTTCGACACTGCTTCTTCAGTGCTAGTCATGTGGACCTCTTCGAGTTCTACAATTTTAAAAAAGGACCTAATCAACCTCCCAAATCAAAAGTTATGGCCTTTCAAAGTTGGGCCTCCTACATTAGAAATGTATAAACATCTAGAACACATAAAAGAGTTGTAAGGGGGAGTTGCACTTGTTGACCAACTTATGATGTGTGTTATAACACATCATAAGGCATCTTTGGCTAGAGATAAGGATCCAAAATGAAACACTCAAGTTGGTGACTGGATTGTGATGAGCTTATGACAAGTGAAAGGAATATGTTATTTTTAGCCTGTGGACTCATCTTGGGATTTGAGTGTTAGATTTCTAACTAAAGATTCAGATGCCACTTTTTTAGGTGGTTTTAGCTCATGGTTTCCTAATTACTATTTGATGGTTTCATGTATTTTGGTTCCTATATATTGGGTGCTTGAGATGGAGGTTGAAGGTGTGAGTTTTGTAGGTATTGTTGTGCTGCCAGAATTCTTCCAAATCTCTTGTTGGTGATACTCCTATGAAGGGATTGCTTTGCAAGTGTATTATAATTGTGTTTTTTACTGAATAATACATTAGGATGCTTTGAAATGTGGGGTTTTTTTCCTTGAAAGGGTTTTCTCTATGTACACCTATGTTATGGTATATTATTTATTTTATGTTTATATGTGTTTCTACTTTCTATAATTGTTAAATGATTAAAATTTGATCAACACTCTTCTTATAAGTTTAGTGTAGGAAGTGTTTTCATGTATGTTGCTTCCTTTCACAATTTGTGCCTTCCCAAACTGAGTCACATGATGTGAAGTTTGGGGAGTGTACTAAAATGGATCGTAATGTTCCCAAAGTGGTTGGTTAGAAAGAAGAGGAATGCCTTAGTTTGGGTGGGTCTTCGGGTGTTGTGGGTATAGGGACCTCTTGTCCCATGCCCCCTCTGAATTGTGTATGGCTTCTATAGCAAGGAAGGACATTTACAACAAGGAGTTTAGGGGAAGGGTTGGTGTTCGAAATTCATCGAAGCTTTTTGACTTTTTGCCTCCCTTAGTGGATTCACCTAGTCGCTGCTTTGTTTCCCTTACAATTTGTTGGTTGGAGAGTTGGCTCCGCTCTTTGGTTTGTTCTTGTCTTGTGTCTTTGGGCTGTTTGTTTCATGTTGTCCCCCATTATTGTTCAGTTTTCTTTGGTGTATCTTTATATCCCCGTTCATAGCTATGATCAAAAGCATTTACCCATAATATTTTAAAAAAAGAATAAAATTATTTTATTAATATAAATTAATCCTCATAAAAGTCATCTTAAAATACCTTACAAATTCACACGGTTTGGCATTTACATCAATGAACAGCAAATATTACAGGACAACTCCCACTGATGAATCTCTTTTTAAGCAAATTCAATTTCAAAAGGAAATGAAAGTTATGGCAATTAATTAGTTAATTTATGTATAGAATAATGGTTGTTCTTAAATATCATCCACTTCAACAATCAAAGGTCAATTTTGGCCAATAAAAATAAGACAAATATTTACCACTTTTTATCTTGAATGAGGTGTAAAATTACTATTGAATGTTTAACCATTAAAATGGACAATATTTAAATAGAGTAGAATAATCCAACTAAACGCTTTTCTTAATTTTCAAGTAAACTAAAATGAAAATTATCTTCAGGTATATATGGTGATATCCTCTTATCCATGAGAATGTCCCAAAAATTGTGACAAACAATATTCTCTATCCTTTTTCATAGCCTGCATTCTGGACACGGAGGGTAATAAGCATAATTTGAAGCTTACGTCAAGGGTTCGAGTGACGTGAGATCCAAGATTTATGGATTATATAGAGCAGGCATAGGATAGGTTTCAGCCATGAAAGCAAGTAGCCCCATTATCCATACACCATTCCTGCATATTACAAATCCTTCACTTCAGTTATATCATTTTACGTTATAAAGTGTATACCCATCTTTAGCTTTCTGCACATTCTGTTGTTGTACAGCCATCTGTAGATAAATTCTAGTTAGAAACTTGGAGCTCTGCAAGAAGCAGCTCATAACAGTAGACATGGAGGCAGCTGAGGTGATCATGGAGGCCATGGGAGAGGTCACTAGAAATGAAGATAGTAAACAGCATGAACAAGAAAGTTATCAGGTACTCTTTAGTTCTCCATGATTTTATAGTAATATAAATTAATGAATAAAATGAGTTTAGATTTATTTTTTAATGACTGTATTTTGTTTGTTTGTTTGTTTGTTTGTTTTTTTTTACTGTTCTTGTTATTGATTTTTAATTTTATTTTTGGTTATGGATAAAAGCCATCTATTCTGTGTTGTAACATTCTACTTAAACATCATCTAGTTTAATGGTCAAACATCAATAACAATTTTACACCTCGTCCACAATAAAAAACGGTAAATAGTTGTCTTATTTTTATTGGCCAAAATTAACTTTTGACTGTTAAAATGGATGATATTTAAGAATAGCAGTGTTGTAGTAGTATGATGATAATGGTATGATGATGATTACAGCAGATTATTTTTCTTTTAATGATTGTTGAGCTTTACACTCAATTTTATAAATTTTGTTTTGTAGATCCTCCAAAGTTTTATATACTTATTTACAACTAAATAAATTTGGTTTGACTAATAGAATTTTTTTTACTGCTCTGGTAAAAATTTCTCTGCACAGTAGTTTTCTCCAATTCAGTCTGACCTAACTTTTCTATATTCGTTTAGCCTGTAAAGCACCTGCAAGTACCTATATTTGCTTTTGAAAAGGTAAAAATTTAATTGTTTTTTCAATACAATAATAAATTTTTCTTATTTCATTTTTAGTTTGTGCAGAAATAAATAGGTACAAGTAAAATAAACGTAGGTAAAAGTAGTCCATTCTAACTAGTATAGATATCTTAAATACATCTATCTACTACTATATTTATATTTAAAAATGTATATCTACAGTATACTTAGAGATAAGGAGGTTTTGTCTTTTTATTTTTTATTTTTTTTGGTATTTATTTTTATTTTATTTGCTATATATATTTATAAGTATATCAGTCTTAAATTGTTTTATTTATTTATAAGTTATTTAATTTTATTTTAGAATTATTTAAGAATTATTTTATTTTATTTATTATTTACTTTAGTTTTATTTCAAGGACTATTGTTATTTACTTAGATTTAAAACTATTTAAGAATTATTTTATTTTTTATTTTATAGTTTTAGTTTTTTTAAATAAATGTTGGTTCTAAATAGTTTGTTTTAACATGGTCATGACATGATGTGATATCCCTATAAACACCTCTCTCCATAATAAGATAGTTTTGAACTAAAAGAAAATAATTCTAGAATAAATCTTTTAAGTTTGCTTACCTTAGATGTTATGTGCAATTTTGATTGTGGCCTCATTAGAAAAAAATAATTATGATATAAGATTTGTGATGTATTTATAATACAAATATTTTCAATAATATAAGTAATTATGAACCTCAAGGTACCAATCTTGTTTTGATTTAAGTGATCCTATCTAGAACAAAATTAGGTCTTTTGTATCTATGTTGTTATATAAGGTAAGAAACACATTGTTGGTGCTAAGAGCACCATTAGGCATGCTATGCAAAGGTTGAAGCTTAGGACTTCCTTGCTTCTTAGTCTAGCCTCAAGACTAAATTAATAGTTAAAGTAAAAGAGATTGTGTAGTTGGATACCAATGTTGATGTAGATAGAGACTTGTTGTCAAGCTAACTTGTAAGGTATCATACATAGTTGTGTGAATTTATTATCCTAGTTCTTGAACAATACTTTTCAATGATGTATTCATGTGTAAAACAACCTAAAAATTATTCCTTTAAATACATGCACTAAACACCAGATTCGAACATTTTTTTACATGCATGTCAATGGGTAAGAATCCAACATATATTGTAACTAGTACCACACAAAATCACAAATAGAATACACATAAATTTAAGTATACCCTAATTATTAAACTTGTGTCATTAGGTATGATCTTTTTTAGTCAAGGGCACCTTTTGTGGACATGTCCCATGGGTTATATACCACAAGCAAATATGTAGATGTATATAGAAATATAGATATGAGAGCATATTTGAAGATGTAGCTATGTAGCATATGAGATATAACAAAGACTACAATGATTATATAATTCAAATAAATATAATGGGGTATCATGATCTATTGAACAACTAGTTATATGAGTGAGTGAGTATTGAATATGGTACCCACTTCTTATAAATTATCCAACATAGTTATTGAACGATGACAACTTAATAGTGTTTCTTATTTTTTGGTCTCAGTGGGGAGCAAAATTTGACATTTAAAAGAATTTGTTTCCTCTAAGTTGTAGCAAGCAAGCTATTAAGAATTTGAAGATAATGTAAATTAATAATTTGTGAGATTTTCTATGTAGATTCTATTATTCTTTTAATTAAAAATAATTTCATTTTAATATTTGGTTTGATTAAGATAAGTTGGTTTTAAAGGGACCATAAACCCTATACAAAGAAAAAGTTGCAGTTTAGTAACAACCAACTTCAAGTTTTGACAGGACCTAAAACATAAAAAAAGTTGCAACCAAGCTACCCCAAAGAACAAAAACTCCCAAAACATAACATGGGTCAGCCTACACAACACTAGACCCCAATCGAACAATCCACACACCCTTTACCTAGGTATAAGAATTAGGCACATATTTGGGAAGACCCCTCTTCCTTCTTTGAACAATCATCCAAAATACACCATTATCTAAATCCTTCGATCAAGGAGAAAGGAGAGGGAAATCCTTTATTGTAGCCTTAACCAAATCCATCTCCCACAAGGAGGGAGAATGTCTATCCATAGAAGTTGGATGCTGCATAGAATTGATAGATATATCAAGAGCAGGGGTCCCATTGCAACACGCTAAGGGAGGAATGGGAGCTGACGAGGAAGCAACCTGAATTGGTTCTAAAGAAGAGCTCTTGGTAGGAATCAAGGAAATCACCAAAGTTGCACCACCCCAAGGGAAACCACCTCAGCCACGTGATTCACCGCAAGGGAAACAAGAGAAGAAGGCATGTCATCCTAAGAGTCAAAATCACCAACAGTCAAGTGGTCGCAAGGGCATTCTACCACCACGTGGTCAGGCCTACCTTGTGACAAGAAGGACAATTAGAAGCCAAGTGTCTGATGGCAAAGCATTGTCTATAATGAAAGGGGAGACCCTTATAAATCAAGTGGTTGAGTCCAAGGCCTATCCCCCACCATCAAATAATATCCCTGTGAAGAGCCTTGGAGGTATCGATGTCCACCAAAATAGGGTGTATTTCAGGTGGCACATGAGGGTAGTAGTTGAATCAATCTTCAAGAAATGATCAATAGCATTTCGAATGGCCTCATAAAAAGAATCTTCCTAGAAATAAAGAGGAAGATGGGGAATTTTGACCCAAACTAGCATAATATTAAGCAGTTCTAAAAGTGAGTTGAAAGAGGTAGACCATGGTTTGAGTGAAAGGGAATGCTTCCCCACATCCACAACTTGTAATCCAAAACCAAATCCATGTCATGTGAAGATTTGAATATTGCAATAAAAATCCCCTAGTACAGGGGTATAGTTCAATTTTACCCTCAACAAGAGGCCACCAAGATTCCAAAATCCACATGTGCAAGTCAAGAAGAGAGGACCACAAGCTAGTAAATCTATAAACCAATCCATTGGAAGCATAAAAGTGTTCATTATCAATCACACCATGTCCACACACTATGATAGGGGAGGATTGAGAGTAGGGGAGGAATCATATTTTGTCACATAGAGGGTGAGATGGAGCCCCCTTCCTAGTAATGGCCACATAGGATGAAGGAGAGCCATGGGCCAAACCATTTGTAGGAGAACTACCATTTGAAACATTTGCACCACCAAAAACAAAGGAAACATGACCAAGAGGTGAATGCCCATTTTTTGCAGGACATCCCACCACAAGAATAAGCCCAAACACATCACATCCACTACCAATACTAGGCATAGGAGCACCAGAAGATAGAACATCTTCCAACATACCCACATATTTTCCAATAATAGCTTCAACAACACCACCATGTGGTGCAAAAATAGATGTCATTGCCAATACACCAACAACATCACCTCTTATGGCCTATGCCACACCACCGAGTGGTAGAAATTTTGTTAACAATAGGGGAAGGTCTTCTTGGGTGGGTGAGAGTGGATCCATTCAATATATTTAGGAATAATGTCCTTGTTATCTTTGTTAATATTTGTTAATAATGTATTTCTTTTACTTTTTACTATTTTTATGAGTAATTTTGTTTCTAATGCATAACTTGATCTAGAAATAAAATCTTTTGTAATTTCATAAACGTGGAACATTAAAACTAATATTGTTAGAAATGAAGGTGAACAACTATAGAATGGATAATTGATTTAAACTATTATAAATTGAGTGCAAAACCAAATGGGCATATAGGAAATCAAATCAGCGATACAAAGAAATAAAGAAACAAAAAACTTAAACACATAACATAGTGATTACATGGAGAAACCCTTTCGGGAAAAATCCATACAAGAAGAGATGCACTAGTCTATATTAACTTCAATAGAGTTCACAATACATCAACAATGACCTCCTCTTCAGTCTTCAATCCAGCAGCACCTATTTTTCTAGTCTCATCTCAGTACAGCAACGCAGTCGTAATACAATGCCCTCATTAAAAGAGTGTTGCCATGTAGGAAAAAAACCTTAACATGATTTCTATCGCCAGATTTGTGACCTAATGATGAATGGTCCAGATTGACTACAAAATTACAATATTTTACAAGTAAAATATGTATCTAAAATTTGACTTCGGGGGCTTTTCCCCTGAACCCCCATCGAGGGGATGGTCCCCCCGGACCCCAAAGGGGGGGATTTACTCCCCCTTCACTCCCCAAAAATGAAATGGGCTCCAAACGCAACTATAAAAACACCAAAAAAATTGTCCTTTAACAAAATTAGGCTCCATTACCAACGCATTAGGTATTGGGATCCAAATTTCACTAAAACAAGACTGTTGCTTGGTGAATACATCTTCCCTTATGGAAATTTACAAACAACATTAGGAGTAATTAATTACACAGGATTTACAAGGTTAATGGCACCTTAATCCTATCAAATATCTGGGACATACATATTTTTTGTAATTTTTGTTACATATTTATTTATTAGTAAATTTTAAAGTGGGAGTAATTATAATTTAGACACATATTTTCTCATAATGCACAAATATTTTCTTATATATCCAAATTGATGTTTTTTTAAAAGAGACATTGAAATGAAGAGACATGTTATTTTTCTAGAAACAATTAATGTTTACTACTTTTCCCTTGTATCAAATAAAGGTCTTTAGTAATGAACCTATGTTGATTAGAATATAGAAAAAATATATAATAATAAAATAAAATGTACTAAACTCTATACTTTTCATAAATTTTACTACAAGGGCTATGCTTGTCCAAAATTTCATGTTATGATGACTTTGTTTGATCATGAAAAATGTGATCTGAATTGGTAGCTTGTGTCTAATGAAATATTTCCATGTGGTTTGGAGGGAAATGGTTGCCACCTAAGCACTACAGGGGCACCTTCAATCAAAGGTCCTGGGTTGTTAAGGAGGAATAAGGTGGGCTGAAATGCAGCTATCCCTTTTATAATTTTTTGGGACTTTTAATCAAATACTTACCTTCGATCAAAGGTGGTGCATGAAATTTGATTTTATGAATTTACAAGTGGACCAAAAGTGAGACATGTCTTTATTCTCCCACCCTTAATTATATATGTGTTCATACTTCTCTCCTCTATTTATATTAATCACAAGACTTCAATGTTTAATAAAGATGATTATAATTAGTCCCACAACCTAATTTTCCTATCAACATTTGGCAGTGTTGCCCAAGTGGGGAGGACTAACACAAATGGAAGAGTGATGAGAAAAAAGGTTGACCAAATTATTTTAAGGGGAGGCTAAGAGATCTAGCAACACATACTCTAAAATATGAACATAATTTGGTAATCCATGAGAGGAATAATATTGGTACATCTTTCCTAGCCTACTTTGGGCATGCATTACCAAAAAATAGAACTGATTAGAAGTTTTCCAAGGAGAAGACTAATCTAGTTTGGGATATATTCACAAGTAGAACACAATCAAATAATTAGACTACTCATGGACATGTGCCCTTGATTACTAGTTTGATACAACACTAAACTCATTCATAAGATCACTTGGGTGATCCAAGGTCGGGCCAAATTTAATGCCAATGAAGTAAAATTCTTGGCCCTATGTTGGAGGAAAATTTATATCTAAAGTTTTTCTATTGATAAAGATTTTATTCATTGAGAAAGGAATGCCATCACCTAATACCTAGTTCCTTCAAGGAATAGACACCTAGGAGATGGCTTGAGGGAAGAAGAGGGATTTTAAAGAGACATGCTAGTTTCAAGGCAAATTAGGTATGATGGTTGGGGAAGAATGAGACGAGAAAGGGAAATAGGAGAAGTAAAATAGGAGAGATATTTAGTAGCATAGAGATGAAGTTACAATAGGAGAGGAAAAGATTAGTAGTATAAAGAAAAGAGATAGAGTAAAGAATAATGAAATATAAAAGAGAAAGGAAAGATATAAGAGGAAGTTAAGGAAGGAAACAAAAATGGAGAGAAGTGTGATATTTGGCCCTATGAAAGTATCCATCCAAGATTATTGTAATGGATTGAATAGAATTATATTAGTGATATCTAGCTATGAAAATTACTAAAGATTATGTAGAGTATTGACCCTTGGACCCTTATATATATACATGCATTAGTGATATCTAGCTGTGAAAATTACTAAAGATTATGTAGAGTATTGACCCTTGGATCCTTATATATATGCATGCATACATATATGTATGTATGTATGTGTGTGTGTGTGTGTGTTTGTGTGTTTGTGTGTATGTATGTATTCATAATCATAGATTTTAAGTAATTAAATCTTGAAGAGAGAGATCTAATATTGACAAGGAGGAAGTATAGAATAAGATCTCAAGGATTATAGATTTATGAAGGCCACAAAGGAGTAATGCACAAAGCAGAGATTTGCAATGACTCTCCAAACAAGTTCCAATGTTCCCTAATTATTATAATTGTTGAGAAATAAGGTGAAACTATTGTAATAAAATTTTCTACAAAGTGTATGCAAATATGAAATTTGTTCCTCATATGAGATTACCATAAAGGTTATGTGTAGATGCATAAGTCAGCAAATACTAAATAAAATCAACAAACTATAGTAACAAAGGATTTACATGGATAAACCCTTTTGGGAAGAAACTCCACCAAAGAAAGAGGACAAGTATGTGTTAATCTTCAATGTACATGATACAATATCAACACATTAGCACTCTGAACTCTAATAGCATTATAGCAACACCTATGTACCTATAAAATAAAACTCTAAATCTACTATCTCATACCTCCAATATATAGGCAAGGAAGAGGCCAAAACCACAAATAGTTTTACCAAAATAATGGGTACCAAAACCATGGTATGCTACAAAAATCCCACGCCCAACTTGGAGAGCATCTTTTGAGAATAGTAAATTAATCAATTTCACATGGACTTCACATGGGCTCAATCAATGAGTCCCCAAATAGAAAATGTAACCACAAAGGCATCTTTGACTAATAACTCCCACATCCTCAAGTGTAGCACTCCAAAATAGACAAGCCAACTCATGTGGGTCTCGTCTGTCATAACAAGATTCTCCACTGCTTAATCCTAGTTCCTAGAATTGGGAATATGCCTTAAATGAGTCCAAAGTAAAAAACAATCGTCATTGTAGTGCTCCACCTCCTTCATGAATGCATATGACAACTAATGCCAAGAATCTAGGGAATGTAAATTATAATTTTAATTCTTCCAACTATACCCTAAGCATCCAAGGACACTTCCAAGAGTGTTGGAGACACATAATATATACGTAGGATTGCAAGGTAAATGGTACCTTAATCCTAACATTCTCCCACACGACATTATACATTGAAAATAAATCCATATACATAAAAATGAAATATAAATGAAATTAATCATAAGAATCAAAGCCCATGGCCTTCCTACACCAAGATAACTTATATGTGGTCACTACCTTTGTGAAGGAATCTGCAACATTATCGAAAGTGTCATCCTTCCATAACAAGACCTTACATTTTCTACCATCTCTCACACAAAGTGATACTATACATAAACATGCTTAGTACTAGCATGATACATGGGATTCTTGGCCAAACAAATGGCACTCTGATTGTCACAACCAATTCTAACAACACTGCAATCAAAACCAATACTTGTACAAATTCCCTATAACCAAACCACCTCCCTAGAGGTATGTGTAGGATCCATATACTCTCCTTTTATGGTGGACAAAGAAAGAATGGGCTACATTTTACTCATCCAACTCACTACACCACCAAATAGAGAAAACACATATCCACTAGTGGATCTTTGACTATCCAAGTCATTTGCCTAATCTACATCCACAAAGCCTTATATGTCCAAAGACTTATCCATGTTATCAAATACCATAATAACACAAATAGTAATAAAATTCCCACACAAATATCTAAAAACCCTCTTAACATAAGTCCAATGCTCCTTACTGGGGCTAGACATAAACATGTTCAAAACTCCCACTTCTTGGGCAATATCTAGTCTAGTTCAAACCATTGCATATATTAGGCTACCAATAGTACTAGGATAAGGCACGTTATACATAACCTCAAAATAATCATCCAATTTGGGACACATCTAAAAATATCTTAGTGCCCACAAGAAATATAATACTCACTGGTTTACAATCATGCATATTAAACCTATGCAAAATAGTAGCAACATACTTACTCTGACTTGACCAAAGCTTTATATGTACCCAATCCCTTTTGATCTCTATCCCAAGAATATTTTTTTATCCCCCAATTCCTTCACATCAAATGTATTAGAAAGATGAGTTTTGAGCTCCCTAATCATCACCTTACTGTTACCCATAAACAACATATCATCCACATACATGACAATTATTAGAATCTGATCATCAATAATTTAACATAAACACAATGATCCTCTTCACTCCTAACAAAACCCAAACTTAATGAAAAATCGTAACACTTCTAGTACCACATCTTGGGTGATTGTTTTGGACCGTACAATGATTATTTTAACTTGCAAACCAAGTGTTTCTTCCTCTTCACAACAAAACCATTGAGTTGTGACATATAAATCTCCTCCTCAAGATACCCATGCAAGAAAGAAATTTTAACATCCATTTGGTCAGTCTCAAAATGACAAGATGCAACAATAGATAATAGGAATCTATAGACATTAACTTAGCAATGGGAGAGAAAATTTCACCAAAATTGACTCCCTCTCTCTGGGAATAACCCTTGGCCACTAGTTTGTCTTTGTACCACTCTAACCAACCATCTACACTAATTTTATGTTTATACACGTACTTGCAACCAATGGGATTTCTTCCCTCAGGCAAACTAACAAGATCCCAAGTGTCACAACAATCCAAGGCCATCATCTCCTCCTGCATGGTCCACATCCAAGACTCACTATCCATTGAGGAGAGAACCTCCCGGAAAGATCTAAGTTCATTGTTAGTACTTAATAAATCAAATACACAACAAAAATCTAGTGGGGTATACCTATCAACTCGATTCAATTATCTTGTGGATCTCCTCAAGGTAGGAGTAAGAGGCCGTATTTGTTCTTTTGTATGTGCATCCTACACATCCTCAAATGAACTCTCATCTAAACCCTCTTCTTCCTCTCCATCCTCTAATCCATCTATATATTCTTCCACATGTGCATCTTCCTACTTCTTGACCTTAGTCTCAAAATGCATTGTCTCTGTCACATCTTTTTCTTTTGGTTTTTCTAGAACTGAATAAGCTCTAAACTCCCTAGAAATCACATCTCTAGAAAAAATCATTTTATAGGTTAGAGGATTCCAAAGTTTATAATATTTAACATTCTCACCATAACCTACGAAGATGCATTTTTAAGCATGTGGATCCAGTTTAGATCACTTTTCTTGATGCACGTGAACATAAGCCTCACAACCAAATATCCTTAAATATGAAATTAAAGGCTTCTCACTTGTTCACACTTCATAAAGAGTTTCTTCAATAAGAGTTGAATAAGGAGATATATTAATCAAATAACAAGCAGTACTTAGAGCCTCTTCCCAAAAGCATCAATTCAACTATGTACCACTCAACATAATTCTAGCCCTTTCCATTAAGGTTTGGTTCATTCATTTTGTGTTAGAAATTAAGGTGCAAACCACACAACGGAAATCTGATTCAAACCTTATTAATGTCCTTTAAATAATGTAGAATCAATGGAGATTGCAACATAAATAAAACCCACTGCAAAGAAATAACATGCACTAAGAACTAAACACATAACACAGTATGTAACGTGGAGAAAACCCTTTCGGGTAAAAAACTCCACCAAGAAAAGAGGCTCCAAGTTGTATTATCTTCAAATATGAGATTACAATACATACACTTCCTCTTCTTCTTCGGTCTTCAATCTAGTGGCGCCTATTACTCTCAATTGTGTTATAAATGTAGTACAAATATCCTTATAAAAGGGGGTTACCTTCTAGGGCAAGAAAATTGACATAATATCGACCATCAAATCTGTGACCTAATGACGAATGGTCCATATTTACAATGATAAATTATAAATAAAATGTGGTTTTGGGTACGCTGCCCCTGAACCCCTTCTAGGGCACGCAGTCCCTAGACCCCCCACCGAGGGGATGATCCCCCCAGACTCCTCACAGGGGGAAACCCCCCTGTGACCCCCTATCGTAGACAAATTTGCGTCAGGTACTGGATATAAACATGCGACCGAAACAAGATTGCTACTAGTGAAACTTCTCATCCCTTATGAGTGATTAACAAACAATAATAGAAATAATAAATAACATAGGATTCACAAGGTTGATGACACCTTAATCCTAACATTTTACAACCCCATTTTTTGAGGTGTATATGGTGTAGTCTTCTATGAAACAATACGTGCATTCTTAGAAAACTTATCAAATTCCTTAGAGAAATAATCACCACCATTATCAAATCTCAACACCTTTATTTTATAATTTGTTTTCTTTTTAACTAAGGCCTTAAATTCTTTAAACTTGGTGAAAACATTATCTTTAGCACGCATAAAATAAATCTAGGTGTATCTAGAAGCATCATCAATAAATACTTGAAATAATAATGATATTTTCTAGTAGAACCCACATCCATTAGACCAAACAAATCTGAATGAATGATTTCCAATAATCTCTTTGCCCTATAAATTCCAATAGGAAACAATGATCTATTATGTTTACCAAACACACAATGCTCATAGAAATCATTTTCACCAATAAAATAATCAAAAAAGATGTCAACCAATTTTTTATTAATAATGGTCCTAAGACCTTTTTCACTTATGTGGCCCAAATGTTGGTGCCACAACATACATGCATTTTAAATTTTTCTAGTTACATTGGTAGATTTACAAAATGTGGAGGCATTCAGCCTAAACAAAGACCCAATCTAAGATTCTCTAGCCACCACCAAGTTTCCTCTCACGAACCTACAATCAGACTTGCTATATATCACATGAATACCGGAATCATTCAACTTGGGTACTAAAAGTAAATTTCTTGCAACTCCTAGAATATGTAAAATAATATCAATGGTTTTAGCTCTTTCATCACTGAAACACAACTATATCTTTCCTTTACCAACTGTCTTCTTAGTACTATTGTCACCAAGGAAAACCTCTCCTCCATCATAAGCAACATATGTCAAAAACCACTCCTTGTTGGGATTCATACGGTAGGAGCAACCTAAATCAATGAACCAAGCATCATCACTAATAGTGTTAGAAGCATCATTTTCACCATCATCAGAAGATTTCTCTATGGAGGAATCTAAAGATTTCTTCTTGTTTCTAGATTCCTTCTTCACATGCCCTCTCTTCTCACAATTCCAACACTTTACTCTACTCTTATCTTGGGTTTTTTACTATCCTTTTGATTTGGATCTATCCTTCTTTTTATCCCCCCTTAGACCCTCCTTTTTCCTTGGTCCTTCCCTAAACATGCAAGGCATCCTTTGAACCATCATTCATGTATTTTCTTGTCATCTCCTCCGAAAGAAAAACAACAATGAGTCTATCCATCTTGGGCTGTGCACCACCACCACTAATGGCAACAATTAATTTTTCCCAAGATTCATGTAAAGAGCAAAGTAGTAAGATGCATTTATCTTCCTCTTCTAACATAGCATCCCCTAAAGCAAGATGACTCAAAATCAAATTAAAAGCATTCAAATGATCTGCAACTGAATCACATCTTTCATTTTCAAAGAATATAACCATCTTTTGAGATATAATTTATTTGCTAGACTTTTAGTTTGATAAAAATCACCTATCCTCTTCCATAGCTTGTATGGAGTGATCTCAGAGACATTCAAGAGGATAGAATTTGCAAGACACAACTGAATGGTTCATTATTCCTCCTTGTCCAATTTTTTTAAATCTTCCTTAGAAATTGTAGCTAGCTTATTTTATTTTACAACTGGCACCCACTAATCTCTTTCTTCAAAAAAATCTCCCATCTTAAGCTTCCACATCTCATATTTGTTACCATTAAAGTTCTTAATATCCGTATGAAAAGTAGAGGCCATGGCTTTCAATCTCTTTGCAAATTTACAAAACCACATAATGTAAAAGCTCCCATTGTAGCCAAAAAAACCTTGAACACTTAATAGAAAGGTTTCCCCCTCTGTGTAGAACTGTTAGGTTTGATACCAAATATCGAGAAACAAGGTGAAACTACTGCAATAAAATCTTTTACAAAGTGTATACAAATCTAAAATTTGTTCTTTTTATGATATTACCATATAGATTATGTGTAGATGAATAAGTTAGCAAATAAGAAATAAAATTAGCAAATTATAGTAACACATGATGTATGTGGAGAAACTCTTTTGGGAAAAAGCTCCACCAGATAAATAAGACAAGCATGTATTAACCTTTAATGTACATAATACAATATCAACACTCTAAACTTTTACAACATCTGACAACACCTATGTACCTATAAAATAATATTGTAAATCCACTATCTCATACCTCCAATACATAGGCAAGGAAGAAGCAAAAACCACAAATGGTTTTACCAAAACAATGGGTACCAAAACCATGGTATGCTACAAAAATCCCACACCCAACTTGGAGAGCATCTTCTGAGAATAGTAAATTAATCACTGAATTCACTTGGAATTCACATGGGCTCAATCAATGAGTCCCTAAATAGAAATGTAACCACAAAGGTATCTTTGACTGATAACTCCCACATCCTCAAGTATAGCACTCTAAAATAGAGAAGACAACTCATGTGGGTCTCATCTGTCATAACAAGATTCTCCACTCCTAAATCCTAGCACCTAAAATTGGGAATATGACTTAAATGAGTCCAAAATCAAAAATAACTACCACTATAGTGCTCCACCTCCTTCATGAATGCATATGACAACTAATGCCAACAATATAAGGAATCTTAATTATAATATAATTCTTCCAATTACACCCTAGATGTCCAAGGACACTTTCCAATAATTTTGGAGACACATAAAATATACATAGGATTGCAAGGTAAAAGGCACCTTAATCCTAAAAATAATTATTAGAGGTGCCTTTCTACTATTTGTTGCTATGAGTGGTAGTAGTGTGGGGAATGCAATTGGCTCTTTAGAAGTGGTGTGGTTGATAGGTGCAAGTGTTCTCTTACAACATTGTCTTTGTGTCCTTTTTAAGATGGCAGGTGGGGAGTTATTTGGGATCCACTCCAACAAGGACCAATCGCAAACCATAGCCTAAAGAGAATTTATAATTGTAAGGAGGTGGTTCAAGTGTGGTTGGTAAAGACAATTATAGGGCTTGAGAGACTAGGGGATACAAGCTACTTTCAATTAAGAAATATGATCCTTATTGGGTTCAAGGAAAAAATGTTTAAGGTGATAATGAATGAGGAAATAAGGGTGTGTTTGTTGGAGCTCCTTGTAAAGGTTAAACATGAGGAAGATGTTAAGGGTGGCAATTTTTTTGAGGGTGGGTCAAAGTATGTTTTAGGCAGAAAATGATGGCAACCCATAAGAATTCAGATTGAAGCTTTCATTTAATAGTTGTAGGAAGAAGTACATGAGATGAGAGTGGACAAATAAATACTAAAATAATTATGTCCATACCTAAGAATGTTATGCGCCATATGGTATTAACTTTCCATAATTGCACATTGAAATTTTATCTAGTGGATTTACGATACCTAATCTAGAGAACAATCTTCGTACTAGGGTGATGTGTCACATAGAGATTATCAAAGGTATTAAAATACATGGGGCTTTGCCAACCTCTAATATTTTCATACCTTTATTGGAGGTGGTTCCTATCTTGGGGAATGGGGTTTATGGTTGTGACAAAGCACTAGAAATGACTCCTTTAAGTAGTTGTTGATTATATGTTTCTTGCTATAGTTGTGCGTGTAGTTATGTTCTATAGTACCAGTGTTTAGGCTTCAATGTAAAACTATTTTAGTTAATTGTTTGGGTTCGGGCTAGGATTACTCTAGTTTGGTATACTTTTTAGCTTATAGCTTTGTTGGTATGTTGTAGGTGGGTTTGTTTCATATGATTTAGATGTTTCCTGTGTTATTTCATATGATGGTTATATGGTTCTATGTTGGTATAGCTTATAAAGATAGTTGAATTGGAGCCCCGTTAATAGATCCCCGATATAATAATTATAAAAATTAGATTAAACATTAACTAATCCAACTATAGTAATTCACATAAGTTTACATTTGAGAATAAAACATCCATCTAATTATTTCAAAATTGATTAAAACTATCATTAAACTCCATAATAACTATATAAAACTTTGGATATTAAATGTTTTAGCTGGGTGTGAACTTTTCTTCATGAATATTGATATGTGATCAAAATCAAGACATTTCTAATATCGATGTTTTAAATTTATTTTGAAAAGTACATAAATTTACATATCGAATATATTTAATAGTTTTACCTTTCCATAAATACAAGATAAATTATTGAGAATTCACCCAATACCTCGATCCATTGCAAATCATAAGCTATTGATAACCACTTAGTTTTATTGTACCTTGAATTAAGTTGTTCTTAACATGGGGCCTTCAAAAAAACATTATTTGAGGAAAACCATGAGTTATATTGGCAAGTGTAAGGTAATGAGGGACAAAAGAGAGACTTGAATGAAAATGAAAATATTAAAAAATCAATACCTAGAGTGACCATTCAATGGGCATCCACAAGCAATTTCATCGTACCATAAGAAGAGAAGAAGTGGCATTTTAAATATAATTAAGATGCTATTTTAATTAAATTAGTTTACATTTGGCAAGTGAAATTAGTCTAAAATCAATCAATTGATTCTTATTTTTTAGATTCATAAAGAGCAAATGCATGTCTAAATCAATCAATTGATTCTTATGTTTAGGTTCATAAAGGTATTTGTAATAATTATTAATGGACATGTCAAGGATAGGTGATGCATGTGACCATAATTTTATTATTTTTAGTGAATAAATTATTTTTATGATTTTTAATTTAATCTTAAAATATAATTACACTGATAGGCGTTCCCTTAGTGAGCAACACTACATGAAACACATAGATGAATGGTTTAGATTAAAAGGACTACTATAGAATAAATCTAGACCATTAATTTGTTTAAACACAGAAGGAACATAATTCGTCTCGATTTGTTTTCCAATGCCTTTACTACGGTCGACATTACCGGCCTCGTTATAAAATCTTACTGTATACAACATATCTCCACTCCGAACACTTCCACTACCTCCTGCTCTGCAGCAATCCCTTCGCCTTTGATTTCAAAATCTACTAAATCCATTAATCTTCCTTCCTCTGCCCTAAGACATAACACTGAAGACAACACATTACTGGTGTTGTAAGCTCTCTACTTATTTTTCCGCTCACAATTTCTAGCACCATAACGCCAAAGCTATATATATCTGCTTTCTTAGTAAAATGCATCCTCAATAACTCAAGTGCCATATACCAATATCCCTATTGTTAGATTATATATATGAGGGGCTAAGGCCATGGTTAGCTTACATTAAGCACAGTCCCTAAGCATTTACGATACACTAGGGCTAATCCATCTAATATTAATATAATGTGTTAGTTCAAAAGAAAACATACTGAATTCCCAATCCTCGAATAAAAATTACATGGTGTGCTTCACCACAGCCAACATAGTAGGACTCCAGTACTACGTAGGCTCAGTAAACGGTAGAGAAATGGTGGGCTTAATCTGGCAGCCAGAGAATCCTTACAACCCAAATGCTATCAAAGTGCTCAACATGAAGGGGCAGCAGGTGGGTTACGTTGAGTGGTCAGTTGTAGTTGCCTTAGCCCCTCTTGTGGACCAGGGGTTAATTCTGATTGAAGCAATAGTACCCAATGGAAAGGGCTTCAAGAATGGCTACAAGATGCCCTGCCAAATATACATTTTCAGCCTGAGGGAGCTCATGGGTGTGGCCCTAGAAGTCTTACTCTAAATATGCAAGATGATTCATAATGCCCGATAAATTTGGCTGTGGTTTTGAAATAATATCCTGCAAATCCTGCAACTCCTCCATATAATTATTATAGTTAAACTCCTGGATATATTATAGTTAAAATTTATAGGTATTAAATTCATGGAGTTATTCTTTCTTAAAGCATGGTCTTATCCCATCCATCAAAGGTTGGAAATAAAATTTAGGTAACGCATTTAAATATCCATATCAAATAGCTAATTCTTGCTTATTAGCCTTATCCAAATGCAGGGTGATGAGAGAAATGTTCACTCTTTTTTTCCTTGGTAATAACCTAATATGGATTGTGTCAACTTTCTGGTTCTTCCTACTTGGTAATAGCCTAATATGGATTGTGTCAAAGGAACCATAATTTGTTACAAAGATTCATGATGGATCATAGGGAAGAACCATTTGATCTTAATATAAGGTGTCCATCATCTTGTTAATAAAATAATAGGATTTTAAATATTATTAATGTCCTATTCATGTCTATTGTTATGAGTTTAAGTTTTAATAAAGAAATGCATTCAGCAAGGGACATTTAAATGACACTGCAGCTTCTTTTGACACGAAATTTACCCTTATAGCAATAATATGACATTTAAACGACACTTTGGCTTCTTTGGACACGAATTTTACCCTTTTCTAATGGAATTTCTATCCATATGCCTAGTCCATCCATATGCGATTTTGTTGTGGATGATATAATCCATCGCGATCAAATTCATAGTGCCCTATGTGAGCAGCACATAAACCTCCACTTATGGTGGTGTTTGTTTCTAGAAAATTAATTTTATGAAATGATGCTAAGAGGATGACGTGATTATAGTGTTGCATCCAAATTTGGGTACGTAGATTGGTGTAAAATGAGAATAGTGGTAAGCTCAAATCCTTTATCATTGGGCACTAGCGAGTAGCTATTGAGGATCTCATTTTGTGAAATTGTTGTCATGTAGGTTGATATAAATTTAGATTAGTGTTAAGTTTAGAATTTTTTTTTTCAAAATAAGGGTAAAGTTTAGGAATGAGAATGTAACTTCAACTTATGGTGGTGTATATTTTTAGGAAAGTAATTTTACAAAAGGATGCTAGATGATAATAGTGTTGGATCTTGATTTGTGTTCATAGGTTGGTGTGGAATGAGAATAGCAATAAGTCTGAAATCTTTTTCAATGGGATCCCAGTGTTGTTGTGTAGCCATATCATGAGGTGGGATTGAAGATTTCATTTCTGAAACATTGTCATGAAGGAGAGTATTATTTTAGATTAGTATTAGGTTTAGTCTTTTTTTTTTTCAGAATAAGGGTAGATGTTAGGATTGGGAATAAAGTCTCCATTTATGGTGTTGTTTGTTTGGTAGAAAACTAATTTTAGAAACAGATGCTAGGGAGGTGAGATTATTATATTACTGGATCTTTATTTGGGTTCATACATTGGTGTGAAATGAGAATAATGGTAAATACCAAATTCCTTTCCAGTTGGAACCCAGTCTCCATTTATGGACCCAGTCTCCATTTATGGTGTTGTTTGTTTGGTAGAAAACTAATTTTAGAAATAGATGCTAGGGAGGTGAGATTATTATATTACTGGATCTTTATTTGGGTTCATACATTGGTGTGAAATGAGAATAATGGTAAATACCAAATTCCTTTCCAGTTGGAACCCAAGTTCCAATTGGAAAGGAATTTGGTCTTTACCATTATTTTCATTGAGATTGAAGTTTCCAACCATGCCTCACTCACAACCCTACAAGCAGGGGTTGTTCAACTCCTGTAACATCCAAGGCATAAAGGTAACTCTCCAATGTCACTTCACATAATCTATTCATCCATTTCAAGAATAATTATTTTATGATGTAGTGCCAATGGAGGTATGAAAAATACTCCTTGGGCATCCATACATGCATATTCATATGTGTATACATTATAGCACAAACTCTCACAACATGGTTGTGACAGTGGGTGGCATGAGATACTAGATTCCATATGTGAATTCATGCTTAGCACCTACTGCACTAGAGCCAAATAAGACTGTACCATATAGCTATGCATACTCATCATTATGCATCTAACCTTTACCTACAAACTGACCTATTGTAGCAAAGAAAGATCAAATCTTATAAGCCATGTTCAAAAAGAACTCTTCTCTACCTATATACAAATTTGTCAAGAAAGGTCAACTCCCATAGGAAGCAAAGTGATTCACCAAGTAGAAACTAAAATACAAGGCTTTGTAAGTGCTTCCTAGTCTTAATGCAATCTGGAATATTGCTTCACAAGGAGAGGTGATAATCTAGGAGGATTTGCCAAGCAAGGAACCTGCAATAACACTTGGGCCATCCTCATGGATTGTGACAACTATGTGGCTACTTCTCAAGTCTATGATACACCAAAGCATCTCCTAGATGCTCTAGGGAACACAAAGATCCATATTCTCACTGTAGAAAATGTCATACATGCTCCCGTAGTATTGCAACACATGTAGAGAGTCAAACACTTCACAATAACTATGCCTTCACCAAACAACTTGTAGTTTCTACTAGAGCTCTAACATGGTCCAGTACACCTTTTGAAAAAACCACAATGTTCAACTTGCAAGTATGCTTACCACATCATCCTAAGAGTGATTATGTATTCACAAATAAAACTATTGACGTGGCAACCAAGTTGGATCCCACAAGGCTCATGGCATGCCAAGTCATCTTCCCATTGGGCATCAAGGACACATCAGCAATTAGTTTCACTCCATGACCATCGAGGGATGAGAGACTAATTAAGAAAAAAAATCCACTTCTCAAGGAGATGGTTTAACTTCCCAACAACTTTTGATCTCCACAACATGAGTATTTATAAACTACATATACAAGTTTGTAACATAGTTTAGACAATCATGTAATGGTGAATAGGTTAAAGATAAATAGTCATACACCTTTATCAAGGGTATGCCATGTACAAAGAAAACAGTTGAATAAAATGCATTTTCTATTTAGTTCTATATCTCTATCTTTGTATTGTTTTGCATAATTATGTTAATTGCTCTACATATGTTGTAACTTATTTGTATTCACACTTGGAAATTTATTCATTATGATACTAATCCTTGGGCCTCGATTCAAAGAGCATATTAGCAAATGACAAAAATATATTTTTTTGTTTCCTTTTTGTTCAAACAAAATAAATGGGTGACTCAAATCATAGTTGATAATCTTTAAAGAATAACTCATATTTTATTTTTAACACAACAGGCATTTCCCCATATTCTATTCTACTTCAATATGTTCCATATAGAAAGTTGACTTTCATCATGCTCCCAAGTCTGTGAAAGGAAAATTTTATATTATATTGTACAACATCCAACTTATCCAAAGACCCTTTTCTATAGATGACCTTGGCTATTCTATACTAGGATCTTCAAATTTAATTACCAATTTATATATTTTGATCTAAGATAAAATATTATCTATTTCAAATGAAGCCATTTTATCATTCATTGCTTCTTTCATTTCTTGCTCTTTAAGAAATAATCATGGTTGTCTAATGTCAAATCTCCTTGTAACAAAATTCTTGTTCTGTTTAATTTTGAGAGTTACAAAGGAGCCTCGAATGGAATATGGAGACCACTCTTATTTGCATCAATAGTTTCTTGTTTTTTTTGTCTTTTCCTATTATCTAATATCCCAAAATTCCTTTTGTGTTGACTTCCAAGATTGATTTGTGTTTAATAGAGTTGACAATTTTTTTTAGGTGAAAGTGACCAACGGGATCATTGCCCATTTAATATAAGGGAAAATGTATAAAAAAAATCAAAACCTTTGTTACCTTAAAAAGGAAGATAGACAAAGAATGGAATGAGCTTCAACCATCAAGGGCTTTAGCATCAAGGATATACACATAATTCTCTATCTAAGAAAAGAATGGAATGCCTAAAATCCCTTAGTTATTATTGATGGAGCTTTCATCCATATGCATATCTTTCAATTTCCCTACCTCCACCACCTTCTTCTGCTTCTTTTCCTCCTGATTCCTCTTTTGACTACCATGGATAGTTGCATTCCTAAGGAGAAACTAGATTGCACACGCTATATCACTTACCTTCTCTAAATCCGACCTCCAATAGCTTCCCCTTGTTCTTTCAGCACCTCATGGAAATCACCCAAATCTCCTTCAACCAATCTAAACTTGGGTGCAAAGAGGATGTTCTTTGCCTCGCTAGAAGTTTCTAGTAAGGAAAGAGGAAATGCTCCACCTACATTAGTCACCCCTTATTTGGGATCATATGTGTCAAAGGTTACCTTTAGCTTCATTAGAGAAATATAGATTTCATTGATATAAGCTTTTACAACCGCAACAACCATCCCCTTGTCCTTGAGAAAATCTATTAGGTTTGAAAGGAATATGGATGCAATGATACCATTGGGGCATCTTTGAGGTATTTATTTCAGTGGGTCTAAACCAACTACTTTGTAAACTGCACTTTCCACTAAAGGGGATCATATTATGCAGATATCCTTCAATTTCTGCAGATCGAATACCTCAATTGACAAGGTATCCCATTCCCATGGCTATATGTAGACTCTCAGATTCATAAAGGGGGTTGTCATTTACCCTCCGCCTTCAAACAATAGATTTGACAATTTTAAGTGTATTTTATTGTTTCATTTCATTTAGACCCACTATGACCAAGTTTGGGATTCTTTTTCTTGTTCTTATTCTAATCAAAAAACTTTGTTGATTTTATATTTTATGAGGCTAGGCTCAAAATTACTTTTTTTCTTTTATGGTGCACCACTTTTGGATTTCTTTTCATTAAAATTCTTATATATTAGAACAAAGATATTAAAAATCATTTGGAATCAATTTTCATAAATTTAACCATGATATACTCTAAACGAAGATAAATTACATAACTTTTTTGTTTACTTGAATAATCCTCTAATTATCCTTTTTTCTTTAATTCTATGTGTTTGAGAGCATTTGTTTAATAAGTCACTTATTATACAAACTATTAACACTATTTACAAATTCTCCAAATGAAATAAAACAAACTTATTATTCAATACATTATGTGTTGAATTCTAATTATTTCACTTTATTTTGTTAAAATTTAATCCTCTATTAAAATGGAATTAAAATTTTAATTTTTTCGATGAAATTTTAAAATTGTTTTAAAAGTACAATAATGTAATTTATTTCAAGTGTAAGATAAAATTCTAAAAATCTCTTGTATTTTGTTTGTTCTTTTTTCTTTTTTCTCAATATACTATAATAAATAATTTTAACTAATTTAATTTTATATTTCAAAAAAAATTCAAACATTAATTTTCTCATTTAAATTTAGATATAAACTTTCATGTTTCGCCTTTACATGAATCGATGATAAGAGATGTCCCTAATAGTAAAATTAAAATATTCAATGGTCCATATCTCCTCCAGTCTATTTTTCCTATTCTTTTTGGTTGCTATGAGAATATAACATTTATGCTACCTCTTTATTTTAATGCTTCATTCCTCGAACTATCTATATAGGTATGTGTGTTGAGCATGGTTCTTAAAATAATGTACTTTAGATGGTTGTCTAATATCCATAGAATTTGAGATAAAAAAATTTATCATGATATACATATTTTATTACTCTTAGCTAAAGTGGTCTGACACTCTTACTAACCACATGTCAATGTACCTTTGCTTCACTCCACAATAGAATGCAATTGCCAAATAAAAGAATCAATCCATTGTGGAAATCACCAAATACATGCTTCATGCAAAGCACATGGACCTTAGGTTTTGGGGAGAAGTTGTGGTCTATGCCATCAACATCATCAACTAAAACCCTAATTGAGTGCTTAAAGAGTGGACACCATATGAAGGTTTGATATAAAGAAAACAAACTTTTCACATCTACAAATCTTTGAATCTACAACCTAGTCTCACATTCTAGATGAGGTTTATTACAAACTAGAATCTAAGAGTCGCAAGGGTGTTATAGTTGATACAACAAGGAGTCCATTATATGGTTCTTCACTAAAGGATTTCTTTGTCAGTATATATGTTATCTTCCACAAAGAAATATGTTCTCCATCCTTCAAGTTGCTAGAATAGATTTTATTTCCTTATAGGATTCTTAATCTTCTATCACTATTCTAACTCTTGCTTGGGAAGAAGATTACTCCAACTACAATTGCCTTGTCATCTACTCTAGAGTGTATAGAGGATGTCTTCACTTCTCTAACCACCCTCTCGAAGATACTTTATCCAGTGAGGTTGTGTTGATTGATCAACCAAAGGATACAACAGTTTCTCATGTATGAGAAAACCAAGGGATTGGTGAGTCTCTAACTATTGTTCCCATTAAAACACTTAAGTGGTGCCTCGCTACACTAAAGGATGTTGTTAGATGCTTTAGGAACTTGAAGAGAATCATGGCAAGGCATGGTCATAGATGCATCAAGATCTCATAGCTCAACATAGTGACCCTAATACCTACAAACAAGCCAAGAGTCAATCCAACAAGTAGATGATATGCAAGCACAATATGATGCTCCCACACAAAATGACACCTAGGATTTTGTTCCTTGAACCAAGTATACAAACATTCTAGAATGCAAATGGGTCTACAAAACAAAATATAATGTTAATGGTGATATTGACAAACACAAGGAATGCCTTTTTACTCAATATTTTCATAGGAGGGAGTAGATTATGATGAATCATCATCCATGTGAAAATTTTGCTTGTTGCCTCCTTCAAGTTGGATGTTAATTAGATGGATATGAAGATTGTCTCTTTATCGTCAATTACATGAAAAGATCTACATGGAACAACCTCTCAATTTTCGAAGGACAAGGACACTCCTATGGGCTCAAGCATGCCCCCCTAACCATGGCATCAAAAGAAATAATTTTTCATTTCTTCTAGTTTTATTTGTTGTGAGGATGATTAGAATATCTTTGTCACACTTGGATGGCTACATTCTCAATAGTGTATTATAAGTAGAGGATATGGTCATTATCAAAGATTTGTCCTCTCTTACTTATGAGATAAATGTTAAACTCTAAGATATATTTGTTATGACAAACATTGGTCATTGACACTATTTCCTTTTAATCAAAATCTAGCATATTTTATGCTCTCAACCAAAATATGCCTTGGATCTTCTTTACAGATTCAGTCTTTAAGAATACAATGCAACTCTTAAATCTCTTCCTACAAACACACAACTTTAGGTTAATATGACTCCTAAGTCTACTTCAGTGGATCATACTCTCTTAGGTCTTCCGTAGGTAGTCTTATCTATCTCACTTGCAATTGACCGAATATTTCCTTCGCTATTAATGTTGTACCTAGATTCATGCAGATACCTCACATGTGTCATCTTTAGGTTGTCGTGCATATCTTTCGATACGTGAAGGGTACCCTTCAGCTTGGGATTCATTAAACAACCAAATAATCGCCCTACTTTGATTGGTCATTGTGACATCGACTACATTGATGGTTTCGATAGCCAAATGAGTACAACAAGATATATCTTTTTTCTTAGATCAAACCTATTTGTTGAAAAATAAATAAGCAATAGTGAGTTCATTTATCTATAGTAGAAGTTGCATATTATAGTGCAAAAGAAGTAGCATGTTAGCTCATCTTGCTAGAAACTCTTATTTTCTAGCTTGGGTTTCCTCCAAAGGCCCCTAATATCATCTGCAATGACAATATGTCATCCAAATGATTCACATGTACCAAAAACATTGAGATATATGTGTATATGTCAAACAACTCTTTCAAGAAGATAGGGTCAATTTCTTAAATGTTACATCATTGTCTCAACAAGCGAACATATTCATCAAAGCTCTTCTCAACAATATGTTCCCCAATCTTAAGAGCCCATTGGTCTTCAAAGGTCACACTCAACGAGAGATGAGTAGCAAAATTCTACATCAAAAGTTTGATAGTCAACCTTAAGGAGAGATGTTGGAACTTGGGTAATCTTACCTTTACTTTTCATTGTATGTTGTTGGCCCCAAAGACATATATCTCCATCATGTACTAATTACTTAGATGTGTAGATATATGCATTCTAATATCATTGTTTATAATCATATTCATTCTTATAGATATACAAAGTTGTTTGCCTAAGAACACTTCTTCAACTTATGTCTTTGTTAGACATACCTTTTTCCCATGTTTGATTTAAGTTATTTTACTCTTAAGCTATCTTCAAATTTCCATATAAACTTTCTTAATACTTAAATCGTCACTTTGTAACTTTTTCTATAACTATTTCTTGTGTGATCTTAAGCTCTTGTAAAATCTCAATTTAATAAAACCATATCCTATTAATAATCATTTCTATAACTATTAATTTATATGTATATTTATAAGCAATACTTTAAAAAAAACCTACAACAGACAAATACCTATAAACAATGTTAATACAAACTAAAAGGATGCTTATCTACATCCCAAGCTCATGTTTCTTGATTAGCAAAACTTTTGCTCTAGTTTATATGGCTACTATAACTTGTAATTATCATCAATGTGAAATACCTCGCATACAACACAATTTTGTTATCAAATAAAGCTTCTTTAATGTATTATTATCTAAATGTATAAAATATTTTTTTTTTAAAATAGGTTTTTCACCACTTTAGAATATTTTTAGCATGTAAATCTTCTTTTAATTACTATTTTTCAAAAATAGTCATTACACCGAGAGGCGTTCTACACTCACAGCAAGGGCTGAAAGATTCAAATTCCCTTAAACAATTAGATTCATATTCTCAAATAAACAAAATTTATAAATTGTGTAAATAAATAAATAAATAAATTCATAGAAGCCAAATGGATAGAAAAATAGAAAAACTTGGGTAGTTATGGAGTGAAATCTTTATCATGTTAAACAAAAAATAAATAAATTTGTGGAAGCCAAATGGATAGAAAAATAGAAAAACTTGGACAGTTATGGAGTGTAGATATATTTTTTTAAATATAAATATACTAGTTTAATTTCTCTTTAGCTCGCATACAATGATAATATTTGTAAAATTGTAAGGTATAAGGTAGGGAGCCCTCATTACTCACATATACCAATTAAGCAATAATAAATTATTATAATATTATTTAATATTAATTTAAAAGTAGCTTTACCTTTCATTCTAAACGATAATCTTGCAATTTTAATATTATTTATACTTTTTTTAAACTGCAAAAATAAAATAAATTGACTTTCTTTAATTAATTTTTTTAAGAGGGGTTTTATGTCAAACGTAGAAAGCTAATTTTCTTAATAGTCGATTATAAAAATAAAAGAAAACTTCCACAGAAAGGTGATGAGGAAGAACATCTTTCCACCATGAAGGTTGGCTT
This sequence comes from Cunninghamia lanceolata, assembly GCA_027924645.1. NCBI lineage: Eukaryota > Viridiplantae > Streptophyta > Pinopsida > Cupressales > Cupressaceae > Cunninghamia > Cunninghamia lanceolata. The sequence goes on from BSBN01001957.1 coordinate 1,029,376, forward strand.
TCCAATTTGCTTCTAGATCTATGGTAGTTTAAAGCTATGTGGCCGATTTTGTAGCACCTTCAACAACAATATGGTAAACCCTCATAATCTAACCGTTGAGTTCAAGAGTGGTTCCCAATATTCAAAGTGATATCGATAGGAAGAACTTTTGAAATGTCTAATTCAACTAGGATTCATGCAAATGTTGTGTGAACCAAAGCATAAGTAACCTTGTTTGTTGTCAAAAAACATCCTAAAGTCACTAATTGCTTCAAAGCATGACTCGTTACAAAATCGAAGCGAAAGATTTGGCAATCGCACCCAAACTACCCTAACATTGAAAGATTCAGTGATGGGATTGAAAGTTGGATGCTAAGATTTGAGAATGAGCGAGTACTGCCCCCAAAACCAAAAATGATCACAAAGAATAGCATCTTGGTCCTTAACAAGGTCAAAAGACTGTGATAAAGATCCCCTGAGCACTAGCGTATATTTCCAAATCATTTTCCTTAATAGGTTGCCAATTTTCAAGGATCCACTAATGTAAATCTAAAAGGCTAGGCCAAAGGTGGTCGAAGCAACCAATCAAACCATGGTCAACAAGGCCAATCAAACCATGTTCAACAAAAAAAACTCACATTCTTTCACCTCATCCCCAAATTCTAGAACAAGGGATGTTTTTGGCATTGGTGAGGGGTCCAACCTTTCCCTTGGGGGCTTCTTGCAAACCCCTTTCACCTAGATCGACCTTATTTCCAAGAGTGAGAACACATTGATTCTTAATCATTGAGGAATTACTGAACTATAAAAATATGGAGCCATCAAGGGCTGAATTCTTACCCCAAGAGTGGCATAACATGTTAAATTGCAACGAGGAAGTAAGGATACCATTTGTTCGAGAGTCAAGGCCACTAACTAGAGATATGGATCTACATGGAGATGCCCTACGATGCAACCACTTGGCTTTTGTGAGTTTTGAAAAAACCTTACCATCACTCACAAGAGGAATTGAATCATTTAACACCTCTATCGAAGTGGCTCTACACTTTAACAACAAAGAGATAGCCACAATGGATTGGTTCTAGCATCTGTCCGAAGAGGAGAGGGCCATGCCATACACAACAACAACGAAGGAGGAAGAAAGGGTTTCAAAAAAGAATCAAGGGTTTGGAAGCCACAAAACCATTTTTTCCATTTCTATTTGAAGAGCTATTTTTATGAGTTATTTTATTTACTTATTTTATAGTTATTTTATTTACTTAAGAGTTATTTTATAGTTTTAGTTTTGTTTTTTTAAATATGACACTATGTTTGAATTTTTATGTACACTTTTTATATACACAAGATGACTTGGTGAGAAGGCCTCTTCACATAATTAAATAAAGACACCAAATTGTTTAAATATATAGTAAATAAAATAACTTTAAAGTAAAATAAAGTAATTCTTAAGTGAATAAAATGCATAATTGTCTTTTTTATCTTAAATACATCTATCTATACAATCTCAAGGTGCTCATCTATCCTAAATAACAAATTTAATATAGGCATCCCAAAAAGATCTCACAACGACTTTTAAATAGATGTATTTAAGATATCTATTCTAGATTAAATCATATAAAATTATCCCTATGATTTTAGAAAGCAAGTTAAATTCAAATATCTCTCAAGTTCTTAATTATTTCTATCAGCTTTACTATTCTTAGGCAGCCTTCCACTTTTTTCTTTTAATAATATAATTAATTAATGGTGATAATAAAGATCTAACTTTTAATCTCCTTTGAGCAATTAAATTGGTTTGTAGGGCTTATTCAAATATATTTATTTAAATAGAAAATTGTTGCTATAATTGTTAAAACTTTATAATTAATTTGATGTTAAATGTTGAGTTATATGATAAATTCTCCAAATTTTATTTAATTGTCTCGTTTTAAGATTCAATAAACTAATTTATGATTGCAAATACCGCTGTATTTAAACCCGTGCCATTGTTTTGATAGACAAAGCCCACTACGCCATAAGAAAATGAGGATTTCAAAGGACGATCAGAAAATCCAACTCAACTTTCTAAGCAAATAGAAGGTTCTAGAACTGAAGATGAATCAGTTGATAAAACAATCTCTACCAGTCAGCCGCAGCAAAATCTTAATGTCGACAACAGCATTACAGCACATGAGAAGATGGAAACATTGTGCTCTCAGACAACAGAAAATTCTGATGTCACAGGCCTAGACGGTGTACATCATGAAGACCAAGAAGCAAAAAAAGTCATGAATTCAGAGGCTGATACCTCAATTCATTTAGGCCATAATTCCACAGCAAGAGAGCCACAGTTTCCAGACGGGGGAGAAAAAATTCTAGAATCACAAATGATGGATGAGGCAAAGACAAACCGAAGTGATGAAACAGTGTTTAATAACACAAGCATTCAACAAACATCACACTCTCAGACAACAGAAAATTCTGATGTCACAGGCCTAGATGGTGTACATCATGAAGACCAAGAAGCAAAAAAAGTCATGAATTCAGAGGCTGATACCTCAATTCATTTAGGCCATAATTCCACAGGAAGAGAGCCACAGTTTCCAGACGGGGGAGAAAAAATTCTAGAATCACAAATGATAGATGAGGCAAAGACAAACCAAAGTGAAGAAACAGTGTTTAATAACACAAGCATTCAACAAACATCACACTCTCAGACAACAGAAAATTCTGATGTCACAGGCCTAGATGGTGTACATCATGAAGACCAAGAAGCAAAAAAAGTCATGAATTCAGAGGCTGATACCTCAATTCATTTAGGCCATAATTCCACAGAAAGAGAGCCACAGTTTCCAGACGGGGGAGAAAACTAGAATTACAAATGATGGATGAGGCAAAGACAAACCAAAGTGAAGAAACAGTGTTTAATAACACAAGCATTCAACAAACATCACACTCTCAGACAACAGAAAATTCTGATGTCACAGGCCTAGATGGTGTACATCATGAAGACCAAGAAGCAAAAAAAGTCATGAATTCAGAGGCTGATACCTCAATTCATTTAGGCCATAATTCCACAGAAAGAGAGCCAGTGTTTCCAGACGGGGGAGAAAAAATTCTAGAATCACAAATGATGGATGAGGCAAAGACAAACCAAAGTGAAGAAACAGTGTTTAATAACACAACCATTCAACAAACATCACACTCTCAGACAACAGAAAATTCTGATGTCATAGGCCTAGATGGTGTACATCATGAAGACCAGGAAGCAAAAAAAGTCATGAATTCAGAGGCTGATACCTCAATTCATTTAGGCCATAATTCCACAGAAAGAGAGCCAGTGTTTCCAGACGGGGGAGAAAAAATTCTAGAATCACAAATGATGGATGAGGCAAAGACAAACCAAAGTGAAGAAACAGTGTTTAATAACACAAGCATTCAACAAACATCACACTCTCAGACAACAGAAAATTCTGATGTCACAGACCTAGATGGTGTACATCATGAAGACCAAGAAGCAAAAAAAGTCATGAATTCAGAGGCTGATACCTCAATTCATTTAGGCCATAATTCCACAGAAAGAGAGCCACAGTTTCCAGACGGGGGAGAAAAAATTCTAGAATCACAAATGATGGATGAGGCAAAGACAAACCAAAGTGAAGAAACAGTGTTTAATAACACAAGCATTCAACAAACATCACACTCTCGGACAACAGAAAATTCTGATGTTTGGGAAAATTTACAACAATTTGGTGAATTCCGCTTGCAAAGGAGGGTATCCACAATTCCCACAAACATACATGCACCATCGCACACTCAGCACAAAGAGGAATCTCATCTTCAACAATGGTTAAAAACAAAAACTGAGCAGAGCATATCAGATGAGCAACATGCTGTTTTCCTGGCAGGAACTTTGACCTCCCAAGACACTGATAAAATAATCAAGGCTGCTGAAAATCCAGATTCTAAAGAGTTGCCTACAGTGACATTCAGGAAGATATATTTCATTATATCCACTAATCTGGGAATGTCAAATATCATGACACCGCAAGATGACAAGGATTTTGAAGCACTATCAGAGAATTCAAGTCAGCTTTGCAAAATAAGTTCTACCACTGAAGATACATCAGTTGTTAACAGCACAATCACTACCACTCAGCTGCTCCCAAATCCTGCTAGCACCCCCAGCCAGAATATATTGGCTTGTAGCAATAACATTACCATGGCCCATGGAGGTGCAGCGATTGAGAAGACAGAAGTTTGGATTTATCAATCTCAACAAGGGGAAGGATCAGAGCAAATATTTCAACACAACTCACAATGTCAAACTGTTCATCAAACAAAATCTGCAGATATGCCGAGTCAATTGTGCTTTCTTGAAGCAGCAGCAAGCCAGCTCACATCTGGGTATGATATCTTGCAAACTCGAACAGGTGATGCAGCTCAACAACAAGAAATGGGAAAAAGAATGCAAGATATGGTCATGGTCAGAAAGGCTTCAGTCACAAACCTAGATACTCTACAACATTTAGAACAAGAAACACAGAGAGTCGTGAATTCTGAGACTCATACATTAACTGATCATAAAACAATCCAGGATTCAGAATCAACTAGTAATACTCATTTGAAAGGAAAAAGAAATATATCTCAAGTTGTCAAACAAGATGGAGAATGTGTAGACGATAAAACTTCAATTTATGATCCAGTTATTGCAGGCCAAATTTCCACAGAAAGAGAGCCACAGTTTTCAGTCAAATAAGAAATTGTTCTAAAATCACAAGAAATGAAAAAGGAAAAGACTTGCCAAAGTGAAACAACAATGCTCAATATGGAGAGCATTTCTATGGCTCATGGAGCTGCACTAATTGAGGAGACAGAAGTTAAGATTTGTCAATCTCAACAAGGGCATCAATCAGAGAAAATATTTCAACACATGTCACAAATTCAAACTGCTCATCAAATAAAATCTACAGATGTGCCAAGTCAATTGTCCTTTCATGAAGCAGCAGCAAGCCAGGTCACATCTGGGCACGATGGCATACAAACTCCAACAGGTGATGAAGCTCAACCAAAAGAAATGGGAAAACAAATGCCAGGTATGCAGATAATCAGAAAGGCTTCAGTCTTACATCAAACTGATGTCACAAGCCTAGATACTCTACATCATTCAGACCAAGAAACAGAAAGAGTTGTGAATTCTGAGACTGATACATTAACTGTTCATAAAACAATCCAGGTTTCAGAATCAAAATCAATCCAGGATTCAGAATCAGCTAGTATTATTCATTTAAAAGGAAAAGAAATTATATCTCTAGTCAAACAAAATGAAGAATGTGTGGATGATAAAACTTCAATTTATGATCCAGTTATTGCAGGCCATATTTCCACAGAAAGAGAACAACAGTTTCTAGTCAAAGAAGAAACTGTTCTAAAATCACAAGAGATGAAAATGGAAAAGTCATACCAAAGTGAAACAACAATGCTCAATACGGGGAGCATTATACAAAGATCATGCTCTCAGATCACAGAAAATTCTGATGTATGGGAAAATATACAGGTATTTGGTGAATTTCGTTTGCAAAGGAAGAAATCCACAAATATCACAAACATAAATGGGTCATCCCACACTCAGCAGAAAGAGAAATCCCATCTTCCGCAACGGTCAGAAACAAGTGAGGAAAGCATATCAGAAAAAAGCTGTGTAGTTTTCCTGGCAGGAACTTTGACCTCCCATGACTGTAAAAAAATAATTAAGGCTGCTGAAAATACAGATGCAGAAGAGTCGCCTACAGTAACATTTAGCAAGATATACTTCATCACATCCACTGATCTGGAAATGTTGCAAATCATGAGACCACCAAATAATGTGGGATTCGGAGGACTGCCAGAGAATTCAATTCATATTTGCACACAAATAGACGGTTCTGCCACTGAAGATACGTCAGTCATTAACAAGACAACCACTAACATTCATTCTACTGTAGCAATTTCCAACCTGGAGTTGGCAGATGAAAAGTCAATTTACAAGGAAGACAATGTGAGTCATGGTGGAGCTGTATCAGATGCAGTCAAGGTGACAGGGATCCCAACCATGAAAGAAGATCCAAAAAGCCATAATGCTGAAGGTGTAAGCATTCAAGTTTCCACAGAAAACTCTATATCAGAGTCAAGGACAGAAGTCACAACAAAAACTGATCAAGCAAGATTTAAAGCCACAGAATCAACAACCACAGAAATTGTGAATACAGGTTATGGAATCTATCAAACTCAAAAACACAGACAAACAGAACAACGCCAGCAAGAATCAGGGTTTCCAACTGTGGCACATATGGAGTCTCGAGAAACAGCATGTGAATTTTTTTCTGAAGAAGCAGCAGCACGTAAGCTCACATCTACACCTCAAGCACAGGAATTGGGAAAATCAGAACATCTGGAAGGAGTATTAAATATGCCAGCTACAACCATTGTGACAACAGATTATATCTACCATCCATCTAAGAGCATAAGAATCACTGTTCAACAGCCTGAAGTCCAACTATCAAATGAAGTCCTGATTTCTAAGACAGACAAAGACACTGATCCAAAGACGGATAAGGCTACAAAATCAGCAAACAATTATCACTTTCAAGAAGGAAAAAGTGAATACCTGCATATTCAACAGACTGAAGCTTCCAGTGATGATAAAGCATCAAGCAAAGATGGAGTTGTTATGACCCAAATTTCCACAGCAAGAGACTTGCAGTTTCCAGTCGAAGAACATAATATTCTAGTAACACAGAAGGGTGAAGAAGCAGAAACAAATCAAGCTAGAGAAGTGAAGTTCAATCAGATCACAGAAAGTTCTGAAATTTGGGAAACTTTACAAGGCTTTGGTGAATTTCGCTTGCAAAGGAAGGTAACCAAACATTATAGTGACATATGTGGACTATACCACAGAGGGCAAAAGGAGGAATCTCAACTTGAGCAAAGTGAAACACCAATAAGAAGTCAGGGCATGTCACACACACAACATGCAGTTTTCCTGGCAGGTATTTTGGATGTCAATGAAAGTGACAAGATATTCAAGGCTGTAGCAAACCCACATGCTGAAGTGTTACCTGCAGTCACATTCAAGAAAATTGTATTCATTTTACCAACTGATCTAGAAGTGGTTCAGAGAATGACACAATAAGGTAGTTATCATTTCAAAGCATTATAAGGGACGGCAATTCACTTGCACCATATATAGAAGTTACTACCTTGGATTAGTCTGAACATAAAATCTAATGTATAGCCCACAGCTGCCATGTATGAGACTGATAGTTTTCAAAGAGACAGCTATATTGGTTCATATCCACCATTGTCAATAGAAAGGATACACATCAATTAATGTAGGTGGAATAAGGGTTACAATTGAGAATTACAACATATACTACCAGAAATATAAATTAGTTCCACTTTGAGAAACCTGTTGGCACACTCCAAGAAGAGAAATCAATGTAGCAGCTCACAGCAGTTCATGAAAGCAAACACAGACGTATGCATTATGTTTTCCCTATCCATCTGCTTCTCTAAAATGTTGTCCTCTAGGATGACCATTAAAGATAAGTGAACATATATAGCTTCTGCACTAGTTTGTATCTCCTATCATCTTTATAGTTTCTTTTTAAAAAGTGTAGTAATTTCCGTTGGATGTAATTAGACCTCTCTCAATATGAAGCTTCTATATAGTTTAGTTACCATGAGCATCTTTAATCTGGCAGCAGCTGGTACAAATGAGAATATGTTCCAAAATGCTCAATTTGTTACCTATCTTAACCATTATGAGTACTTCAATTTAGATACAATATACATGCTCAGCATAAAGATAACTTAAGGTGCAGGTATATGTTGCCTCTTACAGACAGAAACAGACAAAAAATAAGAACAATAAAAAGCACCTAGGGGTGCTAGTTCCTCTGAGACACATTCCCGCCTATCAGACCCCTAAGGGAGAAATTCCAGTGGCAATGGGGATGCAGTTGGGATGTTTCCTGAACCATCCCCTTTGAAGAGGACTGTTTAGGAACGTCCCCACTGCATCCCCCAAAAAACATTTTAAAAAACAACTACTTGCACATTTAGAACAAAAAAAATTAGCTTAAAACATAAAGATAAAACAGAAACTACAGCAATGATATATTGTTTCCTTTATCATTTTTGCATGCTTGTGTAATGTGACATTAATACTAGTATCACTACAAGAGTTAATATTCAAGACTATTATTTATGTAGTTTATAAATCTATAGTTTATGTATTGAAGTGGGACTCCTTGATGTAGAATGAGTATCGTTTTATTTTCATTTTGTCACCATTACTGCTACTGTTACTGATTGAATCAAAGATTACTCCAGAATTCACTATATTTATATTTATGAATCTATGATCGACTTTAACTTGTGGCATTCTATTTTCTATACTTTTTTTTTTTTAATTTCTTATATATTTATATAGTTTTAGTTTTGATACCAACATCCCCTTGCCATTTCCTTTTCCTCTGGTTTTCAGCATGCTTCCATCCATCTCCTTCTGCATCCTCCCATTTCTCATCCCCCTAAATGGGAACTCGATGGAACATAGATTGGAACTAAGAGATCTAAAATTTATGACCCTACTAGGCCTGGAACTGTACTTATTAGAATTGCACAAGTACTTCTATAACCCCAACTTGTCCCAAGTCTAAAAGCACGTCTTTGGGCACCTCACATCTTTCAGCCAAATCCAAATGGGTACAGCTAAGCCTATTGTCGAGTACCTATTGGTAACACTACTGCCTTTTTCCATTTGTATGGCTAGGAATCAGGATGATCCCTTCACTATTAGCTTTTACCATTTTCAGTGATTGACCTGAGGGCCAGGGGTACCCAGTGGAGAACACACTCAAATGGATTTAAATGGATTATGAAAGTAGGAAAATAAAAGAAAGCTAGAGTGCAAAGAACAATACTCATTGTGCTTAGGCAAAGATAATACAAGAACAATACAACACCATAATAGAACTGTATTTGCAAAGTTGTATTTTGCAAAGTTCTGTAGAGAGATCTGAGAGGTCAGACATATGCTACAACCATTTATGCCTATGCTATTCTATGCTTCTACACATTCGTGCTTATGCCCATTGTGCTTATTCAAAGAATATCTATGATTAATAATTTAATATACAAGTGTGGAAAATAAAGGTATGTCATGGTAATTACAAGAAATAAAACTGGTAGCCTTGTGACAGTTTGTCTTGTCTATTTGTCTTTTTCTCAAAACTTTACCTAATAGCTGCACAAAACAAAGATGACATTGTTAAAAATGTGCAACATGGAATAAGAGTAAAGACTTTGTGTATGAACAAATGTGTTTGGGAAAGAACCTGATGGTTGTGGTGTAGATAACATATGGCGTGCCGCACCACCCTTACACAGTAACATGATCGAAGTACCAGATCTTTCTAGATTAGTCATTCCTCCTTGAGAAGCAGTGGTCACCATTGTGGCCAGTTGCAGAAGACCCTGTGGGAAGTTGTTGGCAACTTGAGCTTCCGTGAACCATATCCCTTCGAAAAGAATTTAACCTGCTTTAATGATCTTGTAAATAAACCAATACTTATTCAATTACTACTTTTCTATTCAAGGTGCATAGCCAGCTTATATCACAAGGATGTCTATCTTGCATTCAAGTCTCACCATCAAGAGCACAAATTTCTCAATAGAGCTTACTAACTTGTTGCACTGCTTGGCATCGATGACTAAACTATAAAAGCTTAGGGACTACTTCTGGTATGTAATATCTATCCTCACCAACATCTATGACAAAAATACTAGGATTTGCTTCATAGATTACATGTCGAAGATAAAGATATAGTTTCCCAAGTAAAACACTACATACCTCTAATGGTGCTGTAGACTGTCATAGTCGTAGTCGGCCAATTGTCGGCCAAGTGATAAATGTTAATTAATTGTATAGTTAGAAGTGTTAGCGGGAACCATCCCGACGGTTGGTTGGATAGTTACATAGTGGTTGCCAACGGTTGGCATCCCAACGAACCTTGGCCGAGTTATATATTGAGTTCACATTTTGTAGTCGGGACATGGTGAATATGATATGAAATGATCTGAACATGTACTCTGTTATTGTTGTGATCAATGAATGAATACCAATGCTTTATTCTGTGCAATACTGTTACAAATTCATGCTCTATGTTATGCACTATACTACATAATTCTGTTTACTCCATGTCTGTGTGAAACACCACATTGCCAGTAAACAGGTGCTACATCACAAAGGACTGCATCTTGAATTGATTTTGTACATCAAGCATCCTTGATGAGTAACACACTTCTCAAAACCTAAGTTCAACCATCCAAAGGTGTCTGGTTGAGGGTTAGGCGTTAATGGGCAAGTTATATTGTGAATTGTTTCAAGAGAAATCAGGTTCTTCTGACTATCATTCAACAATTGACTGTATTGATTGTCCATTGACCCACATTTCAGAATGGAACAATTTTTCTGCAACTTCTTGATCCAAATTGGACGATGAGGCTGAGTTGGTGGTTGCTATCATGATGCTACACTCAGAATCCAAGATCTTTTTAACTTTATCTCATGCCAGTTGAGGAGAACTCAATGCTTCCAGTTGTGCAAGAAGGGCTTTTCGAGTGCAGCATTCCTAGATAGGGGTTTCTACTAGAATTGTGTACACTGCACCACATGCCAGACTTAGATTACTTCTTTTGCTCTTTAGGTGTTGTGTTCTAGAAGTGACGCAATGGCCCTTTTCCTTGTTTCACGTTCTATTTGGCTCCAGACTTGGAGTTCTCAATCTGCGACTTATCCTAAAGCTTGGAATTTTCATTCTTAGACTTTCTTTTTGAATTTTACTTCACATTGGCAAGCATAATTGTAGGATTCTCGCAGCCAAGAGATATAAAGAAATTCCATGTTAGCCTGGAAGTATGCTCTCAGGTTTGATCTATAGTTCAAAATGAGATTTGCTATATCTTGGATATTCAACTTAAAATTTAAAGTATGGAAGATATATTCTTGGGCAAACTGATCACGACCTTGACAAAGCTGAGAATACTTGATATATTGGTCATCACAGTTTCCAGTAGGATAATAGATTTCTTTAAAGGATTCTAAAAAACCATTCCAAGTAGCTTCAGGTGTAAGGCCATCCGCATGAGTAGTGAAGTAGTCACTCCACCATTCTTTTATAAACAAGTGTCAAGGAAACTCTCAAAATGAGCAAAGCTTATCTCTTCTTTATCTCAGAACTGATTGACTCTGTATGGGAGCAATTAAGATTTAACCAATATATAGAGCATCAACATCTATATTTCCTTCAAATCAGGAAATTCCAAATTTATTTGTACTTTGAACAGTGTTTGGCCTCCAAACAATCTATGTGTTAATGAAGTGAACAGTTCTAAAGGGGATTGAACCCATTGTAGAAGTTGGGCAAAGTCATCAATCAATCTATCTTTTTTGACTGTATAGTGTTCCTCCAAACAATGCTAAGAGTCCTCGGACAAAGAGAATACAAGAACAGTAGAACACCTTCAGAACTACAATTGCAAGGTTATATTATGCAAAGTTCTTTACAGATATCCCGGAGGCTGGATGTATGCTGGAAGGTATCTATGCCTATGTTATTCTACTCTTCTACAAATTCATGCTTATATTCATGCACTTTGTGTTTATTTCAAGAGTAGCTAAGATACATTAATATACAGATGTGGAAGATGAAGGGCCATCATGAAGTAGTCCCTAAGCTTTTACCTGGTTGGTGGGAAATTTGTTGTAAAAACATATCTTAATAGTTTGAAACTTTGAAGTACTTCGCCAAAAAGATCTAAATGAGAGGCAACAAAAATGGGTGAGGTGCAAGCTTACGATTTTGACATTGAATATGTGAAGGGGAAGAAGAATGTAGTGGCTGATGCATTGTCAAGAAGGCCACATTTGAGTGCTATGATGGAAATTACAGCAGATTTGAAGGATCAGATTTTAGTAGAGTATGCTAAGAATTCATTTGCTACTAACATGTTGGAAGGCACTTTGCAGGATGAGAAGTATGAAGTGGTTAATGAGTTGATCCTCTGCAAAGGTAGAATCTTTCTAGTCCCTGAATCCAAGCTTAAGAAAAAAATATTGAGGACTTTTCATGATGCTCCCTTGGCTGGTCACCAAAGATATTTCAAAACATATAAGCAGATTCGGAAGAGATTTTCGTGGAAGGGGCTTAAGGATAATGTCCTTAAGCATATTAGAGAATATGAAGTATGTCAACAAAATAGGAATGAGCATACTTTCCCTGCTGATTTGTTGCAGCCCTTGCCCATTCCCAATCAAAAATGGGAAAGTATACCAATGGATTTCATCACCAAATTGCCCAAAGTACAAGGTAAAGATTGCATTTATGTTATTGTTGACAGATTGACAAAATTTGCACACTTCTTCGCTATTTCAGCTGATTATAAAGCATCTCAAGTTGTTGATTTGTTATTTAAAGAAGTGTTTTAAGTTGCATGGTTTGCCAAAGAACGTTGTTAGTGATAGAGACAGCAGGTTCCTAAGTGTGTTTTGGCAAGAGTTGTTCAAGTTGACTAAAACTAAACTCACTCCCGACACAAGTTATCACCCACAGACGGATGGACAAACAGAGATTGTGAATAAGTGGGTTGAAGGGTACTTGCGAAACTATGTTTCGGGACAGCATAAGGCTTGGGTGAGATGGCTCCACTTGGGAGAATATTGTTACAATTCCACTTATCATATGTATATTAAAATGTCTCCCTTCATGGCTTTATATGGTTATGAAGCTCCTAGCTTCATTTATCTCATATTTTGTACAGTAGGGTTCCAGGGGCAAAAGATTTGTTGCAGCAAAGCCAAGATGTCTTGAAATCACTAAAAGACAACTTCCAGCATGCACAGAATCAACAAAAGTTATATGCTGATCAACATAGAGTTGAACGCACTTTTGAAGTGGGAGATATGGTTTATTCGAGTTTGCAGCCCTATAGACAATCTACTCTCAAAAAGAGTGGAGCTAAGAAGCTGAAACCACAATTTTATGGTCCATTCAGGATCAAGAGGAGAGTTGGAGAAATGGCTTATGAGTTGGAGTTACCTGAGAGCAACAAGGTACACAATGTCTTCCATGTTTCACGCCTCAAGAAGGCACTTGGTCACAATGCGGTTGCTTCGATTGAGCTACCTCCCTTAGATGATGAAGGGAAACTTATTTTGGTCCCTGAAGCAGTGATTGATTTCAAAGAGTGCAGTTTGAGAAAACGCAACATCAAGGAGTATTTGGTGAAGTGGAAGAATCTTCCAGTTGAGGATGCTACATGGGAAGGCGACCAAATTTTGGAGAATCCTGAGTTGCAATTGCTTAGGGACAAGCAATTCTGGGGAGGGAGGACTGTAAGTCCCCTTCTCGCACATGAGCAGTGTGGTGGCAATTAGCCTATTTTCCTAAATTTTCCCATAGGCTAATTGATGTGGTAAGGGAAAATGATTTCAATAATTATTTAAGTTGTCAAAAAAGTAACTTTATATTTCTCATTTGACAGCTTATTTAATTATTTAATAAAATGACTTTAAGTTGTGCAGATAAGTGAGCTCAAGGCTCAAGGGGGCAAAAGGGGACTCTTGCACATAATAAAAGATTTATTTTTATTATTTTGAGGAGAATATGGGAAAAAGTGAAAATGAATATTTTATTCCTACCTGAGTTGCTCTAAAAGTGCTTTATAAGGAGTTGAGCTCATTTAAAGGGTTAGACTGTGAATTTGCTTATGCTTTTGCTCTGAGTGAGAATTTGCTCTCTTCTCTATTTCTTGAGGATGAAACCCCTCCTGAAATACCAGTTTCGAGGACAGAAACCTTCCTAGCTGGAAATGGTGATTTCATCCTAAGATCACATTTGTGCTACAAGTGAAGTATTTCTTGGTGGTTGTTGAAGATGGATGTGTTCAATGTTTTCTAAGTTAATTTAATGGAGTTTTGGTTTATATCTGATAACAGGTTTTGTAGTGATCATTTTGGAGTGTGTGAAGCTTCTTTGGAGAGGACCGTGCATTTTCCTTGCTACAGGCCGTACTTTTGATGCATAATGGAGGTTGTACCATAGAGTTACCTGGCCCTACCAGCATTATACCTTCTTTGCTGCTGTTGCATCATCCTTGCGCTGCCTATATGAGTGTTTTCAGACCGTACCATGCCTGGAAAAGAGGTTAGAACTCCAAGCTGGGCCATACCATGCTCAGCCGTACCATCAACAAGTAAGGCGTGAGGATTGGGAAGTCAAAGTGCTACATTGGGAGGCATGTTTGTTGATGTTTGAAGACTTTTTACCTGCTGTCTATGCTGGGCACTAACATTTGAGATGTTTTTGAGTGGTTTGGAAGAGATTGCAGGAAGAGATTGCAGTAGGCCGTACTGTATGGGGTATGTGATGATTGAGTAGAAATACAGTTTTCAGTATTGTAAGTACAGTTCGGGTCAATTCCGAGTGGTGTTATCTGCTGTTTGGAGCAAAAATCAGACTTCCAGCCACCTATTGGATCCTCTATCAGTGGTATAGTTCATTGCATTTCAGTTATGGATCATTGAATGATGGTTTCCTCATGTTTTCTGATGTTTTATGAGTATTTAATGGTCTGATATGAATGTTGCAGCAGTCTGAATTTTATATCAGAATAATAGTATATCAGTTTGAAGCGGTATTACTTGCATTTTAATATCTAGAAGTGTTTGTGAACTGGTTGTTTGTAACCCCAGATGGTAGTACCGCTGGAGGCTTGTTAAAACATGCATTTCATATTGTAAAACTGGATGGTTTACCGCCAATGCATATAGCATCTCTTATTTCAGCCCGTTTTGGCATGAACAAGCTTGCATGTAATCGACCATTTTGGTCTAATCAAGCTTTAATCAATCTACCAGTGGCTTGCATTGCACACATCCACTAAAGAAGTGTTGATAGGATCGGCTTAGCCACCTCATGTGCTCATTCTGTTTGCATATCACACTCCATTGAACAAGTGCAGATGTGGTCAGCTCTGTCGCCTAGTGTGATCATTTTTTGTTGCATTGACCACTCTGCTGAATAAGCAAATATTGTGGACGGTGTGGCCGCCTAGTGTGTTGCAGTGAACATTGTAATTGCATACTCTCTAGTTGCTACATTGGATAGTTGTGTAGATCCAACGCACTGTATGCTCTCACCCTACCCACATTGGGATCTGGGTGATCAAAAGGTGTTGAGGAATTTGCAAGATTGCATCTTCATTTCAGTTAAAATATCAAAAAAAACTAGGGTGGTTATTACATTCAGACCCTTAATTGCCTCTTTTTCCCCCAATTCCACTACTCCAAAATTGCTAAAAATAAGCCATAAATACACATGGGCACCACCTTGTGTAACTCCCACCATTTAATTATTTTTCCTACATGCTTTGGAATGTGTAACTCCCATTTGGATGCCTCAATGAATCCAACTGTCCTTTTTTCCCACCTAGGAAAATATTCAAATTGAAAATTTGATAGCGCAACTTCCAAGAGCCATAACTTTTGATCCAGGTACTCGATTGACAAACCGTTTGATGTGTTAGAAATCTCATGAAGAGATCTATGCAATCGTAACAGGCACCACCATAACCAGCATGCCCGATGCCGGTTACAACCATTCTAGTCAATTTTCGGAGCCAAAAACGACCTCTAGATGCCCCAAAATTGACTTTGAAACTTTTTCAAGTTTCTCAAAAACTAGAAACTTTAATATCTTGACACCCAGACATCACCTTGGGTCAAAACTCACCCAAAATGTTCATTTGGCAATTTTGTAGCTTTGGGAAAAATTTCAAGGCCTTACATGCTCAAACACAAACTTTCTAAAAATAGATGCCCTGCTATTTTTAGCCTTTTTTGGAACCTTTGAATGTTCTAAACCATTCTTCAGGAAATAAGCTTCATGCTATTTGCAAAAACAAAATTAAAAGAAAATAAAACAAATTATTATATTTTTTTTGGTTGATGCAAGATTGCTCTTACACCTCTGGATGCTCCTGCATCACAAACTATCCAATTATAGTGCCAAATCTGAGATATATTGTATGCCGCCTAAATTAGGGTGCCAACTGATCTAGACCCTAGGGTAATCCGCCATAAATTTGCAAGCAAATGTTGCACCTTTCCTATGGTATTTCGCCCTCTTTGTTGGATGAATGTCCCAGATGCCTAATGAGTGATGATTTGCCCTCCTTATAGGGCAATTCTACTAGTCTGGCGGATGCAAACAATGGTGATCTTGGCTGGTTATGACCAGCGATCCTATAGACTCCTTCCTCAACGCCCTTCCCATTATGACGCAGCTACTTTAGGGTTGTATGGTGTGTAGAACTTCCCAAAAAGGCAGCGCTAAACAATCTTGATATCCTTCAACCCTTATGCCTGAAAATAAAAAAAATAAAACACAATTATCAGCCCGAGTTGCAAACCCTGTTTGGATTTGCCAAGAAAAGAGGTAAGGTTTTCGTCCCAACCTCACACATGCACAAAAGGGTTTTCGTCCTCTTGCACAACAAATGAGAATTCAAAAATTCACTTCCAAAATCATAAGTCGCATGCCAAAAGGAGCTCCCAAAGCTTGTAGATATACTTTCCGCTTAGGTCCCAAATTTGGGCACCAAGTTTAAAAATTCATAAATTACTTTATTTTGTTTTATTTTTATTTGATTTTATTATTATTATTATTATTATAAGTGTTGAAAAACACTTTTATTTTTAATAATAATATTAGGAAGCGCTGGAAAAAGGGCACATGACAATCCTCCCTTCCTCAATTTGCTTGCCCTCAAGCAATGATAAACCAGGAAGCTCCATTCGCTTCATGTCAACATCATGAGTCTCATTAGCCTCTTTATACCTATCATCTTGAAACAACTTCCGCTAACAAAGATCATGCATGTGCGGATACATCAATACCATTGGATCACCATGAGGAGTCATGCCATATTACTCATAGCACCCAAATCCCACATCTATCGAGTGGAACAAACCCCGCCAAGAATTATCACGAAATGTACTTCATCCAATCCTCACACTTACAAGCTCCCCTTCGATGAAGCCTCCCACCCAAAGCATGTGAATATCCTCCATACATTCCTTCAGAACCCTGGGCCACCCTACGAACTCACCACCTTGTTCCTGTTGTACCCATGTGATCATCTCAAGTGAAGTGTTCCACATACTTGCTCCATAACTATATCCTCGGGCCCCAATGAGTCCCATAAGGTCACTACAAGCTGGTCCCTCCAAGGTGTGATGCAAATCAGTTTGTTGTTCAGCTGGAATTAAGTCGTAACAACCATAGTTCACTTGGAATTCCTTCCAAATCAGCACTAGGATGGCTGGAGTTTGTCTTCAGTAATGGAAACCCTCTACCATCCCTATCCTGCAAGGAGATCTTCCCAAATTGCACAAATGTACAGTTGTTCATGATTGAAAACATTAAAATGATGTAACAACTGCAAACATGACAATCCCATGCAAAATTCAACAATGTGGTCAATGTAGAGTCGCAGGTAACCATATAAGGACTGGAAACTCTTCATTAGTCAGTGCCAACTGAAAAATACTCTCCCATAGCTGGGAATTCCTGCAAAAGTACTCGTGTGAGTGCTACCGAAGTAGTGGGGTAGCTGATAACAATGGTGACAGCAGCATTAGGGTTGGAAATCAAGCCCACAACTAGCCTAGGAGTGCTTCCGCTACCATATGCTGGTAACCTCTCATCACTATTCATCCCTCTCCTATCTTGTTGAAAATATTTTGCACAAACATCCCAATGCTCATGTTGTGTTACCCAAGCTTTCATGTGAACTTCTCCCCTTGTCACCATACCATGGTCAGCAATTAAAATCAGCAATAGAAGATTGGTGCAGCATTTACCATACTGAAAATTCCTTACCAAAATCAGAAATATAAAGGCTGGAGACCACCTCATATTAGCTGCAAACATCTCATCCATGACAATGGGTGGGAAATACAATCTCCTTGTGATTAACAACTCCTTTGTGGCTGCCAAAAGAATGCAGTGAAAGCTGGAAATGCAGTTAACAGCAGTTCTGGAGTGGAAAACAGTGCCCATAATGATCCATGGGTCATGGTTCTTATCACCAAGATTACAAACAGCCGTGTTATGTTGATGATTCTTACCCCAAAGGTCTTGTTTTGCCAATACCTCATTGGGTAGCCATCTTTGGTATGCCACCATGAAAATATTCAAAATGGACCGAACATTATCATAATGAAGTATCCTACCTTGGAGTGAATCCTTAATTTTCTCCATGCATTAAGTGGTTTTGTTTCCTTGAACACTTACCTCCATTTTCTTTACTTCCGCCACGCTTGGAGCTCCATTTAATATGCCTTGGAGTATCACCTTTTTCCCATCCACCTTGATTTTGAGCTCCATTGTTTGGTAGTTTTAAGTAAATTCCCCAAGTGAGTGCAACCATTGCACACCCAAAACTATATCGGTTTCTCCTATACCCACAACATAGAAATCATCCTTAACTTGATGCCTTCCCAAAGATAAGTTGAGCCGTTGTATTCACACCCTACAAGGAATAATGTGACCATCCGCAAGCATGACAGTGTTGATTGATAGTGGGGCTACTCATAACTCCCTAAACTCAAAAGGGATGATACTTGGGTGCTCCGAAAAGAGTGGTAAGGGTGCCTTCTGAGGACTCTCCTTCCTTGCTCTCAGGCTCCATCTCATCAACCACAACCTCAAGTTCAGTTTCTTCTATCTCTAAATCCTCATCAGGGATAACCTCTATGTAGTGTATTTGCCCCTTCCCAAAACATTTATGCCCTGGCTCCCATGGCTCCCTGCAAGAAAAACATAATTTCTTCCTTCAGAGTTCATTCTTGGATTCTTCAACCTTGCTTGGTTTTGGAGGTAGTGCCTTAGGCGGAGGAATTTCTTTTTGGAAAGATTTCTTATGTTGCTCCATTGGTGGGGTTTTGGAATAAAATTTGTTCTTAGTCACTGAGTCCTCCAAATTCAAGGCTCTCCTGATGGCCTCTTGTAAAGATCCTGGCTCAAATGCCCTCACCAAACCCTTGAGTGAATCGCTTAGGCCTTCCACAAAAAGCACTATGAGTCTCCACTCTGTCACATCTGGAACCAACACTGAAAGCCTCTAAAACTCTGCTACATAGCACTCAATTGATCCCTCCTTTCTCAATTGTGCTAACTCTTTGAGGTAAGTCTCTGGACCCTTCCTATCAAACCTCTCTATCAATCTCTAACTAAACTCCTCCAAAGTGGTAATGGAACCATGCCCTTGTGTCACCATGCCATGGTACCACCCTTCATGAGCTACACCCTCCAAATGTAAAGTAGCAAACTTAATGGCTTCTTCAAACATGGGATTTAATGAAAAATATATATCCAACTTCTGCAACCATGCCCTCGCTGAACAACTGTTTGGTCCATCATATGTAGGTATAGTGATCTTTCCCAAACGTTGTTGTATGTCCCTCTGGGGTTGCTCCTCATACCTTCTCCTATGCCCATTTCTTGTTTTCATCTCATAATACTTAGTGAAAGACATGTCACGACAGATGGTTGGGTTTAGGGCATTATATTCAGCATGATACCTTGCCATTTCGTCCTCCTATCTTGGTGGTAATTGGTGTTCTTCCTCAAAGGGGTATGCTCCTCTTTGTATAAATTTGGCTTTGAATGTCTTTGTGGATGGGTTAATTGAAACCCCAACATTAGTTGAGTTGCTTCCTTCTGCAAAATTCTGATTGGGTCTTCCAGCATTCCATTGTTGATTCATTCCCCTTAAGATCCGAGCTATTTCTACCATAGAATCTCTCATAGAGGACTGAAATTCTCTGACCATTTCTCTGTTAATAATCTCCTAAATATTTCCTTCTTCATTTCTGTCACCCATGGTTTCCTCTTTCTTCTTTCTCTTTGCTAATACCTGATTTCTCTATCACTCCTTTGCAGGAATCTGCATCACAGTCCCACAAGCTAGCAAGAAAAGGTGACTCCAATACCAATGTAAGATCCTCCTATCAATTGTTATATTTATCTCTGCTAAAATACAGTTAGGTAATCAATCCATCAATGGTGAAATTAACATATCATATGTTCTGACATAATCTGAAAGCAAACTATAAAATTCCCATGCCACAACACATTTCAGATTTGAATATGAATAGGATAATCAGATCTGATTACATCCAAGAGATTTTTAGGACACAAACAAATCGATTCTGATTCAAAAATTTATCAGCAATCAAGATGTAGTTCAGGATTTGACCCTACATACAAGACAACTCACTGTTCAACTACTGGAAATTGCCTGATATGAGGAGAATGGGCTATAGACTCCTTCCCAGCACTACAACCAGATCTCATTTGTATAGCTGCAAGTCCAGCGCTTATATTCAGTATGAAACAACAACCTCTGTTATATGTTGACCAGTCTTAGAATGACAAATTTTCATTGTGCTACAGCTGTTCAAGATTATTTATTTGCCCACTGAATTTATTGTAGCCGCAAACTATCCAGTGATAGCGCCAAATCTGAGTTATATTGTATGCTGCTTGAATCAGGGTGCCAACCAATCTAGACCTTAGAACAATCCGCCATAAATTTGCAAGCAAATGCTGCACCTTTCCTATGGTATTTCACCCTCTTTGTTGGATGAATGTCCTGGATGCTTGATGAGTGGTAATTGGCACTCTTTATGGTGCAATTCTGCCAGTTTGGCGGATGCAAACAATGGCGATCTGGGCTGGTTATGACCAGCGATCCTGTAGACTCCTTCCTCAACACCCTTCCCACTATGGCGCAACTACCTCAGGGTTGTATGGTGTGTAGAACTTCCCAAAAAGGCAGCGCTAAACAGTCTTGATATCCTTCAACCCTTATGCCTGAAAAGAAACGAAATAAAACACAATTATCAACCTGATCTGCAAACCCTGTTTGGATTTGCCAAGAAAAGAGGCAGGGCTTTCATCCTGACCTCACATGTGCACAAAAGGGTTTTCGTCCTCTTGCACAACAGATGAGAATTCAAAAATTCACTTCCAAAATCATAAGTCGCATGCCAAAAGGAGCTCCCAAAGCTTGTAGATATACTTTCCGCTTAGGTCCCATAGGTCCCATAGGTCCCAAATGTGGGTGCCAAGTTTAAAAATTCATAAATTACTTTATTTTGTTTTATTTTATTATTTTATTATTACTTTTATTTTTTGTTTATGTTTGTAAATTAAATTATATATATATATATTTATAAGTGTTGAAAAACACTTTTATTTTAATAACAATAATATTATTAGGAAGCGTGGAAAAAAGGGGACATGGCACATGCGCGCGTGTGAGAGAGAGAGAATGACACCTCCTAGTGGCTAACTTAACAACATTTATCAAAAATGACTTCAATTCATTTGGAATCTCGCTAAATCAAAAATCTAATCATAAGCATACAAGAATTATCCCAACATTATGCCTGTGTCAACCTAGAATACACAAGGCAACTCCAAACAAAGTAGACAACCCAAGGAAATGGAAATGAGCCTCATGTTTATCACAAGACTAGCACCAATGAGGAGGGAGGGAATGGAGAAACTAGCACCTTAAATCAAGCCAAAAACTGATTCAACACAACACAACAAAAAACAAAAGAGAAAGAAAATCAAGCCAAAATTTCCTAACCTAACACTTACAACTATGCAAGAGGCTCAAGACTATAAATTAAAATTTCAACACCAGTAATCCGGGTTCTTATGAATATGTTAAGCAATAAGGTCTTAGCCATTAATGTCCTATGCCTAGCCCTAACATCCTTAAATTCCAAAAAGAAAAGATTGTTCATTTTATCTTCAAATTCAGGATACCTATTGTGTAGGACTAACAAATGTAGCAATTCATTTTCTTCATGCACAATTCAGACACAAGTTTTCCTACCTAAACCTGCTTAACCAAACGAGCAAAAGCAAGGTTCAAATGGAAAAGAAAGATCTTGTTTCATTATGAAATCAACCGGGGGTATGAGCTCATCTCCATCATTCCATCTATAATCCGCATTACTTCATCAATTCCTCCATGATTTTCATCATATTCTTCAGATATCTACACATCAAATACGTAATCATTCATCAAGAGAGAATCCCACCAATTCATGTTTGTCACAAATTCTTTGCTATCATTATCCACATGAATATTCCTATACTACTGAAACTAAAAGAATCGTCATTAATATCCATACCTGAGTCTGAACAGTGCATGAATAAATTTACTTGTTTGCCTGCTTCTTCAAATTCAGAAACTTGTGACAAATCATCCTCAATACAAACCTCAGATTATCCAGACAAGCATTTATCTCATTAATTTCTATTACTTCATCATGGGATAAGAGTTCAAAATTTCCTCTTCTATGATATCATCTAAAAAATTATATGTGGCATTATTTCTTTATTTATAGGGTTACATAAAGATTGAATGTATAGAGGAGGAATGCTTTTTACTATAACATCATCCTCAAAATCTAAATCGGATGAGCCAAATAAAAAAGAAGTTCGTTCATCTACTTTCACTTTATAGGGACTTAAATTGAGTGTGAGAGAGATTACAGGTCGATCACAAAAAATAAACTTCCCCTTTACAATACAAATTCATCTGGTTTGTATCATTCTCGGGGACCATTATAGTCGCTACAAAATCACTTTTAGATTTCCAGTTTTGCAATTGTTTATCTTCCCAAATGATAACTCATTCTTGGCTCCATTACATAACGACCTTTAAGTTTCCAGTGACCTTTAATTAGAAAATGCTTCAAAAGTCGTTTGACATTCCTTGCAATAACATTTTAACACTACCAAGTTTAATAACAATTCATAGTAGGCATGAGCTTTCCACAGTTCATACAGTTTTTGGAGGAGTGCTTTTGGATTTAACTGTGTGTATTTCTTTGCTTCAACATTTCGGACCACATTCAGTGATCCATCATCACGAAGAGGATACTTGTGATTATATTCCCTCATGTTACATAATTTGTCTTATAATTTATTATAATACATGAATTATTCATGTTTCTTGTCATTGTTTCTCTTCATTACTTTTCAAATTTATATAATTTTTTACCTGTTACTCAAATATTATAAATCATCATAAGTCATTATTACATTCGTTGTTTTAATTTTCCCTACATTATTATATCACTATACTTCTATGCATAGTTTTCATGTTAATCACATGCCTTAATTCTCTTGAGACCTCTAACTTCTTCCTTTCCTTACATTTTTCCTCCTCTTGTCTCTCGGTTTGCAGTCCTCTTGTCACCTCCCCCAACCCCAATCCTCCCCACGTCTTTTTAAAGATTGAGTCTACAATCCAAATCACAAGTATCCTCTTCTTGATTATGGATCATTAAGTGTGATCCGAAACATTGAAGCAAAGAAATACCTGCAGTTAAATCCAAAAGCACTTCTCTAAGAACAATTCATATCTCTGGGGTTTACTGCTATTAGATTAATTTCACCACCATTTACAATAATAATCGATATGTCAAAATCAATGAATTCTGGGTAATGTACGATCAAATCCACTGGGTGCCGTACACATTCAGATTCGGTTCCACCTACAACTTTTTTCCCAGGTTCATTGCCATGTGTCATCACCTAAGAACATTTGCAAAAGAAGATTTCATTGTCATCTTCATATAATATAATCTGCTTAATTAAATAAATTCTGATTTAACAGTTTCAATAGAGACTGAGGAGACAAAAGGTGAACAAAAATACCTCAAAGCCTTCCAAAAGAATCCAAAAGCAAAACGGATTAAAATTGGACTATGAAACATATAAAAATATGGGCTTTTTACCTTTAACGCACCAAGCTCATAATATGCACCCCACAAGATACATGTCCAAACCACAGAGAATACATTAGATGACAAGTGTCATTGCTTTATTCACACAAGGATGAATCAGGTCACTATGAGTAACTCAACCATTTTAGGCCGACTCAGATAAGACAGTGAACATGAAACTGCATAAACCAAATTTTAAGGACTTTGGAGAGTCTAGGATCCAAAGAAGGAAATGTTATAAAAAACCCTTTCATTCCCTCTAAAGTGCCATGGACCTGAAAATGGTTAAAACTTATTAAGGACTCTCTTGGGATCTGAGCTTTCCTTGTGACAATACGTTTCAACCAAAAGACAAAACACGGACATAGAAAAACATATCAAATGTAGAAATGGATACCCATTTAGCTGAAGAATCAACTCTTCTAATTCCCATCATGAAGTACATCAGTTCATTAAACTGGAATATTTCAAGGAATGACCAAGAATGAAATCTAGACAAAGAAATAAAGCTAAGGTCAATGAAAACCCATTTGTTCTTCATTATGTCATTGAAATGATCAATGATACTGTACCAAGTGAGAGTAAAGATGGCTATGAGACACAAAAGAACCTCCTCAATTAAAACAGAAGAGATTTTACATCTGTGTATATTGCAGATTCTTCTGAATCCTCAGAATCTTCAAATATAGAAGGCATATCATCTAGTCCAGAGGAATTACTGTTCAAGATTATAACATATATTACCAGAGATATAGAGCAGCTTCAATATGGGAAACCGGTGAAGCAAGCCTCAAAGAGAAACGAGTGCATCACTCAGCCGAATTCGTTAAAGCAGACTCAGTTTATTTGCCATGGATTTGCTCCATCCATCTGCTTCTCTAAAGAGAAGAGCTCTAGGATGAACATAAAAGATAAGTTAACATGCAGTTGCTGTACTTGTTTGTATGCTATTCTAAGGATTCAAGAAAAGTGTATATGTTTCCAATTTAAGGTAATAAGAATCTTTAATTCAGTAGCAGCTGGTCCAAATGAAAATCTACTAGCAGATGTCTATCTGAAGTATTCAATTCGAACACAATATGCATGCTCAGAATGAAAACTTAAAAATGCAATGATGGTGCACGTGATATAGAGCATTTCTGTCTGTAAGTTGACAATAAAGGTATCAAGGGTTGCTAATCATAATAGCAGGGGTCTATAATTCAAGAACCTACTAGGCATAAGACCATACTCAAAACACTTGAAAAGCACTTCCTTACCCACAATTTCTAAAGCATATGTTTGGAAGCCCTATATATTTTCAAGTTTGGGCCAGCACCCAATTGGGAACAGCAAACCCTCTTGCTAGATGCCGAGAGGTGAGATTATAGAGCTTTTACCATTCACAGGAACAAGTTTATTGCTGCTGCATTTTGGTGTAACTTCAGTCCCACCAGGACTGCTTGGTTGAAGAATTTGTACCGAATCTAGCACTGATTGGGTCTCGTAATAAAAAGAAGATTAGCATTTGAACCCTAAACCTATCAAACTAAAACTAAAAAGCAGAAAATCGAATTAATCATTTTTACAGAAATCAATTGTGAGGTTCAAGTATGGCTCAATCCAATGGCAACATTCTGGCTTGATAGAATTGGAGGCGTTCATACGAGAGTGACCCAGGTTCAAATCTGCCTATATGTGGCGAGGTTGTAATGTAATGCTTATAGGACACGTTGAAGTCTGGCCCAAGTGAGGCATTCAACTATGTTATTCACTACTGATAAACAAAAAGCCGCTGAATGTCTCCCTGGGTATAACGAGACTTGAAATCTGTTCTATCCAATTTAATTGGTTGTGTGTGCAATGTTCTGATTAAAACAAAGATGTGCAATATTTGGGCGTTTAGGCTTCCAAAACAAAATTTTACATACGTGAGATGGAGAACGGAGTAATTTGACTGTAGTCTTAATTCATCAACTGCTTCCCTACCAATGTTTCGTCTAAGCTATTCAACTACTAACTCCATGCCTACTGTAAAAATCAAGGGAAAAAATAATGTACATACCAAACATGGTGGTAAGCTTATTTTATCATGAGCGTTTTCTTTCTGGCAGAGCAGTTTTTAGATTGATACATCTGACCCACTTGAATTTTCCTTTATTTCAGAGTGAATTCCAAAAATCTCCCCCGTCAACAGCGAGGGAACGAACTTTTCTTTGAATAATCAGAAAACGAGGAGAACAATGTGAACAGTAAATGAAAAAACTTACTTGCGTTCCACGTCAAAAAAATGTCTAAGAAAATTGTATTATGTACTTCAAAAATCTTCGTGTCAGCTGGAAACAGGAATGGAAAGTACTTTCCTTTAAACGAAGAATAGAATCATAAGGATTATATGTAAAGCGAGCATCTTCACTAGTTGAGCTGATTAGTTTGAAATAAGAGACGCATTTGGTTTGTATCATTGATTTGGTTAGTTTGTATAAGCCTTTTCCAATAATGGAGTTATGGATAAATATTTTTTAAATGAACATAGAAAAGAATGATTATTCAATTATGGTATATAGTAATATTTGAAAGCAATTATAAAAGAACATAATTGAATAGATATAGATATTAATGTGACAATATATTGTAGAAATATGAATAAGAATTTAGAAAAAAATTGAGAAAAGGTAGTAATTTGTATATTATTATATTGTAATAAAGTGTTGTAGAACATTTGAGTTCTACATTTGTTTTGAGTCAAGGCAGGTCGACATTAGCTCTGAATGCATCCACAGTTGAATAAATCGTGCATAGTTGAAAGGTGCATGCCCTCATTTTGAGCCTCTATTGATTTTGAATCAACTAGGAATGTGTCGCCAAGTTGAAGTGTTGCTACTTGCCACGTGGAAAGATTTCGCAAGCCGTTAGGGTCGTGGAAAGGAAAGCATCGTCGAAAGCGTCGAAGCACCAAGTGTTGCTAAGTCGGGCCCGAGCCCTAAAGGCTTTGATTGAAACACAAGGCTGCAGTCGCTGCCAAGTGTCATCATAATGCAAGCCCAATACCTTGACACCTGTAATGAAACAACTTGCACAAAAGAAGTATGTAATAGGAAATATGTTGCAAATACTTGATAATAATATGCCACTTCAAGGGGGCAACCTCCAAAAGTCTCCAAATGAATAACACAATTCACAATATGATGATCACAAACTTACCACTAGCTCCTATATATACCTAATTATGCCTTGGCTGCCACCTACGCCAATTTACATACTTAAATATAACCCCTATGCTGACCTAATAACCTATAATTAACTATAATAATGATTATATATCATAATTAAGAGTTAAGGTAGCCACAAGCTAACTACTCATAACGCCACACACTATAGGATTAAGGGTGTAGCATGCTCCCCTCTTCAGAGAAGCGTTGTCCTCGGCGTTGATCAAATGTGGATGCTTTTGCACAAAATCCTCATTTTCCCATGTAGCTTCTTCAACTAGAGAGTTCTTCCATTTTATCAGATATTCTATGATTGCCCTTGTCCTTAGCTTCTTGGTGCATGTTTGAAGGATTCTCTCAAGATCCAAAACTATTCCTCCCTCATCAAGCTCAGGCAACTCAATCTGTGCTACAATTTTTTTCCCAATAACCTTCTTCAAGCATGAAACATGGAAAACTGGATGAATTTTTGTTGACATAGGGAACTCCAATTTATATGCTACACTACGAATCTTTTGCAACACCTTATAAGGACCATAATACTTGGGGCAAGCTTGTTATCTTTCTATTGTTGTTTTAGAGACATTTGGTTATATGGTTGTTATCGCACAAAGACCTAGTCTCCCATTTCAAAAGTCCTTTCACTACAGTGTTGATTAGCTTGTTGCTTCATTCTATTGTATCATTGCCAAGCTCTCTCGAAGACTAGTTAGTACCTCTTGTTGATGTTGAATGTGTTCTTCGACTGTGTGAACCTTTGGTTGTGTCCACAATGAAAAGGTGACAGATGTTGGATGGTACCCATATAGTGCCAAAAATGGAGACATCTTGGAAGAAGTATGGAAGGAAGTGTTATACCACCATTCTTCTAGTGGTAGCTATTGCACCCATCTCTCTTGTTTATCTAAAGCAAAACATCAAAGATAGCCTTCTAAGCATTTGTTGACCACTTATGTCTGTCCAACAGATTGGGGATAATATGATCAACTATGAGCAAGCGAAGTGCCCTAGCATGAAAATAAGTCAGTCCAAAAATTACTTGTAAATATAGGATCATGATCACTTACTATAACTTTTGGAGTCCCATGTAGTTTTTGAATAGTATCCATAAAGCCTATTGATATAGTGTTTGCTACCAATGGGTGTGCCAAAGCATAAAAGTGTGCATATTTAGTGAGATGATCCACAACAACCACAATGACATTTTTCCTTTAGATCGGGGTAAACATGTGATGAAATCCATAGATATCTCTTCTCACCTCCAAGTTGGGATACACAAGGGTTGTAGAAGACCTGGAGTCTTAATTGTCTCCCCTTTGTGTTGTTGACACACCATGCATTTGGCTACAAATTTTTGAACATCCCCTTTCAACCCCTCCCAAAAGAAATCTTGCTTGATTCTATGATAAGTTTTCAAGAATCCCAAGTGCCCACCTACTGGAGAAGCATGTAGTTCTTCCAACACCTTAAACTTAAGGGTTGAATTCTTGCAAAGGTATAACTAATCCTTGTACCATAAAACATTTCCTTTCCATGAAGATTTGTTAGACACGCTTGAATCCTGTTAGAGTTTCTCAATGAGAGTTTGAGTATCTGTGTCCTTCTCCCACTCTTCTCTTGCCTCATTTACCCAGTCTACTTGTAATATAGAAATAGTATACAAAAGTGACTGTGGGTTCATCTTGCCTCGATAGAGCATCAACCACAACATTCTCCTTACCTTTCTTATATATGATCTCAAAGTCATATCCCAACATCTTTGTGACCCATTTTTGTTGTTCTTCTAATGATAACCTCTATTCCAAGAAATATTTCAGACTATCATGATTTGTCTTGACCTTAAAGTGTCTTCCCATTAGACAAGGTCTCCATTGTTTGACTGCATGCAAGATAGCCAACATTTCCTCTTCATAAACTAGCTTCAACAAATTCTTATCTTTGAGTTGGCAACTCTCAAATGCTATTGGTCTTCCTTCTTACATGAGTACTACGCCTAAGCCATAACCTAAAGCATCACATTTGATAATGAATGTTTTAGAAAAATCTAGGGTAGTTAGGACTAGAGTTGTGCACAAGGCTTCCTTTAGTTTCTCAAATGCCGGGTTGTAACTGCCTCATTCCATTGGAAATAATCCTTCTTCAACAAAGTTGTGAGATGAGATGCTATGCTACCATAATTCTTTACAAATCGGTAATAATATCCTATAAGCCGTAAGAAACCTTGTAAGTTTTTAAGGGTCTTAGGAATTTTCCACTCTATAATCGCCTGGATCTTATGAGGGTCCACCTTGACTCCTTCATGTGACAAAATGTGATCTAGGTACTCCACTTCTTTGACACCAAAGATACACTTGGATGGATTAGCATACAATTGATGCTGCTCCAAAATGTCCAACACTTGATTTACATGCCGCAAGTGTTCCTCCCATGTTTTACTATATATTGAGATGTCATCAAAAAATACCAAAACAAATTTCCTCATAAATGGGCTGAAGATAGAGTTCATCAAACTTTGAAATCTTGACGGTGCATTTGTGAGACCAAAAGGCATTACCAAAAATTCTTAGTGGCCCTCATGGGTTTGAAAAGTTGTCTTATGTATATCCTTATCTCTAATTCTGATTTGATGATAACCAAAATGAATATCAAGTTTAGTAAAATAAACAACACATGAAGCTCATCTAACAAATAATCAATTGCTGGAATAAGAAACTTATCTTTTATGGTGAACTTGTTGAGCTCCCTGTAATCTGGACACATCCTCCAAGTTTCATCCTTCTTGTGCACCATTACCACAAGAGATGAGTAAGCACTTTGACTATGCCTGATAGTACCTGCCTCTAACATCTCCTGAACTATCTTCTCAATCTTACTTTTTTGTACATATGGATATTTGTAGGGCCTGATGTTAGGTGGTTGGCTCCCTGGTACTAATTGAATGGCATGATCATGATCTCTTTTAGGAGGTAATCCTTTTGGCATTTCCCCCAAAACAATTGAGTGCTTATCTACAACTGCTTATAGATCAAGTGGTGTAGAAACCTTTGAGTGACATGCTTCTAATGAAAACAATTGGGCCACAAACACATCTGCCCCTTCTTAAGCATCTTTTGCATTTGGTAAGAACTTACCATATGTGGAGACTTTGCACGCAACCCTCTTAGTTCTATTATCCTTCCCTCTGATTGAAAGCACATGAATAGTTCTTGGAAGTTCAACTCAATTATTCCCAAAGTAGTAAGCCATTGAACTCCCAAAATAATATCCAATGCACCCATGGATATAACATACATTGGGCAATCAAGATGATAATCTCCCTTGGATAACTTAATGTTATGGCATTTACCTAAACAACTAATAGTACCACCATCTGCAATCAAGACCTGACATTTTGGAGCTGGAAATATAAAACAATTTAGATGAGTAGCCAACTTTTTGTTGATGAAGTTATGAGTGCTACCTGAGTCTATCAACATTGTTACTCTTTCTTTCTTTAAGAAACCCACTACCTTGAGAGTTTGTGGGGTGCTAAAACCTGAAAGGGCGTGACAAGAAATGATTGGTTGCAGATCTCCTGATTCCTCACCTGGTGCATCACCCAAAAAAATCTAATATTTCTTCTTCATCATCTTCTTCCTCACTTGGCCCTTCAATGTAGAATAATTTCTTTTCTACACATTTATGTGACTTACTGTATTTTTTGTCACAATTAAAACATAACCCTTTTGCCTTCCTTTCTTCAATCTGTTGAGTTAGTCCAGTGAGTTGAGGGAATGTGTCATGTCCCTATATTTACAATTGAATCGATTATGTATTCAAATTAAATATATGAATATCCAAATTAAACATTATAAAACCAAATATTCTTATATTAAAATAATAAATAAAATATATATATTCTATTTATGAATTAAATATTATATTATTCTAATCTAGTCAATAGATATAATACAATATATTATTATAAGTATCAAAATAAATATAAAGATAATATTATTATCATTATAATAATAATAATTGTAATGAAATGATATTTATATTATCATATAAATTATAAGCCTGCCTCAAGGCAAGTGAATCATATAAGGCAGTGGCAGAAATTAGATTTCATAGTGCTAGACTTTTTAAATATTCTATCTCAAAAATCTTAATTTTTACCCTATTAACTTCTACTTTCAAATCTCATTCCTTTTCTCTGAACTCCCGATATCTCTCTCTATGTGCGCCCATACCAAGGATAATATTTATTATTAAACCATCGACTGGGACAGCAATAAAGACATCAATAAACAATAGTTAAAGGATCTTAAAGAATATACGATTAAGATAATTGGCAAAGAACCACCGGTTAGTAAGGAACATACATTATATAAGGATGGAAACCATTGATAAGAGCCACCGATCAAAGATATAAAAGAAATCAGTGAGCATTGGGATGGGGGGATCCCGCAAAAAATCACATCATCTCATTTTCCTCATTAGTGAATGTTCACATCAACACCATCAATCCATTGGCAGCGATAAGACGTCAACCTCTAAAGCAAGGCATGGAGCATCTCTCATCTGACGTACAAAACAACAGATATAATAAAAGGTTATATCTAATATATCTATAAGGCAGCAAGCACTCAGCAATGAATTCCACTATGATATCCTTACTAATCAGCAACGAATTATCTAAGTATCAATTCATCAATCCTATTATCCATCGATCACAGCCATCACAAGGATTAATACAATTCAGTCCATCATTCCAATCAATATCCATAATCACCATTCAACAGCACATTCTCAGCAACATATCTATGACTATTGGCGCAACTAATCAATATTATTCTCTGCCTCAAATATAGACAAGTTATAAGAGCCAAATCATCTATTAAATTATCTCAGCGGTCTTATCATTCTATTCTTCAAGAGTAGCCATTGTATCATTATTGCAAGGTATTTATATCAGCAAGTCACTATATCAGTTATTCCAAGCAGCCTTCACAATAGCTTACAAAGTATTCTATTAGCATTACTTACATGACCATATGATCCTTATTTCAACATGATCAAAGAATGAATATTTATATCTATATTGAGATAAAGCTACTGAGGCATAGTATTGCCATATATACATTATCCATCTGATAGTGATGGTATAATATCTAGTTCCCATTGAAGGAACAATATTCATAAGAAAGTAATATCTAGTTCCCATTGACGGAACAATAAGAAAGTATTATCTAGTTCCCATTGACGGAACAATATTCATAAGAAGGCATTACCTTCATGATCCATAGGATCATTAGATCGAGAGGACGAGCTCCTTATTGATATGATCTCTCTAACCTTTCTCATGATATACTAGGGATGAGTGCAACGGTGCCGCGTCATTAATCTTATCTATCGTCCTATAGGAATGTGTGAATTGTTTAGGAACGTGTGAATTGTTAGGGAACGGCGATTCTTTTCAGTGCCTTAACAAGTGATTGTTAAGGAACGGTGATTCTTTCCAGTGCCTTAACAAGTGATTGTTAAGGAACGACGATTCTTTTCAGTGCCTTAACAAGTGATTGTTAAGGAACGGCAATATTATTCAGCGCCTTAACAAGTGATCGTTAAGGAACAACGATTCATGGTCTCACACGGTAGGTGACCCTCAAGTGGTGAAGAATTGCTGAGTGTAGCAATGAAACCCTTGAGCCAAGTGGTGAGGAATTGTCGGGTGTAGAAATGAAACCCTTGGGCCTATGGCAATGGAGCCTTACTATTCAGTGCCCTAACAAATACATTCCCCGTCTCCACCAGGATAAACGACTAGGTTAGATTAGCGACTGGGCACGACGATCACCATTCCTGAAGTATATCATGAGGCCTAAACATGGTTAAATTATAAATACATTTGAATATTTGTATCATTGATTATGATTATGACATTGCTAACCCTAATGATTATGAAAGTATATATGTACTTGTATATGTGTTAATGTCTGTGGTTGTAGGAATTGAATATATGCATACAGAGGTAACATTATATTTGTGTTCATTATTATCTATCATAATTATAGTGTATTGATTTCATTATGGAATTGATCTTTAATAGTGCTAATGTCCCTTTCTAGTAGTTATTCTTGTGTGCAGATTGAGAAATAAAGGATAACCCAAAAAGGGGACATTACAAGTGGTATCAGAGCAGTCATCCTGCCATCCTGTGAATGATAAGAACTTACACAACTATGTATACTCCGTATATTATATCTTACGCGTATATTTCATGTCTCACATATACTTCAACATGGATCTTCTCTCTGGTGATAATCTTATTCATCAATGATTACTTCCACACTAACACATCATCATCTATTATACACTTCTACAATTGAATTTACCTTCTCTTCAAATTCATCTCTCTGAATTTTCAAGATGATTTCATCATTCATGTCTATCATCAACTATAATTTAGTATTGTATTTTTGCAGATGGTGTTTTCTATCAGACCAAAGAGCCTCACTCATGATGATTTAGACAAATGCAATTCTGCTCTCATCATTCTTTCTTGATTAACTACATATACATCCATAACACTAGTATTGTACCTCAATCACATTGCTATACAAAATCAAATAAAAGGTTGCCGAATCTTCTTGATCATAAACTCTCTCTCCATTACGCCATATAATCAAAAGGCATTGATTTGAACATGGCTATTCTCAAACTTTAAGGTCAATAATATATCAAAAGAAGTTAAAATTATTGATCATCCAAACCCAAAATTGCTTGAGGACAAGCAATCCTAAGTGGGGGGATTGTCATGTCCTTATATTTACAATTGAATCGATTATGTATTCAAATTAAATATA
Organism: Cunninghamia lanceolata; assembly: GCA_027924645.1. Classification (NCBI taxonomy): domain Eukaryota; kingdom Viridiplantae; phylum Streptophyta; class Pinopsida; order Cupressales; family Cupressaceae; genus Cunninghamia; species Cunninghamia lanceolata. Next base: position 1,063,296 of record BSBN01001957.1, read on the forward strand.
TGAATATCCAAAATAAACATTATAAAATAGAATATTCTTATATTAAAATAATAAATTATATATATATATATATATATATATATATATATATATATATATATATATATATATATTCTATTTCATGAATTAAATATTATATTATTCTAATCTAGTCAACAAATATAATACAATATATTATTATAAGTATCAAAATAAATATAAAGATGAGCTGCGCAGTAGTAGGAGTCCCTGCCAAATGCTGCCAGCATAGAGCAAGAGAAGAGGATGGAAAAAAATATAAATGGTGGGGATTTTGAAAGAGCCATTACTTGGAAGAAAGTAAGACAATTATATATGCATGCAAAACTCTATGGGTGTCTATTGGTTTTAGGTCTCTATGAATCTAATATGATGACCAAACAACAATTATGGTGTGCTTGCAGCTTAACAACCAAAAATTTGTCTTAATTATGTATAAATTGTCATGATAGGGGGAAACCTTATTTAAGATAGTAGAGTTGTAAAAGGGTTAGTAACTTAATTGTATTCACTAGGAAATCAGAATGCTACATATTTTGTTGAGGGATCAAATGATGCCCTTGATAAATATCAGCATGAGATGGAAGGAAGTACTAAGGGTTCAGACAACATAATGAATCTTTGAATTACTGCTTGTGATATGTCAATGATTACCTATTAAATAGCTGTTATATCATTATATGGTATGTTTCTTGGGATAATTTGCTGGATGAGAACATAAACAATCCTGGGGCTTTATGTACTACCTCATTGATATGTTGTTAACTATAAATAACAAGCAGATTAAGTTTGTTTCGTCTGTCAATAAGTTGAAATTATGCATTGTGGCTAGGGACCTGAACTACAATAAATGGTGCTTGGCCCTGTGCACCTCACCATATTGTATAGGGAATAACTCACCCACTGAGAAATGCTAGGCATTGACAAAATCAATAAGAAACAAAATCATAAACTTTTGCTAAAGCAAACCCAATATTGATGTCCTGCATCATATGAGAATTGGATATGAAGGCAGCACTCTTATTGTACTCAACTCTTACTGCCAACTAAAGAAATAAAAAAATGGTTTTAATATAGAATATGATGGGCTATTAAATGATTTATAGTCAATAGTACTAGAGAGATGTGGATAATCTACAAAAGAAGTATAGAATATCAGCAATTTCTTCACTCTAATCACATACCATTTACCGAGGAGTATCTGCAATGTATCTTGCAGGAAGCTTGCAGCCTTTACCCAGAAGGCAATCACTACACTAAATTGTGAGCAATAAAGTATCTCAAGAATTAAAATGTAAATCACATGTGCAAGGTTCCTCTAAGACAAGCATTTTGCTCCTTAAAAACATTGACCAAACTAAATACATTGTTTAGGCCGTGCAATAATCAGAATGATGAATAAGAAAAATTTGATCGAGGGCACTTGATTATAGTGGAAAGCCGCCTAGTTTTGATCACATCAGCTGCAACATTTTGTCTATGGAGATGCCCCCTATGTTCCCAGAAACAAGAAACTGGAAACTAAACAGAAAAAGGATTTAACTGAGAAACTAAGGTTGTAATTTTTCAGAGGTAATAAAATATTTTAGAAACTTTTACAAACATAACAGAATTGTTATAATCTCACTACCATAATATCAAAAATTACAAATCATCCAACTTTCAAATTATAATAAGTATAGGTGTTCCATACTTTTAGCTTCACCAGATAACATTCTTCCGTTGGATTAGAGAAGCTAACATAGAAAGAAAAAACTTACTCTTTTCATCAATGGGTAACTCTATGACTGCATACAGTTGTAAGAAATGTATGTTAGTCATTACACTTTCATGTTTATGATTTTGTATCCTTTAGGCCTTTTGTTGTAATGAAAACATTGAATAATGAAATCAGAACTTTCTATATTTATTACTCCTATACTTGAATCAATGAATATTACATTGAATATCAAATTTTATACATTATATGAAAATATAAACTTGTAAAAAATTGAGTTTCTAAATGTATATTACCATCCCCTGCTGTCCCCAAAAGGTCATGGAAATAGAGAAAAAACAATCTGCGAAAAAACTGTACTTGGAAACTATCTAAACTGAATTTCATGTTGAAGTGGTTTCTAGATTATGGACACAATTAATATGGATAGATGTTGAGGTGGTTTCTAGGTTACGGACATAATCAATATGGACAGATGTTGAAGTGGTTTCTAGATAATGGACACAAAGTTATAGATATTTTTTAACATTTCTGCTGATTCAGACAGCCAATTGTGGCAAGCTAGAAGTCGTCCAAGAAATGCCTATTTCTTGAGAAATGGGTTGTGGAATGTGATGGTCCCTAGCCTATGTGTTTTTGCTAACATGGTTGCCCCCAAATTGCATGCTATTCTTGAGCATGTACTTCAGTCCCATTAAGCTACATTATATAATTTGTGTACATTAAAATAATTTCAATTTCAATTTCGCCAAAAACCAAGATCGAGAAAGTCCATGACTTTAAACATTTCAGGACATTAATATAATTTCACTTTCACTTCTGCAGATAACTAAGATTCAGAAAAACTCTTAGTGCAATGAGGAAATATGTCTTTAGTGTAATGACTATCATCTTGAGATTGACTAAAAACACACTACTCAAATTCCACAAAAAATAGAATTTTAAAGCCCATTAAGTTAAATTGAAAGTAGAATTTGGCAAACGGTTCACTGGACAGAGTGATAGATTTGAGCAGAAGAAGAATGTAGTTTAAATTCACCTGCATTTGGAGGTAGCGTAAGAGATATAGGCCCAGCAAATATTGCAGGGGGTGGAGCAAAAGCATGTTATCACATTTTTACCTACATTTTTGTGAGGCATTCTGTCAAACAGATCATGTGCCATGTCTAAGCTTCATCATTTTTCATACATGATTACTAGAGCAGTCACAACTATAAGCAAATGTCTCTGAAACAAAAAATTGAAGGAATCCCATAATGTAATATACCTTCTATAGACATATAATCTTGCTCACATACCTGTAAAACACCCAAAATGAATCTAAATGTGAGTATTACAACTTACCTATGTTGAACTAATTCAAGCCCTTCACCTTCTAGGAATGAAATATACTTTTACATCAAAAAAATAAACAAATCAATGACTGATTTCAAAATAGGAATAATGCACAAAACCATTTGAAAATTGAAGATTGACAATTGTATTTCTTGCCAATTTTAAGTTTCTTGTGTTGGTGAGGCAAAACATAGGGACTTAAAGACTAAAACACAATAATGTACCCAAACTACAGCAACACAGAAGCCCCTATACACATTTTAAGTTTTAATTGTAACAATACAAACAGTAATAACAAAATAAATTAAATATCTAGAATTCAATGCAGTGATATCCTTACATCAACCGAGAAGGATGGTAACACGTACTGGGAGAGTGCACTGTAGACCAGAATTCATAGCTGGGGCTTGCAAGTTCAGACTGATGTGGGCACATCTGTGAAACAGAATTGTATCCAACACTAGGCTCTGCCATCTCAAACTCTTCATTGATAAATGATTTCAAAAATGAAGCATACATATTTGAACTGGTATTTCCATAACTTGTTGTTGTTGGAGTTAGGAAGGGAATAACGAAACCCACTGTTGTATGTTACTTGTTTTAGATCTCACAATAAAAGGACTTGCCCATTTCAATACAGGCAATCTCCTCACTGGCAGAAGGCAGAATGGTGGGTGCACTCTGTAAACAAGAGATTGCTGGTGTAGCCATTGCAGAGCAAATCTAGTCTATTTCATATTCTTTTGTTTGCAATCTGATTTTATAGTAAATTGTTTCAGTTTGGAAAATAAACACAAAAATATATTTTGAATGGGATAAGGTTGAACTGTTTCCCAAGAGTTGCTAGAGCCAAAGAATTAAATCTTACACTCCCAAACATCAGTACCACAACTTTTGGGATAGACTTATGCTCAAGCAACTCTAGTATTCATGATAGATGTTTGCTAGGCTCGGTACATAATGGACTATGCACTATAACTCCAGTTTGGTACCTCTTTCAATATAATCACAAATTCAAATCCACCCTAATCCTCAAACGCTACATTTCCATTAATGATTTATAAAAAAAACAAAATACAAAAGCCACAATATGTATCCAAATTTAGTATCATTTTCAACATAATCACCAATTGAAAAAAAGTCACCCTAATCCCCAAACCTTCACAGTTAATGACTTGAATTAAAAACCAAATACAAACACCACGAAAGGTTTCTAAATTTGCTACCTTTATTAAACAATCACCAATAAAATCTACCCTAATCCCCAAGCCTTGCATAACACTCCATTATCTGAACAAACATACAAATACAAGAACCACAAATGGTATCCAAGCTCGGTATCATCTTCAAAATAATCACCAATCAAGATTCACACCAATCTCAAACTTTGTATTAAAATCCATGATCCATACAAACACCTAGATAGGAAAACTACAAAGGACATCCAAAGTTTGGCATTTTTTCAGTACAATCACCAATTGAAACCCTTCCCAATTTTCAATCCACAATTTAAATAAAAACCCAAATGCAAGAGCCGTAAATGATATCCAAAATTGGTGGCCTTTTTAATAAAATCACTAATTGAAATCCAACCTAATCCAGTAAAATCCTTGACTTAAATAAAAATGCAAACAAGAACCATTAAGGCTGTCCAAATTTGATACCTTTCTCTATACAATATTCAATTGAAATCCACCCTATTCGTACATCACTATCCATGATTTATATAGAAACCCAGATATAAAAACCACAAAGGGCATCCAAACTAGCTACATTTTTCTATCACCAATTGCAATTCACCCTAATCTTTAAACATTGCATTACCATCTAGATTTGAAAACAAGCCCAAATACAAAATAGCAAAATCCACCCTATTCGTACATCACTATCCATGATTTATATAGAAACCCAGATATAAAAACCACAAAGGGCATCCAAACTAGCTACATTTTTCTATCACCAATTGCAATTCACCCTAATCTTTAAACATTGCATTACCATCTAGATTTGAAAACAAGCCCAAATACAAAATACCATCTAGATTTGCATTATCACCAATTGCAATTCACCCTAATCATTAAACATTTTTTTCAGTACAATCACCAATTGAAACCCTTCCCAATTTTCAATCCACAATTTAAATAAAAACCCAAATGCAAGAGCCGTAAATGGTATCCAAAATTGGTGGCCTTTTTAATAAAATCACTAATTGAAATCCAACCTAATCCAGTAAAATCCTTGACTTAAATAAAAATGCAAACAAGAACCATTAAGGCTGTCCAAATTTGATACCTTTCTCTATACAATATTCAATTGAAATCCACCCTATTCGTACATCACTATCCATGATTTATATAGAAACCCAGATATAAAAACCACAAAGGGCATCCAAACTAGCTACATTTTTCTATCACCAATTGCAATTCACCCTAATCTTTAAACATTGCATTACCATCTAGATTTGAAAACAAGCCCAAATACAAAATAGCAAAAAGGGTATCCAAATCTGTACCTTTTGAGTATAACAATAAGAGGATTGACGATCTTCAAATGAATTCAACCACCATTGTAACCACATCCAAATGCTCATGGCTGCTACACTGCATCCTGCAAAATGACCGTTTGTTTTAAATGCCTAGGCCCTGTGCAATGTTGCTACACATGTCTGAACAAACCTTGCACAGTGATGGGGAGCAGCTTCTGGTGATTGATTTATTACTTGAGTTTGTCCCAATTGACTAAAATGCTAGATTCAATCCCTACACCCAGGCATTGACCCCCACCTCCAGGCATTTCTATAGTGGCTACCATGAAGTGGTCAAAAGGCTAAGGATCCATAGTGTTTCATCTTCATTCTTGCTATCGCTATCCACCACAAGATTACAGTTTTGCCTCTTCCTCTTCGATTTCTTTATTTGCTCCTGAAACACAATTCACAAAACCCATAAAAACAAAAGACTAATACAGTTAATTCAAACCTTAAATGCTTGAATTTTCACATGCAATGAAATGATAACAGCACCTCCAAGTCGTCCTCCTCTTCTTCTTCTTCCTCCTCCTCGTCATTCTTAAAGACGACGTTTGCAAGAACCCTGTAACATTCGGCTTCTATCAGGTCCCATTCATTGTTCACGTCATGCATAGTTTTATAAAATACTAGGGGTTTAATAGAGTTGTAATGAGAAAAGGCCAATAATGAGAAGAAAAACAATAAAATATTTGAAACCTTTGGTATCCCTTTAAGATTTTCCATATTACACGAAAATCTAAGCAAATTAATGCTTTTTAGTTGAGTGAAAACAATAGTCCCCCTTCGGGCAGGGACTAATATTATTATCATTATAATAATAATGATTGTAATGAAATGATATTTATGTTACCATATAAATTATAAGCCCGCCTTAAGGCAGCGGCAGAAATTAGATTTCATAGTGCTAGACTTTTTAAATATTCTATCTCAAAAATCTTAATTTTTACCCTATTAACTTCTACTTTCAAATCTCATTCCTTTTCTCTCTATGTGTGCCATACCAAGTATAATATTTATTATTAAACTGTCGGCTTGGGACAGCAATAAAGACATCAATAAACAATAGTTAAAGGATCTTAAAGAATATACGATTAAGATAATTGGCAAAGAATCATTGGTTAGTAAGGAATAGGCATTATATAAGGATGGAAATCATTGATAAGAGCCACCAATAAAGATATAAAAGAAATCAGTGAGTATTGGGATGGGGGATCTTGCAGAAAATCAAATCATCTCATTTCCTCATCAGCGAATGTTCACATTAGCACCATCGATCCTGTATACACCTAAAATTGGCTCATGTCAAATTAAGTAAATATTTTAATATTTATCTTAATTCTTATTTTCTTCTATCAATTAAATAAATATTCTAAGTTTATTTGATTGGTTCATTATCCCATAATTAAATAAATCAATTAAATTCCCTAAATTCTTCTAATGGCTCACATAATTAAATAATCCTACATTATTTAATTAATCATAAATTCCTCTATCCTAAAATCCACCTCACCATGTTGCACATGTAATTAAATATTTCAAATATTTAATTAGCTAATATTCCCTCACCCACATGTCCTATTTCTTCTCTAATCAAAATTAGTTAACTCATCAATCAAATCAGTTACCTGATTAATCTATTCGGGTAACTGATCAATCAATTCAGTCAATTCCTCAATCCATTCTATTAACTCTTCAATCAATTTTGTTAACTCCCCTATTACATGATGGAACTGGGACACTTGTCCTCTTCCTATTCGTTGCACATTCCTCAACCATTCTCAACCATTGATCTTCATATATCTTCTCAACCGTTGATCTTCATTCTCTCAAGTCTATAAAAGAAACCTCATTCTTCCATTCTTGGTATCTAGGCTATTTGTATTATTACTCTGCAGGAATTTACCAGCACGCCTTTGGCACCTCCATTTCTATTCATTAGCTTGAGATCACACATTTGCTTTGGAGCTCATCTTCATTGCACGTTTATCACCACAGCCATTTACTATCGACATCCTTGAACATAGCAAAGGAGTGCACTCTCTGAGGGCCCTACTTCATACGAGCAAGGACGGTTTTAATAGGAAAACAATAGAAGTTTCGATCTAAGGAAGGTTTGCATTGTTTTATTCATTGCTTCATTTCATTTAATCTTTTTAGTTTCACTATTCTATTGAGTTATGGGTATTTGATGTTGTTTATTGCATATTCATTATTTGATCCAATTTACCCTTAACAGATCCATTGGCAGCAATAAGACGTGAACCTATAAAGCAAGGCATGGAGCATCTCTCATCTAACATACACAACAGCAGATATAATAAAAGGTTATATCTAATATATCTATAAGGCAGCAAGCACTCAGCAATGAATTCCACTATGATATCCTTACTAATCAGCGATGAATTATCTAAGTATCAATTCAACAATCCTATTATCCATCGATCACAGCCATCACAAAGATTAATACAGTTCAGTCCAGGATTCCAATCAATATCCATAATCACCATTCAAAAGCACATTCTCAGCAACATATATATGACTATTGGCGCAACTAATCAATATTATTCTCTGCCTCAAAAATAGACAAGTTATAAGAGCCAAATCATCTATTAAATTATCTCAGCGGTCTTATCATTCTATTCTTCAAGAGCAACCATTATATCATTATTGCAAGGTATTTATATCATCAAGTCATTAAATCAGTTATTCCAAGCAGCCTTCACAATATCTTACAAAGTATTCTATCAACATTACTTACATAATCATATGATCCTTATTTCAACCTGATCAAAGAATGAATATATATATCTATATTGAGATAAAGCTAATGAGGCATAATATTGCCATAAATATACATTATCCATCCAATAGTGATGGTATAATATCTAGTTCCCATTGAAGGAACAATATTCATAAGACAGTAATATCTAGTTCCCATTGACGGAACAATAAGAAAGTATTATCTAGTTCCCATTGATGGAACAATATTCATAAGAAGGAATTACCTTCGTGATCCATGGGATCATTAGATCGAGAGGACGATCTCCTTATTGGTATGATCTCTCTAACCTTTCTCATGATATACTAGGGATGAGTGCAATGGTGCCATGTCATTAATCTTATCTATCGTCCTATTGGAACGTGTGAAGTGTTAGGGAACGACAATTCTTTTCAGCGCCTTAACAAATGATTGTTAAGGAACGACAATTCTTTTCAGCACCTTAACAAGTGATTGTTAAGGAATGGCAATTCTTTTAAGTACCTTAATGAGTCATTGTTAAGAAACGACAATATTATTCAACACCTTAACGAGTGATCGTTAAGGAACGACGATTCATGGTCTCACATGGTAGGTGACCCTCAAGTGGTGAAGAATTGTTGAGTGTAGCAACGAAACCCTTGAGCCAAGTGGTGAGGAATTTCTAGGTGTAGCAATGAAACCCTTGGGCATATGCTAGTGGAACCTTACTATTCGGCACCCTAACAAATACATTCCCTGTCTCCACTAGAATAAATGACTAGGTTAGATTAGTGACTGGGCACAACGATCACCATTCCCGAAGTATATCATGAGGCCTAAACATGATTAAATTATAAATACATTTGAAAATATGTATCATTGATTATGATTATGACATTGCTAACCCTAATGATTATGAAAATATATATGTACTTATATATGTGTTAATGTTTGTGGTTGCAGGAATTGAATATATGCACATAGAGGTAACTTTATATTTGTTTTCTTATTATCAATCATAATTATATTGTATTGATTTCATTATGGAATTGATCTTTAATAGTGCTAATGTCCCTTTCTAGTAGTTATTCTTGTGTGCAGATTGAGAAATAAAGGATAACCCAAAAAGGGGACATTACAGAATGGTTCTGTTGAAATTCTCTTCTCTCTTATTCCATTAAATCCATGCCTTGTAGAAATTAAAAACTTTTCTTCTGCCTTGCGTGCTAAAATAAAAGACTCGAACATGGAATTAGTACTAAACATGTGTACCTCATGTTGGATGTGATCCTTGAGACCACCCAAAAATAAGTCATTCAAGTTCTCTAAAATTGTATCAACTCTCAAAGACAAGTTTTGGAATTTTTGAATGTAATCCCTGATTGATCCTATTTTGTTGAAGTTTAGTTAGCTGGCTAAAGTAGTTATCCACCACACTATTACTATATTGTGATTGTAGCTCTTTTGTAAAGACAACCCATGAGACTGGGAGACCCTTTTTCTTTCGTTGAGAACAAAGCCATCTATACTAAATGAATTGCTTTGGTTCTAGATATAAAGAAGCCATTTTCACATTTTACCCTGTAGGAATTTGATGCACGTCAAAAAAGTTCTCCATTCGATTTATCCAAGTTAGTGGATCATTGCCATCAAACTTGCACATATCTATAGTGTCTTTACTGTGTCTAGTAAACTTGGTGGCAATCACACAATTCAGAGGAAAAACCTAACTGAACAGTCCACTTGGACCTTTGGAAAGACCTTCATTGAATTATCAACCAAGGCTAGTACTTGCTTGTGATGGCACTGGCATTGTATGTGCTTTCAAACATTTAAGACTACCTAACTCATCCTAATACAGTGTTACACTTGCTAGGAAATCTCAAAACTGTATAACAATAAGGAAAGTAATGTTGGTACTATTGCTATGGGTACATACAATAAAAGGCTGTAACTAATTACTATCAAGGAATGAATACTAGGGTTTAACTTAATATTGATAATCTAACATACACTCTACACTCTAGAGTACAACAAGTTGAAGCAAACTAGAATAACTCAAGAATCTAATTGATCATACATTTATGAAATAACTGTTACAACAATGATAACATATAGAAAATGAAGTGAGGAACAATTACCTTAAGTGGCCCTTGCTCAAGTGACTATCTCCACTAATCTAACTCAAATCTAATTTCTTAGATTGACACAATCATACTAATTCCAAATCATTTATTGCACAATCTTTACAATATCACATGAGATTTTGCTAGAAGATTATATTCATGAATTCATCATCAAATAAACATTGTCTGTGTAACTAACTAGAAAAGATCTGGTAACTATATTTGCAAATTGAACAAAACTAACTTCAAACTTAAACTACCTCAACCACCGAGCCATACATATAGGCATGGGGGAGTTTATTAAAACAAGGTCTCTTCACTAAAATTATAAATCACCACTCCCTACATACCAGAGTGTGATAAATACCAAGCAACTAATAACTAAAAAAGAAAGATTTAGAAGAGTCCAAATGAAATCAAGACTCTTGTTGTAATAGAATTGGATCGTGGATTGGTTAAATCAGTCACGTTAGACTCCTAACCGCATCATAATTCTTCTCCTTCAATCATCTTTATTAATTGTCATCACAATGCATAATCATCTTCATCAAGTGCCTCCATGCTGTAGTTGTTGCGCTCAATTTACTTTGGAACCTCCCGTGCTCTGCTGTTTGGGAACTCTTTGGCTGCGAGCTACACCTTACAATTGTTGCAGGTTACAGTCCATCTCCTCCAGCTACAAGAGTTAGTTAACAAAACATGCACAAATACTAACAACCATAGTCAAGCACATATATCCTTTACAATTCATACATCCCCACACATAATCATGCAATATCCATCATATTATAACCATATTTCCATATACTTAATAATCAGGTTCAGGTTTGCATAATGAACATAAGAGATAGCATAATATAGGAATATGTATAAGATAATGTCTGAGAATGTCTATGAACTTGGATAAAACAATAAGAAAACTAGCTAATTGTTGGCAGGAGACACTGCTAAGCATGTCAGGTCTTGTCATTGATGGAAACTAAATCTATCTTACACATCTGCATTGTATCATTTGATCATAATGGAAGTCAGATTACAGATTTGTCTAAGTCTAGATAGACAGGAACAAAGCATATGACAGGGTTCAACATTTTGGTCTGCATTTCTCCACAAGTAATCATATTGTGATGTAGATCTGCGAGAATGTTAAGGGATGTTAGGGCTACCTAAATCCAAAGTTTTAGCCTCCGATGATGAAGGGATTGAAAGTTACAAGCATCTGAGTATCGGGTTTTGGTTAGACAGTTTAGTCCGGTGAAGCATAGGTTGACCTGGTGTTTGATCCTTATGCAAATTAAGAGAAGTGGTTGGTCGAGTAATTTATGAGATCTAGTGGTATTGACTAACATGTGCGGTCACTTGAATACATAGGTTTTGGTCCGTATTGATGTTTCTGCATGGATTCAGCTGACAAAATAGTGATCTTGAAAAAGTTTCTAAGTTTTCTTGAGGCCAACTGTAGTTGATGAAATTTCATGTTGCAAATATATATGATCGATGGGTTTGAGCATTTTGAGGTATGGATGTATGAATATGATGTGATAGGTGCGAAGTGTGGCAATATCAAGAGCGAAGCAAAGAGATCTAAGATCTGGATCATGGCAAAATAGTGAAATAGTGTAGTGAGAGATGAAGTGTGTGAAGTCAGTATATTGAGCCTAACCAAAACTATAATCTTGCATTGTTAGATGCCATTCTTCAGTTCAAGTATTTCAGTGAACTCTTTGTAATTGATCTTGTAGGCAGTGAACCTCCTTTGAGTAGTGAGCTCTAGGTAGTGTGCCCGAAGGCATGTGCCTTCCCATTTGTAATACTTTTAACAGAGTATAAAATCTTGTGGGTTAACCCCAACCGTGGTTTTCCCCTTAACTGAGTTTCCACATAAAAATCATGGTGTTCATGTGTGATGATCTTGTTGTTGCTATTCTTAAGTTCATGTTTCTTTCTCTTGAATGTATGTGGTAAATTAATAAAGGAACATAATAATAAGTTTTGCAGAACATTGATTCACCCCCCTATCAGTGTTCCTTAATTTCAACAATTGGTATCAGAGTCAAGTTCCTTGGAAGAAGTTTAACAGCTTGAGGAAGATCTAGGAAGGTGTTTCAATAGGCTCATTCAAGTATTCTGATGGCATCAATGAACAACTTCAAATTACTTTAAAAGATCTTGATCAGTCCAGAGCAGAAGTCAAAGAGCTGCAAGAGAACCTTAAAGATGTTGAGGATTTCATTCAGACTTTAAAAGGGCAACTAAGCAAATCTATGGAAAAGAGGAAGGAGCTACTTCAATAGTTAGCAAATCAGAAGGAAGACAATGGCATAGATGAGGCTCTGAAGGAGAAGACAAAGGAATGTGAGAAGCCAGTAAAAGAAGTTGTTGTCCTAAAACATGAGATGGAATCTGGGGTGATGAGGCTAACCAAGGAAATCGAGGAAAGGAAGAAGACTGAAGAAAACCCGAATCAATCTCTGAAAGAAAGAATAGAAGAGTGTTGTAGATTGGATAGAATAATTGGCCATCTAGCGTATGATCTACAAGAAACCAAGTATAATGAGGAAAAACTTGAAAGGCAAATTGTCATTCTCAAACATGACCTAGAAGCTGCAAATAAATATAAAGAGAAGTTCAAGATAAGCTCAGCTAAACTTGAGGTGTTGCTTGATAGTCAGAAGAAGGCAAATGATAAGCATGGTCTGGGATATGAGAAAGGTGAAAGCTCTGGATCCAGTCACAGAAATTCTAAATCAAGAAATCAAAGAAACAGACCTAGAAGACCTCCAGTCAGACAACCTAATGCTCAAAGGTATCCATCCTTCAATGGAAATTGTTTCAATTGCAATAAATTTGGTCATAGAGCTACTCAGTGCAGAAGTAGAGTGAATCAAAGTGGTCCATCCTTCTCCGGTCAATGCTTCAATTGTAACAGGTACGGTCATAGATCTAATGAATGCAGAAGTATGATGATGAATAACTCTAACAACAGAGGAAATGTTTATTATTTCAATGGAAAATGTTTTTCATGCAATAGATTTGGACACATGGCTAATCAATACAGATCAAGAGGAAATCAAGTTAATGCGCAAAGAAATGTTGCGTGCTTTAATTGCAATAGATCCGATCATATTGCAAGATTCTGTAGAAGTAGGAATGATGATAGAAAAGGTCTAGAAAACAGAAACCAGAATGTGCAGAGACAAGATAAATGCAAGGGCAAAGTAGATGTGAATAAGATCCAGAATGAAATGAACAAAACATGGGTGAAGAAAGGTGTAATGAATGATGGTGATAGGTCTGCACCGGAATCTATTGGTGGTAATTCCTCTAGGAATTGAAATAGGAGCTCTGGCTCAGGGGGAGCTGCATTGAAAATCTAATTCCCCCTGCCAGTAAGTGGGTGCCTGAATCTGGCATGATGAGAGAAGATAGAATGGCCTATTACAGATCATCTGAAAGAATTTATAGAAGAAAAGAGGTTGGTGTGGCAACTTGCAGAGTAATCTATGAGAAATTGTATCAAGAAATAGGGTATCTGGAAGAGTTAGGGCAAAAGCATTTATTACATCAAAAAGTAGGTGTGCGGAGGTTAAAAAGAAATTTAAGTGACTTCAGAATCACTTTGCATCCAAGAAGAAAGAAGGAAAGCAAGCTCTGTGCAAAGATTTCCAAGAGACTGAAGTGTAAAGAAGATATCCGAGTGAAAACCCTAACCGGCGAAATAAGGTATTCTCTATAAAGCTCTCTGAATTTACAATCTCTGGATATGGCTACTCTGTTGGTTATTGACATCACCGAAAGGCTCCGACCTAAATTCAAAAAGCATACATATAAATCTGTAGAGGTCAATCCGTTAGGTGCCCTTTCTAATGTTCCACATGGTGTGTTGCACATAGAAGATATTAGGGCTTACATTCATGCTAACATATATGAGTTTGGGAATTCAAAGTTACTAGATTTTTTTAAGCATTACCTGAGGGATGAGATTTATGATCTTAAACCTGAGTATAAGGCACTGGAAGACAAACATTTCATTCAGGTTATTGAGTTCCCATCCTTCGATTAGGACAAGTGGGTCCAGTATGTACTGAGTCAGATGCATGCTGAATTTATGTGGTTGATGAAACCCTTTAAGATCACTAAGGATTCCATCAAGGCCGTAACAGGATTGAACTCATCTGGTGGACTGCTGATGCTAAAATCAGTGAAGAATCAGACTGTAATTGAAGCTACTGGCTCAAAGTTTGATAAGAGCGCAATGACAATAAATGATATAACTGATCCAGATGTCAAATTTGCATCTATACTGATTGGGTATAAGATATACCACTCCACTAGGGAAAACTCAGTGTCTGGTACAGCCATTTATGTTGCTTATCAGATGTTAAAAGAAAATGCTAACTATGATTTGTGTGAGCTGCTACAAAACCAGCTAATAGAGAATCTGAACAAGATCAAGAAGGATAAGAAGAATACATTCAAGTATGGTACGTTGGTCTTGTACTTGTTCTTTTATTTCATGAATGAGTTTTCCAGGATGAAAATCTTGTATTGGACCAGTGATAAGCCTGTTGCCATACAAATAAGAGAGCACTTGCACAATATTGGTGACTCCAATGCCCAAAGGACTGCTCTTTGGGGATATTTTAAGAATTTCTAGAATATGATGCAATCAAGGGAAAGAATCCCTAAGTCTGCGGTGGAAAAGTACAAGGATACAATTTATTTCATGGTCGAAACAAATCAATGCTTGATGGAAGCAGTTGAACCAAGGACTGTATGAATCATGCCCATGGGGTATGAAGTTGATGAACAAATACTGGAAATGTATGCTCAACACCTTCTGAACAAACCAAAAGATACCTCAATTGAGAGATTCGGTACATATGATGAGCTTAATTTGAAACTGCATGTTGAGCTCCAGAGACCTGAAACTAAGAAAAAGGTCCAAAGGCAAGTTGAAATGTATGCAGAAGTATTAGAATAACCAAAGAAGATGTGAGAGAAGCCAGAAAGAGAGCCAAGCAAGTTGAAGAAGAAAAGCTAGACAATGAACAACCCTGTGCTCCGTAAGCCTCCCCTAGCCAACAAAGAAGAACAAGAAGTTTTGCTGCTACCTCTGGTCACTCAAAGTCTACTAGTATAGAGAAACTGGAAGATAAACCATCCGGTAAAGAAGGAAAGAGAAAGAAGACAAAAGCATCTAGAATGTACGTGAGCCTAAAAGATGATGAGGAGACAGAATTAGATGAAGCAGTGAAAGAAATACAGTCAAAGAAAGCAAAAGCATCAAGGGTTGCCAAAGACAAGCCCTCCAAAAGTGTAAAGGTGAGCAAAAGACAAAAGACTAAGACTCATGTTGAAAAATCAACCTTGTAAGTTGAAGATATTGTGATTGAAGTAACTGTTCATGGGAATTTGAAGCCCATAACAGAATATTATGACAACTTTGATGATGCCAACAAGAAAATTTTGGAGGATGCTACTGTTAAGTACTTGAATACATTCAACAGAGCACTTGTGGAAATTTTTTCAAAAATCCCTAAGAGTCTAAGTGACATTTTGGAGATGAGAAAAGAAGCCGCTGAAGCAAAGTATTTGGAGCTAAGAGAACATGTGTTGTCTAGTCTGTGTCTAGTAATCTCTAGTAAGGAAGCAAATAAAATTTTCAAAGAAGTTAAAGATGAATTCAGAAGCAAAATTAGGATGAATAAGCTAATGCTTGGAGACATTGATGAAGTGGTCAAAGAAACAGAACAAATTCTAAAGAAAGCCCTGGACAAGAATAAGTTTTATGTGGTCACTGAAGAACCTATTGATGCTGATGATACATCCATTCCGAATGATGAAGAGTTGAAGAAAAATGATCAATAAGTTGAGGTAGATGATTTCTCTGTTCCGGAAGAGGAAATATTAAATAAAGGAGATGAAGAGATGGTGAAGGCAAATAATGTTGATGGTATAGAGGATACTCAAATTCCTCTGGAGCAATCTGGTGAAGAAAATGCAGAGATGAATATGGAAATAAATGCTCCTACTGAAGGTGATTTTGAGAAGAATAAAGAGCAGAAAGAAGAAGAAGAAGTTAAGGACAAGGAAGATTAAAAAGAAGAAATAGCTAAGAGTGTTGAAGAACAAAAGCAAGATAATCCTGATGATGATACCGGCAAGGATCTGAATTGTGAATCTCGGGAGAAGAAATATGGAACTACATGCACGACAAGAGACACTACAGATGTAGTGAAGAAATTTCTTGAGAAAGATAAGCTTGAATTTGATGAACCAGATCTAATTCAAGGGCCTATCAGTTTGGATACTCTTTCCCCTATTCAAAAGTTGAAGTTAGCATCATTTGCACAAGAAAAGGCAAGAGAGGAGATCCTAAAATCTCACATTGAGGACAGTGAGTTGCTTGGTCTTGCTTCCGGCATTTTGTAAAAGATTATGCAAACTTTTCAGAAGGATTTATCTGATTCTCCTTCCGGTCAGCTGAAGAGCTTAATAAATTTTGTAAGTACTCACTTTGAGTCTTTTGAAAAGTCAGCGAAAGTCAAAGTCTTAAATGAATTTAATGATAAAAGATTTAGTGAACTGAAAGGAATTATTGACAATGATAGAATTGTGTTGGATACTACTATAAAGAGTATTCAAAATGCCCTCACTAAAGGAGGAGATGTGTACAAATTTTGTTTATCTTGGCCAAAAGTTGTAGAGGATATTGAGAAGAAAATAAAGGAGTCTGGGCAAAAATTGTTAAATGTATCTCAATCCTTTGATCCTTTGACAGTATCTGCGGCGAGTCAAGAATGTCAAGTAATTAGTTTTATTGATGAAATAAAGAAATTGGTGAAAGAAAAAGAAAACATTGTGGCAAGGATGTGTGAACTCTGGGGACTGATTTCCCCTAAGTTAGAAATAATGTTCAATGCATTGACAGAAGCTCAAGCTGCTACTCAGACAAGTGATCTCGCTAATCTACAGAAGGCAGAGTCACGGGCATCTTTATTCAGTGGTCATATTTTAGTTTTGGATAGTATGAAGAAAAGTTGGGACAGTGAAATTGGCACTGTTGGAAAACATTTTTGGTGATGTGTTTAAGTTCATGTAGACAAGACATAAGGATTGTTTGTATATATGCACCCATGTACATAGAGTTTTTGCGTGAATTTTGGTATGTGGATCTCAGCCTTTTCCATTGATGTCAAAGGGGGAGTGGAAAGCAGTGAAAAATGAGGAATTCATCTAAGGAGGAGCATTGGAAATCACAAGTGTACATAGTAAGGGAGAGCTGTTCTAACACTTAGTCATTTTTCACTAAGTGTTGCCATCAATGCCAAAGGGGGAGATTGTTGGCAAGAGACACTAC
This sequence comes from Cunninghamia lanceolata, assembly GCA_027924645.1. Classification (NCBI taxonomy): domain Eukaryota; kingdom Viridiplantae; phylum Streptophyta; class Pinopsida; order Cupressales; family Cupressaceae; genus Cunninghamia; species Cunninghamia lanceolata. The sequence goes on from BSBN01001957.1 coordinate 1,081,125, forward strand.
TAGGCATGTCAAGTGTTGTCATTTGATGGCAACATAATCTATCTTACACATCTGCATTGTATCATTTGATCATAACGGAAGTCAGATTGCAGATTTGTCTAAGTCCGGATAGACAGGAACAGAGCATATGACAGGGTTCAGCATTTTGGTCCATATTTCTCCACGGGTAATCATATTGTGCTACATATCTAAGGGAATGTTAAGGGATGTCAGGGCTACCTAAATCCAAAGTTTTAGTCTCCGGTGAGGAAGGGATTGAAAGTTACAAGCATTTGAGTATCGGGTTTTGGTTAGACAGTTCAGTCCAATGAAGAACAGGCTGACTTGGTGTTTGATCCTTGTGCGGATTAAGAGAAGTGGTTGGTTGAGTAATTTATGAGATCTAGTGGTATTGGCTGACATGTGTGGTGACTTGAATACATAGGTTTTGGTCTGCATTGATGTTTGTGCATGGATTCAGCTGACAGAATAATGATCTTGAAAAAGTTTCTAAGTTTTCTTGAGGCCGACTGTAGTTGATGAAATTTCATGTTGCATATATATGATCAATGGGTTCAAGCATTTTGAGGTGTGGATGTGCAAATATGATGTGATAGGTGAGAAGTGTGGTAGTATCAAGTGTGAAGCAAAGAGATCTAAGATCCGGATCATGGCAAAACAGTGAAACAGGGTAGTGTGAGATGAAGTGTGTGAAGTCAGTATATTGAGCCTAACTGGAACTGTAATCTTGCATTGTTAGATGCTATTCTTCAATTCAAGTATTTCAGCGAACTCTTTGTAATTGATCTTGTAGGCAGTGAACCTCCTTTGAGCAGTGAGCTCTGGGCAATGTGCCTTCCCATTTGTAATACTTTTAACAAAGTATAAAATCTTGTGGGTTAACCCCCATTGTGGTTTTTCCCTTAACTGGGTTTCCACGTAAAAATCTTGGTGTTCATGTGTGATGATCTTGTTGTTGTTGTTCTTAAGTTCATGCTTCTTTCTCTTGAATGTATGTGGTAAATTAATAAAGGAACATAATAATAAGTTTTGCAGAACACTGATTCACCCCCCCTCTTAGTGTTCCTTAATTTCAACAATAACTAGACTCATCATTTCCCCCCAACTACCCATTTGCTTGTCCTCAAGCAAATTAACTAGCGCTGGAGGTTGTAGTACAAAGTGATTTCCCTGAAGTTTGTAACAGCATCCACTCCTTCAACATGTTCCACATAAAAGCCTTTATGACATGCTAGTCTATTCATTCTGGTAACCTCTACCTTCTCACGCTCCGCATTCTTTTCTCTATCCAATGTGGTATCAGGTACAAAAGCATTGGTGGATGGAAGGTAAGTGGCACCCATTCAAGTCCCTGTCCTCTGGCAATATCCATATATTTTTGTACTCTTTCAAACATGGCCATAAAATTATAAACAGAGTGGGGTTCTTTTCTCTGCAATTCAGTGGTTAAACTATTCCATCTTTCTTGCACAAACTGATAAGAATGGTGAATGAGTCCAATAGTTAAATGTTGCATTCTTTCATAATCCTACAGTCTCAAGTTCATGATTTTTCTACCTACACCTTTATGATCAAAAAGTTGTTTCCATTCTTCAATGATTAATTTAGGGGTTTTAGATTCTCTCCTTATTGGAAGAGCAATTGATTTCTCTCTCTCCATATATGCTTGCATAAGTTCACCCCTCAACTTCTCATTTCTGAAATAGGATGCCAGTGCCCTTAATTGTAAATCCCCCACAAAACTTAATGGGTTCCATTCCATGTCTTAAGGCACAACATAGTTATGCAAATAGTACTCACATAACTGATCCTGTTCTTCTGGTGTGGCATCAATAAAAACTTTTAGAAAAGTCATTTTTCCACTCATAGCAACTAGCTTGTTACTAATCAACTTACTGAATTGAAAACTTAAAAAACTTTTCCTGTAAAAACAAAGCATATGTTCTGGTTGGAGGTCTGCATTTAACAATTTGGGCAACTTTATCTGCTACCTCTTCCATCTTGACTACTAACCTTCTCAATTCAATATCTTTTCTCTCCAATGGCTGAGTATGCTCTACAATCATTACTTCTTTTTCTTTCTTCCACTCCTCTTCTCATTTAGAAAAGTCTTGAGTAACTTTTCACAGTTGGTAACCTAGGGACATGATTGTATGACAGGTTGGGGTTTTTGTGATAGGGGGTCTTCTTTCCTTAGCTACTAGTTCCTTATTTCTTGCTACAACTATTGCTAGTTCTACAAGTATATTTAATTTTGACCCCTGCCCATAAGTATTTACTTTTTCCTCCAATTCATGAATCTTTGCTTCTCTTTCCTTGTCCCTTTTCTCATATGTTTTGACCAGTTCCTCTAGCTGTTTGATCCTTTCAAAAGCTTCTTGTAATTCTTTTCTGACATTTCTTTCTTCTAGCAATAATTCTTCATCTCTTAAAGACTATTCAGCACCATCTCCTGTGGATTCATAACCCTCACTGTCAGGGTTAACTAGGGTTTTCTTGCTGGTTTTCTTGGCAACAAAAATATCCTCTGATTTTGATTTAGAGGTGGTGGATATATACCATTTCTTTTTTATGGGAACTTGCACATTTTTAGTCACATTAGCCTCTTTTTCAGGGTCAGTATCCACTGTCACAACACCTTATTTTTCTTCTCCTGGTTACTCAATACCACCCCTCATAACACCTTTCCTTTTTAGGCAGTGTGGATTCCTTAGTTGTGTGGGTTTCTTCTTCAGCATTTTTGAAGGTGTAGAAGAAGAACCACCTCTCTTCTTTCTAGTTTTTGGTGTTATGGTTTTGGGCATTTTACTACAAGATGAGGTTTGATGTACCTCTTCTGCTACAGGTTGATCAAATGTTGCATGTGGTGAATTTTACACATCTTGCTCCTCTGTTTCTCCCTTGTTGTGGGTGGGTGAAGTAGTAGGTGGAATAGGAGGAGTTTCCCTTAAAGATACAGTAGATGATTCTATACTTCTTGGTATTGTTGGCTCCTCAAGAATATCATTAATGTTTCTACAATTCAAAAATCTTTCCCAGTGCACCTGTGGGTATTGAACCTTAAGGTCCTTTTCACTAACAAGGTAATCAAACAATCATGTGACAGAGCTAAATTATTTAACTTCCGTTGGTATTCATACCCATTCTTTTTAACAAATTATACAGAAAATTAGGTACATTGACTATTCTATTATGATGAAGGTGACGCAATAGCTTAAGATGCACTATATATAGAAGGGATTGTCTACAATCACAAGTAATGTATTTAATAATGTGAACATCACAAGAAGCCCATACCCATGAAAGTGATAATCTCTTAGTACCATGTGATGTTGAATCAAGGTTCTCCCCTACCTCGCTGAACTCATCCCTGGCAGCTACTGCATTTGCCTTGACAGGGAATTCTTCTCCATTCATGGGTAGACCAGACACTTCTGCGATTGCAGCCTCTGAAGCATCCACTTTCAAACCATTGATAGTGGCTTCATCATGGTGTAATATGGCTGCAAATTGCCTTGTCATGCCTTCATTATATTCTGTGAGCTTCATAAAGTAATCAAGCCATCCTGCTCTTTGGAAAATTGGCAAGACTAACTCATCCTCCAATATTGGCCGATGTATTGTTGGTTCCCTTCTAATAAGATCACCTCCTATGCTACCAATTTAACTCAAGGTTCAAATTTTAACAACCCTCTACTTAACCCCTTGCTATACTTGCATGCACTTCAAATTTAAAAACCCTCTACTTAATCCCCCATTATACTTGCATGCACTAAGCTTGAACCAGCCTGAACTGACTCAGGATTTAGGAAGTTGACAAGACAAAAGGTTAAATAGATGCAGGAAGGCCAAAGGAAAGAGGTTGTATCTGTCTACGTTTTGGTGGCTTTTGGTGGCAAGCAATATTTTGTTTTGAACATATACTATCTCCCCCAACTAAATCTAGAAGTGACCACACTTCAATACTTGTACGAGATGGAGGGTGATGATTTAAGAAATATGGAAATAATATTAATAATGAGAATTATGCAGAATTAAATATGAGTTCATATCGAATGTATTGGAAAGTTGTGTTAATTATGGAAGTTTAGTATGTGTAGTTATTAAGGTGAAGTGAATGAAACTCCGCACGTGTGAAGCTTTGTGAAGAGTGTTCGCAACATGAATATGATTGGACGTGGAATCATTATTATGGGAGACAAAGTGAATGACATGTCAGTGCATGTGAACAAGTCGAGGAAGCTTGCATGCAGTGATAAGATGGATGGCAACTGCATGCGTTGGAAAAGTGGAGTAAATGCTGATGGAGTGCAATTAACTTAGCGCAAAATTTGAATATTCTGATAGATAGCTATTGCATGTACCTTCATCAATAGGTCCCAAAGTGAACTATGGAAGCTTTATTCTACTTGCTACAAGTCCCTACTGCATAGTGAATCGGTCTCCATGAAGATTGTGGCACTGGTGCAGTGTGTGCATGTGAAGAAGGACAAGGAATTATACCTGAGTGACCTCATGAGGTGAGCTGTGTAGCTCATCTACTGAGTCGTTGTAAGAATCGATAGTGCCTGTTGTTGAGTTTATGTCGGTAGCAGAATTAGGGCTTGGACCATAGTAATGCATTAGAGAAAGAAGAAAATCATCTAGTTTTGTTCACTTTGTGTATAACTTTAATTTGTGACCATTAACTAGCAATGAGAATCTAACTGCATCTATGGTCTGCAATTTAATTGCTCCATTGGGGAATACCTGTTGTATTTCATAGGGGCCTAACCATCTAGATTGTATCTTGCCCTTGTAATCTTTGTATTTGGAATCATACAATAAAGCCTAGTCACCTACATGAAATTCTTTAGTCTTGATAAATTGATCATGCCATTTAGTCCTCTATTTTTGAACTATATCTGTGTGATGGATAACCTCCATTCTAATTTCATCTATCCCATTTAGAATATGTAGCCTCTCTTTTTGTGTTGTTGTCAAGTCCATGTCAAGTTCTATTGTTGTCCTCGGTGTCTTATACTCAAATTCAATTGGTAGGACTTGGTGGTGATCACCTAGGTTTAGCGTTCTGAAATTAAGTTGCTGGTGAAATATGCATTGGCAGGTCAAAAATCTCTGCCGCCCTTTGAAAAATTGAGTTAGGTGCATTTTTGAATGTATATCAGGCTTGGGATGTGCATATACAAGGGGGTAATCTTTCGCAAATTCCCGAGAATATTTGATATATGTACATCGGCCCTGCTTGTATATCAGGCTTGTATGTTGAACATGCAAGCGAAATGTGCAAAGAAAAATGTATAAAGGTGAATGTATCTTTGATATACAAGTCGACATGCATTTGAAAGATACAAGGAAAATATACAAGAGTTGGCACAGATACATTTGCTACAGTTGCGAGGCAGGGGCCCACCACTTGTATGTTTGTGGTTGTATTTTTTGATATACAACCAAATATACATTCCTGAGATACACTTTGGGCTCGACGGAGAAATCAATTCTAGTGTATAAAATTTGAGGTCCGTTGTTTGTATATTTGGCTTGTATGTTCGCATTATATATGCGACATACAAGAAAATATACAAGGGAGCAATGTACAAGCCGGATCTGATGCGAAGATCAAATTCAGCTAATTCAATGGCTGGCGTCCGCGGCTTGTATGTTTGAATGCTTGTATACATGCCGATATACAATGCGAGATACAAATGAAAGAAATACAAGCCAGACTTCAAAAGGAGGTACATTCTGATGCATAAAAGTTTCAGGTCCGCCTTGTATATCAAACAGATGTATATGTTTTTGCATATACAAAGGGTTTTTTAGGGGCGAAAATGGCAAAATGAAGAAAGGAAAAGTCAGCGATAGGAGCATGAAGTGCCTACGTGGCATGTTTTCACTGGTTGGCGACTTTTCAAGGTATTTTGGAGTCGTTTATCTCAGTGATGGGGAGGTGATCGACGACTATGTTTTAATTTTGTTGGAGCGATGGTTTTCTTTGTCTGCGACCCATTTTTGAGCAGGAAAAACTTCAGATGTGTCCGCTGCTGCATTCCAGAAGAGGCTACAGGTAGTTGAAGCATTAATGGCAGATTGTGCAGGGAAGTATGGGTCGTGTTGATAGGTCAACCATCTGAATTGATGAAGAAAATCTTGGAGCGGTGGCTCAAATCCTGAACATACCTGCTCCTTCCTCCTTGTCTCTCTGCTGCATTAACTATTTTGAGCGCTATTTCTCACGATGCATTGTATCTAGCAATTTTGAGTTGACTGTTGTAATTTTGGCTGAGTACACAATTTTGCTATAAAATGCAAACTATGTCACTCATATTTGGTTGTTGAAGACTCGGGCATTTTTGTGTGAATAACGAAGAACAAGGCATGATCATGGTTGTTCTATCTCTTTGGAGTTTAGAAGTTGCATCTGAGTGTATCTTGTACATATGTTCAGTTTCTTATCATTGTATATGAAAAATGCTTATTGCATGTGTCTAGCTATCACTCTCCATTTGTTGCATGCATTTTCTTCTTTTGAATCTAGTTGCTAAGGGTTTCTCAGATTCTAGGGTATAGTTTTGTTGTATCACATGCTTGATCTATGACTTCCATTCAAGGAGTGGATTAAACTGTTTTCGGTTAAGCATGGAGAAGATTGTATGTCAGCAGGGATATCTGTAAGTAGAGGTAGTTAGATACCCATTCTTGGGTGATGTTTGTAAGGCAAGCATCAGTTCAAACCCCTTGAAACTCGAATGACAGTTGCAAGCCATTCTTATGTATACGTACAGTTGACTCCTTGCCCTAAGATAGGCACCGGTCTACGCCTGGGTTAGTAGTTATGATCCAAAACCCCTCGTCTTGCATCTAAATCATCATATTCACCTTTTCATAACTTCCACCTATTAGTTGTAGGAGTAGGATTAGGAACCCCCTGCATACTCTCATCCCTAACCAGACACATATGTCCAAGAATATTGCCAACCTTGTGATGTATCATCCACATCTTGGTCCACACATGAGAGTATTCTACCTGTTGCTGTCAAGCTAAATCTTTCTATCATTGAGCTAGTCAATGTTACATCTTTAGTTAAAGGGACACCCCCTTGGTGCGGCAGAACCAGAAGTGAAGGGGAGGCAGCTCATGCAACCTCCCGTAATCTGTTGGCCGAATCTTCCTGTGCATTGGAATTGGCAAACCCTCTGCCAATTCAGAGAAAATAACCAACAGATTTTGGCAACTCTGCTGGGGATTGAATGTAAAAGTGTTATCCTACAATCTCTGGTGAAGTTTTGCCCATCCGAGTCACCAACAGATTTTGGTGACTCTACTGGGGACAAAGAGAGTCAAGTAATGTGAAATCATTGCTGCATATCTGGTTCTTTCATGTGAATGATGGTGCTCTACTGGTGGAATGAACTCAGAAATATATTTGATGAGCTTTCAGTTGTTTGAAAATTTCGTCCTCTCTGGAGAGGTAGTGACTCTGTAACAAAGATTTTAGTGCACATGAAAGGTTGATGTATGTTGTTGTGATAAAAGAATGTTCTGTTTAGATTGTAGCATCTAGATGAGAAAAGGTACCTAGCTCCTTCCCATTTATATTTGTTGTTTTATTGCATAAGCTAGATGCCCAGGGGAAGCCTTAGGTCTTAGGCAGACAAAGGATGTCTAAGAGTGAAGTTTATATGAATCCAAATATGTATTCACCCATACTCAGTCGAGAGGGGGATGATGTATTGAGTAAAAAAATTAAAGAGATAAAGAATAAGTTGATATCCTTAGAAGCCCGGCAGGCTCAGTTAAATAGTAGTAACCTTGTGGTGTCTACCAGTCAGAATGATAACCCTCTTGTAAGCTCTTTTGATCCTTTATATGACCAATTAGATTTGTCATGGGTTAACTATAAAATTGAAAGTATGCCTTCTAAAATTTACAATCAGATGCCCAGATTTAGTGGTCACAGTGTATGCGATGGGGGTGCACATATCCAAAATTTTCATAGGTTCATGGAGAGACACTCATTTAGAGATGAGGATATGTGGATGAGGTTTTTTGTTAGATCCTTTGATGCAAAAGCTAGAGATTGGTATTTGAGCTTTCCAAATAGATCCTTTGCCTGTTGGGATGAACTTGCTAACTGTTTCAAAGAAGAATTTGCAAGAGAACCTGCTGATCTTGTTGCAAGATTAATGGAAATCAGAAAACAAGGTGAAGAGCCCTGTATTGATTTCAGTCATAGATTTGCGGTAGCCCTTTCACAAATCCCTGAAGTCTTCAGACCTGATATTTCAGCCTGTGTTGGCATATATTTTGAAGCTTTTGAGGAGGGCTCTAGTGCATTGTTGAGGGAATTCAAGATAACAGGTATGCGGATGGCATACAAGTTTTTAGAAAATATAGAAAAATGAGAAATGAGCATATATAGAATTCTCTGTCCACAGGCTTTGGTGTGAATAACAATTGTGTGGCTACAAATGACCAAGTGATTATGGCATCATGTGAAGATAAAAATGAGAATGAAAATACATCAGTTGAGGATGCCAGTAGAAGGATCAATGATAACCCCCGTTGCAAGGTTGAGGTGTCTGATTCTGAAAATAATGATGTGGTTATGGACAGAAATGAACATCTATTTGAATGGGTTTGTGGAGATAATTGTGAGAATTGTGCTCAAGATAGAGAAGAGATAAGCAAACAGGGGAGTAATTCCATGTTGGAATCATCACCTTCTTTTCAGACACTTGGAGATGATGAAGAGTAGTCAGAAATTGAAACAAGTGCTAGTGTTGAGCATGATTGTTCTTCATTTGATTATAGTTTTGCTTATGCCATACAGGCTAATACTCCTCCACAAAGGGAATCCGTTGGTAATGAAGATGCATGTTCTGCTGCCTGTGAACCAGTGGCATACCATGATGAAGTTGAAACACTTGGATCACCCATTTTTGACACATATGGTGATGGGGATCTGTTTGAGTATGGTGAAGATCAATGATATGGATTCTAGTTCTCATATTGATGAAAGAGAGACTAGCATACATCATGAAAACTACTGCAAAGAGATGCCAGAGCCTGATCTTTTCCAGTTTGGTGCTGCTGTTGGTTGTGTGCATGATGTGCACAATTATGAATTTGAAAGCTTCTCCTTTGATATGTCAGCTCATGAAATGAAGCCTGATGCTCCTAGCTGCATGATGGACTTTGAGTGCTTTCAACTTTTAGTCCAACTAGGAGATCATTTTGCAATGCATAATGCTAACACAAATGATAACATGTGTTATATTTCATTTGAATATGCATTGTTTGATAAATATGAGTTTGCATAAGGGTGACGGTGACAAGCTAAATCAGAGGGTTGAATATGTAGACGACAAGATTTATTTGTGGGTAGGTCATGACAGTATCTCCAGGCTTGATCCAGTGAATGTAGATGAAAACAAGGTGTTTGACAAGGGGAGATACAGGTTTTTCTTTTCTTGGTGGCCCTAGGCCATCAAGTGTGTTTGGTGATGCAGGTTGGAGCAAGTTTGACTCTGTAGCCCAATGGATAAGGGACTGGTCTACATCCCAGAGATCTGAGGTTCTCACCATGCCTACAAGAGGCATGCGTCCCCAGACGGAGCCACTGGTGGTGATCTCCTAGGTTTAGCATTCTGAAATTAAGTTGCTGGTGAAATATGCATTGGCGTGTCAAAAATCTCTGTTGCCCTTTGAAAAATTGAGTTAGGTGCATTTTTGAATGTATATCGGGCTTGGGATGTGCATATACAAGGGGGAATCTTTTGTAGATTCCTGAGAATATTCGCTGTATGTACATTGACCCTACTTGTATATCAGGTTTGTATGTTGAACATGCAAGCGAAATGTGCAAAGAAAAATGTATAAAGGTGAATGTATCTCTGATATACAAGTTGACATGCATTTGAAAGATACAAGGAAAATATACAAGAGTTGGCACAGATACATTTGCTACAGTTGCGAGGTAGGGGCCCACCACTTGTATGTTTGTGGTTGTATATTTCGATATACAACCAAATATACATTCCTGAGATACACTTCGGGCCCGACGGAGAAATCAATTCCAGTGTATAAACTTTGAGGTCCGTTGTTTGTATATTTGGCTTGTATGTTTGCATTGTATATGCGACATACAAGAAAATATACAAGGGAGCAATGTACAAGCCGAATCCGATGCGAAGATCAAATTCAGCTAATTCAATGGCTGGTGTCCGTGGCTTGTATGTTTGGATGCTTGCATACATGTCGATATACAATGCGAGATATAAATGAAAGAGATACAAACCGGACTTCAAAAGGAGGTACATTCTGATGCATAAAAGTTTCAGGTCCGCCTTGTATATCAAACAGATGTATATGTTTTTTGCATATACAAAGGGTTTTTGAGGGGCGAAAATGGAAAAATGAAGAAAGGAAAAGTCAGCGATAGGAGCATGAAGTGCCTACGTAGCATGTTTTCACTGGTTGGCAACTTTTCAAGGTATTTTGGAGCCGCTTATCTCAGCGATGGGGAGGTGATTGACGGCTGTGTTTTAATTTTGCTGGAGCGATGGTTTTCTTTGTCTGCGGCCCATTTTTGAGCGGGAAAAACTTCAGATGTGTCCGTTGTTGCATTCCAGAAGAGGCTACAGGTAGCTGAAGCATTAATGGCAGATTGTGTAGGGAAGTATGGGTCGTGTTGATAGGTCAACCATCTGAATTGATGAAGAAAATATTGGAGCGGCGGCTCAAATCCTGAACATACCTGCTCCTTCCTCCTTGTCCCTCTACTGCATTAACTATTTTGAGCACTATTTCTCACGATGCATTGTATCTGGCGATTTTTGAGTTGACCGTTTGTGAGGTCTACTTTTTACACTACTATTCATAAGACTATTTGGGGTACTATTGCTATTACTTTTATGTTGAAGGACTGTTGATCCTAGAATCATGTTATTAAACCAAATTGATGTTTAAATTGTGCAATTGTAGTTAGATGTTTTTTTTAAGAGAATGAGGAATGGATAATATTAGAGAAGGAACTCGAATTTGAGTTCGGTATGTTTATATGGTAGAAAGTTTAGGTATGCACGCATTTATACTGCTTCGGCTATGTTATCTGTTTGTGTTATTAACTTTGAGTTTGAGTGTGCAGGTATTACTAACGAAACCACATATATAGGAGATCATCCCATACCCTATGTTGTATCCCTTGTGAGCCGATCTAGTTCCACGAGGAACTAAGATCAACCTCGTGTTTGGAGAAATGTTGTAATGTTGTAATGTGTAAATGTTGCATGAGGTCAAGGGAATTAGGGTTATCTTCTGATTTACTTATATTGTGAAATGTGTTGTAAGAAATGTCGTTTTGAATCTTGTTTAAACTTTATTTCTTTTAGACCACTTTTCTTGTGTTTTATTTGACTCTGGGAGTTCTAACTAGGTAAAAATTAGCCCTGGGTTATACCCCATGGGTCTAGGGACCTTTTTGACTAGGATAACCTTGGGTTAACCTCCATATGGTCACTTAAACTTCACAGTGAAGTTAAGTGACGAATTTGGAAGCATGGGGGACAATGGGATGAGTGGAATCCACACTCAGGCCCACTTCCAAGTCATGGAACAACTCCATGATCCCCTAATAATGGAGTGTTTGTCTCCCTGTGCTTCTCTTTTGGTGGGGTTCCCCTTAATGAGGGTAGTGTGTCATCCACTCCCTTTTGTATTTTTATTGTACTTATTGTATTTTAATTCTCCATGTGTTGTAAAAAGGACTATAGTGGGGAACCTATTGAGTGGGGTTAAATTGTTTTAGGTCCACTAGGATAATGGATGAGTTGTGGATTAGTTGTTTAATGCCACTTGGGAAATTAGGAAAATAGAGGGAATTAGTTTTAAAAGAGGGAGAAGGAGGAGAGTAAGGGGGGATTATGCAGGAAAGAAGGAGAATTTGGAGGAGGCTAGAGAGGAGCTCTTCATCAAATTTCATTCCATAATTGGGCTTTGGGAAGGTTGGTGAACAAGATTACTCTCTTGTGTGAACTGTTTCTTGTTATGTATGTTTGTTCTTGCTTGATGAATGAGTTTGCAAATGTCTTCTATGAGTTTCTGTTATTTTTGGGGTTTGTTTTGGGTGTTGAAAGAGGTCTTTCCAGTTGGAAGGCAATGCTCATCTTGTATAGGGAAGGGGAGGTGTGACCCTACTCGGGTGTCATCTTGTTTTCTTGTTATAAGAAATGCCTTGAGGGCATGTTGATACTTTTATGCCAAGAGGGCTTTGAGGCTTGAGAGCCTATTAGGATATCCCTGGTAATTTGATTTAACTGGAAGGCTTGAGGCCTTGAGGAAGAGTAATTTGTTGGCTTGAGGCCTTGTGATAAAATGTGATAAAATGTGAAAAGATGACACCTAGAGGTAGAGATGTCTACTTCCCTACCCTCCCTGAACTCACCTAAGCTGAGTCTTTGTATTGTGAGTAAGCCATGGAAGGGTGTGTGTTATTTGCTTGATTGTTGTTGTTTCAATGTTGTGAAGTGTTTGGTCTATTCTACCCTAGGTATGTGGATGGTCTCCCTAACTCGGGGGTGACCCTCTTGTGGGTCTAAGGTAGGGAGGAGAGCTAGCTGGTTGTTGTTTTCTCCCTTGATTGTTATGCAGGTTACTGTTGGAGAAGTTTATCTTGTTCAGAGAAAATGTACCAATATACTTACTTGTGAAGGGAGCTTGGTCACTTAATGATCCACCCTGGGTGAATATGTTTAAGGAGAGGGTTTCTTCCACTGAATTAGTGAACCTTGTTTGTTGTGCTTTTATAGTTTTATTACCTCTTATCATTTGTGTGAGCATGAAGAAAAGAAGATTGTTATAGATTGTTAAACTAATTGTTAAGTAGTGAAAATTGTTGTTGATTTAGAAAAATTGATAATTTTAAATCTATAGTATTGTTTGGAGGAGATCATGAATTTAGTTTACATTTTAGAGAGTGTAATTTTATCATTGGAAAAAAAAAATGAATGTGAAATATAGTCGTAAACTTATTTGTTGGGATCCAATGCAATTTTACTTTTCTTATCATTTTATATTTTATCTAATATATATATTAGATCGAAATTTGAAAATTAGATTTAATACAAGGGCAAATCAATTTTTACTATACATCTTGTTATCACTACTTGTATGAAGTCTAAAATAGTCATAGTGAACCAATGTAATTTTACTTTTATTACCATTTTATATGTTATGCTAATATATATATTAAATTGAAAATAGAAATTTAGAGTTTTACAAGAGATTTCATTACAAATTTAAAACTCTTTTATTATGCTCTAGTTTCTTGTAATTGACAAAATATAAATCAAATTTTATTATGGTGTCCAAATATATATATATTTTAAATGAAGTGGTTAATCGATAGACATATATTAATTTTATTATAAAGGTTACAAGGGATTAAATTCTACTAACATGATGATTGTGTTAGAGACAAGGAAAAAAAAAAAAAAATTAAACTGTATTTAAAAAAAAATAATAACAAAGGTGGGGGTTTTTACCCCCACCGAATTATATACATAGTGGGGTGGGGAGGGAGCCCCAACCGCACCCCGTTTCCACCACCACCGCCGTGGGCTATTTCCACACCCCCCGCCCGTTGGTACCTCCACCGCGGCCTACGCACATGCCTTCAACACCGCCACCGCAGACATCCCCCTCCGCGGTCCCCTCTTCGCACTCCACTGCCGGCATTGACCTCGCCCCCCTTGTGGGTCGTCCACCACCGGTGCCTGCCGCCGCAGACCTCCTCGACCCCATCCGCCATCGTTGCCAGCACTGACCAAATTCGTCGCCGGCTCCCTTGTCCTCCATCGCGACCGCGCCACACACCGCCCTCTGCGCACCTCCGCCCACCTCCATCTCCTCCACTCCACACCACCACCTCTCCTTTCGGTCTGCGACCCTCTCACCATTGATTCATGCCCTCCAAATTCTGCCACCGCCATGTCTATTCTTTACAGGTTAAAAAAAAAGTACATCTAAGGGATTTTCGATTAGGGTTAACACAAATAAAACTATAAAAAGAAAATGTAAATGGAGAATAGTTGTATTCCACACATTATTTAAAAAAAAAAAATTAAGGTTGTTATTTCCCTATGCATTTTCAAAGGTATGAGAATTCTTGACAATAAAACAATAAGCATTGCTATATATATAAAAAAAAAAACATGGATTATACTATTCTAGTAAATGATATTATATATATATATGTTGATTATTTCTAACAAAAGTATATCCTCTTTAAAATAATAAAATGCATATATATATATATATATATATATATAATAAAAAGGGGGGTTTATAAAAGAAAGATATATGAAATTTAGTTGGTTAACAATAACCTTAAATTCATATAGATTAATAAGATAAGAAAAAAAATAAACATATATGAATTTTATCAGAAAGGAAATTGTGATTTTTGTTTGAAATTAGTAATTCTCATAATTAACACCAAGTCATATATATATATATATATATATATATATATATATATACTTATTTACTTAAGGGCTAACTTTTAAAATAAGATTAAGTCATTAAATGCCTTCCTAAGTGGTCGTCGTGAACTTGAGTGGTTTACTGAGAAAATGTTCAACTAAGGAAAAAGATATATGTTGACATTAGTTTGGTTTATTCTAATGGGAATAATAAGTTACGTGGTTTAATAATAATAGGGTAAAAGTAATTTAGGCTACAACATATATTTTAATAAATTGATTATAAAGGAATTATGATTTTGGATTTAAATAGTTACCAAGGTATTGATATTAAGGAGAAGATACGATTCAGTATCGAAATGGTCTGAGGGAACTAACTAGGACACAGATTAGATTTAATTTAAGTTATAACATTTTTTTAGGAAAAAAAAAGAAACGAGCGTAAACCAGTGAACGTCACCTAACTAGGGTAGAAAGTCCAAGCATGATGAATGCGCACGAGAGGTTGTTATTCAGTTAACCACAGTATCGTTGATGCCTTAAACATACGCAACCGAGCACGCTTACGCGTGCGAGGGGAAAGATTAGAGTAGTAGGGAAAATTTTTGACAGTTCGTATCATGACCACATGACGCATGTGGACATGACACGCGTGTTTGCGTGTTGCGACCGCACATGAAATGTGGGCATGACACCGTTGTAATTTTGGCTGAGTACACAGTTTTGCGATAAAATGCAAACTATGTCACTCATATTTGGTTGTTGAAGACTTGGGCATTTTTGTGTGAATAACGAAGAACAGGGCATGATCATGGTTGTTCTATCTCTTTGGAGTTTATGAGTTGCATCTGAGTGTATCTTGTACATATGTTCAGTTTCTTGTCATTGTATATGAAAAATGCTTATTGCATGTGTCTAGTTGTCACTCTTCATTTGTTGCATGCATTTTCTTCTTTTGAATCTGGTTACTAAGGGTTTCTCAGATTCTAGGGTATAGTTTTGTTGTATCACATGCTTGATCTGTGACTTCCATTCAAGGAGTGGATTAAACTATTTTCGGTTAAGCATGGAGAAGATTGTATGTCAGCAGGGATATCTGTAAGTAGAGGCAGTTAGATACCCATTCTTGGGTGATGTTTGTAAGGCAAGCATCAGTACAAACCCCTTGAAACTCAAATGATAGTTGCAAGCCATTCTTATGTATACGTCTAGTTGACTCCTTGCCTTGAGATAGGCACCGATCTGCGCCTGGGTTAGTAGTTATGATCCAAAACCCCTCGTCTTGCATCCAAATCATCATATTCACCTTTCATAACTTCTACCTGTTAGTTGTAGGAGTAGGATTAGGAACCCCCTACATACTCTCATCCCTAACCAGACACATATGTCCAAGAATATTGCCAACCTTGTGATGTATCATCCATATCTTGGTCCACACATGAGAATATTCTGCCTGTTGCTGTCAAGCTAAATCTTCCTATCATTGATCTAGTCAATGTTACATCTTTAGTTATAGGGAAACCCCCTTGGTGCAGCATAACCAGAAGTGAAGGGGAGGCAGCTCACGCAACCTCCCGTAATTTGTTGGCCGAATCTTCCCGTGCATTGGAACTGGCAAACCCTCTGCCGATTTAGAGAAAATAACCAACAGGACTGATATTTTTCCATACACTAATTCATAAGGTGTAAAGTCTGTAGTTGTTTTCCATGTTGTCTTGTATGCCCACACTACTTCTAGTAATCTCCAGAATGCTCAGTCTTTTCTGTGAATTTGTATTGTTTTGGTCAAAGTGTTTTCAATCTCTTTGTTTGTAACCTCCACCTACCCATTGGCTTGGGGGTGACAAGGTGTTGACTTTTTATGTCTAATTTCATATTCTTTAACCAATATAGAAATGAGTTTAGAAGTGAACTGGGGACCTTGATTAGTTACAATTTCTTTGGGGACTCCATACCTAGTAAAGATGTCTTCATACAAAAACTTAGCTACATTCCCACCTCTTGCAAACTATAATGCTTTGACTTCAACCCATTTTATCAGATAATCTGTGCAAACCAAAATATATTCCTTATTATTAGATGCTGGTGAAATTGCCCAGGCCAATGATGTCTAGCCCCCATTTGTCAAATGGTGCTAGTGCCAGCTGTGGCTGCAAAGGCATCTCATCTATCCTTGTTGGTCTGCCCATTCTCTGACATCTGTCACAACTCCTTGTATACTTTATTGAATCCTTATGGAGAGTTGGCCAATAGTAACCTGTTGTTAAGATCTTAAATGTTGTCCTTTTGGCTACAAAGTGACCCCCACAAGGCTCATCATAGCAAGCTTTTAGGATGTCAAAGATCTCATCTTCTCTTGTACATCTCCTCATAATATTATCTGGACTGGTGTAGAATAGATAACTAGCAACCCAAGAGTATGGAAATCTTTTATCCACCAGTTGTCTTTTTCTCTAGGAGAGAAATGTGATGGTATATATCCTCCCACTAAGTAATTTGCAATATTAGTAAACCATAATGTGTGTACATTAAGAGAAAACAAATGCTCATCTAGAAAAGAGTCATCTACAACACCTTCTTCTAGTTGTGTGGGTAATCTAGATAGAAAATCTGCCACCACATTAGCTTTCCCAGGCTTATCCACTATTGTTAAATCAAACTCTTGTAGCAAGAGAAGCCATCTGACTAGTCTCCCTCCAAACACATGGTTGTTCATTAAGTATCTTATTGCAGTATGATCTATGTGGATAAAGACTCGATAACCAGTGATGTAATGCCTATACTTGTTAATGGCATAGACAACTACCAACATCTCTTTCTCTCTGACAGTGTAGTTAAGTTCTGCTCCTTGTAAGTTCTTGTTGATGTAATAGATAACATACTCCTTATTACCTTCCTTTTGTCCCAATACAACTTCTATAGAAAAATCAGAAGCATCAGTGTGTATGTGGAAAGGTAATGTCCAATTTGGTCCTCTCTAGATAGGTGATTGTGTCAAAGTTATCTTAAGTGTCTCAAAACAGTGTTGACATTTTGTGGTCTAGTCAAATTCTATCTTTTGTGAGTAGAGTAAACAAATGTGTTGCAATTTGTTGAAGTCTTGAATGAATCTCCTATAATAGCCTGCATGTCCTAGAAAGCTCCTAACATATTTTTGTTTCTGTGGCACAGGAAGTGTAGAAATGATCTCAATTTTATGAGGATCCACTTGAATTCCTTCACTTGATATAAAATGTCCTAGAACAATCCCTTGATTCATCATCATAAAACATTTCTCATGACTCAATGACAGATTGTGTTCTTGACATATTTTTAGAACTTTCTCTAGATCGTTTAGTGCTATTTCATATGTTTCTCCATAAGTGGTGAAGTCATCCATATAGATCTCCATGGAATTATGAGCACAATCTGAGAAGATACTTAGCACTACCCTCTACAAATTGGTTGAGACATTACATAATCCAAAGGGAAGAACATAATAAGCATAAGTACCCCAAGGGCATCTAAATGTAGTCTTATCCTAGTCCTTTGGAGCTATCTTTATCTGATTATAGCCACTAAATCCATCTAAGAAGGAGAAGTACTTTTTACCTGCTAGGGAATCAAGTACTTGGTCAATAAAAGGCAATGGAAAGTGATCCTTTCTAGTGGCTATGTTTAGCTCCCTATAGTCCTCTTACCAACTTAGTAATTTGTATTTCTATGTTAAACTCCTGCAGTTTGTTTATCCATCTGCACCTCCTTCCTGTTAACTCCTGTTGAGTGAAGATGTCTTTGACTGCTACATGAGGCGCATATGTAACTATCTGGGATCCTACCAGGTATGGCCTGAAACTCTTGATTGCTCTGACTAGTGCATATGCTTGTTTCTCCATGATATCATATTTTAACTCAGAAGCCTGAATGACATACTAAAGAAAGCTATGGGTTGCTCAAAACCATCCTCATTTTTCTGTAGCAAACATGCAGCAACAGTGTGGAAAGAAGCAAATGAAAACAATTGAAATGGCCTAGAGAAATTAGGAGATTTAAGAACAGGGGCCATCTTGATTGCTTCCTTGATGTTCTGAAAAGATCTGCTTGCTTCACCTTCCCAACTGACAATCTCACCTTTCTTCAGCATCTTAGAAATGTTCCTTGTGGTTTCTACAAAGTTGGGAACAAATCTTCTAACAAAATTTATTTGTCCAAAGAAGGACTGAACTCCTTTTACTGTCTTTGGCATTTGAATCCTATCAATTGCAGCTACTCTTTCAGGATCAATCCTAACTCCATCTTTGGAAACAATGTGCCCCAGGAGCTTTCCTTCAACTACCCCAAAAGCACACTTCTTTGGATTTAGAGAAATGCCATACTCTAGTGCTCTAATGAAAATCTGTTCTAAATGCATACAATGTTGCTCTTCCTTCTTTGAATAGGCAGTCAGATCATCCTGATAAACAACCAAGATTGAATCAATCAACCCTGCAAAAGCAACATCCATTGCTCTTTGAAATGTAGCACCTGCATTTGTCAGTCCAAATGGCATTCTCACATATACATAAGTTCCCCATGGAGTGGTGAAGGCAATCTTGTATTATTCTGATTCTTTTACCTTCATTTGATTGTAACCCGAGAATCCATCCATCATGGATAGGAGTTCACAACCAGTCACTTTCTGCAACATAGCTTCCATATTAGGCAATGGGTAGTTATCCTTTAAGGAGGATACATTCAAATTTCTAAAGTCAACACAAAGCCTAATATCACCATTCTTTTTTCTGACTGGGACAAGGTTAGACACCCAAGTTGAATGTCTAATTGGCACAATTATTCCAGCCTCCCTAAGCTTTTTGAGTTCTTCTTGCATTTTTGGAGCTAAGGTAGGATTAATAGGCCTTTGCTTCTATCTTAATGGCTTAGCTCCAGGCTTCAAAGGGATCTCATGCTGGAATAGGTCTTCTCTATAAGCTTTGAGGTCTTCATATGACTAGGCAGAAACATGCTTATACCTTTTCAGTAATGCAACCAGCATGCTCCTAATGTGTGGTTTGAGCTGTTTACCAATGTACACCTTCTTGGGGGCCTGAGATGTCCCCAAATTTATCTCCTCTAAGTCATCTTTGTTTGTGGGAGATGTCTTTGTGACCAATTGGTCTCTACTGTCAAAAGCTCTTTCTAAAGCTACTAATCCTCTAGGAATTTTGTTAGTATTCAACTGAATTACTTCTTTTCCCATAAGAGTTTCTCTTCCATCTACAATTTCTACAAAAGCTTGAAAATCAATTTCTTGGTTCTCATATTCATCTATGCAGTGCAAAAATTTTAACAAGTCCTTGTCATCATCGAACACTTGCCAACTACATATGTTTTTTGGTACTGTAGGTCTGACTTTAACTTCAACATTTGTAACATCTGATAGAGTGATATCATCTGGTCTTATTGCCACGTTAGCTAAGAAATCAGCCATGACATTTTTTGATCTCTCTATCCAGCCTATTGAAAATGCATCAAATAATTCAACTGTATCCCAAACAGCATGCTTGTATTGTTTTAATCTTTTGTTCTTTGAGGCATACCTATCTCTAACTTGGGATACAATTAACTTAGAATCCCCAAATACCCTTAGCATCTTGATTCCATTTTTGAGAGCTATATTTAAGCCTAAGAGTAAGGCTTCATACTCTGCAATGTTGTTTGTACAAGAAAACCTTAGCAAGAAGGAGAATTTAAGGAGCTTACCATTTGGAGACAGGAAAACAACTCCAGCTCCAGAACCTTCCTTTGCACAAGCTCCATCAAAATACATGGTCCATAAACCCTGCTGGTCCAACTCTTCAATGCAAACATGTTCCTCCTTATCCTCTTTATCATCTGAGACAACCTTGAAGTTATCACAGTCAGTGTTCACAAAGCATATCTGTTCTTCTGATTCTTGATTTTCCACTGTCTCTGATGATCTTTCTTCTCTGATCAGCTTGACATCCCTGCCATTCATTGGGATCATGGCATATGACAGGTCTAGTTGCATACTTCCACCAATCAGTGCTGCCCATCTTCTTGACAACAGCATACCATACTGTGGCTTGATGTCAACCACTATTATATTCATTTTGTAGCTCTTTTCAGGAAATGCTGCCAGTCTAAAATCCACATCCTTCATGATTCCAATAACTGGTACCTCTCTGGCATCCATAGCATAACATTTTCCACATGCCTTGTCTATTTTAATCCAGCTTGTTGCATAATGGCTAAAGGCATGATATTTGTAGATGCTCCAGAATCAAGCATACAATTTCTAATTACTTTTCCATTTATAACCAGGGATACATAAAATGGCTCCACTTGTGAAGGGCACTTTGTCATGGTCACCCCTAAATACACCTCAGGAGCTTCATCCTCTTCATTACATAAGACATGCTTCTCACCTTGGACTTGAACACTTTGCTTAGCTTGACAAGGTACTCCTTAAATTAGAGATATTGTCCTATTCTTGATTTCTTCAACCTTCATCAGTTCCATCAATGGGACAGAAACCTTTACCTGAGACAAGACTTGAGCTATATCAAATGGAGCATAATTTTGTACCACAATTGTAGCTTGAGTAAGGGCTTTGTTTTTGTCTGGAGATGAGCTAGTCTTAATCTTCGCAGCTCCCTGATCATCATTCTTATTTTGGGAACTTTTGCTTTGATCCTCAACTTGGGGGATTCTATTTTCTAGTCCTTGAGATTCATGACCTGTTCTTTGCTTAAAATTTTGCTTGTTATTACCCCACTACCTTTTTTGTGGTTCAATCCCCATATGACTATGCACTGGCTGACTTGCAGAAATGCCTTTTGGCTGATGTGGGCTGCTTATCTGAGCTTTACCTCTGAGATTGTAATTGCTTTTGACTTGGGCCACTGCAGCTGTGAGGGCCCTAATTTCCTCATCAGAAGGTCTCTGCAGGTTACTCAAAAAATTGTGTGAGCCCTGAGCATACACATAACTATCTTCATTATCCTCATCATAAAAAACCTGTTGACAGGCCTGAGTCCCATCATCTGTACTCTCATAAGCATCATGAGAAGGATGTCCACTACTTATGGACAACATATTAACATCATCATCCTATACACAATGTGGCTCGTTGCATTCATTACAGGACACAACATTATCATACAAAGACTGAGCAATCATGTATTGTGACTGTGAATGTGGCATCTGGCAGATTATGCACCATGGAGTATCATTAACAATATTTATAGCTTTCTTCAAAGGATCAGGAGTTTCCTTGGTATGTTGAGCTCTTTGATTTGTGTTGTTATGTGGAAATACAGGCTTACCATTGTGCCAATTGGTATTATATGGCATATCATGCAATTATGGTCTCTTTTCCTGTCTTTGGTAAGCTTGCCTATCAGGACCTATCCCTTTTTCACTTCTAGCCAGTCTATAGCTTAGGTCTTTAACAACATTTGCCAGTTTGTCTATTTTATCTTCAGGGGCAGATGTATTACCTTGAGTGTTTTGAGGCTTGTTTGGATTCTGCAGAATTTTCACATCATCCCTCCTATTTGTCTTGCCTGATGCTTTCCTGTTGTTCTCAATGTTTACTACAATTCTGAAAGCATCCCTGAGAGTAGCAGGACCTTTATCTCTTAACCCATATGCAGTTTTGGCATCAAAAGCATTGATATACAATATTATGCACATTGGTTCATTTGGTCTCATGTGATGTGGCAATTTGTTCAATACTTTAGTAAATCTTGCATTAAAATCTGTAACCTGCTCATTTGACCCTTTGGTGATACTGGTGAACTCATTTACAAAAAAGCTAGGGTCAATTTTGTCACCATACTGCTCCTTAAACATCCTTTTGAAATCATCCCATGATGAAATGCTCTGATCAGGCAGATTTTTATACCATTCTCTAGCCCCATCTACTAAAGACTGCATGAATGACTTCATGAAAACATCCTCATGCTCAACCTCAAAGTTGTCCATGACATTTTGAAAAGCTTTCAGATGATCCTCCCCTGACACAGTGTTATTTCCTGAAAATTTTGGCACTTGCAGCCTTAGATGCTTGTCAATGGGGTTTGGATACCTAGGAATACCATCAAACACCAGCTGTCTGAATCTATCCAACTACATGGGTTGTCTATCAAACTAATTAACATTTATATTTCTGTTTGTATTCTGATTTCTTACATTGTTTAATGGTATTCTGGCATCATTTACATTCTGTCTTTGATCATTATGGTGATGCTACACTTCATTTCTGTATTGGTTTCTCTGTATATTTGCATTTTCAAGGGTAGGAACTGAATCATTCTGAGCAGTCCTTAAAGCTTGCACTTTCTGTCTCATGTCATCTCTGACTTTCATGGCTTGTAGATATTCTAATTCTTCTCTTAGGCTTTTGATTTCTTCAGGTAACTGTTCTTCTTTAGGCATGGAGGTAGATGGTCTCATACCATTCTGATCATCATCTTCATCATCCCTCAGAGATTTTGCCTCTTCAAATCTTTCACTAGGGTCTAAGAAAGGGCATTCTTGGAACACCTCTGACCTCATTCTTAAACTACCACCCTGTTGCCTCTCATATGCACCTTGAATATCAGCTTCTGCATTTGAAAAATAGGGCACATGCTACCTTGATGGCCTAGGGTTATCCTGAGCATCATCAGTATTCCTAGGGGAACCCTCACGACTGGCTGAAACAGTTCCCTTTCTTCTATACATCATCCTTCTTTCTACTAGTAACTCTTCAAATAGAGGATTACGTTGGGATCTTCTCCCCTGCATATAAATTTCACTTTGACCAGTTGGGAGATTACTTCGGAGTCGCCACCTATAACTAGGAACTATTTTCTTTTTTAAAAAAATCAGGGTTCTTTCACAAATTCCCCAGTAGAGTCACCAATTTCTGTTAGTTTTTTCCCAGACTGGATGCTTATTCCTAGATTTCCCTACAAGGTAGCCATCAGTGATCAACAGGATCTCTGGGCTAGGGGCCAACAGTATAGGAGATAGACTCTATTTTTATCTCCTCTTCTTCTTCAGGCTCTACAAAACCTAGGGGGTATTCCCTATTCAACACCCATGAGATATAACTATGCAAAGACTGGGATGCTAACACAAAGCAGATAAGTCCTCCTATAAGTAGACCAAAACTGTGAGATAAGAGTAAAGGGGATAGCTTTGGGCCTATGTTCAGTTGTAGACAGAGGACCTTGGCTCCTAAAACTAATTCTATAGTCCTAATGGTTGTGGTTGAAGTTTGAATTTGATTTTGTATTTGGATGCAAACCTGGACCTAGTATATAATCTCAACACAGAGCTAGATTGGTACCTATCCAGGGCTTGGAGTCAGTAGACATACACATGTAAATATTCAGCATAAACATACCAAGACTGGGTATCAAGGGGAATTTCATTATATCTGCCTTACAGATATATCCCAGAACAGAGTGTTTAATCATTCATGCTTAAAAGAATCCTAGCTGTAACATATTTCCTTAATGATCAATCTGAAACTTTTAATTTGTCCCTTGAACAAAGGTAGGAGATTAAACATTCAATACAGAAAACCCATATTCCTAAATCATAAACAACCCTTAGTTATTTAGACTCAAAAGAAAATACAGCTACAGCTTGGAGACAAGTGATTAAACACATGCAATCAATGCATTTCTCATATACAACAACATGAAACCAGTTAATTTATACATGAAACACAAAACATGAGACTCATAAACTCACAAGAGCTTCTGTACAGAGCAACCGAAACCACTTGTATCCTTTTACAGAGTCAGATATGTCCAATTTTTCAACAACAGAAATGAGTAACAGAGTCCCCTAAATACAACAGGGAACTGTACCCAGCAATTAATTACATGGCCAAGAGTCAAAAATCTGCCAGATACAATACATGAGAAAGAATGGCGCTCATCAAAATGAATGCAACTGGTAGGGGAGGGGATAGGGGAGGCCTCGAGCCTTGAACCGTCACCTGGTTTCAAACGGGTGGTTTGACCATTCATGCCATCGCCCATACCCCTGCAACAACCGCCATTGATGGCTCAACCACTCGCGGCCACCAAGAAATGCATTTTTAGTGTGTTAGACATTTCCTGCCAAAACACAATCGCTGTGATAATTCAAAAATGCAGGAAACATATATCCCACATGCACCCCGCGGAGACCACCCTAGCACCTTATAAGCATGGTCACAAACATAATAAGTGTCGAGCATTTTGCCTTGCTCGACCCACGAATCCTCCGCCAATGGCCCATCGCCCTGACTCCTGCCGATGAACACTTCACATCCTAACCACCACCATCGGCCAGACCCACACTATCGGCACAATCAAAAACTCCCTCGCCGATACAACCACTCTCACCGACGAACACTTCACACTCCTTCGTCGGCTAGACATAGACCGTCAGAGAAACCCTCACTGGCCCGCTCGATAGCCTTCATCACGCCGATGGACACTTCTATCGGCCAAACCCCAACACATCGGTAGACCACAAAATTCCTTCGCCGATAGGCAAAATCACCTCGATGAAGCCTCCGCACCCCCTATCGGCCAAATACCAACCATCGGCGGACCCTTCACCTGCTTGGCTGATAGCCATGTCACTCTGATAGCATCCTCCATCGGGGTGACCCCTCCCATCAGCGGAGCCAAAAATAACTTCGCTGATAGACCAATCACTCGCTGACCACACTACACAATCCTCATCGGCCAGAGTAACCTTGTCGGCCAAACTCTACACACTTTGCCCAACGTACCAAATCACACTGATGAACAACAGCCTTGAAAACATCCCAACCAAACAACATATTGGCGTGACCACAAACGTTGGCCCAACAAAAAACTTCCTTGCCGACACCTTCGGTCATCCCGATGGCACTTACAAATTACACATTGTTGGCGAGACCACCTACATCGGCGGAACCAAAAACACTTTTGCCAATGATCACACACACGCCGATGACACCATCGGCCAAACCAAATGCATCAGCGGAGCCAAAATTTCCTTCTCCGATCACAATACTCTCGCCGATAGGCAATTCACATCCCCCATCGGTGAGACCCAAACTGTCCGAATGACAAAAAGCTTAGCCACCGATAGACAAAGTCCTGGCGATAACGCCCCCATTGCTATCAACACGATCGCCCAGACACATGCGACCTCATGCCGACGGACAAGAAAACTTTAGGGTTCGAATGAAAAACCTACAGATATCCAAGCTTAAACCCTAAACCAAAAAGATTACCAACACATTCAATATGTACTAGCATTTAATTTAGCATGATTATCATTTTAATCTTATTTCCATATTCCTTAATCATCCCCTTCGTCTCGTACAATGCGTTGAAGTGTGGTCACTTCCATGTTTTAGTTGGGGGGGGAGATAGTATATATTCAAAAAATATATAGTGTTTGCTATCAAATACAAATGTAGATAGACCATACAAACCCTTTTTGACCTTCCTGCATCTGTAACCTTTTTATTGTCAACTTCCTAAATTTCGAGTCAATTCAAGCTAGTTTAAGCTTAGTAGTAGAATTTGCAAGTGAACAAAGTGCATGCAAGTATAACAGATATAGAGGGTTGAGTAGAGGGTTGTTAAATCTGAACTTAGAGCTGAATTGGCAGCATGGGAGGTGATCTTATCAGAAGTGTACCAATAGTACATCAACCAATATTAGAGGACAGGTTAGTCTTGCCAATTTTCACAAAAGTAGGATGGCTAGATTACTTCTTGAAGCTCACAGAGTATAATGAAGGCATGACAAGGCAATTTGCAACAACATTAAAACATGATGAAGTCACTGTCAAGGGTTTGAGAGTGGATGCTTCAAAGGCTACAATTATAGAAGTGTCTGGTCTACCTAGGGCTAGTGGAGATGAATTCCCTGTCAGAGCAAATGCAGTAGCTGCCAGGGATGAGTTCAGTGAGGAAAGATAGAACCTTGACTCATCGTCACAAGGTACCAAGATATTATTACTTCCATGGGTATGGGCTTCTTGTGCTACTTACATTATTAAGTATATTACTTGTGATGGTAGACAATCCCTTCTATATAGTATGCATTTTAAGCTATCGAGTCACCTTCGTCACAATAAACTAGTCAATGTACCTAATTTTCTTTATAATTTGTTAAAAATAATGGGGTATGAATATCAATGAAAGTTAAATGATTCAGCTCTGTCACATGATTGTTTGATTACCTTCTTACTAAAAAGGATCCTTAGGGTTCAACACTCACAGGTGTCTTGGGAGAGATTTTTAATTTGTGGAAACATTACTGACATTCTTGAGGAACCAACAGTACCAGGAAACATAGAATCGCCTGTTGTATCTTTAAGGGAAACTCTTCCTATTTCACCTACTGATTCACCCACTCGCAATAAGGGAGAATCAGAGAAGCAAAGTGTGCAAAAGTCACCACATGCAACATCTAATCAACCTACAGCAAGAGAGGTACATCAAGCCCCATCTTCTAGTAAAATGCCAAAAACCAGAAAGAAGAGAGGTGGTTCTTCTGCACCTTCAAAGGTGTAGAAAAAGAAACCCACACAACTAAGCCTTTCACACTGCTTGAAAAGGAAAGGCGCTATGAGGGGTAGTGTTGAGAAACCAAGAAAAGAAAAAGAAGATATTGTGATAGTGGATACTAACTCAGAACTAAGGAACAATGTGACTAAAAATGTGCAAGTTCTGTGAAAAGAAATTGGTATATATCCACCACCTATGAATCATAATCAGAGGATATTTTTGTTGCCAATAAAACCAGGAAGAGAACCCTAGTTAACCCTGATAGTGAGGATTATGAATCCACAGGGGATGGTGCTAAACAGTTTATGAGAGATGAGGAATTGTTGTTAGAAGAAATAAATGTTAGAAAGGAATTATAAGAAGCTTTTGAAAGGATAAAAAAATTGGAAGAAATGGTAAAAACATATGAGAAAAGGGACAAAGAAAGGGAAACAAAGATTTAGGAATTGGAGGAAAAATTAAATACTTATGGGCAAGGTTTAAAATTAGATTTAGTTGCACAACTAGCAATAGTTACAACAGGAAACAAGGAACTAGTAATTGAGGAAAGAAGATCCCCTGCCACAAAAACTCCAACCTGTCACACAACCATGTCCCTAGGTTACCAATTGTGGAAAGATACTCAAGACTTTTTTGAACAACAGGAGGAATGGAAGAAAGAAAAAGAAATAATGATCTCAAAGCATACTAAGGAAATAGAGAGAAAAGATATTGAATTGAAAAGGTTAGCAGTTAAGGTGGAAGAGGTAGCAGATAAAGCCGCCCAAATTGTTAAATGCAAACCTCCAGCCAGAACTTATGCTTTGTTTTTACAAGAAAAGTTTTTAAGTTATCAATTCAGTAAGTTGATCGGTAATAAGTCAGTTGCTATGAGTGGAAGAATTAATTTTCTAAAAGTTTTTACTGATGCCACACCAAAGGAATAGGATCAGTTATGTGAGTACTATTTCTATAATTCTATTGTGCTCGAAGACACAGAATGGAACCCATTAATTTTTGTGGGAGATTTACAATTAAGGGCACTAGCATCTTATTTTAGGAATGAGAAGTTTAGGGGTGAAATTATGCAAGAATATATGGAGTTAGAGAAATCAATTGCTCTTCCAATAAGGAAGGAATCTAGAACCCCTAAAATGATCATTACAAAATGGAAACGACTTTTGGACCATAAAGGTGTAGGCAGAAAATCATGAACTTGAGATTGCAAGATTATGAAAGAATGCAACATTTGACTGTTGGACTCATCCATCATTCCTACCAGTTTGTGCAAGAACGATGGGACAACTTAACCCCTAAATTGTAGAGAAAAGAACCCCACTCCATTTATGATTTTATGGCCATGTTTGAAAGAGCACGAAGATATATGGATATTGCCAGAGGTTAGGGACTTGAATGGGTGCCACTTACATTCCAGCCACCAATGCTCTTGTACTCGGTACCACACTGGACATGGAAGAAGAATGAGGAATGTGAGAGGGCAGAGGTTACCAGAATGAATAGATTGGCATGTCATAGAGACTTTTATTTGAAACAAGTTGAAGGAGTGGATGCTGTCACAGACTTCAAGGAAATCACTTTGCACTACAACTCCATCCCTAGTTAATTTTCTTAAGGGCAAGAAAATGGGTAGTTGGGGGGAATGATGAGTCTAATTATTAGATAGTTTTCTTATGTTTTTATGCAAGTTCATAGACATTCTCAGACATTTATCTTATACATATTCCTACACTATACTATCTTTTATGCTCATTATGCAACCCTGAACATGATTTAAAGTATATGGAAATATGGTTGTGATGTGATGAACATTGCATAATTATGTGTGGGTATGTATGGAATGTAATGGATATCCATGCTTAGCTATGGTTGTTAGTATTGTGTGCATGTTTTGTGAACTAAATCTTTACAGCTGGAGGAGATATATTGTAGCCCACAGCAACTGCAAGGTGCAACCCGCAGCCAAAAGAGTTCCTAGACAGCAGAGCACACGAGGTTCCAGAATAAACTAAGTGCAACACCTATAGCATAGAGGCACTTAATGAAGATGATTTTACATCATGATGACAATAAATAAAGGTGATTGAAGGAGAATAATTCTGTTGCAGTTAGGAATCTAACATGACTGATTCAACCAATCCACATTCCAGTTCTGTTACAACAAGAGTCTTAGTTTCACTTGGACTCTTCTTTCTTTTCCAGTTATTGATTACTTGGTATTTATCACACTCTGAAATATAGGGAGTGGTGATTTATGATTTTAGTTGAGAGACCTTATTTTAATAAACTTCCCCCATGCCTATATGTATGGCTTGGTGATTGAGGTAGAGTTAGTTGTAAGTTGTTCAATTAGCAGATAGAGTTTTCAAATATTTTTTAGTTAGTTGTTTTTACACAGACAATGTTTATTGTTCAATGATGAATTCATGAATAAGATATTTCAATAGAATCTTATTTGATATTATGGAGATTGTGCAATGAATGATTTTGAATTATTATGATTGTGTCAATCTAAGAAGCTAGATTTGAGTTAGATCAGTGGAGACAGCCACTTGAGTAAGGGCCACTCAAGGTAACTATCCCTCACTTCATTTCCTGTATAATTACTTTTGTTGTAACAATTATTTTTTAAGTGCATGATTAATTAGATTCTTTGAGTTATTCTAGTTTGATTAAACTTGTTGTACTCCAGAGTGTAGGTTTAGATTATTAGTATCAAGTTAAACCTTAGCATTCATTTTTTGATAGTAATTAGTTGCAATCTTATATTGTATGTACCCATATCAATAGTGCCAACATTACTTCCTTTACCGTTATGCAGTTTTGAGATTTTCTACCAAGTCTAACACTATACTAGGATGAGTTAGGTAGTCTTAAATCTTTGAAAGCACATATAGTGCCAGTACCATCACACGCTTACTATCCCTGGTCGATAATTCAATGAAAGTCTTTCCAAAGTTTCAAGTGGACTGTTTAGTTAGGTTTTTCCTCTGAATTGTGTGATTGTCACCAAGTTTACTAGACATAGTAAGGACACTACAGAAATGTGGGAGGATTTGTGGGATGAAGTACATGCCTCCCCTACATCCTCATATGATACAAGAAACATACCAAAAAAGGGGATGACCACAACGTCTAGAGAAGAGTCATAGGAAGCCCACGAGTCAGAAGAGGAGGACAATGATTCCTTAGAAATAACATCAGGATCCCAACCTGAAACAAGTAAGGGGAATGCCCCCCTCTACCATGTCAAATAAAGGGACATATTTCTCAAACACCCACACATTCGGTCCATACAACCATGGGAATTTGGGACCCTAGTGCAAAACTCGCACAAATTGTTTACACTATGCAACAAAGATTCTAGGTAGTGAGTCAAAAGAGGAAAGAGCTGATGGAATAGGTTCCCCTAGAGTTCACAACACATGTAACCCCTACCACCGCCATGAAAACACCCTCGATGAGTGTTGCACAAACACAAGTCCCAATAGAGGAGGTTACCCCATCTACAGAAGAACAACCAAGCAGGAAAAGAAGGAAGGTACATATTTAGAAGGATTCATGTGAAGAATATGCAACTTATACAACACCAACCATGACATAGATGGAGTCATATGTCCCTATAGCTACACAAGTAAGTGTTTCTCTCACCTCTTCCTCTCTCTCTCAATCTATTCTCACCGTATCAATAGCCACATCTATTGCATCCATCCAGCTAGTCCCCACGTTCACTTTTTGAACTCCCCCTCCCACACTGCCTTTCAACCAACTATTTGAACTTTGCCATCTACCCCTCATATGCCAACCATTCCTTCATTCTCCCCATTTACATTTGTAGTTTCCCCTCCATTACCCTCTGAGACAATTATAGTTCCTCGGTAGAAGACCAACATTGGCATATGGGCTTCCTTAAGGAACCCCCTTTGCTAGAGGAATTGTATAATCTCCTGCAAAATTTCACCATCAAATGCCTTTGTCTAAAATAATGAGGTATGCCTTTGTTTTTAGTTTCAATGAATGATGTTAGTAAGTGGTATAAAATCTTGCTCCTTTGAGATCTTGGTAGCCATAAGTTAATATTGTGAGTTAAATAGGGAAGCACTATAGCTCTGTTGCATCATTTCAAGTCTCATTTTCTAGCGCATCACCTTAGAATAGATTTTACTTTAAGTTTTGAGCTCTTCTCTTTCCCCTCCCCAACATTTAGAAAGAATTAATGAGAATCTTAAGAAGAGACAGCTTCTAAAATCTCAGAGGTTATCCTATGATTCACAAAACGAGTCCCACAATCACAAGATTTCCCATTCTTTGGTGGTTACATGTGGCGAAGATTTAATTCCTATGTGCAGACAACAAAAAACCATCAATATGTGTATTCAGAGAATAATGTTACATGTCACGCCCCAAATTTTGATTATGTTTTACTTTTTACTTGCATGTAATTAGTAGATAATTTTGCATGGATAAATGATTTGACATTTTTGGAAATGTCAGGATAAATCAATAATATCATGAGTTTATGTTAATATATTTAGAATTTAGACATGTGATTATATGATGTCATGATTATTTATTTATAAGGGTTATGGATTGAATAATGATGCACTAATCCCAGTTTGGTGATTGCAAGTTGTAATAAGGAAAATAGGTTTTCCACCCTTCAAGATAGAGAGGGAGAGCATCATCAGAGAGAAGTGAATAGACGTATGGAAAAGAACATGTTGTTCCATATAAGTCTCGTTCTTGCACAGTTTAGTGACTTTTCGTCAAGATTAGCAAGTGTGATTGACCAATTAGTCTTAGTGTGGTTTCAACTCGACAAATTGTTGATTTGTCGACAAGATCCATTAAGCTTAGGTTTTGTCAAAAATTAAGTCAGGCTAGTATGTCATCATCAACAAGAAATGATCGATTGTTGTTAGATTAGTTTATTATCAAAAGTTTCTGATTGGGATTTTATCTTGTTATTTTGTCTATGTTGGTGTTTACGCAAGATAGAGAGGGGGAGAATACCTCAACCCCATTCTTGTATCTTGGTGAGTGCTTGAAACAACGTGAGTATACATTGTATACATAAACTATATATATATATATATATATATATATATATATATATATATATATATATATATATGGCTCGACTCCTTTACTCCATAGCTAATTTGGAGATTATGGAGGAGCTATATAGCCATTTTGTGGGGTGGTCTTTATGACCATTACCTCCACCAATGTTGCATGCCTTCATGGGATTTTTAATAGGCAATGTTTTAGGAGGGAGTATGATAGTTATAAAGAATGGACTCTATTAATCATCACAACATATTATCTAGAAACAACACGAGTGGTGGACAACAAACTGGAGTTTATGTGCTTACAAATGCTTTGCATCGAAAGGAGCATTATCCTTTTCCTAGGAGCGCATAGATTTGGCAAGGACATATCGCTCAGGAAGAGAAGTGGAGAGCGAGTAGTTCTACTAGATATAGAAGAGTTTATAGGTAAGTGTATTTTGGTCTCTGGATTGTATCATATTAGTTCTTTTAAGTATGTTTATTTGAATAGTATGTATGATTCATTTGTGTTTATATATATATATATATATAACCATATGGATATGATTAGTGGTTTTATATCCTCTTTGTTGAGATTGTTTATATGTTATGATTTCTCTCGTCTACTTACGAGAAGCCACAGTTGCTTTTAGTTTTCAACAGGGTTGTCTGTATTAGAAGAGACTAGCATAGTTTAATAGTAGAGTGATATTATTTAGTCAATTAGCTCTGTGTTAGTTATATGAGGCCAATAAACATAGTGAGGCTCTATGTTAGTTATATGAGTATGATAATTATGGCCAACCTCCGTGTTTTATAAGGCTAACAAGTAAGGTAAACCTCTGTGTTTCTTATGAGGTTGAAAAGCATAGTAAACTTTTGTGTTTGGTGGGAGGCTGAATAGTCTCTTGCATTCAAAATATCCTCATAGTGTCTATACGAGTCGTATATTTCATATACATATAGAGAAACCAGTAATATCTTTGTTTAAGTTGTTTCTAACCAGTATAAATGATACTATTTCTTCGCCTTAGAAGACCGACAGTATGTTAAGGATTCAAACTTTAGAAGGCCGACAATATTGTAAGATTCTAACCATGGTAGGCTGATAGCTTGGAAGGCCGACAATGTAATAGAGCTTAAATTGTTTAGGGTTTATAGTCTAATGTTTCTACGCATTCAAGTAATGATTCAAATGTATTAAGGCCAAGTTGATATGTTATCTCTTCATAAAGCCAAAGTAAGGTTGAGATTTGTAGGAGTATAGTCTTTTAGCAACTATTGGTTTTATTTACATCATGCAGAGATATAACTATTTGAAGACTCTGATGTAGATAAATCTTACTATGAAATTTAAAGGATGATATGTATGAGTTCATAACTTATCCTTTATAGAGAGTCGATGGACTTGAGAAGACCATGAGGTTGATAATAGTATGAATGTAGTATCAAATTGATCTATGACAAAAATTTAACATAGTCAAGAGATAGCTATGAAAGTGATAGTACTTTTCACCAAGAGGGTATACCTCATGTGCTATATTGACATGTTACAAGGTATGTGAATTCTAACAATGCCTAAGTAGTTGAGAGAAGACTAGGGGTTTTGTTATGAAGTTATCTTATTATAAACTTTTACTTTTGGGAAAGCAAGAATGTTTGAGATGTAATGAGTACGGGATCAAGAAGTTAAACCCTAGAATCAAACCTAAAGGGTTTAGAAAACCTAAAGCTCTCAAGTCAGCTATGACTATGATCTAGTCTATTGCATGGTTGACAATAAATAGTCAAGAACCATTGATCTAAACAATACAAATTAAAAAAGAGTCTAAATAGTACTTTGATTAATTTAAATGATTTCTTGTTAGTGTCGAAACTTGTTTTATAAACACTAGAGTGCTTAAATTGTTTTGAGTCAGTGAGTAGAATGACAGGAAGTCATAGACTCTAGAATTTGCAAGTATGCAAGAGAGACTCTCTAAAAGGTTAAATTACCTAAACCTATACATTGCATATATATCCTAGATTAAGGATTAAATTCTAAGTCAGATTGACTAGGATTTGAGTTAGTCAAGACAAATTAAGTCTAGATATTACTAGTCAAACTATAGGATGAGGTAGTCCCCAAGTCAAGTTAGAGATGTGTGAACACACGACTACATTTATTGCAAATGTCTATTTATATGGAAACTTTGGCCAAAGTGATGCATTTGTCTTTGCATGCAGTAGTCGGTTCACAGTGTCTAGATGGTGTGACCGGTCAGAATGATCATACTTAGCTAAAAGCTTGTCTAGAGTTGTATGGTCGATTGAGTTACATAGGACACAACACTCAAATGACAACATATTGGTTCCTTATTTCTATATTCTTTGTGAAGGGTAGGGCCACTTCTAGGAAGGAAGGTGTGCGGGGGACCGCCGATTTGTGGTTGGAGGTAAAGCACTCGAATGATGCTCTCCCTCTATAGCAGAAGACTCGCTGAGACTTGTAAGACAAATACCAAGATTCTAGATGTAGTGTACTTCATGATTGACTTATGTCTTATCAAAACTGATGTATAATTATTCATATTGCCAAGTGAAAATTATTTGTGAATGTGAAGTGAAATGCTATCACTATGATTTATCTTTGAATATATTGTATTTCAAGGTTGAAAAATATTGAATTAAATTTATGCATTTAATTTTAGGTGATTATACAAATGTTAAAATTTTTTCTCTCATGTATATCATGTTCATTTACTTTCTTAGTAAATTGTTGTGTAATTTTGAGTAATATGAGATGGCATGTTACATATGGTATCAGAGCTATCAGGTTAAACACATGGACCTAGGTGCTCGCTACGAGAAAATTTGTCAGCATTTAGCAGATTAGCTAATGTTTGAAATTG
This sequence comes from Cunninghamia lanceolata, assembly GCA_027924645.1. Classification (NCBI taxonomy): domain Eukaryota; kingdom Viridiplantae; phylum Streptophyta; class Pinopsida; order Cupressales; family Cupressaceae; genus Cunninghamia; species Cunninghamia lanceolata. The sequence continues at coordinate 1,116,090 of BSBN01001957.1, forward strand.
GTTTTATGCCAGAATGGCATGGAGGAGAACCAAGAAAACTGCCAGAAAGTTTGTTCCCCAGCATTTACCGATAATAGAGGTTAAGAAAGAACCTACTAAGGAGGTTAAACTAAAAAAGCATATTAATTATGCTGAGGGTGCATTGCTGGAAGATTTTGAGACTTTGGCTAACTCTCTTAAGTGTATTTGGTTAGAAAAGAAACAACGAAACAAACTTGCCAAGAAACCTATTGTTCCTTCTTATGTAGTTAAACCAAGTAAACCTTCTACTTGACATGACATGCCATTTGGGAGTGGTCGTGATGCCCTTGTTTTAGGAAAATAGGTGATGGAGGAGTACCTACGTGTACATCCATCCTTTAAGTTTGTTTTACTAGATTCTGATGGGGAAGAAGAACCTAAGGAATATCCTTTAACCGATAGTGACATGTAGTCTTGTTGAGTTAATTATCTAAATAAGGATGTAATGGTACCTAGAATAAACTATAATAAGGATGAGATTGTTTGCACAAATATGAGTTTTGTGAATGGATTTTATTGATGAATTTTGAATTAATGAGATGCATTATTTTTGAATTCTAATCTATAACTTGATATGAATATCAGGTGTGATATAGAGTATCATCATGGTTTGGACTCGAACAAATCTTGAAGATAGTCAAGGAGAGTCAAATCCCTTCGAAAACCAAATGACTAAGCTGGATTAGATATTGACCATGCTGAATGAAAGCAAAGAGAGGATTGGAAACATGGAACAGGAAGTGAGGGGTCAAGCTAGATTCAAAGGAGAAAAAGAGGACTCACATCAAGAGGATGATGAGTATCTCCATGAACCCAATACTCATAGTGACTAAAGGGAGGATGTTGATAAGACTAAGTCTTAAGAAGAAAAGAGAAGTAGACTTGCTTCAGAGTTGTCAAGAGACATGAAGAAAGTGATTCCACCCAAGTTCGATGGAACATTAAGTGGTGATGTTGTAGAAGCTTGGTTGACAGAGATGGAAAAGTATTTTGAGATTAGAAATTACTATGATATAACCAAGGTAGTATGGGGTGCCTACTAGTTGGCAGGTGGATCGTCCACTTGGTGGATGACCAAGAAAATGGGACTGGGTTAAGTTCTATGAGTTTAACCTAGGATCATTTTGTGGTCATATTTTGCTAGAGGTGGTTACCACAGCTTTTCTTTGACCAAAAGATAACAAATTTTTAGAATCTGCGACAAGGGGATATGTCACTAGAAGAGTATTGGGAAAATTTCATCCGTCTCTTGAAGTATGTGCCACAATATCAAAAATATGAATGGTTCAAAATTAGGTAATTAATCATGGGTCTGAATGCCTAGATAGGTGGAGAAGTGGATGTGTGTGGTCCTACCATTATGGTAAGTTTTTGAGAAGGCAATCAAGCAAGAGAAAATACTGAAGTCAATTTTTGCATATCGCGAGAAGAATCACAAGAGGTTTAATAAGTCACCAATTTATCAACCTTTTAAGAAAAGGAATGGAAAACAAGATGTGAATAAGAAAAGTGACAAGGGCTCTAGAAATAACAAGAGTGGACTTAGAAATGAGAAGAACAATAGTAATGTTTGGAGGAATAACATTAATTCAAGTAAACCTGTTGAGAAGCGAGGACCTCCTGGAGGGTGTTTCTCTTGTGGTAGAGATCACTATGCAAATCAATGTCTAACCAAGAAACAAGGAGTTCAGCAACATAGTAACACATTACCTACCCAACAAACAACTTTTCAATAGAGGATCCATGTGGCATTGGACAATCGCCAGGTAGCGTATTAGATTACTCCCATTGAGACTACAGGTACATTGTTTGGAGTTCCTATTTTTATTTTGATTATATTGGAGCAATTGAAAGTTTTATTTCTCCAAGAGTATTAAGTAAATTTCTTAGAAGAGATGGATACATGGCTAAACCCTGGTCAGTTGAATATGCTAACTAGACTAAAGCTCAAGTAGAGCAATAATTGTTTGAAGCCAAGATTGAACTCCCTAGTTTTTCAATTGAGGTGAATTTGTTTGTAGCCCCCCTAGGTTCCTATGATGTTATCTTAGAAACAAATTGGCTATGCAGACATAGGGGCAATGTTGACTGTTTTGCAAAAAAAGTTGAGTGTCTAGAGGATGTAGGAAACAAAGTCTTTTTGCAAGGCACTCAAAGAGAAGTCAAGATCAGACCAATCTTTGCTATGCAGCTGAAGAGGGCTAAGCGAAAAGGTTGTCAACTTTTTGCAGTCAAAACAGAGCAAGTAGAAGAGGATCCTAGTAAACAAAGTGTACCTTTGGAGAACTATCCTTTCCTTCAAGATTTTTGGGATGTTTTTCCAGATGAACTTCCAGGATTACGTCCAAAGAGAGATTTTGATTTCTCTATTGATATAATACCTGGATCTAAGATGATTTCAAAGGTGTAATATCATATGACTACTACGGAGTTGATGGAATTGAAAGCCCAACTTCAAAAGCTATTGGCTAAAGGGTTGATTAGACCCAGTGTTTCTCCTTGGGGAGCACCTGTGATCTTTGTTAAAAAGAAGAATGGAACCTTGCTTCTATGTATAGACTATCATATGCTTAACAATGCAATGATAAAGAATAAATATCCTTTACCATGTATTGATGATCTTTTTGATCAGATGCGTGGCACAACTATATTCTCAAAGATCAATCTATGATCTGGATATCATCAATTGAGAATAAAAGATGAGGACATTCATAAAACAACTTTTAGAACAAGGTATGGACATTATGAGTTCACTATCTTACCTTTTGTACTTACGAATGCCCCTGCAACATTTATGAATTTGATGAATAGTGCTTTCTGAGATTGCTTGGATAAATTTGTTCTAGTGTTTCTAGATGACATTCTTATTTGTTATAAGAATGAGGAAGAGCACTTGCAGCATTTGTGTTTAGTCCTATAGTGACTGAGAGAGCATAAGTTGTTTGGAAAGTTTTCTAAGTGTACTTTCTTTTAGAGAGAGATACAATATCTAGGACATATAATATCAGTTGAAGGGATTTCAGTAAACCCTACAAAGATTAAAGCTATATTAGAGTGGCCTATGCCAAAGAATGTGCATGAAGTGCACAGTTTCATGGGGTTAGCTGGATATTATAGGAAGTTCATTTTAAACTTTTCTAAGATTGCAAGCCCAATCACTTCACTTTAGAGAAAGGGAAAGTGTTTTGACCAGTCAAAAAAATATTAGGAGGCATTTGATCAGTTAAAAGAGAGGTTGACAATTGCACCAATATTGAAAGTTCCTGATCCAAAAAGTTAATTTATTGTAATCACTGATGCCTCAGGAGAAGTTTTAGGAGTTCTTATGTAGAATGGGCGAGTGATAGTCTATGAATCTAGAAAGTTGAGAGAATATGAGTAGAATTATTCTCCTCACGACTTAGAGTTAGCAGCAGTTGTGCATGCTTTACAAATGTGGTGACACTATTTACTAGGAAAGACTTTTGAACTGAAGTCAGATTGTCAAGGACTTAAGTATATATTTTCCCAACCTCATTTGAATGATCGACAAAGAAGATGGTTGGAATTAATATCTAACTATGATTTTGAGATAAGTTATATTAAAGGCAAGGAGAATCGAGTAGCGGATGCTCTGAGTTGATGGAGACATATCTCTTCAATTGTCTCTATCCACTCAAACTTCAAGGATTTAGTGTTACAAAATTCTATAGGTGATAAGTATTATGAGCAAGCTAAGCAGGCTCTCACAGTAAATTCTCAAGATTCAAGGTATGATGGGTTCAATGTTTAACCAAATTGGCTTCTAAGATATAGAGGACAAATGTATGTTCTTGATTCAATAGGATTAAGAAACCTTGTGTGGAAGGAAGTTTACTTCACATCATATTTAGGTCATCCAAGAGTAACCAAACTCCTAGTCGATGAAAGGAATAAAAAATGATGCTACAAGATTTGTAGCAAGTTGCCTATAGTGTCAGAGATTCAAGGACAAGCATTAGCATCCAGTAGGACTTCTGTATCCACACGATATTCTAGAATGGAAGTGGCAGGTCATTAGCCTAGACTTTGTGCAAGGTCTCCCATTGTCACGAAATAAACATGATGCTATTTTAGTGGTGGTAGACAAACTCACCAAGGTAGCTCACTTTATACCTAGGAATTTAACAGATGGAGCACTAGTTTTAGCATGAAAGTTTGTGCAAGAAGTGTTTAGGTTGCATGGAGTTCCTGAGGAGATTATCTCAGATAGAGATGCATGCATGACATCAAGATTTTAGCAAACTTTGTTCTCAGTGTTAGAAAATCAACTTAATTTAATCTCAGCTTATCACCCTGAGATAGATGGTTAGACAAAAAGAGTAAATCAAAATTCTTGAAGGTTTATTGCGAATGTATTGCATGGATCATCAATACAAGTGGGAAGAGTATCTACCACTTGTGGAGTTTGCTTATAACAACTCCTACAATTCTGCTATCAAGATGTCTCCATTTGAAGCATTGTACGGAATAAGATGTCAAACTCCTATAAGATGGGATAAGCTAGGAGATAGGATTAGCATTAGTCTAGAAATGTTATCAGAAATGGAAGAACAGATCAAGCTGATTAGAAATAGATTAGTGGAAGCAAATGATAGAAAAGTTACGCTGATGCCAAGCGTACACCAAGACAATTCTCAGTTGGAGAAAAATTTATTTTGAGAGTTAAACCTCAGAAGAGTTTTATAAAGTTTGGAAAGTCTTCCAAACTAGCTCCTCGTTATGTAGGACTTGTTGTCACATAGATTTGCACCCAATGTTGAAGGCTTTTAGGGCTCCAATAATCTAGTGAAACATTGAGATGACCTCTAGGCGTGGGACCCTACAAGGAGGTCAAATCTCCAGAGAGAGGTTGGTTCCTTTGTTGAATATGAGATTCAACGATCCTAAGAATAAACCTAAGCTATCCACCTAATAGGAAAAGAGGAAGAGAGAGTAAAACTAAAAGTAAAGAGAGGTGATACACCAGGTTCGAATAAAGAACATTCACAGAGCAGAGATGCACAAATAAAGAAATACAACTGATAAACTTACATAGATCATGAAGATTTTAACAGAGGTAAAGAATGGATTGCCAGGAATTAAACATTCACAAACAATGACCAATTCTAAGACTACACAGAGTTAAAAGCATGAAAAAGGAAAACACCATATGTATTGATCAAGAGGCATAGTTATAGCAGAGGAAAGTTCTGTTTGGAATACAGAAGCATAAGACTAACTATTTTCTAATCTTTTTTACATCATACATTCATGCATATATAACATCTGATTCCAAACGAACTAATTAGGTTACAATAAATTGCCCCAAGGGATCTGTCAGAAAAATATCTCTGCCAGAAGAGATGTCCACTTGCAAGACTTTAACGTAGGAAAATATCTGAATCCATAGGTGGACGGAAGATATTTTGGATCATCAATGTGAGCTGTTGAATCACACACCTACAACCATAAATGTAACAAATATCTACATTTGAGAAACTTTTACAACATTTCAATTTGGCTCTAGATATGTCTTGTCGATCAAGTCTGCATATCCTTCCTAAGTTGGCAACCATCTTGATATCCGGATGCATATCTAGAGTATGCAATTTAGATCATATTTTCAAAGTGGGAATATCCCCCTAAAAAGCCTGCCAAGTGAAAGAGGAGGAAATTCTAATCAATTTTTCCTTTTGGATCATGTAGAAATTCCTCAGGACGAAGGAGATATTCGTGGTCAAAGCTGCAGTCAACCAACATCTAGATGTCCACGTGTCATCATTTTGCAACCGTGCACAAAATCTTCCCGACAAGCAAGATTCACCTCTAACACTGCGCTACCATTAGATCCTTATCAGTACTTAATACACTCTACACGTGTCCTCATTTCGCAACCTCGCAGGAGGAATGTGACGTCAGCTTTAGCGGCATGTGGGCTATGCGATATCTGGATATGCACCTGTCAAATTTATGTTCGTAGCATGGAGAAACTGTCATCCGCATGGATATTAAATTAATATCCAGATACCACTTGAATATCCTGATGATGTCATTAGCATGAATAACTTTGTTGAAGAGGGGATCTGGATGACATCATCAGGATATTAGCATTGTAGGATGATATACCGGAGGTAGAATGTCTGGATGACATCATCGTCATATGTGCTTCTTTGGAGAGAGGGTCTAGATGATGTCATCAGAACATTTGCAAGGTCATGGATACTAAGAAGGATCTAGATATTAGGAAATATCTAGATGATGTCACTGTCATATTCACAAGGGTTTGCACATTTGCAAAGCACCCGGACATTAGTTAAGATCCAGATGTTTAGAAAACATCCAGATATTAACTAAGGTCTAAATATGAAGGGGATATTAGGACCTTAACTAAGGTCCAGGATATTAAGATAATATCTAGGATGTTAGCTAAGATCTAGATGATGTCATTAGGATATCCATGCCAAAATGACTAAGTAAAAGATGGAAATCTCTACGAAGGAAGATATTGAAGGCAAAATATTTCTAGATTTTTCTGGGTTTTTTGCAAGGATTCTCTGGATGTGTTCTTAGGGATTTTTGCAAGGTAGAGCACTAGGTTTTGAAGGATTTAAGGCCTGCAAGGCTAAAACCCAAGGGATATCCAAACATCATCAAGGTGAACTATTTGACTCTAGACAGAGGAAAATGGGTCAACATTTTGGTGACCTCTCAGGGATGTTTGCTTGCTAAACAAATAGATCAGTAGCCTTAAGAATCCATTGGGCATAGAGTCAAGGGGGATTGCAATAGGTCAAAACAACTAAAACCTGCCTCTAATACACAAAAAGGGGAAGAGGCCTACATTCTCCTAGTGACAATGCAACCTATGTAAAAGCACTTAGGGAAAGTAAACCTAAAAATTGAAATAAAACCTACTCTAATCCTAAGCTAACAACAAGGAAATGACCTCAAACAAAGCCATTGACAGGTTCTTGAAAGTAACTTCCCTTTCTTAACAATTTGCAATGTTTCTCATGTATGTGGGCAGTTAGAGAGAGGCGGGGAAGGGATGGGCATATAACTAGATAATGAAACGCTTCCCCAAGGACAAAGACAAAATCACCTATCCACTTGTACTGATCAGAAATATAGTTGCCTGGAAGTGGATAAATGGGTTGATCTAGCCTTCTTTGTTGCTCATCCTCTTTAAAGCAAGCATGACTGGTAGGGACTCCTTCTGATATGTTGGGCCAAATGCCTGATAGGGCATCCCACCGAGATGACATGCAAGCCATCACTACTGCATGTATGTCTATTCTCTAGTTCTTTCTCCTCTTGCTGGTCTGAATGCTCTAGCTCTTGTATATCAATTGGAAATAACGTTGCCTCCACCCTATGAACAAGATGCTCATGATTTTCTAAATTAGGCTTAGAATATAAACCATGCACATGTTCTATGGAGAAATCCCCCTCATCAAGGAGCTAATATCCCTACTAGATAATAAAGAACAAATCTTCAATTTGTTCTTGCCCATGTTTAATCTCCTCATCATTATTTTCAATAAAATATCAGAGATCCTCAAACAAGTTTGTATTATCAACCTCTACACCTTCTATTGTAGGAATGCCTACCTGCATCTCCTCACATGCTAGTAGCTCACAATCGTGTTTACTACCTCCATGTTGTTCTAGGTCTGTTGGCACTAGCTTGTCCTCATTCTCATTTTCAATGTGGCTGGGTAGTTCATGAAACAAGGCAACATCATCCACCTCTCGAGTGGTATCTGTAATAGCTTCATCCTTAATACCCTCATCACTTGATTGCAATTCCACTAGATTTTGCTCAAGTTGCCTCTGCAGCTAAAGGTTTTCCCCATGCAATCTTTGCATTTCAACCTTGTTTGCTTGATCATATGCATGAGAAAAAGCTTCAAAAGAATCAAAGTCTAGAGGACTCAGCCTCTGTTTGACTTAACAGTACTCACAGGTGCAATAGGTTCAAACTTTTCTACCTCTGTGAGTGTAGGAACAACAAACTGCTCCTCATTAGTTTCATCCTCTTCCACCTCCTCCTTTGGCTCATCTTCCCAATTAGCTTGGTAGACAACAGGTCCATCATTATGTCCATGGGACTCATGTTATCAAAATCATAGTTCACTTGAGATGGGTTAGGAGGGAAGTCATATTGATTAGGGACGAAGAGATCTTCTTGGGGTTGAAAATATGTATGATTAGGCTACCAAGAAGACTGATCAGGGGCAGATGGGAGGTAAGCATCGTGAGAATACTGATATTCTACTACAACAGGGGTGTATGACATAAAACCAGAGGTGTTTTGGGCTTGAAAAGGCTGATATGGAGGCATATAATTTGCATTATAGCTATATGGAGGGGAGTAGCCATAGTCTCCATAAAAAATGACATTTTGAAGCATTAAGAACCAAGAAACATTCAAACAATCATGAAAAGTAAGAGCAAATAGGTCTTCCCTTTAGAGAATTATGTTCATACCATGGAGTCACCAGGTGATTGAAATGCTTCTAAAAGTACATTAAACTAGGAATACCACTGAAATCCTGATTCTTGAAGATCTTTAGGCACTTGGGCTGCTTTCACCAGTAGATTTGTTCAACAGAGTCGCCATGGTGTTAGAGAGACTGCCCTAAATGACAAGATGCAATGAAGAGCACACCTAAACTCTTCAATGGATGACAAGGATCATCCAGCTTGTCCCACCGGGCATGCCAGAAACTGTTGGCACCAAGGTGGGGATTGATATATTAGGTACTTTCAAGAAATTTTCAAGACTACAATAGACTAAGAATAGCACCAAACGTCTTAGCTTCAAACTGGATCCCACTGGGCGTGCCAGAAACTATTGGCACCAAGGTGGGGTTGATTTGCCAGGTGCTCACAAGATATCTTCCAGACTGGAATAGGCTAAGAACAACACTAAACTTCTTAGCTTTAGAGTGTCCCACCGGGCATGCCATAAACTGATGTCACATAGATTTGCACCCAATGTTGAAGGCTTTTAGGGCTTCGACAATCTAGTGAAACATTGAGATGACCTCCAAGTGTGGGACCCTACAGGGAGGTCAAATCTCTAGAGAGAGGCTGGTTCCTTTGCTGAATATGAAATTCATCGATCCTAAGACTAAACCTAATCTATCCACCTAATAGGAAAAGAGGAAGAGGGAGTAAAACTGAAAGTAAAGGGAGGTGATACACAAGGTTTGAATAAAGAACATTCACAGAGCAGAGATACACAAATAAAGAAATACAACTGATAAACTTACATAGATCATGAAGGTTTTAATAGAGGTAAAGAATGGATTGCTAGGAATTAAACATTCACAAAAAATGACCAATTCTAAGACTACACAAAATTAAAAGCATGAAAAAGTAAGACACCATACGTAATGATCAAGAGGCACAGTTACAACAGAGGAAAGTTTTGTTTGGAATACAGAAGCATAAGACTAACTATTTTCCAACCTTTTTTATATCTTACATTCATGCATATATAGCATCTGATTCCAAATGACCTAATTAAGTTACAATAAATTGCCACATGGGCTCTGTTAGAAAAATATCTCTGCCAGAAGAGATGTCCACCTATAAGACTTTAACGCAAGAAAATATCTGAATCCATAGGTGGCCGGAAGATATTTTGGATCATCAATGCGAGCTACTGAATCACTCACCTGCAACCATAAATGCAACAAATATCTACATTTGAGAAACTTTTACAACATTTTAATTCGGCTTTAGATATGTCTTGTCGTCCAAGTCTACATATCCTTCCTCAACCAGCAACCATCCTGATATCCTGATGCATATCTAGATAATGCAATTTAGATCATATTTTCAAAGTGGGAATATCCCCCCAAAAAGCCCGTCAAGTGAAAGAGGAGGAAATTCTAAGCACTTTTTCCTTTTGGATCATGTAGAAATTCCTTAGGATGAAGGAGATATTCGCGGTCAAAGTTGCAGTTAACTGACATCTAGATGTCCACGTGTCATCATTTCACAACTGCACACAGAATCTTCCTGATGGGCAAGATTCACCTGTGACACCGCACTACCATTAGATCCTTATCGGCCCCTAATACACTTTACATGTGTCCTCATTTCGCAGTCCCGTAGGAGGAATGTGACGTCAGCTTCAGCGGCTTGCGGGCTATGTGATATCTGGATATGCATCCGTCAAATTTACCTTTGCAACATGGAGAAACCATCACCCGCATGGATATTAACTTAATATATGGATACCTCTGGAATATATTGATGATGTCATCGGCATGAAGAACTTTATTGAAGAGGGGATCTGGATGATGTCATCAAGATATTAGCACTACAAAATGATATACCAGAGGTGGAATGTTTGGATGACATCGTCATCATATGCGCTTCTTTGGAGAGAGGTCTAGATGATGTCAATAGGACATTCGCAAGGTCATGGATATTAAGAAGCATCTAGATATTAGGAAATATCTGGATGACGTCACCTTCATATTCACAAGGGTCTACACATTCACAAAGGACCTGGACATTAGTTAAGATCTGGATGTTTAGAAAACATCCATATATTAAATAAGGTCTGAATATGAAGGGGATATCGAGACCTTAACTAAGGTCTGGGATATTAAGATAATATCCATGATGTTTGCTAAGATCCAGATGATGTCATCAGGATATCCATGCCAAAATGACTAATTAAAAGATGGAAATATCTGCGAAGGAAGACATTGAAGGCAACAGATTTCTGGGTTTTTTGCAAGGATTCTTTGGATGTGTTCTTAGGGATTTTTGCAAGGCAAAGCACTGGGTTTTGAAGGATTTAAGGCCTGTAGGGCTAAAACCCAAGGGATATTCAGACATCATCAAGGTGAACCATTTGACTCTGGACAGAGGAAAATTGGTCAACAGGACCCTTCAAAGTTCTCGAAGTAGTCAATCTGGTTGCCTACAGAATCATTCTACCACTGGCTCTTGCCAGGATGCATAATGTCTTTCATGTTTTATATTTGAAAAAGTATATAACAGGTGATAATCATATTCTTGATTGGAATGCTTTACAAGTACATGACCCAGTAGTGGTCATGATCAAGCCTCTCAAGGTGCTCAAAGTTCGTAAGCTTCACTTGCGTAATAGAGAGGTTACTCAGTGCAAGGTCCAATGGGACTAGTATGTAGAGGATAGTGCCACATGGGAGGATTACCATGATTTTTATCAAAGATTTCCTCATTTGTTTTATGATTTTCAAAGTTAAACAAAAAAACTTCATCATATTATTATTTTGGATACATTGGATCACCGAGGATGATGAATCTTACGGGGGGAGATATGTCACGCCCCAAATTTTGATTATGTTTTACTTTTTACTTGTATGAAATTAGTAGATAATTTTGCATGCATTAATGATTTGATGTTTGTGGAAATGTTAGGATAAATCAATAATATCATGAGTTTATGTTAATATGTTTAGAATTTAGACGTGATTATATGATGTCATGATTATTTATTTATAAGGGTTATGGATTGACTCACGATGCACTAATCCTAGTTTGGTGATTGCAAGCTATAATCAAGAAAATAGGTTTTCCACCCTCTGAGATAGAGTGGGAGAGCATCATCAAAGAGAAGTGAATAGATGTATGGAAAAGAATAGGTTGTGCCATCTAAGTCTCGTGCTTGCACAACTTAGTGAGCTTTCGTCAAGATTGGTAAGTGTGATTGACCAATTAGTCTTAGTGTGGTTTCAACTTGACAAATTATCAAATTTTTGACAAGATCCATTAAGCTTAGGCTTTGTTGAAAATTAAGTCAGGTTAGTATGTAATCATCGACAAGAAATGGTCGATTGTTGTTAAATTATTTTATTATTAGAAGTTTCTGATTGGGATTCTATCTTGTTATTTTGTCTACGTTGGTGTTTACACAAGATAGAGAGGGGGAAAATACCTCGAACCCATTCTCATATCTTGGTGAGTGCTTGAAGCAACATGAGTATACGTTGTATACATAAATAATATATATTGTCTTATATATATATTTAATATGGTTCAAAGTTTAGACTCATACTATGTATTCTTGGAGTTTATGAATACATGGTAGAGATTTCAATTATTGCAAATCACTTTTATGGTTAAGTTGGCTCGACTCCTTTACTCTATAGTTAATTTGGAGATTATGGAGGAGCTATATAGCCAGTTTATGGAGTGGTCTTTATGACTATTACCTCCACCAATGCTACATGCCTTTGTGGGATTTTTAATAGGCAATGTTTTAGGAGGGAGTCTGACGATTATAGAGAATGGACTCTATTAATCACCGCGGCATATTCTCTGGAAACAACATGAGTGGTGGACACCAAAATGGAGTTTATGTGCTTACGAATGCTTTGCATTGAAAGGAATGTTATCCTTTTCCTAGGAGCACATAGATTTGGGAAGGAAATATCTCTCAAGAAGAGAAGTGGAGAGCGAGCATTTTTACTAGATATAGAAGAGTTTACATGTAAGTGTATTTTGGTCTCTAGTTCGTATCATATTGGTTCTTTTAAGTATGTTTATTTGAATAGTATGTATGAGCCGTTTGTGTTTATATATATAAAACCATATGGATATGATTAGTGGTTTTATATCTTTATGATTATGGTTGATGATTCATGTTAGATATGATGCTTGCTCAGTTTATATGATATGATGAAATGTTGGGTGTTTATGCTTTGCTTCAGCTATATATATGAGCATGCATGCCTGATGTTTGACTTGAGTGTGCAGGTACAAGGTTATTTGCTAAAGGTGATTATAAATAAAACATTCGTATTGGGTTGAAATCTGTGTGTGTTAACCTTTATATCACTCAATTTGAGAATGAGATCGATATTGTGTATCCCTATGTTAACCCATATCCAAAGTGGAGACAATTTTAGAATTCGTATGTTGTGAAAACCTATAAAGTGTATGGAAGTTATTTTCATGTGTTTAATTCTATCTTGACACTTCAAATTTAAAATTATCTTGAAATGTGTGCTTATAATTGTGAAAATGATATTTAATTATGCTTTGATAGGAATAAATTATATCATTTTATTAATTCTCATGGAAAGAAAATGTATCAAGTTTAATTACCTTAGGGAATTGAAATAAGTTATTAGCTAGTGAAGAAATTAATAATGATTAATGTATTATGTCATAAAAGTTTCTTTTATTTTAATCCCTTTCAAAAATGTCTTATCAAAAAATGTGAAAAGAAAATAAAGAAAAGAAAAAGAAAAAGGAAAAGCTTGGAAAATACATATGAAAGAAAAAGTTAGACTTAGAAGGATTATTCATTCTTGGTTTTTTTTAAAATCTCTCTTAAACCCTCTCTTCTTGTCTTTGGAAAGAAAAAATATTGAGTTGCAAAGAGGAGATGAAATGGTAAATTGCTTGGAAGAAGATTGTTGTTGTGTGCTTGGATTCAAGGAAAGAATTGGTTGCCTTTGTTTATGTTCTTCCTTAAAAGGTACTTTATTGTTTAAATTGAAAAACTTTCATTTAGAATGGGATTCTCATTGTCATGCCCACACTAGGTGGAGCATATAGCTTAGTTGTAGGAAACACTTGGATTGAAGAACTATTTTAGGAATTTTTATTGTTTTAAATTTTATGTTATAAAAATGGAAAAAAAGTCCATTTTAGAGCAATGATTATGGTAAAATTTTATAGGAATCCTCTCTTCCCAATTTTAATTGAAATTGTTGATGTTGGGTGAATTTGAAGTAGAAGGGTAGCTTTAGATTTTGGAAATTCTTCCTAATTCAAAATGAGGTTAAATTTTGTTAGTGTAGGAATTTATTTTCTTTTATTTTTATCTAACCTTGCATAGGTAGATAATAATAGTGGGTAGTTAATAAGGGTGAATGAGAGTGGTGCAAGGTGTTAGTCTCTTCCATAGGAATTACTCCATCCTATTTTTGGGAGATTTTGGAACTGTACATTTCCTATTGGCTAGACTTTCCACCTCACCCCTCTCATATAGCCTATTTATACTTGCTCACCTTGCATGTTGTAATAAGGTTGTGATATGCATCAGTTTCTATTTTACATTGTTTTTCCTCTGGTTATTGTTTACACTCTCTTGTGGATGAAATATTACAGAAGATCCTGGCTCTAACACGGTATTAGAGCACTAGATCTGTAATTTTCTTCTCATATTTTTGAGGGTTTCAACCATGAGAGTTAAATGGTGCATCTTGGTGCAAAATGGACCTCATTGTTGCATCTAGAAGGCATCAAAACCCTAGGATCACCTATCTAAATGTTAAAATTAGAGTCCAAAACATTTTGGGTGATTTTTGTGGGGCTTGAATTTTTTGGTTTGAAAAATCCATATAGTTGTACATAATTTGTATATTGTATGATTTTGTATGCCATACTATATGTGGTACCATCCCTACGCCACTTAGCTCCCTATGTTGGTCACTAGCTTTTTCTAGTGGTTTTTGCCTCTATCCGATAGTCTGCATTTTAATTTGATAGTTTGCATCTTTATCCAACTATTTATCATTATATTCGGTGGTTAAAATTTCTACACAATAGTCATGAGATTTTGCATCGACAGTTTTAAGGTTATTATATACAAAGGCTATTATCCAATAGTTTCTCTATTTGGTGGGAGTTTATTAAAAAGGTCGGAGCCATTGGTCATATGGGGCCCCCACCCCTGATCACCACCAACCAAGGGGAGCTATACTCCTAAGGCTGTGCCATCGGCACCAATAATCTCTACCATCTCGCCACCCATTTGGGCCACCACAATGCCAACACCACCAATCCTCAACCTAACCTACACTAGTCTGCCACCACAAGGCCACCTGCCCTCTCTTGGCTTGCCTAAAGGTGTTATTTTCTTCTAAGAGCATAACATTGTCATACAATATCAATTTTTTGTGAACAAATAGGCGATGGAAAGATGGTTCCATGCTCTTTCTATTGGTATGGGTATTTTCTACTAATTTTTCTACTAGTGAGTTTTATTGATGTCTAAAGTCTAGGCATCTTTTTAAGCTTCCGAGCTCATTTATTTTGCCCATAATCTCTTTTTTTTGCAAACAAATCGATGTTGGAAAGGTATCAACAAGCTCTACATAGCCACCCATGTAATTTTTCTAGATTCAGCATCAAGTATCTTTTATTCAGTTTGTCGATTTTATGCATTATGTTTGATATCATGGACATTTTGGCACCTAGAGAGGTTCTATTTGCTTTGATGGGCTTCATTTATCATCATTAATCTATATTGATGTTTTGATCTCTATCATTTGAGGAGGTATCATGGGTTTTTCTACTCATCCTTTTGTGGTCACCTTGAATAAGGATAATTATGAGTCTAGGCAAAAAAGACATCCTACCATATCTCAGGTGGCTCAATCTTTTGCCTTATCTTTATGGACTCATACCTGAACTAGATACACTTGGGAAGAAATCTATATGGAGAAATAATATTGATCATATTGTAGGATTAATTTATTCTAGTGTTGATTTTGACACTATGTGTTCCATCTCATATATTGAGTGCCCACATGCTCTTTGAACTAGAATTCAGGAGATCTAAGGAGACCCACATATCTCTACATTCCCAAATCATCCTACTATGGATTACCTCATATCCCTTGATGATGCAGACAATATACCCTTTGATGATGATACTTTAGAGGAGCTTGAATATGTAGCAAGTCTTTATTGTTCAAATGACACAAAGACTTCTCTTGCTTCTCCTTCTCCTATTGAGATCATAAATCCACCATCTTCTATTGCTACTATAAAGTTCAGAGATGCTTCATCTAAGGATTCTAGTGATTCTTTGCAGAAGGACAATTTCAATCTTCCTGATCCACCTCATTGGGATTCCTATTTATTAGACACTCCATTCTTGTTTATGTAGTCTCACATTTTTTATTTAGAGGATACTTTAGAGGAAATGCATTTCATCTTTGATGGCACTGAGGTCATCGCTTCATCTTTTGTGTTTCCAGAAGCAGTTCAATATCTTTGCTCTCCTAGTTATACTTCTTTGATTAGGCGTCTAGTTCTTGTTTTATAGAAGACATCTTTTTCTAGCGTGAGGACACTAGAGTTGTATTTAGAGGCACCTATTTGGATTTTGTTTCCCTAATCTTCTAGTTTGTGGGAGGTGCTTCTTCATCCACCATTAGATTTCTTTCTTCCCAAGGGAAGAAATATTATTTACAGGCAGTGGATTATCTTCTATTTTTGAGCATCTTTCAGTGGCTTTAGAGTTACTTCTATCTGTGAGGGACATGTGATCTTCTCTATCCTCTTCTTGAGGAATTGTGATTGTATGATGGTTGTATCATTTGGAGGGTATTTTGACATTCTCCACCATCATTGTATATGGGTACCTAACATGGTCTATTTTTCCTGGACCCATCCTTTCACCCACCTAAGCTACGCTTGAGGGGGGTGTTAGTGTAGGAATTTATTTTCCTTTATTTTTATTTAAGCTTGCATAGGTAGATAATAATAGTGGGTAGTTAATGGGTGAATGAGAGTGGTGCAAGGTGTCAATCTCTTCCATAGGAGTTACTCCATCCTATTTTTGCGAGATTGTGGAGTTACATTTCCTATTGGTTGGACTTTCCACATCACTCATCTCACATAGCCTATTCATTCTCACTCACCTTGCATGCTATAATAAGGTTGTGATATGCACCAATTTCTATTTTGTATTGATTTTCCTATAGTTCACTAGTAGAAAAACATAAATAAATGACTAAAAAAACTACCAAAAATTGGTCATGTGATCAGTAGTTTGGTCACGTGACCATTGGTAGTTTATTGCCGGTCATTTATCTCGCGACCAAATTTATGACCAAACAAATTTTAGTTATTAATTTAGTCATTAATTTGGTAGTATATTTAGTCATAAATTTGGTAGTATATTTAGACATTAATTTGGTAGTATATTTAGTCATAAATTTGGTAGTATATTTAGTCATCAATTTGGTAGTATATTTGGTAATTTGGTAGTATATTTAGTCATCAATTTGGTAGTATATTTAGTCATGTGACCATTGGTAGTTTATTTACGGTCATTTATCTTGTGACCAAATTTATGACTAAACAAAATTTAGTCATTAATTTGGTAGTATATTTAGTCAACAATTTGGTAGTATATTTGGTAATTTGGTAGTATATTTAGTCATCAATTTGGTAGTATATTTAATCATTTATTTAGTCATTGTAATCATTTAGTCATTGATTGTTGTTAACTGGTCATTTATTTAGTCATGGTAGTCATTTTATTTGTTGGTTTCCATTATTTGGTAGTAAATTTAGTCATGATATGAATAATTTATTAAATACCATAAATTTTATAATGCAGAAAAAAATATTTTTAAATTTGAATTAAAACATAAAAGTAAGAAAATTTGGAAAACTATATATTTTATGATGCTGCCAAGTAAAGATTGATAAATTTGAGCCAACACTTTCTATTTGAGAATCGACCAATAAGAAAATGAAACAAGACAAAACAAAGTGGCAATAAATATTTTTTTGTATTGGAACAATGCAGGAAAAGAATTACAAATAATAAAAAAGCAGCACAAGGCTGCCATAAGAAAAAACCAGTTTAGCTTTGTCATGTAAAATAAACTACAAGGAATGGCTGAATAAAAAATCAATTCAGCAGCCACATTAGATACAATAGCAAAATAATGGAAAGGCAAGTCGGACCGATGAAGCCATTCACATGTTTTGACACTTACAAAAGAGATGTTGCCATTGAGCATTCCATGAGACATCATTTCTTTTGGCATTCTGTTAACAATTTTAGGTGCTTTGACCGTAGCCTTGGTGTATTCCATATTCTCCTTCACACAAGCCATTGAGGCGTTAACAATCTAAACTAAAATTATGGCAATAGGAATAACTTGCCAAGGTAGTTAACAATAATAACAAGTATCAAAGTTGCAATTTTTTTTTTGACAAGCAAGATTCAAAAAATATAAACAACAAAATCTAAAATGAAATCATGTTAACATTTCAAATTCAAGAATTAAATTCTTAATATATTACTGAGTGTTGAAAGATTTTCACAAAACTTACGGAAGAGCCCAAATGGTTTTAGATGCAATGCAATTGTCTTTCAGCTCACAAGTTTCTAGAAAAGAATCACTTGTTGTGGAGGCAAGCAAGAACAGTGTAACATCAAATTGTAAAAAAAACACATATTAAAGTATTCGCTAATCTCAAAATTTTAATGACATAAATTTCTCGAAGAGCATTGAAAAACTTTTAGTTGGTTTAGGTCATGCAAAAGTTGTTTATATCATAGGGTTAAGAGTATATTAAAAGCTTAACTACTGTAATATATATTCATTTATAGATAAAAAATGTTCTCTTTAAGGGCTGGGGGTAATGTCGTCACATCGGCGGGGGGTGAAATGACATTATTTAACCATTACTATACGTTAGAAGTTCAATTTAAATTTTTTTTGTAAACACATCTTTTATAACAAATAATCACCATCGATTAAAAAAAAGAAAGATAACATTTAGATGCACTCCTCATTTATATTTTGTAAACACATCTTTTATAATAATAAATCACCATCAATAAAAATGATGGCATTTAGATGAAATCCATATTTATTGTCAATATCCTTAATTACTTTTGTATTCACATCAAACAGTGCTCCTACCCAAGATGTTTCTTTAGAATAAAGTATGGTAAACTTGAATAATAACATTAGAATTAAGTATTGTTGGCACAAATTGAGGCTTTTGTGGGAAAATCTCTACAATTGATGGTAGATAATTATGATGTTTTAATAATTAAGAAAAAAAGCTATACTAGTGGGAAATTAAGACAACAATTTATAGAGTTTAAAAAGTCAATTTATTTGGAAGGAGATGGATTTTTGCTCTGCATGTCGAGCTAGGGCATCCGTGCCCTTGCCTGATCCTCTAATTTTCTTGGCCATGTGAAGTGTGGGGAGTGCATGCATTTTGGGGAGGTCTGGGGTTTTGGTTTTTATCATTGTGAAGCTTTTTTCATTTGAATTGACATCTCTTTCTCCCTGATCATGAGGGGGTTTAGTGCCTGGTGGGAGGTTGCAGGTGGAGGTGCAAATCACTGTTAGAGGCATGTGGGGTGGTTGTGCTATGAGCCATCCTCTGTGTGGTGCTGGGTGCAGTGGTATCACGTGTTTGTGGTATGCCCTCCTTTATAGTGTGAGGGCTCTGGTTTCGAAGGGTTGTGGGTTGGTTTGGGTCTGCTGCTCGAAGGTGGTGCTGGGTGATAGGTCAGTTAAACCCTAATGGTGGTTTTTTTCCTAGGGGCTTGCATGCTTGCCTTGGGTCTTGTTTAGACTTAATGCCGATCAGGGAGTCTTTGAGAGCTAATCCCAAGATGGATTTTCGCTCAGCAGCGGTTGGTGTGAATTCTTCTTCACATGCTTCGAAGGTTTTTAATAATAACTTATTCTCACCAGATCTGGGGTTGGTTGGCTCAGGTTTGTCTGGTGGTACATGGATTACAAAGATTAATGGATGTCTTGAACGTTGTGAGGAGAAGCCAAAATTAGTTATCCCGCTGGAGATGATCGCGGAAGATATTGACTATTATTTAAAGCATGCATTGTTGCACAAGTTTATGGGGTTGCAAGTTTCATTACAATTTCTTGAATCACGGGCCCAATGGACTTGGATGCCAGAGGGAGAAATGGAGGTTATGCTTTTGGTGAATAACTATTTCATGGTTTCATTCAATTGCTTGGCAGATCACAATAAGGCCTTTGAAGGAGGCCCCTATTTTCATAATCAGATTGGGTTATTTATTAAACCATGGCATGCAGGCTTCAATCTATTGAAGAGCTTCTAAGTCGAGTTCTGGTGTGGGTTTAGCTTCTGAGGTTTCCTATGGAATGTTGGTGGGATGATGTTTTGCACTTGCTGGCTTCGATGCTTGGAAAACCGGTTGGTGCTTCATAGCAGACTTAGGTTAAAAAGGTGATGACTTTTTCTTGTATCTGTGTTGAGATTGATTTAAGTAAACCTTTACCAGATTCGGTGGATATGTGTGCAGGTCCTTACTCTTGGGTGCAGCAATTGGACTATGAGACTCTTCCATTTCGATGTCGTCTCTGTCATGAATATGGACATTTGTAATAGAGATGCCCAAAGATTAGGCTTGTGGATTCCTAGCCTTCTCAACCTCCCTGCAATCCCCCTAGGGTTGAAAAGGGGAAGGTTCCCATTCCTAATGATGTGGTTGGGGCTGATGGTTTCGTTCCAGTCAAGGCTCGTAACAGGAATCAGGGTCAAAAGAGGACTTTGAAGGAGAGGTAGGATGAAGATACTTTCAACAGATTTGAAGTTTTAGATGATCTCAGCTAGTAGGAAGTGAATGTGGGCTTGGTAAATCTGGATTAGGGTGCTTTGGGTATAGGCCAGGAGGGCCTTCTTTCTGAGGCTACTCAGGTTATGCAGGATAATAGTGCTTTACAAATGGACACGGATCTTCAAATGGAAGTCCAAGTGGAATTGGTTCCTATTGTAGAAGGAAAGAAGGGTGGTGGGGACGGATCTCCTCTTGTTTTGAATGTAGGTACTGAAGGTGTGAACCATAATAAGTCTTCTTCTTCTCATTTGGGTCTTCATCAAAAGGATCCAAAAAAAGGGGTTGGGGAGAAGTCTTCCAAGCTTGGTAGAAAAAAGGATCTAGAAAAAATTAAATTAACAAGGGAAACTTTGGTAGAGTCAAGGTCTGTTAAGACTCTAGATTTTCATTTTTGATCCCCTTGAAATGATTGTCCTATCATGGAATGTACGGGGCTTGAACAGTGGCCCTCGACAAAAAGATGTTCAGGATTTGGTTAGAAGTCAATCTCCTGATGTTCTTTTCCTGCAGGAGTCTAAGTTATATGTGGATTGTATGTTTGGTTTAGTGCCTATGTTGTGGGGGAGTGGAGAGTGCTAGTGCATTGGTGCTCGAGGGTCTGCTGGGGGAGTGGCTTGTTTATGGAATCCTTAGAAGATCTGCCCTCTTTGCTAGTTGTCCTTTCAGTCTTCTATCTCTATGATTGCGTCTTGTTTTGAGACAGGGGAGTCTGTTCTCTTCTCCAATATCTATGTGCCTACTGAGCTCTAGGGTAAGAAACTTTTGTGTTCCCATATCTAGTTTGTCCAAAGCATGGTTCCTTTCCATCCATGGATTATGGTTGGAGACATCAATGCTATTTCTGAGTTGGCTAAGAAGCGGGGTGGTATTGCAAGGCTAGAGCCTTCTGCGTTGCTACTTCAGGATAACATCTCAGCTTTAAATCTTGTTGATATCAACCCCATTAATGGCTAGTTTACTTGGAATAATCAGAGGGTTGGGGATAATTGCATTGTAGAATGACTTGACCACTTTCTGGTTTCTTGCTACTGGGTTGGTGGGCTATGGTCTTCTAGCTCTAAAATTTTGGATTGGAGGGGCTCGGATCATTGGCCTATCAAGTTGGCTATTTCTTCAGCTTGTGTGCCTTGGTCTCCTTCTTTCAAGTTCTAGCTTATGTGGTTACGTGAATCCTCTCTCCATGAATATGTTGCTGAGTGGTGGAGGTATGGTAGACCTACTTATGGTACAACAATGTATACTTTTGCTAAGTTACTTCAATTTGTCAAATATTAGCTTAAACACTGGAATCAACAATGCTTTGTAAACATTTTCCATGCTAAGACTACTGCTCAGGCTGAGTTGGATGGTATCACGAGGTTGATCAGGGAGGATGGGGTGACTGAAGACTTGTTGCGGAAGAGACTAGGGCTTTGAAAGCATTGGAAGAGTGTGAGCTATGTGGGGAAGTTTTTTGGAAACAAAAGGCCCGGATTGAGTGGCTTTAGGAAGGGGATAAAAATACCACTTTTTTCTTCAACTCGGTGAAAACCATGAGACATCGTAATTCTATTTTTGGTTTAGTGAATGGTAGGGGTCAGACTCTTTCCTCTTTTCATGAAATCAAGAGTGACGCTGTGTAGTATTTTACTTCCATATTCAGGGAGGACTCGCAGGGGGTTCTGATGAGGAAGCTCATGTCCTTTCTTGTATCCCTTCTTTGGTTTCTAGGGAGATGAATGAGCATCTTATGAATGATATTTCAATTGAGAGCTGGAGGAGACTGTGTTTCGGATGAAGAGGGGGAAAGCTCCTAGCCCTGATAGTTTCTCGATTGAGTTCTTTCAAGAATTCTGGGAGATTATCAAGTTGGACTTGTTGGCGGTTGTTCAGGAGTCTCAGAGGAATAAATAGATGCTACAAGCTTTGAATTCTACCTTCCTTTCTCTCATCCCAAAATGTGATGGGGTAGATAAGTTAAGTCAATTTCATCCTATCTCTCTTTGCAATGTAATTTATAAAATTATCTCTAAATTGATTACTGATAGGCTGAAAAAGTGTCTTAAAGTGTTGATCTCTGAGGAATAGAGTGGTTTTGTGGCAGGACGGCAAATTCTGGATGGGGTTGTTATCACTACTGAAACCATTCACTCTATGGCCAGTTCCAAAGATAAGGCGATGTTCATTAAGCTTGATATGGCTAAGGCATATGACAGAGTTTGGTGGTCCTTCCTTTAGAAGGTTCTGGGTGCTTTTGGTTTTGGGGATGAGTGGATTCATTGGGTTATGAGTTGTGTTACTTTGGTCTCCTTTTCTGTGTTAATAAATGGGGAGCACTCAGAGATTTTTGGTGCCTCTCAGGGTTTGTGGCAGGGTGATCCCCTCTCTCCTTGTTTCTTCTTCTTGTTGAAGGTCTGGGACGTTTGATAAGAAGGAATGTGGAGTTAGGTTTCATTCAGGGGTGGAGGTGGTCTACCTCCGTAGTCTCACTTGCAGTTTGTGGATGACACTACTTTGATGGGTATGGCTACAATTAGGGAAGCTTCAAATTTGCGCAAGGTGTTGGATGTTTATCTTGTTGCTTCAGGACAATTGATTAATGAAGATAAGTCCTCCATTTTTTTCTTTAATACTCCAGGTTCCATTCAGAGGAGAATTTCTCATATCTTGAGATTTTAGATTGGGGTGCTCCCTTTGACCTATCTTGGTATTCCCATCTTTTTTGGAAGGCTAAATAGGGATTCTTGGTAGAATATTCTGGATAAATTTCATGTGAAAGTTAATCATTGGACCCATCATTAGTTGTCCTTTGTAGGTCATGTTTAATTGCTCAAGTCTGTGGTGCAGGCCCTCCCCATTTACAGATGTATGATTTAGGTGGCCCCAATGGGTTTTGTTAAGGAATTGGATTCCTTAGCAAGATAGTTTTTATGGGCTGGTAGCTTGTTGTCCTCTAAATGGAGCCTTGTCAGATGGGACACTATTTGTAGCCTGAAGCAGTTTGGTTGTCTTGGGTTAAGGTAGTCATCATTGTCTGGGATAGTGCTGGCTGCTAAATTGTATTAGCACTGGTGTGTGGAGCAAGATCAGATATGGGCTAGGATATTAACACATAAATACTTCCCAGGGATCCCTCGGGTTGATATTCCTTGTTACCCCTGGTGGGGAAAGGCTCGATGATTTGGAGTATGCTTAAGAAAGGGGCTGCGCTTGTCAAGGATGGCTTTTTATGAATTTGTAAAAGAGGGACAAAACCTCATTTTTGGTCTGATTCTTGGGATGGCTTTCCTCCCATTGTTTCTCAGTTTCCTAATTTGGTGACTCTATGCCAGAGGTTCTGTGAGGTAGGTTGGTCAAGGGTGAGTGACTTTAAGTCCTTTTCTTCTCATGGTCAGTTGGTGGTGGCAAGATGGAAGAAGCCTGATGAGTGGCCTAATGTTGGTATGGAGGAGGAGTGTGCTAAGCTTCACAATATCCTTTCATTTAGACACTGTAGCTCCCTTCAGGAAGGGGATGTTCTCTCTTGGTCTCCCAATCCAAAGGGTGCCTATATTGTTGCTTCAGGATATCAGGTGATATTATCTCACCAACTGGATGGGATGGAGGTTCACTGGTGAAAGAGTGTGTGGAATAAGTTTTCTTGCCCGAAGTGTAACTACTTTATTTGGACTTTGGCTTGGAATAGGTGCTTGACATGAGATAATATTCAGAAGTGGGGCTTTTAGGGTTCTTCTAATGTGGCGAGGAGGACTCTTCTCACTTGTTTTTCTGTTGTCCTTTGGCTTTGCAGCTTTAAGATTTTTGGTGGGGAGTTTCAAAAAGCCCCTGTCTTCATGCTTCCTCCCTGGTGGATTTTTGGAGTAGTCTAGGTAGACCTCCTTTTATGGCCTTTTTATTGCAGGATGTGTGGTATGTTGGGCCTTCCTTGATACTATGGTAGATTTGGTTGGAATGAAATCAACAAATATTTCAGGGTGAGAAGTTGTTGATTCAACAAGTTTGGCACATAATTATGGGTATGATTCGGGAGACAGTGGAAGCTAAGTGTGATGTCATGTTCCCTTTGGAGAAAGGGGATGCTGAGCTAGTAGATAGATTGGGTATTTAGGGGTTGTCTTCAACTTCTGCTTGTGTCAGGAGAGGAAGGCGGGTGAAAAAGAAAGTTTAAAGGGTGGGTGGATTGCTACCCCCTCCTACTGGCATTTTGAAGCTCAATACCAATGGATCTTTAAGGGGCAATCCTGGGCTTGCTGGGATTGGTGGGGCTAGCAGGGATTTTTTGGGATCGATGGTTTTTTCTTTTTTGTTCATGAAGGATTGTAGACTATCAACCTTATGGAAGGTTTGGTGATCCTCTATGCTTTGGAGTGGGCTTATGCTTTGGGGTGGCACAAGATTATCTGTGAGTCTGATTCATAGGTTTTGATTAATTTGCTGAATGAACAAAAGGTTTCTGATGTTAGTTGGTAGTTGGCTATGCTAGTGTAGCAGATTCTGCAAATAAGTTCTTTGATGGAGATGGTGTCTTTTGTCCATATTCTGAGGGAGTGGAATAGGGCAACAAATTATTTGGCTAAGTGGGCTTTTGAGCATGTAGATGGCTAGAAGATAGATGAGTAGGAGTAGATCCCCATGAGCTCCGATAGGACTTGGAGAGGATTCTTGCTGAGGATGGGAATGGTATTGGTGAAGGATGATGTTGCTTCTTGCTTTGTATGATAGCTTCTTATGGGTTCCTGGGGCCTTAGCTCTTTGATGTTTTGTAACGATCTTTTCTGAATTTCAATAAAGTTTTCACCTTTTTTTTTTTTAAAGCCAATTTATTTCTTGAACCTAATAAATATATCATAAAAATGTTAATTCATATCACATGTGTTTGATCAACATCTTAAAGCAAGCTTCATTGAGAATCCTTTTTCATAGAATTGGCTAGAATTCCTGCTTTCATCTCTGTTTCAAATGATTTCACTGTTGTTTGGGGCATGTAGACCAATACCTTTATTCCATCCTTACCCTTTGGAGGTGGAAGGAAGGCAATAAAATTTGTGTAGAAAAATTTTCTCCATTGTATTGGACTTACAACTGATGTTTTGCCCCATCTAAAATCCACATTATTAAACCCTAAGAATCTCCAATCACTCATAATCATGACATCCTTCATTGGCATATGCACATGTGCATTCATTACTTGGTGATTGATCTCTTTAAAGTCAATGCTTGATCTCAAATACTCATCACTCAACAACTATGATCTCTTTATATTCATGATTGCTTGCAAAATTGAGATACTAAGAAGTTCCTCAGCTCTAGCCACTATAACTATAGGGTAGAAGCAATTAGTGTAATATCCATTCTGGAGTGGGGGTTTGAATAATTTCCTTGAATTCATTGCAAAGCCAACCTTCACATTATGGCTATGTGGGATTTCATAAGCCCTTGTCGTTGCTCGCCAAACCAATGCCACCCCAATAAAAATATTAGTTACTTGTTTCTGAGTTCAATATGAATGAAAATGAAGAAACTAAAGCCATATTCATCTTCATTTTCATCTGTTGTCTGCAGTCTCCCCAAAATCCATGTGTAGTGGTGAAAAGTGTTTTGTTTTTTACAGCCACTTGCATAACAAAGTCTAAGCTAGTCATCATGGTAATGAGTTTTCTCACACGCAGAAGAAAAAGTGGAGAAAATGTGAGGAAAGTTAGGATGCCAAGGTCACCGCAACACCACAAGGTGGTTATTGGGCCTTTGCGATGATGTGGGGAGTTCCTCGCATCACCACGAAGGCCCAACAAGCACCTTGCGGTAGACATGTATGCAAAATGTGGAAGCATTGACAAGGCATGTGAACTGTTTGGTAGAATGCCTCAAAGAGATGTCATCTCATGGAATGCAATGGTTGCATGATATGCACAAAATGGATTTGTTGAAAAGGCTTTAGAAACTTTCAAGCAAATGCAATCAGTAGGCGTAAAGTGAAATTCAACAACCTTTGCCAGCATACTCCCTGCCTGTGCCAAAATGCGAGCTTTGGAATAGGGTATGGACATTCATCAAAGCATGAAGAATAGAGGAATTTTGTCATTTGTTGTAGTTGCAACTGCCCTGGTAGACATGTATGCAAAATGTAGAAGCATAGAGAAGGCACGTGAACTATTTGAAAAAATGCTTGAAAGAAATGTGGTCTCGTGGAATGCCATGATTGTAGGATATGGACAAAATGGAGTTTTTGAAAAGGCATTAGAAACTTTCAAGCAAATGCAATTGGTAGGTGTAAAGCCAAATTCCACAACCTTTGCCAACATCCTCCCTACTTGTGCCAAAATGGGAGCTTTGGAATAGGGTATGGACATCCATCAAAGCATAATGGAAGGGGGATTTTTGTTAGAAATTATAGTTGGAAATGCTCTGGTAGACATGTATGCAAAATGTGGAAGTATAGACAAGGCACGTGACCTGTTTGACAAAATGCCTCAAAGAAATATGGTCTCATGGAATGCCATGATTGCAAGATATGCACAAAATGGATTTGCAAGGATGCTCTCAAAATCTTTGAATTAATGAAGCACTCTGGAGCATATCCTAACATTGTAAGCTTTGCTTGTGTTCTATGTGCATGCAACTATTCAGGTTTAGTGGATGAGGGCTGTACATACTTGAATCACATGAGTAACCCTTATTGCATTACTCCTACAATTGATCATTATGTGTCCATGGTTGACCTTCTTTCCTGTGCTAGCTATCTTGAGGACAACCTAAACTTTATCATTAAGATGCCAGTTAAACCTGTGGGGGTTGTGGATGTGTTTTCTTGGTGCCTGTAAATCACATATGAATATAGGCTTAGGAATATTTACAATAATGTTGCTTTTTGATTTGGATCCTAAAAATGCTGTGACTTATGTTCTTCTCACAAACTTGGGAATGGGATGTTTCAAGACAACTTAATGCCAAACAAGCTTATAAAGAGGCCCTCAGAAATGCCCATAGTATCATCCCAAGTTCTCCATGGAAAATTTTGGATTAATAGAGGACTACCTAAATCCAATGCCTTCATGTAGTTAGCTACCAAAGGTAGAATTTTGACATACGTCAAGCTCATTAGCAGAGACTTCCACAACCCCTCGATTTGTAGCCTTTGTTTTAAAGTAAAGAAGTCCTGCAGTCATCTTATTTTGAATTGTCAATATGCTTGGAAGATATGGAGCTGGTTATTTTAGAATTGGCAACTCAATCACACAAGTTCCAGCTCTATCATAGACTGGATTGAAACTTGACTCTTAAAGTTAGAAGTGACCCTTTGAGGTTGACTTGAAAGGTGGATTATATTTAATCATGTAAAATTTCTGGCTTGAGAGGAACAACATAATTTTCAAAGATGCATCCCATGGAGGTTTTGTGCCAAAATCAAGGCATCTATTTCTGAAGTTTTCAGTACTTGGACAAAAAGTAATGGTGACATTCACTCTCACAAGACTTGCCTAAGACTTTTTTAGGTCTGAAAATGTATGAAGTGGCGAACTATGTACTCTTCCCTTAATAATGAGTACCGATTGGATAGGTCTAAGAAACCTTAAGTTATATAGAAGGTTGGTAGCCTCCTCACCACAATTTTTTAAAGCTCAATTTTGATGGTGTTGTCAAGGAAAGCTTGGGTCCTATTGGTGGTGGGAGAATTTTAGAGATTTTCCTCAAAGGTTGAATGCTTAGACCAATTATGGAAGCCTAACTTTGTTTTTTTATGCTTATTTACTTATGGGATTGACCTCAAACTTACTTCATAAACAATTCAACTTTTAAAAAGAAACCAAGAATTAGGTGAACAGAGCATTCAATTGTGAGTTCTATTAAGAGAACAAATTTCATCGCACCTCTTGTTTATCCCCCAACAAGCCCAAGGTGATATTATGGGTGAGTAAATATGCTTACAGTTAAGGTAGCTATGCAGAAAATTCTTTGGGGTAATTCATAAATCTAGATTATTAAAAAAAAGGCATAATGCAAAATTACATACCAAGGATATCACTTGCCAGCTCTCAAAATTGAATTTGACAATGACCATTTTTCTCACAATTGTCACGTACTTTGGACATAAGGTACTAAGAGTAGAAGCTAACAACCCCTGCTATAGAGAGGGAGAGAAGTTCCACTATCCATCCCATGCAAGAGAAGGCATATGACATTGTAAGAATGGAAGGCCCCACAATGGCAGTCATCAAATGAAATCCTGCATGCCACTATGTTCCTATAAAAACAACAGAAACAACTAACTCAATTTTTTATTTAAGGCTATCTTGTTTGCAGTGCAAAATTATGTTAAATTGTTTTAGAATGAACTGAATAGAATCATTATAGTCCCAGGTTTTGAATCTGTCTTCTGGAACCAACATAGAACACTAACAATTATATATAGTTTATTCCAAAAGAAAATGTTAAATTTCCATGAATCATAGAACACTAACAATTTATATGCAGTTGACTCCAAAAGAATATGGGTGTCTCCCATTGAGCTATTGATGTTGGACCAAGCTACTATCCACATTTATGTGCTTGAGACCTCTAGTCCCATAATAATTTTCTATGAACCAGCTAAGACTCAAACTTTAGACCCACATAGAATACTTTTTCAATCTTACAACTGAGCTACTAGCCCTTTATATAGATTGAAGCTCCATATAGTGAAACAAGTCGATTCGATAAACTTCACCATAAAACACTAGCATATACAAAAATTTTAAGGGTAGTTAGAAAATACCTTTTGAAACCAAAACAAAGGATGCACCACCATCTTCATATGCATCTCCAGTTTGCCTATTATTATCTCCTCCTTTATAACTACCATGTCTATCTTCTCCTCCTCCTCCTACGAAAGGTGAAATGACATTATTTAACCATTAATTCAATCACATGAGTAACCCTTATGGCATTACTCCTACAATCGATCATTATGTGTGCATGGTTGACCTTCTTGCCCATGTTGGCTATCTTGAGGACAACCTAAACTTTATCATTAAGATGCCAGTTAAACTTGTGGTGGTTGTGTGGATGTATTTTCTTGGTGCCTATAAATCACATATGAATATAGGCTTAGGAGTATTTACAACAATGTTGCTTTTCAATTTGGATCCTAAAAATGCTGTGACTTATGTTCTTCTCTCAAACATATATGCAAAAGTGGGCAGCTGGGGTGAGGTTCAAATGGTAAGGAGATTGATGAAAGATAGAGGAATTAAAAAGATCCCTGGATGTAGTTGGATTGAAGGCCATAAAATGGTACATGCTTTTCCTGTAGGAGACAGATCACATCCACAGACACAACATATCTATGCAAAGTTGGAGCAATTGGCTTGGGAGTTGAAGGCAACAGGGTATTTTCCAGATGCAAGACATTTACTTAATGAAGGGTACACAAAAATAAATGGGCTTGTAATCCTCAAATAAATGTGATCTCATGGACTGCACAATGATTGTAGGATTTGCACCAAATGGCTTGTTGAGAAGGCTTTAGAAACTTTTAAGCAAATAAAACAAGTCAAACCAAAAGGCTATATGATGCACACTCCTCTATTATTAGTTCAAGATACACTAAATTCATGAATGTAAAATGGAGTTTCCAGAAAGTTATTATAGTATAACAATCAAGTTAGGAGATTAAAAGACAAATGAGCAGTATTGAAAATATGCTTAAAATCAATGGAATAATTTAATGAACATATCGTAATAGAGACTTGACTCCATAGTATAAAAATTTTAAAGCTAGGGCATTTAAACACATAAAATGTCTTTCTGTGACCTGATTAATCTTGCCATCTATAAAACCAAAAGAAGGCAAAAGAAACATGATAAAATAATGAAGTATAGCTCTCCTACACTAGTGAAGATTTATGTTGCAGTTTCAATCTTGGAAAAGCATGAGTTGAAGAAGGTGACATCTAGACAAGTATGTGCTGAAATCGAGCATCTTCCTTCACCCATTTAGCATATGCAAGAGCATCTAAAACATGACCATTGTACTGCACATGAAGCGATCATGTTTAAGAAACTTGAATGGGAAATAAATGAAACTCATTCAAAATGTGACTATTTTGGTCATGATAAGTTACAAATCATCCCTAGCCAATACAAATATCACCAGTCTTTGATTGGAGTTAACCCTGCCATAGTAGAATATCATCTACAAGCGCATTTGCGAAGAAAATCTAAAGCGATCTGTAGGGGAATCAACATGTGCAAGGTGCAGTAGGGGTTTGGAACTAGATCATAAGTAGGTTTGATGCCCAGATACAACAATAACACTCACTCATCCAATACTGCACATCGCTGTCTAGTCGCACCCTATTAAGCCGACCAATACTTATTGTGACCTCACTCGCCAAGGCTACTACCCATCAGAAATGCCAACATTGGAAGAAGTCAGCTGGGCGGGAGGGCAAATTGCTTAAATTAGAATTTGTGCAGAAAGCCTAACTGAGCAGTCAGACCCAGTGAATCCCATCTGTTGTTAGTTTGATTACATGTTCTATAACAGGATTTGATTGCATTTAACTCTATTTGAAATTATGTACCTAACTTATATTGCACCTACTCATGACTGTAATCAGATTTCAAAATCAATTTACAAATGAAGTCTAAGTTGTGGCATTCAAATCGACTACTGTTTGTCAAGAATTGTGTGATGAAACATTTTACTGATCCATAATTTCCAACCAGTAGGAAGTGAAATATCCTTCAGTTATATAGAGGTTATTACAAGATCCTAAATTTAAGTCCTAGAAAATGAGAACTTAGAACTGTTACTAAATTATGTTCACACCTAATTTAGCAAGGCCTAAACATCAGTTGTTTAGAGGGAGTACACTTTTTTTTTTCTTACGTAGGATCATCCACTCAATGTTTGATGTCTTGATAGAAGACAAGTGTAAAATCAATTATCAAAATCATTTAACATCTCAAGCTGAGTTGTTACATCATCCTGGTAAGTGAAATCATCTACAGACAAGAAAACATGCATTCAAAGAATGAAGAGAATTGATGGAGTTCATGTTTCAGTTGTTGATTATTCATTATGTTTTAGTGCAAGTAAAAGAGGTATTTATAGACTGTCAAAATATATATTATGTTTTATACATATGTTCCAAAGAAAGATCAGTTGTTTTATGCTATGCATTTGATTCAGAAAGTGAAATATACATAAGTCATTACATAGAATGAGATAGCTGATTGTATTCAAAAGAATGTATAAAAGTGTCCCACACAAGCCGTGGGAGTAATTGAAATAGGCAACATAAAAGTAAATTTTACTTTTGAAAGAAAAGAAATGCATAGGAAAAGAAGAGGGACCCATCATTACTTGTGAATGATGAATCCCGTGGTTGAGCTGGTTGCTATCTTCCTCCATCTGTTTGAGCTCCAATATACCTGGAAAATAGATTTTGTTAATGCTCAGGGTACCAAGTCTTTTCATACACAATCAGAACTTCAAAAGTACCATTTACTTTTATGTAGCAACAATATCAGTAATCAAATATCAGCATAAGAGAGGTCAGAATGAGCAAACATAAGTGCTATATTAGAAAGAGATAGATCCATACAAGTAACCCCACATCATGAATCAAATGTATGTTTCATATACTAACATGTTTTCTTCCTATGCAGGTATATGAGAAATCATTTTTGTTGACTCATCTTTTATGAAATAAGCATGTGGAGAAAACAGGCTCCCATAAGGGTTGAGCCCAACATGCTCAGAGTAATGACATTAATGCAGAGATATTCGATAGACCAAGCATCATGATGTTTTCATCACATGCATGTTGCTACTATATCAGATGTATCGAGTACAAGAGAGAAGGTACAGTCAAGTTGGAACAAACGCCATGTGGGACAACCAAGTCAAATGCCATTTGTTACTATCATTAAGAGCCCATGATGCCATCAAAGAAGTAGAGGTTTCAATCATAGTAGGATAACATATACAAGTGCAGTCAACATGATCATAAACCATCGAGGAACAACCCATAAGAATGGAACAACATAGGGCATATTCTTGTTCATCTACAAGAGGTTGAAGATAATTTGAAACTATAACAGTGTAATTCCTTGTTCACATATAGCTAAATTAAGACAATATGATTATGATCATATATAGAGCAGCAAAAGGCCATAGAACAACTCATTCTTGGACAGTCAGGATGTGTGCAATAAGGAATATAGGTGCAGCCATGAGAATGGACAACAATAGAACAACTATCTTGTATGAGAGGAAAAATCATTGTCATGAAAAGAGGACAATAGTGCACAACGAAGTAGTTATTTTCCTTTTGTTGTTATGAAGTGTCAAGTTATTGATCATATGTGCAAGTGAACAGTCCTATATCATACATGGAACAACCTCATAAGATATACAATCATGAGAGATCCAACTAAATAAAGAGATGTTACAATACATTTTATCAAGGAGATGCTACTCACAACACTGTCTAAGAAGAGACAATTCACATCAAGGGTGCAACATATCATGAATAGTGTGACTATATCAGGAGAAGTGGAAGGTTTATTTCCATTGAAGTCACTTATATATTGCAAGCACATTGTCACAACTAAGAAAGAGAAAACAAATGTGTATCACAATGTTGCATCAGATAAAGGACAGTTGTCAACATGAAGGTAGCCATAGTAACACCATGTCACCGCTATAGGAGGTAGCTTATCAAATATTTATCATGTGTTATAAAGTACCAGTGAACTACAGAAAGGTAAGTGTTCATATCACCTGTGTATATGCACTATTCAAATGTTATCATTAAGCAAAGATGCTTTTGAAATGAAGAGTTATAGCACATATTCATCATGGGTTGAGCAAAGTATGTACAAGATGAACATATCAAAATGACACCTTCATCAAGGTAAAACATGCTAATGAGTTGTATACAGTGTTATTTTGGATCAACAAAGTAAGAAGATATAATAGGTGCAACAAAAGTATATATGTATGCATGTATGCATGATACATGTTCCAAGCTTAAGATCATACACTATCAAGGAACTTTCATCAAGTCTTTTGTCTTTAAACACAGGGTTTGTTTGTCTTAGAGCAAATATGAATGACTGTGATAAGAGTTTGATCTCTATTACAATGGCCAAGAGTATTCATATAGAATGACTATAATTAGGCAAAGGTACAATCAAAGGACTATAACAGTCTTGGAATAGTCATAAACCTGAAGATGCCAACAGTCACAACAGATTAGAGATGATAGGCAGTCATGACAACATAAAGAATAGTTGTGTACATGATCTAAGGCAAAGGTGAGAACCTGTAATAGGTCTGTAGACAAATGAAGACTACTTTGAAAAAAGTATACAGGTTTGTGTGGTGAAGAGAAGAACTATCAAATTTTTGGAAAAGCTTTAGGTCTTGTAATCTTCCTTTTAGAGTCACCACTATTGTCATGTACATTCTTCATAAGGAGATAGTCAACAAAAAAAGGTAGAGTTGCAAGAGATTGCAAATAAGATTTTTAAGGAGCAGTCAAGAAGTAGCTCTTTGAAGGAGCAACATGTTGAATAGGGAAACAATGGGGCAGTATAATCACATCAATTTGCTACAGAAGATGTAAATATGGTATCATGTAATTATAGCTTCATTCATCCAAGGTATAGCTACAGATTACTCAAGAAGAGTAAGATCTTCTAACAATATGTTATGCATATGAGACAAAAGTAAATGAGTGGCTATATATACTAATCAATGGCATTTCAAACCTCAAGCATTAACCTCTTTCATAGAAAGGGGTCTTAAAGTGTATATATCATGAAGCTACAAAAGGAATAATCAATGATATGCAGGTGAATAAAATGCCATATGAAGAGATGTATACACATGTTTCAAATGTCATTTCCATCTACAGAAGTAAAGGAAACAAATGATGAGCTACAACTATGTCTAGAATGCAATAAGAACAAAAAAATTGTATATGCCACATTACATTTAGATGTGATCAATGTGAAATGATGATCAGAGGAAGGCAAGCACAGTGAAAATAATTAGTTTGAGCTCATGAGAGGTAATTTTTGCATTTTTCTAGATTTGATGTTACTATCTTCTATATATATAAATAAGAAAACCCAGTTTGAGTCTATGAAAGAACAATCAAAAAAATGTATTTTCTTCATGCAAAGTCGAAACCCACATTATATTACACAGAGATCAAATGCAGAGGAGTGAGAAGTTTTCGAGCTTATATAGGTTTGTTAAGAAAATACTCAGAAGTGTGTGATGCATCAGCTACATCAAGCCATGGCCAATGTAAGGCATACATTTCTGCATTTTCAAAAATACTATCATGGCGGCCATGAAAGGTGTCAATGATCAAACAATAGAAACTAGTTTACAGATTTTTTTTCTTTTACAAGTCTTGCATTTCTTGTATCATGGGTCGAGCTAGTTTTGAGCCAAAATGCAGATACAAAGGAAAATCGAAGGTTTTTTGAGCTCATACAAACAAAAAATGCTCAGAGATGTCGGATAAGAACTCATGGCCTAGTAAGAGATTGAGCCGCATGCTACAGGAAATGCAAAGAAGTGAATGCAGATTTCAAAGAGGAGCTTACCTTTGTTCTTGAGAAGAATCATGTACACAAAATTGTGGGTTTTTTCCCATTTTGTTGCCTTCAAATGAACTCAAAATAGATTAGCCATGGTGACAGAAACATAGAGGAATATCAACACAAGGAAAAAGGGAGAGATATATCAGAGATATACATGACAACCACGACTCTATGGCTAATTTTTGCTACAGGAAATAGAAAATTGAATCGAATGGAGGCAGGTTAGTCTTGCCTTATCACTTCCTGTCAAAAATCTGTGAAGGATATCAAGAAATCTGTCAGAAATGCCAGAGAAATCAAAGTGTTTTCATCCAAACCCTAGCAGAGGCCATAGCTGGGCAGAGATCCTTTTCTTCAAAAGTTGACAAAGGCAAATGATGTTTAGGGTTTTGAAACCCTTTCTTTTGCTAGAGCTTGAATGAGCATTTTTTTCACCTTTTTGACTTTGATTTTGTGAAATCATTGCAAACCTTTCAGGAGCCATGGTCAAGACTTGTAAAAGTCTTAGAACCTAGTGATTATGCCAAGGTTCGTGAGGCCAAAGACGTCTTGTCACATTTTAATCCTTTTCATAAACTCAAAGAAAATTACCATGAAATGATAATGCTCAATACCTTTTACTTTTCTTTTTGGCATGAGGACTAAAGGTGGTAAATCAAATGGTTTGAAGGTCTGCATAAGGTGATGGATTAATAGTGATGCATGGGAGATATAAGGTGGTATTAAGATATGAAGAATAATGCCTATTTTTGCATGGAGGCATGAGTATTATGTATATGTTGGGTGAATATTTTGTCGTCAACTCATTGATGACAAAATGGTTATATCAACCATAGTGTGATGAGATAAATCTCTCCTCTCAGCAAGGGGAGGTTCCCTTCTTACTGTTTATTGAAACAAAACTAAACTACTTATTTACACTAGCTCTAACCATATAGGGGGTGTGTTACATTCATACTTTTCTCTTCTTTCAAAAAATATGTTTACAATATTTCACGGTAATATTCAATAATGCTTCTACACTTCTAATATTAACCTAAACAGTAATCACAAATATTCTTGTGAGTTGAAGCACAAAGTCTTTCAACTCACTTCACAAAAAGATTCATGAACCAAGTGAATAATCTCAAGCACAAAGTCTTCAAATTATCCCCAGAAAGATTTTAAAAGTAACCGTATCACCAGTTGGAGTACAAAGTCTATCAACTAACAACACCATTGATCCACGCGAATGTGACTAAAATCATAGCACAAAGTCTACAAGTTCTCAACATGATTCATGTACAAAGTGAACAACTACAAGCTCAAAGTCTTTATAATCCTCCACCAACAAACACTTTCAATACACATAGATTCAAGGAAATAATATAATACAAAGTTTATATAATTTATCTGGAACGTCCTCCAATCATGATAACCAAACACCACTTTATCCAATCAATCAACAAGAGAAATCAGAAAAAATGCCATATGTATATCCTCACTAATACAAATTTGATTCAACACAAAGTTTGATATCAAAACTTGCCTTCTTTATTGATTGGAATTGATTGTGCAATTTGAACACAAAATCTTAAAGTTGAGTCTCAATTTGGGCAGCATTTTGATGCATAAGATTAAAGATAAAAATTACAATAGGGGCCCTCTTTATTTATAGGGAGAGGCCTTGAGAAAATTTAGGAAAAACCTAACTACTTTGACTTATTCAAAAAATAGGAGTCCTTATTGAGTTGAGACTTCCTATGTTTTTACATGTAATTATATATGAGAAAAGTACATGTAAAAGTGTCCAAAACTAAATTAAAAGTACATATGAAACTACAAAAATATTCTAAGGCATGATGGCTTTCATCAACTCCCATTCCCTGTAATCTGCACACATCTTCATGATGATCCGTCCATGAACCCAATTCAAGAGTAACTTGCCAGGTTTGATGACTCAACGTCTTTGTGTGCCACTTCCATTGTCACTGCTATTCACTCTCCATTGTCTATTGTACTGTCCATACATGATTGCTCCTTCAACTGTCCACTCCATCCTGCTCATCTCTAAACACAACTGCTCCTTCTTGGCTACAAGCGGCTCCAACACATTATTCTCGTTGTCATGACTATGAATTGAATCACCTGTCTCCATGAGTAATGGCTTTCAACATCCTTCTTTACTGTCATGTGCATGCTCCTATTATCAGACCCTTTCTATCTTGTTCTTCATTACTTTGGCCTTCTTGAGAGATGGGTCAGTCATTTGAAAGATAGATTCCTTCGGATGAATTGAAGGCCTCGGCAACTTTGCAGGAGAAAGTGTAACAAAAAGTCATGATCTTGCAGTTAGGCGAAATACTGGTAATTTTGGGAAACTGCATGTTGGCGATCATGATCATAGGGGTGAGCTTGAAAGGGCTAAAGTGCAAGTGGGTTGAAAAAATGGAGGAATGCAGGCTCAGGATAGTAATTCAGAAAGTTTTCCAGAGTTAGAAAAATTTGAGGGAATGATTTTATGGGTGGCAAAATTTTCAGCCCTTGCATGTCAAGGGGAATTGGGAATTTTAGGGCGGCAAAATTTGCCACTCCTACAGGTAGGTCAACGTATTTTTTTTATGTTTGAGCGATAAAATTTGCTGCCTCAGCACTTAAGAAAAACTTTGCAAGATTTGTGTATAAGTGGCATAATTTACCGACTCTACATATTGGAAGTTTGTTTGCTTTATGTAAGGGCAGTGAAATCCACCGCCCATACACATTTGGGATGGAATGATCATAAGTGAATAAGCGGTGAATTTTGCCAACTTAACACTTAGACACTTGAAATTTCACATGTTCAAGCGGTGAACTTTACCGACTCAACATGAGAAAGTTTGAAGTTTGTTTTAATGCTTGAGCGGTAAAATTCACCACTCAAGCATATTCAGGAGTTTTGAAGTCTTTTAAGCGATAAAATTTACCACTATCTACATAAAACCTAATACCTAAAACCTAAAACTGAAAGACTCAGAAAAACAAAACAGAATACAAGAACCTAAGAAAACGATCCTTTTAAACTTAGAAAACATAAGGTTTCAAGCATAAAAGCTACAGAAAAATAAACCAAAATAAATACAAATCTAGACATGATTTTATGTATTTATAAAACCCTAAACACAAAATGACTATGGAAGGAATAAAAGAAAACTAACCTGATACAGAGAGCTAGAAATAAAACCATGAAACCTTGACAACGAACACCTCCAAAATCTGATGATCCTCAAGTCGAATCGATGACCTAACAACTTAGGGCAAGAAGTGAAGGCAAGGTAGGAAGAAAGACAAAACATAAATGATTTAAAATGCCTTTAAAAACTTAAAACAAAACAAAGAGTTCAAATTAAATGCCGCATGAGTTAACTGCCGCAACATTTATTACGTGCCTCGATGGCAAAATTCATCGACATTGCATGCGTTATAGACAAGACAAGTAACAACGGCAAAATCTGCTGCTCTATCACAGACTTAGATAAAACAAAGAATTCATTGGCAGAAAATTTCACCGCCACTGCATTTAACATCTAAAAACTAAAAACATGCAAGGGTGGAAATTTTTGCCGCTCTTGCATATACACAAAAATACCGTCTTTAAAATTGAGAAAACCATTTCAATCAACTTATATGAGTTTCAAGAAATTCAAACGAGAAATGACTTGAATAGATAATCAGGAACAAGAGGACTACGTAAGAGGATGAGACGACTTGCCTCGATTTGCAAACTTAGAGTGTAGGTTACAAAACAGACAAGTTTCGTAAGGGTCATCCTACAAAATGAGCTCAGCTGATTTTGAGGACAACAACTGGCTCTAACTGGGGAACTTCCTTCAATCATTCTTTGAAATGATCAATGGGAGAAGAATCCAGTCTCTAAGTGCCTTCATCCATGCCATTGGGCCATAGAGTCAAGCTACCAAAACAAAAAGACACAAAAAGACTAAACAAAAATGAAAAATAAAAACACAAAACTATACAAATGTACAAATGAACTTATTTGATACTTCAAGGATTGAAATGTTTCAGATGTTGTCCACTATGGGGTAGTAAGAACAGTGTTCCATCTTGATACTCCAGCAAGAAACTATTCTCACCACAAAATTGGTGAATGATGAATGGGCCTCTCCATAGGGAATCAAACTTCCCATGCATTCCTTTTGGGTCCCTCCTCTTGTCCCATAACAAGACTTGATCCCCAATTTAAAATTCTCTAGCCTTTGCCTTCTTGTCAAAAATTTTCTTGACCTGACTTTGATGCTCAGCGATATGGTCTACTACCTGAGGTACATTATTCTTTTGTCAATATAACTTTCAAAAGTTCTATCTTCCACTGCTTTTGCCAACTTCAAAGTTGACAATTCCAAAGTAATAGGTATTTCTGCATTCAGACCATATAGAAGCTAGAATGGTGACATACCTATTGCCCTCTTGGGGGTAATTCTGTCAACCCATAAAGCATCAAACAAATCTTTATGCCACGTTCTCTATTTATCCTCCACCAATTTCTTGATAATTGTAACCAAGTTCTTGTTACTAGATTCTGCCTGACCATTCCCTTGTGGATAATAGTCTGATGAATGAGAAAGAATGATCCCATATTCAAAGCAAAAACTAGTGATCTCATTTGAAGAAAAACATGTAGCATTATCTGCTACAATTTTGTTTGGAACTCCAAACTGAGAAATAATATTCTCCTTGAGAAAATTACATACTACCTCAGAAGTAGCATACTTAACTGGAATTGCTTACACCCACTTGGTGAAGTAATCTGTTGCAGTGAGAACAAAATTGTGTCCCGCACTTGACGGCAGGCTTCACAACACCAATGAAGTCAATACCCCATTTTTGAAAAGGTGCTTCAATCACAACTGGCTTTAGTAGTATCGTAGCTAACGTAGGCTTCCCAACAAACTGCTGGTAGAGTTCACATCTATGTACCTAGTTGTACGCATCTTGAAATAATGTAGGCCAATAATACCTAGCTCGTAAGATTTTATGAGCTGTTACAGGTGCAGAAAAATGTTCTCCACATGTCAAATTGTGAAAAGACTCTAAAAGTTTTCTTTGTTGCACTTTATCCACACAGTAGAAGAAAACTCAAGGCTTCTTTTATACAAACCATTATCCCACAAGACATAGTTTATAGCCTTTAACTTGATAGTCCGCTTCTCTTTATAAGATAAATGAGAAGGACACTCACCATACATGAGAAAATAAGTGATATTAGAATACCACTCATCTGTTGTAGTAACAAAGAGAATAGTTGGAACATCCTCAACCTCTACCTCTTCATCACTCGTTTCTTTTGGGACATTGTCAGTAATCAGCTAACATAAACCTCTCCCATGTACAAGCTTGGTGGGTTTGATATCAAGATCAAATTCTTGGATCTTGGCAATCCAATTGCCCCTTTTAGTCCCAAATTCTTGTTGTGTCAAGATAGATTTCACTATTGTGTCTGGCACCAAACAACAGTATGTGAATTCAAAATGTAAAACCAAAAATGTTTCACCACCTTGACCATGATGTAAGCATGTTTCTCCATATTTGAGTACTTAAGTTCATAAGCCTTTAGTGGGCAACTCATAAATGAAATCAGAGATTCCACACCCTCTTCATTCTGCTGAACTAGAATCATTGAAAGTGTATGCTCAGAGGCATAACTATACATTATGAAATATTTAGTGTAATCAAGACAAACCAAAACATGAGCATGAGCTATGGCCCTTTTAATATCCTCAATTGCTTCTTTACTGAAAGTGGTCTTATCTTTCATCATATTGACAATATGACTAGTTTTCTCTGTGAATTCTAGAATGAACCTCTGCAGACAATTCACCTTCCCAAAGAAAGAATGAACTGCAGTCTTACTAGCAGGCAAAGTAAGACTCTAGATAGATTTGACTCTTTTTGAGTCAATTTGAGTACCTTCTCTAGACACAATGTGACCGAGAAGCTTTTCTTCTGTAACCCCAAAAACTAATTTCTTAGGATTAAGAGAAATACCATTTTGACGACACCATTCCAAAACCTGTCGCAAATGGTAGGCATGAACTTGACGATTTTTAGAGAAAATAGTCAAGTTATCGAGGTACACCACAATGAACTTCCCCATTTCATCTCTGAAGGTGAGGTCCATTGCTCTTTGGAAAGTAGCACCAGCATTAATCAAACCAAACAGCATCCTGCGGTATGCAAATGTGCCCCAAGGTGTTGTGAAAGAAGTCTTGTATTGGTCTACTTCATTGACTTCTACTTGATTGTAGCCTGAAAAGATGTCTAACATAGACA
Organism: Cunninghamia lanceolata; assembly: GCA_027924645.1. Lineage (NCBI taxonomy): Eukaryota > Viridiplantae > Streptophyta > Pinopsida > Cupressales > Cupressaceae > Cunninghamia > Cunninghamia lanceolata. The sequence goes on from BSBN01001957.1 coordinate 1,157,404, forward strand.
ACATCTCTGAACCAGTTACAATTTGTAACACTTGATCCATAATAGGCAGAGGGTAGTTATCTTTTAAAGAAGATTGGTTCAGATTTCTGAAATCAACACAAATACAGATTTCTCCATTCTTCTTTCTCACAGGAATGATATTCACAATCCAAGTGGAATGATGGATAGGAAAGATTATCTGGGCATTCAGTATTTTTTTGGATTTGAGAAAGAATAGTACCTGATATCTTGGGATTGTACTGCCTCTATTTTTATTTGTGAGGCAACGATCCTACCTTGAGAGGAATCTCGTGTTGGATCTCCTTGGGTCTAAAAGACTTTAGATCATCATATGAATACGCCAGCACATCAATGTAATGGCAAAGAAGTGTAATGAACTTGAATTTCTCATCAGCAGTGTAACATTTCCCGATGTTAACCATCTTGGGATCTGCTTCAGAACTCAAATTTACTTGCTCAAATTCCATGGATGAACTTGAATCAAGTTGTTGTTTTTGTTCAATATATCTATCACGCTTGTCAAATGACTTTTCTAGAGAAACCAAACCTTTCAGAATCTTATTCCCTTTTAGCTGAAGAATTTCCTCACCAATTTGTGAATCTATTTTAGAAACATATTCCCGAGGTGGAGAATCACTACCTTCAAAGTAGAGCTCATCAAAGCTATCTGTCTTCTCTAAGAAATCTATGATTTGATTATCACCATTGAAGCACTGCCAATGGTCGACATTATCTGGTACACTTGGTTGGAAAACCAACTCAATTATGTATTTATCACCTTTAAAATCCTTGTAAGGGACCATAAGGGTGGCAGAGATAGCTAATGAATCAACACAATATTTAAACTCTCTTGGTACTATGGAGATGTCGAAAGCATCAAAACCTTCAATGCAATCCTAGACACAATTGCAGTAATGTCTTAGCCTTTCATTCTTGGTCTGATAAATATTTCTCACTTGATAAACAACAAGCTCAACATCACCTTGTGTGTGAAGATTTTTAATACCTTTAACATGAGCAACCTCCATTCTGAGTAGCAATGACTCGTACTTAGCGGTGTTATTAGTATTGTCAAACTGCAGCTTATAGGAGAAAGGAAAAATATCACCTTGTTGAGATATTAGAACTACTCCGGCTCTAGATCTAGTGGAAGAATAGTTGCCATCAAATTCTAAAATCTAAACATCATTTGAATTTACCACTTTGATGTTTCTATGACTAGTAGATTCTTCCTCATCAGAGAAAGAAGAATCTGGCATCACTATGCTCTCGTCTGAACTTTCATCTGAATTATCTTCTGATTCTCCATCTGAATTATCTAAACTCTCGTCTGATGAACTAGAAGTATTTTCAGTAGACAAGAAATAATTACCCATCCTTGAAGACTCAAACAAAATTTGGGCTTTTGGATTTGCAGTTTTGGTAACAATATATTTTGCCTCCTTTTTAGGAAGCAATTTCTACATGACACCTTTAACAGGTATCCTTGCCTCAGATAAATCCATGTTTAGTTCTCCTCCCATATCCTTACAAAAATTACATCCAAGCAAAATGCCATAAGAAGCTAGAACATCAGCAACTAGAACGATCAGCTTGATCCTCTTATCTGGAAAGGCTGCAAATGAAAATTGGGCAAGCTTGATTTGGCCCAACAAAGGCACTTGCTTATTCTCCATTGAAAAACATCTCTTGAAGGTCTTGGTCAAAGTGAGACCAAGAGCATCTGCCACCTTGACAGGAATGACATTGTCAGAAGCACCCGAGTCTATGATACAATTGCTTAGCTTATGGCCATTGACCAATAGAGAAACATAGAAGGGTTCTATTTTCCCTAGAGCAACAAGGGGAGTAGTGATTAGGTTATTTTGGGTGGACCTATTCTTTGAGTTTTCATGGACGGTCTTAGGAGAATCTTGCCCTATAGGGGCAGCCTTGTTTTTAACATACTTAGCTAACTTATCAAATTGGTCAGGGTTAGCTTGTAGATATTCTACCTCAGACATCTAGATTTTGGTTTTCCTAGCATGATTTATTATGTCAAAGAGCTGAAATGAATTAGATATAGAGGTAGGAAATCCATCATTTTGGGGTTTAGTTGGGGTAGTACTGGTCTGAGGAACAAAATTAGAAGAATTAGGATTGTTAGATGAACTTACTTGTTTATTGACAACCGGGTCCTTTGGTTGAAAAGGCAATGGAGTTCCTCGTTTGGCAATTGAAATCATAGGTTGAGGCTCTTCTCTTGACTTTCCTTTATCAGCTTGCTGATTTGATTGATTTTTGGACTTGGTAAAAATAACATACACTCCATCATATACCTCTCCTTCTCTTTCAACTTCATCTTGGTAGTTTAGAAAACCAATAGTAGAGTCGTCAGCTAATTCTTCTTCTCCTTCTGTAAAAAGATTAGCATTGTTTTTCTAATCCAAATCAGGTTGGAAAGAATTATCCTGTTCCACTTCATAGTAGCCAATTGCTGAGTTGACCGATGGTGCTTCAATGGCAAGCTTCCCCTGTGTTGGCGAAAGATGATTTTGTTGCTCTTGATTTTTTGTGGCATTGCCTTGATATGAATTGTTAGGGAACATCCTCCTTGGTATGTCCCTATAAGAAGGAGCATACATACCTTGAGACATTTGCTTTTTCAAAGCTAGCAACTCATTTGCTAACTTTTGCACCATAGGATCTGTGGTGCTTGTGGAAGAATTATTAGTATAGGGCTGACCTCTATTTGAACACAAAATATCAAAGTTGAGTCTCAATTTGGGCAGCACTTTGGTGCATAAGATAAAGATAAAAATTACAATAGGGGCCCTCTTTATTTATAGGGAGAGGCCTTGAGAAAATTTAGGAAAAACCTAACTACTTTGACTTATTCAAAAAATAGGAGTCCTTATTGAGTTGGGACTGTTGGCAAGAGACACTATATGGATTCATGATTATTGTCATTGATGGCAACAAAGTTCATCCCACACATCCGCAGGACATGGTGTGTCTCTACTGGAAGTCAGAGTGAAGAATGTTGTGGTCCGACAAACAAGAACAGAGCATGTGGCAAGGTCCGACAGACAGGTCCGGATCTCTCAGAGGAAGTATCTTGGTGCAGTGTGGATTTGGGGAAGTCAAGAGGACTACCTTGAGTGGTATATTCCAAGGATTTAGCCTCTGGTGATAGATGAGGAAAAAAATATGAATAGTTGAGTACCGGATTCCTGAGTGACAGTGTGAACAGAGGAAGAACTGACTGACAGAACATCAGACTACTTTCCGGATGAGTTATTGATTGTGGTAAAGATTATGAAGGCATGAATCATGTCTGGCTGACATGATTAATGATTTATACAAGCATATACTTGATTCGCATTCCTTGATGTGCAAGGATTCAGCCGACAGATCAGAATTAGTGAAAAGATTGACTATTCCAGGTGCCGACTAGAAAGGTGATGAAATTACTTGTGCGGATATATATACACAATGGATTTAGTTGTGAGAGTTGTTGTTGTTGTCAAGGATGTGTGAATAGAAGCATAAGCAGTAAGGAAGATCTGGTATGTGAAAGGAAAGCAGCAAAAGAGAAGAGGAAAGATGAAGTACAGCAGATCAGTATACTGAGCCTAACCGGAACTGAACTCCAACATTTGTGGATGCTCCTAATCAGTTCAAGTATTGTATAACATTCTCTTTGTAGATAGTGAGTCTCTTGTAGGTAGTGTGCCTCTTGTGAGCAGTGTGCTCAGGCAGTGAGCCCTAATTGGCAAGTGCCATTTTGTATTTCCTTATTCTTCTAACAGAGAATAATCTTTGGGTTAATCACCCTGTGGTTTTCTCCCTTAATAGGGTTTCCACATCAAAAATATTGTGTCATGTGTATCTCCATTTCATGGTTATGCTTGCTTGTTTGAATTAATGCTGCATTGATTAATAAGAAAGTTCAGAAAGAAGAAATAATTAGGATAACTGATTCAACCCCCTCTCAGTTATCAACAATTGGTATCAGAGCTAAGTTCCTCCTAACAGAGTCTAACAGCTCGAGGAAGATTTGGGAATCCAAATGGATGCATATGGTTTAAAAGAGCAACTCAAGACTGTTTTTGAGGATCTTGAACAGTCAAACTTTGAAGTCAATGAATTAAAGGAAAGACTCAAACAGGCTGATGATTTCATGAGAGAACTAAAAGACAAATTAAGTCTCTCTATGAAAAAGAGAAAGGAACTGCTTCAGCAATTGGCAAGACAAAGTGAAGCAAATAATGCAAATTAAGAGTTGACTGAGAAAACCAAGTTATGTGAAAAGTTATCAAAAGAAGTCATTATGGTAAGACATGAAATGGAATCAGGAGTTATAAAGTTTACCAAAGAGATTGAAGAGAAAAGAAAAACTGAAGACAATCTAAGACAATCTCTTAAGGAGAAATCAGAAGATTGCCACCAGATGGATAGAATTATCAGACATCTTGAATCTGATCTTGAAGATGCTAAAGATAATGAAGAAAAACTTGAGGATCAAATTGTCTCTCTCAAAAGGGATCTTCAAACAACAAATGAATATAAAGAGAAATTCAAGATAAGTTCTGCTCAACTTGAAGTTCTTCTTGGAAGTCAAAAGAGGGCAGATGACAAGTGTGGTTTGGGATATGAGAAAGGAGAAAGCTCTGGATCTGATCAAAAGAATTTTGAATCAGAAAATCCAAGGAACAGGCCTAGAAGACCTCCGGTAAGACAGCCCAATGCTCAAAGATATCCATCCTTCAATGGATACTGCCACAGCTGCAATCACTTTGGTCACAAAGCTAATCAGTGTAGAAAGAGAATGAATCAGACTAATTCATCCTTCTCCGGACAGTGTTTTAACTACAAAAGGTATGGTCACAAGTCTCATGAATGTAGAAATATGCAAATGAACAAATCATTCAATGGTAGATGCTTTACATGCAATAGAATAGGTCATATGGCTAATCAATGCAGATCAAGTGGATATCAGTCAAATATGCAAAGAAATGTTGTTTGCCAAATCTGCAATAGGTCCGGTCATAGTGCAAAAGTCTGAAGAAGCAAGAATCAAGACAAAAGAGGTCCGGTATATCATAATCAGAATCAAGATAAGGGTAAACAAAAGGTGAATGCGGATGAAGTTAAAAGTGAGATGAGTAAGATTTAGGTGAAGAAAAGTACTGAGAATGTAGAGGTTGGATCCGCACCAGACTCTGGTGCTGATATTCCTATCGAAAATTAAAAAGTGAGCTCTGGCTCAGGGGGAGACACAAAGAAAACCTTGTTCCCCTAGCCAGTCAATTGGTGCTGGAACTAGCACAAGAAGAGTTGCGGATTGAAGGATTCACAAGGAATACATTCAAACAAATTGTGGTTAAGATTTGGCAGATCTGCAAGTTGTTTAAAGTTCAGGATTGATCTAGTTCTTCAAGTCATCTGAATAAGGTAAAACTGGAATAATGTAGGTCGAGCATTTATTGCAACTTGATTTTAGGGTTTGTGGAGCAATATAAGGGTTTTTTCATTAATCACTTGTTCATTCTGCACTCAAGAAGAAATGAAAAGTGGAGCTCTGCAACAAAATTCTCCAAGTTCATCGAAGATCATTCGCATAAACCATTACTTCCAAAAATCAATCCAACCAACTCCGTGAAACTGAAAGGCGCAAAAGGTATTTTCCATTTACAAATATCTCATTGCAAATCTCTTGATAATGGGTACTCCAAATTTTGTAAAGATTTCTGATAGACCCCGCCCTACATTTAAGAAACATCCATACAAATCCTTGGAGGTAGATCCCCTAGGTGCATTTTCCAGTGTTCCGCATGGTGTTTTGCACACCGAAGATATTAGGGTTTATATACACGCAAATGTTGAATAGTTTGGGGAATTCAAACTAAGAGATATCTATCACAAACAACTATTAGATGATTCATTTGAGCTCAAACCCCAATACAAGGGCCTCCGGAACAAACACTTTGCACAATACATACATTTCCCCTGTTTTACGGAGGATGAATGGGTTAGGTACATTCTGAGCAGAATACATGACAACTTCATGTGGTTGAATGGACCATTCAAGATCACTAAGGATGCCATCAGGGCAGTTACCAGATTACACTCATTCGGTGGGATTCCTATTCTCAAATTTGTAAAGAACCAAACTGTGAGTGAGGCTACCGGATCTAAGTTTGACAAAAGAGCAATGACAGTAGATGACATCACTGATCTGGATGTCAAGTTTGCCTCCATGATCATTGGATATAAGATATATCATTCTAGCAGAGAAAATTCTATACCTGGAACTGCCATCTATATAGCTTATGAAATGTTAAGAAAGGATGCAGACTATGATCTCTGTCAGCTTCTCCTGAACCAACTCTTAGAGAATCTGCAGAAAATCAAGAAAGATAAAAAGAATTCATTCAAGTATGGTGGATTAATTTTGTGCTTATTCTTCTACTTTATGAATGAGCTTCTTGGATCTAATGGCTAGGTATGGGAGAGTGATAGGCCAGTAGCTATCCAAATCAGAGATTATTTGCATGGACTTGGTGATAACCAAGCACAAAATACAGCTCTGTGGGGATACTTCAAGAACTTTCAGAACATGATGCAAACAAGAGAAAGGATTCCCTAGTTCCTTGTTGAGAAATACAAAGACACAGTCTGCTTTATGGTAGAGACTGATTAGTGCCTAATGGAGGCAGTAGAACCAAGGACAGTCTGGATCATGCCCATGGGGTATGAAGTGGATGAACATATTGTGGAGCTGCATGTTCAACACATGCTAAGTCAGCCTAAAGATCCAAAGGCAGAAAGGTTTGGAACCTTTGAGGAGCTGAGTGTAAAGATTCATGTGGAACTCAGAGAACCAGAGATGAAAAGGAAGGTGAGAAAAGAAGTAGAACATATTACCCAAGGACTTGGGATCTCAAAGGAGGCACTTGATGCCAACCGGGAAAAGAGACAAAAAGCTGATGAAGAGAAGAAAGAGGTAGAAAAGGGAAGCAAGAAAAGTGCTCTAGTAGAAACTTCCACCCGGACCAGATCTTCAAAGAGACCAGCACCTGTCCCTGCTAAAAGCTCAAAACTGAAAGTCCAAGCATTCGGCAAAGGAGAGAAAAGGTCAAAGACAAAAGCCACAAGGGCTTATGCAAGTCAAAGAGATGAAGAGGAAACTGAATCTGATGAAGAAGTCAGGAAAATGAAGAAAAAGAAGAAAACATCCGGTCAACCCTCTACCGGATAGAAGGAAGAAGAAAAGGTAGAGGAATATGTTGAAAAACCCACTCTTCACATTGACGACATAATCAAATCAGTCACAGTGGACGGAAATCTTCAGCCAATGGTTGAGTTTTATGATGATTATGGTGAAGCAGATCAGAAGATATTGCAAGATGCCACAGTCAAGTATCTAAATATTTACAACAAAGCATTTATTGAAATTATATCTCTGATCCCTAAAAGCTTGGAGAAGGAACTAGAAACAAGAAAGAACACTGCCCAAGCTAAAGACCTAGAAATCTGGGAACAAATAGTAATTCAACTATATCCTTCAATCGACCCCAAGACAATGAATATGATATTCAAAGATTGTAAGGATGAGTTTAGAAGCAAAGCAAGGATGAATCAACTTATGCTTGGTGAAACTGACAAGGTAGCCAAGGACACAGAAGAGATCCTCCGGAAGGCCTTCAAAAGATTTAATCTTCCTATTATAGAGGACTTGGGTATTGATCCCTCAACCACAAATGTTGCAGAAGAAACTCCTGAGAAAATGATAGAAGAGGTGGGCCCTGAACAGACTAACATTTCTCCTCCGGTTTCCCCTACAGTCTCTGGATCTAAAGGAGAAGAAAAATTACAGGAGAAAGAAGCAAAGGTGAAGGAAAAAGAAGATGACAGTGCTAAAGTTGCAGAAGGAGATAAGACTTCAGCAGAGAAGACCACAACTGCTAGTGGTGAGAATGTAGAAGGAGAGAAAACTCCAAAAGACAACTCCAAGACTACAGAAGAGAAGAAACATCTGTCTCTGGTAAGAGACACTACAGAATCAGTCAAGGACTTCTTGACAAAGGCAACTATAGAAATTGATGAACCGGACCTACTAAAAGGACCATTAGATTTTGACTCTCTGTCACCAGTGCAAACAATGAAAATAGTCTCATTTGCAAATGAGAAGGTCAAAGAGAAACTACTGAAATCTCACATGGAAGACTGTGAGCTTATGGAGGTAGCATCTGGAGTGCTAGAAAAGATCATGCCATCTTTTCAGAAGGATCCCACAACCTCCTCTTCCGGTAATCTCAAAACCTTAGTCAGCAGTGTTAGTACACATTTTGACTCTCTAGAAAAATTAGCTGAAGAAAAGGTCCGGAAGGAGTTTTTGGATAAAAGGTTCTCCGAGGTACAGGGATTGATCATTAATGATAGGAGAAACATGAACATTGGGATAAAGAGCTTAGAAAATGCTCTTAAGGATGGTGGTGAAATGTATAAATTTTGTTTATCATGGTCCAAAGTAACACTGGACATTGAGAAAAAAATAAAAGAACAGGAGGATAAACTATCAAACCTATCAAAGAATATTGATCCTCTCTCTTCTTCTATAACAAATCAAGAATGTCAGACTATTGCAGTCTTGAAGTGAAATCAAGAAGTTGGAGAAGGAAAGAAAAAATAGAATAAGCAGGTTGAGTGAGCTCAGGGGGTTAATTGTCCCTAAGCTAGAGGCCATGCATGAGGCCATAAAAGAAGCCCAAATTACAGCCCAGACCAATAATCTGACAGATCTAAAAAGGGCAGATGCGTTTGCATTCCTGTTGAGTGGGCATATCTCAATTTTGGACAGGATGAAGCAGAGCTGAGCGACAGAAGTTGTACAGTTGAAGAATACTTTTGTAGACATACTTAAGTATATGTAAGTACAACTTGTATATATATATACTTATGCAGCTAAGTATAGTTAAATTTTTGAAAATTTTGGTATGCGGACCCTACCCTTTGCCATTGATGTCAAAGGGGGAGTGAGGAGAAGTGAAAAATGAGGAATCCAACTAAGGGGGAGCTCTAGAAAATGTATATAAAGACAGAGCATCAGCCAAGGGGGAGCATAGTGTAAACACTTAGTCATTTTTCACTAAGTGTTGCCATCAATGCCAAAGGGGGAGATTGTTGACAAGAGACACTATATGGATTCATGATTGTTATCATTGATGGCAACAAAGTTCATCCCACACATCCGCAGGACATGGTGTGTCTCTACCAGAAGTTAGAGTGAAGAATGTTGTGGTCCGGCAAACAAGAACAGAGCATGTGGCAAGGTCCGATAGACAGGTCCGGATCTCTCAGAGGAAGTATCTTGGTGCAGTGTGGATTTGGGGAAGTCAAGAGGACTACCTTGAGTGGTATATTCCAAGGATTTAGCCTCTGGTGATAGATGAGGAAAAAGATATGAATAGTTGAGTACCAGATTCGTGAGTGACAGTGTGAACAGAGGAAGAACTGACTGACAGAACATCAGACTACTTTCCGGATGAGTTATTGATTGTGGTAAAGATTATGAAGGCATGAATCATGTCTGGCTGACATGATTAATGATTTATACAAGCATATACTTGATCCGCATTCCTTGATGTGCAAGGATTCAGCCGACAGATCAGAATTAGTGAAAAGATTGACTATTCCAGGTGTCGACTAGAAAGGTGATGAAATTACTTGTGCGGATATATATACACAATGGATTTAGTTGTGAGAGTTGTTGTTGTTGTCAAGGATGTGTGAATAGAAGTAGAAGCAGTAAGGAAGATCTGGTATGTGAAAGGAAAGCAGCAAAAGAGAAGAGGAAAGATGAAGTGCAGCAGATCAGTATACTGAGCCTAACCGGAACTGAACTCCAGCATTTGTGGATGCTCCTAATCAGTTCAAGTATTGTATAACATTCTCTTTGTAGACAGTGAGTCTCTTGTAGGTAGTGTGCCTCTTGTGAGCAGTGTGCTCAGGCAGTGAGCCCTAATTGGCAAGTGCCATTTTGTATTTCCTTATTCTTCTAACAAAGAATAATCTTTGGGTTAATCACCCTGTGGTTTTCTCCCTTAATAGGGTTTCCACGTCAAAAATATTGTGTCATGTGTATCTCCATTCCTGGTTATGCTTGCTTGTTTGAATTAATGCTGCATTGATTAATAAGAAAGTTCAGAAAGAAGAAATAATTAGGATAACTGATTCACCCCCCCTCTCAGTTATCAACAGGGACTTCCTATGTTTTTACATGTAATTACATATGAGAAAAGTACATGTAAAAGTGTCTAAAAGTAAATAGAAAGTATATATGAAACTACAAAAATATTCTAAGGCATGATGGCTTTCATCAATTCCCATTCCCTGTAATCTGCACACATCTTCATGATGATCGGTCCATGAACCCAATTCAAGAGTAACTTGCCAGATTTGATGACTCAACATCTTTGTGTGCCACTTCCATTGTCACTACTATTTGCTCTCCATTGTCTATTGTACTGTCCATACATGATTGCTCCTTCAACTGTCCACTCCATCCTGCTCATCTCTAAACACAACTGCTCCTCCTTGGCTTCAAGTGGCTCCAACACATTATTCTTATTGTCATGACTATGAATTGAATCACTTGTCTCCATGAGTGATGGCTTTCAACATCCTTCTCTACTGTCATGTGCATGCTCCTATTATTAGACCCCTACTATCTTGTGCTTCATTACTTTGGCCTTCTTGAGAGATGGGTCAGTCATTTGAAAGATAGATTCCTTCAGATGAATCGAAGACCACAGCAACTTTGCAGGAGAAACTGTAACAAAAAGTCATGATCTTGCAGTTAGGGGAAATACTAGTAATTTTGGGAAACTGGATGTTGGCGATCATGATCATAGGGGCGAGCTTGAAAGGGCTAAAGTGCAAGAAGGTCAAAAAAATGGAGGAAAGCGGGCTCAGGATAGCAATTCAGAAAGTTTTCTAGAGTTTAGAAAAATTTGAGGGAATAAATGCATGGATGACAAAATATTCTGCCCTTGCATGTCAAGGGGAATTGCAAATGTTAGGGCAGAAAAAATTGGCTCTCCTGTAGGTAGGTCGAAGCATTTTTTTTATGTTTGAGCAGAAAAATTTGCCGCCTCAACACTTAGGAAAAACTTTGCAAGATTTGTGTATAAGCGACATAATGTACCAACTCTACTTATTGGAATTTTGTTTGCTTTATGTAAGGGTGGCGAATTTCACCGCCCATACACATTTGGGATGGAACGATCATAAGTGAATAAGCTGCGAATTTTGCCAACTTAACACTTAGACACTTGAAAGTTCACATGTGCGAGCGGTGAACTTTACCGACTCGACACGAGAAAGTTTGAAGTTTGTTTTAATGCTTGAGCAGTAAAATTCACCACTCGAGCATATTCAAGAGTTTTGAAGTCTTTTAAGCGGTAAAATTTACCACTATCTACATAAAACCTAAGACCTAAAACCTAAAACTGAAAGACTCAGAAAAACAAAATAGAATACAAGAACCTAAGAAAATGATCCTTTTAAACTTAGAAAACATAAGGTTTCAAGCATAAAAGTCGTAGAAAAATAAACCAAAATAAATACAAATCTAGACACGATTATGTGTATTTATAAAACCCTAAACACAAAATGACTATGGAAGGAATAAAAGAAAACTAACTTGATACAAGGAGCTAGAAATAAAACCATGAAACCTTGACAACGAACACCTCCAAAATCCAATGCTCCTCAAGTTAAATTGACAGCTTAAAAACTTAGCGCAAGAAGCAAAGGCAAAGTAGGAAGAAAGACAAAACATAAATGATTTAAAATGCCTTTAAAAAGCCGTTAAAAACTTAAAACAAAACAAAGAGTTCAAATTAAATGTCGCACGAGTTGACTGCTGCGACATTTATTACGTGCCTCGACGGTGAAATTCACTGACATTGCATGCATTATAGACAAGACATGTAACGGTGGCAAAATCTCCCACTCTATCACAGACTTAGATAAAACAAAGAATGCATTGGCGACAAATTTCACCACCACTACATTTAACATCTAAAAACTAAAAACATGCAAGGGCGGCGATTTTTGCTGCTCTTGCATATACATAAAAATACTCTAACTCTTTAAAATTGAGAAAACCATTTCAATCAACTTATACGAGTTTCGAGAAATCCAAACAAGAAATAACTCAACTAGATAATCAGGAACAAGAGTACTACGCACAAGGATGAGATGACTCGCCTCGATTTGCGAACTTGGAGTGTAGGTTATGAAACAAACAAATTTCGTAGGGGTCGTCCTACAAAATGAGCTCAGCTGATTTTGAGGACAACATTATAAATGCATGATGTATGGGATAAATATACAAGGCATGAGTAGTATTATGCATGATGCATGGGGTTTGCAAGTGCATGGGAGATATAAGGGCTTTATTTTCTTTTGCATGATTTAGAAATGGATAAAACATTGTAAACAAATGATAAAGTAATCCAGATTATAAATTACTTTATCACTTGTCGTAAAAATGCAAAAAGCAAAGATAAAAAAATCCATAACAAGTAACAAAGTAAATCTCATCGATTACTTTATCATTTTTTCACAATGTTTTATTCATCCCCAAACCATAAAAAAATTAGGAGATTGAATGTTTATTTCCAAGTACTTTCTTTTCTGCATAGTTTTGAAATAAATTTAAAATGTAAAACATTAAGCTAAAGTGGTGTGACTATAAACCACTTAGTTAATGTTAATTAAATGGAGAAATAAATGTAATTATGTCATTTATTGTGCAAGGGAAAAGTTGATGAGGCTTTCAATATGTGGTCAAAGGGATGTGGTTGTCATTTATTATGCAAATGCCAAACATTTATGATGCTGCAGGGGAGGTTGGCCAACTGATGAAGGAGTTATTGTGGTGGTTTGACCTATTTTCAGTAGCATTTAAGGGCATTAAGAGGTAGTTCTTGGAGTTTTATGATGGGTGATGACATGCCTTGACTCTTTCTTCATTGGGAACTCACTTTGGAGGGTTTTGGACAGATATTTTGAGGGCTTTTATGATATGCACGACCAAGGAGGTTTCTTATCCTTATCCTATGACAGCTGCTTGGAGAAATATTTAGTCTTCTCTCTTGTTCATTATTTAGATGTTCTAGCTTTTCACTTGTGCCATATTGTAATTTTCTAAGTTCTTTTGCAGAAGTGAATAGTTTTGTAACTCATTTTGAGAGTAACACAACATTGTGAGAGTAACACAACATTGTAACACCTTTTTAGCAGTAATAAGCAGTTTATACCTTCCCATTTCTTCTGATATTGTGTGTCCGTAGTGTTAGTATAGATCTTTGTGATGTTCTATCCTTGGAGCTGTATTTCATGTTGGTGCCTTTATGTAGGAATACATACATTTTCGTAGGTTGTGAGATGTGCTAATAATAACAATCAGTCTTAAGTGGTGAGAAAACATCTTTCTCCTTTAAAGGACTGTGGTTATTTAGCCTTCTTACAAATTGATGATGCAAAGATTATGATTTATTGGGTTGTGTATGAGAGCCTTGATATTATTGGTTCTATAGCATGTCAATTTTGTGTAGTCTCAGTCAATCTTTTGGTGCATCACCTTAGATAGTAGGTTTTATTTTCATGCAATCCTTCTTACTCTTTTCTCTTCAAAGGCATTAGTACAAGCAGTTATAGGTGAAGTATCAATATGAAGCCGACCTTCTCTGGAGGTTCTTCCCATCATAGGTGACCCACAGGCCTGGAAAGATCCCATGTTTCTCCAGAATGCCAAGATCTGCAACTTAGCAAGGGTGTAATTTTGAGAGACAACAAAAACATACCAAACCATTGGTGGTTGTCTGCAACATTCCAGTAACTCTGTGCCTCACTGCGAGGACCAACGTCTTTCATGGTCTCCCCTCCACTAAACAAGAGTGATGTGGCCGCATCCATGGCTGTCATGTTAATCCATTTCCTGATGTGATCCACAAACATAGTAGCCTCGCCTGGATGCCTTTGATACGACTCCAAGTACCTATGCTTTTTGTTTAGGGTTTCAATGAGAAGCGCGAAAATGAAATGGAGGTGGGTGCCAAAATGAAATGAAAATTAAATTTGGTGCCCATATTATTAAATATAAATATAATATTATATTATATTATAATATAATATAAATATAATATTATATTATATTATAATATAATATAATATAATATAATAATATATTATAATATAATAATTATATTATTTTATAATATAATATAATATAATATTATTATATAATATAATATAATATAATATTATTATATAATATATAATATTGTAATATTAATAATATAATATTATATAATAATATAATATTACATAATAATATAATATTACAATATAGTATTATATAATAATATAATATTATATAATAATATAATATTATATAATATTATATTATTGTATAATATATATTATTATTAGCCGATAGGCTTTTATAGATGAGCATTATAGTGCTCAGAATTGACTCATGTCATAAAAAAATTAATGTCAGGAAATTTCTTAACTCTTCGATTGTTCTCTATGAAAAGGGTTTAACAAATAACTTAGGCGAGCATATCAAATTGCAAGATTTGAGGTGAGCTGAAGGGGAGTGCGAACAAAAAACAAAAGAATCACCTTCCAAGGAATTGATCCAAGGCCGTGGAAGAAATCTTCTTTTTAAAAAAGAGGTATTTGCATAGTTCTTTGTTATTCTAGAACAAAAACTAATATCTATTTCTGCAATTACATTACGCACATAAAAACTGAAACCCCATTACACTCGCTTGCATCCCACCTACACATCACTTCATGAGGGCCGCCTGTGCACATATTATCTGGGTAGATTTGTATCCACTGAATCTCAGAATTTATGGCCTCTGGCACCTTGTATGCTGCTTCTTGCTCTATGTTGTCCAACACTGATTTTGTGTAATCATCTGGTTCTGCATTAATTGATAGAAATAAGAGCTGGACACATATAGCCACAACAAAACAAAGATCTAACCATAGAACATTATGAATCTCACAGAGACATAAATGCTCAGATCCTTGGTATTCTGTGCTAAGTTGACGAAAGGCAAATGCGAATGCAATTTGTAGGGAGCGAAACTCTATTATATACAAAAATATCATCACTTTCTTTAAGAGATTGAATATAATTTTCCATCCCCATTTGTTGTCATTTGAGATCACTAAAGCTTCATAGAGACCATATTCATACTATCTCCCAGCAGGCCTATACAGCCTCTTATGTCCATCGTCCTAAACAAACTCCTACTATCTCCCAGTAGGCCTATAGAGCTTATGTCCATCATTCTAAACAAACTCCCTAAAACCTAAACATGAAACCCTAAACCCTAAACCCTAAACCTGAAACCCTAAACCCTAAACACTAAACCCTAAACCCTTGACCCTAAACCCTAAACCCTAAACCCTAAACCCTAAACACTAAACCCTAAACCCTAAACCCTAAACACTAAACACTAATCCCTAAACCCTAAACCTGAAACTTGAAACCCTAAACCCTAAACCCTAAACCCAAAACCCAAAACCCAAAACCCAAAACCCTAACTCAAAACCCTAAACCTGAAACCTTAAACCCTAAACCATAAACACTATACCCTAAACACTAAACCCTAAACCCAAAACCCTAAACCCTAAACCCTAAACCCTAAACCCTAAACCTAAAACCCAAAACCCAAAACCCAAAACCCAAAACCCAAAACACTAAACCCTAAACCCTAAACCCTAAACCCTAAACACTAAAGCCAAAACCCTAAACCCCAAACTCTAAACCTGAAACCCTAAACACGAAACCCAAAACACTAAACCCTAAACCCTAAACTTGAAACCCTAAACCCTAAACTTGAAACCCTAAACCCTAGACCCTAAACCCTAAACCCTAAATACTAAACCCTAAACCCTAACTTGAAACCCTAAACTCTTACCCCTAAACCCTAAACACTATACCCTAAACACTAAACCCAAAACCCAAAACCCAAAACCCAAAACCCAAAACCCTTAACCCTAAACCCTAAACCCTAAACCTTAAACCCTAAACATTAAACCCTAAACCCTAAACCCTAAACCCTAAACCCTAAACCCTTAACCCCAAATCCTAAACCTGAATCCCTAAACCCAAAACCCAAAACCCAAAACCTCGAACCCTAAACCCTAAATCTTGAACCCTAAACCCTAAACCCTAAACACTAAAACCAAAAACCTAAACCCTAAACCCTTAACCCTAAACACTAAACCCTAAACCCTAAACGCTAAACCCTAAACCTGAAACCTAAAACCCTAAACCCAAAACCCTAAACCCTAAAGGGCCTAAACACTAAACCCTAAACCCTAACTTGAAACCCTAAACACAAAACCCTAAACCCTAAACCCTAAACCTTGAACCTTATACCCTAAACACTAAACCCTAAACCCTAGAACTAAAGTGAACTAAAATTATATAGTATATTTAAAAGTTTTATAATTAATAATTTTGTCTTTATTTTATTTGTATTAAGGAAGCCTTAATACCAATTGCTCTAGGGTACCCTGCATCCGTCTCCTTTTCATGTGGACTCTGTGCAACATACAGAAACCCAAATGCTTTGATGATTGCCCCTGCATTACTAGCTGCCGCTGATATCCCATGACACATCAACCGCAACCACATAGGGAATAGCTCTGCTGGAACAATGAACATGAGGGCCATGACCCTCACCATGGTTCTCAACTCACCCAACTCTGCTCCAATGAAACAAAATAAGTTAGGGTTTTAACCTTTTCCGAGTTAGGGTTTACCTTTAGGGTTTCAACTTGAAGCAACGTGTGCCAAAAGTGAAATGGAGGTGGGCGCCAATGCCAAAAGTGAAATTTAAATGAAATACATGTATATGGTAGCCCATGTATAATTTTGGTGCCCATATTATAATATTATTAATATAGTGTTATATTATATATAATAATAATATAATATTATATTATATTATAATATAATATATATTATATATAATAATAATAATATAGTATTATAATATTATATTATTATATAATAATAATATAATATTATATAATATATATATATATATATTATATTATATTATATCATATTATATTATATTGTAATATAATATATTATTATTATATTATATTATAATATAATCCACTCCCTCAATTCAATTTTTTTTTTAATTATCCACTTTAGTTGTGTTTTTTGCTCGATGACCAAATTAGTTGTTTATTTGGTCATTTATTTAGTCATTTCAATCGATGACCAAATTAGTCATTTATAGCTATGTTGCAAAAAGTTTGGTCATGTGACTAGAAGTTTTAGTCACCTGGTCATTTATTTGCCATATTTCTACTAGTTGTTAAATTATTTTTACTCTCTTGTGGATGAAATATTGTAGAAGATTTTGGCTTTAACAAATTTAGGGTTTGTGCACACTCCATTAATGGAGGAGGAAGAATTTTATGGTTTCTCTATGATAGAAAGGAAAGTTATAAAATTACATTTCTTGACTCAATTGAATGTTTTATTTTAGGAAAATAATGGTATTAAATACAAATTAGATTTGTGCATCTTTTATCATCATGTTGAGGAATTCTGCATTGATTTCTGTGCCACACCTAAATCGTAGGTTTGAAGTGTTGGGCTTTTAGGATAGAGGTCTAATATCTAGGAAAGGAGTGGCTCTGACCATTTTCCATGATACAAAGTGATTGCAGGAACAAATGTGTGGGGAGTTTAATCAAGTGAAAATGTAATGAACATTGGATTAATTAATTGATTAAATAAGACTTTTTTGTGATAGGATTATAATTCTCTTGAAGGTTCAATCTAGTGATGAAGGATGTGTCATAACTCTAGGAGTTGGTGAATATAATCAAGTATCTTCATTGAGGAAGTTCTACTTCCAATCTACCCATAGATCTATTGAGCTATTGTGATGAAACTCCTTGTCTTATGCGTAGGATTCTAATTTTTCTCCTTCCATTAGATCGTGTATTTGACGTAGATGTGATCATGCTATTGATATCAGGTGATTGTTACATTTAGTGTATTCATGTGTTGTAGCACTATAATTTATGCATGTTGATCTGTGTGTGTGGTTCTATACTCCTTGTTTAGTGTGAGTGTGCTTGGTTCCCTTACGTTCATCTCTCAATATAGTGGAGTGGGCTTGAGGGTACCACATGGTTGGGTGGAGTTGTACCATTGTTGTGGACATCAAATGTCTCTTGGATTCTTGGTTCATGTGTTGAGAGCTTGCCCATCTCAATGGCATGACGAGTCCTTATTATTGTGATTTATTTCATTTACTTCATTTGATTTTTATTTTTTATCTTATAGGTTGGTACGTGTTTAATAGGAAAATTGCTTTTAACTAAATTACTTATAATCAGAATAATCTTCCATCTAAACATTAGGATACTAGCCAATGAAGATGTATATCCCACTATTATCCAATCTAGAAGAGTGAGAAGGTCTGGGATAAAACCCTTTGTTGTTACTGGTATGAAAAATAACTAACTACGAATAACTAAAACTAGCAATAATGGAAGAAAATTAGCAAAATAAAAAAAATTGATAAAATAACTTGCAAAAATGAATATAAAAATGGAAATGCAAAATCATAGAGAATTTGGCACCAAGTGGTCAGCCTCACTATCCAAGATGATAGCGCATTGCAGGGACATCTACACATCGCGTTGTAGTCCATACAACATAGAAAACTAGAATCTCAGACCTGCAAAGATTTGCATGAGTTTTGAGAATTACCTATTGACAAAAAATCTAATAATTATTACACTTAATATCAAAGATGATAAAAATAGCTAGAAATGATAATACACAATTGAAACAAAAGAAATGATGAGAAAGGGGGAAGAAGAAAGAAAACACTCGTGCACTCAAAATTCTTCCTCACACAACCTGCAATAGCAACGATGAAAGAGAGGGTTGGGCTATATAGGAGCTTGCCTAAAGTCAAGCCTCGTTTTTAATGTTTCCACCTCAATGACAACCAAAGATATTGATTGATTGATAAATAAAGTGTGTGCTCTAATTTGAGTGTATCTAGAATTGTTATGAGCAATGATAAGAAAGATTGATGAGATATATAAATGAAATATAATTAATCTAACACCTGCAATGATCTCAAGCAAATAATGATCTCAATAGAGCAATGGAGCAAACAAAAGCAAGAGTATGATAATGGTGAGTATTGATTTCGACAGAGCTTCACTAACATGTGAATTCCATATTTTCAAATGGCAAATTGAGGAGGTTTTATAGAAAAGGCTATGGGTGAGAATGCATAAAACAATGAAAGTTAAAGAAGAAGTGATAGTAGGAGGACTCAACATGAACCCCCAAGGACAACTTCTATCACATATATATAATTAAATACCCCCCCATAGGAGAGAAAGAGTGAGACTATAGGTCCCCCTCACAATGAAGTAGCTCTTGTATCGATGGTGAATTCCTGAAGAAGAATGCTGAAGAGAATCCTATACCTGCAAACAACATTTCTCCCCTTAGGAAGAAAGCAATCCAAAGGATGAAGTAGAAGAAACTCCATCTCCAAGAAGAGATATGAGGGAGAAAGTCTCATGATGGGTGTCTTTGAAAACTATTGAAATGTCCACATATCAGAATGAAAGGATGGCACCAAAATCAAAGACTAATATCAATGGTTCATTTACTAGTTTCATTCATGTATGTATTGTTACCCATCAAAATAGGTGGCAAAGTACATGACTCAAATGAAGAGAACATCCCTTGTGAAGATGCCATATGATGAGAAGCTCTAGATTCAAGAAGCCATCTCTCTGACTGAAGACTTGTACAAGCAAAGAGTGCTTGTATTTTCTTTTGTTTGTCCCATTTGCAATGCCTACTGTCCCTATCTGTGTAGATGATGATGGTGTCAAAGAAGAGGATAGACTAGGTGACATGGATGATGGCAATTTGATATTGTGCTTTTGAATAATGTGAGTCAACTCATCAATTTTCTTCTCATAACACTTATTCTCATCATGTCTTAGTTTCTTGCAATATGTACAGTTTGGTCTCTCCTTCTTAGATGATTCCTCCTTAGAAGAGGATGAGTACTTAGATGATTTGGTTGACTCCTTTACTTGCTCATTGTTCTTGAAATCCTTATTTTCTATTTCTTGCCTTTTCTAGTTGAAGCCTTTTGATCCTTTGAACCTAGATTTACAAGAAGAGCTTGAGGTATAGGAGACTTCAATGTGCCCATGTGTACTAACTTAGCTGGCTTCCTTGTGAGTGATGTGGCAAACTCATCAAGTGAAGGCATTGTGAAAGCTTTCCCAAGTGCATCCATAATAGAATAATAGGTATAAACAAAAACTGAATAGTCAGGACCAAGCTTGGCAAGGATTGAAAGAATCAATTGAGTATCCTCTCTCTCAATTCCACATTGTTTGAGCTACAATCTAAGTGATTTTAGATTTGTGAAGAAGTCTTGGATGCTTGCAAAGTTGGTTGGATTCAAACCAATTAGTTCATTCTTTAATTTAAAACATCTCATAGTTTCTTGCTTACCAAAGAGATTCTCTAAAGTAGTCCACACTTCATTAGGTGTTTTACAAGATTCAATATGAAAAAGAAGATCAAGAGAGATAGACAAGCATAGTGTTCCATAGGCTTGATCACATCTATTATACCATTTTCTCTTTTCTATAGCTGCTGTTGGTTTAATTTCGATGATAGGAGAATATTCACTTGTTGAAACTTAATAAAATACACATTTCCATTAAACATAAGTTTAGTATCATTCATTGTAATTAAAAATTTAAGATATAAACATTTTATACAATTATACACAATTACAGTAAATGTCATATAATCATCCACTTGCAAAGTGGGAAATTACTTCCTCAACTTCAGTATCCTGCACAATTAACAGACCTGGATCTGCACACTAAATGTAAACATTAGTTCTACATAGTCAATAGATATACATAGCAGATATCAATGTATAAGATAACGAGACTAAGGCCCTAAGGGGCTGACCTAATGTCTCGGGGGCTCATGATGGCCTTTCCTACGTACGCGTAGTGCAAAGACTTCGTAGTTCGAAGCAACTAGTCTTGCAACCATAAGGTTGACTTAGATACAATAACTCATAAGAAATTTAGTTCATTACATAATATTTTCTAGAGTATCTTTAAAGTTATAGAGAGTACACACAATATTTATATTTATGAGTAATCCTTACATGGATAAAATAAGGAAGTTATAACAACAAAAACATTCCAACCATTCTCTACCTCAACACATCATACAAAATGCAGAAAATAGACAATGTTTTTACTCAACTTCCAAAGATGCATGCTATTTCATATATATACAATGAAGACCAATCTCAACTAGTGTTAAAATAGATAAACTTCATCTTAGATGCTATTTCATACAACTTAGACACTACCATAGAAATTAGATTTGCTATTTCACTTCAAAAAAAAAAGGTTCAAAGCTAACACAATCCTAGTTTTATCAATTTCAGTATTTCCACATAATATATGCTAGGGAAAGATAATATAGTTATTTCTACAATCCCAAGTATTATATAATCATGATATGAGACCATTCAGGTATTTTTCTACTAGCGCAATAGTAGCTATGTTGTGTATCTAACACAATAAGTTTTAAAAGAGATATTGAATTATATATATATTTCTTTGTTCCAATGATGAATGTTTTAACCTGAACAACTATTTTCCTAAGAAGAATTCAAGAATCAAGGATATGTTAGGTTTTAGAGGGAAAGAGTCAAGGATTTATAGATTTAATAGCAGCAACAAAGAGGGCATAGAAATGGTTGTCACTAATTGATACATGTCTCCAAATTGATAAACTGGGTAATGCTAATTTTTGGATATGATTTACATAACTAAGTTGCGTACGTTGTATAAAAATTTTAGAGAAACCTAGTTTAAAAATATAGAGTTATTGGTGATGCAACAGACTGTTTTAACAGAGACAAAATGGGTAAGAAATAGATGATCACTAACCATTACATATCTCCATAACGATAAACTAGGTAAGACTAATTTTTGGATATGATTTCAATAACTCGGTTATATAAAGTTTTTAGAGAAACCCAGTTCTTAAAAATATAGTTATTGTCGATGCAACAAACTAGGGTTTATAATCTTCAGATTGGTTGAATTAACATCCTGATATATTGTTGAAGATTGGTTTCAAGAAAGTGATCCCTAAGGAATTTTAAAAAAATGAACAGAATATGCAAAAGAGAATTCAAAAAATAACATAAAACTTGCATATAACATAAATTTATTTCAAAGGGCAAATCAATTCCATAACTCAGTGCATACTTAGAATTATACTGCTATCCAATCTTCACCAAAATTTCCCACCTCGCATCCATTTTCCCCAAATCCTTTCTTCTAAAAAAATAGAGCCATCCATTTTATTCCCTACCATATCAATATATATATATATATATATTTTTGAATGTATCTTTCTTTTCTCACCTCATATATTTCTTCATCTTTTAAAACCGAACAACATGACTCTTCATATGCCAATCTGGACGCCCATTTTCTTATAAACTAAAAATAGATTAGAATAATTTTAAAACATAATTTAATTACTAATATGAACTCTCTTGAATTACATAACTACCATTTCTTGCAAGTGACATAGAATAAAAGAATTCTTTATAAAATATGTAAATATAAAAGCATAAAATGATAATGAATGATTTTCTTTTGAAAACAATATTAAATAATCTAAATAATTATTTTGAAACAAAGCAGTTAATTAATTATTCTCAATAAAATATCATAATTAATAAATAGGGTTCAAGTATCCTTACAAAGAAGATCAAGAGAGATAGACAAGTATAGTGTTCCATAGGCTTGATCAAATCTATTATACCTTTTTCTCTTTTCTACAGCGTTTGTTGGTTCAATTTCTGTACCAATTATTACTCTATGAATATTCAAACTTCTTAAATCAATTTCTATTTTTGCTTTCCACTCATGATAGTTATATGGCGTGAGTAGAGGAAGTTTTTTTGGATCCATGATACAAGAGTACAAAAAGAGAACACAAGTACAACCCCTTGTTACTCAATCAAAGAGATCACCCACCAAAAAAAGAATGACTTGGGCACTTTATACTTAGTGTGATTTACAATTGTCCACAAGGGACCAAAATTGGGAAAGCATCAAAATTTCTTAAAACATATATCTGAGTGAGATTACAATCACTCACTGATTTATCACAGCAAACAAATCCCTCCAAAATAAGTTTTACTTCCTCAAGTCTCAAAATGCCCAAGTTATCACTCAAAAGCTAAAAATTGACAAATTAAATAAAATGAACCTAGTATTGAATCTAAGAAAAGTGCACGGATGGATTTGAATAGCTCCTGAATACCTTTTCGATGTCACAAGAATCACAAAAATTAGTGATCGTGGCTGAAAGTTGTGAGCTTGGAAGCCAAAAATGGAGTTCTATCTTCAAACTATTGTATCTATCACATACAATAGAATCTTAGAAAACGACTAACACCATTGTAAAGTGCGCTTTGTCAGCTTTCCAATGATATCTTGTTTCCTTGATCTCGATACCGTGGTGACAAGTTATGGCTCTCAGAAAAAAATGCCTTATTAGGGCTAGAAGGGGGCCAAAGGGGGGCCTGGTGTTGATGTCAGTAGTCAGAAGGGAATATTCTCCTCTAGTCGCCAGAATATACATAGATGTTGCTGAAGATTTTGATACCGCTTGTAGAAAAATGAAAATTGTCTGAAAAAGAGTGATACCACTATTTTTGTGGTCGAAACCGCTATCTAGTTCATGAAAAACCACTTATGATGCCGAAACTACCTTTCTGAGCATGCAAAACCACTTTCACTTTCTCAGAAACCGCTGGAATAGGTGAAAAACTACTAATTTTTGGAGAAAACTACCTACAATTTAACGGGGGTGGTTTTATGGTTTATATCCAAAATATTCAGCTGCAATATATTGATTTGTTGTGTTTTTATATTTGTCGTGGGTTGTTTTGAAGACTGGTGGTGGTGGTTATGATTGTCACCGAGTTGAAAAATTGCTCGCCGATGAATAAGGGTCAGGTGTATGTGCTGGCGTGGATTTTTAAGTAGACCACTGAAGATCCCCTACCAGTTTTTAAAGAACACCTAGTGGTTTTGAATTTGAGGGGACCTTTCATTGTCTTTCCTACGAAGACAATTGATGTGGTAGTTTCTACGGAGACCACCGACATGGTAGTCTTTCCTACAAAGACTACTACCAGGTGCTTAACCTGTCAAGAAACCTTTAAAGCCACCAACATGAAACCTTTAAAGCTACCATCGTGTGGTTTTTATTTGCTAGCCGATGGTTTTTATTTACCACTGAACTATATGCTTACTGTCGGTTGGTAGTTGTAATTACTAACACCAAGCCTAATTTGATATATGCTGCTGGGAGATTTGATATATGTGAAAATCTGTGAAGACCACTGATGGAGGATCATTACTAGGCTATGGGTGGCCTGTGCCACGTGGCGCCCCCAGTAGCACCCAAACTGCCTATAGATATCCTGCAGAGAAATTTTAATCTACAGAAAACAAAAAAAGAAAAAACCAGCGAATAAACTATTAAACCGGTGATGAAATCTTTTACCCACTGGACAATAACCGATGTTGATGATGTAGGCAAGATTCTATTATGTAGAGAGAATATGTCAAGGATGAAATGTAGGATGTTCTCTTCATTTGAGTCATGTACTTTACCACCTATTTTGATGGGTAACAATACATACATACATACAACTGGTAAAGGAACCATTGATATTGGGGAGGGCACTTTCAATAATGTATTGTGTGTACCTTCTTTATCAATTCCATCTACTAGATTACTCATTGTGGTGTAGGAAAGATAGTTGAGTTCACTCCTGATTTCGTGATCATAAGAGACTTGAAGAGTAGATATATCATTGCTATTGGGATGGCTGATCATGCATCTCACTTGTATACGTTTCTCCCATTTTGCTTCTTCTGATGATGTAGATCCATTGATTGATATTCACACTAATGAATTAAGTGTGAATCATGTTTCTAAGGAGAAGTTTGGTCATTTGAACCTTTTTGTTCTTTCATTCACATTGGTTTATGAGATAGTTAGTGTTGAGCTTCCATCTCCTCCACCTCCTACTTCGTCAAAGATTGACATCGACATGGTTTCTTCTGCTTCAGTTGAGCAGGATCATTCTCGTCTTTCAAACATAGATTTGTGGGATAATTTCTTGACAGGTATATCAAACTTGTTTTGTGAGTCTCATATTACAGATTTGGAGGACACACTTGAGGGGATATCTCTCCTCTTTGATGATAGCTACAACACAATTGTTATCTCATCTACTTCATCTTTGGAGGTTGTTCTTCATGAGTCTACCTAGGATTTGGATTGGTCACACCTCATTGCATAGTTCCATCCTTTCATTCTGACATGTGGACATTTCAATAGTTTTCATAAACACCCATCATGAGACTTCTTCCCTCATATCTCTTCTTGGAGATGGATTTTCTTCTACATCAACCTTTGGATTGGTTTCTTCCTAAGGGGAGAAATGTTGTTTGTAGGTACAAGATTCTCTTCAGCATTCTTCTTCAGGCATTCGCCATTGACATAGGAGCTACTTCATTGGGGGGGACCTATAGTCTCACTCTTGCTCTCCTATGGGAGGTTTTTGATTGTATATATGTGATATAAGTTGTTCTTGGGGGGTCATGTTGAGTCCTCCTACTATCACTTCTTTCACTTTCATTATTTTATGCATTCTCACTTTTGGAGAGGAGTTTTGTCCCATGAGGTTTTCTCCTTTTCTCCACTTGAGATTTGTTGTACATGGGTACCTAACATGGCCTAGTAGCCAGGACCCATCACCATCATCTTCATCCATCATTGCATCTTGCTTTAGTTAGCTACTCCCTAAGTTGCACTTAAGGGGGGTGTTGGTGTGAACAAGGTTATTACCTAACTGGTTTACCCTTGTGTGGATAATTCGTATTATTTAACTATTTATTAGTTAAATAATATTCACACATCACACATAATTTATATGTTAAGTTGACTTAGGCTACTAGATGTTTCTAGTTATGTCTAGTTGTGTCTAGTTGTTGATAGTTGTTGATAGTTGTCATCTTATCCTATAGTTGTCACATGTCATAGGATTATGACACTTGTCACATGAATACAACATCTTAGCTCTCATCCTTGTCTTTATAAGCAAGGCATATCATGTACATTGTAACAATATTGTAATAACGTTTTGTATTCATTGATAGACTATAATTATTCTGTCATTTGATCTCTCTTGTGCTTTCATGAAGTCCTAGATATTGGGTGGCTCCAATCATAGCCAACTCTAACAAAGGCAAGAGGGGAAAATTTGGGAAAGGAGCCATTTGGGCACATAAGTATCAAGAAAAGTTTGGAGTGCCATGCAAGTTAAAACACTTGTAAAAATGGTTGATGAAGAAATAGACACTCGCAAGACGTCAATGCACTGCGCAGACATCCGTGCCAAGCACTGGCATCCAAGCAACTTTAGTTCTTGGAAAGTCTATATAACTTAGGGCACTGCTAGGGTTAATGTACTTTTATGGTTTTGTCTAGGATAAGTAAAAAGGTTAAAGAAACATTGAGAAGCACCTTTGTGGGTTGAGAGTAAGGTTAAGGCTGGAAAATGATCCTAAAAACATGCTAGGGGAGTGGAAACTAAAGTTGACTCTGAACATAACATGAAATTGTGAGAGTACAAAATTTACAATGCTACATTTAGCCCCCACTTTAGTGGGTGTATGACACTATGTGCATATGCAAGCTAAAGTAATAAAGGAAATAACATGAAATCAAACTTATTACCCAAGGATATTGTAGAGGAAGGAGAATGTCGCTAAGTGATAGATATGAAACCCCTAGCATAGGATTCTACAAAAATCACAATGTTAGGCCAAAAATCTACACATGAAACAAATGTCAGAGACACGTGTATATATAGTCTAATACACATTAATCTAATAAATAAGAAAATACATACAAACATACATAAAAGTAAATAGAATGCATTTCTAATGTCAATTCACTGGGAAAATTCTACCTATGGTTCTAAGGCTAGCACACTACGAGAGCTAGGAACCATAGTGAAAAACTTCTATAAGTCACTAGAGCTAGTAGATCTTATTGCTAGGTGGCTTATGAGAAGTGCTGACAGGGTAGCGAATGAAGCTCCATGGACTAGCATTTCCTTGCTAGGTGAGCTACATGTCAAATAGTATCAAATATTACATGGCTAGCATATCTAGGTAATTCTGATAAAGGTGGTAAGGATAAAAAATGCTACAAAAATGTTATAGGGAGCATACCATCAATGTGGTGTGTGAAAAAGTGTGAAAGATAGCAAATATATGCTCCCACCTAAAAATAATTGCATATTCCCTAGAGGAACAATTAATTTTAAGGTAACAAGAGGGGAAAAGGCATGAGAGATTTTAGGAAGCATATGCCTAGAGGATATGTTCCAAAGAGCTACATCGTGAAAGAGATTCCCCCAAGAAGTACAACCAAGGTGATGTTACAAGCATGACATGACACTGAGCAATCCAACAAGGTGTCACATAAACACAAGCAACATCACAATAAAGCACCAAGGGATCTACGTGCTTCAGAGTCAGTATAATATATAGGAGGGGAATAATTATGGAAGTACAATATGGAATTGTCATCATCCCCCTAGGCATGTAGAACTATGAATATAAATGAAGGTCACATGAAGACAAAGTAAAAATTTTGGGTCAACATGGAAGGATGCTAAATCATTTGACACTTTGCATCATCCCTAAAATGTGGAAAATTCAAGTGTGAAATATAGAAGAATATAGAAACATATAGAGGAATGTCACAACAGTTTTGTTCCCCCTGTATCCATGTGCTTACAAGGGCATCAAGAGTCCTCCAAGGAGAGATAAAAAACATACATATTATGCAACAAGCATGAGGATTACAAAACCTACAAGCACACTATGAACAATAACATATAGAATAGAGATACCACTCTTAAGGGTTGGGCTCTAGTAGGTCGTAGGCCTCCCAATCTTACTCATCATATAGGGATGGTAGACAGGCCACTAGAGGGACCACGTTGAGGGCAATACTTGCTACTACACCTAGTTTAGAATGCAAAGGATCAACAACTAATGGAAGATCCTCTTGCACCTCACCAAAGGCAAGGTCCATCAATCTTGTGAAGATTGAGGACAAATATTGTATCTCTTCCAAAGATGCAAATACATCTTCCTTGGGGGAAGAATGATCTGAATCACTATTGAAATAGATAACAATAGAGGGTCAATCAATGCTAACACTAGGAACATGAGCACTAGTGACCATTGGTGGAGAAGAGGTCCCCACAATTGGAATAGATGATGTAGAAGGAATCAGAGTAGGTGAAGGAGGCCTACGTTTTGGATTGCAACAAGGTGGAGTGGGATAGTGTTACACTTTCATTTTGGCAATAGGCATAGAATGTCTATATCGATGGTGGTGGGATGCAGGATATCAGGAAACACCTGATGTCAGGTACATTGGAATGAAACTAACTTTGATAAATTGACACTACAGATAATGTTAACGTTGGGTAGATTCAAGGGTTAATCAAAGGATGGCATGTTAGGTATGGATGGAAGGATGAGGCTCTCCATAGAGGGAGCGAGGACCACTTGAACTTGATTAGGGTTGCGTTCATTGTACTCAATTGGTGGAGAGATGGGTGTGGGTGATGGAAAGGAATCACATGCAAGAGAAGGAGCAGGAAAATGAGGTGGAGCCAAATATGGGGATGGCTATATAGAAGAAGGATGCATGGGAAGAGGTTCATCTCATGTTGCACACTCATGAGTTGTAGCACATCCGTGAAACTTGCAATCTCTTGCAAATTTATTATGTTGAGTTCAAGTTAAAGCATTAGTAGGAAGAACCAGGGAGTCTCCCAACACAAGCTTCTTTTCTTCCATCTCTCTAGGAGTGGGAGGAAGAATTGAAGGAGCCACCAAAGGTTGGGGTTTTGTCAGGGGAGGGTCTCTCAATGTAGGTTGCCTTCCTCAAAGGTCACAACTAAAGATTGTGAGATTGAAGGGGAAGGGTCCCACAACATAGGATGCTTTCCTCGAGTCCCTAGAGAGGCAGGAGAAATAGGAGTAACCACTAAAGGTTGGGAGGTCTGGGTTGTACTCATCATGTACCTATAGGTATTGGGTAAGACCCTAGAGGTGGGACTTCCATGTATATCCCAATTTCTTAGGGATGAGGAAGGTCACTCAATTCGGGTTGTCTTCCCTTCTCTACTTGTGGGGTAGGAGGAGAGATAGAGATAACCATTGACTATTGAGGGACTGTAGGGGTAGTAGTCTATGGGGTTGAAGAGGAGGAACCATAGGACAACTGAGTTATGCAATTTGCATTGAAATTTTGATATAAAAGAAACATGAAATTATTGCGTGGTCGCAATGGATCAGTTGAGATCGACCAAAAGTAATCCAAGGAGAAATTACCTTGTAATGCAAGTGGTTTGAACCCACTATGATATATAGTGTGAACTTGACCATCATGAGGGAATTTCAGACACTTATGGATCATAGAGGGGACCTCTCTCATGGAAGAGAGCCACAGAGGACCCAACTTCACACAAAATTTGTCAGAGGTAGGGATGATGGAAAAAGGAACGTCTAGTGTTTTTGGTTCAACCCAAACATAAAGGGTAAGTGAACCCATGGTTTGGTGAGAAGACCCATCATGCAATCATATATGGACGTTTGATTTCTCATAGTTGTCCTAATAGCTCATGCATGTATAGAAATTCCTTCATAATTATGTTCACTGTTGGCAAGAAATGGGAAGGAACTAGTGATGAGAGCCATTTATGACCCATCTTATCCCATATTTTAGCCTTTTTATTTGCCTTAATATCCATTTATAATTCCATTTCAATACCATATTATATCATTATACCACTCTTCTGCTACATATGATTAAATATATATAAGTAATATTTAATTTAGGTTCTAGATAAAATATGTGAATAATAAATATTAGATTATATTTATCAATATTTGCTTCCATTATGTTAAGAAAATAAATCTTGCCGCATGCTCTTGGAGGAGGAGAATGCAAATTTCTTGTCACTCGTCAATGCACTCTAGCAAATTAATTCCAGCTATAAAATTATTTACTCATGAAGTACTTTGGTTATTTTGTTATAACAGATTAATCTTCAGTTTATAATTCTATGGAGGAGAGTGGCCTCACACCAAAAATAATACTCTATTTTATTATTGTAACCACAAGCTAAAATAGCTCCTCTATTTTAAGGTGATTGGTTAATGATAAATAAAACAACTCCATATAACTCATGAGATTTCAAATCATAAAAGAGAGGAGATTCAATAATATAGGAAAACATTTGCAAATTTGTTAATAAGTTACATACTTTATTTATTATATAAAGGCAATGTAATGGGCATGAGAGGGATAGATAAAATAGGCATAAACGTAAGTGTGTAGGGGTGGCATGAGAAAATGTAAGGCAACGTGGAGTTTGAAGATTAACATAGCAACAATGTAATAACAAAAAGAGGCGAGACAATAGTTTGTGGAAGATAGCATATATGTAGTAGTGTGAATGTAAGAGTGAAAGATATGATATTATTTTAGAAAAATAAATAAATACATGCAGTTTATGAGTTGAGTAGTATTTTGTAGTAGACCAACCATCGCGTGGAAGAAGAGGGCCCCCTCCGATGAAACGCGATGATGTCATTTTTATTTTTTATGTGCGTTTTATTTTTCATGGTTTAATTTTTATTATTAAGATGTGTAAGCAGCAAGAATAGAAATAGATTCATTTCATTATTTTAATTTGCATATTTCTAGTTTGGTTTTTAAATGCTTAATTTCATAGTATTAAAGTTGCAGAAATCTGCACAGTTCCTGTAGCAGCCTACACCATTCTTGTAGCAACCTGCACAGTTCTAGCAACCTATACAGTTCCTGTGACATATTGGTGTAGTAGTTTTTATCATAGAGTTCCTGTAGCAGTTTCAATTAATGTTTTTAGTTGCATTTCATAAAAGCTCACCTCACTAACTATATCCCTTGTGCATATAGCCACGACACCTTTTGCAAGTTTACGCCCTCGGATTGACACTTAGACCAAAATGAATTTAGTTGTTGAATATTAAATATTTCTCATTATCTACCCTAGTTTTGGCCTATCAACTAGTCCAGAGATCTAGTCCTTAGTCAAATCTCTAAACTCAATTTTTACCCTAATTAGAGAGTGAGAGAATCCTAGAGAAATAGTAAGGGATAATAACACGCGATACACATAAGTCACATACAAGCATTCATAAGCTACACACAAACATATTAGAACACTTAAACCTCCTTTATATATATATTGTAATGTGGAAAAAGTAGGGAAAATATAGTTTGCATAAACCAAAATCAAGCCCCTCTTTCACTTACATCACATTAGGAAATGGGAACTGAGCTTGCTCACTATGAAGGATCAAGCTACTTATTCCTATGACCTTTTATGCTTGTTGTAACTGAATAGATGCCTCAATCAGGTTTTCACAAGATTTAAGCAACCTTATAACATGAAACCCTAATTGTAAGATATGTAATAAAAGACTAATTTTTAGCACATAAACAAATAAGAAGACTGCATAAATGCAAAGTAGAGGTTACAGAGAGCATGTACCCATAAATTGAGTACCTGTTAGACAAGGGTGCCCACCTTGGAGTCCTGAAAGTTTTTGACTGTTGAAAGCTTCTATACCTGATGCTAGAGTGTCTGCAAAGGGTTCCAAATCCAGGATATGAAGCCCTATTAGACTAGGGTGCCCACCCTATAGTCTTGACTATTTCACGATGACAAAACTCAAAGTTCTGTGATGATTGTATCCGTAATACCTGTTCTCCTTCTGCTCCTTTTCGCCTGATCTTTTCAAATACGACCTTCACATACAAAAGGAGGAGAAATATGGTTGTGGCTATATGGGAGTTTACCTCAGTCAAACCCTGTCTTTGGTATTTCTACCTCAACAATAACCAATGATAAAGATCTGCATATGTGTGTGTTCATAGATGATATGTGTATGCAGAAACATAAAACCCTATATGACTCAAGCATCAAGGATAGATCAACATAATGCTTCACTTAAGGAAACAAAAACAACTTCACCTCAAGGAGATGATGGTAATGAAAACTTGTAAAATAAGAAGGTGATGCATCTGTATCTGCGAAGGATTCCTAAGCTCAAGTTGGAGGCTTCAACCCTTCTCCCGATCATACAAAGGGCTTGACAAAACCCTAGGAAGAGCAAGATAGACTCAAGAACTTGATTCCTAATCTCCACCAAATATCTCCATGATAGAAAATATCAATATCTTCAAAGAGCTTCAACAAAGTGTTGATCTTTAATAGCAACAGTGGTAGAATTTCGGCATAGTAAGCTTGCATGTAGATTATGTGTGATAAAATGATTTTCAATTCTCTTTAAATACCTAACCTTAGAAATTCAAATATTCAAAATAATACATCGACATCATGTGAAAACCAAAATTTGAAATTAGAATCATGAGGTGCACAGGGCATGTTGACACCACCCCAAAATTCAGGACCTAGAAAAATAGGGCAGGACTAGGGCATGGGCGCCCTAGTCCAGACCCTAGTTTTCACTCAAGGTCTACCTCTAGGGGGTCTAGAATGTCCATACACCAAAGTTTGTTTTCATGTTTTGTTAGTTATTGCTTCAGAATAGAACATTTCTTCAGTAAGGTACATGTCAATCAGGGTTTAGGTAGGCCAAAAACAAAAAAGGGTGAGAGGACACCAAAGGAGAGGAGCTAAACTATGAGAAATTGTGCTAATCGATGCATGAGTACAATTTCTGACATAACATTTAGCCCCCACTTTAGTGGCCATATGACACTATGTGCATATGCAACTAAAGGAAAGTAAATACTTCAATCATGAAAAGGATACCCAAAAGGATACTGTAGAGGAAGCTGAAGTGTTATCATGCAAGAGGAAGAAGCCCTAGGTTTGTAATCCTGTAAGACCACAAAGTTAGGAACCACATCCTGCAAAGGAACACTTGTCAGATAATCAAAATCAAATCATCCTACAAACAACAAACAAATAAGTCAGCCATAAACACTAAAGGGGTTGAGTGATGAGATGTGATGAGGGAGGAAATTGAGGGAGATATATTCCCCCTTGTTTATGCTTGCTTGGTCTGAAAAGGAGAAACAAGATGGTTATCTTCGCGCACATATTTCATGGAAAGGTGATGAAGAATGCATTGTGAGGGTTAGTTTTACAAACAATACCGAAGCACAAAGCATTGGGTTAGATGGAGGGTGGAACCATGATTCCAACACAATAGACAACCTAAAAATTTGAGTCCGATAGCCCAAGATAGAGGTTCATGGATAAAGCTATATAGTTTTGCACCTAGATAGTGATAGGAATTCTCATCCATGTACTACAAGTAAAGGGAGTTTTAACTTTTTCACTATTCATTCTTGTTTTCATTGTGTAGAGGAGAGAAGGAGAAGGAGAAAGAGACCAACCATGTCGATGTGACGCCCATACCAGCTTCCAAGACTAGAGGTGTTCCGATCTCAATTCACAGACAAACAAATCAATCTAGAGGTAGGGTCTTAAACTTCACTTATGTCAGATTTCTTTCCTATTTTTATAGATTTCATCATTTTGCATGCCATGTATACTTATCTAGACAAGTGTACCCAACTAGGGCACCCAGGTCCTCCTGGGGTGCCTAAGTCTAGAAAGGAGAAGGGCCTTAGGGACAGGGCATAGAAAGATGAGTTAGATATTATTTAATGATTTGATGATGTAAGCTGATTCAAATTTGAATGTTTGATGTGTAGGATGTCCCTGAGACGTGGGAGCATATAGGTGGCTACCTGATGACACTACTTCAGAGCCACATCAGTACCATCTTCAATGAGGAGCGAGGTTTCTTGCAGGTAGTGGGCCTATGGTGGGTGTTTATTATGCCCACAATGAGAATCCATTGTAGTATGTTGATGACACTTATGGAGAGGTGGGATGCAGATACATCTACATTCCATCTATCCATAGGTGAGATGATCTTGATTCTCGAGGATGTGTATCGCATCTTGCGATTGCCAATCCGAGGAGAGACAATGAGGATTGTAGATCATCACTCAAAGGAGTACACCTGAGAGAGTCATCTATACTACTTGGGTCATGTCGTTGCTCATCCAGGATGATGACACATTACACTTTAGTGGTTAGAGCAGGGATGTGTTGATATTCCCTAAGTACGGTGTATTATGATTGCTACCATCTCCCTAGCAGTTGCAGAGGATGGACAGGACACTCATCTTCATGGGGGGCTCGTTCACACTATTAGGTCGATGGAGGAGAAAAAGATAGTGTACGTGTGGGGCTGTAGTATGCTTGCGCACCTCTACCATGATTTGGGACGATACGTCCATTATGAGACACATAGTTTGATGGTGTGCACCCTATTACAGGTATGGATTTTTAAGCATATTAGGTACACACGGCCCACAAGTTTTCCCTTAGAGCTGATGTGGACATATCCACATGTGCATGTGTATCCACTAATTAGATGTTGGAGACATGGTGATTTATTATATTGGAGAGTGGTGTTTGATAGGATATAGCACAAAGACATTATTTGGAGACCATATCGTGGCCAGAGACCATGGATGGAGCAGCACAGACAACTAGCGAGGATGTAGGGGGATCGGCTGATTACCAGTCGCCTTGATCACATAGTTGTTTAGTTCTATTTTGATAGAGTAGCATGACAGTTTACATGCAGGTAGGATGTTCCTAGGATGGGTCTGAGCTACACATGCTTAGTATGTAGCGTAGTTAGGGCAGATGTCACCCCACAGCCAACGATAGATGAGGTAGTGGAGAGTGATGATGATGGTGTAGAGGATGCAGAGCCACTATCAAATGCAGATGATGCTGGTGTTACTAGAGTGTATCAAACCTGGTGGGAGGTAGCATGACCTGCCCCTATCTTCCCTACCGGTCACCCACAAGCAATTCGCAACCATGGGTTGGTCATGGGAGTGACATAGGAGTAGAGGATAATGTTAGTGATTTTGCTAGATATTATGATCTTGATGAGGATGATGATGATGATGATGATGATGAGGAGATCCCAGCATAGTATGTCTTTAGGATGAGACCACAGTGGGATTAGTAGGAGATGGACATCTCCAAGAAGACTAAGGAGAGACCTAAGTTGAGAGCTCGTGGTCCAACCCCTATTAGTGTTAGGAGATTGATCTATCTTGAGTGAGGGGAAATGAGTAGCTGTATGTCCCCAGTTGCAGAGCCAGCTACAGAGTTCATTATACTAGCAACAGTTTGGGATCCATCCTGGTGGGATGACAATCTAGGTGAGATATTATTATGTTGATGTATTACTTTGATGATTACCTATGATGTTATATGTATATGATGATGAGATATTGATATCAACTTTATTTTCCTTTTTACGATTGGTATCGATTCATGGCATGATTTTGTGAGTCCTATTATAGCAGAGATAGTTCCTACTGATGCGATTGAGCAACAAGTGTAAACAGGGTATTCACCACAACACTTTGTAGGGCGACATGAAAAGTTATTCCTTTTATGAGATATAGAGTGGCTATGGAGACCACCTTAGATCATTCTATAGAGGAGAGAGATCAGGTGATCTAGAGAGATGAGAACATAGAGGTTGAGCTCCATACACAATGAGATTAGGCTATAGTAGTACCTTCATCCAAGATGAGTTCTGTTGTGACTTGGGTCTTACTTACCGATTTGGATCAGGCAAGAGCTCATAGAGACATGGCTTAGTCAAAGAGAGACCGGTTCCACCAGATGTACATGGAGTCATAGAGCAAGGTGATGGGTTTGAGAGGTGAGCTCAGGGGTCTATGGTTGCAAAGTGTCTCTAGGAGTCATTCATGGTCCGTGGCCACACATGGGCAACCCTCCATCACACACACACCACTAGGTCCTGAGGGGACTGGTGACTAAGGTTTAACTATGTGATGTATCTTATATGCTACGACATCCCATTTTGATGTACGAGACAGTTGACTGTGATGTATATTCAAACTAATGCATCAATATATATATATATATATATATATATATATATATATATTGATTATGTGGAAATGTAATTAATGCTAATGTGATATATACTAAACAACCTTTTGTAGAATGTGTAGTAAAAACCCACAATGATTAATGAATTTCACACATAATCACAATACTATGCTATATTCAGTTAATGCAAAGGTGATCTTACTAAAGCATGCTTAAGCAAGATACGAAAATGATTAATCAAAAAAGATTTTATGTTAAATGAATTGAGACAAAATAATCTATCTTGTCAAAATTGAAGATAAACTTGACAATACTAAGAAATTTGCTTTATGAAATAACATCTAACATACAATCTTAAGCATAGAATGTTTTGAGATGCACAACATTAATAGGTTCTTTAAGCGGCATACCTTGTTCATTAGCCAATTTATATTCTCCTGATCCAAAGGCTTCAGTAATAACATACGGTCTAAGCCAATTAGGGTTGAACTTTCCTTTTTCTCTAGGAGGTGCATTCATATTACATTGATTCTCATATAGTACCAAATCTCCAATGTCGAATGAATGATGTATGACACGCTCATTGTATGATCACTAGATACTCTTCTGATGGGCCTTGAGGTGCTCGAGAGCATTAATACACTGTTCATCAAGCATCTCAAGTTATTGTAACCTCTTCTCTCATTCCATGTCATCGTCAAGAATGTCCTTTAGGGAAACTCGCAATGAAGGAATTTTTAGTTCTGAAGGCATTATCGCGTCGGTGCCATAGACAAGATTATACGGTGTAGTTTCAGTAGCCATACAAACAATTGTTCTATAAGCCCATAACACATAGGAGAGTTGAGTATGCCGGTCTTTTTGATGTTTATTAATAGTTTTCCATAGAATTTGTCTAATGATCTTATTTGAAGCTTCTGCTTAGCCGTTTGATTGAGGATAGTAAGGCGTAAAGAAGCGATGTTGGATATGATATTTTTCAAGGAATTTCTTCACATCCTTGTTCTTAGATGGTGTACCATTATCAGAAACTAAGGAGGAAGGCATACCAAATTGAGAGATGATATTATCCTGTGTGAAATGATAGATTACTTCAGTGGCCGTGGATCACAGTGGAACAACTTCAACCCACTTCGTAAAGTAATTGGTAGTGGTAATGATGAAAGTATGTCCTTGAGAAGAAGGTGGAGAAATTTTACCAATTAGATCCAAGCCCCAAATAGAAAATGGCCAAGGTGAAACTTGGGTTTGAAGTTTCTGGGCAGGTGCTCGGATTATATTTTGTGTTGTTGACATTGTGGGCATTTCCTGACATATGCAAAGGAATCCTGTTCCATGCATTGCTAATAATACACCATACGTAATAACTTTTGTACCAATGATTTTCCTCCAAAGTGCCCTCCACAAGCACCAGTGTGAGCTTCTTCTAAAGCTATTGGGATCTTTGAATTACTAAGATATCAGAGAAGAACACCATTATAGCTTTGTATATATAAGACATTTGATAAAATGATATAATGCATCATGAGTTTGCGTAAGTGAACTCCTGCATTTTTAGATTTTGAGTAAGGAATGGTGCCATCACACAAATAATAGAATATATGGGAGAACCATTCATTAGAATTTGTGTTACAACAAAGATCAGCACCCAAGGGTGGAACCTCATCAATTGTAGGTGTTTTGAGATTATGAATTATGAAGAGATATTCGTCAGGTGAATCGACAGGGGATATGAGGGAAGTTGCGCTTGCCATTGCATCTACATTTCAATTTTCTTTCCTTGGAATAGTATCAATTGAAAATGATGTAAATTGTTTTAATAAAGATAAGGCAAGATTTTGATATTGAGATAAATTATCTTGTTTAGCTTGATATGATCATGCGGTTTGTCGCACAACTAATTGTGAATCACCATATATAGTGATATGTTTGATGTTAAGAGCCAAAGCGGCATGAAGTACTACAATGAGAGCTTCATACTCAACAATGTTGTTTGTACATGAGAAGTTCAGATAGTAAGATAGAGGAATCGACTTACTAGAAGGAGGTACTAGTATGATACTAGCATCGGTTTGACATCGTGAACCATCGAAATACAATTCCCATTTATCATCTGTATTTATATTTTGAATTTGATCATTAGGGAATGTTTCCTAATTTTGGATAGAGAAAAGTGAAGGTGCCTCAACTAAATGTTCGGTTAATGCTTGTCCTTTAATCATATTTTGAGAATTACATTTGAGACCAAATTCTATTAGTAACATGACCCATTTAGCAAGGCGACCTGAAAGATCCATTTTAGTGAAAGGATGTTTCAAAGGATCAAATTTCACCATGACATGAACTTCAGCGTTTAAGAGATAATTCCTAAGCTTCTATGTTGCAAAGACAAGAGCTAGACACTGTTTCTCGATAATGATATATCACACTTAATAATTGAGCAAAGTTTGATTGATGTAATATGCAACACACTCTTTGCCTTCAGTATCATGTTGTGCTAATAAAGCTGTGAGAGCATTATTAGATGCTCAAGGTGTAAAGAAGAAAAGGTTTATGAGTAGTAGCAGTCTATAAAATAGGAGGATTAGCTAGATAACTTTTTAAGTTTTCAAAAGATTTTTGACAATCAGAATTCCATTGAAATTTTGAGTCCTTCAGTAGTTGAGTAAAAGAGTGAGTCATATCTACAAGTTGTGAGACAAATCAGAGAATAGATTGTATCTTTCCTTGTAAACTACGAAGCTGAGATATGTTCTTAGGTGATGGCATATTAACAATCATGTCAATTTTCTTTGTGTCTACCTCAATACCATGATGTGAGACTATAAATCCCAATAGTTTTCCACTGTCTATGCTAAAGATGCATTTAAAGGGATTCAAGTGCATGTTTTATTTCTTTATTCACTCAAAGATTTGATGGAGGATTGTGACATAATCCTGGCAACAGATAGACTTCACAAGAATATCATTGACATAATACTCTAAGATGTGATCCATATAATCATGAAAGATAAGAGTCATAGCATGTTGATAAGTTGCTCTAGCATTCTTTAATGCAAATAGAATCTACCCAACAGAATGTTCCCTATGGTGTTATAAAAGATGTCTTATATTGATCTTGAGGGTTGATGAAAATTTGATTCTAACTGGAAAAACCATCCATGAAGGAAAGTAATTCATGGCCAACTATTGAATCAACAATCATATCATTGTTTGGAAGGGGGAAATCATCTTTCAAAGAAGTGAGATTTAAATCCCTAAAATCAGTACACATTTGAATACGGTTATCAGGTTTAGCAACAACCACAATATTCAAGATTCAAGGGGAGTAATCAATAGGGTGGATAAAACTAGCTTGTAAAAGCTTTTCTATCTCAGCCTTAACTAATAACACAATCTTAGGATTCTTTTTATGAATATTTTGCTTAAATGGCTTAGCATTAGGTTGTAATACAATATTATGTGTTACAATCTTAGGATCAATTCCAAGCATATCTGAATAGCTCCAAGCAAATAATTCTTTAAATTCATGTAAAAGCTTGGTCACATTTTCTTTTTCTTTAGTACTTAAACAATCACTTATAGTAATAACCTTTTCAGTATTATCTTTCTCCATAAAACCTTCGATAGTCTTTCCATTAAGTAAAGTACTGTGGTCTAGGAGGTTGGGTGATTGTGATGATTCTTTAAACTCTTCATTAGTAGTATTTACCAGGCCAGTGGATTTTCCAAAGTATGCATCAACATTTAAATGATAAGGCAATCCTCGCTTGTGATGATAACGAGGAACATTGTCATAAGCTCCCAAGAATTCAATTATTACTTCATCTGTTGAAAAGGTATCTAAAAGAATATCTCCTAGAGGGTAATTCATGTCTATCATCTCAGGAAATATCAAATCAAGTGTTGATATTGTGTTTAAATTAAGATTAGCACATCTATGAACTTTGGTGATGCAGAGGTAGGAGGACCAAAACTATCCTCAATAACATTAAAAAATCAAAGAAATAATCCAATTTCTTTGGTCAGGTTAAATAGAACATTAATACATATTTTTCCTCCAATTTTCATGAAGATCCAATGGTAGGGGAGAAGGTTATGATTTTTTTCCCAAAATTGCAAACCCTAGGCAGCGTTCAAACTTGCCCTCACCAAAATTGTAATATCTCTCACAAAACTTAATGAAATTATACCAAACTAAAATAATTGTAAACTAGAAACACATATATTTCTATCCATCTATTATATGCATCAATGTGAGGCTGTACCAGGCCATACCATGTATATTTTCAGACTGCATTTTCAGAAAATTAAACTCTGCAGACCTACCCTCAATAAAAATGCCATAACTTATTCAAATCTTAATACAATTTGATGCAACAAAAAGAAATGGAAAGTAGACTCAATACTCTTTCCATCCATACCACATTCTAGTCAAATAAAGTCCATACAAATCTGTACCAATCTCTAAAACAGCAGTTTAACAATCAGAAATGTAGAAACAAGGGTATCTTTTATTGATATCACATTAAAATGTAACAACCCACATTCTCCAACCTTCTCCCCTCTACCTTCATGAATGGATAAAAGGCCTTTTAAAGGCATTAAATCATGACCTTTCAGTTTCTAACTACCTCCAAACTAATGAAACTACTTTATGACCTTTCATCTTCCATATGTTGCATCATTTGCAACTTTACAATTTTGCATCATTTACACAAATTTGAACTTAGACCTCTCTTAGTGACTCTAATAAAAGGAAAATGACTGAAATTATCTCCAAATTTCAATCAAACTCCTATGGAAACATTAATTTGTCAAGGTGCTCTTGCACCATACAACCAACCAACAGAATTTCCAAGTCCCTTGGAAATGTACCTACAACACATTTTTTTTTTCTGCATCTCTTCTGGCTTTATCTTCAATCTTCTCAGCTTCAATCTTCCAATCTTAAGATCAATAGAAAGGTGACCAACCAACCAACAAAATTGAACTACCATCATCTTAGAGCATCTTTAGGCTCCTTCTACTCCCATCAGTGGAGTACTCTTTAGGCTGTAACATCAAGTGCTTCTTTAGTCAGGTATCCATCTCTCTACTGCTTCACAACACCAACTCATCAAACCATTCATCTCACCGAACAACAGATCCTGGTGATGCACCTACCACTCTCTCCTCAGTGGTTTCTCTCTACACCCTTATCCAGCCTAATCTCCATTGGAGAATGGTCATGACAGACCTCATCTTGTCTGTCCACACACAACCTCAGAAAACATCCTTCTACAGCCAGATGGACCAAGCACCTGCAACCAAACAACTTAGCAAACAAAATAATGGTCACCAACACAATCTTTCCTTCAGTTCTTCACCTGCCTTCTCATTGACAGGAACAAATACAACACCCAAATCTTTCACCAGCTCTGATACCAATATGATGCAGAGGTAGGAGGATCAAAACTATCCCCAATAACATTAAAAAATCAAAGAAATAATCCAATTGCTTTGGTCAGGTTGAATAGGACATTAATACATATTTTTCCTCTAATTTTCATGAAGATCCAATGGTAGGGGAGAAGGTTATGATTTTTTTCCCAAAATTGCAAACCCTAGGCAGTGTTCAGACCTGCCCTCACCAAAATTGCAATATCTCGCACAAAACTTAATGAAATTATACCAAACTAAAATAATTGTAAACTAGAAACACATATATTTCCTTCCATCTATTATATGCATCAATGTGAGGTTGTACCAGGCCGTACCATGCATATTTTCAGACTGCATTTTCAGGAAATTAAACTCTGCAGACCTACCCTCAATAAAAATGCCATAACTTATTCAAATCTTAATGAAAAT
This sequence comes from Cunninghamia lanceolata, assembly GCA_027924645.1. NCBI lineage: Eukaryota > Viridiplantae > Streptophyta > Pinopsida > Cupressales > Cupressaceae > Cunninghamia > Cunninghamia lanceolata. Next base: position 1,199,571 of record BSBN01001957.1, read on the forward strand.
TGATGCAACAAAAAGAAATGGAAAGTAGACTCAATACTATTTCCATCCATACCACATTCTGGTCAAATAAAATCCATACAAATCCATACCAATCTCTAAAACAACAGTTTAACAATCAGAAATGCAGAAACAAGGGTATCTTTTATTGATATCACATTAAAATGTAACAACCCACATTCTCCAACCTTCTCCCCTCTACCTTCACGAATGGATAAAAGGCCTTTTAAAGGCATTAAATCACGACCTTTCAGTTTCTAACTACCTCCAAATGAATGAAACTACTTTATGACCTTTCATCTTCCATATGTTGCATCATTTGCAACTTTACAATTTTGCATCATTTACACAAATTTGAACTTAGACCTCTCTTAGTGACTCTAATAAAAGGAAAATGACTGAAGTTATCTCATTACATTGTTAAATCATCAAATTTCAATCAAACTCCTATGGAAACATTAATTTGTCAAGGTGCTCTTACACCATACAACCAACCAACAGAATTTCCAAGTCCCTTGGAAATGTACCTACAACAATTTTTTTTTTTTCTGCATCTCTTCTGGCTTTATCTTCAATCTTCTCAGCTTCAATCTTCCAATCTTAAGATCAATAGAAAGGTGACCAACCAACCAACAAAATTTGAACTACCATCATCTTAGAGCATCTTCAGGCTCCTTCTACTCCCATCAGTGGAGTACTCTTTAGGCTGCAACATCAAGTGCTTCTTTAGTCAGGTATCCATCTCTCTACTGCTTCACAACACCAACTCATCAAACCATTCATCTCACCCAACAACAGATCTTGGTGATGCACCTACCACTCTCTCCTCAGTGGTTTCTCTCTACACCCTTATCCAGCCTAATCTCCATTGGAGAATGGTCATGACAGACCTCATCTTGTCTGTCCACACACAACCTCAGAAAACATCCTTCTGCAGCCAGATGGACCAAGCACCTGCAACCAAACAACTTAGCAAACAAAATAATGGTCACCAACACAATCTTTCCTTCAGTTCTTCACCTACCTTCTCATTGATAGGAACAAATACAACACCCAAATCTTTCGCCAGCTCTAATACCAATATGATGCAGAGGTAGGAGGACCAAAGCTATCCTCAATAACATTAAAAAATCAAAGAAATAATCCAATTGCTTTGGTCAGGTTGAATAGAACATTAATACATATTTTTCCTCCAATTTTCATGAAGATCCAATGGTAGGGGAGAAGGTTATGATTTTTTTCCCAAAACTGCAAACCCTAGGCAGCGTTCAGACCTGCCCTCACCAAAATTGTAATATCTCTCACAAAACTTAATGAAATTATACCAAACCAAAATAATTGTAAACTAGAAACACATATATTTCCATCCATCTATTATATGCATTAATGTGAGGCTGTACCAGGCTGTACCATGCATATTTTCAGACTGCATTTTCAGAAAATTAAACTCTGCAGACCTACCCTCAATAAAAATGCCATAACTTATTCAAATCTTAATGAAAATTGATGCAACAAAAAGAAATGGAAAGTAGACTCAATAATATTTCCATCCATACCACATTCTAGTCAAATAAAATCTATACAAATCCATACCAATATCTGAAACAGCAGTTTAACAATCAGAAATGCAGAAACAACAGTATCTTTTATTGATATCACATTAAAATGTAACAACCCACATTCTCCAACCTTCTCCCCTCTGCCTTCATGAATGGATACAAGGCCTTTTAAAGGCATTACATCATTACCTTTTAGTTTCTAACTACCTCCAAATGAATGAAACTACTCTATGACCTTTCATCTTCCATATGTTGCATCATTTGCAACTTTACAATTTTACATCATTTACACAAATTTGAACTTAGACCTCTCTTAGTGACTCTAATAAAAGGAAAATGACTGAAATTATCTCATTACATTGTTAAATCATCAAATTTCAATCAAACTCCTATGGAAACATTAATTTGTCAAGGTGCTCCTGTACCATTTGGTTCCCTTGAAAGGATTATATCCAATGCCACTTGAGTAGTGTAGCGAAGCATCTTCTATAGGTACTCGAATTCCTTGTTGATTAATACCGCAACCATTACCTACATAGTCACAATTCTTATAAAGAATCTAAAATCCCCGACCATAAAGAGAAGCCATCTCTTTAGAAGAAGGTGGAGCCTCATAGGTCTCATAGTCTGTAGTGTAAGTAAGAGTTATCTGTGTTTTTTACTAAAGAAACTTTGGGTTTTTGAATATAGTTCTTAGATGAAATCGATACAACATTTGAAGTTTTAGGATTAGGGCTGTGAAGCTTGTATTCTCCCATAGAGGTAGAAGTAAAGTCTAATGTTCCCCAATCATCACCAAGGATTGCATTCAACTGTTGAGAATCTTGCACATCATTATCTGTGGCAAGAGGAGTTGATGGATCAACCTTCAAGTTATTTAGAATATTATGATGAACAACTTGTTTTTACATTTCAATATGTAAACAACTATCTGGTTTAGGATCAACTTCAATGGTATGAAGTTTATTTGAATAAACTTACATGAACAATGAAGGGTAGATGGAACTTCCCCCAATGCATGAATCCAAGGTCTACCAAGAATCATGTTGTATGATAAGGAACTAGTCATGACATGAATAAGAGCAGACAAAGTCAATGGCCCAACTTGTACAGGTAAAGTTATAGTGCATATAGATTGTCTTCCAACATTATCAAAGCCACAAATGCTAATTCTATCTGGTTTAATTGAAGAGGTATCGATCTTAATCTTATGTAATAAATTAATACCACAAACATTAAGAGTCGATCCATTATCAATCATAACTCACTTGATCAATTTTTTGTTTATTGTGATGACGATAATTAAAGGATCATATTGATTTTGAACTTCAATAGAAGGCAATTCATGTTTCTAAAATAGAATGCCTATTTTTGTCGCATGCATATAGTCTAAAAGAGCTGCTACATCATTCGGCTTGACAACAGGTGGTACAATCACCTTTTGTAAAGATTCTTGGAGCATTCCATGGTATGTAGGCGAAGTTTGTATAAGTTTCCAAAGAGAAATCTTAGTAGGAGTAGCATGAAGCTACTCAACAAGATCATAATCTTGACCAACTTTATGTGTTAAACAAGGTGCTTGAGGAAGCATAGGTTGAGAAGTTGGTAAAGATATCAGAATGCTTGATTGTTGTTTACTTTGTTATTCTATGTATTATATGTATGAGCAACCATAGTATGACTAGGTTGTGATATTTCTTGTTGACTTCGATGTGTTATTTGTTTAGCATAGTTATAGATATAATAAGAAGGTCGAGAAGAAGCCGAAAGACCTCTAACAGTGAGAACCAATTTAGATTGTGGTTGAACCACATCCAAACATAGGTTGGCCACTAATTTTGGCTTCATAATTTCTTCTTGAGGTTTAGGAACATAGATTGCATTTACTATTCTTTGAAACAATGACGGTTTAGGAGTATTGGAATATTTAATCGAAATAAAGTCCTCAAGGGCTTCATCTAACATATTGAAGTCATCACAACTAAATGGTTCATCATATACATTAAAGTCTTGTAAAAAGAAATATGACATTATATCATGTTCTAATTAACCCAAGACTTAAATGTAACATAAGATAGCATAAACTTTGAAAAATGAAACAAGATATCACTATGCAAGTCATAAAGTTGTAATTTCAAACTCTTTTAATTAAAAGCTAAAGATATCAATCAAAATTCAATGCATACACTTTCAATAAAAGAGGGTTTACAATCTAAATCTAATTTAGGACAACAAACTATTTCAGATATGATGTAAAAAGGATGCAAATTCTTTTAAACACAGGCTCACCAAAATGTAATGTGGAAAAAATAGGGAAAAGATAGTTTACATAAACCAAAATCAAGCCCCTCTTTCACTTACATTACATTAGGAAATAGGAACCGAGCTTGCTCACTATGAAGGATCAAGCTACTGATTCCTATGACCTTTTATGCTTGCTGTAACTGAATAGATGCCTCAATTAGGTTTTCACAAGCTTTAAGCAACCTTATAGCACAAAACCCTAATTGTCAGATATGTAATAACAAATTGATTTTAGGGACAAAAATTGAAAATTAGACTAGAGAAATGTAGAGAAGAGGTTACAGAGAGCATGTACCCAGAAATTGAGGACCTGTTAGACAAGGATGCCCGCTCTGGACTCTCAAAAGTTTTCGACTGTTGAAATCTTTTGTACTTGATGTCAGATTGTCTGCAGAGGGTTCCAAATCTAGGATATGAAACCCTATTAGACTAGGGCACTTGCCCCGTAGTCCTGACTATTTTGCGATGACAAAACTCAAAGTTCTACGACAACTATATCCGTAAGACTTGTTCTCCTTTCGCTCCTTTTTGCCCAATCTTTTCAAATACGACCTGCACATACAAAAGGAGGACAAAGATGGTTGTGGCTATATAGGAGTTTGTCTTAGTCAAACCCTATCTTTGGTATTTCTACATCAACAATAGCCAATGATAAAGATCTGCAGATGTGTGTGCTCATAGATGGCATGTGTATGCAGAAACATAAAACCCTAGATGACTCAAGCATAAAGGGTAGATAAACACAATGCTTCACTCAAGGAAACAACAACAACTTCACTTCAAGGAGATGATGGCAATGAAGACTTGTAGAACAAGAAAGTGAGGCAGCTGTATCTGCAGAGGATTCCCAAGCTCAAGTTGGAGGCTTCAACCCTTCTCCCACTCATATAATGGGTTCGACAAAACTCTAGGAAGATAAAGATAGACTCAAGATATTGATTTCTAATCTCCATCGAATATCAACATGATAGAAAATATCAATATCTTCAAAGAGCTTCAACAAAGTGTTGATCTTCGATAGCAATAGTGGCATAATTTTGGCATAGTAAGGTTGCATGTAGATTGTGTGTGATAAAATGATTTTCAATTCTCTTTAAATACCTAACTTTAGAAATTCAAATATTTTAAATAATACACTGACATCGCGCAAAAACCAAAATTTTAAATTAGAATTGCGAGGTGCATGGGGCAAGCCGATAACACCCCGAAATTTAGGACCCAAAAAAATAGGGCAGGACTAGGGCACAGATGCCCTAGTCCAGATCCTAGTTTTCACTCAAGGTCTACCCTTAGGGGGTATAGAATGTCTAGACTCCAAAGTTTGTTTTCATGTTATGTCAGTTATTGCTTCAGAATAGGACATTTCTTCAGTAAGGTACATGTCAATCAGGGCGAAAAATAAAAAAGGGAAAGAGGACACCAAAGGAGAGGAGCTAAACTATGTGAAATTGTGATAATCCATGCAGGAGTACAATTTCTAACATAACATATATATTCAATGGGTAATTGTACATTCATACTGACAGGTCTTAGTCTCTGCCATTTTACATACTCATATATTTCCTTACTCTCTTATTACATTTTTATCTCTTACTTCTTACTCTTGTATGTACATCCTATATCCTATCTATATATTACATAGAGGTGTGTCTTTTCCCATAATACCTCTTTGTATGTTGGCTCTATCCTCCGCATCTGTGGTGACCTGCGGCAGGATATGCTGCTTGCCCTATCTTCCACTAACATCATTCCCCCTTTTACAATTATGTCTTATCCTCAAAACATGCTTTGTTCAACTTGAAGGTAGGATATTGTTATAGATTACTCTGAGTTGAGCCAGAGTGGTGTCCCATTGCTTCTTGATCGATGTCAAAATTTGAGTTTGTCTCTCTATCTGTATATATGTATCTTCCACATCTCCTAGTGTAGTAGGAATTTGAATCTTCTGGGCTGTTTGCTTAGCCTTTGTGAAAATTCTAGTCTTAGGCTTACTACTTCTCTTAGTTTCTTTATTTGTGATTTTATTTGTTCCCTCTGGTCTTGGAATTGCTAGAGTTGAGTGTGTAATGATTCTACTTATGGCCTTATTACTTCATTAGTATCTTTTACATGATCATATGTGGTAGCTACCTGAGTTATATGTGCTTCTAGTGCATCTATTTGATCCTTAATATTTTTAGTAGTGGTGGGCCACTGTAGACAAAACTAATATAATACCTTTGCTTCCTCCATGCCCTGCTAGATACTTCTTATTTGTGTTTCTAGTTTAGTATGTGCCTTAGCACATTTACTTGATGCTTTTGCTAATCTTCTCTTATTCATTTGTTTAGTTATGTGCTGTTCTTCCTTTTTCTCTAGGTAGCTAGAATGCACCTTGAAGCTCTACATTAACTATCTTAGTTGCTATGTGAGAGGTAGGGTTGTGTTCCTTTATGCCTTTGACATCTTAGTCTGAATTAAATTTACTACCTCCTAAAGTAGTTCACTACCTTCAATATGTTGTTGCAAAATTTCTTCCCTCGCTGTGGAGTGGAAGATGTCACTAAGCTGTAGCTTCTAGATAAGTGACATCCTACATAAATTTACCTATCCTCCAACCAATGGTAACTGTAGCAGTTGAAGAGTTACAATAGGATGAATTTGTTTATGTTGCACCAAGAAATCTTTTATGGATTGAATGGGAGATGCAGAGGAGGATGCATCTTGACTATGTGATCTTTGTGTCTCTTCCTCTTTCTAATTATCATATGTATTTTTTTCATCCTCTCTAATTTCTTGCTCTTCTTGCTGTGCATTTTTGTTGTAAGGAGGTGATACCCTTTGTTCTTCTTCTTGTACTTTGTGTGAAGAGGATATCTCCTATTGTTCCACATTTTTGTCTCCCTCCTTCATAGTATCATACAATTTCTTTGTTATTTGTTCTGTTTCTTGTTGAATATTGTCCCTATCTTCTTGTTCCATACTCATCAGGGTATCAACCCTTTGCTTTGTACTCAATTCATTGGCCTATAATTGGGCTAACTTATCTTTCTCCTCTATGGATATAGAGGTACCTACCCCATTAATAGCTTGTTGTCTCAATTCCTCTTCTAGCTGCAAGGTTTTCTCCCTCTTTTATCTCAAGGCTTCTACTAGGTCCTCTGGTAACCCTTCTAAGATTTCATCCATTGTTTTATTTTTTTTAATCATATAGATCTTATTATTGTCCTTTCTATTATTTTCTTATTTTCAATGGAGAATTCACCATATAATGTTGGTGCTTCCTGCAATAAGCCATGGAATTCCATTTCATTTACTATTGCATCAATGTTCAATGGTTCTTGGGGGCTTCTTCCTTTGTTTGCTTCTTTTAGGTTTGTAATTGTCAGACTTCTTATTCCCCTTCTTTCTCTTTGATTTCTTCTACAAAAGTTTGATTTTTCTTCCTTTTAGCCTGTTGTTTCTATCTAGGTGCTTTCTTTCTCTCCACACTTAATTGTACAAGGGTTTTTGATGCTACCCTTCTTCCTATTGAAACCATTTGTGTTGAGGATTTAGGTTGTAGTGTAGTTTGTGCACTAGCTATTGTAGATGTGCTTCTCCCTAATCTCCTTAGATTTTATGGTGAAGTAGCCACTTGTAGAGCTAAGGAAGTGGTTTGTGGAGCTTCCATAGTGGCTTGTGATGCTGATGATGTAGGATGTGGTGCGGATGTTCTTGTTCTGGGTGGTATCTCCCATTATTTATGAATTTTTTCCTTGTTTTTCTCTAATTTCTCCTCCACATTCTTTTTATGTTGTTTCTCCATTACCTCCTGGTATGTCCCAAATCTCTCCACTGAGGTATCCTTGGGCTTACTTAGCAGAGATGTCGCATATGCTTTTACTTCTTTTTGCGGTGACCTCATATGGTACCCTTGGGATCCAAAATGTCCTAGGCTCTACTTCTTCCATATATGTGTAATCTTTATCTACTATGAATGTGATTGTATTTGTATATTGTTTGACCATCCCATAGGGAATTCTTTCCCTAACTTGCATATCAGATTGTAGGGTTTTGAAGAAACCCCAATACATGGTACTAGATGCCTTAGTATCATTGAATTGTTTTATGTGTTGTTTAATTTGTGTTAACTGTTAAATGTGGTAGCCAAATCTTTTCTTTAAATCCTGGTAGCTCATTCAAAAAGTAAAATACTAAGCAAATTATTAGAGTTCCACACTAGAATTTATAGTTGGAATCTTTGGTCCTTTGCAAATTTTCCATCAATTTTTCTCACATCACTTCATAGAGGTTGAAGTCTTTTCCTTCCTTCACCATCTGGTAGCTAGTGTGAATTGCGGTAGTGGTGGCGGATCTCTCTCTATTTGTGTAGTAGATTTTATAGGCTATTCCCATTTCCACATACCTAACCCTTGGATCTATGATTTTGTTTACGCTTAGGCTCCAACCATCCGGTGTTGCCCCCACGAGTTCTGTTACTTTGTCATTTTTAATTTCTTTCATTGTCAGCACCGGTCCATTTGAGCTAAGCCCCGTTACTACCATAATTGCATCCTTGGTAATCCGGTAGGGTTTGTCCAGATATATGAATTCATCATGAATTCTACTAAGCACAATTCTAATCCATTCATGTGCATCACTGAAGTCTGGGTAGTCTTTCCAATTGCCTAGTTTCTTACTTGCTATGTTATGATATTTTGGTAAGTACCTTGTATCACTTAGCAATCTGTCCCTTAATTCCTCAAACTTCATGTGATCGATTTCAGAGATTGTAACATGAATGTATTTCCTTACATCTTCTATATATACTACATCTGCCGACACCTTAGAGAATGTGTCATCTTTATCCTTCTCCAATGCTTTGTAGGGGTATTTATTGAACTTCGGTCAAGCTTTTGTGTAGCATCAATTAGTACTGGTGTAGCCATTATCACGTCTGAGAGCTAGGGTTTACTCACTTCACAACTTTTTTCACTTCAGAGCTCAAATTCTCAAAGTCTTCAAAGGCAAATGAGGAGTTTATTGAAGGATTAGGGTTTATATAGCTCTAATAGTAACTTTATGCATTTATTACATCTATCCATTTTACTTTTCATGGGTTTTTATAGTTGTTAAGTGTTATAAGCTGCTAACGGTTAGTTTATAGTATAGTATGTTACAGTATGATACATTGTTATGATACATGTTATTATTTCTTCACATTACTCCTTATTATACCAGAGATTGGTGATATTGTTTCAGTCTAGCTCCATTCACATAGCCATCTGATAATTTTCCTTCCATATCCCTTAGTCTTACTGCTCCAAACCTTGCAATTTCAACTATATAGTATGGTCCTACCCATCTTACCTTCAATTTGCCCTATTTTTTGAATTTTCTATTGTACAGTAGTACCAAATCACCTTCTTTGAAAATTTTCTAATGCAAGTTTCTATCATTCCATGCTTTTTGGTGCTTCCTCTCCAAATTCATATTATATGCTGCCATTAATATGTTTTCATCCATTTTTCTAATTCTTCAATCTTCTATACTAGGGATTCCTCCTCATTTAGCCTCAAAGTCAACATGGTACAAAAAAATTATAATATGAAGTGTACCGATATTGTGGCATCCATTCCATATAATAGCTCATATGGTGTGAAGTTTGTAGTTCATTTATAGGTTGTGCAGTAGGCCCAAAGTATCGCAGGTACTTTTAGGTCCCAATCTGTTCTATTCCCATTGCACATCTTTGTTAATGTTTTTCCAATTATCTTATTCAAAGCTTCACATGCCCCATTTTCTTGTGGATGATAAGGTGAACTTTTATTATGTGCTATCATGAAGTTCTATAATAACATTGCAATCATGTTATTCACAATGTGTTTGCCTTGATCACTTGATATGCTCAATGGACAACCAAATCTAGTTATTATGTTTTCATATAGGAATTTTGTGGTGGTTTTGGTGATACAATCTTTATTTGGTTGAGTTTCTACCCACTTGGTGAGGTATTCCACTCTTGTTATGATATATCTTGCTTTTGACTGCTTAGCATGGGGATCTATAGGCCCAATGCAACCAATTGCCCATTTTTCAAATGGGAGTAGTGCTAGTACATGTTCAAGTGGCATTTCATCTTTTATGGTAGGTCTTCCTATGCGTTGACGTATATCATAATTCTTCACATACCCTTTTTCATCTTGAAATAAAGTGGTCCACCATAAGCCTGCTAACTTTATCTTCCTTGCGGTAAGTTCTCTGGAGTTGTGGCCTCCTACTACTCCTTCATGTGACTCCCTTAATATTGTCTCCCTTTCATGTTCATAAACAAATCTCCTTATTATATCATCTCCTACTCTAATATGCAGTTCCCCTTCTATTAGTGTGTATGGAAAAGCCTTCCACATCAGAATTTATTTTTCTTGAGGAGACATATCTTTTGGGAATTTTCCTGTAGCTAGTCAGTAGGTTATATATTTTAATTCCTCTAGTATTGCCTTAACCCTAAACAAGTTTGCACCAAGAAGTTCTTCTTCTTGAATTTTTAGTTCATCTCCTGTTTCAGTCTTGGACAAGTAGTCAGGTCCTTGATTATGCTTACCCAGTTTTACCATTATAGTGAAGTCAAATTCTTGGAATAATAATAACAAGCAAAGTTCTCTTCCTTGGGTAACCGATTTATTCAATAGGTGTTTTAGTGGTTCATGATCAATGTAGAAAATGAAAGGTGTAGATAGGAGGTAATGTCTAAACTTCTGTAATGCATACACCATTGCTAGGGCTTCCCTCTCTATTATAGTATAATTCTTTTCATCCTTGGATAGTTTCCTACTAGCAAATACTATAGGATGATATTTTGTTCCCTTGGGTTGGGCTAATACCACACCTACTGCTATTCCTGATGCATCCACATTAACATGAAATAGAATGTTCCAATCATAAAATATCGAAATAGGAGCCTCTGTAATTTTCTATTTTAATATATCAAAGGAATTTTGAAATTCCATTCAATATTTTTGTCATTTTTCTTCTTCAATAGTTCCTCAAGAGGTGCTTCTATTAATGCATATCCTCTAATGAATTTGCGGTGATATCCAATATATCTTAAGAAAGTTTTCACCTCTGTGGCTATTTTTGGTGCTGGCAATGTAAGGATCAAAGTTGCCTTTAAAGGGTCTACCATCAAACCTTCTTTACAAACACTATGGCCTAACAAAGTCCCAAATGGTACCACAAAAGTACATTTCTTTAAGTTTAATGATATTTGTAGGCTTTTGCACTTATTCAACATCATCCTTAAGGTTTGTGTATGGTCTTTTACCAATCCATATACAGTCCAATCATCCAAATTGACCTCTAAGAAATCATGTATAAATTCCTTGAATGTAATTACCATGATTCTGCTAAATATTGCGGGTGCATTCTTCAATCTAAAGGGCATTACTGTATACATGTATGCTCCAAGTTTTCAGGCAAATGTTATTTTTGGTTGATCCTCATCTTAGATTTTCACTTGATGGTAACCAAAGAACCCATCAGTGAATGAATAGATTTCTCTTCCAGCTATTGATTCTTGGATCTCTTCTGTAAATGGTGTTGGAAATGGATCATGAATACAAGCTTTGTTTAGTTCCCTATAATCTCCACATATCCTTATTTTTGGACTGACCTCTTATTCTGGAGCACCATTGGACTAATCCAATTTGCTTCTTTGACTAGTTTTATAATTCCTACTACTAACATGTTATCAATCTCCTGTCATGCCTACATTTCCCATGCGGTCATAACATGCAACACATGTGTCATATCCACATTTGTCATGTGGTCATGACATGAAATATCAAAAAAACTTTTCCAGGTATCCCAAGAAACCCCTCACGCGCATCAGCATGCTCGGTGGCAATACGCATGAGGCGTAAACATGTCAATCCAACCTCAGGTAGTGCGGATACCTTCTACATTCTCATGCGTGATGATAGCCTACTAAGGGGGTTTATGCTATGCGACAAGTGTCGCCATTAGGGTTATAATCAATTTGATCCAAACCCTAAGTTTTCCTAAAAGAGTGGTGTGATTTCAACATGTGTCGAACTCAAAACATAGGATCTAGAATTCAATATAATTAATTTAAATATATCTAGGTCATGAAAATAACACTAATGCACAAATAAATCATATATTTAACCACACTAGGATTCCAGAAAATTTGGCAGCATAACACCTCTTGGGTGTACATGGGAATTAATTTTAAAATGAATTCCTACTACAAATCTTTCAAACTAAAGTATTTAATAATAAGTACGCTCTCTAAAATAACCATTATCACATTAACAATTTTTGACCTAACCCAATAGATTAAATAAAATTAATTAAATCCACTACATCATAAAGACATTAAATTAAATAATAAATTCTAATACTTAATTAAATTCCCAATGCATTTACTATAATCCCCATTAAATAAATCCCCTATTAATATCTAGGTTTGAAAGCTTGGGATAAATTAATTGAATAAACTAATTACATCAATTAAGTATTAATTTAATAAAATGCAAGCCCCAACGTTTAAAATAATTTAAAAACAATAACCTAGCTAACCATTTTGAGAAAATTAAATTGAAATTTAAAAATACACTCCAAACTTAATATATCCCAACACCCCTCTTTGATTAAACAATAATAATAATTAACCTATTTTATTCCAACTCTAATGTTCACCAAATAAAATAAATTCATCCTTTAAAACTTAAGTACAATTCAATTAATTTTTTTTTAAAAGTTCAAATTGATAAGATTTCCCTTAACATAAGTTTCCACTAAATTCCATTAGAATAATTTAAATATTAGAGGGACAATTAAAATAACTATCTCCACGATAATAATTTCAACTATACCCCTAGGAAATTAAATCTATTACAAAGATTATTCAAATTAAAAAACCCATGGAGAAATTCCCACTAAAATAAATAAAAGGCCTAGATTTAATTAAACCCACTTAGTTAATAAACCAAGAGCAAATAAATTAAAGACAATTATTCTAAAATTTTCAAAAAGGCAAAGTCCTAAATAAACATAAAAAATAAAAAAATCATAAAGCCCACTAAAAGTAATTCAAAGGCGTTTAAATAAGGAAACAGAGTATTTAAATTAATTAAATTCCTTCAAGTTAATTCCCAAATAAAAAAAGTAAGAAAATAAGGCAATAAACTAATTTAAATTAACTAAATCTAAACCCACTTAATAACTCAAAAGCATTTAAAATAAAGCAATTAAAGTATTTAGGTATAAATAAACTTCCTAACATTAATCTCCATACCTAAATCCTCTTTCAAAAAATCTCACCTAAATTAATTAAAAGGTCCAAGCTAAAATAAACCCACAAATTTAAATAATCCCAATAAAATCAAAAGATATTAACAAAAGACAAAAAATCTAATTTTAGAAAAGGCTAAGGTCATAAAGCCACTAAAATAAGATTTTTCCCACATCAAATTAATGTGACAAAAGAATGAATAAAAATATATAAAAAAAAGGGGAAAAAGAAATATTTCCGTGCCCACCAAAAATTCCCAAATGAAATATCCAATAAAAATATTCCCACTTGCTATTGTGAATTATTATTCCCCAACCCTAAAAGCCTCAAAACAAAATAAAATAACATATCCTTAAGAAAATGTAAACCCTAATCCTTCTTTCATTCCTATTCTATTGTTTTCTCTCATTCTCTTCTCTCCCTATTTCTTCATCTTTTTTTGTTGTTGTTGCAGGTTCATGATTAGAGCAGACATGGAGATAAGCACTCACAAGGATTTGATAGAGCAACTTATGTTGATCTTATTTTTTTCTTTTCTTTCATTCTTTCCTCTCATCTTCTTTTTCCTTCTCTCTTTTCTTCTATTTGTTTGCAGGTTGAAATTGTGGACAGCCATGGATGCAAAATCATAGAGGTTTATTTCATCATGGCAAGCCATGGATATGGTTCTCCTTTTATTTGTTTCATATATATATATATATATATATTTGTTTTTATGTAAAATAAAATGCAAGTAAAAAAAAAGTCAAAGTTGCAATCTGTAGGGAAGCCACCAAAGGCCAAATGCAGAGGGGAAATACACGACGGACTGCATAGTGTTGGTGCCACATGGTGAAGAGGGTAATGTGGGGGTGGGCGGACAGGGTTCGTCCCCTCCCACACCCCACATGCATTCAAACAAACCCGTCCTACGTGGGTTAACAATTTTTTTATATATAAAAGTTTTAATAACAAAACAAACGCATTTGAAGCCCTAGTTTTTTTTTTAATCTTTAAACCCAACTCATATTTCATGATGTTCAATTTTCTTATTATATTTTGGAGAATGTCTTTATATATATATTATATATATAAACTATATTATACTTTCTGTGTAAAATATAATTGTTACAGTACAAAAAAAACAATATATATATATATATATATATATATATATTTTAAAAAAGATATATACACAGAGATAAAATATTACCTGTAATTAGAAAAATACTCTCAAGACAAAAGCATAGAATATTATAAATTCTAAGTCCATACTAACTATGATAATTTTTTTCTTTTCCTTTTTTTTTTCTTTTTCCAATAAACCAACAACAATAATTTTGACAGCAACTAGGCACTATTATACATATAATTTATTTTCTTTTTGCAACTTAAAAAAAAAATATGTACCACACTAAAATAATCTCTTCAGTAATAATTTTACACATAGAAGGGAAGAAAATGCAATTTATTTCTTTTTTGATTTCTTTGGAAAACAACTCCAAAGGAGATAAACCAATAATTTTCTCTTTCTTCCTTTTTAAACCACAAATTACAAACAACAACATATATTTATAAAACAAATAGGAAAAGTCACATAATTTCCAACTTTCATTTCTTGAACATCAATAATAACAAGGAGAACATCAACAATACATTTAAATGGGAAGAAAACACATAATAAGATTCTTCCTTCACCTACAACAATAATAGTGAGCTCAAACTCACAAAACCATTACAATGAGACCTCTTAGCTAAGGCTTTCACATAGCCCAAATATATAGCAACACTAAAAATGAATAACCCTCATCCAAGCTTTAAATGACTCCAACTTTAAACCTGCAAAAACTAAAACAATGGGGAAACTTCTAAGCCACCAAAACATTCTCCTCCCTACCATAGACCCGTAAGTGGGTCACCCCCGAGCTTGGAGGTAGATCTTCACATGGGTCTCAAACCAAAACATAATAATAAGCAAGCCACATAAAAACAAGAAGAACACCCATAAGGTTTACACATCACAAAATCCATAAGAATGGATTTGAACGGGTAGGGGAGTGGACATCACTCTACTCAGAGGATCACTCCACAAAAATCCCATAGTCTCAACACAAAATAAGGCTCAACACAAAATAATGCCTCAAGCCCAAAATGATAACTCCATGTATATATAAATTTCATCACGGCACTCATGCCAAACAAAAATACTGCATACTCCAGTATCTTGCCCTCAAGGCTACAAAAATACCAATACTAGGAGGGTGACCTCGAGGAGGTTCACTCCTCCCCCATCCCACACATGGATGGACACACCAAGATTGGTAGTCCCATCCCAAAACACCCAAAAACCCCACAACAAAGAAGAAACAAACACCCAAAGCATTTCAAGCACACAACAAAAAAATAACAAAGCATAAGGAAGGCTAAAATGCCTTGAGGCTTACCTTAAGAGCCCAACAATGGATGAAAGTTGAAGAAGAGCCCACAATCTTTCTCCAAGCCTTCAATCCTCCAAACTCTCTCTAACTCCCCCAAAATTCCTGCAAGGATAGAAAATTAAGCAAAAACTAAAACCCCATTCCCCTCTCAAAGAGGAATTAAAATATGCTTCATTCCAAAGCCTTGAGAAATGAGAAGGTGACAGATGCCACCTTCTCCTTCCTCTTCCCATCCCACTTGCAAGGGAAAAAGAATGTGAGGGTGAAATGTGTCACCCTCCCATCCATTCAAACCTCACTCTCTCCACATGTGCTCTCACACATGTGTGAGAGGAAAGATGGAGAGGTGGCATCTCTCCAAATGGGCTCCAAGAGGATAAGGGATGACACATGTCATCACCTTATTCTCTAAGGGAGCCCCTTCACTCCAAGATGCTCTCACACATGTGTGAGAGCATTGAAGGAAGGTTCCACACACTTGGGGGTCTTGAAGACTCCCAAAGTCTTCAAAGTGATGGGATTTCCATGCCTTGGAAAGGGAAATGGGTCTTGTTTCAAGGCATGACTCATCACCCACACTTATTCAATTTGAATTTTTGCCACTTTACTTTAAGCTAAGGCTAAGGTGACTAGACAGGGGTAACCCTAGGGTTTGGCATGCTCAAATGGGCCCTAGACCCTAGGGGTACCACCTAGGGTTAATTTTAGCCCATAGTAAACAATTAAGAAGGTAAAAATTCACATAAAATGGCCACTAAAATTAAAAGACACCAAGTGATGTAAATTAAAACATATTTTGCATCACTTAAATTAAATAATATAAAAGGGTGAAACCTAAGCCAAATAATAAAATGCAGACATTTATGAAAACATCATACAGTTCACACATGATCTTGGTCCCTCTTGGGACTAGATTGGTCTAACATAGGAATCACATTAGGTGTGGGATCGATCTCTAATTTTTCGTGACATGGAAAATCATATGCACACTTGAACAAACAAATTAATCCAACATATACATCATAGCCAAAGCAAGGGAATGCATACACTCACGATATCGCATAATCATTTAAAACATTATTAAAATCACATAGCATCATTAATAAAATTTATAATTTCACTGCAATTCTAAACACTACTCAAGATCAAAATCACATAGCCATTTCATCAATTAATTTCACAACTAATATCTCTAATATCATCAAGTGAATGTCATATGGCAATAATCATCAATGCAATCCAAAGTCAAGATTTCGTCACGTCATAGCATACTGAATATAACCCAACCAAAATAAGGGAATAGAGTCAAGAAAGTCCACATCTACGAGGTCTACAAACACAACTAATCCAGACGCACAAGGGTGGGCCTCACATCCTCCCCTAGAGTTAAACTTCCTCCTAGAAGTTAACATAGAAGAATCATAGAGTAACCCACCTGCAAGCCAATCCTAAATGACATTGGGCTCAGATTGATTTTGACATAAAGGTAAGGAACCAAAAGAACATAAATAGTAATGCCTAGCAATAATCTCAAGGATACCCTCCTCTGACTAGGAGGGGTCAAGAATTGAACATGACACATACTACAACACTTTACGAGCCTAGAAAGACACAAGAGCATTATATGCCCAAGGATAGACCACCAAGTAATTCAAGGTCAAGCATGGTGGGGACTACCCAGAAGGTTATTGTTATGAGAGGCCTTCAACAATAACTTAACTGACTCATACCCTGAGTCTCTCTTATTCCTCCAGAACCTAACTAGCATAGGGCATCCAAAAGGAAGCTGGGCCAACCAACTAGCCCCAAAACCAACATTCAAGCCCCAACCATGCATCAACTCCACTTACCGCCGATGCTAAACTATACACACAATATCCCAAACAAAAGTATGAGACTCTCAAGTCTCGGCTTCCCCATCGATCCATAGGTCCCTACTAGACTGCCTAAATCAAACTTATAGAACAAGTAGGAACCAAACATGTCCAGTCGTCCCTAGCATCAAGGGGTGAAGCTAAACACCTATACCACTACAAATCACGTGGGCCCAACTTCTAATCGATCAGAGCAATCACAAGGCCTCTTCAAATAATGGAGTCAACATCACGTGGATAGTAGATCCACACAACAATAGAAGGATCTGAAGGTTTTCCAACCTATCAACTCCTTTGAACCTTACTAGCACCCCTTCTCAAATCATAAAGACTCGGCCTCCCAAAATGGGATAGCACCAAAACACTTCTCAACACGACACAAGGTCAAACCACCACTAGCGATCTACTAAACAACTTTGAGCTTACGACGCCAACCAAGACCGTCTGTTCCCAGCTGCCTCTCACCAAGCACCCCTTATGGGTATCATAGGTTACATTGTTCACAACACTACAAAGGTACCAGTAAAACCATCAATACAAGGATCCTCAAAATAAAATCTTGCAAAAAAGATAACTCTTAATAAGTTTAAGGAATAAAATTCAAAAAAGTTAAGATTCAAAAGATTATTCAAATTTAAAAGATAAGTCAATATCAAAAGTGGTGCCAATTCAACATTCCAAATTTAAATCGACGTATAATAAAACAAGACCTTGAGGTAAGAGGACTACAAGAAAGTAAGTCGACTAAGTAGCCCAAATAAATAGACTCAAAACTGGTGGTTTTGAAAACAATAGAATTTCATCAATAAGTAGATAATCAATTTCAACAATTTAACCAAAATTACACATTACAACATTATAGGTATATAACATAGTAACAAATGAGAGGAGAGGGATAGTGGTCACGCTCTTAAACCAGGTCATGAAATACCCCAATTACATACACACCCACAACTTCTAGGCAATCCAAGACATGCTTGGAAAAGATTGCCCAAAAGTCATGTATCCCAAGAGTCACCTTTGAAGTGGGTTCCTTCGTGCTTCCTAGTAAGGAACACACAACCACATCTTCATGGATACTACTAAAACCCAACTAAAATTACCAACTTCCAAAATTCTAATAATTTTCCAAGGCGGCTCACAAACAAGATCCATACACGGCCTTGTATCACTCGAAAACAACCCATCAGATGCATCTATGTCCATCATACGGGTTGATCACAACATCCAACCACTAACACCCAAAAGGTATCACAACAAACTCACCATTATCCTCAACATAGACTTAATCTCCCCTTGCATCCTTACAATCCCAACATTTCCAAGATACTCCTATAAGGGACAAATGACATCCATTACCCTAAAGTAAGGCGTGTGATTCCTTATTCAAATCAACACTTAGACTTATTGTAATCCATAAAAATAATATCTTTATAACCATTAGGATTTCCTTCAAGGAATCATGCAATTAGCTGCACATGGGACTCACCTCAAGAGTCACTAGAATCCAACATCTAATAGTTCAAGAAGATACCACTTAGAGGGTTTCCACATTACCTGATAGGACAACCAAAAATTAGACTTAACTTTATTTATTACCATCCATCACAAGGATTCACTACAGCCTTCCAAGCACCAAAGCCTATGTACATCTTCAAGGGGAACTCGTCACCCTATCATGACATAAAGGTAAGAAATTTTCAGTGAAATTAAGTGGCAAGGGAGGGATCAAGGGGCAATTTAGATTACTATTTATTTACTAATATGAAATCACACTTGCAACTAGGTCCTACTCCTTGACTATCATAAAATGTCCCAACCTCAAGCACATACACAACCTTTTAACCATCAAACAGTGAGGTAATTATACTTAATGCACAAAGCACATTATGAATTAATGCGTGGGCAGCACATAGCCCAATTATCCACTAGATACCATCATGCTACAAGAAGATTTACTTGACGTGGCACAACAAAAGTCACAAGACTCGAAATCATGAAGTGGTCCTCAATCCACTACTCAACCTTTCATAAAAATAACCCAAGAAGCAAAACCCAAGAATTTAGTCGTAAAGGCTTTACATGCCAAACTCTTTTAACATCCACTTCTCCATCCTCCAGATGAAGGTACCACGTGACTCTTATAAGAGAATATATCAATCTACTCACTCCTTGAGTGACCATCACACTCATTAGGATGACTTAATCCTACAACAAGGCGAAAGACAACTAAAGGTTGACAACTCTGCCGCATCCCAGCCAGAGGGGCATTTAAACAAGGCACATCTTACCATAAGATACAAGGTTAACTAGACGTCACCAGGTGGATCCAATAAATGATTAGGGTATGTGAGTCTTCATCTAAAATAGTGTACCACTCAATACATCCCTTTCCTCCTACAAGGTAGGACAACACAACTCAACATTCATCAGGGCAACCTTCAGGTAGCCAAAGGAACAAAACTTTATCATAATAACACTTGTCCAAGGGTGCACTTACCATAAGTTATCATGACCCTTAAAGAAGGATCGAAATGCACCAACACTAGGACAGGGAGCGAGGCTAAGCTTGAAACAACACTTAGCAAAACTCATCTGATACCATACTCTTAGGATAGCACTAGGTCAAGGTGCTGACCAACTTTCAAGTTTAGGACTTGTATAGTCCTTCAATTACTCTGTTCATCACGAATACACTCCCCACATAAATACGACACCAAGTCATACATGGGGGTTAGCGGAAGCTAAAACTTAGGGAAAATAAACTATTCCCATGCAAGGTGTCTTACAAACTCATTGCTACACAAGCTAGAGTTAGACATGCAACACAATTATGCACGGTCTATTATCGGTCCAACTCAGCAATATTACACACCCAAAGATCCCAGTGTTTGAAACCTAGGCTCTAATACCAAATGTCATGCCCACATTTCCCATGCGGTCATGACACGCAACACACGTGTCATGTCCACATTTGTCATGTGGTCATGACATGAAATATCAAAAAAAATTTCACATATCCCAAGAAACCCCCTCGCACACGTCAGCATGCTCGGTGGCAATACACATGAGGCGTAAACATGTCAATCCAACCTTGGGGTAGTGTGGATACCTTCCACATTCTCTTGTGTGATGATAGCCTACTAAGGGGGTTTATGCGACATGAGAAATGTCACCATTAGGATTATAATCGATTTGATCCAAACCCTAAGTTTTCCTAAAAGAGTGGTGTGATTTTGACATGTGTTGAACTCAAAACATAGGATCTAGAACTCAAAATAATTAATTTAAACATATCTAGGTCATGAAATTAACACTAATGCATAAATAAATCATATATTTAACCACACTAGGATTTTGAAAAAATCTAACAGCATAACGTCTCTCGGGCGTACATGGGAATTAATTTTAAAATGAATTCCTACTATGAATCTTTAAAACTAAAGTAATTAATAATAAATACGCCCTCTAAAATAACGATTATCACATTAATAATTTTTGACCTAACCAAATAGATTAAATAAAATTAATTAAATTCACTACATCATAAAGATATTAAATTAAATAATAAATTCTAATACTTAAATTAAATTCCCAACGCATTTACTACAATCCCCATTAAATAAATCCCCTATTAATATCTAGGTTTGAAAGCTTGGGATAAATTAATTGAATAAACTAATTACATCAATTAAATATTAATTTAATAAAATGCAAGCCCTAACTTCTAAAATAATTTAAAAACAATAACCTAGCTAACCATTTTGAGAAAATTGAATTGAAATTTAAAAGTACACTCCAAACTTAATATATCCCAACACCCCTCTTTGATCAAACAATAATAATAATTAACCTATTTTATTCCAACTCTAATGTTCACCAAACAAAATAAATTCATCCTTTAAAAATTAAGTACAATTCAATTGATTTTTTTAAAAAGTTCAAATTGATAAGATTTCCCTTAACATAAGTTTCCACTAAATTCTATTAGAGTAATTTAAATATTAGAGGGACAACTAAAATACCTATCTCCACGATAATAATTTCAACTATACCCCTAGGAAATTAAATCTATTACAAAGATTATTCAAATTCAAAAACCCATGGAGAAATTCCCACTAAAACAAGAGCTGCAATGCAGCTGTAGTCCCTGCCAGATGTAGAGGAGCAAAGGCATGCGAAGGAGCCACAAGAAAGAAGTATCAAAACATAGGATAATAAAAAACCAGCGCATATTCTACAAAGCTGAACCAAAAGCAATAGCTAAATTAAAGATACAAGATAGATAAATATGTATAATCATAATTTGATTTGAAGGAAACTTGAGCTAGCAGTACAAGTCTTGTTTAATATGTTCTATTAGATTATAACATCAACATTGAAGCATACAATTGCTCAGGGATATATAAAGCTGGGAATCTCTTATCAGAATGATATAAACTGTCAAAAAAACATCAATTCAATAAGCATTACAACATGAAATACTACAGGAAGATTCAACAAGTTTCCCGCAAGAAAGCAACATTTATAATCAAGACTATAAGGCAAACAAGGAAGAAATCAACACATGGGATTCAAGAACTAAACATGTACAGCAAATGCCAAACATTTTTTATACAACAAGCCATGTATTAAACCGTTCACATGCGATGCTAATAATTCACAATACAGTGACTATTTGAAAGATTCAATTTTCCAATGTCAAAAGGCAACCCTGGGTAGCTTTAGTCGTGGCTGGTACAGAGTCAGCATATATTGTTTTAACAAAAAAATAGGTTTGTCTATATAAATGTCAAAGCAAAGAACTATTTGTTTCCTTGACAAGTTCAACTATGCAATTGTCCATTGACAATGTAAAGGTTCCCTGTATCTGAAATCTACGTAGCAAAAACACAACTGCAGAAATATCCTGTGTGTACTTTATGTAAGGGATGACTACAAGCTGAGGGAAATTATACTGCAAAAGTTCTTTGTGCAAGTAAGAATCAACAACCCCATCTATTTTTTGTATTGTACATTGCAATAGGTGCTGGTATTCAAATCTTGTCATTGCTACACAATTCCTGCAATGGGCCATGTTTGCTTTGTAAGGCTTGCCTAAAAAAACTGTTTGCTAGCAAGAGGCACAGTATGGCTGGTAAGGAGGTAGATGAACATTCTTTGCTCTCAATGTCCCAGTCACCTGCCATGGAAGCAAACATTCTATTAGTGCAATGTAAAATTTATAATTGCAACACATTACAATATTGGAAGCTGCAACAAGAATGAAGTGTTTAGAATGTTTGCTTGGAGATTCGAGCATGCAAGAGTCTGCAAGAAATCTTTAGTGCATTGATCATTTAATTCGTCTATGAATGTGGATTGGGTTGAATGTATGACCCGTGTCCCTCTTGAGCCACTTCGAATGACATTTTTGAAAAGGATCAATGGAGTTGTGGTTGAGGCGAGCATTTGGTGAAGGGTAGCATATAATTCAGAGTGGTTGCTAGGGACTAGGACCTTTAATATAGCCAAAATAAATAAATAGTAATTGTTAGCATAATATTTATTACAAAAGCTATAAAATGTGTTGCTGTATCTAGGATCGAAGGCTTACAGTGGCCACATCATTTTGCGAGTCACCATCTCTGACATGCAACTCGTATTGGTTTGGTGTTTGGTGATGAACAGTCACAATGGCACCAAACATTCCTACTGAGTAGCCGCTATCTGATTGGATGAGTTGAGAGATGGTCGTATCAGGGGTTAGCTTGCACTGCTTGCAAACTTTTTGAATGCTTTCAACAGTGGTTTTTGAAGTCAGTACTAGGAAGCAATCTGCGTCTCCTCTTTCATATTGTATTTTATTTTTAATCAAGAATTTTGTGATTCGTACACTTGCACCAGGGAAAAGTTGTGGCAAAAAAGTGTCAATCAACTTGTTATTGATGTTTTCTGTTATGGTCATTTGGCCGTAGCTATCTACAAGATCAATGTGGACAATTTCTGCTTTTCCTTGTATTGCAGTATTTTTATTACAACCTGGGCCATAGACTACAAGAACATCACCTTAAAAAATGAGGGCTGATTTTTTGGTGCAGATTTCGAGTATGGTTGATACTGTATGGAGTTCTATCTTTAATCTGTTGACATGGGGTGCATGCCACAAGTACACAACCAACTTAATTAGCAGATATCTTCTCTATTGTATGAAGGCAAACTAACAAAATCAAAATTATAATAGGCAAACAATAGGATCTCTAACAGGACATGCAATATATTGAATGAGTAAATGAGGAGTAAAAGAATCAAGCTAGATGTGTAGAAGTTTTTGCCTAAAAACAACCTTTTTTCTTGGTGTTGGTCGCTAGAGGAGTCTGCCTGGGTAGCAAGCATGTGTGCATCGTTGGACATGGAAACATATATAAGGTTATATTTCAGCAATGTATATAGCAAAGGCAAAAGCATTATTTACATCATGTTGAATAACTTAAAGCAACTATTCAATGTTTTAATTTATTCGAGCCCCTAAATAATCTATTTAACCAGTATCAATATCAATTGTCAAGCTTACAAACAGAAGCATGTTTTTAATGCAAAAAGCAAAAATAATAAGTTGCCAGCAAAGATGTTTGATGTGAGAACCTTTTGTGATCTTCTCTTTGCCTTTTGGCTGGATGCGCCTCTACAGACATTTTATTGTGTTTCCAACGCTCACTGATAACTATGATTGTGTTGTTGCAAATGTTGCCACAAGTGTAGTGTATCTGCAAAATTTAGATTGATCTTTAGTGTGCAATTATAAATCTAAAGAGCTTTGATTGTATCTAATATAGTATTTGAAACTTTTTTTTATTGGTTTACACACCTCACAAAAATTTGAACAATGCTTTTTTACATGAGCAAGAATGAAAAAAACACAGTTTGACGCAATCAATATGTTTTACATAGTGTGCATATGTATAGAGAATTAAATATAAGAACTTGAATTTAGCAACAATATTTTTATGGGGTTTGCAACCATAGCTAGATGCATACAACAAAGTGAAGTGTTGTGCTATAGAGGGAAGTCAAAAGATATTGCAAAGTGGTCTGTCCAATAGGTATCAAGTATAGTGAAGTTTGCAAGACCAATGTCAATGCCGCGTACCCAAAAGTGATCTAGCAAACTGCTTGCAAGTGTTGTTGGCTTGTCAACTACCAAGCAGATTTCAAGTTCTTGCATAAATTGAAGCAATCTTGTTTGTGTTCTCTTGGATTGAAGCATGTCAATATTGAAGTCTCCAGCGAGAATCAATTTGCAATTGGGTGGCAATGAGTTGACAATATAATTCACCAGAAGCAGCAATTCATCAATGTTTGCAGAAGGTGTCAAATAAATATTTGTGATGTGTAAAGCAGTACCAAGGTGCAATAAGTCTATAGTCATTGATTCCATGTGCTTTGTTGCAAAAGTGTCTATTTTTTGTAGAGAGACCACTTTTCTGTAGCATGTTAATAGTTCGTGTATATTTAATGCAGTATGACAATTGAATATTTCATCCAACAATCCAATATGGTCAAGAACATTCTTTCTAGTTTCTTGGAAGCAAAGCACGGTTGTTTTAAGCAAATCATAGTCATTAACTATGTCTTGTGCATGTAATACAAAGCTGCGTGTATTTAAAGAGCATACAATGAAGTAGCTAGAAGGGATAGAGGCAAGACTGTATTGCACTTTCCATTGTGCAAAGGTTTGGAGCCGAAGCATTTCGTTTTGCACTTTGTTAGACACTTTGAAGTTTTGTGGCTGTAGTCTATGTTTTAAATACAATGACTCAATGCTTTTCACTCGTGATAGGGCAGTGTATACAAGGCCATGTTGGTAGACTTTTGAAGGGTCAAAAGCAAGTCCATCCATTGTGAGACCCTGTGCTCTATGGATGGTTCGTGCACATGCTATTTGCAAAGGGAATTGGCTTCGAGTGATTATCTTTGTTGCTAACTTTACTTTTTTTACAATTCTTGTTATAGGAGTCCAAGATGGTGAGATAGAGTTTGTGTATAGAGCTTGCATTTTTTGTCGTCGCAGTTTTCCAACCATGGGGTCATTAAACTAGATCTAGACAATGTCTTGTTGGTCAGTTGTATGGAATTTGAAAATGCCATCTGCACCATTGACCAATCCATCTTGTGTATCAAGGTTTCCAGCAATTAACTCAACCAAAATGTTTTTCTTTAGGATGATTGTGATAGGCAATGATGATTTCTCACCTTGGCGGTGTATATAATCACCAGGGTTGAGCTCTTTATCTATTGCGTTTAATATGCAAGGCTGCCCAGACAATGTGTCAAGTATTTTTTTGGTTGTACTCATTGACAGCTAGATTTCTGTGAAACAAGTGTGGGAAGCTTGGGTCATTGGGAGGAGTCTTGGAACATATGGTATTCAAGTAGGAAATGTCTTCTTCAGTCTATTGAGAAACCCTAGCATGATTAAGAATGGAAATGAAATTTGTATTTGTTTGTCTGACTACAGTATGCAAGTGGAAGCATTTGACATTGTCAACCCAGAAAGTGTACGGAATTTTCTCGCCATGTATTATTGGTTGTTCAAATACCCATGTGTCACATATAGGCTATGCTTGATACAAGTCACTGCAGAATATGATATCCAAATTTCCAAAAGGTTTTGTTGGTGTGTGCTTGATCTGGCGAAGTCTAATGTCAATATTGTATAGCATTCGGGAACCAGACAATGATACCTCATCAAGAAGCAAAAGTTGTAGCTGGTCAAATTTTTTGGTCAAGCCATCAAGTATGTTCGAATCCAATGGCAAGATTTTTGAAGAGTTGCATGGCAGATGGAAGATGGAATGTGTAGTGGTGCCACCTGCATTGTATGCAGCTTTCCCTGTCGAAGCCACTATAAGGCCTTTAGGTTTGAGTGGGTCACTGTCAAGTTTCTTGTCATAGAATCGAATCAATGCTTGATAGATTGCTTTGGCTGTAAAAGTTTTCCCCGTGCCAGCACCACCTATCAAGAACAAGTACAATGGTTTTGTGGGCTGAAGCCTTTTGGTCATTAGTATGTCCTTTAGTATAGATTGTTGTTCCATGTTCAATTGTCTTCGTAGATTGAAGTATTCTTGATTGCTAAGCAAGTATGGATGGGCGGTTTCCAAGAATGCAGAATTGCAAGTTGCATTTATGGGCTTTGCTTTATTTGTGTGCTTTAGGTCAGATTCAATGTCATACTTCTCTATGCGATTGTATTGTCTGTGTATATCAATTTCAGTGTCAAGGTTTATTGTTGGATGGATGTCCTTGTCAGCTTTTGCAGCAGCAACATCAAGGTCACCCCATCTTGAGGCAATTTGTGCAATGAACATGCTTTCAATGTTTGCAATTTGTGCTTTATTTGCATTGAATGCTTCAATCCATGTTCCATATCCATGCAGTAAGGTCTGTTCATTAGTTCTAAAAGGCATATATAGCATCATTTTCTCTCTAGAGTAATTCTCAAGATCTGTATGCTGATTGTATTTTACATAGCGGATGATTTGTGGTCTAGCTCTTTTTTTGATGTTTCTCGAATTGTTTGAATATTTTGCTATATATTCAGCTAATGACAATGTTTCAAAATACTCTGGCCGCTATGTGTATTTTTCAACTACAGAAAGGCAAATAACATTTTTAGAATCATCTTGCTCTCTTGCCAATAGTTTAGGACTTTTCAAGATAAAAATGCATTTTTCCAATGGAGCAGTATTAATGAAAATAGTTTTCCTTGAACTATGATGCAACGGCAATGAGAGGACAATGTGTACAGCCTGGTGACTTGACATTTGTTGGTAGTTTAACAAAACATTGCCTAGTTTTCGTATGAATTGCATCTTTCCATCATATGCATGAGTGCATTGGTCATGCACTTGACGAAATACAAGAGACAATGTTCGATCTTGTTTTGTCATGTATGAACAATAGTATGATGCATCAGCATATGCATCTAATATGAACTGTGTGTCTGTATTTGCATACCAGAGCGATGGAACTTGTTTTGCAAAAGCATTTATCCAAATATCAGCTGGGTCTCTTTTTAACATGATAGCAGTGCGTGACAATGTCGATTGCAACATTGCAATATAATATGCTTTAGCCATATCAATTTCATGCAAGAAGCTTTGGAATGTTAGTTCCTTAGTATAGCTTTTGTTTTTTAGCAGCTCAAAAAAATTTCTTGCTCTTTGCTTCATTGTGTTATTAGGCATAGATAGAGGGTCCAGTATAGTAGTCCTAGCCATGGGAGGCAAATGAAAGCTAAACCTGCAGGTTGAGTTTCTATACTTTTTACAAGTCTTTGTATGATGATGCATTTGCATTTTGACCAGGTTTGTATCAAGCAATGAAGAATCACATGATATATATTTGTCCACAAAGTTTTCAATTTCAATGTTTGAGCAATTATCGTATACAAGGGCGTTTTTTACCCAAAGCATTAAATGAACATGTTCATTACCATGATTCTAGAACTCTGTTACGAAAAAGTAGTCCAGGACTTGGCCAAATAGTTCGTGGTTTTTAAGCATCATTTTCTGAAATGCATTGACTCTATGAGTGAAGTAGTGGCTACAAAGCACCGGGTTTTTCTTAATATCAAAGTCCAGGTTCCTATCCTCTATAGTTTCATTGCATCTACAAACCTGCTCATTCGATATTTGTTGCAATGCCTAGCACAATGGTTCCCAAAAGTGCTCAACACTTGTCAGTGTCACAAAAAAAGTGGGAGGGCCCAATTGTCTTATCATTGCAAATATATTTTTCCTAGCATTTTCTAAATAGTCTGGTGAGGTTTGAACAGGTTTTAATGATCTATAGCCCAATGGGGATCTCAATAGTTTTTCTAGAGCTTTTGAACTACGCACATCTTTGGCAAGGAGTTTCCTACCTTTCAATTTAGTTTTCCTTATGCACACCCATGCCAATGAAGACACTTGTTGAATAATAATTTTAATGGCCTTGAAGAAAATGTTTGTTATGTGCATTGCAAAGTCGTCTTTATGCATAAGCTCCCATTTTGCTATTTTTTGGAAGGAAAAGTTTTTAGTTGTGTTGCTTGGCCGAGCAGAACCATAAAACAAGGTTGGAAAGTTCATTTCTTCTGAGAAACTATCTTAGAAAATACCAAGTGGTTTAAAACCTTCTGATGGTGCAATTTCAATGATAGTTCTATCCAAGTCTTTGATCGAGTGAGGCTCATTAAACCAATGTATTACTGATTCAGTTATGGGTTCATCACCATCCTCAGTTGTTTCAATATCCATTTCGGTGTCAATTTCAAAATCCATATGTGTTTGTTCAATTTTTTGGGTGAATAGAGCTTGCCAATCTTTATTGATAAGAACATTCTCTTTTATATACAATGGGGTTTTCGACAAGCTCACCAAGGCATTCATGAGACAAGCAGGCCTGACATTGCCCTATACAAATGCATTTTGGTATTCTAGTTTGCGTTTCAATCTAATTGCGACTGTTGTAGTTTCATCTGGCTGCCTAGGCAATGCCTGTTGAACTCTATCGAAATCTACGGGAACATTGATGACAGTGCCAAGTAATCCGTATTGTGCTCTTTTGTACCCTAGTTGCCTTATTTGTGCAAAGGCAATGCGCAAAGAGACAAGTCTTTCTTCCAGAGAAGTCAATGAATGGACAATATCTATTTTTGTATTGCGTCTTATCTTTGATGGTGCGGCAAAAGGAGGAACCTTGTTGTTTAAAGCAACTTTTCTACATTGCCTACAAATGGGCTGGCCTATGGTCATTATTTTTTCAACCATTTCAATGGGAAGCAAAGAGAGAGCATTGATAATTGCAATGTTAGTTGGGAAAATGTTCTTGTGGAAATGAAGCCTATCACAAACAAGACATGGTTGAGTGGGTGTGTCTTTGATGGTTTGCATGTATTCTTTAACAGATTTGTTTATTGTGTCTTTTGGTATAGATGTCTGTCTCTTTTTGTTTTGTTTATGCATGATCCTTGTCTTGAAAGATAGGAATGACCTACGCAATCTATGCTGGTTTTGTGCATCACGAATCTTAGATTTCAAACAATGCAATGACTGGCAAGCTATCAAGCTTGTGCCAAGTTTGTCCACATTTTCTTTACCTGTGACATGTGGAATAGTTCGAATATCAGAGCATGTTGTGGCTAATGGCATGTCTTGTTGTTGGTTCTATGTAGTACAGATATTGGCCTTTAAACATTGCAATGTTTGATGGGGTGCTTGTTTTGTGTCTATGTCAGATGTGCAAATGCCAGGTTGTAAACATGGGCCATGTTGTTTTTCAATATTGCTTGATATAGTTAGCTCTTTCTGTGCCATGTCTTTGTGTTGTTTACTTGTGCCACGTATTGCTAGTTTCAAACATCTCAAAGATCGACATATCTTTATGTCTGTGTCAAGTAAATTTGATAGCAATTTTGGATGCAAGTTTGTTTGAGAACAATTCACAACGTCCATTTTTGAAGATTTCTCTTCACAAACAAAGGGACCCTTGACATGGGTGTTGATGACCAATGGTTGTCTATGTTGCAGTGGTTCATAGTGACAATGACTTGCGACGGTTGTGAAGCAAATCAAGCTAAAGTTCTTGTTTGGGTTATCGCAATTGCAATATATTTTGATTGCAGGTTGTGCAGGAACATGCCAAATATGTATGTTTGCATTGAATATATGCGAAAGCCATAGTAAACAAAAGTTGCAACCCTCAAGGCCATTTTGTGCATGGGGCATTCCAATTCTAGACACCAGTGAATGCAACTGCAATAGATGATTGTTATCTATTGCACTAGGCTGTGTGGATGTGTTGAAGCATGCGAGCGCAAATCTATTTTGAACTGTTAATGCATTAGCAAAGAACTGGGCCATAAACAAGCGCAAAGCAATTGCATCAAATCGTTGGCCAGCCAAAAAAGCTATAGCAGCAAACATGCTCTCGTTGCATGTAGCGGTAAACCCAAGGGATCTATAAAGTCCAAGCACATGCATTGTATTTGCAATTGCACTCCATGACCGGTCCAGATTGCAACATGATACAGACAAAGATTGTTGCAGATGTTGAATGCAACTGGATGTGTTTATGGTCGAGAACACAGGCTCATAGTGTCCACATGTTGGATTTGCATCATGGAAAAAAATTGATATTGTAGGGTTGCATGAGTCCTTATTGAAATGCAAGTAGACCTTTCTACATGTTAGAGACCAAAGGCATATAGGTATGTTCAACCACCGTGCCAAGCATTGGATACAAAATGTGTCACCCGAAAGTCCATTTTCACCAGTAGTGTTGACCTCTGCGGCTGACAAACGCATCCTACGCAAATATGTGCTTTTGTCATATATATTATGCAATTCATAAAGCACTGTTGGATGTAGTTCATGTTCAAAAGAGCTAAGTGCTGCAGTACAACCATTTCCAAGACAATGCAAAAAGTGATTCACAAGGCCATTGCGCAGCTCATTTGGTGTATAGCGGCAATGTAACAAAACATGAACTGTGTCAAATAGGCAATCACCCACTTGATAGTTGAATGTATCAATTAAAAAACAATGCGTGTGTGCAAGAGACTCATCAATTGACAATGGTTGTGCTTTGTCCTGTGGCTTATAGGTCTTGACTACAACAGGCTCTTCCAAAATCTTTTGTTTCTTATGGGGTCCGCTTGCAATTGTGTTGTCCATGACTTGTCCAAATGGATTCGTAAATCTGCATTCCAAATCCGATTTTCAACAATGGCCTTTTTTTATACATATTGATTCATCCTAAGGAAAAGGCATTTTAAAGAGTGTAAAATTATACTAGAATATAATGCATAGGATATCCAAGGCTTTAAGAAGACGATGAATCAATTGAAAAAAATAAATCATAGATGTAGAGGATTATAGATAAATACATGGATAGATGTTTCCTTGCGATGTGAATGTAGCTTAGAATTAAATTGGAAATGATAAAGGCATAGACAACAAAGTAGTTTTGGGATTGGTGCAAGTTCAATAGGCTAATAGGGCCACCACGACAAAACTATTGGGAATATGTCAAGAGACAGAGGAGATATTCATTTGGTGCAACACATTTCTAGTAGCAGGTTGCAGCACATGCTACAGCTCATTTTTTATTAAGCTATAGAATAAATCTATCCATGAATAGTTATTGGAAGTATCATGAATTTTTGTACACTTTTCAGGACCGATAGGTGTTTTTAAGTCTAGATATAAGTTGAATAATGGAATAGCGAATTCTATTGGTTTTAGATAGTTCTGGTTCTGCTGCCAGCTAAACTTGTTCTGGTAGCACCATAAAGCAATTGGTATAGTAACTAGATTTCCAATTGCAAGAATGCTCCATGCATATTCACAAGGCTTCTTAGTTTGCTGAAGGGACTTGCAAGGGATAAGAAGACATTGTTAAGTGGTATGAATATGAAATTGTATTTAACATCAAACTAAAACAAAAAATAGTGTAGCTGATTAATGGCCATGCAGTATCTATAGATTGAGACAAATGCATACATTAAGACCAAATAGAAAGAATCGAGAAATCTATACAATGGAAAGAAAAGAACTTGAATCTCAAGCATGCAGCAAATGGATGGGACAAGGCTTCCAAAAAATGATACCCTACAATGCTTGATTGCAATAAAATAAAGTACAATTGAAAGAATTTTCCTGCATGATCATTATTTTGCTTGTATGATCTTAACAGACACGTGCCAAATAACAGGGCCATGGGTTTGTAGACAGCATACCTGGGACAAATGCCTTGTAAGTGAATATCTGCAATGATAACAACAAAACAGGAAAGTCCAATAAGAACCACATTGAATAGAAAGCATAGAGAACATAGATGTCAGAACAAAAAGCAATGCAAACAATGAAATATAAGTCGCAATATAATGCCATAAGTTTTTTTGAACGTTAGTGAACTTGCAGGGCCTGCAGAAAGGCCTCCTATGTTAATCTATGCGATTTGACATACTCGTAATATACAAGCTATGTACTAGATATTATAACTGCATCACCCTTATTATGGTATGGTTTTCTATCTTCTTAACTCAGTCACTTTGCTAAGATGTTATCTATGTCTGTATGGTAGGCTGTGAATCATGGAATTCCTTTGTCTCTGGTGGAAAGAATGAACGAAGTTGTGAGGGAATTGATTCAACTATGTTTCAATGAATATACTTCAATTTGTGTAAATTTGTAGCTTAAGCAATTGATTAGATATATAATTCCTTGGTAGGAATTATCTCATTTTTGTAATTGAAAAACATGTGGATGTGATTTTGGTTTATTTTTATCAAGCTACAAAGCATGAAGCTATTTGTAAGATTGTAAGTTGTAATGGCAACTAAATGGTGTATTCATTTGTAACTCTATTTTCCTATTTCCAGTTTTGTTGCTTTTAAATACTTATTTTGCATGCCATGGGGACATCTGATGTCATGGTTCAAGAGAGTTTTTCATAAATGAAATTGAATGGAATGGGAAAATTACCTGCAAACCAAAGAGTTAAAGAGAATGATTTATAAGTCAAGGACCTATTATCATCATGAACATATGATATAGGCATATAGAATAAGGTTGTATGCAGAACTTTTTACCATCAACAACTTATAAGTATCAAACATGTATTGGGAGCCTCTAACTTTTCCAACCAATTATGCCTTTAAAAAACTTGCATGCTTTGCTTTGTTGGTTCACCATTAGAAGATCTTAATTGTTACACCAGGATGCAAATAGGCACCTTGAGC
The DNA here is from genome assembly GCA_027924645.1 of Cunninghamia lanceolata. Classification (NCBI taxonomy): domain Eukaryota; kingdom Viridiplantae; phylum Streptophyta; class Pinopsida; order Cupressales; family Cupressaceae; genus Cunninghamia; species Cunninghamia lanceolata. Next base: position 1,232,768 of record BSBN01001957.1, read on the forward strand.
CTAATGGTTGTAGTTTTGTTTTAGGGATTTAGACAGTGCCATTTCTTCGCTATGTAGCTTGCTATTTTCAGGCCACATTATAGCAGTGAGCTTGGCATACCAATTACCAAGTGGAATTTCAACCTATTTCTTCATTGTGGAAATTGCTTTGCCTTACCATTTGGTCACATCTACTAGGATTTTAATTATTTTTGTTAATCAAATTATGAACTTTAAAAACAGTTTTGGGGGATTCATTCACATAACATTGTTACAACATCAAAACGAAATTTTTAGCACCAAAATTCTTTGTAGTTAATTTTTAGTACTTTGATCATTTATATTTCTATACTTGATAAAGGCAATGACAAATTCGGGACAAATGGTCCTCTCTATTTATTAACCAGGTGTTTTTTGATTGAATCTGCTACACAGTTTAGGTGCCCTAAATACTTAACTATTGTAAAATAAATAGCCAACAACTAGGCAAAATGAACACAAATATTGAAGACTCTGGTGTGAAACACTAGAAAATTGCAATACCTTCTTCTCTTGAGCTCGTTTCCATCTAGACAAGTAGCCCAAAAATCTTCTAGATCTGGAGTATGACGGTACTCCTTACCCACTAGTTGTTCCATCTTCTGAAAGGGATAAAAATTCGGTCTAGCATTGTAGAAGCGCAAATTGCACATTTGGATTTCTGTATCTGATTCGTTGGTAGCAGCTAAAGAAGGGCAGGTATACATACCATCTCCTAGAATGAGGGGGAATTGCACCTCTGTTGCATGCTTGTCAATTAGGAGTTGTTGAGATTGGCAAATTTGCCTAGCTAGCTCCAACAATATGATCTTATCAGTGGGATACTTGGGAAGTTTGTAAACAGGCCATGTAAACCCCTCAGTTCTGATGTAGGTAAAGTTAGAAAATTGGATAAACCAACTTCCATATTTCTAGATTAAGTTTGTAGCAGGCACAGAAATTCTTTTGTTCAAATCACCTTCCAAATGCTTGGTAATATACATGAGAAATACATCACTCACTCTCTTGTAATGTTTTTGTGATTGTTGCATTTGGAGCTGAGGGTAAGAATCATAAACTCTAAACTGTCCTGAAGCACACCCTATGGCATCTTTCCTCATCAAGCCTGGATAAAACTCATTTCTTGCTAACATATAGACCAAGTAGGAAGTCATGAAGAACTTCCTTGTTATGCCAACTTGGGTCAATTGGGTGCTCAAATTATCACTTATAATCTTAGCCCAATGAACCATCTCTTGGTCTTCTAACACTTCATGGATGAACTTGAACATCCAAGGGTGAAAAATTGATGATTTACATAAGCCCATGATTCTACTTACCAATGTAACCATAACACTTATTTCTATTCAAAAGTCACTCCTTAATAGTGGTTTAGGCAGATTGGAGATATCTGTCCTAGGAGACTTCATCCACCTTTTGCTAATGCTCTTCTTGCAAATTGCTAGTCTTTTATTATAATAATCCATGCCCAAGTCTTCAGTGAGCCCAACCATAACTGGATGAATAGGAATATAAAATGCCTTTGCTATTGCTTGAGCAGAGAGATCAGCCAACACCACATTATCATCAGCTATTATTTGTCTCGATCTCAAGCAATAATGCTTTGCACATTCTAATACAAGTTCAGGACACTGTACAGAAGCAGGGAAACAAGTTGCTTGAGCAATCCAATTTATCACCATTCTTTGTGCTTTACTAGAAGGGCTAGGCCCATACATCCTATCTCTAAACTCATCCAAGTTAACATGGCCCAAGTCTGTATCTAAAATTTGCTCCCACGTGGAACTAATCTTTGAGACTGGGGCAACCCCTTTGAATTCATACTTCATTTGTTTTGTTTGGGATAAGCCTGCAACAAACAAACATAATAAGGCCTCGTTTAAGTTCCAAGAAATCCTAAGAGATGCTCTCTTGACATCTCTTTAGGAGTTTTGCAGAGCCTACATGCAGCCTCCTATAAGGTTTCAGTTTCAATATGATGCATCCAATCATACATAAGATTTTGATGAAGGGTGCTGGTAGGACTCTGAGCATCCTCACTACAGAAATTTCTGTCCGAAGTTTGTTGCAACACGCATTGGAAAACCAGCGGAGAAAAATGAGTGGATGGCATTATAAAGCAATTGTATCTATATTCTAATTTTGTCATAAGGTGTTTTGTATTTGAAAAGTTCATTGCAGTCTTTTAATGTCTATACTTGTTTAGAATTTAAATTTGTAGTACATCTTATTTTAGACTGTTTTCTACTTTTGTGTAATCATGTCAGCTCCAATAAAAGATTCTAAGCTAGAAACCATATTCTTTTCACAGTAGGCAATATAGACTGCTGTGAAAACCGTAGTAGAATGAATGTACAATATGTGAGATCAAAGGACCCCATTTTGGTCCTAACTAGCTCCTCAAATCTTGCTCCTCATCCAAGAGACTAGGTTTTCATGCCTATTCTTATGATGATGACCTTTATTTCATTTTTACAGTCCTAACAAGAGAACAACTCCTACCAGCCTTCCAGGAGATAAAGTGTGGGAGAGTGTTATATTGATAGTTTGTTCTATAAGCACTATCTATTGTTGCACAGTTTGTTCGCTCAACACATGCTTTATTATGCCCAGAAGCTTTGTTTTATCTCCTACAATTCCTGCACAAAAGTTTTGGCTTGTGTGTAGGAGTTAACCTCTTCTCAAAGTATAGTGTTCGATGTGGTTTTTAGAAAAGTTGTGATGCTGAGTTGAAAAGGAATTATACCTTTTCTTTTCAAGGACATTCTATGTCAGAGTACAGACACTTGGCTGCCCTAAAATTACTCTATGTGCTAGCAACAATATTCATGTGCCACATGTATTTTGTAAGAGCAGAAAGGTGTATTAGCAATATCAATGGTTGGTCTAGGTCAGATATAAGTGTTTAAGTGTTTTTTTCTAGCCTACTGCTACGCAGGTCACTGTTCCAGATCTGCCCACTATCTAGAAATTGCATCTTCAGAAATGTGATGTTATCTGAAATGCTAGAAGTGAAGGTCGTCTGCAATGCAAATGTAAGAATGTATTTTAATCCACTTTTGCTTCCCACAACAAGAATTGAAATGTAAGAATGTATTTTAATCCACTTTTGCTTCCCACAACAAGAATTGAAAGATTAATTTTAAGGAAGTGTTAATCTCATGAGGCTTATTTATGTATTTCTCTTGATCTGAATCAATCTATTTAATTGTGGTGATTCTGAATGCATGGACACATTGTTTGCAACTATACGTTGCTTGTCAATTTGCAGTTGTAAGCACCACTGATAGGAAAAACTAAATAAAATGTCATTGTGCTCAGATGACCAAAATAAGTCAATGGGAGTTGAAAGTATAGCCTAGCCTTAGTCTTCAAGGGCAAACCTACCCATTCCAGAACTATCTATTCTAGAACTACTCAACAACCCCGTGGGTTTGGGTCATCAAGTACGGGAATTGAAAAGACCGTTATTTGAAGATAATTTTAACAAGGTGGGAGTAAGCGCAATGGGAGGCAGTGGCAAAACAACCTTGGCAGCTGCTCTCTGCAGGGATCTTCAATTCAAAGGTGTGCTAATCCCTTGTATTGCATTTTGTTTGTCAATTACCAAATTCTGTTTAGTGCATTTTTATATTAACGTAGCTTTAATAGAAGTTTGACAGGAAAATAAGAGAGCTGTATTAGATCTGGTCTTTCTTAGATGGGGTTGTTGATTGTTACTTGCACAAAGAACTTTTGCAGCATAATTTCCCTCAGCTTGCAGCCATCGCTTACATAAAGTACACACAGGATATTTCTGCAGTTGTGTTTTTGCTACGTAGATTTCAGATACAGGGAACCTTTACATTGTCAATGGACAATTGCATAGTTGAACTGGTCAAGGAAACAAACAGTTCTTTGCTTTGACATTTATATAGACAAACCTATGACAAAAATAAGTCAACGGGAATTAACTGCAGCATACAAACTTTTTTGTGAGATGATTGATTGAGGTTATGTTCGCAATTTGGTTACTTATAAAATCATTATGGATTTGCATGCAAAGGCTATGAAGTACTCTACTGTGTTAAAGCTATATAGAGATATGCAGAATGTTGGCTTCTAAGGAGATCCTCACAGAAGCCACTGCCTACCTTTAGCGTGGATTAACAGGTATGCACCCTGCTTCTTGCATTTGGTAAAAGATAGCCAATGCTTCTCTTAGGTAGGTAGCATGGCCATAGCAATGTATAAGGCAATCCTTTTCAGTTTAATAATATACTTTTGGCACTTGTTCCTCGCTTCTCAGCTCAATGCTGTTGCTATGCTCTGCTCTCTGGTTGATATTCTGCATAATGAAGATCTCCTTAATTCTGCATAAGAATGTTCAGGCAATAGTCAATCAGTTGGGGGTCGTGAAGGATTGTCTACGGAGTTGTTTTGTGTGGACGAGTTCAAATGGTGATTTGTGTTGCTTGATTACTTCAGTATATGTTCTTCTTACTTTTGGGTGCTTTGGTCCGGTTTCAATCTATTCTTCGTTCTACATCTACTTGTTATGATTCAATCGATTGATGTTTTTGAGTATACATCTAAGTTGCCGGTTCTGGTGCGGGTTCAGGTTTGGGTTCGCGGGTTCGGCCATAATTTTTTTGGGTGTTGGGTTCATTTTTTTTATATATATATATATAAATATATGTATATGCAAAAAAATTAAGCATAGAAGCAAGAATTAAGTGTAGAAATGCAAGAATAAAGTGTAGAATACCACATAGGATCATATAATCAACAAAACCACCATCAACTTGAATATCATAAAACATAAAGCTCGAACTTCAAGTTCAATAACAAAATTCAAAATAATAATATCATGTTCAACAATCAATTTTCATTGTTTCAATGTCAAATGACAAATGTCAATCATCATTCTATTTGATATAATGTATGAAATTTAAACATAGAATTACATCCTTATTTTAAATCTTACATTTCTACAATTCACCATTATATAGGATTTATATAATGTCTATCAAATTCGCCATAATTTTTTTTTGTATCAATCTTAAGGCCAGTAAAAATAGAATTATATCACAATTCAAGTTTAAACATTCATATAATGTATGAAATTTGAATCACAATATGAATCATATAATGAGGAACTGCACTTAATGAATTTATGAAACAGTTATCAAGTTACTTGAGACCAGTGCGATCACCAAGCCTCAAAGAAGGTGTGGAAAACAGAGTACAACTTCTAACCAAAATGCCAAAAGAAAGTCAACGAACAACAAGTAAACCTGTTGTGGCCAAATCTGATGAGCCACTAAAGTTTGAGACATAATAATAGTAAGGTTGCCTTCTAAATAAACTGCTCAAATTCTAGTATTCTCGATGGTTATCAATTATCACATAATTCAATATATTTGGGTGCCCCATTGAAAGTAAGCTGTAACAATAATTCTATTTGAGGTGAGAGAATCTTTCCAAAATATATTGTGTAGTTTCTAGTTGCCAATTGCATAGAATGAGTTTAGCTTTCATTTGTTAGCAAACAAGAAAAAATGATAAGCCACTTGAAGACGATGAATAAATCCATCTCAGATATTGAGTGAAAGCTTCAACTTGTACACCGAGATTCCAGAAATTTGATAATTTATTTATAACAGACTGTGGAAACCTATTCCGTTTTAGTCTCATTCCTGTTATTTGTTGTATGATCAGACTTCATTCCTGTTATTTGTTCTATGATTAGACTTCATTCCTGTTATTTGTTGTATGAAATTTATATATGATTTATATCTCAATTAAAAAAAAAAAGAGTTTGGGCTTTTTTAATGCCAGGTACGCCTTGGGTTTATCGCGGGTGCTATTTTTGCACCTCGGGTTCATACATGGACAACTTGGGTGCGTCCTGGACGCATCCACCCCCTTCTCCATGCACCCTGCCTGCACCCACAGAGGAATCGCACCGCCCCCCGCACCCCGCACCCAAGGCGCATCGCACCTAGATCTGGCACTGGGGCAGGCGAACCCTGCAACTTAGATAAACATATATGGTTGGCTGTTGGAGTCCTAATTGATCTTTGGTTTTCAAACATGGTATCAATCCAAAGCTAGTTGGATCTATGGTTTTCAATATGGTACCCATCAGAAGCTAGTTTAACTTAAGAGAGTGTAGGAATTGAGGAGGGTATTGTAAATAAAACTCACACTTTCCAAAACACTGAAAGATTAAGTGTTGTTGGAGATTAAATTCTCTCTAAAATCTAGAACATATAACAAGTTCAAGCAATTCAAGATTAGAGCACCTATAAAGTCGTTAAAAATCTTTGGTACGTATGCTAGCTGATCCATAGTTTTCCTTTATAGTACTAAATTACAAAATAATAAAAATTGCAGCCGGACAAAAGTAGACTTGAGGCAGGATGTTAAGAAAATTTAATAATTCCCCAAATGCTTGAATCTAATTAGCCCAGATAAACACGCTGCTAAAGCAACCTCCCATTCAGTCAAGTCCCAGCAGTTCTATACTTTTCAGCCAAATCAAATAGCTAAAAAAACACCAAGATTAAAAAGTAAAACACTAGAATCAAAACAAGCCCCTCTTACAAGGAATACTTACAGAATACTCATGACAATTATAACTGGAATAAGGCTGTACAAATATAGAACACAGTCTACCTTGGTTCTTCTCAGACCTTATAACTCCATTGATATTATTATTAAGTCCTAAAACACTCCATGCAATCCAACAAAAAATGTAGGCCTACAGTGCAAAGACATGAACCTTCTTACAGACCTCCATATTGTTGTGCAACAACCACATACTAGGACTAATTACCACCATCACACACACATATCTGTATATATACACTTAAACAGACTAATCCTAAACTTTTTTTATCTTAAGAAGTCAATATATATATATGGTTGGTTAATGGATTCGAGATAGTGTATTTAAATAGTCTAGTGTTTAGTTAATTAGTTTAGTGTTTAAATAGTTTACAAGAGTTGATATCAAGCATTGAGTGGCCTTAACACTAACATTCTCTATTATGCTTGATAGGAGAAACCTCGGTTAAATACCTGGTAGGTGGCTTTATAGTGTTATAAATGGTGATGGCAACACAAGGAAACCTACTATTAGATGTCATAGAGGAATAGTCTATTGATGAACATATTGTAGTCTCCAATCCTTTGTCATTAGTAACCCCCATTTTACCATTTAAGCTTTCAAATAGTGGCTGTGCATATTGCTATTCCTATTAAAACTTGTTAACTGCATTGTAAGGTTCTTCATACCTTATAAGGGTTTCTTGAATCTTCTTAAGCATGAGGTGATTCAAATAGCCCTGAAACATTCATTAGCCTCATCCACAACAAGATCCAGATGTGGTAACCTAGGCCTACACGACATACCCTACAAAATAGTGTAGGGTTATGATCACTTGTAAAGATGGATCTTAAATGCTATTGACATGGTCTCATAACCCCTGAAGTGCTTGAGACACACATAACCTCTTTTCTTAAAACCTTGGAATGAGGAAATGCCCACTATATTTTTTCGCCAATCCCAACGACTTTACAACAAGAGCTTCATAACTTAATTATTCACTTGTTCACATCTTACATTCAATTAAGAGTATCCATGATATAGTTGTTCGCTATTAGAAGGCAATAATTTATCTTTGCTGCTAAAGTTTATAATTAGATTTTAGTTATGTACGCTATATATCCAACAATTAATTATCGAGCCAATTGCTATTGGCATTCCAGGACATGCACATTGTTAACTCAGTACTGATATATCATTTTGTCTACTTTCAAGTTTGAAACAATAAGAATGACAATATTGTTCACATCTTTACTCAAATAAGATACTCTGTTCATAATTGCCCTGGGACATAGGTATAACATAGCCAGTTTGTACTTTTTGTGAGGCACAAATAATTTTCCTTTTGGTATGCTGGGGTGATTGCTTCGATTTGCTCCTACTGGTACTCTGATAGTTGACTACAATTGTCAATTGTTGACGTTCTTCAAAGTGGAAGTATTATATATCTTTTTTTTTGATATTTTACAGGTAATCAGGTCTTGTTTTGGATACATTAGGACATTGAATTAATCTTGTCAATATTCTAGGGGATTAACAGCAAAGCATCTCCAAAGATATAATAACAGGGGTAGAGATGAAATTGTTCCTCTTTGTTGATAGGGAATAATATTAAAAAGACACATAAACAACAAACATAAACCGTAGCAAGAAGCATTAATCCAAAATAAACATAGAGAACTCCAAAATACCAACCTTCCAGCTAGCATATTAACACGATGTATTTGAGTTAATAAAATGGACTCTAGACCCCTGTCTTGAATTGGCATTTCATGCTATCAACTGGTTGTCCAAACTTCAGGATATGCAGCTCCACATGCACATACAATTAGGATACATATTCTTCTTTATCGGCGAGACCATGTATCGTCAGGGAGCTTTAAAATCCATTGGACGATAGGCCGATGCCATCTTTGACTCACTATCGACAGGACAATAGATTGTTGGCACACTCGAGAACTACTCTGCCGATGCCTTTCTATTACTCTGATGTTACCTTCGCATCGCACTCGTCGGTAAGAATACCATCGTCGGCCAAACATTTCCTTCTTCTTCCGATACGTCGATGTCCTCACCCATCGGTATGACCTTTACCATTAGTGGACACCTCTAACCTCCTGCCGATACATTGATGAACTTGACTTGTTTGACTAGCTACCAAGGTTGTTTTGCCACTGCCCCCCATTTCTCTTACTCTGACCTTGTTAAATTTCTCCATTGGAGGTGATCAAGTTCTCAACTCTCCAAGATTCTGAGTAATTTTTTTGTTAAATTTTCGTGAAGATCTATTCAAAATATGTGTTTCCTCACCCAAATTTGAGGAGTTCAAATAATAAATTAGTGAGGCTCTTGTAAAACAAGAGAAACAGAAAAGAACAGAGAAAAAACTTACTCGCAGAGAAAAAAAAGATTTCTATCCCTAAAAATAGATGAATTTTTTGAGAGCTCAAAACCCTAAGAATCTTAGACAAAAGGCCATTAATGGAGGAAATGGAGAGCATTTACTGACTAAATTCAACAATTAATTTCAATTGAATAAGTCTGCTTCATAGCATTTTTCTCGCATAGACAAAGGCTGGGCTATACTTTCAACTCCCATTGACCTAGTTTGGTCATCTGAGAACATTGACATTTTATTTAGTTTTTCCTATCAGTGGTGCTTACATCTGCAAATTGACAAACAATTCCATGCATTCACAAGCACCACAATTAAATAGGTAATTTAAGAAATATGCCAATGAATTTAGTAGCACCAAGGTAAAGAAGATAATCTACAAATCAAAATGTTTAGAGAGGCAAGTTTCACAAAACTGGAGGTTCTTCTTGGAACTCATCTTTTATCTGCAAGAATACAATGAGCACTGCACGGATGAAACAATTCAAGAATCCCAAAACCCATTTGAGCCAAAAAAAGGAAGAAGAAGAAACAAAAAAAATAACAATCAGAAGTATATGTTACTGGACGAGTGAAAACATGTAAAAACAGTGAAATTAGATGACGACGAAAGTTAAAAGGCCTTTCTGAAAAGGGTGTGGTGTTGAGTGAACTTGCAGCAAAACTGAACACTTCTAACATTGTTGCACGAGAGCTTGCAGCTCACTACAAGTGTGCTTTGCAGCATGCTGTAGTTGAAAATCTAATTTTGTTTTAGTTGTCTATATTATTTCTTTGGTGTGATTTTATTGTTTTTGTTTCTTAACTATGATATAGTTTACATGTATTGTAAGGAATTACATGTTTTTATAAGGACTATCTTCAAATCACCTTGATTATAAGGTGCAAAACATGGATTCTTGGTCTAAATGTTATCCTAGGTATTCACCTTCATATATTTCATCTTGTGATTCAAGACCTATGTATTTTAAAGATTATGTATTTGAGTATTATGTCTTTTGTTTTCATGTTTAATTGCAAAGTGCAACATGTACGTTTAGCATCAACCTTCAATTCAACACAAAATACAAATGGTCAAAACACACTAGTCTACAGGTCATGCATCTAGTATATTGCAAGGTCTTCTATATTTAAAATTATATGCATACGGTACACGAAAAATGATTAAGGAGATGATTTTTTTTGTTAAGGATACCATGACTAAATTGAATGGCAATGTTAATTGTCTTGTCATAAATGCATGTTAGAAATTCAAAAACTTTAAATTATTTTTTTAAGGCCCATGCTATGATGCAAAACACATCTATTCAAGACTTTGTAACTCAACAAATTTTCTCATCAAAGGTGTAGGTAGACCATATTGATGCCAAAAGGTTTATATTTATAAATAAGTTAAGGTACATCGGCGTAAGGATCATTATCAGAGGAGAAGATTAAAGTCTGGCCAAAGAAACAAGCCTGGCCGACGGTGGAGTCTTTGTTATACGTTTCGGTGTGAGAGGTGATTTCAGCAAATGAGGAGAATGTGTTGCTGATGGTCTTAGTCATGCCGACAGAGGATGACTATTTGAAAGGTCATCGGAATGACTGGAAGGTATCGGTAGAAGAATTTTAGAGTTGGCTGATAGTAGTGTATGTTGCCAATGGAAAACAAGAATTTCCTTTTTTTTATTGGCTGCTGTATTTTTTGCTAGGAGTTTTCTGTTTTTTAATTTTGAAAATAGGAAAAAAATTCTCTTACGCAATGACATTGGGTGTATACAATATCAACAGAGTATTTCTAATGTTCTAATGTTTTTGGACAGGTGGCACCCTGAGTGCATGCAATGCCACACATAACTGATTGATCTGGGACGGATTCTTTTTATCTCTTTTGGACATTGTCATGGATATGCTATTATGGGAGAGGAGCAAGTGTAGAGGATGATAGAAAAAGAAGCTTCTATTTTTGTTGTCCTTGTTTGTGCTGCAAACTTGAAACAATTTTGAGAATTGTGTGCAGGATGACCTTATTCAAGAACTTCACAAAGCTGGTATATATGATTATGCTTTAAGCCTATGCATTATTTGGGATCGTTACTGTGCCAAATGGTAAGTTTATCTTGTTTCTCAGCTTTATTTGTTGAAAACTATGCTCTATTAACTAATTTTTAATGCAGAGGCCTTAGTTGAAGGAAGCTGCTTTTGATGACGATGTCTTCTACAGGTCATTTATCATGTTTCACCCTTGAATCTGGGCTGTATTTTCAACTCCCATTGACCTATTTTGGTCATAATTATATCTGAATGTTTTAGGTTTTAACTGTGTAAAAGTTTTTTCCTCAAAATTTAGGATCAGACCAAGAGAAAGGAATTAGAAAGTTTCTATGTTTTTTTTGTCTATCTAATTAAATTCTTTGTTGTGGACAGACCAAAATTGGTTATATTTCTATGCCCTTTGTCTATCTAATTAATTTTTTTTTGTTGTTGACAGACCAGAGTTGAAGTTTTTGGACCCCTTTCTATTACTGGATGAATTCTCAGGTCTATTGGTCTCTACCCAAAAGCAGTGTTAACAAGTGTGTTTGTATTTCATTTAATTAACAGAGTGTGATCCGAAACTGCCATGCAAAAAATGCAGCTTTACAATCTTATTTCATTTAACAAATCAAATGTGTGTATTGCAGTAAGTGCTCCTATTGGCTTTCCAGACCATCCTCACTGAGGTATATTTGTATGTTAGATCTCAACACTTTTGGATCTGGTTTCCTTGCTTTGTTCACACTAATGATTTGACAATATGTTTTGGGCAGGTTTTGAGACTGTGACGTACATGCTCGAGGTACCATCTTCTGTCCCTTTCTTTTCACTTTCCCAGAGCACCACAATTGCAAGGGTTAAGTTTGAACCTATAGGCTGTGTATATGTATTTTTAGTGTAAAATACAGTTAAAACCAAAATTAAGGTAGGCAGTGGCTTCTGGGAGGATTTGAGACTAATTGATGAATTAACACAATCCAGAACTGCTGCTCAGATCTGTTGGGGTTTACAAGTTTTCTAAGAGAATATGTAATTTTATTTTTTTTAAATACAGGGAGCCTTCACCCATGAGGACTTTGTAGGGCATAAGGGTACCATCAAGGCTGGCAATCTGCAGGTTTGGAATCTCTTGTTCTACACTATAATACTACCCAGCACAATTATAGTCCTTCATTCTTTTATGTGATAGCCATGTATTGAGGGGTTTTATTACAATGTACTATGCAGTGGATGACTACAGGCTGGGGTATAGTCCACTCTAAAATGCCAGCTGGAACAAGATCCCAACATGGTCTACGGTTGTGGGCAATAACAAAGATTGGAAAAAAGTAGTGAGAAATCCCAAATGAATTGACTCATCCACAAGGCACGTGAACCCTAAACAAAGGCAAAAATGCCACCTCTTGTTGGCAAGAATGCCACTGCTTGTTTGTTTACCCATGCATTTTTTTTACTGTTGCAGAACAAAACAAAAAACAAATGAATGCATCGGCATAAAACAAAAGGAAAGCATGCAAGAATGTATTTTACCTGGGGTTAAAAAAAAATGAGAACCAGCTGTAGCAAATGTGTCTAGTGCTCAGAAAAACAAGCCAGTCACCCTGGTCCACAGCAACATGTTTTTTAATCAGCAGTGGGATCTGGGAACTGTCAGAATGCACCAGGGAACTACACCTAGACTCCAGAAATCCTCTGCAGCCAACACATGCCTCCATATGTGCCCACCAAGAAACATTCCTCACAGGTTGCTTAGCCATTTCAAGACACGTCAAGAGCAGTGGGATCTGGGAACTGTCAGAATGGACCATTCCTCACAGGGTGCTTAGCTATTTCAAGACACGTCAAGAGCTTTTAGACATTACAAATGCATCAAATATTTTTGCCTCTCCTCTTTTTGATTGGCAACAATTTTTCCTTCTGTTTTTACAAATAGGAAAACGTTGAAAACCCCTGGAAAAAAGACCCTGACCAATCAGAGAAAAGGAAAGTAAAAAACAAAAATCCAATTTTAAAATCAAAGTGCTGCAAACCTTTGCAAATCTTGTTTTTCCTGGCCTGGCACGGTTTCCAAGAGCCGAACTAATCAGTTTTAGTGAGGCAAAAACATAAGTCCCTGCTATAGGCAGGGACTAATAAATAAAAGGCCTAGATTTAATTAAACCCACTTAGCTAATAAACCAAGAGCAAATAAATTAAAGACAATTATTCTAAAATTTTCAAAAGGGCAAAGTCCTAAGTAAAAATAAAAAAATAAAAATCATAAAGCCCACTAAAAGTAAATCAAAGGCATTTAAATAAGAAAACAAAGTATTTAAATTAATTAAATTCCCTCATGTTAATTCCCAAATAAAAAAGCAAGAAAATAAGGCAATAAACTGATTTAAACTAACTAAATCTAAACCCACTTAACTCAATAACTCAAAAGCATTTAAAATAAAGCAATTAAAGTATTTAGATATAAATAAACTTCCTAACATTAATCTCCATACCTAAATCCTCTTTCAAAAAATCTCACCTAAATTAATTAAAAGGTCCAAGCTAAAATAAACCCACAAACTTACATAATCCCAATAAAATCAAAAGATATTAACAAAAGGCAAAATTCTAATTTAGAAAAGGCTAAGGTCATAAAGCCACTAAAATAATATTTTTCCCACATCAAATTAATGTGACAAAAGAATGAATAAAAATATATAAAAAAATAAGGGGAAAAAGAAATATTTCCCTGCTCACCAAAAACTCCCAAATGAAATATCCAATAAGAATATTCCCACTTGCTATTTTTGAATTATTATTCCCCAACCCTAAAAGCCTCAAAACAAAATAAAATAACATATCCTTAAGAAAACAAACCCTAATCCTTCTTTCATTCCTATGCTATTGTTTTCTCTCGTTCTCTTCTCTCCCCATTTCTTCATCTTTTTTTGTTGCAAGTTCATGATCAGGGCAGCCATGGAGATAAGCACTCACAAGGATTTGATAGAGCAACTTTTGTTGATCTCATTTTTTTAATTTTCTTTCGTTCTTTCCGCTCATCTTCTTTTCCTTCTCTCTTTTCTTCTATTTGTTTGCAGGTTGAAATTGTGGACAACCATGGATGCAAAATCATAAAGGTTTATTTCATCATGGCAGGCCGTGGATATGGTTCTCCTTTTATTTGTTTCACAAATATATATATATATATATATATGAAAATATATACGTTCATTTTAGGCAAGCTAGGTAATACCCAGAAGAAAAAAAGATCTTTGTGTATTTAAATATATATATATATATATATATATATATATATTTGTTTTTATGTAAAATAAAATGCAAGTAAAAAAATGTCGAATTTGCAATCTGCACGGAAGTGACCAAAGGCGGAATGCAGAGGGGAAATACACGATGGACTGCATAGTGTTGGCGCCACATGGTGAAGAGGGTAATGTGGGGGTGGGCAGATAGGGTTTGTCCCCTCCCACACCCCATATGCATTCAAACAAACCCCATAGGGGGTGACGGTTTCCAGCGGCCGTCCTCTGTGGGTTAACAATTTTTTTTATATAAAAGTTTTAATAGCAAAACAAACGCATTTGAAGCCCTAGTTTTTTTTTTTATCTTTAAACCCAACTCATATTTCGTGATGTTTGATTTTTTTATTATATTTTGGAAAATGTCTTTATATATATATTATATATATAAACTACATTATACTTTCTGTGCAGAATATAATTGTTATAGTAAAAAAACTATATATATATATAATAACATCTATCTACTCAACACACACACACATATATTTTTTTAAAAAGATATATACACAGAGGTAAAATATTACTAGTAATTAGAAAAATACTCTCAAGACAAAAGCATAGAATATTAAAAATTCCAAGTCCATACTAACTATGATAATTTTTTTCTTTTCCTTTTTTTTTCTTTTTCCAATAAATCAACAACAATAATTTTGACAGCAACTAGGCACTATTATACATGTAATTTATTTTCTTTCTGCAACTTTTAAAAAAAAATACACCACACTAAAATAATCTTCTCAGCAATAATTTTACACATAGAAGGGAAGAATATGCAATTTCTTTCTTTTTTTGATTTCTTTGGAAGACAACTACAAAGGAGATAAACCAATAATTTTCTCTTTCTTCCTTTTTAAACCACAAATTACAAACAACAACATACATTTATAAAACAAATAGGAAAATTCACATAATTTCCAACTTTCATTTCTTGAACATCAATAATAACAAGGAGAACTTCAACAGTACATTTAAATGGGAAGAAAATACATAATGAGATTCTTCCTTCACCTAGATCAACAATAGTGAGCTCAAACTCACAAAACCATTATAATGAGGCCTCTTAGCTAAGGCTTTCACATAGCCCAAATATATAACAACACTAAAAATGAATAGCCCTCACCAAGCTTTAAATGACTCCAACTTTAAACCTGCAAAAACTAAAACAATGGGGAAACTTCCAAGCCACCAAAACACTCTCCTCCCTACCTTAGACCTGCAACTGGGTCACCCCTGAGCTTGGAGGTCGATCTTCACACGGGTCTCAAACCACAACACAATAATAAGCAAGCCACACAAAAACAAGAAGTACACCCATAAGGTTTACACATCACAAAATCCATAAGAATGGATTTGAAGGGGTAGGGGAGTGGACATCACTCTACTCAGAGGATCACTCCACAAAAATCTCAAAGTCTCAACACAAAATAAGGCCTCAAGCCCAAATTGATAACTCCATGTATATATAAATTTCACCATAGCACTCATGCCAAACAAAAATCCTCCATACTCCAATATCTTGCCCTCAAGGCTACAAAAATACCAATACTAGGAGGGTGACCTCGAGGAGGTTCACTCCTCCCCCAACCCACACATGGATGGACACACCAAGATTGGTAGTCTCATCCCAAAACACCCAAAAACCCCACAACAAAGAAGAAACAAACACCTAAAGCATTTCAAGCACACAACCACAAATAACAAAGCTTAAGGAAGGCTAAAATGCCTTGAGGCTTACCTTAAGAGCCCAACAATGGATGAAAGTTGAAGAAGAACCCACAATCTTTCTCCAAGACTTCAATCCTCCAAAATCTCTCTAAATCCCCCCGAAAATCCTCCAAGGATAGAAAATTAAGCAAAAACCAGAACCCCATTTCCTTCTCAAAGAGAAATTAAAATAGGCTTCATTCCAAAGCCTTGAGGAATGAGAAGGTGACACATGCCACCTTATCCTTCCTCTTCCCATCCCACTTTCAAGGGAAAAGAAATGTGAGGGTCACATGTGTTACCCTCCCATCCATTCAAACCTCACTCTCTCGACATATTCTCTCACACATGTGTGAGAGGAAAGGTGGAGAGGTGGCATCTCTCCAAATGGGCTCCAAGAGGATAAGGGATGACACATGTCATCACCTTATTCTCTAAGGGAGTCCCTTCACTCCAATATGCTCTCACACATGTGTGAGAGCATTGGAGGAAGGTTCCACATAAGTGGTGGTCTTGAAGATTCCCCAAAGTCTTCAAAGTGATGGGATTTCCATGCCTTGGAATGGGTCTTGTTTCAAGGCATGACTCATCTCCCACACTTATTCAATTTGAATTTTTGCCACTTTACTTTAAGCTAAGGTTAAGGTGACTAGACAGGGGTAACCTAGGGTTTTGCATGCTCAAATGGGCCCTAGATCCTAGGGATACCACCTAGGGTTAATTTTAGCCCATAGTAAACACTTAAGGAGGTAAAAATTCACATAAAATGGCCACTAAAATTAAAAGACACCAAGTGGTGTAAATTAAAACATATATTTTACATCACTTCAATTAAATAATATAAAAGGGTGAAACCTAAGCCAAATAATAAAATGCAGACATTTATGAAAACATCATACAATTCACACATGATCTTGGTCTCTCTTGGGACTAGATCAGTCTAACACGGGAATCACATTAGGTGTGGGATCAATCTTCAATTTTTTGTGGCATGAAAAATCACCTGCGCACTTGAACGAACATATTAATCCAACATATACATCATAGTAGAAGTAAGGGAATGCATACTCTCACAATATCGCATAATCATTTAAAATATTTTTTAAAATCACATAACATCATTAATAAAATTTATAATTTCACTGCAATTCTAAACACTACTCAAGATCAAAATCTCATAGCCATTCCATCAATTAATTTCACAACTAATATCTCTAATAGCATCAAGTGAATGTTGTATGGCAATAATCATCAATGCAATCTAAAGTCAGGATTTCGTCACGTCACAACATACTAAATATAACCCAATAAAAATAAGAAAACAGAGTCAAGAAAGTCTGCATCAACGGGGTCTACAAATGAAACTAAGCTTAAGGTCTCCTTTTGCAATGTTTTCTTCCCTAAGTTTGATAGGTTTATTGTAGTATTTCTCTTTAGGTTTAGTTGGTAGTTCTAGTTCCCTTTCTCCTTCTTGAACATGTATTTCTAGGTCATCTATACCCTCATCATCCATTTTTGTAGTCTTATAGCATTTTTGACTAGTGTGTTTTGATTGTTTGTCTATCCACTCTATATGTTTCCATATACCTTTAGTTCTATGTGGTGGTGTACTTTGTTCTAGTTCTTCTTTGTCTTCCTTTGTAATTTATTGGAAGATTATCTCCTTCATTTTTAGGAGTGCGGTATGTATACATTTTTCTGGGCCGTAAAAGGAAAATGTGTGCACAAATTCATTTTGTATCCCATCCCAACTTCTAGTTTCTTTTCTCCTTTCTTGGTTTATGTACCAAGTTTGTGCTGTTGGTGACAGTGTCCAATAGAATAGATGGACATATAGTATCTTGTTGTACTCATTTCTTCCTTCCCATACTATTATACAGATGATTAAATTCTCCTACAATGGATCTATCTCTCATATTTAGGTATTATTTATGTTCTTATTTATGTTCTTCTTCCTCTGGTAGATATCTTATCTTGATGAGAATCTTGAATACCAACTAGCATTTAATTGTATCTTTACGGGTGGTCTAGCAATTTTCCGCATTGCATACTAATGTATGATGTATGACTTCTAGTCTCATTTGTTCATCTATAAAATTTTTCTCCATCTATGTCAAGTATATTTGTAGGTCTTGTACTTCTATAAACTTAGGCAATTTGATATGTGAAATGCCTCGCATAATATGATTTATTTATCGAGATATCTAAGAACTATTTGTATTTTTCTCTTCATAAATGCCACATGTGTTTTGCTGTGGATTCTTATTTAATTCAAGGGTTTGTGGTAGGTTTTCCCTACTGGCTCAAAGCATAAATATCCTCCTGAACCCAGTCATTCTTTGAGTTCTTAGCTCTGGTTCATTTCTTAACCATGCCTTTAGTACTTCCTCACTATTAGTACTATAATTATCATCTTCTGCTTCTATCTCTCCCTCTGAGTTAGATTCTTCTACTGTCTCATCCATATCTAACTTGGATATTGAATATATATTCTTAGGATAGTCATTAGAGCCTTTCGCATAGTTAGATTCTTCAATGTATGCGTCTTCCATTGTTTCTCCCAAAGGTATGTATACAATTTTATTATTATCTGTAAAAGATGATTCCTCTTGCGGGAGTCAACAATACCATTTGTGTCAACAAACCATCTCAACCCTATTAATACATTGAATGAATCACCTTGTTCTTTCATTGCTACAACAACAAAGTCTATGACTTGTTTTACCCAAGAATTAGGTTTACTTCCACTTGTTTCCAAGTTCCAAGTGCTCCCATACTAGATCCATCTGCCAAAGTAATGTTATAAAGAGTTTCAGTCAACCTAGGTTTTCCTAGTTGTTCCCATAGCCTCTTAGTAATCATGTTCACATCTGTACCCATGTCTATCATAACATGTCTGACCTTTTTATGGTTTATATGAACATCTACCAATAGTTGTTTTGTTTTCTATTCAGTGTCTATCTGTTCTACCAATCTACCGGATTTGATTTTTAGGTACTTGCTCCTTGTTCTAGTATTTGTAAAACTGCTTCAATTTCTCAATGAGATTGTGTTGTTGCATTAGCTTTGTTAACTTTTTTAATATTGCCACCTCTCCTTCTATAAATAACTGACTATATTATTTCTGTTTATCTTTCTCTTGAGTTACAATCTACTTTGTTTTCTGTACAATCTTGTCATGTTTTTTTATCAGGGAAGAATGTATCTTCCTCATCACTTTCTTCTTCTTATGTTTCACAAGTATGATGTCCTACAGTATTTGTGCCTTGCCTTGTTACTATCACAACCTTTTCTTTCCCTTTAATTTTCTTCTTTTTAGATTGATCATGCTTGACCTCCTTACACTGGTTCTCTTCTTCTAAAGATTTTGTGGAATATATATTTGTCTGACCATCATTGTTTCTCTGGCAGGTTCGTACACCTCCTTCAAATCACATTTTGTGAAATAAGACCAACATTTCCCACAAGCTAGGGAATTAAGTTCTGGGAAGATGAGTTCCTAGTCTTCTTGGCATAAATACATATATATCTCTTCATCATGGTGTTCTTTCTATTAGGAATTGCATGCAGAAGATATAAATTAAATGCAAATAAAGATTAAACAGAGGAATGAAAAATACATAGAAATAATAACAATGAGAGATAATTTTAACATGGTTCACCCAAACTGGTTACATCCACCAACAGAGAGTCCAATATTATTATCTAGCAAATCGAACTGATTACAACCAACAATCCTTGCAACTCAATACCGCTGCAAATGCTACAATCCCATATCAATGGAAACCCTAACCCTTAGCCATTTTATCAAGACTTATGTCGATTACAAAATAGGGGTTTTTTATGTCGGCCAATATAAAAATAATTCTCGATGCCTTTATAAAATAATAAAAGTCATTTAAGGTTTCGGGGGTGCTACCCCTTGACCCCGCCTTGTATCATGACAGAGAGCGCCCCAGGGGTGTTGCCCCTAGACCTTGCAAGGGGCATTGCCCATTGACCCCATCTTGGGGGCGTTGCCCCCAAACCACCATTAAATAATTTGGGGGAAAACATGTCGATAAAAGGGGAAAATTTAACCTCTAATTCTGATTAGGCTCCATATAACAACACTTTCCCATGTAAGTAGGATGGAGTCCTGGTTTAATAGTGCTTCCTACATGTCCTACATTCATCTTTCATATATATGCATGTGGACAAGTAATATAGACCCACATGGATGTAAATAATATTTCTTTCCCACATTATGGGCACCACATCTTAGATTCAATCTTGTATGTTATCTTTAAAATAATTTAAAATGATATTCAAGTCACCTCAAACTATGTTTGTGCACCTATTTATGCTACCATTAAATGCAAGTATATATCTAGACATGAGGAAAATGATGTACATTAGAAATTTACATGTTTAATTTTATAGTGATTTGAGAGTAAATGGAAAAACAATGCTATACATTTGAGCTTATATTTAATATTATATTAAATAGAGAATGATAAAATATTAAAATGTTAAAAATGATAGTTTTTTGAAAATGAGAACTTTACATATATATCTATCCCTTATATATATTCTAAAATATTCTCTTTTATATGCTATGTGTAGGGGTGCAACATACAGATACAAGAATATAAGTCGAGCCTAATTTAGATATTAGAGTAGAGGAGACCAAAGCACACATAGTTGATGTTAGGGAGGAGGCCCAACCATAAACAATTGATGTTAGAGAGGAGGCCTATTTACACTTTGATGTTGGAGAGGGTTCATGATCACTTCCTTATATAGATATGTATATGAATCTAATTAAAGAGGTGAAGAGAAAAATTTCTTTCAGAAATATAGATCATTTACTTGAAATGGATATAGAGAAATTGAAATTATATGCTGAACACCCTAATCAAGTTAGTAAGAGGTTATTGAATAGAATTTCAAAGGAAATACTTGAGAAGCATTTTAATCATCATGATACACTTGGTCAAGCCCAATTGTTATCAAGTATACTTATTCATGATGAGATAAAAGAAACTTTACAATTGTTGGGTGTAGATTTCACAAAAAAGAGGAAAAGATGCCTAGAAAAAGATGTTGTTGAAAATGTTTAAAAAGGTTTGGGTTCCATTGGAAAAAAATATTGATCAACAGATAAGGGAATTTCAAGAAGAGTGATACATTGACATATATTATAAGTCCAAAAATGATAAGAAAGCATAAGATTTGTTCACTTTCAAGTGAAATTGGCTTAAGTAGAAAGACACTAACAAGATATGTGAAAAGGAGAAAGGTTTTGGATGATAGTATTGCAAAAGGAAATTGGGAAATGATGTGTAGGGATCCTCATTCTGACAAGATTGAAGATGGTGTTAGGAAGTTGATCTCAAGTTTTTGGCATGATCATATTCATCCTTCATCAAATATTAGAGATGTTCTCAAACACAGGATCGTGCCAAATAGTTATGAATTGCATACAAAACATTGGTTAGACATAACACAACATGAGATGTATGTGATGTTTTGTGATGAAAATCCTCATATAATATTGGGCAAACAATGTTTGAAATGTTAAGGCCACATTATGTGAAGGAAAACAAAGTTTTGAAACTTGTTGTTGTCGTCATCATATTGAATTTGATCTTTACTATCAGGTATTTCGAAAGATTAGAGAAGAAAGTGATGGTGTTCAAAATGCACCTCCTAAATGGGTAAGTGAATTCATAGCATCCATCTTTTGTGATAAATTAGATGATGATGTAGATGGTCCAATGAAACATGTGGAAATTTGGCTAAAATGCCTTTGAGTAATGAAGATACTGACATGATGAAGATGATAAATTGCAAGAGTTACAAGTACAAAAAGTTTGAAATTGTTATGTATGAAAAAGAGGGACACAGATTTCATGAATGATTTGCCTAAATCCTCCTTTCACACATACCATTCAAGGATAGTTAATCAAGTTGAATCACAACTTTTGCAAGAAGATTCACCTATAGGTTGGTTGTTACTTGTAATGATAGGGAAATTTGGAAATTGATAATTAATGTGTTAATTTAATGCCCAATTTTGCAAAATTGTAAACAAACAGACAAATTTTGACAAATGCTCTCACACAGAGAAGGTAGATGGAGATTAGATACTGACCATTTTTTGAAGTTTAGGATATTGAATAGTCGAGGGCAAAGGGACTAGTGCCCAAGCCCAAGGTGACAATTTTTTTAGGGGCTTTCAGACTCCTTCCGACACTGATGATCCCTGTTCAGATGATTTTTAGGTCTACAACTCTAGAGGGCAAAGGGACTAGTACCAAAGCCCTACCAGTGCTCTTTTCTGCTTCTTTCTATCAGATCAAGAAACTTTATCCTCTGCAACACTTATCTACAACTCCACTCTTTGCGATCTGATACATGTAACCTACAATCAAAAGAAGAGGGGTTGGGGGTTGTGGTGTTTAGGAGCTTGCCTCAGTCAATCCCTAGAATGGCATTCAAGCCTTCCAACATCGTTGTTTGATAAAAAGTGTGTATCCTTGCAGGATAGAGGAAAAAACAAATTGATAAATGATTTATTAAAAGCACAAATAGATATCACCTCGGAGGTGTAGCTCGCATGTAGATGAATATCCTTCACAACTTGAGAAGATGAAGCCAAATCTGCACAATGAACATAATAACAACACAAGTTTACTCTACCACAATGAATGCTTTGAATGCTCTAAATCCATAAGTTCACCAAAATATCATAATCATCTTATAGTTTACAAATGAAACCCTAAACATGATTATATATGCATTCCTGCTACAAATTTCGTAATTCAAACTTAAGATGTCAGCAAGGAAACCTTTTAATGGTCACAAAACTAACATTCAAATTTAGGACCTCACCAAAATAGGGCAGGAAAAGGGCATGAGTGCCCTTTCCCCAAGACCTATTTTGGGTCAGGATTAAGGCTCAACAATGTCCTTCAAGCCCCATTTGACATGGATTTCAGGCCATTTTGTCTCGGGAGTTAATTCTAACATGCATGACAAAAAACAAGGGACTCGGGAGCTAAACCTAGGAGGTAAAAGTCCTAGGGGGACATTTTATGACATAACATTTAGCCCTCACTTTAATGCATGTATGATCTTATGAGCCATACATGCATTAAAGTATAGTTAAAACATAGCAAACACACTAGGCACTTGAAGCTAATGCATACACAAATATTGAGGAACTATTTCTAGCCCCCAGTCTTAGGCAGACATTAGAGAAAACATGCCGCAGACATGCCAAACACAATGATGATAGTAACAAGCATGCAAAACATAGAGAAGACAGTAACAGGCATGCAAGACATGGAGAAGACAATATTGAAGACACACAAAACATGATGAATACAATGATATTTATTTTTTTAATTTTCACATATATATGAATGCAAATACATGGAAAGGAAATATGCAACACACAACCCCAAAAAGTAGGAGGGGCATTTCGCCACACCCTTGAGACTATACATGGGCAAAAGACACACCAAACAAATCCCAAAGTGTAAGAGGGGCATTTTTCCACACCCTTGAGACTACATTTGGAGCATTTTGCCGCGCCCTTGAAACTATGCTTGGGAGAAAACACACCATACAAAGCTCGATTGTAGGAGGGGCATTTCTCCACACCCTTGAAACTACACATGGGGGAAAACACACGGAAGACACATGGAAGACACGAGCACCGTATAACATGCCAAAGATATACTATACATTCAAAAAATGACAAACAAGGCGATGGAAGGAACTTATTGCTAAGCCCCCACTATCTCAAGCACACTACAGGCACACCTAACAGTTGGGCTTATGCCACAACAATTGCCAAAGACACACTTAAGGGAGGATAGTATTAGATCCAACCTCGCCTACTCGAAGGAATTTTTAAATAAAAAGGATGTGCACTAACTCAAGAGATACACCATCCTCGCCTCCACAGAGGGCTTTTGAATAAACGGATATGCATGATATCTCACCATCGTAGAGGGCTTTTTGATTGTAATATGGAATAAAGATGTGCACTTATGCCAGAGATACAATATCCCACCTTCACAGAGGGCTTACAAACACACTTCATTAGTACCAAAATTATCATACAACTTACCTTATATGCCCCCACCTTAAGGTGGTTGATATCGTGTACCAATATCAAGCACGTTAAGGTAGAGAGAAAACACACAAGGGAACAAGAGCTTTCGCAAAGCCCATGCCCCCAAAGGTGACATGTGCTCACAATTGTCAAATGTTCCCACAAACACATCTTAATCTAAGGAATGCATGAAAATGAAGAAGCCAAGGCTACAGAAATGGGTTCGAGTCTGACTATAGCAGTGGGGCTTATACTACAGGTATCTCAAAACTGAGTGTAACAACAAGGCGAGACACCTAAAACAATCAAAGTGCACAAAGAGGATGTATTGTTATGATTTTTTAGCATGATAAGACAACATCAAAATATCACACAGAGTGATTATACTAGCCAAGCATTAGATATATATAAATCAACCCCGTCTTCATATATAGACTAGGTCTATTTTTTCTTTGCTTGCTAAAGGGACACGTGGTTCATATTAGTATATGTTTGTTTTTCATCATTTGCCGACTAGGTAGAATCACTAGAAGAAGGTAAACAATAAAAAGAGAGAGGAGAACAAGTGTCTTAGGAACAATCACGTAGGAAGATGCCCCTAGGTCATCAACCGCAATGCTATGCACCTAAGACACAACACACAACAATAAAAATAGAGGAGAAGCAAGATAGAAGAATGATGATATAAATAGAAGAATGGTCACAATAGAGATGGTTTCCCAATATCCTCGACCTTACAAGAGTATCAAGGGTCATCTAAGGAGGCTTAAACAACACATAACACATCACAGTGGGAACACAACACAAGAGGGGAGGTCACATAAACAAGAAAATGATGCTACAACGTAGGTGACCACCAAGGTTAGAAATACTTACCAGTTGCTAAGTGTTGTGTGGTTACACAACATGCCCCATTTTGGCTTGACAAAACAGGGACCCAACTTTTTTTGCTGCTTTGGCTTGTTTTTTTTTTGCTTTGGGCGGTCTGGTAAAATTAAGTCATGCAGGTCACCCTGTAGAGGGTAGATAGGTCACCATTATGAGGTTAGTTGCCAAAGTTAGTATTTCACATCCTTAACCTCATGGTTAGAGAGTGCATGAAATCCCAAGTAGGTTTGCCTTTTGGATCACCTCGAAATTCTCTAAGGGAAGAAAGTTATGTTGAGTCAAAGTTTTGGTCAAACCTAATATTCCGAGGGGGGAGGGCATATTTCAAACATTGGTCATATTATATAAGATCTCCCCGATATAAGTTTATCACCTGATAATCACTTGGTCCGCAAAGTCCGGATGTCAATTTTACGTAGTGCCTGTTATCTGCCAGTCAAACGACTTCACATATTTTATGGGGGTCATATTTTTAATGTCCGTTATCTTATGAATATCACCCTCTTCACAAAATATCACCCTATGCTACTATGATGATGACATCATCTAAACCTAATGAACAAAGGAAATCACCCTGGTGATGATGTCATCATTCTGTTTTACCTCGCGGAGTTATATATCTAATGCCCACCATATTCAATAACAGGACGGTGACGTCATTACAACACAACGCTTAAACAAGGTCGCTGACACTGTGAAGTCATCCCGATCTTTTCCCAAAGGGGGTCATTTTATTTGCGGGGTCATATTTTAAACATCCCTTGATCTTAAATTCATGACCTGATATTCATGTGGTCAACATTGACCACATCACTCGATTCTTTTGCACTAGTTTTGCTGCTCAAAGGTGGAGGGGTCATTTTATCCAGGAGGGGGTCATATTTTGAATATTACCCAATCTTTCAAAGATGACCCCCTTTCCCTATTTCCTAACATTAAATGGACTTAAATGCGGTAGATGGATTCCCCCCGATTGTGAATACAAATCAAACACTTGGCATCATCCATGGTTTCTCTATAGAGGATCAATGGATTAAGCCATCCCAACGTAGTTTTACCCTAATTTTCCCTAAAAATGTGTTTAAAGGTAATTTTCCAAGGTAATTTTGTTTACCTTGTAAAAAAACAAGAAATTACAGAGTAGAGAAGTCAAACCCTCATACAACTACCTATGAACGGACTAGATCTTCCAGCATAACAGAACGGGTGATCTTTAGCATTTGCAGCCCTTTCCCGTAATCACCCATCTAACCCAGGGGAAAGCATTATCAGGTAAGTAATTGAAAACCCTCCTGTTGCCATATTCTACATGTTCAGGTAGTATGTTCTTTCTTGTGGTTTGAATCCATAAGTATACATATCATGATGAAGTAAAGAATAATGAATAGGGTATGCATGATGCCGTAGAGATATATAATGTTGTATGAATGCGTATAGATATTGTAAAGTAAGATAGATCATGTTTATTATAGGAGTCCATGGTGGACCTTAGATAGAATAGGTCTGATTTAGAATTTCTTAAGCCCATGTTTGTTCAGCCTGAAGGGGTACAGTTTAAGTATGGCATCATTGGTGACACTCACCAGGGAGATACAGACCTAGCAGTATGGTCAACTAGAATAGACATGATAAAGACAATACCCTTCTGGATGTAATATATGTTTTAGGAATGTGGCATACAGTTAGATTTCCATATGCCATGGACACCCCAAAGCTGGTAGTGGAATGTGCCAAAAACTATAACCCTGCGACCAGGCGGGTGGAGAAGCATGGAAGAGTATATGCAGACTTTTCAATTAAGGGCATCACCTCTACTTTTAATCTGCCAGTTGGAAAGAGGGTAGTTAGTGTAGATCTACATAAGTTGGAGACAGAGTATAATAACAATAAGAATAATGCAAGGAAGAGGATGTATCAGTGGAGGTCTAAGACCAACACCTACACTGCCTCAGCTAAATTACCCGTACACTTGTATAAATTTGATTTTGATGATGAGTAACAGTACATGATTTCCTTGCTAAGAAGAATGACAGGTATGCCTCATGCTAGAAATTTTAAGAATTGGATGTTTAGAATCATCCAAATGGTCCTTTATACAGATAACAAGCCATTGTGGACCAAGGTCATCAGTGATACACTGGATGAAGGGATGAGGAACCTAGGAGGTCAGGAATGCATATTTCATATGACCTCATATGTTGTGTACTCATGTGCTTACAAGGGAACATTTGATGCCTTGACTATAGTGGGTAAAGCTAGCGGTGGTGTGGATGATGCCCACATATGGGATCACTATCCTCAACTACAGAGAAAGAACTACCTCCTAGATTATAAATTGGTAAATGATGCATTCTCTATGTATCTAGTTAGAACCATGGAGGAAGACAGAACCAAGAGATTCAGCATGGAGGCTTAGGAAGTTGTATACAGACATGGTGCTTGGTTCATCTAGTATGCCACCTTCTCATATATAAGGATAGAGGGATTTGAGGGACAACCCCTTATGCTACCAAGATACCCTACTGATGGGGTTGTCCTGATGGAGTTTCTTAGACAAGTGTCTACCATAATGGAGGCATACAAAGCACAAAAGAAGATACCTCCAGTACTATTTCCAGTGTCTATGGGTTGGTATATGTGCTCAGATTCACAGAGCATAAAACATGTCATGGGAGGTCTAAAACTGATGTATCTACAACCATTTCCATTGGCTAGATCTTATGACCCCTATGGTAGGATGCAGAAAATAATGGGAAAACCTATACATCAGAAGCATCTGGAGGATTTCTGGACTGATTATGAGGATGAAGCTGAGGTGAGGAGAAGAAAATACTAGAGGCTCACCTTGAACCAAATAAGGACTTTTGACTACATTCCAGTGCCAGCACAACTGAAGAAGGATGATGGAAAAACTATGTCAAATGAATATGAAGACAAAAAGGTGTACAATGACACCATCTCAGTCCCTACTCTAACATAGTCAGAGGATATTTCCCTGGATCAGTTTACAGGTGGGGTTTTATAGTTAACCCAAGCTTGGGTGGATGAACAAATAAGCAGATTGAAGAAAAAGGGTGTAGCCCTTACAGTTGATGCCAAGAAGAAAAGGCAGGAACTAGTAGATGAGGAGTATGATGACTTCCTCAATGAGAAAAGAAAATCCAATGGGGAGAGGTTACCCACATAGAAACAGATTAAAGGTCCCCCTAGAGGAAAGAAAATTGAAGATGAACCTAAGGGGGTAATAATTGAAAGAATTACCATACCAGCTACAGGTGCATCAACATCAGGACAAGCATCCACATCATCTGGATCGCCTCTGATGGACAAACCAAAGACAAAGAAGATCTTAAGGCTAGCTGTAGAAACTGCAAAAGTGCAGGAGGAGGGCCAAACCTCACAACAGGAAGTAGAAGAAGATATCCCTTTTGAGGAAGTGCAGGTAAGCAAGGAGCCTACAGGTGATGACCCAATGATGGTTATCAGGAAGAGGAGGGCAGCACCGCTAATGTCACCACCCAAGAAGCAAAGAACATCCATGTGGGGTGATATAAAGGCCAACCCCATTGTATTAAGAGGAGCTGGTGGTGAAGCATTTAAGAAGGAGATGAAACATGATGTGCCACTTCCCACCATAATAAAGTTCAAGACTGAGAGGGCAGAGGAACAAACAAAGGAATCTTTCAAAGCAAGTCAGGGTGGTCCTTTCTCCTTGGAGGACACCGTGGACTTATCAGATGATGAGGTAGTACAAAACGTAGCCTCTTAAAGGATTGAGACTCTCACCTCCAGTACCTGTATGACTGCACATGGGACCCCATTAGCATAGATAGTGGTATTGGAGGAGGTGAAGCAAACAGAGGAAGTGAAAGAAAGTAGCCCAGAGAGGGCAGCCCAACAAATCAGGCTTGATAAGTTGGTCGATTAGGTGACTAGCCCTGCAGTTATAGATTTAACATACAGGGAGGATGTGAGCCCCAAAGATAAGGTGGGTGCACTTGAGGTGACAAAAGAAGTTGAAGTGGCCAAGAAGGTAGAAAAAGAGAGCAATGCTCTGGATATGGGTCAGCAATAGCATGAGATACCCGCTGAGCCAAAGATAGTGGAAGTCTAATAGAAAGGCGGGGGTGATAAAGATACATCAGGTGATGTTGTTACCTAGACTCAGGGAGATTAGGGAGATGCCACAAGAGAGAAGATAAATCAGGTCATGAGGACCTTAAGACACAAGACATTGGTGCATCAGGTATAGAACAAAATGTGACCCAAGATCAGGGTGATGCACCAGACCCAGACACACAGACAACCACGGATGTAAATATGCCTCAAGATAAGGAAAACACTAAAGTGGATGAAATTTAGGAGGGAGTACAAGATCAAAATGTGGACATTCCACATGATCCACCCCCATAGAAAGAAGCCCCTCAGCAAGAAGAAATGCAAAAAGATCCCCCTCTTGAGGAACTCCATGAGGAAGAAACTAGGAAACAGCCTTCTCCACTGAGAATAGAAGCAGATACTGGAGATCATGGTGGACATGATGATGACAAAGGACATCAAGGATCTGGAGATGAAGTGCCTCAGTGGCTGGAGAAAGAAATAGGTATGGAAGGAGAGTCTGAAATTCAAGAATTTGATGTTTCTACCCTATTTGAATAATGAAGCCAAAGAGGAAAGCCAGATTGACATCGACTATTAGAAGAGATCTTGCTACAAGTAGAAGGACTACACAGGTATCACTTCCCACGGTAGAGAAAGAGAAGGGCAAGATCACCCTTGAAGAGTTCCAAATCACAACTGTTGATTTGGGTTTTGCTAATGAAGACCAAGAGGGTCAGGAAGGGAAGGACATCATTGATTCTTTGACCCAAGGGTAAAAAAGGAGAAAGAGAAAAATAAACACCATAAGGAGCACATTACTTAGCTGCATTCATATATAAAGGGGTTGATTAACCCTGATAGTACACCAGTTGATCTGGCAGTCCCATTGACTGTCATATCCTAGGAAGAGGTCACCAAGCTAGACCTCACGAAATACGAAGCCATGATCATGGAGAAATGGATGTTGTTACCCCTCACAGGAGCTGAGGATGTTTTGAGAACCTCCTTACAAAGGTGGAATTCTTTAAGCAGTTTAAAGAGAAAAGTAGACAAAATGCAGAATGAAATAGGGAGACGGTCATTCCAATTGGAAAAGGACCTAACTACTTTGAGTGAAATGAAGGGGATTGATCCTCAAATCCTAATAAATAATCAGGTGTTGAATAGTAACACTACCCTGTTGATAGACATATGGTATGGGGATATCAGGTTCGAATGTGATATCCTGAAGAAATGCAGTGGCAAGCTCAGAGATATAAGTATAAAGCTGCACAGTATGATGGCCTATGAAGCAGATATCCTTGAGGCTTTAGAAGGGAAAGTAGAGGGGAAGATTGAAAATCAAGACGCAGACTTTGCTATCAAAGCTCTGCATGATAATTTCCAGCCGGTAGTAGATGACCCCCTCACCCACTTGACAGAAGAAGTAATGAGCAAGATCATGAGATAAAAGTTAGGGTGGAAACTTACAATGAGACTTTGAACAATAGAAAAGGTAAGCTAGACGCGATAAAAGCTAAATTCTAGTCTCACAAGCATGCCATAACAAAAGCCAAAATCTAGGATGGCGGGGAGGTAGATAAAATAGTGTAGGTATATGAGAACATCAGGACACCAATGAAGGTCCATATACAGGAGGATGTTCATCAGGGGGACATCGATACATAAAGTAATGAAGATGATGATCATGATGAAGAAGAAGAAGATAAAGATGAGGAACTCAAAGAATGAATGAAGATGCATCACGAAGAAGACATATGCATAAGGTACTCATAAAATAACGAGTCATCCAGATGGTTGCCAGCTGGCAACCTGTGCCATGAGGAAGGGTTGACTAAGTCAAAGAGTGATTATCAACCGTTGATCTTAATTGACAAATCCTGACTGTAGGTCATTTTGTAACTGCTCCCTCACCTTATTCTATAAAAGGTGTAGGGGTGCCTTATTTTGAATATTCGAAACTTAATTGAAATTTGATTGCTGAAATATCAGGACTCATTTCAAAGTTGTTGTAAATGTACATGTTATGCATACTAAATGAAAGAGAAGACATTTTGATTACAAATCATCATAAATTTTGAGTAATCTGTGTTTGAAATCTGGATACATGTATCGATCAGCTACGTCCCTTGGAGTGCTTGTCAGTCTGCATGTGTTGTTTTCATTCCTTATCCTTTGAAGTTATCATCATCCATATCTAGCTGTGGAACATCCTGGTGACATATGGTTTGATTTCTTCTCCTCATGAATGTATCTTGTATGTATGTGGTTCAATGGCTAAAGATTCACTAAAATTAGAAGCATTCTTTTAAATTTCTTTCAATTTCATAACAGATCATCATCATAATTGCAAATAACAGAGAATTAAAAGCAAATAACATGAAATTTTCTTATATCCCATAGATAATTGGAAATACACAATATATTTAGATAAAAAGCATGTTAAATTGACAAATATCATGAAAATTCATACAAATATCTAGGAGATACATGCAAATATCCACTTACAAACACAACATTTGAGTAAATATACAATGTAGAAGAAAGAACAAGTTCACGATGATCAATAATTAGAATAATTGATCAAACTTGCAAATACATCACTATCTTTGGAAATAGAGTAGAAATAACCTCTCTGTGGAGTAAATTTACAGGAAACAGAACAATACTGATCATCAAGACAAATGTAAGACACCTTGAAATGGAAAACAACATGTCACATCAACCTCTGAGTAATGTCAGATGATCATGACCTGATCAATTGAGACTTGGAGTCATCAACTTATCCTAAGTTGATCGTACTTTACAAGATAATAAAGGTTTGTTGTGGAGATTTTTATGCATGTTGTTATGACTAACAAACATCATCAACACTAAGAAAGGCTAGAACTTGTGAGCATCTTAGAAAGGTACTCCATCAAGTTTTGTAAAAGTGTGAACAGTTCACATTTGTTTGATTCATATTTTCAAGATGACCAATCGGTGTTTGTTTATGCTTCTAAAATGCTCAATTTTTTGCATTTTTTGATGCAAATGCACAAAATATGTAATTAAATTATGAGATTGATGAGAGGAAGAAAATTCAAACCTTTTAATCAGTCCAATAATGCACCAAAATTTGTCACAACTCACCAATCTTGTAATGCTAGATGATAGATTAGCTGAAATGTAGTAAAAATGCAAGGATTTTCAAAACCCCAATAGTGAAATTAAAGCATGAAAATATGCAAAAAAATGAATGGATGGAATCTAATCAGATTTAATATGCAAAATAACTCAAATTAGATTTTGAAAATGACGCAAGGCTTCTACAATGCAAAGTGCAAGTGAAATATGAATGAAGATGCTTGTTTTTATTGAAATACACAATGTGTAAATGCAAAATTTGAAATGTAAATATAAAAATGCACTATGATGAAATACTATAGTCAAAAATCAGATTTGAAAGAGTGTTTTAAAAGAGTAGTAAAATCTGAAACAAGATTTTAACCACAAACCCTAGAGATTGCAAAGACTAGGTTATATGAAAAATGCACAATTTCAAGAAAATTCCAACAAATGAAGTATGAAAATGCAATGCAAATGATTATAAAATGATATACTACTGTATTTTATATCAAATCTGATGTAAAAATTAGAGATTATATGAAATATAATGAAATTGATGCAAACTATGTCAAAATGCAACTAGGCCTAGGATGCTAATTTTTTCAAAATTTTCAATTTTTTATAGATTTTCAAATGCAATAAGATGATAATGAAATTAATGAATGCAAATATGAAGTACAACACTCAGCAAGATGTAAAATTCAATAAAAAGATGGGTTCACCAAAATGTTATGTATGACAAAGGGGGACAAGGGTTTTATGAATGATTTGCGTAAATCCTCCTTTCACACATACCATTCAAGGATAATTAACTGAGTTGAATCACAAATTTTGCAAGAGGATTCACCTACAGGTTGGTTGTCACTTGTAATGATAGGGAAATTTGGAAATTGATAATTAATGTGTTAATTTAATGCCCAATTATGCTCCAAACCCTAATTATGCAAACTCATAAATAAACAGACAAATTCTGACAAATGCTCGCACACATAGAAGGTAGATGGAGATTAGATACTGACTATTTTTGAAGTTTGGGATACTGAACAGTCAGGGGAAAATGGACTAGCACCCAAGCCCAAGGTGGCAATTTCTTTGGGGGCTTCTGGACTCCTTCTGACACTGTTGATCCCTGTTTAGATAATTTTCATGTCTGGAACTCTAGAGGGCAAAGAGACTAGCGCCCAAGCCCTATCAGTGCTCTTTTCCACTTCTTTCTTTCAGTTCCAGAATCCTTATCCTCTACAACACTTCTCTACAACTCCACTCTTTGTGATCCAATACCTATAACCTGCAATCACAAGAAGAGGGGTTGGGAGTTGTGGTGTTTAGGATCTTGCCTCAGTCAATGCCTGAAATGACATTCAAGCATTCCAACACCATTGTTTGATAAAGAGTATGTATCCTTGCAGGATAGAGGCAAAAACAAATTGATAAATGATTGATTAAAATCACAAATAGATATCACCTCGGAGGTGTAGCTTGCATGTAGATGAATATCCTTCACAACATGAGAAGATGAAGCTAAATCTGCATAACAAACACAATAACAACTCAAGTTTGCTCTGCCACAATGAATGCTTTGAATGCTCTAAAATCATAAGTTCACCAAAATATCATAATCATCTTCTTGTTTACAAATGAAACCCTAAACATGATTATATATGCATTCCCACTACAAATTTTGTAATTCAAACTTAAGATGTCGGCAAGGAAACCTTTTAGCGGTCACAAAACTAAAATTCAAATTTGGGACCCCACCAAAATAGGGCAGGGCAAGGGCACCTAGGATGTATTTTGGGTCAGGGTTAAGGTTCAACAATGTCCCTCAAGCCCCATTTGACATGGGTTTCAGGCCATTTTATCTCGGGAGTTAATTCTAACACGCATGATGAAAAACAAGGGACCCAAGAACTAAACTTGGGAGGTAAAAGTCCTAGGGGACATTTTATGACATAACAAAAATAAAATTTGGGAAAGAATCCACAAGGTTAGATTACGTAGAAGAGGAGGTATCTATTATAACATTTATAGAAAATTTCCACCGTACATACAACATGCATTTTTTGCTAAGTGGCAAGCAAAATAGTTTCAGTTGTTAAGAGATACTTTCCCACTTGGAACAGTTTTATCAATAGTCAACTTTGTAGAAAATTACTCTTCTACCCACCAAAAGGAGATTGAAACACAATATTATTATTCAGAGCGGGTCACTATTATGGTGCATGTGTGTTATCAACATGCACAATTAGATATGAATGGTGTTGACAGAACATGTCAACAACGAGTCATTAAGAAAGAATATCACTTTTATATTAGAGATGATAAAGAGCATGACACACATTTTGTAGAGGATTACTTTAAGAAGTTTTTTGAAGATTTTGTAAGAAGGGGTGTGAAAATTGAAAAGCATTTTGTATGGTTAGATGGGTGTGTGTCACAATTCAAATCATTAAGGCTATTTTATATACTTTGTAGATATCATTGAAATTATGATATACCACATGTTTGGAGTTTCCTTAAGAGTGGGCATGAAAAGGGTGAACATGATGAAACATGAGCTTACATCAAATACACTCTAAGAAAACATCAAATGAATTATGAGGGAGATCATATAAATGGTGCACATGATGTTGTTTAATGGTGTAAGAAACACTTTGCATGTGAGGTCGACACATCTTCAGGGAGGAACCCACGTCAAATAGTGTGTTTTGGGAGATATCAGGTATGTATTGTTTGAAAAAACTTTTACTTGTTTAATTTATTTACTGAAATATTTATTTTATTTCATCTTGTGATTATAGTTTTATAGTTCTGGACAAAATTATAATTGTAAATCATGTATGATACATACATACATACTGTTGATGGGTGTTTTAGAATGCAACAATGTAGATGAAATACATAGTATCCCACCTCTCTTGAAAGGAATCTAATCCTAGAAAATCTAGAAAAAGACTACCCCAAGGTTTATATTGTCAGGTCTTGACTTGCAAGATAACTCAGTTGGATATGTTTTCTATTCTAGTCAAGGGCACTTACACAAGATCTAGATAAACTTTAGACATTAGGGTTTGATTACACATGGATTCATCAGTTTTTTGATTTGGCAAAGTATAAGAAAACTGATATACACTTGCATTCATCAAATATGGATTCTGTGACAACAATGTGTAAGTTTATGAAACCTATTCCAACATGATCTGATAAATAAAACATGCAAAAGGAAAAAGGGGGGAGAGAGAGAAGGGCTAGAGAGATCCTATAGATAACTACAAGAATGATCAATAAACAAATAGACAAATTCCCAATAGTAAAAAGATCTCTGCTTATCCAGGTAGACTCCACAATGCTATAGAGACTATGCAATCTTCTAAGGAAAACAAAGGATTTTCAAATTGTGAAGAACTCATTCAACACCCAAGTTCTGGTGTAGTTCAATCAACTTTCACAATCAAACTTAGCTTATGAAAATATGTCAAAACTAACCATGCAAAATGACATACAATCAACAAGCCATCAATGGTATGGACATGAAATCCATCAAATATCTGAATAATTAACCACAAATGCAACTGAATAACTAATCAAAAAAGTGAAGAGGAACCATGAGAACCAAATCCAATCAACAAAATGAACTCATATGGCAGCAGCAAATGAAATTCTATTTACATTGATTTAGAAAAATGATAGAGTTTCAACAATTCTTTTCTCGTCAATCCTTCCTATGATTTTTACAATGAGAGAATGGTTGCCTTTATATAGAGAAACAAGCATACCAAATTTTCAATGAACGTTGAGGATCAAACCAACACCAATGGCTCAGATTTAACATCATTTATTTTGGGGCAGCAGGTAGTTACAATTCTGGAATTACCTCTGTCTTTTAGGAAAAAGACAAAAATACAACTTTTTAGCTCATGATAACAAGACAAAATAACAGCTTTTTGAGTTGTCTAATGAGAAAAATCACTTTTCCAATGAGTTGAATAGTCAAAAACAAAAAAAAAAATGGTATGTTTTTGATGGAGGAGCACACTAGCTAGATTTGGCATTTGATGATTGGGCAACTGGAACAACTGTGAACAGTTCTTGATACAATGAACTGGCTCTGTGTGAATAACAATGGTGTAGGTTTGATCTCCTTTATGTTTTCTAGATCTTAGGACTTATCTCCATCACCTTTGACATCATATTGGCCCTTTTTTCACAATTACAGTAGTGATTTGGTTGAGAAAATGAAGATTCTTCATGTATGGGTCAGTAGAGTATCTCTAAATTTTCATCCTTCATGGTGGCTCCAGTAGGTTCCTTTGTGCTTTAGCCTCTCAAACCTACAATCAACTAAGGAAAACATTAGTTTCATCATAAACAAATTAATTCCAGTCATTAGAACTCAAAATATATTCATTTGTAGCCACAAATCAATCTGGGATAGTTTGTTGTCAAATTCATTGCCACAGGCAACTTCACAAATTTGATGCTTTCTCATGATTTTCTTAGTTTCTCCCTGTGTCTTCTTGTACTTTCCATATTCATTGCCTACTTAAGCCTTCCATCACATTATAAATGACTTTTGAACCCACTATATAGGTGAAAACAAAATCAGAAATTCAATGCATTATGACTGTCCTAGATTTTTTGAGTTGTCAAAAATTAGTTTCAGGAATGTTTAGACAACTTCCAAGGTAATTTCAAGGGTTAAGATAGTCCTCCTTTCCATTTCCTCCATCATTATTGTCATCTTTCATGTCAGAATTTCCCAACAAGTCCCATAGTTATTTCATCTCAAAAACCCTAGGCAGTTGTCCTCAAACTACATTGTACATGACACCACGTGTAATCCACTTAGTTTTGTTTTAGTTAATGCCTTTCTCTATGATAATAGAAATCTGGCCCCTATTTGTCATATCATTATCTCAAACAATCATCCATTTTCCCATGCTTAAAATGAAGGGGTTTTGAAAATATGGTCTCAAATTGAAACTATACCCTACTATTTTCAATCAATTACTATGACAATCACCTATTGTATGACAATGACTCAATGAGTGTAGATTTGCAAAGGACACCATAGTTGACTTGGAATGTGTAGAATCTTCTAGATTTTCCAATTCTCCTTTGGATACCCAAATGGTAGTGTAAGCAACATCACTCCTTTAGACCAGGGTAAAGAGGAGACTTGTGGACTATGACAGCAACAACATGCTTGAAAATATCTTTATATAACTTATCTCTTTCAACTATATGTAGACCTCATGATAGCTCTTTGATGTTAGTATTTGTGGCTCTAAAATGGCATTTTCATTAAAACCAAATACATAGTAAAGGTGAATCATAATGGATGGAAGTGTTGTGACAATGCTATAGTAGCATTCAACTTGTTTATTTTAGGTAATGAGTTTATCTCTACCTCCTTTGGACTACTCCCACTCCTTTCTAATGATAACCCAATCGTAGTGGACTGTCCATTACAACTATGCATGGAAATCTTGAATTTTCAACATTTATGACTATTATACCACCATTTTGAACAACCCAACAACCTCTTCATACAATGGAGATGAAAAATTCACAAAGGGTGATAATCCTTTATAGCTATACTATTTTTCCAGGGATGAGGAAGTCTTTTGAATAAAATGCTTTATTTCTCTTACTACCATATCCTCTTATTCTCCATGAATGCTCCTTCATTGGAATCTTCCTTATAACCATTTCAAGACTATTCCTTTCAAGACTGTCCCAAAATAGTGAGACCACATTTTGGTTGTGATAGTCATCTTGCATTTAGAACTGCCCTCTTGTGATTGTCAACATAAAGATCTTGCACATATTGAATATTGCATAGGGTGAAAGTACATTATGCATACCTGAACCTTAATCATACAACCATGGATGACAACCATCGTTTAATCCATTTATTTATGACTATCTTTCCCTCCTATCAACTTTCAAAGGATGAACATTATGTTGAGTAGCAAGATATGCATGATTGTCTCTAAATCTGAGATCTGTCTTTGTGTAGGTTTATTGACAACAAGAAATGGGGTAGAACAGTCCCTCTTTTGACCAAGCTCAGAATGTAAGGCGAGACCCTTGGTGTGAATTATGTATATCATATTATCTCCCCGAGGGATTTCAAACATTACCATTGAAACCTATACTCCTTATGAGAACCACCTCCATTACTAGCATATTGTCCTCTTCACAGTTCTAGATCATGGCTGCTCATTGACTATCATCTTTAATAACTGCCTATTGCTCCTCACAATGACTGTTACCCTCCTTTTCCATGTAGCAGCACATATATACGAAAATCTTCCAGGTTTTGATGAAAATACCTTGAGGACATCATAATACATAATGACACATTTGCTGTCCATATTGCAACATCCAAACCCTAATATAAACATGACTATCCCTTCACTAGATTTACATGCTAAGGTTGGCACGAGTGTCCCAATAGTCATCAATGACCTTGGTAGTGTTTGCAAGTGCTTGAAGGTCTTATACATGAGTTGTATGATAACATTCGACTATCCTTTTAAAGACTTTCAACACTCCTTTTGAATGTGCTAAACCTTTTTTTAAAACAACATGCCTAGTACATCAAGGTTCCAAACATAGATCTTAAGACTTCATAATCAATATCATAGGCATGAAGATGATGAAGTGAAGCATGTGGTGAGATTTGAGAATGGAGGATGAAGATATGAAACACAACAACCCCTCGCTGCTCATAATGATTGTATGGTAGTCTTTTAGCAACAAATCATGACTATCTAGGATGAAGGACTTTGGCCATCATGGTATAGAAATATAAAACCTGACCCTCCAACAAACAAAACTCACTAGATCAGAAAATAAATCACAATATATTAACCTAACTCAGAAACCTTCAGATCTCATTCATCATGCTCCATTTATCCTTTTCCATACTGCAAAAAGTGATTGCAGGAGATTTAATGGTTAACAGATGTGGGTATTTGGGTGTCGAGATATATTTTGTTTTATAATAAAACCCCATAATCAAGTATCTGATGACCCCTTAAAATTCTCCAAAGAAGAAAGTATTTCCTTCTATTTTTTGTTTGCACTATCCTTATGCCCATCTCAAAGTGGGTGATTTGGTATGTTGGTCTGAGCGATCTGCTTCCTACCATTTTCTTTGAATGTGAGCACATGATCACACTTCTTTGAAGAATTTTGACCAGCAGTTCATATACTTTGTGATGTTTTATCACTCTATAATCACAACATCTAATAAAGTTCATGCTTTGATGGATATCTAGTCTATACTCAAGTTTGCGGGAAATTGCCATCCAACAAGATAATGCAGATGTATTAGCCTCAAGTGGATATTTGTGGGTGTTTTGAGTGCTACAGGATAAGCAGGAGATTTACGTGCTACATGATATTATCTAGAGATGGGGACCAAATCCCTGCAATATCCACTTACCCACATAAACCCCGCAAAATGAACCTTCACGCTTACCTGAGTTGTTTATTCTCAATTGATTTTTTTTCCCTTTTATGCTTCTTACCATTATGGTGTGTCTTGATGTCACACTTCTTAGACCGATTTTCTTCATCCTTCATGCTTCGACAACTGGGCATAATAGAAGATGATCCTCTTGTTTTTTGTTCGTACTCTCCTTCAACCCACTTCAAGTTTTTCCATTGGTCATGCTCTCTTGAGAAATCTTATATTCAATCATTTCTACGATCAAGAGATCTCATTTCTTTGAGGAATTTTCTCTAACAGTTCAAATGCCTTGTCTATGCTTCCACATTTTGCATATATGTTCCATAGGGTTGCCACGACTATACTATTTCATGAAGTTCAAGACAATCTTCACAAGCAACAACTAGACTTTTGCACTTAACAAGTATGATTCTTAAATGAGTTTGTAGGAATTCTAATAGCTAGTGGATATGCAGGAGATGGGAGATACTAGGATAAGTGGGTGAAATGACCTCAGGTGGATATGATCCATTGGCAGTTGATTTCTTCACAAAATTTTTATCAAGCTCAAGTAACGATATTTTGGCGGACCTTAAGAGACAAGTGGGATATTGAGGACTATAGGATATATCCCGATGGCAGAGATTTACCCACAATGCGTAGTAGCACTCAAAATCCTTGCTTTATCCACTTAGGAAGAAATCTTCTGTAAAGTGATAAAGCGATCAAATTCCAAAGGAAAACAACATGTAAAGAGGCACCAAAATACCAAAAATTCATTAATTAGGTCAGGAAAATGGATTTCAAGAACAAAACCTAACCTAAGACCTCAAAGACCAAACCAATAATTCATCAAATGCTAAAAACCCAAAATCTTGTAGATCTCTTCAAGGCGAGTCGACTCACATGAGGCATACAAAAAGGACTTAGAAAACATACCAAGCCAGATCTTCTAATGGTCACAACTAGTTAAATCAATCATAACCAAATACACCCCAGTCATGATGGACAATCATGACCTTCAAATCATCAAGCTATATCAAACTGGTACAAATGGATCATATCACTGAACTAACGTTTAGAGCCTCCAAGACAGGCTGCAAAACTAGAAGAGGCGAAGACATCATTTAAAGTCATGTCGAAAAGAGGGGGTCCCCTTTTTTTGGTGCAAAACATGGGGCGTGTGTGTCAAGCACAACACAAACACACACACACAAACACGTAGGTGTGGATAGAAGAACAATGCATGGATGTAAGAGGGTAGAGAAAACAAGATCTTTGCATTGTGTCATGAGTACGGATAGGCGCACATGGACATTGTGCACTAGGGATTGTGTGTGAGGAAAATTGAGTTAAATAGATCAAGAATAAATATCAAAACTCAATCCTACAACCTTCAAGAAATAGGTCTAAGATAATAACCCATAATTCAATGCAAACAAACAAAGAACATTACCACCTAAGATTGTTTGTATTCCTTGGTTTATATGTGGATTGCTCTCTTAATTTGCATAACTAGGGTTGCAACAAGCGTGGATGAATAATGTGCTCACATACGCATGTGCTCAACGATACAGGATGCTCAAAGTGCTATATGAATGCCCAAATCTTGATGATCGAAGAGTTTGTGAAGAGATGAATGGAGGTATGTATAGCTTTCAGGGAAGATCGATCAATGGTGGAGATAATTTAATGAAATCGATGGATGAGATAAATTAAGAAGACATGAAGGAACGTGCACATGACAAGTGTCCATGCAAAAAGATGTTTTATCGAGTTAATTGCTTTCCTGCCTAAAAATAAGATTAATTTCATAAAAATAGAATGCTTGTTTCTATTTTATGAGTTGATTGATAAAAATAATGATTTAAAGCCAATTAACTCAACTTTTGTTTTGCTTCTTGACATGCTATGAATAAAATTAAATAATAAATTATTTAATTTGTGTGCTTGGAAGAAAAAGATATTTTTAGAAGATTTGAGAAGATAATTAGAAATTAAATAAATTTATTTATTTAATTTATTGTGCATGATGGAAGAATAAGAAAATAAATAAAATATTGATTTTATTTATTTAGAAGATTCAAAAAGTCAGCTTTAAATAAATTTGAACAATTTATTTAATTTTGGAGGAATAATTAGTCTATTAAATAATTAAAATTATTTAATTATTTGTGGATAGGAAGAATTAAGATATGGATTAATTAAATTATCAATTTATTTAATTAATGAGAAAATAGAAGAATAAAGGGGGAAATTTGATGAAATTAATTAAATAAATAGAATTTATTCAATTAATGTTAAATTTGGAAGAATTAGAAGAAATCGATGAAATTAATTAAATAATCAAGTTATTTAATTAACGTTGGATGCAAGTGATTTAGAAGACTGTGATGTATTCAAGGTGAATAATGCAAAGGTCATTTTTAGGTGTCTACATTTTGCCCCTCTTTGAGACAATGCATTTTACAATGTTGTTTCAAAGAAAATACTGATGATGGTTTGATTTAACAACTGTGCCTCAGTGTAATGGTATAGGATGCCCCCTTGAGAGGAAAACCAGGGAAACGACAAAAGAAATGGGTTGACTTGTGACTAGAAGAATGAGATAGTGATGCGATAGAAAAAGGCTAAGAAGGACTAGATTGGAAGTTGGAAGCTGACACGATGGAGGAATAAGGCTAACACGAAGAAAAACTGGGTAATGGGAGGGAAGAATTAGGGTTGGGAGTCTATAAGTAGGGCCCAAGGGGTCACTTTCAACTCATTTGCATCCTCAGAGTTTAGAGATTTAGATCTCTTGTCTTCTAGTGCTTTAGGGTTTTCAGAGCCTGCAGTAGGCTTCGAGAGCAGATATGGCTAGCACTCCATGACACAACCACCGCGTAGAGCAAGTAAGGACTTATGAATGACTGGTTGGAGCTTCAGGAGCAATATGTACTCTAAACTTGATCATTTAAAGCATTTATGAGGCCTATTAATGAGGGTAGAATTTAGTCTAAACCAAAAGCAGTCCAGGATTAGAAATGCACATTGCAAAAAAGGCTCACCTTTGAGGCACGAAATTGCACCTTTGGTGAAAAAGTGCACTTTTGGATAGAAAATAAGAGATTTAGAGTATGCACTGCCTTTGGTAAAAAAGTTTGCCTTTGGTAAGCAATGATGTGCCTTTGCAAAAAGGGCTCGCATTAGGTCAGCAACGCCATGCCTTTGAGAAAAAGGCATCGTTTTTGGCTAGGAAATAAGAATAGCATAAAAATGAATCTCATTTGGTTAGCAATGATGCGCTTATGGATGACAAAAATGCGCCTATGGATAACAATGTGTATACGCCT
The DNA here is from genome assembly GCA_027924645.1 of Cunninghamia lanceolata. Taxonomy (NCBI): domain Eukaryota; kingdom Viridiplantae; phylum Streptophyta; class Pinopsida; order Cupressales; family Cupressaceae; genus Cunninghamia; species Cunninghamia lanceolata. The sequence goes on from BSBN01001957.1 coordinate 1,275,793, forward strand.
AAAAATGACACGATTCAGACTAAATAAATATTCTTAATATTTATTTCCTTCTAATTCCTCTATCAATAAATAAATAAACAAATTTATTTATTTGATTCATATTCCTCTAAATTAATTAAATATCAAAATATTTAATTATCTCTTCTAAAGGCAAAATTAAATAAAATTCTTTATTTAATTAAATTCTTCCAAGCAATTAAATAATTCTAAATTATTTAATTAAATCAAATCATTCCTCCAAATTTGAAAAAATCAAATCAAATTTATTTAAATCCTCTCAATCTCTAAAAATAAAATACAATCAAACATTTTATTTATTCTTCCAAATCATGCACAACAATTAAATAAATTTATTTGTTTAATTTGCTTTCTTATCTTCTAAATTAAATAATACCAATTATTTAATTATTTTCTTCCAATAATATCTTCTCTAAATTTAAATAAATCAATTATTTATTTAAATTGCCTTTTCTTCTAAATTGAGTTATCTCTAAATATAATTCAAGCTTTGTGCACATGCAATTAAATATTCTTAATATTTAATAAGCAAAATATCTTCTTATTCTCATGCAAATCTATTCTTCTTGTTTTAAATCACTTAACTAATTATTATATTCTTTTAAATGCTTTAACTCATTCTTCTATTCTTGTTAACTCCTCTCATGCAAAAGAAAGCAAGACACATGTCTTCTTCTTATTTGCGCACGTTCCTCAACCATTCTATACTGGTGATCTTCTCATCCATTCTATACCGTTGATCTCTTCTTTCCCAAGTCTATAAATTGAACCTCATTCTTCCATTTCATTCATCCAAGCATTAAGTATCATTACTTTGCAGGAATTACAGCACGCCTTTGGCAACAATTCCTTCATTGCTTGTGATCACATTCATTGCTACACACTACGCACTACTACCATTGTTGTGAAGCTCCTCTTCATTGCAATAAAACTATCACTGCCATTCCTAATTGACATTCTTGAAGCATAGCAAGGAAGTGCACTCTCTGAGGACCTCATTCATACATGCAAGAACGATTGTGATATGTGATCAATGGAAGCTTCGAATTAAGGAGGTTTGCTTTGTTGTTTGTTCATGTTTATTTGAATCTCTTTCGTTCACCATTTCATTGAAGTTTTAGGTATCTTGATCTTTGATATTATTGATTATTATCTTGTATCCAATTTTCCCTTAACATTTTTGGTGCCCACCGTGGGGCCTAGCCCAAAATTTAACCCAAAAATTGAGTTTTTGTGTTTTAGAAAGCCGTACACAGGAGGAAATGACGCATCCATCACATTTTAACACGCATCTGTTACCTGTCATGGCGCATACGTTCTTGCAGCACATATAGACACTGTTCCAGTGCATTTACCATCTAAAATGGTGCATCTATTACTTCAACACATATACACCATTTTCCTGCGCTTTTAACCTCTATTTTAGCGCATATGTATTGTGGCGCTTCTATTCACTATTTCTGCACATTCAGTCTCTAAAGTGGCACATCTATTTTAGGCAGTAATTTTTAGGGTTTCCTTAAAGTTTTTGCTAACGCTGACATCTTGGTGCAGGAACTCTCTTGATCTATTTTTGTAGGCTAGGTATTGGTTTAGATTCATATAGTTGCACTTGTTAGCTCACACTTTGATTTCTAAATGGGAAAGTAATATGGATGCTCATGCAAATCTCACATAGTTTAACTAGGAAGGCGGTAATTGAATCATTTCTCTTGCATTAGATCATTGCTATTGCTATCTTTTCAAAGTTAACCACTCATTACTATCTGGGATAAAACTAAACTCATCATTGCTATCTAGGTAAAACTGACCCATTGCTATCTTGATCTTCACTTCAAAGTTAACAATTCATGCTATCTGCGATAAAACTAAACTCATCATTGCTATCTTGGTAAAATTAGACCATTGCTATCTTGTTATCACTTCAAAGTTAACAAATTTCTGTGCTTGCCCAAGTAGATAGCTCATCTAGTTTTTCTCATTTTAACTAGGGGAAAAGAACCACTGTATTCTTTGTTTTGGGAATGATACCAGGCCTATGCTCTCCCCTATCTTGGGTGACCAAAATGTGAGACATATCATTTTCGCATGTGTTTTTCCTTTAGAGGGGCCTGCTCTTGGATACCATTCATCCAAGTAGGAACAACCCTAAGTGGTGACAGGATAGATGCTAAGCCCTACCAATCCACTATAAATAAATTGTGTTTGGAGTGAAAGTTTCAAACAACAAGTGCAGTTGTGTTATACCGATAGCCAACCTCCCCTAAAACCCTCCAAGGAGCAACCCTTGCAAGCTGGGAGACTCCATAATGGAGAGTAGTGCTGCCGCATGTATAACCACTTGAATGGTTGCCTTTATTACTCATCCTTGTTTTAGTAGACCAAAAACCCCTATAATCCGGTCCAGGGAAGGGTGATTATTACCTCCCAAAGATGCCTCACCTAGAGATAGGGAGAATTCAGTTTTATACTGTCCTTTGAAACCTAGGGTTGTACTTGCTTTCTTTTTAGTCCAAAAAGAGTCAAAAAAATTTAAAAAAAAAAAAACCATAAAAATATTCTTTGTGTTTGTTGTGTCTTCTTGCCATAATTTTAGAAAATCAAATCAAAAAGACCTTTTTGCAACCAAAGTACCAAAAACATTAGAAAATTCCAAAAAAAATTGCAAAAAAAAAAATACTAAGAAAACCAGAGCGGCACATCCGTCCTCTATTGTGGCACATTTGTGCCAACCTATGACACATATATTGTGACTTACAACACTTTTACTGTCTATTAAAACACATTTACTTTTTACCAGTGTGGCGCATATATCTTGACTTACGGCGCATTTATCAGTTTTTGCAGCGCATCTGTTCCAGTGCATGCGTGATAGTGAGCACTTGCACAATCTTTGAGAGAAAAATTTTGTCAGTTCTGGATACCCATTTTAGTCTAGTTTTAGGTTTCGAGATCAGGTCTTACCTTGCAGTCTTTTTCCCATCCATTTCATGTCAAAATCTTTTTTTCGTTAGTCATCCCATTCACCTTCTATCAGGTCTTCCTAGTCCACGGTCAAAAGTATCCCATATCAGGTTAGCATAGACCCCTTTTTCATATCACTTTAGATTCAAGTAACCCTAGTAGGTCACAGGACTTCGCTAGTGGTCTTGGTTCATGACTAGTCCCTACACAATAAGATAGGTATCGAGTACCCTTACTAGTGGCTATTCTCTTGTATTGCCCATCTTACTTGGAGTCATTGATTGAGAAAGTCCCTTATCCAAGTCTTGTCAAAAGTATGCTATTCTCCACAGTCTCCATTAGCATCTTGCTGAAATCTCTAGTCATCCCTCGTCACCTTGAATGGTTCTTACTAGATCTCAATACGAAAAGCAACTTGAAATGGCCGAATCATCCAGCCACATCATCACCCCTGATGATAGTGATGAAGAAATCTCTCATGAAGAGTATCAAGGAGGCCTCCAAGATCAGAAATTCCAACGTTTGCTAGAGAAAGCATTCCATGACGATCCTCACAAGTATTTTTATCATCTTGCAAGTCTTAGAATTAAACTCCCCGTGGATTTCGATATAAGCACAATCCAAGAAAATGTGGAGAATAATCATGAAAAGGGAAAGAAAACCATAGACCAAAATGCAGAGAATGATAATGAATAAGGAAAGAAAGCCATAGACCCAACGCTCCTATGGAAGAAATCAGGAAACAACTCGAGGGTCTAAAGCAACAAATGTCAGATCTCAAGATGGGTACAAACACTAAAACCTATTCTTTGGAAGATATTGCACCGTACCCCTTTGATAAAAGTTTGAACATGACACCATTTCCCTTTCGATTCAAAGTTCCTAAGTTTGACAAATATAAAGGAAAAGGGAACCCTAGAGATCACATTAGGGAATTCAACGCAGCATGCATGGAAGTAGCTCACAATGAGACCTACTTAATGAGACTATTCCCTAGATCTCTAGGTAGTCAAGCCATGGAGTGGTTCTCACGGCTCCCATCGGGCATCCAATCTTTTGATGAGTTAGTCAACAAATTCATCACGCACTTCTCTTACAATATTGATCATGAAGTCTCTATGCTTGATTTATGCAATACCAAGCAAAAGAGTGGTGAATCATTCGCCACCTTTTTACAAAGATGGAGACAACTAGCAAGCAAGTGTTCATATGAGGTACCAGAAAAATAGTTAATGGAGATGTTTGTCCATAACCTCAACTTCGATCTTAGCTATCAAATACAAATTCAATGCCCTACTTCATTCTTGAAAGTCATTGAAATGGGATTGTTCATTGAGAAAGCTATGATCACCAAGGGGTAAATCAAGTTATACAAGGACACACCTACCTCCAACTACACAATTGACAAATCAAAGTTTTGGACTAAAAACAAAAATGTCATCAACGATAGAGTAGTTGATGCCAAGGTGGCAACTCCCAAGAAACAACCGATATTTACTCTCAAAGGAGAGGCAAGCAATGTTACACCCAATAAAACATTCTCTCAGGAGCCAAGACCATGGTTCAACTCAAATCCAAGGTGAAAGTTCACACCGTTGGGTGAGTCCCAGGAATCTGTATTGAGGAAGCTATTGGCCAACAATGAACTCTCTCTACCGCCAACAAGTGATTATGTGCCTCAAATCAAACCTCACTATTGGAAAGACACCGACTATTGTGAGTATCATAGAGGAAGAGGACATACAACCAACAATTGTATCCATCTCAAACATGTTCAAGATGTTCTTGATCAAAATCAAGGAGGAACCCAACAACATACCTCCAATGAGACACATGTTGCTTACAGGGATCCACTTCTCAATCATGACAGGCCGAAGAACAATGGCAATAACAACAATGGCAACAACAACAACAACCGCAACAGGCAAAATCAGAATAGTGGGAATAGTAATGCCAACTACACAAGTGTGCCATTTGACTATACCATCAATTGCATATTAGAGCATGTCCCACAAATCAATGTGGTCACGCCCAACCAATAATTAGAGCCTAACCATAATGATTGCAGTATCATTACCCGTAGTGGTAAAGTCACGTTGAATACTGTCCCCCCAAGGTCATCACCTTCTCAGTCCAGCTTCCATCAGTATAGTGTCATAGACCAACTACGGAAGACTTCGGCCCACATTTCTATCTTAGAGTTGTTGCATCTATCTCCTTCCCACAAGGAGATTCTCAATAAAGCCTTAGTGGAAACCACTATTCCCACTAACTTGGCCCAAGAGAAATTTTAGGCCATGGTAGGTAATCTAACCTCCTCAAGTACCATATCATTTACCGAACAAGATGACCTCTCAGTATCTCAACCTCATAACACCCCTCTACATATCGTCGCCTTCATCCACAAGCACCGCATCAAGAGAGTTCTCATTGATGGGGGAGCTGGTTTAAATATTTGCACATTAAAGCTAGTCCTTACATTGGGGTTCTCTGAAAATGCAGTTGATACAAGAAAGAAGATAACTATCAAAGCCTATGATGAAGAGGAGAGAACTACCAAAGGAACAGTGGTTTTACCCATACAAGTGGGACCGATAATAAAAGATGTTGTGTGCCAAGCCCTAGATAGGGAGCTCACCTATAATATTCTCCTAGGGAGACCATGGATCCATGCCATGAAGGTTGTTCCCTCTACTTATCACCAATGCATAAAATTCCCACATAATGGCAAGCAAGTCACAATCCAAGGCGACCCTGACCCCTTCCAGCATTGCAACTTTGTCCTTTCAAAACCTGATTGCATCATACCAAACAATAGGGCATCTACATCCCCTACCCCACAGCATGATCATACCTCTGAAGCTTCCTCATCAAAGCCCAAAGAGAAAAAAATACCATCAAAGAAACTGGAGTTGGGAAATACTCCATAGAGCATAGCCTCAATCTAGCCAAGATGCCTTTATCTCCTAGATCCTTTGGTTGACCCACCCATTTTCCAAATCCATCTTCTCCTCCTATACCTCTCATAACTCCCTTTGTAAAATGGGGGACCTTATCAGATGAAATAGAGGAAAGAGATGTCTTACAATGGCTTTATACTGAAGAAGAAGAGAGAACACAACAAGAACCACCTAGGCTCCCAACAGATATCTATGGGCGAGGTGAGTCTATCCTACATAGAATGGGTTACAAAGGATAGGGCCCCATCAGCCTAAGAAAAGAAGGAATTATTAGAACCCATTCAACCTTCTTCATCCTCATTAGCTAGAAATACAAAAGGCCTAGGATATAAGGATAAGGGCAAAGCTAAAGAAAATGCTTATCTAGTGGAAATGATCCATACACTTCAAGTGGACAGTGACACAGATTCCAATGAATATGAGTGGGATGAGTTGACAGAGCATTCCTACAATGACAAAGAGGTTGATACCATTCAAACTTATAGCCCCTACCATGAGGGACAAATGCTATGGCATAGGCGATTAGAGTGTGATTTGCCTATCCCTGGGAATACAACTTTCGAGGAAGGTTCGAGTTCTATCGCAATAAACAACTTGGAGGAAAGTACCATCCCAAACACTCCCCTACCAATACTCCTAGCATAACCATTCAAACTATCAAAAAATCAGATCTATCCTTTGACTCCCTCCCCCTTGTGCATCCTGAACTTATTGACTGGGATCTACGAGGAACCCTGCAACTAGATATGTTCCAAAATGATGATGCTTATATTAACTACATGGAACTTAGGGACCACCTACCCAAAGGAGATCATAAAGCTAGTTTCGCTATTGAACTTAATATTGTGGCTTATTTTAGAGAGGGTACGAAGCCTTCTAGTCACAAAAATATCAAAATAAAAATTGGATCTGATGGTGAAAACTGTTCCGTGGCAGTGTCAGGTCCCAAAACAGTAAAAAGAAAAGATGCATCCGAAGGTGAAAACCCAACTGTGGCACTTGACAATGGAAGGCTTGACACTCTCCCCAATGACATGCACCAGCAGAGGTCTTAGATTTTTGTAGAACCCATAGAGCCGGTTAACATTGGAACAGAGGAACAACCTAAGATCATTCACTTTGCTAAGTCTCTAACCCCACCAGAGAAGACTAAGTTTGTACCATTCTTCAAGAGAAAGCAAGTCAATTTTTCTTGGTCATACGCAGATATGCCGAGGTTAGATCCATATTTGATTCTACACCATCTTCCATTAGATCCAGGAGTGAAACTAGTAAAATAGAAGCTTAGAAAGATGCATCCACACATAGTACTACTTGTAAAAGAAGAACTCAAGAAACTACTGGATGTAGGGTTCATCAGAGCTATAGACTATCCAGAGTGGGTCTCTAACATAGTACCAGTGTCCAAACTAGATGGCCAAGTTAGACTATGCAATGACTTTAGAGATCTAAACAAAGCTTACCGCAAGGATGATTTTCCATTGCCAAATATAGATATCATAGTCAACTTAACAACAGGGCATACCATGTTATCCCTCATGGATGGCTTCTTGGGATACAATCAGATCAAGATAGCACCAGAAGACCAGCATAAGACAACTTTTACTTGTCCATGGGGCACTTTCTACTAGAATGTCATGCCATTTGGGCTAAAGAACGCAGGAGCCACATACTAACGTGCTATGACCACTATATTTCATGATTGGCAAGAGACACTATATGGATTCATGGTTGTTGTCATTGATGGCAACAAAGGTCATTCCACATATCCGCAAGTCATGGTGTGTCTCTACCAGAAGTCAGAATGAAGATTGTTGTGGTCCGGTGAACAAGATTAGAGCATGTGGCAAGGTCTGACAGATTGGTCCGGATCTCTCAGAGGAAGTGTCTTGGTGCAGTGCGGATTTGGGAATGTCAAGAGGACTACCTTGAGTAGTATATTCCAAGGATTTAGCCTCCGGTGATGAACAAAGAAAAAGATATGAATAGTTGAGTACCGGATTCCTGAGAGACAGTGAGAACAGAGGAAGAACTGACTGACAGAGTATCAGACTATTTTCTGGATGTGTTACTGTTGATGGTAAAGGTTGTGAAGGCATGAATCATGTTTGGCCAACATGATGAATGACATCTACAAGTATATGCTTGATCCGCGTTACTTGATATGCAAGGATTCAGTCAACAGAACAGAGTTTGTGAGAAGATAGATTATTCCAGGTGCCGACTAGAAAGATAATGAAATCACTAGTGCGGATATATATAGAGGATGGATTTAGTTGTGAAGATTGTAATTGTGTGATGGTGTATGCGAATAAGTGCAAAACAGAGCAGAAGTAGTAAGAAAGATCCGGTATGTGAAAGGATAGCAGAATAAAGAACAGAGGAAAGATGAAGTGCAGCAGATCAGTGTACTGAGCCTAACCGGAACTGAACTCCAGCATATGTAGATGCTTCCAATCAGTTCAAGAATGTGATTCTTATCACTCTGTAGACAGTGTGTCTCCTTGTAGGCAGTGGGCCTCTTTGTGAGCAGTGTGCTCGGGCAGTGAGCCCTAATTGGCAAGTGCCATTTTGTAATTCCTTATTCTTCTAACAGAGAATAATCTTTGGGTTAATCACCCCGTGGTTTTCTCCCTTAACAGGGTTTCCACGTCAAAAATACTGTGTCATGTGTTTTTCATTTCATGGTAATGTTTGTTTGTTTGATTCAATGCTGCATTGATTAATAAGAAAGTTCAAAAGAAGAAATAATTAGGATAATTGATTCACCCCCCTCTCAGTTATCAACAATTGGTATCAGAGCTAAGTTCCTCCTAATAGAGCCTAACAGCTTGAGGAAGATCTGGGAGTTCAAATGGATGCATATGGTTTAAGGGAGCAACTCAAGACTACCCTTGAGGATCTTGAACAATCAAATTCTGAAGTCAATGAATTGAAGGAAAGACTCAAACAGGCTGATGAATTCATGAGAGAATTAAAGGACAAATTAAGTCTCTCTATGAAAAAGAGAAAGGAGCTGCTCCAACAATTGGCAAGAAAAAGTGAAGAAAGCAATACAAATAAAGAATTGACTAAGAAAACTAAGTTATGTGAAAAGTTATCAAAAGAAGTCATTATGTTAAGACATGAAATGGAATCAGGAACTATAAAGTTTACTCAAGAGATTGAAGAAAAAAGAAAAGCTGAAGACAATCTAAGACAATCTCTTAAAGAGAAATCAGAAGAATGCCACCAGATGGACAGGATTATCAGACATCTTGAATCTAATCTTGAAGATGCCAAAGATAATGAAGAAAAACTTGAGGATCAAATTGTCTCTCTCAAAAGAGATCTTCAAACAGCAAATGAATATAAAGAAAAATTCAAGATAAGTTCTGCCCAACTTGAAGTACTTCTTGGAAGTCAAAAGAGGACAGATGACAAGTATGGTCTGGGATATGAGAAAGGAGAAAGCTCCGGATCCAGTCAAAAGAATTTTGGATCAGAAAATCCAAGGAATAGGCCTAGAAGACCTCCGGTAAGATAGCCCAATGCTCAAAGATATCCATCCTTCAATGGATACTGCCACAGCTGCAATCACTTTGGTCACAAAGCTAATCAGTGCAGGAAGAGAATGAATCAGACTAATTCATCCTTCTCCGGACAGTGCTTTAACTGCAAAAGGTATGGACACAAGTCTCATGAATGCAGAAATATGCAAATAAACAAATCATTCAATGGTAGATGCTTTGCATGCAATAGAGTAGGTCATATGGCTAATCAATGCATATCAAGAGGTTATCAGTCAAATATGCAAAGAAATGTTATTTTCCAAATCTGTAATAGGTCCGGTCATAGTGCAAAAGTCTACAGAAGCAAGAATCAGGACAAAAGAGGTCCGGTATACAATCAAAATCAAGACAAGGGTAAACAAAAGATGAATGTGGATGAAGTTAGGAATCAGATGAGCAAGATTTGGGTGAAGAAAAGTTCAGAGAATGTAGAGGTTGGATCCGCACCAGACTCTGGTGCTAATATTTCTTCCAGAAATTAAAAAGTGAGCTCTGGCTCAGGGGGAGACTCAAAGAAAATCCTATTCCCCTAGCTAATCAAGTGGTACTGGATGTGACACAAGATGCGGAGTAAAGGGTTTGAAGATACCAGTCCTGAGATGATCCAGACAAGATTTCAGAGGTCCGCATGAAGATATAAAGAAGTTGTGATCGATCAAGTAAAGACCTGTTCCGGGAGATGCTCCGGAATGACAGAGGACTACAAAAGGGTCCGGAGAGATCCGGAAGTACATTATTTTACTCTGCGGACTGGACAGAATGTTTGGGATGTTCTTGTAATGTGTCATCTCGATTTATTCATGATTGAAAGATCCGCATGATGTTCATAGATCAGAACTGATCCGGGATACTCCAAGCTATCCGGATAAGGCAAACCGGAATAATATAGGTGGAGCATTTATTGCAAATAGATATTAGGGCTTGCGAAATGATATAAGGGATTTCTCAACAATCACTTGATCATTCCACATCCAAGAAGAAGCGAAAAGCGGAGCTCTGCAACAAAATTCATCAAGTTTACCGAAGATCTCCTGCCGAAGTCATTACATACAGAAATCAATCCAGCTACTCCGTGCAACTGAAGATGCAAAAGGTATTTTCCACTTTCGATATCTTGCTACAAATCTTTTGAAGAAATGGCTACTCCAAATATAGTAAAAATCTCAGATAGGCCCCGACCTGAATTTAAGAAACATCCATACAAGTCATTGGAGGTAGATCCCTTAGGAGCATTTTCCAGTGTTCCTCACGGAGTTTTACACATAGAAGACATTAGGGTTTACATACATGCAAGCATTGAGGAATTTGGGGAATTCAAATTGAGAGATCTCTATCACAAACAACTGATAGACAATGCTTTTGAGCTTAAACCAAAGTATAAGGGTATCCAGAAGAAATAATTTGATCAATTCATTCATTTCCCCTGCTTTGAAGAAGATGAATGGGTCCGGTATGTACTGAGCAGGATGCATGACAACTTCCTATGGCTGGATAGACCCTGCAAGATCACAAAAGAGGCAATTAGAGCAGTAACTGGTCTATACTCCTCCGGAGGGATACCTATCCTCAAATCTGTCAAAAATAACATTGTAACTGAGGCCACCGGATCAAAATTTGATAAGAGGGCAATGACCATTGAAGATATTTCTGATCCGGATATCAAGTATGCGTCCATGATAATAGGATACAAGATCTATCACTCCAGCAGGGAGAATTCTATATCCGGAACTGCAGTGTATACTGCCTATGAAATGCTAAGGAAGAACGCAGAATATGATCTCTGTGAACTGCTCTTAAGCCAATTAATGGAAAATATACAGAAAATCAAGAAGGACAAGAAGAATTCCTTTAAGTATGGTACTCTTATATTATGTCTATTCTTCTACTTCATGAATGAGCTGCCCAGATCAAGTGGATGGGCATGGCAGAATGACAAACCTGTTGCAGTCCAAATAAGAGACTATCTACATGGGCTTGGGGATGCCAAAGCAAGAAATACAGCCCTATGGGGATACTTCAAAAACTTCCAAAGCATGATGCAAGCAAGAGAAAGAATTCCCCAGTCTCTTGTTGAAAAATACAAAGACTCAGTGTGCTTTATGGTGGACACTGATCAGTGCCTAATGGAGGCAGTGGAGCCAAGGACTGTCTGGATCATGCCCATGGGGTATGAAGTGGATGAACAAATAGTGGAGCTACATGTTCAACACATGCTAAGTCAGCCCAAAGATCCAAAGGCAGAAAGGTTTGGAACCTTTGAAGAGCTGAGTGTAAAGATACATGTAGAACTCAGGGAACCTGAGATAAAGAGGAAGGTGAGAAAAGAAGTTGAGCACATTGCTCAAGGCCTAGGCATCTCAAAAGAGGCACTTGATGCCAGCTGGGAAAAGAGAAGAAAATCTGAGGAAGAAAAGAAAGAGGCAGAAAAGAAAAGTAAAGAAAGTGTTCCGGTTGAAACTTCCACCTGGACCAGATCATCAAAAAGATCTGCACCTCCCACAACCAAAAGTTCAAAACCAGAAGTCCAGGCATCCGGTAAAAGATCTAAGACAAAACCCACAAGGGCTTATGAAAGCCAAAAGGATGAAGAAGAAACTGAGTCAGATGAGGGAGTAAAAGAAATAAAGAAGCAGAAGAAGAAAGGATCCGGTAAACCCTCCACAGGCCAAGACAAGGATGAAATGGCAGAGGTATTTGTTGAAAAGCCCACTCTGTCTCTAGAGAGTGTAATCAAGTCGGTTACGGTGGATGGAAACCTTCAACCAATGACTGAATTTTATGATGACTACAATGAGGCTGACCAAAAGATTCTGCAGGAAGCCACAATCAAGTATCTGAACATATACAATAAGGCTTTCATTGAGATCATATCTCTAATTCCTAAAAGCCTAGAAAAGGAATTAGAAATAAGAAAGAATAATGCTCAGGAAAAAGATCTTGAGATCCGGCAGCAGATAGCTATTCAGCTATATCCTCAAATTGATCCCAAGACAATGAACATAATATTCAAAGACTGCAAAGATGAGTTCAGAAGTAAAGCCAGGATGAATCAACTCATGCTTGGTGAGACTGACAAGGTGGCCAAAGAGACAGAAGAGATCCTCTGGAAGGCCTTCAAAAGGTTCAATCTTCTTGTTGTAGAGGACTTAGGTGCAGAAATAGCTGTGGACTTGGAACCCTCTGCTCCAGAAGAAGTGGCCTATGAACAGGCTAGCATCTCTCCTCCGGTTTCCCCTACAGTCTCTGGATCCAAAGAAGAAGAGAAATTACAGGAGAAGGAAGCAGTGGTGAAAGATAAAGAGGTTGATAGTACCAAGGGTGCAGAGAAAGAGAAGACTCCATCCGAGAAGACCATGACTGATAGTGGTAAGAATGTGGAAGGAGAGAAAATCCCAAAGGACAGTTCCAAGACTGCAGAAGAAAAGAAACATCTGTCTCCGGCAAGAGACACTGCACAAACTGTTCAACAATTTTTGAGCAAAGAAACAATAGAGATCGATGAATCGGAGCTACTAAAAGGCCCATTCAACTTTGATTCCCTCTCTCTGGTGCAGACAATGAAGATAGCCTCATTTGCAAATGCTAAGGCAAATGAAAAGCTCCTAAAGTCTCATATGGAAGACTGTGAGTTGATAGAGGCTACTTCCGGAGTGCTTGAGAAGATTATGCCATCGGTCCAGATAGATCCGGCAGCCTCCTCTTCCGGTAATCTCAAAACCTTAGTCAGCAGTGTTGATACACATTTTGAATCTCTAGAAAAATCAGCTGAAGAAAAGGTCCGGAAGGAGTTTTTGGATAAAAGGTTCTCCGAGGTTCAGGGTTTGATCATTAATGATAGGAGAAACATGAACATTGGGATAAAGAGCTTAGAAAATGCTCTTAAGGATGGCGGTGAAATATACAAATTTTGTATCTCCTGGTCCAAGGTAACAGTGGACATTGAGAAGAAAATAAAAGCGCAAGAGGACACACTACTAAGCTTGTCTCAAAGTTTTGATCCTCTTTCTTCCTCTATAACAAATCAAGAATGTCAGACTATTGCAGTCTTGAGTGAAATCAAGAAACTAGAGAAGGAAAGGAAAAATAGAATAAGCAGGTTGAGTGAGCTCAGGGGGTTAATTGTCCCTAAGCTAGAGGCCATGCATGAGGCCATAGCAGAAGCTCAAATCACAGCCCAGACAAGTGATCCAAAAGATCTAAAAAGGGCAGATGCATTTGCATTTTTGTTGAGTGGTCACATTTCAATTTTGCATAGAATGAAGCAAAGTTGGGCTACAGAACTGATCCAACTGAAGACATCTTTTGCAGACATTCTTCAGTATATGTGAGTATGTAAATATGCGGCTATGTATAGAAAATTTTTGAAAATTTTGGTGTGCGGACCCTACCCTTTGCCATTGATGTCAAAGGGGGAGTGAGGAGCAGTGAAAAATGAGGAATCCAACTAAGGGGAGTTCCAGAAATTGTATATAAAGATAGAGCATCAGCCAAGGGGGAGCATAGTGTAAACACTTAGTCATTTTTCACTAAGTGTTGCCATCAATGCCAAAGGGGGAGATTGTTGGCAAGAGACACTATATGGATTCATGGTTGTTGTCATTGATGGCAACAAAGGTCATCCCACATATCTGCAAGTCATGGTGTGTCTCTACCGGAAGTCAGAATGAAGATTGTTGTGGTCCGGTGAACAAGAACAGAGCATGTGGCAAGGTCTGACAGATTGGTCCGGATCTCTCAGAGGAAGTGTCTTGGTGCAGTGCAGATTTGGGAAAGTCAAGAGGACTACCTTGAGTAGTATATTCCAAGGATTTAGCCTCCGGTGATGAACAAAGAAAAAGATATGAATAGTTGAGTACTGGATTCCTGAGAGACAGTGAGAACAGAGGAAGAATTGACTGACAGAGTATCAGACTATTTTCCGGATGTGTTACTGTTGATGGTAAAGGTTGTGAAGGCATGAATCATGTTTGGCCGACATGATGAATGACATCTACAAGTATATGCTTGATCTGCGTTACTTGATATGCAAGGATTCAGCCGACTAGAAAGATAATGAAATCACTAGTGCGGATATATATAGAGGATGGATTTAGTTGTGAAGATTGTAATTGTGTGATGGTGTATGCGAATAAGTGCAGAACAGAGCAGAAGTAGTAAGAAAGATCTGGTATGTGAAAGGATAGCAGAATAAAGAACAGAGGAAAGATGAAGTGCAGCAGATCAGTGTACTGAGCCTAACCGGAACTGAACTCCAGCATATGTAGATGCTTCCAATCAGTTCAAGACTGTGATTCTTATCACTCTGTAGACAGTGTGTCTCCTTGTAGGCAGTGGGCCTCTTTGTGAGCAGTGTGCTCGGGCAATGAGCCCTAATTGGCAAGTGCCATTTTGTAATTCCTTATTCTTCTAACAGAGAATAATCTTTGGGTTAATCACCCCGTGGTTTTCTCCCTTAACAGGGTTTCCACGTCAAAAATACTGTGTCATGTGTTTTTCATTTCATGGTAATGTTTGTTTGTTTGATTCAATGCTGCATTGATTAATAAGAAAGTTCAAAAGAAGAAATAATTAGGATAACTGATTCACCCCCCCCTCTTAGTTATCAACAATGATGCACGTAACAATGGAAGATTATGTAGATGATATCCTAGAAAAATCACCCACAAGAGAATCACACTTGGATGTGTTAGAGAAGGTCTTTCAGAGACTTGAGCAATTCAAAGTTAGGTTGAACCCAAAGAAATGTGTGTTTGGAGTCACCTCAGGCAAGCTCCTAGGTTTTATTGTATCAGCAAATGGAATAGAGGTGGACCTCGCCAAAGTTAAGGCTATCATGGACATGCCACCACCTAAGACTCTCACTTAACTAAGATCTCTACAAGGCAAGCTACAGGAAATCTGTAGATTCATATCACAACTAGTAGATAAGGGTCAACCATTCAGTCATCTCCTACACAAGAACGTTCCATTCAGATGGGATGAGAAATGTGAAGAGGCATTCAACAAACTGAAAGAATATCTTATGAATCCACCTATTCTCATGCCTCCTATCCAAGGGAAACCATTGATACTATACATATTTGCTACACCTACAGCTCTTGGGGTTCTTCTAGCACAACAAGATTATGAGAATAAAGAAAGAGTTGTCTACTATATCAGTTGCACATTGGTGGGCTATGAACTGCAATACTCTTAGATAGAAAGATCATGTCTTGCGGTAGTTTTTGCTTCCCAAAAAATATGGCATTATATGCTTTCACATCCACTCAAACTTATTGCAAAAATAGATCCACTAAAGTACCTACTAAGCAAAGCAGCTCTTACAGGTCACCTAGGGAAATGGGTATGCTCTTAAGTGAATACGACATTGAGTATGTAGATAGAAAAGCTATCAAAGGGCAAATCATTATTGATCAATTAGCAGATGCACCATTATAGGACACCATGCCAATGCAATTTGAGTTTCTAGATGAATCCCTATTCAACATCTCAACACATTCCTAGAAGCTCTACTTTAATGGGTCCTGCACAAACCATGGATCGGGGGCAGGAATCTTGTTTGTAACTTCTCATGGTGACACCATATCGAAGACTTATTATTTGTTATTTCCATGCACCAACAACATAGCAAAATATGAAGCCTTAGTCATTGGCCTCAAAATGGAAAAAGAGTGGAAAATCAAAGAGCTACATGTCTATGATGATTCTCAACTAGTAATAAATCAAGTCAATGATGATTACCAAACCAAAGATGAGAAGCTTGTCCCATACAAGCGGATGGTCGAAGACTTCAAGGAATACTTTGTGATCATCTCTTTTGAGTAGATACCTCGCATTGAAAACAAAGCAGCAGATGCCATGGTGACCATTGCCTCTCTTCTTGAGATACTAGAGAATGAGTCACAGTACGAGTTCTTAGTGGAAACTATTCAACAACCAACTTATGATCTTCCTGAAACCTATTCCATATGCCTTTTAGTTGGATCTAATTCTCCTTGGTACGGTAAGGTTTACACCTACCTCAATGAAAACACCCTCCCACCTGACTTATCTTCAAACCAACGACGAACCTTTATACGCCAAATGTCTCGCTATACCATTATTGCTGATACCCTATACCGACGTGGTCTAGATGGTACTTTACTTCATTGTTTAGAATGAGAAAAATCCCAAACCACCTTATAAGACATGCATGAAGGGATTTGTGGAACACACTCTAGTGGTCCTTCCTTAGCTAAGAAACTCATGCATTTGGGTTATTATTGACCGAACATGGAAACAGATTCATATCAGTTTGTGAAGAAGTGAAATTTGTGCCAAATACATGGGAACCTGATACATGCACCAACTCAAGAGTTGAGACCTTTAACAACACCTTGGCCCTTCTACCAATGGGGACTTGACCTTGTGGGAAAGATCCATCCACCCTCATCCAATGGCCACAAATTCATCATAATCGCCACTGAATACTTTACCAAGTGGATTGAAGTCGTTCACCACCATCGCAGGTAAACAAATTTCCTCATTCATCCTGAATTACCTCATCTATAGATATGGAATTCCCTCATCCATTATCATGGATAACGAAAGACCTTTCAAAAACCAGGATGTCCAAGAACTCTGTGACCAATTCAAAATCCAACACTGTTTCTCCACACCCTACTACCCCCAAGGCAACAGTCAAGCTGAAGCATCCAACAACACCATCTTAAAACTCCTCAAGAAGACAATCAATGATGCTGGCCATGATTGGCACATCCAACTCAATCCCGCTCTGTGGGCCTATAGAACTAGTATACACACTCCCACATGTGCTACCCCTTATGCCCTTGTCTATGGCTTAGAATCTATCCTCCCCATAGAAATCAAATTACCATCTCTCACGATGTCGTTAAAAGGTCTCATATCAGATGAAGGGTACAAAGTTTCCAAATTGCAAGACTAGAGTTGCTAGAGGAAAGGAGACATAAAGCCTTTGACCATCTCAAAGCATATCAACAAATGATGTCAAGAAGCTATAACCATAGAGTTCACCCAAGAGTCTTTAAAGCTGGAGATCTAATACTTAAAGAGAACCCCCGCAATCCACAAGATAGGGAAAAGAAAGGCAAGTTCAAACCCAACTGGCTTGGGCCTTATGTGATTGTAGTTGCTTATGGATTGGGAGCACATTAGTTAGCAACATCAGAGGGTGAGCTATTGGATGACCCAATCAACAACATGCATCTTCGTCAGTTCTATACCTAGGAGAACCCCAATGTAAGGGGGCATAAAATACAAAAAAAATCAAAAAAATCAGAAAAATACAAAAAAATAAAATTTTTAGAAAAATAGAAAAAAAATCATCCTTTGGTGAAAACTTGGCAAACAAGCGCCTTGGATAGGTATCGTGATGAAAATCTGGCAAACAGGCGTCATGTATACTTTCTAGCTTTTCGTGCAAATAAAAGCAAGTGGTGAAAACTTGGTAAACATGCGTTACTTGTGATAAACCGCTTCCTCCATCTTTGGGAAAACAATCACCTTGTGTCCATTTTTCCTCGTGTCCCATTCGATTCATATCTATCCCATAATAAAATCCTAATGATAACCTATCATGGCTTGATACTCTATCTCTTTGTTGCCTTGTCAACCAAGGTTTTATCCCATATCCTATCCATAGTGTCAGCCTAGCATAGTGTCTCTCGTTAGTATCCATTGTCCAAAGTCCATGAACTACAGTGCCTCTATGTCGTCACGTAGGCAAGGCCATTTCTCAAATGCGCACTCGAGGCTCCCACTGTCTCATCCGTCCCATGTCTAGTCCTTCTATCTATTTGAGTCCACACCACTTTCTATCACCTAGGTCTTAGGTCCGTTAGGGTTTACCTCAAACTACGTTGCCTCTGCGTCATCACGTAGGCAAGCCTATTTAGCAATGAGCCCCCGAGGCACTAGGTTAGTCCCTTAGGGTTCGTCTCACCAATAGAGATTGTGGAATCTTCTCACCAGGCAAGCAAGTGCCAACAAAACCTGCTCTCTTCAAGTAAAAATCTTGACGCAACACATTACCCTATCCAAGCCAAAGCAAACAAACAACTAAGGCTTTCTAAATGATTTTACCCAAATTATGGCAAGAAACAAACACATCTAAATGCAAAAAATGTTTTGAGGATTGGAAACATGGTTAAAGTACAGAGTCTTGATTTTTGGCTATCATGTCTTTCTATGCTACTTGAGGATGCCAAAAGCTAGAGATGCTATGATGGGGGCATGGTTTTTTTCTTTGTTTGTTGTTTGTGGATTAAAATTTAGTAATGTGACGCCTTGTCTAAAGACATGATCGACAAAAGATCATCGAGGACATTAAAGGTCTAACATGAACAGGGGCAATCCTTGTTTGTTGATATGCAAGAAATATTGAGGTCATCTCGGTTCAATTATACCTCGATGCTTGTATTAACTTGCTAAATCAAAATCCATGTAAGAAATGCTCAGGTCATCTTGGTTCAATTATACCTAGATGCTTGTATTAACTTACAACATTCAGAAAAAGTACCAAAAAAATAATGCCCAATGATGAAATAAGCACTTCAAAATACTTGTACCATCAAGATGTCAAAACCATACATCCAGTTATGCATCCATGCATCCATATCCCATGCAATAAAAGATGCAAACAATGCAGAGTAACAATACCAATTTAAAGTTTGTGAATCTGTCTATCAATTCATTCTTTCAAATCAATCTTCTATCTATCATTTTTTACCATCTCTGTGTCGATAAAGTACATTTGGACATCACAAAAACATAGCATATAGTTACATATCATATCATATGAGATATTCATTTACATGATTAAATCAGTTGCATACATAGTAAGTGCATTAGGTCATCCATATATAGTTTATTGCAATCATCATATAGTGTCAACAGAAAAAAATCAAAAATAGAGATAAGTGCATCACATAAGCTGCATAATCATATAGATATCATTTTGCATTCACACACATTAGAGACATATCAAGTCAAAACATCTAAGTCTGCATTAGGTCATATAACATCACATAGCATCATATGAAAATCTGCATTAAACATACATTACATAGTATCAAGTAAAATATCTAAGTCTGCATTAGATAAACATGTGCATCACATCATACAAATAGAAATGCATCATAACTCATACATATAGAAAGCTCAAATAGCTATATCATCATTTAAATATCATAAAACATGTCCAAATGTACAATATCAAAAGTGGTCCATCTTTGAATCAATGTCATATACAATAAATACATCCCAGGGATGGTGATACATGTCTCAAAGTACAAAAGTGGCACATAAGGTCTATTCGGCTATCTAAGCCATCAACAAGGTAAAAAAAATCCAAAATCTACAAATCTCTGCTATCCCTGCTACTGTGGACCGCTGCTCCCAGCAATATCTCCCATGTCCCCTCCTCTGTTGGCCTTAGACTGCTGTGGGCCCATCACGGAGGCTCCTGACCTCGATCCACCTACTCTTTGGGGAGCCATAGACTGGCTCTTGTAGCTCAAGGCCCTCTAACTAGCTGGCATGACACCATGATATAGAACCCAATAATAATGTGCCTGAGTTTGCGCTTTAGCAATCTCACCCCACACTTGCGCTAACTATGTCTGTGCCTACGCTAACTGTGCCTGTGCCTGGTGCACCTGCCGAACTAGAAAGCTGCTCATCATATTCCTCCCAAGGGCTACCACTGTGGTATCCCACTCTACTCAAATAAATCATATTCATGCATCTACCATAGCTCTCTCTCTAGTAATCCCCGCAATGACATTTGCATCTGTCTCTCACTGGGCATCAACCCTCCTGAGCTGTGCCCGCAGCTGCCTAACCTATCCTCTCAAGGTAGCTATGGCCCTCTCTTAGATGCCTGACTACACTGGACCTTGGGCTTCCTTTGCCTGTCCCTACCCTATGGCTGGGGTCCCTGTTGCTATGCCACCTGCTGAGGTGGCAGCATCTGTACCTACGGTGCCTACTGTGTGACTTGTGGTGGCACTACCTATTGGGCGTGGGAAGGTCCCTCCCCACCTCTCCTCCTCTTTCTGGGTCAATCTCCATCATCTCCCCCATCTCTGCCACCCCCTTCCTCCTCTCCCCCTCCTCCTCCTCCTCTGGCCAACCTAGCCCTCATCATCTGAGTCTGCTTTGTCTATCTGAGGCACCAACACCGTCCTCATAGTCCTGGGCCATCCCAGCATCTGCAATCCTCCTCCTCATATCCCAGGTGACGTAAGGCATCTGTAAAAACACTGGCAATGCCTCCTTGTAAGATGCCATCGGTCCCCATCTGAGCCTCTCAGCATGAGTCCTAACAAATTGAGCCTGCCCCTGTGGCATGCCCTGCCTCTTCCCAAACTGTCGCTGTACTCGGCTAACAATCTTCTGCTCCAAGATAAACTGTGTCCGCCCAATCAACCATCGTGTCTGATAGCAGTAGGGTAGCTCATCTGCCTCATCATCCCATGGCTCACAATCTAGATATGGCCGCCAGACGACAATATCTACTCCATCCAAAGCATGCCGCCAGTACTCGAGCTTCCCCAGCCTATGCTAGGAAATCACTCCTACGTAGCCATAGCTATATGGCTCTCCTCTTTATCTTCCAAACACACATATCAGTCTGGTGATCGCTATGTGATCCCATAGCCAAAAATGTAGCAACGACACACTTGCAGATAGGCTTGTACTCCTGTGATATACCACCTGATGCATATCGTGGTATAGGTGCGCTAGTACGCAGACACCCCAAGTGTACCGGGTGCCCTCTATAATCATTCACTCCATGATCTGACCCCATCCAATGGGGAACCCATGTGATCTCCTATTGGGGCATATCATGCCTCTGATCAGTCCTGCTACAATCCCTGGGAAGTAGTCGTAACAATCATAGATATCCTGCTAAGAGATGACCTGCCCGACTAGCTAGGGGTCATCGAATACTCACCTGCACTCGGCAAGTCCTGTGTCTCTCTATGTATCGCACTCCACTAGCTCACCCTGAATGGGTAAGTGAAGAATCCTATACATGTCCTCCAATGTACGGTCATCTCACTAGTAGGGAAGTGGAAGGTCCCATCCTCACTATGGAACCTCTCCACTACTGCAGTTAGCAACCCGTAGTTCGCCCAAACCTCAGGCATGAAGCACACGTAATCAAGTCCCATCGCTCCAAGCGCCTCTCTATCCATCTCAGTTAGCATGTGTCTCTGCAACATAGGCATAGGGAATTGCTCCCTAGACTGAAGCGTATCTTATATATCCTCCTGCAAGCACGCAAAGCAAGGCATCAACCTAAAGCTGCCAGTACTATACTCAACATATCTATAGAAACATATCAACTAACTTAGCATTTCAAATTGATCCAAACAACACACTACATCTCTTGACTAGATTTTGCAATCTCAGAGATAGCTTATCGATTGACGCATCAAACAAGATGCCAATCGAGTCAATTTTGCTAAGTAAACTACTTATCTATATGATATGCACCATAACAAGTGGTAAATGCACCATTTCTTAATAAATGTGCCATTTCTTGACACATGTGCCACTTCTGGCAAAAGCGCTGTAAGAATCCATGAATGCGCCATCCTATGCTGTAAATGCATTACCCCATTGCATGTGCCGCCTAAGCCTATACATGTGTAGCTTTCACATATGCGTCGTTTCATATCATGCGTGTGCTACAGAACTATGTATGAGCAGTTTCGCGTGGCATATGCGCCACACTGTATTTCAGTGCATTTGTCTATCCTAATTTTCTCCTAGCATTTATTGCTATTAAACTCGACCCTAGGAGAAAATTTTCAAGATACATACCGGGGGTCCTGCCTCTGCTGGCCGATCGAACTGACGGACGTGCTCAAATCGATGCTCCTCACGTGGAATGTCCATCCTCGTGCTGACTGCTCTATGCTCTATGCTCTCCTAAGCTCTCCAAAGCAAATCAAACTAAGATGAGTGTGTAAATGAATTGTTTTGTGGACCCAGCTCCTATATATAGCATGCAAACCCTAATTTGGCTAGATGGTGACTGCGACTACTTCCTGCACCCATTTCTTCCACTTTTCTTCATGTTTCTCAGAAACGTGTCCTATTTTCTTCAAACCTAACTTAGTTTTCCCTTCGTCTTCATGAGATTGTCCATCTCTCATCCTTCTGCCTTCTTCTCGTTCAATCTCTCGAGGGGGCATCCTATCGTCATAACCTGTACCAGGGGCAAACTGGGGCATTATCATTATCAGACTATTTATTCTTTGAGGCAATGCCATAAACTACATTGCATCAAAGAGGGGCAAAATATATACACCTAAAAATGACATGAGTTAGTCTAAATAAATATTCTTAATATTTATTCCCTTCTAATTCCTCTATCAATAAATAAATAAACAAATTTATTTATTCAATTCATATTCCTCTAAATTAATTAAATATCAAAATATTTAATTATCTCTTCTAAAGTCAAAATTAAATAAAATCTTTTATTTAATTAAATTCTTCCAAGAAATTAAATAATTCTAAATTATTTAATTAAATCAAATCATTCCTCCAAATGTGAAAAAATCAAATCAAATTTATTTAAATCCTCTCAATCTCTAAAACTAAAATACAATCAAACATTTTATTTATTCTTCCAAATCATGCACAACAATTAAATAAATTTATTTATTTAATTTGCTTTCTTATCTTCTAAATTAAATAATACCAATTATTTAATTGTTTTCTTCCAATAATATCTTCTCTAAATTTAAATAAATCAATTATTTATTTAAGTTGCCTTTTCTTCTAAATTGAGTTATCTCTAAATATAATTCAAGCTTTGTGCACATGCAATTAAATATACCTTATATTTAATAAAGCAAAATATCTTCTTATTCTCATGCAAATCTATTCTTCTTGTTTTAAATCACTTAACTAATTATTATATTCTTTTAAATGCTTTAACTCATTCTTCTATTCTTGTTAACTCCTCTCATGCAAAAGAAAGCAAGACACGTGTCTTCTTCTTATTCGCACACGTTCCTCAACCATTCTATACCGTTGATCTTCTCATCCATTCTATACCATTGATCTCTTCTTTCCTAAGTCTATAAATTGAACCTCATTCTTCCATTTCATTCATCCAAGCTTTAAGTATCATTACTCTGCAGGAATTACAGCGTGCCTATGGCACCAATTCCTTCATTGCTTGTGATCACATTCGTTACTACGTACTACGCACTACTACCATTGTTGTGAAGCTCCTTTTCATTGCAATAAAACTATCACTACCATTCCCAATTGGCATTCTTGATGCATAGCAAGGAAGTGCACTCTCTAAGGGCCTCATTCATACATGCAAGAATGATTGTGATATGCGATCAATGGAAGCTTTGAATTAAGGAGGTTTGCTTTGTTGTTTGTTCATTGTTTATTTGAATCTCTTTCGTTCACCATTTCATTGAAGTTTTGGGTATCTTGATATTTGATATTATTGATTATTCTCTTGTATCCAATTTTTTGTTAACACAGTGATTTGTTTTTGGTTTAGATTGTAGAGATTAGGGATTTTTGCAAGTTTTTTTGACAAGGTAACTGTATGGGTGCAAATTGTTCTACCTCCATTGATATCAAGGGAGTGGCATGTAATAGATTTGGATTTGATTGTAGACCTAGAGTGGGAGGAGGAGATCTTATTGGAGGCGATGGGATTGTGGTATGTAGCACACATCACTCTAGTGCGTGCACACTTGGCCATGATGACTACACTAGCTGAGTGATGGCATAGCGTGAGAATAGCTCGTTTCACTTATCGACTAGGGAGGCCACTATTACTTTGGAGGATGTCTAGCACATATTGAAGATTTTGATCCACAGAGCGTGAGTAGATTATGATACCAACTTGGGTGAGTTTGCTTTGAGGTGATGTTCATGACACCAAAATTGGGCATTGAGGATCATGAGATCAGATGGAGCTAGATGCGAGGGCTGTGTGACAGGATTCAACTTGTGATTGCATCTCTGATTGGTGGTGTACTAGGTTCCTGATAGACGCTCTGGTGGACTTTCTCTTGGATGGGGAATTATGTTAGAGGGGATGTTCACCTATGGCACTAGGTATGCATGGGGGCCATGTGTCCTTGGCCAATTGTATCATGATCTGCATGATGTTACCTATAGATTCGGGACCAGTCTATCTGTAGGTGTGACCTTGCTTCACATATGGGCTTGGGAGCACATTGCCGTGACCTAACCGATATCTCCATACCGACAAGAGATAGGAAAGTCATTTGTTCATTTATATGATGGAGATGTCACTCAAAAGAGATTGGGTGAGTTGACTTACTACCATCGATAGTTTGACGAGTTGGATGCCTTCATCTGGAGGCCATGTAGGGACTCTAAGATTTGGGAGGATGATGGAGAGTACATCTCCTACTATAGACAAGGATGATATCTATTTGGCTGGAGTATTTATGTCATTGAGTGGTATCTCCCAGAGAGAGAATTCGATAGCTTGAGCCTGTTGGGGATGCTATCTTTGCGCGGACATGGAGAGAGATTCTAGAGTGGGCGCCTGAGATAGTGGTGGCCACAACATTGGTGGAGCTAAAGGGGCTTGCCCCAATTGTATGGTATCTAGTTGGGGGGTGGTATCAATCTAGGTACCACTCCAAAGTATGATGCATACTAGTTGACTCAAAGACTGACATGAAAGACTATCTCAGGGATAGTTGGCAACCAGGATAGGGGAGTTGGGGAGCTAGTAGGCCAAGGATTAGAGGAGAGACCTTGTCGAGCAAGAAGACAGAGATAGGGACAAAGGGATGCCAGATGAGGAAGGCAAGACAATAGTAGGTTGGACAGGTAGAGGCAGGGAACAAGGATGATGCCCTAAAGCAACCTGATGTTTAGGTGGAGGTAGCCTAGGAGGATGCTCCAGAGAGAGATTGAGCTGCAGCGAGTTCAAAGATTTTTGTAGGTAGAGATAAGGAGACATACCCATTTAGAGGTATGGTACATAAGAGTGAGACATGAGAGAGATATAGCTCGAGACGAGTTGCAACATGCCAGAGATGGGCCATAGGGATAGGATCAGGGGGAGGGACAGAATGTAGCAGCCTTGGCACATGTTACTACAAAGCGTGATGACATAGGGCACTAAGACAGAGAGTAGAGGCATCCTTATAGAGGGTGACTTTGGAGCGAGACATAGCACAAGTTTCACTAGGTGGAGATCAGCCCACCATGACTATGCTGGCATAGTTGACTAGAGTTCAACAAGAGTTGAACAAGACCATTAGAGAGGTGAAGTACTACTGGGGTTTATGCTATAGCACTATACCCGTTGAGTAGAGACAACCAAGCTTCAGAGAGTAGAGCAGGTCAGGGGCTTCCTCATTGAGGAGATCGGGGGCATCATTTATGGGTTTTCCACCATTGAGACCTCCATTAGGAGGACCACCACTTGGTATAGATGGAGCCTAGGGAGAGGCCTTAGCACTGAGCTCTACCAGTCGACACTAGAGTGAGTTGTATATTTATGTTTTATCTTTTATGTATTTTGAGACTATGATGTCTACGGGGACACATGTATATTATTGATGGCTCTTAGTAGCCCATTGTACTATATCGATTCATTTTTGATGTATAAATGATGAGACATGATTATTTTGATGACCATATGAGATGTATGTATTGATGATGTTATGGATGCCTATATGCTTATGTGTATGATGAGTTACTTATATATGCTATGAATGTTTAGATGCTTATATTTGATGACATGTGATGATGATTATATGGATATGATGACATATATTAGGATCGTGGATTTATATGATGATGTATACTATTGTGTTTATGCTATAGATACATTATGATGATGTTTATATGATTATAGATGTATGGATGAGATGATAGATATTAGGATCATGGATTTATATGATGAGATATGATAATGTTTATGATCATGATGCCTGACATGGATGGTTTTGTAGGTTTGAAGAAGACAATGATGATGTTAGCATGGATAGAAGAAATGATTTAGAATAGAGGAAGATGACAATTGACCGATATTGTATGAAAGCTATAATTTTATTAGGATATATGGATGGGTAGATGAATATTATGTTGCAACAAATATGCTAAAATTTATAAAAAGCAATCCCTATTTTTGATATAGCATATGGATATTATGCACCATGATATATAAGACCAAGGTGACAATGTACCCAATGCCTAGGACGTTGCCTCTGCAAACAAATGGTTTGAACTTATATCTACTAGACATAATAAAACATTGTTGGATATGTGAATGGAAAATAGTCTTAGCAAGAATGATAAAACAAAAACATAGCCATCATATTCTCTTGCCAAAGAGGGTGCTCATGATAGATTGGGCCTTATTATAGGAAAGATATATCTGTTAAAGGCTTTGGGTCTTAGGATGGATTGTAGCAGATGTGGCAAGTGGTATGTGAGCAAGCGTATTGCTTCAGAAGTAGTCTTTTTCTTATGGTTTGATAATAACTTGAGCCGTCAAAGGATGCATAGTTCATTTTTTGCTTGAGTTAGTCAAGTCAAGGTGGTAGATGAATATGATGGATTATGATAGATGGATGAAGTGAAAGGTGGAATTTATTATGGATTGGGATGGAGGATGGGGTGCATCTTATGTACTTGAGTATTGGATACTTCCTTTGTATTCCAGATTGCCTACATACCCGATATCCATGGGATCAAGGCACATTAAGATGTAGGTGATGATGATATGAGATGAGATGGGTGAAAGTGAGTGCTGATGTGATCATACCTCAAACAAGGATCCATTCCTAGACCTAGGTTAAGAAAAATGCACCCCCATTTAGGTAAAGGTTTTATTATGGAGAATGATGGATGAACTGACTATGGATGATGCTAATGGATGACAACAGACACCGATAATTTCCAAACCATGATAGATGGGAAAGTAGAAATGTGAAGGTCAATAATTTTAGTATGGATGGATGGGAATTTATTATAGAATGAGATGGAATGAGATAGAAGACTTAGTAGATGGTGGATGCTAACTTCTACACATAGCGCCTATTTGCCAGGTTTTCACTATGGTACTTATCCAAGGTGCTTACTTACCAGGTTTTCACCAGAGGATGGATTATTATCTTTAGATTTTTTTTTTTTAAAATATTTCTAGGGATACTCTGAGGCTCAAGCATAGAATTTCTTGAGATGAACACTGTTGATGGGTTCATTTAGAGGAATGCCTTTAGGTGTTGAAAAAGTGTAAGCACTTGATCTATAAACTGCCGTGACAACAAAAAGACCCAACCAATTAGGTTCAAGCTTGCCCTTCTTGTCTCAATCTTGTTAGTTTCTCTAATTTTCCTTAAGAACAAGATCACCTACTTGGAATCATCTTTCTTTGATCTTCTTGTTATAGTTACGATGAAGGTGGTTTTGATAGACATGAAGATGATTAAGTGCTGTGAGACATCTCTCATCCAGTAACTCTAACTCATGCAATTTGGAAGTTCTGTATTCCTCTCCATCAATAAGATGCTGCATAGATACTCTAAGAGATGGGATCTCAACCTCGATAGGTAGAATGGCTTCGGTGCCATAGACTAAAGCATATGGGGTAGCACTGGTTGGGGTTTTGATACTAGTACGATAGGCCCATAAGGTGGGATTGAGTTGCAAATGACAATCACCACTGACTTCATTGACCATTTTTTTAGGATTTTCAATATGGTTTTGTTGGAAGCCTCAGCTTGGCCATTACTCTATGGATAGTATGGAGTAGAAAAGTGATGCTGAATATGGTAATGAGTGCACAAGGCATGGACATCTTGGTTTGTAAAGGGTCTGCCATTATTAGTTACTATAGCTAGGGGAACACCATACCAGTAAATGAGGTAGTTTAGGATAAACCTAGCTATTTGTTTGCCAGTGATATAGGTCATGGGAATAGCTTCTACCCACTTCATGAAATACTTATTGGTAGTAATTATAAACTTATGGCCATTAGAAGATGATGGATAGATTTTACCTATGAGGTCGAGTCCCCACTATGAAAATCACCATGGAGTAGTAACAGGCTGTAGCTGATGTGCTGGTGCATGAATCAAATCTCTATGATGCTAGCATTGAAGTGTTGCAAGTATGAGCAAAAAGTGTTATCATTGACGTCAACACATAAGGAAGTTATTTGAGTAAGTCTAAACCAGTATATGAGGAATTGGTACAAGTGTAGAATTGCTTTATCTCTCAAGAACAATGTAGTGTTTTGCTCTACATATTATGTAGATTGAATATCTTTGCCTGCGGATTGGAAGTATGTTAAGGGATGTCTGTAGATGCTATGTTTCAAGTTTGAGCCTCTGGTGTGAAGATTTGAGTGAGTTGTGTTCACTAGAGTAAAAACTACTTTTCTGTGTATTTAATGGTGACAGGGAGAATGTATTCTACTCCGCATTTCTCTGCATTCAAGTTTCATAGTCTGTAGTTCTGGAATTCCATTTGTGATGTTGTTATGTGCTCTGGTTTGAAGAATCTTATGGATAAAGTATTTAGAGGTTGTGTAGTTATTCTTGGTGATTGTAATATGCGTGTGAGAGTTTCTAGATCATGTTCCTACCTTTTGATTGATTTGCAAAGTATAATCTGTATCGTGAATGAAGAGTGTTCCTGAAAGTTTTAGTGTTGACTCTAGTCTTGGCTGACTTGGTTGTTTTCACTACTTGCGGATATGATTTAAAGATAGTGGAAGAGTATTGTTGCATGGAACATTGCATTTGAGTGCCAACTAAGGCTTGGCGTGATTCACATTCCTTTCCCTTCTCCCCTAATTCATTTAGGTTCAAACCTATCTTAATGTATGTATGTTTGCTGACCTTGGAGATTTTTCCAAAGGTTGATGATTGTAATGCTGACCTTGATGTAAATTGAAAGGATGTTGAATTGTATAAAAACATGAAATGAAGTTGTGAATGTGTGAAAAGGATGCAAAAATGAAAAGATAATTGTGAAGTGTAAAAGCAGAGTGGAGCAAAGGATACTTATTGTACTTCAATGGAACTGAACCTTGGCATAGTGCAGATGCTATTATGATGAAGGGGGTAAACCAAAAAACACACAACAACAGAAATTGAATACAGAAAATAGAACTTTCTTTTATTGATCTGGGCAACTCATTACATCACAGAAGCTTAATTACAATAAGAGGAATCAATCCTCCATAGGTTGCAACACACTATAGCTACACATCCCAGGCTCTGGGATCTTCTGGCTTTTGTAACCCCAAATCAGCTAGGGTTTCTATTTTCCCACCTATTCTTGACTCTACACTCCCCCCCCCTTAAATCTACTACTGCTCAGGGTTCCCAAAAATGGTTATTAATAGCCTTTTTGGCGGCCAACAACCTAATTTTGAAATTTGCATCTCCCTCCAAAAATAGGTCAACTTCCAAGAGCCATAACTTTTGATTCGTGAGTCTGATTGACAAACTGTTTTATGCGTCGGAAAGGTCATAGAGTTCTCTACGCGCTAAGAACTAGCTCTGCTAATTCTAGCCATTTTTGGGCCTGTACGGGGCCATTTAGTGCCTCAAACCTGAATTTGAATAATTTTCAGGCATTTTTTGGGAAACAGAAACTTTAATATCTTTCAGCTCGCAAATGATCTTCACGTGATTCATTGACCAAAGGTCTTATATTTATGTTATGTAACTTCTTGTAAATTTTGACTTCAATCTGTGCCCAAATGCAAACTTTCTAAAAATAGCAGGTTACTATTTTTAGCAATTTGGAAAAACTAAAAGTTCTACATCATTATTCAGGCGATTATGGGACCAGAACCACAAATTTTAAAAATAAATGGAAAGAACAACAACAATTTTGAAACACATCTTTTTTTTGGGTGATGCAAGATTGCCCTTACACCACTAGATGCTCCTGCATCAGACACCCAGGGTAATTTGAGAAGTGACCCTGTCACGTCTCAGATGTTTGTGTGAGGAAAACCCAAACGGTCAACCTCTGCCTTAGATAACCAAGAAGAATCTTCAATAGGTCTTCCTTTCCATTTCACCAGATATTCTTCATATTTCCTGTTCTGAGTACTTCTTCCCACACGGCTATCCAAGATCTCTTCTATCTCCTCTGTTGAAGTAGATGCTAGAATACTCCACTATTCTTCTGTTGTTCCATCCTCTGTGCCACCCTCATGATATTCTGTTAAATCAGCAATGTTGAACAGAGGGGAAATATTAAGCCCACTTGGCAACTCTACCTCATATGCATTTCCTGAACATGCTTCTTCAGGATTCTGCACGACCCAAATTTCTTCATTTTCAACTTATTGTATATTCCAATTGGGAACCTTTGTTTTCTCAAGTGAACCATGACTTCATCTCCTACCTGGAACTCCTTATACCTCCTCTTCTGATCTGCCTTAGCCTTGTATTGAATATTGATCTTATTAATGTGCTTTCTCACCTCTTCATGCAAATTCTTTAGATGTTCTGCAAAGTCTTTAGCCTCGGCATTTATCTTTTCTCCTTTGTCCAGATTCCTTAACTCTAAAGCATTTCTTGGACTATTTCCATATACAATTTGGAATGGTGATTTACCAGTACTCCTATTGACAGAATTGTTGTAAGCAAATTCTGCCTGTGGTAAAATCAAATCCCATCCCTTGGGCTTATCTCCTACTAAGCATCGTAGTAGGTTACCCAAATTCCTATTCACCACTTCTATCTATCCATCAGTCTGTGGATGGTGTGCAGAACTAAACTTTAAATTTGTCTTCAACTTCTTCCACAATGTCCTCCAGAAATAACCAACAAACTTGGTATCTTGATTAGAAACTATGCTCTTTGGTAGACCATGTAATCTCACCACTTCTCTGAAAAATAATTCAGCAATATGAACAACATCGTTAGTCTTCCTGCAAGGAATAAAATGTGCCATCTTCAAGAATCTATCCATCACCACAAAAATGGAATCATGTCCTCTCTGTGTCCTTGGTAAACCAAGAACAAAATCCATACTGATATCATCCCATGGCTTCTCTGGTACAGGAAATTGTTGATATAGACCTATGTTCTGACTTGCTCCTTTTGCCATCTGACATACTCTACAACTCTGTACAAATTTCCTCACATCCTGCTGCAACTGTGGCCAATAATAATTTTCACCAACACTAGCAATGGTCTTATCTCAACCAAAGTATCTGGCTAATCCTCCACTATGCTTCTCCTTAATCAGGTTCTCTCTCATGGAACTCCTTGGAATGGACAACTGGCTTCCTCTAAACAACATACCATCTTGGATTATGAAATCCAACCATTTTGTCCTGTCCAAAGTAATAGGTTCTGTTGGGTCTCAAAAATGCAGGTTGTGGATTCTAAGGGGATGCCAAGCCCTATGGTCAAATTCACAACGTTTTTGAGCCAATGACTGGAGTTTGACCTTAACGATCAACTTCTCCCTGCGCTTTAGGTCCTGCTACAACCTAGGTGGGTGAACCCTTGATTATCAAAGCAGGTTGTATGATTAAATCTATGTTGGTTTGCTGCTAGTTTATCCAATTACAATGGCATGCTTGTAAATCAAATAAGATATTGTAAACTAAATTATAAATAAAGCAAATGATATAATCTATATTCTAATAGAAATAAATAACAAATAACATGAAATGAATCTAAACTATAATAATAAAATAATGTAAAGATTTTAATTATAAGATGAATCAATAGTTAGACTGGTGCTTTGTCTGTTCAGGCAACGAAGTCAGGATATCAAAAACAAATAACTTGTATTAGGTAATAACTCGATCTGATTGGCACATATAACTGTTTGCAACTTGTACAAACGTGCAAGGAAGAAATCATTAATTCATTCTTAATAATCCAAAGGACATAATTGAATTAAATGCAAAATATTAAGAAGGATTTTAATCTTTCCAGAAAGAACCAATTTAAATTTGCAAATTAACAAATTAGATCAACTCTAGAGACAAATTAATAACCCTAATCAATTAATCATACTTAATAATCCATTCAACATTCTAAGATTACTATAATTGATGAGAAAGGGTTTAATTCTTTCTAAGAAACCAATCAAATCAACTATACTGAATTAGCAAATGTAATCAGACAATTTGAACATATCCTTAACATATTCAAATTGAATAATCAGAAAATGAATGACATGGAGATAATTAAATTAATTGAATTAAAAACAACAAACAGATGATACCATCATAATGTATTTCGAACTCAAATCCTCAACAACGCTGCCATAGAATGTATCATGCACCATAGCCTTTCTCAGAATGAAATTTGCATAAAAGGATCAAATTGGCCTCATATTGCATCAAATCCAACCTAATCTAATCCTAAAATATTTGAATTGTCTTTTGTATCTAATCTAATTCTAACCTAATTTCTAACTTAATTCTCTAACCCTGTTTCTAACTCCTTATTCTAGGTCCTGGGATCTCTATTTAAAGAGATGCAACAAGCCTCAGACCCGTTACAAAATTAATGACGGTTGATGAACCTAACCATGAGAAACAGTATATTTTATTACATAAATTAAATAACTTGATTTGAAAACTTTAACGATCATTTCAGGCTGAAATAAAATATTTAATCTTCCTGTTGAGAGCATTTAACCACCAGTCAAGAGCCACTTCATTGCATTCAATGCAACCCTAATCCTGCAAAGGAAACAAATTATTCGTCAGATAAACAGTACATAAATAATATATTATTTCTATTGAGGTGAACCTTAGGACCTGTGGCATGTGGTAATGTTTCCTTGATTCTGTATATTTTCTCACATGTCTTTAGGGTTGCAACCTTTCACATATTCTTTGGCATGACTTTAGGTTTAATTAATTAATTTTAATATTAATCTTTTGCCATCATGAAAAAATATCCCTCAATACTTTTATCTCTCAATTATATCCTTGTGTACTTTCACCTTCATTTGTTGCAATGTTAATTTGGGTAAAACATTATCTCGCTCGCACTGCCTCAGTGATAAATACTTCACTTTGAATGAAAGGGATATGTCCAATTTATAACCCTTCAAGTGGAAAATATTTCAGTTTTCCCGTGAAGGTATTTTACCACTTATAACAATTTGTCCTTGCCAACTCATTTTACTATTTATCCGGATAATATTATCCTTTTTACATTATATAAATAATTCCTTCTCTCTTTATATATTTTCACCTTTTATATTTATTCATCAAAATAATAACCTTTTGGAGTGAAAATATCTGCTTTAATACATTAAACTTCTTATTACATTTTTCACAAGGGTATGCATCTTCGCCCTCAAGTAAATCGCCCTGGATAAATGATTCAAGTGATTCAAGTAAGTTCTTCTTGTGTTTTACATCTACACTAATTGCTGCAAATGCTTCTTCTTTTTTCACTTTTAGATAATTCATCCTTCCCTCCAACCAACTTGTTTTGCTGTTGCCTCACCTGTAACCATTTGATTTTCTACCCGACTAAGTGAAGTAGGTAATGGAGGGGCTGCAATATCTTCATATGTGAGCAGTTTAAAGATATAAGTGTGATTAAGTGCATTTAATGTTAGGGTATGATGGCGTTTGGTAAACATTGTCTCACTATTTGTAAATGCTACGTCTATGAATTACCTACCTTGACGTTTGGATGCTACAAGTGATATTTTTCGATTTGTAAATTGGGACATGCATCTTATGGGGTTCACTATCTGCTTGTAGCATTCATTGGAAGTCACAACCTACCAGCAAGCTGAATATCTGGTCTAGATCATTTGATATCATTCTTAGAGCGGTGGAAACAACTGGGGTTCCCTCACAATAACTTGTCACTTTTTGGAAAATTTGGAAAATTCAAAACTCAAGTTGTTACATTTTACTCTATCCAAATTTGATAGAAATGTAAATATAATCGCTCTTTGATTTAATAAGCAGTTCAGCAATGCTAGGACCTAAGCTTCTGCATGTAACATGCTCTGAGATCGCCCTTGCTTTTTGGGCTTCCATGTTAGCCTTTGTATTTGGGCAGGAAACTTTGTGGTTTTAGAAACCAAATTTCATGCCCGAAGAGTTATTTTCTCTGGGCTTTTGTAGGCATTTCAATAGCCGTTTACAACCTATCGACACTTTGTGGAGTTGTGAGAACCCCAGCGAGGGCTGATGGGGTTGTTACAACCACATAAAATGTTGATACTTTATTATGTATATTTTATCACCTAAAACTTGAGTCTTTTCAAATATTTCCACAATCTTTAGTTACTTATGCCACTTAATTCCATTGGAACTATTAATTTACAATTACTCCAAGTTTTGGAAGGTGAAACACTTTATGCCCAAAACATAATCTGTATAAAAGAACAAAGTGTAGAATGTGCTACATGCCAAATGCAATGCTCTGAAGTATAGCAAAGTACAAAAACCAATTGTTCTTTGAAAGATTAGAAATCATTCCCTTTGCACTTGGATCTGCAACTAGAGATTCACTTGCTATTTATGAAGGAAAAACAACATTGTGTACTTAAAATCTTCCATCGAATCCACTTTCCTAAAATGAATGTGGCTCTCAACCAAATTATTCTATTCTTTATGTTTGAGTCATTCCTACACTACACCAAAACTCCCATTTTCGAGCACGTATGTAAGGTACAAAAGAGATTGTGAAACCTAGTTTTATACTTGCAAAAAATGTATTTGCTCGAAGGTTTCTAGAGCCGTTTGAACAAATCCATTGTATGTATATCCTACAATCACAGGTCTTTGAGGCTTTCTTTGTGGAGTGCGTTGCCTTAATTAAACATTATAATGAAGTTGAGAAACTAAAAAATGCAATTAATGTAATCCCATTGAAGGCCAATCTAAACCTACCACGTCTATGGTTGCACAACAAGGTCTTCTCCCACTAACCCATCTTTGCCATATTAGAAGTCACACAAGTATTTATATATTCACTGGTAGTTATTATTTGTGAATGCTATAGCATTTACTGTGAGTAAATCTTCTTGGAAACAAAAGGTAGCATTGATAGGATAAACACCCTCACTTTGTGAGAAAAGAGGACAATATTTTAAGAATCTCAAATTGAATTTGAACTTCGAGACATTAGAGAAAACATGGACAGATTTCACAGTGTTTATTGTTTTAGATGGTTGGAAACATATCGACCCTTAATTTCTTGTTAATATCTTGGTGTTTAACCAAGGAATAGTTGTGTTTTTGAAATATCATGAGACTGCAGGGAGGACCCAGGATTGAGTATTATTGATTGTCCTTTTCAAAGAGGCAATAGAAGAAGTTGATCAGGATAATGTTGTTCAAATGGTCACAAATAACGGAACCAACAATATTCTTGCAGAGGGTATGATTGAGGACAAGTACCCAAATATATTTTAACTCCTTGTGTCATTCATTGGACTAACCTCAAGTTGAAGGATATTCAAAAACACTGCATGGTTTTGCCGGATAGTAAATGAAGGAAAGTTGTTGCAAAGTTAGAATGTTAATCACATAACAATTGACAATCAACAAAAAAATATGCAACTTTTGGGTTTTAACGTGCAGGCACTAGATTTGCTTGCACCTTCATTATGTTGCAACATCTGTAAAAAGTATGTCAGTCATTTAGAGATATGGTGGCTTTCCTTGAGAGGCAAAGAAGGAAGGAATTTCCTTCCGATGATGGTAAAGAAGTTGAGGGTATTACAATAAGTTGACTGTCAAAGGATTATAGATATAATTGGAGGATGTAGTGATCATGACTAGTCTATTTTCTAGGCCATTTACATGCTTGATAGGGACCAGACATGTTTAGGGGATTTATAGGAAATTATTTAAACAAAAGATGGGGAAGATAAATCAAATAATGGTTAAAGAACATTCCTCGATTCTTAATACAATGAGTGATGTAGTATGGATATTGGTCTCAAGAAATGGAAGACGCTTTGTAGCCCTCTTGCTTCAATGTCATTTTTTCTAAAACACCAAGTGGTTTCCTATGAAACCAAATGAGATCAGATTTGAAATTAGGGAATGCCTTACCGTGGAATCCAACGTATTAAGTCCCTATGAAGCTTTGCTAGAAATAAAGAGAATATAGATAAATTTGAAATATTAGAACTTTAATTCTCCTTGATATAATATTTGTCTTGCAGTGCTGCGGGTCTCAGGGTTTTTTGGCGCTAGAAATATTAGGGCTTCTTTTCACTAACAAGCTCCAGCAACAAGATTCCAAGACTGTACAAGTCATAACTTTTTGTAGCATCTTAGCTTTAAGACTGGACTTTGACATCTAAAACTCTAGGAGAGCGCTTGATCATCATCTGGTGTTTGGTTTATCTTTCACTTTCTTTTTCTTTTATCTTTATCTCCAATTTGTTACTATCAGACCTTATTTTAATTAGCTCGTTATTTTTTACCAACAGATCTTCTTGAACCAACTTCAATGCTGCATCGATCATAGCATTCATATCATTTGGATACTCCACAAATTGTAGTCGCCTTTATTTTCTAAGATGAATTGGCCATATACAAGAATAAGACAAACACCAATGTCCTATAAAATGCAGTTGTTTCCACCGTGAGAATGTTTTATAGTTAAAAAAACCCTAAAATCAACTATATATAACTTGCACTTGTATTAATAGGACGTTCACCCAATACATTGATTGGATCAAGAATAGAACAAACACGTGTGTAGAAGTAAGGGATATAAATATAATTGCAGAGAGAGATAGCTGATAAAGTATCAAAAACAATTAAAGGTTTCTTAAACTGCACTAAAAGAAACTTGCGCTGCCATCTCACACTTCAGGAAGTAGAAACAATAAGCAGTTACACTAAGGGTTATGATAATAGTTTGGATGAAAAACTGTCAAGTGAATGGCATTTAGCTTTTTGTGGGTGAAGTGAGAAGAAATCCTAGAAAGATCATAGGAAATCAAATCTTTGTATGAAAATAGCACCAACAATACAGTTAGATGATAACATTAAAAACACCCATATAACAAATGCTAAATCCAAACCTGTAATGTTTATTTCTTAAGAGCAAATTGATTTTAATAAAAATGTATAGACAAACCTCCCAATTCTCAAATGAAAGCCTTTATAGATTTTTATCAATGGTGTTCTTGCAACAGATGAAACGTATAAATAAAATGAATATAACTTTTAGCCTACAAAAGTCAATCTCCACGACCTGTTTACAAATGCACCATATTCATGAAATTTTTAGGTACTTCACTCACGTTAATCATCACAGAACTTTTAAAATTTTTTGAAAGATTTTACTAGAAATTTTTAGTTCTAACAGGTTCCAAACAAGGTTTCCAGGCCTCCGCAAAATTTGGATCCTTAGGATACAAACTTTTGAGCTCATTGAACCCAACAACCTCTATCTTCATTTCTGTCAACAAATTTTGCCTTCTGCTCAAGGCATCTGCAATTTTGTTGGACTTCACACTCCTGTGCTTCAAAACAAAAGTATAGCTTTGCAAAAACTCAACCCATTTTAAGTGCCTTTTTTTCAACTTCCCTTGACTATTAAGGTATTGCAAAGCCTGATGATCAGTATATAAAACAAACTCTTTTGGCAACAAATAATGTCTTCATTTCTTCAAAGTCTGAACTATTGCATAAAATTCCTGATCATAAACAAAATACTTTTTCTTGGCATCATTAAGCTTCTCACTAAAATAGGAAATGGGCTTACCTTCTTGGCTCAAAATAGCTCCTATACCACTACCACTAGCATCACAATCTACCTAAAATATCTTATTGAAATTTGGAAGTGCCAAAACAGGTTGTTCTATGACTTTCTGCTTCAATGTATCAAAGCTCTTGTCTACTCCTTTAGTCCATCTAAACTCTCTTCTATCCCCTCTCATTGTCTTAGTTAGGGGTGCACAAATGCTACTAAAATTCCTGATAAACTTTCTGTAAAAGCTTGCCAAATCATGAAAAGATCTTACCTCCATTGTACTCCTTGGTGTAGGCCATTCAATGATAGCCCTTTCTTTTTCTGGGTCCATCTTAAGACCTTCTTCTGAGACAACAAATCCTAGGTATACCAACTCCTTTGTAAAACTACATTTCTTCAAATTAATCAGCAACTTCTCCTCCCTCAACTTCTCTAGAACTCTTCTGATATGCATCAGATGCTCATCCCAAGTCTTATTGAAAATCAAAATATCATCCAAATATACAATAACAAAACTTTCCAAAAATTCTTTCAGTACCTCGTTCATGAGCCTCATGAATGTACTTGGTGCATTGGTTAGCCCAAATGGCATGACTAACCACTCATACAAACCTTCCTTTGTCTTGAAGGCTGTCTTCCATTCATCTCCTTCTCTGATATGGATCTGGAGATACCCACTCTTCAGGTCAATCTTCGTGTAGTACTTGGCTCCACTCAAACAATCCATGATGTCATCCATTCTTGGCAATGGAAATCTATACTTGATCGTTATCTTATTGATGGCTCGAGAGTCTGTACACATCCTTCATTCTCCATCCTTCGTTGGTGCTAGTACTGTAGGTACCACACATGGACTTAGGCTCTCCCTTATTAGTCCCTTCCTCAACAACTCCTGAACTTGTCTATTCAGCTCTTCATTCTCTGCAGGGGTCATTTTGTGGGCTGCCTTATTCAGCAAACTGGCTCCTGGTATCAAATCCATTTGATGATTTATCTTCCTTACTAGTGGTAAACCTTCTGGTACATTATTAGACATAATATCTTGAAATTCTTCCAACATCTCTGAAACTTCTGTTGGTACATCTTCACAATTCTCTTGACTAATCTTAGGAATCAATGCAAAGCAATGACGTTCATGCTTCATACCCTCCAAAAATTCTGGCAGTACTACATACCTTTTCTTCCACCTCCTTCAAGGGCTTCAACTTGTGACGAATTCCATCCTTTGTTAGGGAATATGTGTTTGCATGGCCATCATGGACAGTGCTCCTATTATACTGCCACGGCCTCCCCAATAGCATATGACATGCATCCATCGGTATGATATCACACAACACCTCATCATGGTAGTCACCAATCTTGAACTTCACTAAACACTGCTCATTGACCAAATCTCTATGGTCCTTCTACAACCAAGCAATCTGATATGGATGCAGATGCTTTCTTCTTGTCAACTTCAACTTGTCAACCATCTCTCTGAAACAAGATTATCAGTGCTTCCACTGTCAATAATAATATCACAACACTTACCTTCACATTTGCACCTTGTGCGGAATAAACTCTTCCTTTGATTGGGTTCTTTCTCCTCATTTAGCAAGGTTCTTCTAACAACTAGGGTTTCTCCCCTTTCAACATCTTCAGAATGCTTAGAATGTGCATCTTCATCTACATGTGCAACTCATGCATTGCCTTCAGGTCTTCTATTTGTCCTTCCTTGATGTTGTGGACACTCGTATGCTTGAAGCCCTTCTTCCTCACATTGGAAATAGGTTCCTTTGAAACCTCCTCTTTCGGATCCTTACCCAGGTCTACCTCTTCCTCTCCCTCTTTGTTCACCATTGTTCTGGTCACGAGGGCGGTAGGAGTTATCCCCTCTTTGATTTCGATTGGTGCTAGCTTCTTCACTTTTCTTTTGATCTTCATTACGGCCTCCATATGGTCTTCCACCAGTCCTTCTGCCTTGATGTCTTCCCCTTTGCGTGCTGTCAAATCTTTTATTCAGCTTCTCTTCCACCTTCAGGGAAAATTGGTATGCATCTTCTATGGTGGTCATTCTGACTAGGCTCAGCTCCTCTTGAATACTCGGCCTCAACCCATTAATGTAATGGGATACCTTCTCCTTGTTGGGCTCTACATGACCAGTTCTGATAGTAATCTTATAAAATTCTTCTGTATACTCTTTTAACAGACTTATTACCTTGCTTCAGTCCTTGCAGCTTCTTCAACAACTCCATCTCATAGTCCACAGGAAAAAACTGCTTCTTCAGTTTCTCCACCATTTGATTCCATCTAGTGATCTTTCATTTTCCTCTTCTATTCCTCTCTAACTAGACCTCCTTCCACCAAATATTGGCATGGTCCTTCAATTTTGTTTTTGCAAACTTGACCCGATCTGGGTCTTCTACATCTTCATACTTGAAGTATTCCTCCATGTCATTGATCTAATCAATAAGCTGTTCTGGATTCAAATCTCTAGAATATGTAGAAACTTTGATCCTGGGCCTCTTTCCAATCTTCTAAATGGCCCTCAACAACCTAACTTCTATAGGATCTCCTGCAGCTTCTTGTTCTTCCTCGGATAGCTCTTCTTCAGCTTCATCCTCGCTTTCTTCTCTTGCTCTCAGATCAAACCCTCTTTGTAGCTCCTCTTGCAATGCATCGATCTGCCTTTGCAGGGCTCTAAAACCCTCTTCCGTCAAAGCATTCCTCCCAACACGATTTCTTCGTGGAGGCATCTTGGTCTCCACAGCAAACCCACAA
This sequence comes from Cunninghamia lanceolata, assembly GCA_027924645.1. NCBI lineage: Eukaryota > Viridiplantae > Streptophyta > Pinopsida > Cupressales > Cupressaceae > Cunninghamia > Cunninghamia lanceolata. The sequence continues at coordinate 1,316,794 of BSBN01001957.1, forward strand.
CCTTAGGTCTTGGTGCAAACTACCTCACGGTCGGTGATCTGTCTACATACTCAGGAACCTCGCTCTGATACCACTTGATGAATGGGGTAAATCAAAAAACACACAACAATAGAAATTGAACACAGAAAATAGAACTTTCTTTTATTGATCTGGGCAACTCATTACATTACAGAAGCTTAATTACAATCAGAGGAATCAATCCTCCACAGGTTGCAACACACTACAACTACACAGCCCAGGCTCTGGGATCTTCTACCTTCTGTAACCCCAAATCAGCTAGGGTTTCTATTTTCCTACCTACTCTTGAATCTACACTCCCCCCCCTTAACTCTACTACTGCCCAGGGTTCCCAAAAATGGTTATTAATAGCCTTTTTGGCGGCCAACAACCTAATTTCAAAATTTGCATCTCCCTCCAAAAATAGATCAACTTCCGAGAGCCATAACTTTTAATTCGGGAGTCCGATTGATGAACTATTTTATGCGTTAGAAGTCTCATAGAGTTATCTACGCGCTAAAAACCCGCTCTACCAATTATGGCCATTTTTGGGCCTGTATGGGGCTGTTTAGTGCCTCAAACCTAAATTTGAATAATTTTCAGGTGTTTTTTGGGAAACAAGAACTTTAATATCTTTCAGCTCACAAATGATCTTTGCATGATTCCTTTGCCAAAGGTCTTATATTTCTATTATGTAACTTCTTGTAAATTTTTACTTCAATTCGTGCCCAAATGCAAACTTTCTAAAAATAATAGGTTACTAGTTTTAGCAGTTTGGAAAAACTAAAAGTTCTACATCATTATTCAGGTGATTATGGGACCAGAACCACAAATTTTGAAAAGAAATGGAAAGAACAACAACAATTTTGAAACACATTTTTTTTTGGATGATGCAAGATTGCCCTTACACCACTAGATGCTCTTGCATCATATTATCTTAGTTCACCAACTTTGGCAGTGAGCAACCCACTGACAGTGACCCACCCCATTGGCAGTGACCCTCTTCTTGCAGTGAGCCTCTAATTTTTGGTATTGTTATATATTATTTTGTGAGTTATCACTCACCATGGTTTTTCCCTTATGGGGTTTTCCACGTAAAAATCTGGTGTCTCCTATGTTAAATGTGTGAATGTGTTTAAGTTTCAATTTCATGCTTTCATGGTTAAAGTACAAACACAACATTAATTGATTGATGTGTTAATGGTTTTGAAATATTGGTTACAACTGATTCATCCCCCCTCTCAGTTGTCTTGAACTTTTCAACAATTGGTATCAGAGTAGAGATTCCTCGAAAAGAGTCTAACAACTCGAGGTAGATCCAAGATGGTGCATAAGAGGGAGTCACCGCAATTCAATGGAACAAATTATGCCCTTTGGAAGGTACGGATGAAAAGTTATCTTATCTCTCTTGGTTATAATGTCTGGAAGATAACAGAGAAAAACTATACTATTCCTGAAAATGGTCCATCAGATGATGATGAAGTCAAACAGTATGAATTTAATGGAAAATCTAGAGATGCTCAATTAAATACCTTATCTAACAATGAGTTGGTGAAAGTTATGGATTTGGAGACTGCTCATGAGATCTAGGATAAGTTAAAAATTTTATATGAAGGAGATAATTCTATAAAGAGTGCCAAATTACAAAACCTACAGGTGAAGTATGAAGCCCTGAAGATGAGTGAAGATGAAAACATAACTATGTACATGCAGAGAGTTGATGAAATTGTCAATGGAATCAAAGGTCTTGGAGGTACTACTAAGGAGGAAGAGGTTGTGATGAAGATTTTTGGGTCACTACCTAAATCCTATAGTCACAAAGTGGCAGCAATTGAAGAGCTTATGAGTGTACAAAAGGTTTCCAAGGATTGATTGCTCAGGAAATTTACAACTTTTGAAATGAGAGAATTTGGTGATGCTCTGCCAAAGGTTGAGACTACTTTCAAAGCCATCACTTCAAAAAAGACTTCAAGAGCTTAGAAATATGTTGTGGAATCTAATGATGACCTAGATGAGGTTGAAGAAAACTTTGCAGATAGAATGCAAAGAGGTTCCGGTAAGTACAAAGGAAAATTGCCTTTCATATCCTTTTCTTGTGGTAAGATTGGTCAATATGCATCTAGATGTCTGGAGAGAATTGAAAGAGGTAAGAAGAAATTTGGAAGTAGACCCAAAATTGTCAAGAAATGCTATTATGTTAGAGATCTTGATGATGATGGTGTAACAATAATAGTATGAATGCTTGTTTATTGCTATTAAGAAAGAACTTGTGTCTACTAATCCTACTAGTGGTGTGAAGGAAGAAAAACCAATGGAAGAAAGTACTCTGTCTGTCTAGGTTGAGAAAGATACGGATGAATGGATCATTGAAAGTGGATGTTCACATCACATGACCGGTGACAAAAGTAAGTTTGTAAGTTTAGAAAAGATTGATGGTGGATTGGTTAGGTTTGGAGATAATACAGTTGGTAAGATCTATGGAAGAGGATCTATTTGTTTTGATGGCAAGCATAATATAGATAATGTTCTCTATGTGAAAGGTCTAAAGCATAATATTTTAAGTGTTGGTTAGATGTGTGATAAAGGGTATGATCTAAGATTCAGGGACAATGCATGCAAGATCATGGAAAACTCCAGAATAGTGATTGCAACTAGTAAGAAAACTAGAGGTAATATCTATCACTTGAGGGGAATTGATAATTGTTGTTTGTTGACTCAGACAGATGAGAGTTGGTTGTGGCATAGAAGGATGTGCCATATTAATTTTGATAACTTGGTGAAGTTAATCTCAGTACAAGCTATGAGAGATTTTCCTAAACTAGTGAAGCTCACCAATACTATTTGCAAGGAATGTCAACTAGGAAAATAGAGAAAGGCAAGTTTCAAGAGAAAAGAACAATTTTCTGTTGGATTGCTTGAGTTGGTGCATACAGATCTATGTGGTCCTACAAGAACAAGAAGTTTGCAAGAAGACATGTACTTTATGTTACTTATTGATGATTATTCTATAATGACTTGGGTCACTTTTCTAAAAGAGAAATCAGAAGCACTAGACAATTTCAAAGATTTTTAGGCAATGGTTGAGAATGAGTTAGAATTGAGGATCAAATTCTTAAGATCTGATAGAGGAGGTGAGTTTACATCAAATGAATTTAACATTTTTTGCGAAGAGCATGGGATAAAAAGATAGTTGTTTGCTCCTAGGACTCCTGAGCAAAATGGAGTTGTTGAAAGAAAGAACATGACAGTTCAAGAGGTTGCTAGGTCAATGATGATATAAGCTAACCTACCAAAAGTGTATTGGAGAGAAGATATACACACTACTATCTACATCCAAAACAGAGTCCAAGTCAAAGGTAATGGCACTAAAACTCCTTATGAATTGTGGTATGGAAGAGTTCCCACAGTAAACTATTTTGAAGTTTTTGGAAGCAAATGTTATATCAGAAGAGATGAAGAATTGGGCAAGTTTGATGCTAGATGTGATGAAGGTATTTTACTTAGATACTCTACTAAGAGTAAGGCCTACCGGTGCTACAATAAGAGCTTGAAAAAGGTCATTGAAAGTGCTAATGTGAAGGTTGATGAAGAGAAAGAAATAACATCAGATTTAAGAGGTTATGAATCAGATGAACCTGCTGTCACAGTCATTAAAGAAAAGGTGGAATAGGAACAAAAGGATAGTCAAACTAAAGAAGAAAATGGTGAAGAAGAAAAGGCTCTGGAAAGTGTTGGTAAGACTCCCAGATATGTAAGAATTAATCATTATGAAGATCAAATTATTGGTGACAAAAGCAAGGGGGTATTGACAAGGAAAAGAGCTGCAGAAGAATAGGTGTACTACTATTTGCTTTCATAAATTGAACCAAAAAATGTAAGTGCAACCTGCAAAGATGAAAGTTGGGTAAAAGCCATGAAAGAAGAACTAATGTAGATAGAAAAGAATCAAACTTGGGAATTGGTCCCTAGACCTACTGATAAGAATATGATTGGAACCAAATGGGTCTTTAGAAACAAGATGAATGATAGTGGTAAAGTGGTAAGAAACAAAGAAAGACTGGTATGGAAAGGATATTCTCAGGTTGAAGGCATAGATTTTGAAGATAATTTTACTCCTGTGGCAAGGATTGAAGCTATAAGAATGTTTTTGGCTTTTTCAACTCACAAAGATTTCAAGGTTACCAGATGGATGTGAAGTCTGCCTTCTTGAATGGAAAACTAGAAGAAGTCTACATTGAACAACCAGAAGGTTTCCAACTATCAGACAAAGGTGACATGGTGTGTAGATTCAAGAAAGCCTTGTATGCTCAAGTAAGCTCCTAGAGCCTGTTATGCAAGGTTGGAAAAGTACTTGATGCAACTAGGGTTCAACAAAGGTACTGTAGATAGTAATCTCTATTTCAAAATCAATAATGATTAAATTCTGATTGTTGTAGTCTTTGTTGTGATATTAGCTTTGGATGCAATGAAGGTATGTGTAAGAAATTTGAAAAGGAAATGCAAAAGGAATTTGAGATGTCTATGTTTGGTGAAATGAATTTCTTCTTAGGACTACAAATTACTCAATCAGAAAAATGAATTTTCATTTCTCAGTCCAAGTATGTGAAATAATTGTTGAAGAAGTTTGGAATGGAGGATTCTAAACCAATATGTACTCCCATGGTAACTGGTTACAAGTTGAGCAAGAATGATGAATCACCTAAGACTGATTAGAAAAACATATAGGTCTATAATTGGAGGACTGCTCTATCTAACCCATACCAGACCAAACATAATGCATGCAGTCTGTCTTTTGGAAGATTTCAAGAAGATCCCAAAGAGTCACATGTAATGGTAGTCAAAAGGATCATGAGATATTTAAAGGGCACTTTAGATTATGGATTGTGGTATCCCAAACATACTAATTTCACTCTTAGTGCCTATATAGATGCAGATTGGGCTGGAGATGCTGATGATAGAAAAAGTACAAGTGGAGGTGCTTTCCTTTTGGGGAACAAATTGGTTTCATGATGAGCAAGAAGCAAGAATCAATTTCTCTGTCTACTGTAGAAATAAAATATATTGCTGCAGCATGTTGTTGCAATCAAGTACTTTGGATGAAGCAGACATTGAAGGACATAAGAGTTGTATATGAAGAACCAATTTCAATCTTTTGTGGCAACACAAGTGCTATAAACATTTCAAAAAATCCAGTAATGCACTTAAGGACAAAACATATTTCAATAAGGTATCACTTTCTGAGAGAAAAGGTAATAGAGGATGAAGTAAATATGGAGTATGTCTCTACAAAAGATCAGATTGCAAATATTTTCACTAAGCCTCTACCTAAGTATACTTTTGAGTATCTTAGGGAGAAGTTAGGGGTTATTACCCCTCCTTCTCTAAACTAAGATGCATAAGGAATGCATCAGTGCAGTGGTGACTAAAGTCTCATCTTTTGATCTAGATTGATGTTTTGAAGGCTACTCCTTAGGGGGAGTAGGTAGAAGTTTCTGATCAAGAGCAGTAAGTGTTGCAATGTTGTTGACAGGGGGAGTTGTGTAGTAAAAAGAAAGAAAAGGGTCTGGCACCCTTTGCCATTGATGTCAAAGGGGGAGAGAAGTTCATGTGAAAAGCCTAAGAAGAATATTGTAGATAGAGAAAGCATCAAGTGAGAAGGAGCACAAAAGCAAATCAAGATTATATGTCTTGATGGTTTTTCACATCATGTGTTGCCATCAATGACAAAGGGGGAGATTGTTGCAAGTATGAGCAATAAGTGTTGTTGTTGATGTCAACATAAGGAAGTTATTTGAGTAAGTCTAAACAAGTATATGAGGAATTGGTACAATTGCATAATTGCTTTATCTCTCAAGAACAGTGCAGTGTTTTACTCCACATATTATGTAGATTGAATATCTTTGCCTGTGGATTGGAAGTAATGTTAAGGGATGTTTGTAGATGCTATGTTTGAAGTTTGAGCCTCCGGTGTGAAGATTTGAGCGAGCTGTGTTCATCAGAGTAAAACACTACTTTTCTATATATTTAATGGTGATAGAGAGAATGTATTCTGCTCTGCATTTCTCTACATTCAAGTTTCATAGTATGTGGTTCTGGAATTAAGTTTGTGATGTTGTTATGTGCCTTCAGTTCAAATGGTTCATGATTTGGTGCTCCGCAAGTGATCTTTCATTTATGACAGTAGACGATAGTAATGTTCAAGTGCTCCAGTTTGAAGAATCTTATGGATAAAGTGTTTAGAGTTTGTGCGGATGTTCTTGGTGATTGTATCGTGCTTGTGAGAGTCTCTAGATTGTGTTCCTACCTTTTGATTGATCCACAAAGTATAATCCAGATCGTGAATGAAGCGTGTTCCTATAAGTTTTAGTGTTGACTCTAGTCTTGGATGACTTGGTTGTTTTCACTACTTGCAGATATGATTTGAAGATTGTGGAAGCGTATTGTTGCATGGAAGATTGCATTTGAGTCCCAGCTAAGGCTTGGCACAATTTGCATTCACTTCTCTTCTCCCCTAATTTATTTAGGTTCAGACCTATCTTAATGTATGTATGTTTTCCGACCTTAGAGATTGTTCCAAAGGTTGATGATTGTAATATCGACCTTGACGTAAATTCCAAGGATGATGAAATGTATAAAAACATGAAATGAAGTTGTGAATGTGTGAAAAGGATGCAAAAATGAAAAGATAATTATGAAGTGTAAAAGTAGAGCAAGGCAGAGGATACTTATTGTACTTTAATGGAACTGAACCTTGGCATAGTGTAGATGCTACTATCTCAGTTCACCAACTTTGACAATGAGCCTCTTCTTACAGTGAGCGTTTTTGGTAGTGAGCCTTAAGGAAGTGAGCCTCTAATTTTTGGTGTTGTTATAACATATTATTTTGTGAGTCAACACTCACCGTGGTTTTTCCCCTATGAGGTTTTCCATGTAAAAATCTGGTGACTACTGTGTTAAATGTGTGAATGTGTTTAAGTTTCTATTTCATGCTTTCATGGTTAAAGTACAAACATAGTATTAATTGATTGATGTGTTAATAGTTTTGAAATATTGGTTACAACTAATTCACCCCCCCTCTCAGTTGTATTGCACTTTGCAACATGAAGACACTTCTTGGCAAATTGATTTACATCTTGTTCCATTGTAGGCCAATAATAACCTGTGCGAAGAAGCTTCTTAGCTAGGTTTGGACTGGTGGAATGTGATCCACAGACACCTTCATGTACATATATTAAGGCAACATTAGCTTCTTTCAAGTTAAGACATCTAAGGAGGATACCATCGAGATTCTTGTGGTATAAAGTTTCACCAAGGACAGTAAAATGAGAGGCTCAAAAGATGAAGGTTTTTCTTTGGGTAGATGTAAGGCCTGATGGGATGGTGTTATCGTGGAGGTATTCATAGATATCTTGGTACTAGGGAAAATTGGGACCAAAAAGTTTGCAGATAATTTCAATAGGTGGAACATCAACGGCTGATATCAATAGTTCAACCAAGAATTCACAACGCTGAGTGTTGGTAGGCATATATAGGAGGGATCCAATAGTAGCATAGCATTAGCTGCCTTGTTATTCACCTTGGGGATTTGTGTAAAAGAAATAGTAGAAAAGTGTTGCTTGTAGTCATCAACCATTCTTTTATAGGGAATGAACTTATCATCTTTTGTTTGGTACTCATCTATAACCTATCTAATGATTAGTTGAGAATCTCCATAAACCTGTATTTGTTTGATGTTCCATTGTACTTCTATGAGGAGACTGGTAAGTAGTGCTTCATACTTGGCAATATTTTTGGTACAAGGAAAAGCTAGCTGATATGATTTTGGAATGTAATCACCTTGTGGTGTAATGAAGAGGATTTTAGCTCTTGAACCATGCTGGGTATAGGAACCATCAAAGTATAGTTTCCATTCAACTATGGTAGAAAGATTGAATATCCCTTCATCTGTAAAATTAGAGAGCATAGGGGTGGTATCTGTCATAGGAGCCTCTACTAGTTGATCTGCAATAAATTATCCTTTGATAGCTTTTCGATCAACATACTCTATATCAAACTCACTCAAAATCATAACCCACTTAGCTAGTCTACCTATGAGGGCTACCTTGGATAAAAGATATGTCAAGGGATTAATCTTAGAAATGAGCTTGGTGTGTTGGTTTAACATATAATGTCACAAATTTTGGAAAGCAAACACTACTGCTAGACATGCTCGCTCCATGGGAGTGTAATTAATCTCATATCCAACCAAGGTGCGACTGATGTAGTAAACTACCTATTCTTTTCCTAAATCATCATGCTATGCTAAGAGAGCACCTAATGTTGTAGATGTAGTAGAGATATATAAGAGTAGAGGTCTATTTGGAACTGGTGGTACCAAAACTAGAGGTGTAGCTAGATATTCCTTGAGTGATATCCCATCGGAATGAGACATCCTTTCAGAGTAAATATAGAAATGGTTGGCATTTATCTGCTAGCTGTGATATGAACCGTCTAATGGATTACAATTTCCCTTGAAGGATCCCGAGTTGTTTTAGAGTGGAAGGTGGAGGCATCTCAACTATAGCTTTGACCTTGACAGGGTCTACTTCAATTCCTCTACGAGATACACTATATCCCAACAATTTTCCTAAAGTGACACCAAAGACACATATCTTAGGGTTGAGTTTCACTTGATATTTCTCTAATCTATCAAATATCTACCCCAAAACCTGTAAATGATCTTCTCTATTCATAGATTTGCCCACTATATCATCGACATAGTCCTCCATAATAGTATGAAAAAGGTCATTGAATATCACTGCCATTGCTCTCTGATAGGTAGCTCCTTCATTTTTTAGACCAAAAGGCATGACTTGCCAACAATATGTGCTCCAAGGACATGTAAAAGTTGTCTTATGTTGATCCTCTAGTGCTATGATAATTTGATCATATCTAGAAAAACCATCCATTAGGGAAAGCATTTCATGACCCGCTGTCAAATCTACAATGATATTAATATTTAGTAAGGGAAAGTCATCTTTAGGACATGCTTTATTTAGATCACTAAAGTTTGTACAAATGCAGATGGCCCTAGTGACTTTGGAAATAGGTACCAAGTTTGAAACCCACTTTGGATAATCAGTAGGGCATATGAACTTCATATCTAGAAATTTTTGAAGCTCTGCTTTTACGATTAGTGCTATTTGTGGATGCATCTTATGAAGCTTTTGTTTGACTGGCTTGGCATTTGGAAATACTACTAAGTGATGAACCACTAATGAAGGGTCCAACCCAAGCATGTCAACATATGACCAAGCAAAATTGACTGTCCTTTGTAAGAAGAATTTTGTAAAATCTTTCTTTTCTTGTTCTGAAAGTGAAGCTGCTAGAAATGTGATCTTGGGGTTCTGTACTGTGCCTAAATTGATCTTTTGTGATTTTTCAACTAAAAGTGAAGATTTCTCTTGATACTTTGTAGGTAAGGGAAGGTCAAATCCTCCATCCTCAGGCACCTTAGAGGGGTTTTCATTGTAGGATACACCCTTTATTTTTACTTTTTTATGATTAGAAGGTGCCACATTGTGGTTTTCACCTAGGGATCTATTTATTTTATTTTCATTTTTGCGACTAGAGGATTTGGCATTCGCACCAAAGTATGCTCCTTGATCTAAGTACATGACAAACCCAACTTTATGATCACCAAGTGGTATACTGGCTCGGAGTCCCATGAATTCTGCTATAGCCTCATCATTCTAAAAGATGTCAAGAACGGGGGCCTCTTGTTGGTCCCAATCAATAAGTTCAGGGTAGATGAGTGGAAGGTTCTAGGTTTTCATATTGGATGTGAGGGAGATGGATGATATCATGAATATTGAGGTTTATTGAAATAGGTTAGTGAGGCGTAGGTAAGAGTCATTGATAGTTTCCTCTTTAGAAAGCGAAATCATGGGAAAAGTTTTCACTACCTCGTTGAGAAAAAATTTGATGTTTGAGGAACGTGGTACCTCCTTACCGTATCCTAAACCATGCTTGTTGTTTTTATTAGTCACAATGATGGGTTATAAACTTCCTTGAACATGCATGCCAAGGCCACCTTGGCATTTATAACCCATGTTATTTACCATTTAGAGACCTTTTCTATATTATTCAACAGGTATTGTGATTGGATCTTTTGTGTCTTGGAATATCCAAGAGGAAATATCTTCAATACATTCATCTTCTAATATCCCCCAACAAATGAATATTGTTGGGTTAACTTGCAGGATTACCCTTTTACTGACCTTTTCTATAGGTGGTTTGCCATATGATTTAGGTGATAAAGGCATACTTACCATAGAACAATATTTTTGAAGGTCATACTCACCAAACCCCATGTCTCTATATCGGACCTTGATCTCAGGAATGGGTTTATCAATTGAGGATTTTATCAAAGTTTTTGGATCAATAAATAAAGGAGATGGTTGACCTTCAACATTATTTGGGATTTGGTTGGTGTTTTGATATCGCCCTTGCATGGCATGGAAAAAATCAAAAGGATTTAGGTCTCCAAGGATAGTAATTTCAGTAACATTAAAGGGAAACTTGAGACATTGATGGAACATGGAAGGAATGACCTACATGGTATGAATCCATGGATGACCTAGGATGATATTATAAGGTAGATCAAGGTCTAGTACTTGACAACAAGTTTCTAATATAACAAGACCAACTTGAATAGGCAAATGGATTACACCTTCTGACTACTTTTTTGCATCATCATAGGCTTTGATAGTGATAGATTGTTCAGGATCAATAATATCCTTAGAGTATCCCAATTGTCTTAGTATTTTTAGTGAACAAATGTTCAAGCTAGCACCACTATCAATAAGAATACGTGCATTGATGGATGAATACTTCAATAAGGAGGGCATCATTATGGCAAGAGTTTTGAGATGAAAGGTCATTTTCAGTAAAGACCATGCAGTATGGTGAAGTAATGTGACCTATCATGGCTTGGAATTCTATGACATCCATGTTGTTTGGAACTGCTAACTCTTGGAGAGCTTTTTCAAGCACTGCTTTGTGGGCAGGTGAAGACTTTAGGAGATCTAAACTAGATATTTGTGCTGGGGTTTTTAGTAGATGGTCTAGTATATTGTACTCATAATTTATATGAATATCACCTGTTGGCCTACGAAGGGTGACACAACCATGATGATTGTAATAGCACAATCGGGGGTTTTAGCCTTGATGGAAAGAGTGGACACATGACTTTCTTCGAAACGATTGATAATGGAATCATAGGAAGTGGAAGATTTGTTGACATTTTTACCTTTATCAGGATTATTTCCTTTACCATGTGGAGGGAATGGATCCTTGTACATGTTGAAGTCTTTGTTTGTTGTTTGTTTTGGAGGATCATCAACAATGACTTCTCCTCTATCTATGAGATTTTGGATGAGATTATTTAGTTTCATGCATCCAGGGGCTTTGTGTCCTTTAACTCTATAGTATTCACAATATTTGTTGTCTTTGTACCAAGACAGTTTGAAAGTAGGTTCATCATATTGATGAGCTTCTAGTAGCATGATGAGTCCACTTTGGACAATTTTCTTTAGGACTAATTCAATAGTCTCTCCCAAAGGGGCGAATCTACGTCTAGGGGGGTAGTCTTGTTTGGGTTGTTCCCTAGGAGTAGATGGGGTAGTTTTTGCAGGTTATTGAAGATAGACTGGTGTTTGGAGAGTTTGAATGTGTTTAGTGTCCACAACACCATCATTGATGACATTCTTGTTCTTGGACCAAAATCGAGGTTTGTCATTATATGATTGAGGGTTGTCTTTGGTCTTGTTGTGTGGTCTCACAACACACCCCATTTTTCCTTAGCAAAATAGGGACCCAACTTTTTTTCGCTTGGCTTTACTTGTGTGTTTTTCCTTTGGGTGGTATGGTAAAATGTCATGGCCTGATCCATGGTCAAAATTCAAGTCAAGTATATTCCCCTGTAAAGTCTATGAATGGATAGAGAATCAAATTTTAAGCAACTTTGCCTTTTACTTCATGTCAAAATTCCTCAGAATGAGTGAGTTATACCTGGTCAAAGTTCTAGTCAAATGGATATCCTGGTCAAAGGGATATGGACATTACACTTCAGATATCATGTACATTCTTCAATATCTATATCCATGTCTATCATGATGTCTAGTATTTATAATAATCCTCAAGCGCGTAGACTTTAGATCCAGACTCGAAGTCATCCTTAAATCATGTTAAATCAATAATTGCTCTTACGGAGGGATATAGTTTCTATCAAAATATCAATATCGTCATCTTGATGAAACCATCAAAATTTATCATGGTGAATCATGAAAACTTCAACTGGACAAGATATTTGTACATGGAATTACCAATTGCCGAATATCCATATCCATACAAATATCCATATCCCTATGATGCCCGTCAAATTTATTCTCGTTAGCAAACTCTAATGCATGGATGTTTCGTACTAGATATTTTCAATAGGATATTAAGTTTTAAATATCCATGTCCAAATATCCATATCCATATCACGTATTACTAAAGAGTTAATATCCCGCACACCTAAACTGTTGACTTTTCGAAGGGATATTTTCAAACCGGATATTTTATACTTGCCAAATATCCATATACATGCAAATATCCACATCCATTTTCAAAGTAAAGACGTTGCTCCACTTGTCCCACCATTGAATTTTCAATAGGATATATGCATAAGGACATTTTACAATGGACATTTTATATATCCTGATCTTTTAAAAGCAAACAAGATCCTGTTGCTCACTCCTTTGGTCAACGAGATTTGACCCAGGATTTTGCTGACATCATATGGATGTTCCGAACCAAACATTTAAATTTCAAATGTCCATATCCATATCCCTTCCTGCATTTAATGCCCTACATAAAGTAATTGGCCTTTCTAAATTAAAGGCATGCTTTTGCTAGCTGTTTGTTTCTCCCGCGCCTGAATTGTGGAGATTTACCTAACCGTAGAAAAGCAATTAACATTCCCTAATTGATGATTTTTGAAGGATAATTTAGTCTTATCAATTATCATATTATTTGAGCTAAAATTGCAGAGGTTTAGAAGCAATTAAAGGTGAATTATGAGTGATTAAGGCAATTCTATGATGGCCAAGGAACAATGTTACAAAGAACGAAATGGTGAGCACAAGAAAAATGGTATTCACATCCACATCTACACGTTAAAGGTTAAGGTTACAACCACCAGGTATGAATACAACAAACCTTCTTAGTCATTTTCACAGTTACAGTAATTTTTACATGGGAAGAGGGTAAATTTCATGTGATAGAGGTAAATCATTGGGTGAATTCCTATTTGTATATGGTTTATAATATGTTTAAATTTACATAAAGGGATTTAAGGTAATCAATGCATTTAAATGCATAAATCCTAGAAGCTTACTATGGATACTTGTATGCTACATGACATAATGGCTCAAAAGTGAATAGACCTCCGAGATGCAGAGTTCAAGTGGGATTTGTTACCCGTTCCCAATGACATATGCACCAAATTTGGTCGCACTTATGATACACATTATGGAAATATGGATTTGGATGCCTTCAGGGCACGGATCCTGTTAGGGGATGTTAGTCCCATATTGTAGAACATAGTGTCAACATGAATGTTCAATGCTTCTAGGTTCCCATATGCAATAGATGCCCTAGAGCTGGTCATCGTATGTACCAAAAAATACAACCCAGCAAATAGGTGAGTTGAGAGTCAGGGGAAAGTATACGTTGACTTCTCCATTAGGGGAATTACAGAGGCATTCAAGTTGCCCACAATCCAAAACATGTATGAGATTGATCTAGCTACGTTGAAGGTGGAATACACTGGCAGCATCAGTGACTGTAGAAAGATAATCATTGCATAATGTAGGGACTCTACCAACAAGGCTAAGGCTGTGGCCAAGATACCACAACACCTCTACAAATATGAATTTTGTCCAGAGGTGCGGTATATGATGGTTCTGCTAAGCAAGATGGTAGGTAAGGAAGATGTTGGAACATTTGAGCCTTGGATGTTTTGGTTGATTACGCTGGTCAAGGATAAAAATGTGATAGGCAACTAGGCCAAACTTATTAGTGAAGTTCTCTACATGAGGCCATGGTAGCATGGCAGAATAGGAAAATGATGTTCTATATGACATCTTATGTAGTATATGCATGTGCTTTCAAAGAACGGCCCACTAGACTCAACATCTTTGGAAGGTTGGGGCCACAACCTATAGATCAAATGGTGTGGGAACATTACACACAATTGGAAAGGAAGCAATCATTTCAACACTATAAGGTTGTGAGTGATTATTTTATCATGTATTTGGTTAGACTGATGGAGGGTGATAAGGAAAAAAGGCTTTCCAAGGAAGCCCATGAGTTAATAAAATGCAATGGGGCATGGTTCATCTAATTCCCCACTTATACATATATTAGGATGGAGGGTTCTAAGGGAAATCCGTTCATGCTACCATGGTATCCCACCGACAGGATAGTTCTGTTAGAGGTGACGAGGTAGATTATCCCACCTTATGAAGCCTATCTGAGGAAGAATAAGAAGAGGAATGCTAGATTTCCCATGGAAATCAACTGGTATGTCTGTGGAACAATTGATAATGCTAAGAAGTTAGAAGTGGAGCTACATATGCTACATTTACAACTGTTTCCTTTAACTAGATATTATGACCCATGCCACAGAATAGAAAGGTGGGCAAACAAAAAAATACAACATGTGACACACCTAGAGGACTTTTGGGTTGATTGTATTGATGGTGAAGAGGTAAAGAAAAGATGATACCAATGGTTAACTCTTAATCAAGTTAGGACATTAGGCCAGTTACAGGTCTCCCCTTAGCTGAAATCAAATGATGGAACTGATATCATGGATCCTGAGTATGAGGAGAAACAGATTTATAGGGAAGCTCTATCTCTCCTAGACTGGAGCCAACCTAAAGAAACCTCCATTGATATAATAACAAAAAAGGTCATGACCATCACTAAGATATGGGTTGATAAGAAGCTAGTTGAGCTAAAGGCTAGGGGAGTAGTCATCACTTGAGATAAGAAAGGGAAAAGAAAAATAGAAGATTTGGAGTATGACGACTTTCTCATTCATAAGAGAAGAGTCATGGAGGCAAAGCTTGCTGAACCAGGGTCCTCTACTCCAGGAGAAGTGTTCACATCACAAGGAATTATAGTGGCTACTGTGCCATCACCTCTGTGAGAGCAACATATACCAACTATTCCCATCAGTACTATAGGTATAGAGGAAAGAAGAGGAGTGGATGTATTGGAAGGGATAAATATCCCCAAACAAAAGAGGGGTAGACCTGTGCTCCTCAGATGATTTACATCCAGAAGGGAAGATGTCTAGATAAAAGTTCAATAGGGACCCACAAGAATGAAGTAGATGTTTGCTCAAGATCAGTCCCAAGTAGGAGCATCATTACTACTTGCCTCACCACCCACCATGTTGAAAGCACATTTGGCGGAGCAAATCAAAAGCTTTCCTGATCCTACAGTTATGGTGATGAAGGAGTTGCAACATAATGTCCCTGTCCCTCAGATTCTATAGGTGAAGAAATAAATGGTTGAGCAAGCTAAAGCAATAGAACAAGTAAGTGCTCAAGAACAACCATCATCCTTAAGTCAAATCATTGAATTGACAGATGATGAGGTTACAAGGGATGTAACCAAAATTCCAATAGGCTCACCCTCCACACTTCCTATACATGCACATCAAGAAATACTTCAAGAGGTTGAGGTGGGAGCCCAACAAGAACCGAATGTGGAGGAAATAAAGAATCCAAAGCCAATGAAGGACCTTGAGATCCAAGACATTTCAGATGCAGAAGAGGTAGGGTCACCCCAAGAGCCCATCTAGCATGAATAGCTGGACACCCTAGTGGACAAAATAACTAGCCCAGAGGCCATAGACCTATCTTATCCAATGGGACCTAGTGTAGATGTAGCTATTGAAGACACAAATTTGCAAGATAGACAAGGAGAAGATGAACATGATGTCCTCATGGAGGAAGGTACCCAACATGTTCATATGGATGAGGATGATAAGCAGATGGATGAACCAGCCAATGAAGAGGTAGAATATAAATAGAAACAACCAGTGGTGCAAATAGAGAACCAGGGCTCACAGGATGCATAGGATGAAGAAATGCATGAGGAAGCTAAGAACCTAAATTATAGTCAACAAGAGGCTCCCCAATAGGAAGAAGAAATGCCTCAATAGGAGGAGGTTCACAAACAAGAATCCCTGGAGATTCCTCACCAAGAAGAACATCATCAAGAGGTTCCCCAGGAAAAGGATGTACCTGAACAACAAGAAGGGGATCAAGACAAAGGTGGATGTAATAGATAATGATGCTCACATTGAACAGTTAGGTCAAGAAGGACTAGAGCAGGATGCACCACATTAGCTTTCATCTGAGGTAATACAACTTTCCATTGAGGCTGCCCCTTTTGATTTTAAATCATTGTTTTCTATTGAAGATCCAAAGCTATGGTGAAAGGATAGAGTTGTATCCACAATAAAGAGAGATATTGCAATTGGGCGAAGAACAACACAATTGGTTGTGCCCACTGTTGACAAGGCCAAGGGGAAGATAATGGCCAATGAATATCAGGTAACCACCATTGATTTGGGGCATGCCACCATAGAGCAAGAAATTGAAGAACTTAAGGGCAGTACTGAGGCCATGGCTGCTCGATGCATAATATTAAGATGAAGAATAAGGAGTTGAAGGGGCACAATGCCCAACTCCAATCATTCATTAGGGGATTGGTCACCCTAGGCACTCAAATATTAGAGGCACTAGTTGCATTAATGTTGGTGAGCCATGATGAGATAAGTGGGTTGGATGCCACAAAGCATCAAGTACAGGATATGCAGAAGTGGTTTTCCACATTCATGACCGAAGGTGAGGAAATGATTGGGATAGCATTGTCCAATTGGGACATCTTGGCCCACATCTAGACCAAAAAATACCAGTTGAAAAGGGAGTGCACGACGAGGCTTGATCAAAATGATCAAGACCTCAATAAACTAGTAAGTGCTAGGAAGCTAAAGGACAAGGTGTTTCTGAAGCATCACATTCTAACCCCACAAACATTGAATAAAATATCCATGTAGATAAAATATTTAAAGTTTGAAGTGGATGTTCTCAAGGGTTGTATGCTCAAGGCAACAAACATAAGTACAAAGGCCCATGATTTGCTCACAGATGAGGTAGATATTTTGGAAGAGCTGTTGGGAAATTAGGTAATCAAGAAATAAAATTATGATGAGATAGTCTCTATGGGGATGTTCAAGGCTCGATTCAATCCCATGTTCAACATTTCTCAGAGGCAACAATAGATGACGTAATGGAAGTATATGTGAAGATGAAGGCGTACAAGTGCAAATTGGAGAACAGGACCAATAAGTGGATGTCGATAAGTGACCAATTGCAAGTGCATGAATAGGCCAAACTCAAAGAACAATATTTTGATCAAACAGAAATGGATGTAGCCATCAAGGCCTACAATATTTTTGCTATGTTAGACTATGGAGGTATAATAGTTGGAGAAGATTTCTTTGAGGCAGAGGAATAAAATATTCTTGCAGATGCTAAAGTGAAGATATCGAGGAATGTTCCATTTTTTTTCTAGTTGTCCTCCACCAATGATTTCCAACTGGCGATCACGTGCCACAATTCTTGACCATTGATTGTTTTGAGAGCTATCATGACCATTGGATCATTGTAACTGATCTTAGGTCCTTATTCTATAAAGGGCCTAGATCATCTTGTATTAAGAGAGACTAAATTGTTGAAACTTGGAGCATTGAGTTTGTAATTGTGCAGCTCCATGATCTCTTCTCAAGGTTCTTTCTCAGATCAGTGTAAATGTGCATATTCTTTGCATACATAATAAAATTGAGGATACATATTACCATCTAATCATATATCTTGAGTAATATTCTATTGATTTTTGGCTTGTGATTGTGAATTGATGTGTTCTATTAAAGTGCATTCAACTAATTGCATGTTGTCATCAACCTACCTTTGAAGATTGTACCAATCATACTTAATTGTGCATTTCCTGGTGAAGTATGGTTTGGTTTTGCTTCATTTCATGACTATGTCAAAGTATACATGTTGATCACTAGTAAAATTTAACTAGTTCAAGATCTTAATTCTTTAACTCAAGTTATTTAACTCTTCATTTCATAAATATAGTGGATAAATGCAAATATTGACACATCTTAAGCAATACATGTACTAAAATTGATGCCAACAATGACATATCTATAGCACACATAGTAAAAGATGCAAATAATAGCAAATATCATGTAGACAATCATAAATATTAATGAATTATAGGTTACAAAGAATATCTTTAAGTAAATTCTAGGTTTATATGCAAACATCAGTTCATAAGGAGATAGTTTTAGAAGAACTAATCAAAGTTAGGATAGTTATAGAAGAACTGATCAAGGTTGAGATAGTTTTAGAAGAATTGATCAAAGTTACACTCAATTCATGCTTATATGTTTAAATCTCAACTAGATACTATAAGGTTTGATACAATTGTCAAGGATATATGCAGATTAGGTACAATATACAAGACATTTATGGAATTTGACATACTATGAGGAAGGATACAAATGCCAAGCATAAGTCCCCAAAATGGAACAACATATCACAACAAACCCTGAGTGACTTTCAGAAGGCCAAGACCTAACCAACGAAGACTTGGGATCATAAATTCACTCTAAATTTATCATATATTTCAAGATGAGGAAAGGTTTGTAGTGACAACTTTTATTTCTTATGCATGTGACTAACAAACACATCAACATGTCTCTTTGAATAGTTTGACTAATCCTTTTTCTATAAGAGATTTTTTAATATTAGTTCTCTTAGAAATGATTTCATCAAACGAGTTAGCACATTGGATTTGTAAGTGAAATCCAATTTCAGGATTGAGATTTTGGATGAATATGCTAACTAGTTGTTTTTCTTGGATAGGCCAAGGGAATTTACTAGCCATGTTTCGCCATCTTTGCAAGAAAGAGATGAAATTTTTCCCATTACATTGTTTGAAATCTCATGTTTGAAATTGAAGGAAAAGTGTATGACAAACTTTTCGGCCAATTCATTGAATGTCTTGATACCTATGGGTAGATGAGAAAACCATTCTATTTCTTGTTCTCCAAGACTAAGAGGGAAGAGGCATAAGAGATAAGTGTCATTATGGACAACCTCTAGGCAAGCAATGTAAAACTCCCTAAGATGTTCTTTTGGGTCTCCTTTTCCTTTATATTTGTCAAATTTTGGCATGTCAAAGTTTGGAGGAAAATGGATCATAGGTAGTGACATATCAAAGGGGTAAGGACAAACCTCCTCCAAAGAGAAAGTTTTCTTGGTGTATCCAAGTGTGATATCTAAAATTTGCTTTTGTAGATTGGAAAATTTAAGATCAAGTTCCAATGTGGGTTGTTGTTGAGCAAGACCATGTTGGATGGATGGTGATTGTTGTGCTACATAAGAGGGATTGGTGTTGGATGCATATGAGTGGATATTGTATGGATCATAAGAGTTGTGAGGATTGTTTTGGGGTGGATTCATGTAGAAATGTTGGGCTTGTGAGTTTTTTGGAGTGATGTAGGAGTGTTGAGATTGAGAATGTTGTGGTGGAATGATGTAGGTGTGTTGAATTTGGGAGTGTTGTGGTGGATTGATGTAAGAGTGTTGAGTTTGGGAGTGTTGGGGTGGAATGATGTAAGAATGTTGAGGAATGAATGTTTCAACTTGTGACACTTGTGGAGGAGTGGCATAAGAGACATTAGGGATGGAAGAATGGACTCGTGACACTTGTGGAGGAGTGGCATAAGAAACATTAGAAATGGAAGATTGAACTTGTGAAACTTGTGGAGTGGCATATGCAACATTAGGAATGGAAGATTGAATTTTTGACACTATGTTTGGGACTTGAGATGATGGAGGTGTGGATGTGGTGATTAAGGAGTTTGATTGATTCATTTGATAAATTTTTGTGGGGACAAGAAGAGGCTCAAGTGTTGTGGGGGTTTGATATAGCGGGTTGTGATACTTATCGGTGAAGGGTGTTAGAGGAACACCATGTGAAGGTGAAGTTGGAGTTATGGATGATATGGTAGACATAGTTTGAATAAGAGTTAGGTTTGATCTACCCATAGTAGAAATAACATCATTAATGTGGTCTTTCTCTTTAAGTGTGGATGTGTCAAAATCATTAGGCAACTTAGCTCCTTGCTTTGCAAGCAAAAGAAAGAATCTATTAGGATAAGAAGCTAAGAGCCTATCTATGGTGTCTAAAATCTTAGGATTTTGCAATTCTTCAATTTGGTCTTGTGATACTTCTTGGGAGGTTTGTCCATATTGATGAGATGAAGAGGGACCCACGGTGTATCCTTTTGGAAGAAATTCATGAGGGTTCAAACTCGTGGTAAATTGTGTAGCATCTATCAATGTAGTATTGACATCATGAGGGATGTTTTGGGGATTGTTTTGAGGATTGTTTTGGGGATTGTTTCAACTAGCCTCCATCGATAAATGATGTTGATTTCTACTTACTGTCATATGATATTTTTGATTTTCTATGAAAAAGGTTGAGGTTGGATGGAGTGATGTTTGGACTCTTTGTGACAGGGTTGAGACTATTAGGATGATTGTGTTGATTGGTTGTTTTGTGATAATTGATAAAATCTAGATCAATTGTTGATGTGATTTGGATGATCTTCCAAGAGATAGACTAATGACCTCAAGGAAAGACAGATATGGATAGTGAGTTTGACCAACTCAAGAGAAGACACTCTCCTAAGATAGATATGTCACTAAAAAGATGGTAATTTATCTTTAAGGATCTAAGAGAGGCAACTTCTCAAATTAAAGACAAACTAGAAGATGTGATCTAGATTTTGGGATGAAAGCCAAATTGATGCTAAAGAGCTGGATAATGTTTGGGCTTTGTTTGATTATGATGATGATTGATAGTCTCAAGAGGATAAAAGGCTCTAAAAATCCAAATTTTCATATGAAGATGGGTCAAACTGATTTGATGACTTAAATACTGAGGATGGATGATCTGTATGATGTCAAGTTTGAGGGTAATTTTGTCTAAAAGTGAATATTTTCTGATTTTGGGTGAAAAGATGATTGATGAATTTATTTTAACTAGAAGCATAGGACTGTATGCTAGAGGGGGTACTGGGATTGATCAAAAGTGGTAGCAGGATAGCTCAAAGGCATAGTTTTGTGGATTAGAAGCATAAGACTATTGACCAAAGGTGAGTTTTTGTGTGCTGAAGGTGCTTTTCTGTCAGCCAGAGGCACGGTTCTATTAGCCAGAGATGCAGATCTATCTGCCAAAGGTGCAGTAATGATGTGTAAAAGTGAGGTTTTGTAGCTCAAAAGCGGGTTTATGTGGTAGTGTTTGTTTGCAATGATAGTTCAGAGTTCTTTGGCAAGAGAAATCAAACAAAGTAGACACAATGAATTTTGCCTAACTCTGAGGAATTGGGTACATGAGGCTATTAACCTCCATAGATAAACAAATGGTGAATACTTGTAGATAACAAGAATACACACCAAACACTTGTGCAACAACCTAAAATTATTCAAGTAGGAGTGTCATATCCCACGGACTCACTTAGGTGTGGCTTCAATCTCCACTATTAGATAATGGCAATTTCCACCCCCTTAATACCATCATTATAATTGCTAGGATAGGTAGGGTATGTAAGATCATGGACCACCTTACACTGCTTACTCTTGGAGACACTTAAGTCTTGTTGAAAAGTGTTTTCTATCTCTAACAATGAAGGTAAAGTGTGAGCTCTTCTCCTCCATGTGGTTGCGATGCATCGAAGGATATGAAATCTAAAGGTCTTATCTAGGATCACAAGGTGTCTAAGGAGTCCTTAAACATACACAAGTTACGAGGGGCACAAGTTTGTGAACGGGGGTGTCCCAACTTTCGACATTGCGCAACCCAAATCAAGTCTTGGAAAACCAAGGATCTCGAGGCTTTTTCTTAGCAAGAAGGGGTCCATCCTTTGAAATGATTCTTTCAATTCTCGTAACATTTATATACTGCACTAGAACACGCAGTTGAGGTCATCCCTAGAGGTGATGAAATCCCCTAGCAGGCCTCCTAGAAAGGACATTGAGTACTTTTGATTCTCAAGATCATTTTGCAATGCGAGAGAAGAGCATACATATGACTCTCGAGTCCCTAAGAATAAAGAAAATAAAGTAGTAAGTGGATGCCACATCTCAAACTTGGATACTTTCTAGAATTTCTTGATGTGGACAGTATTTCATCAACAATTATGTGTGGTTTGATGAATATTTTATTATTTTGTAAGATGAATGATTATTTTAATATGGAAAAGACGAAATGAAATAAATGTTATATTCATGTTATTAATTTTGATGCTTCGTCTATGCTTTGGCTATTGGGTTACTAACCTATTAATGAGAAATTTGAGTTTATCATGAGTTGCAGGTTGTTGAAGACAAGGGTGTGGTTGAGGTAAAGGAGATTAGTAGCCTGGTAGGGTTAATATGGAGGGATTTCTCTCACACACATCACTTTGAGTCATGTAGATGCATTATAATTGCATTATTTAATTTTGTTATATAGTTTATTTTATTGTGTTATAGTTAGATTATTTAATTAATTGTTACTTAATATTATGTGTGAATAGAAAAATAGATTAAATGATTTAATTATTTATTTGATTTTTATTTGGAGAATGAATATATATTATTAATATTATTATTTGTTTTATAGATAGTTGAGATAAACATGTTTATTATTTAATATTATTTGTGATAAATCAGAGAATTAAAATTAGAAAATAAAATAAGATTTTAAAACAAAACAAAAAGGTAGAAAACAATAAAACAATAGAAAAATAGAAAATAAAACTTTATTTAGAAAATAAAGCACAAAATAAAGAAAAGCAAAGGGGAGAAGAAAATAATAAAAGAGGAATTAAAACTCATTATCAAAAAATATAGAAACTCACTCACAACTTTGCATTTGGAATTTTCTATCTCATCTCTGAATTGGAAAATCAAAACATAAGAATTGTTGATACTAGAATAGAGGATTTTGGGGAAGAAGGTGGAAGATCTAGAACATAGGAGCTTTTGGAAGACAAAAGGTTTAAAGTGTTTGATTAAATTGGAGAGAGAGCTCAGGTTTTTATGCAAATCTATATTCTCAAAATTATGTGTGTGGGCGAATACATTTGAGTGAACAAATCCCTACTTTTCCTTTATGAAAAGATATATTGAAGCTTGAATGATCTTTGATGAATTATGAGGTTGCTGTGATAGGATTTCTTCAATAAAATTATGATATGGCCCAATACTAGGTGCTACCACGAATATTGTGTTTTTCTTAGAGTTATGTAAATATGTATATTGATGTAGTTTGAATGAAGTGTTGTAACAACATTAGATAGATTTGGATTTTACACTGTTATGAGGTTGCTGCTGTGAGATTATGTTTTATGCAATTAAATATATATATATATATATATATATTCCTTTATGTATATATAATTTGAATGGAAGACAGTAAAAGGTGTCTTTATTTATTTTATATTATATAGTTGTAAAGGGATACATTAAATCTATTATATAAATTTATTGTTTTTGAGTTATTTGAATGAAGAGAAATGTTGTATTAAAATTTATTTTTATCAAATTGGTTTTTATGTCAAAGAAACGATACATTAGTAGACAGATAGATACATTTTCATTACAAAACTGATAAAATCTTTTGTATTTAGAAAACTATTAATATGAAGATTGATATAAAACACTGGAAGACTGCTAACTTAGACAATGATCAAACTCAATGAATGAATTGAATGATGAAACTGTATTTGATTTATGAAATGGATACTCTTGATCAGGGATAAATAAACTTAGAAAACTATTCATTGCAAGTATTTTGGGTAGAGTATGTACTTTTGGGACATGATGCCAAATGTGGGCTCCCAGAGACGATAGTTTTACTTTTTTTAAAAATATCATTTTTTATTTGCTTGGCCAAGCTACTGTACCATTGAAATAGATGGATTATTAAAAGCCTAGAATTTATGTTATATATGTCTTTGCCACATCCTGCTTGCAAGAGTTTATGTCATTCTAGGTTAGGATGCATACAAGCAACAGACACACATCGAGAGATTCCCTCTTGCTTACACCGTTCTAGGTAGCTAGGCTCCTTGTGTAGGGTCAGTGTTTTCTTTGAATTAGGGAGAAACCCGGGGAAGTCCATTACTTCATGGTTGAGTGGAAAAAGCACCTTAACCACACTCTTGGTCTCAGCTTGCAGAAGATTGGAAGATCAGGGAAGTCGAGTTTAGAGATTGATATGATATATGGATATGTATTTCATTGTACTCTTTTGTATGGCTCATATAGCCAAGTTGATCATGTAACTTTTACTTTCATTGATATATTGTTGTATTATCTCCACCTGTAACATTGAAATAGATGTTTTGTAACACCAGGTTGGTGTATGTAATGGCAATGTAACACTTCATAGTGTATAGATAATATATACTTCATTCTATGGAATCATGCTAATTTATAAAGTTATGGATATTTGGAAACTTTAAATGTATTATTTTCCATTTTTGGAATAAGCAGTACTTTTCAGAAAACTATGTTTAGTATGTAATTTTTCCACACCTTACATTTGGTATTAAAGTGCTAGGTTCAACTCTTGGACCTCTGCCTATCAATGCATAATTGAAACCTAGGCCTAATTTTGGAAATTCTTGTGCTAGGATGGTGTGCCTCTTGACGACTGCAAGGAAGTCAGTTAGAAATGAGAGCCACCACAAAGCCAAGAGGGAGAGGAAAGCTATAGTGCAAACCATCTAGGGAGTTAATGATAATGGAGACATATGGCTTGGAGACAAAGAGACCCTGAGTCATGCAATTGCTTGGATCAGTCAAGTGAAGAGGGAAATGAAGGCAACTGTCAAACCAACACCCTTACCTCTCACTAGGGAAATGCCATCAAAAAATAGTGTGACTCCTCCTGTAATGGTGGATAGAGACCCTAGAATTCCTGATATAATAGAAATTGTCTCAAGTGAAGAGGAAGAGGAACCTGAAGAGTTTCCTTTGTCCGAAAGTGAAATGTAACTTTATTTGTTTTCAAAAACCTCTATAAAGAACAAGGATGCAAAAATCATCCAATAAATGAAATGAGATATTGTTTTTGAATATGTAAATGTTCTAAGATTTAATGGGAATTGAGATGATTCAAAGTATGTGATTTAAAGATGGATTGTATATGGTGACAACCTATGAATGGTGAAGTGTAATGCCCCGCAATGAAAACCTTAGAGGACAACACATCTGTGCTATGCAAGCGGAATATTTTTTTTTTGTATAAGATAACAAAGTAATGTTAAGCCAAACAACACATCTCATTAACAACAATTTGTCTTCTAAGGTCCCATGGTTGCATTACTTGATGAATTAAGCAACATAATTTAATATACATGGTTAACTGATCAATAGCAGTTCATTCCACATCTATTGTACTAGTGAATATACATATACGTCTCTATTCATGCCACATAGATAAACAACTTGCTCAAGATTACATGTGCATGACCAAAAGTCTATACATATGGGTACATCAACATGTAGTTTTGATTACATTTGGAACACATACATCATGAATCAACTGATACATAGGCAAGTACATGAGCATAATAGCTATCTTCAAGTACAAGGTCTGAAGTCAGATGCACAAGGCATATCCTCCACGCTCATGAACAACGGCAAGGAAAAACCAATGGATAAAGCTCTTCCACCCGACCATGTGGAACCCTGAGGTCCACCCCCTGAGCTAGGAGTTAACATAAGGTCCTCACTACAACATACAGTTAGGTAGACAGTAGGTTATGAGACAACACATGACTCCAACATCACAAGTCACCATCACAAAACAACACAACAGTACTTCCAGAGGCAACACTTAACAAATGGGGAGAGTACAACTAGGGAGTGCTAGGCTGTAGTAACGAGAGTGTCATCGCATGGTCCTAACATGGGTTACCCAGGCAGTCTCTCTCTAGACACCGGCCCCATAGGATGATGCATGCAGAATCAACCTTCCTTTCATGAGGACAAGGAATCAAATCTGCCAATCCCAGCCTTCTCCCCTCATCCTTAGTCTGAACTAGCACTACAAGCACGAGTGAGGAAAAATCTTATTATCTTGTTAGTGTGAAAACTACCCAACCCCTAGATTTATTATTATGTTATCATTGAATTACCAACTTCCAGTGGGTTACCCTGGCTAGCCACTTGGCACTGGCCCCCACAGTGGAAGCCACTCCCTTACCTACAACTAGAAAACCCTACTCAACAAGCATAGCAAGACATCACAACAACGAGGGTACATGAACCATGCAAGGCATTAATCATCTTGCATAACATCATTCCTTATATCAACAGGTATATAACAATGCAAGGCATTAACCCTCCATAACATAATCATAAGGGCAGAACTCCTAGACCATTGCCCATAATAACACATATTCATTACAACTCTATGATCTCCATGTCACCCTGTTCCATAAATCACCACAAAACTGGATACGACTAATACAATCAGTTGGATAACAATACATCCACAAGGAAGTGCATTTATCTTTTCCCTTGTCTTTTAGTCCATACATAACTAGGGACGACATACTTCATAGACCAATAGGATCTCAAGACATCTATCAACACAACACATGAACTCAAGACATCCCAGGATAAGCCTCTGGAACTCTAGCCACACGGGTAGATATGGAATCAAAGACCATATGAATGGGGTTATTCCCCACAGATAGAATTAACACATTACGAGAAATCAATTATACTTATGATTTAAATCTTACTTTCTTTACAACTCATCCACTAAAGCAAATTGCAATTGACTAAGTTATTACAATAGTATATTAATCATTAAAACTTAGCTTGTCATTTGATTGTATTCGTATTAAGAAATAAATCTATATTTACAATAAAGTAAATATTTATTAAATAATCATTTAATTAAATTTACAAGATGCAAATATCGTTAACATAACTAAAGTAGACAACTATTGTCAGTGTTACAAATCAAATTGATTAAATGATTATAATATAATTTTAAATTTAATTCATACGGATAAATTTGAGAGTTCCGATCTAATTTATAACCATATATAAAAATAAAAGAAACAATTTTAATCCCATCTACATAGCAATGGTTGCAAATACATATAGATCGAATAACCTTGGTCTAATTGTCATAACATTTATGAGGAATTAACACATGAACGGGTTCTAGTTCAATAAGTCTTTTTTTTAGGAGAAGGTGATAGAGTTTATTACTACACTAAATTTCATTTAACCAAACTATTATTCCACATATCAAGTTTCCATTTATTACAATCTAATATGCCATCTCCCTTAACATGATCCAATTACAAACTAAGTTTAATAAACCTAATAATTTGATCACATAAATTCCATTAACTTATTTAAACGAGTCACGTGACCAACATATTAGTAATAATAATAATAATATTCCACAAATCACTTGGTAACAATTATTTTTCATTCGAGATCATTAATTAATTAACGTTACCCTTTTAAACACATCTACTAAATTTAAATAATCAAATTAATAAAATTATAAAATTGTGTCAACACAACATAATTATAACAACCACATTCCATGACAGAACAATAATCTAATAAATTTAATCCCGTAATATTTCAAAACTTGACCTAATTGCATCAAGTAATTAGTTATAATATTCAACTTATTATTGAATTGAACTAAATTTTAATACAAATAAAAATCAAGTAAGACTCAAAACCTAACATTATCTCTCAACTTGAACCTCCGTTAAACCTATTTAAATTTATGCATATGGAGCAATATATTTAACATCATACATGGAAAATAATTACAAAGCCTACCAAAATACATAAATTTTGTATCTTCTAATGTTACTCTTCATCACCAAAACCCTAATTACAAATTATTAAGGAACCCTAATTAAAATTTATTACGGGAAACCCTATTTACTTAGGCCACAATTAGCTACTGACCCTCTCGAAGAATCCCTAACATGCCATTGACATCCACTACTCTCAATCATAGAGTAATATGTAGAGAGGCAATGGAGGAATGAGACCAGACCGATCTCTTCAAAGGGTGTAATCTCCCGGAAAGCAACGAGTGCAGGATATGTACAAGATGGATTTGGTGGGTCAACACACTGCAAAGGGATAGCGTCCAAGCATTACCACAGTTGCAAGGTCTAAGGCAACTCTTCCAGATAATATGTTTGGAAATGCTCAAAACATTAAGTAGAGGCATTGGTAGAGCGCATACCCATTGGATAGACGTAGCAATACTGATAACAACGTTAATGGCAAAATGCGAAGCATGATTGCATTGATTGTCAGAGACAATACTTGCATAATGGTGTAATCGGCTCATGGATAAGACCCCAGAGAACTTTGTACAACACAAGGCGTTCACTAACGGAATGGAACCAGCTTTAATCATGAGGACTTGCGACAACATGCCAGAGGATAATAGCATTACGTTGCTGTTGGTTGATAGGCTGTCACCAAATAATGGCATAGACTGTAGAAAGCACACATTGGGTGTCGAGATAGGTATTAGGCTTATCATGAATCTTCACATTTTAGTTTGTTAACGTGAATGCAAGGATTCCATGACTGAGTTTGCAAGAAGGAGAATCTAGAAACTTCTAAGCAGCTACGATAGTTAAGAACACACGGCATTGAATGGGATTCTGCCTAAAACTCAAGGCGTTAATCTTGCCAAAATGAGAACTGCCAGGGCAGATAGCTAACAGCCAGTGAGTAAAGCAATACATCTAAGATTTCGCAGTGTCTGACAACTGACCACCCTAAAGTTGCCCCCCCATATTTCTAACTTGCAGACTTAACAATGACATTTCGTTGAGCCAAGATTAGAATGTCCACAAGTATATCAACAGACTAGGAGGTAAATCGCAACCATAGCCAAGAGCCATACTGGAAAATTAAAACGGCATGATCGTTCAAAAAGATGTAAAGAAAATATCAACTGGGAAGAATCAATAGGTTGCAGCTAGCATGACGCTTCACAAAGGTGGTAGAAGACCCTCTAATGTGGTTAGCTGTAAGGTAGGAGGTTCTCCCTCCATTACATCGCTTCCATAGGTTCGCAGAGTGGGTTTATTGCTAGGCTCGAGGACATTAAAGTGATTTCATTGACAGCAGTTTAAGCATGTGTATCTCTGCATACCTTTTTATATATTTCCATGAATATACAGGGCCGACATGAGCATTACACCAGGGTTCTGACACAGAAACCAACAAAGACAAAGCAGAGTTCTGTTTAAGCACTAGTCTATGTGCCCTATCAGATGCACAGGTGCAATTTGTTTTGTTTGACAGAGTGTTAGGTAAGGAATTACAAACACAGCAAGAGGTTTCCCACAGAAGGATTTAACTCAGCATTCCAGAATGCAAACAGGGCTAAATGGACAAGTCAGATTAGAGACATTCAATTGTATCTGAAGCACATGGAGGATTGTGACAGGTCTCAAACTAGAGATAGAAGGAATTTAAATACCAATTACTGAATAACTCTCATCAATGGAGGAAAACACAGTAATCCTAGTTCTATTACAATTTCACAAGAATTAAGCATATTTGCAGTGCATACCTGAAATTTTTAAGCTTTTACAAGAGCCTTCTTTTCTCTCTGAATCCAATCCCCTTCTCTTCTCTTCCCAAATTCTTTTTCCTTCTCCCCAACCAAGACTCCATCTCCACCTAACAACCCACTGTCTCAAAACATGGGTCCATTCCTCGGGTGATTGCAAGAGACATGCATCTCTTCTTCCAACATACCACATTCTCATGAGATTCTTCAATTTCACTTACCAAGGGATTCCACACCTCAAACTTGCAGATGACGGCCAAAAGACATTAATTTTACTCATCTCCAAATATTGGACTCATAAAACCAGGCGACAACCCTAATATTTAATCTTTAGAATATTATCCTTATCATCGTCAATTCATTTAATCAGAATGGTAATTATTTAATCATCTTACTAATGAATCTTACTTTCTTTTAATTTAATCCACTTACAACTTAGGACTTATTATTTCATTTACTCATTTAATTATTTATCCAGTTTATTTATTTAATTACTATTTTTCACATTAGTTTTACCAATTAGCAATAATTAAATCATTTATAATTATTAAACCACACACATAATCCCCTAGCAATGTTTATTTAATTTAAGCTTTAATTTAACCTTATTTAAATGAAATATTAATCATGCATAAATTGACACTTAAATTGGATATACCCTAACTTACAAGGTGATACCTGACCTAAGTGAAGCCACAGGACATAACGACAAAATGACGACAACAATCCCACTGACGGTGACGACAGGGTACAACACTAGAAACTCATCCTCCTTGAGGATGTTGACTAAATAGGGAACCTCATGTTAACTCAAATCCACAATTCCATTGGCTAGGGCACGCTCAGACCTAGTAATTCAGGTGGAGCGATGCCCGGTACCTACATCCTGCAATAAACAACAAGGTTGTGCATATATCCATATATAATCATGTAATCATAGACACGATGAATGAAAATCACAGCATGGCAGGGTACTCGAACATGAGTAATGTGACACTATTCCATTCATGTAAACACATCATTAATTAGCTACTTCCATTACTAGTTATACATCATAATCATGATCGAATAACATATTAAACTTAAAATAACATTAATCCATAAGCATGTCCATCAAACTGTGAAAGCACAAAGTACAAGTAATCAAGCATCATCCTAACATAGATCCCTAATTAGCTAGCATAATAACAAAGTGTCCATCAAGATCAAGGAGAACATAAACCATAACATAGAAGTCCAAACATCTCGAAACTATAAACATGCACTATAAGACTATCATCTAAACCAGCACTGTCATAGGAAACATGAAAATAACATCTATCACAAGCAAAAGGCGAGGGGCATTACATGATGTAGCAATGAAAGAGAATTAATAAGAAAAGATATAATCTTGATAAGAGGAAGAAATAAAATCACTTGTGAAATAAGTAAAGCTAGGAATGATGGATAAACATTGACTAAGCCTTTTTAGAAGAGGAAATCTTGGATGAATGTTTAAAGGCAAGAGTGCCTAAAGCAGGATTAGGTTTTGGATAAGATAATTTTAGAGCAATACATTGTTCTTTTCAAGATGGGAGTATGGATCTAGTAGAATCCACAAGATCTTTTGAGAATGCAAGGTTTAGATGTCTTAAGGATTTTCATTGGTGACCTATGATAAAAGATGCCTATGTATGTGCCTTTGTAGTGTTTGAGTATACTCAAGTGACCTTTGTAGGGTCATGTTCATGCTTATGTGACCACCTTTTGATAGTGGAGTTATGATAATCTTTGTGTGAAAGGGAATGCCATGTTCTCGCGTGTAATTAAACTTGGTATACGAAAGAAGATGTTTACTGGTTGTACGTTTTGGCACTACAACAAAACAGACAATTAACGTCTAAAATAGCACCAGATTTTAGTGCATTTGAGTCCATGAATTGGACACTTCTATTGGTGCAAAACTTGGTGCCCAATTGTATCTCATTATTGCGCCTAGTTTAGCACCGATTGTAATGTTGGATTTAGCGCCATAGTTAGCATCAGGTTTAGTGCTAATTTTTGGTGTGAGGATTAATGCTAAATTTTGTTGCTTCCAGTTTGGCTTCTAATTTTGCTTTTGGTTTTGCTTCTTTTGTTACTTTTGGTTTTACTTCCAGTTTTGCTTCCAATTTTGCTTCTGGTTTTGCTTCCAGTTTTGCTTTTGGTTTTGCTTCCAGTTTCACTTCTAGGTTTGTTTCTAGTTTTGCTTCAAGTTTCGCTTCTAGTTTTTCTTCTGGTTTTACTTTCACTTTTGCTTCCCATTTTGCTTCTAGTTTTGCTTCCGATTTCGCTTCCAATTTTGCTTCCAGGTTTGCTTCCAATTTTGCTTCTGGTTTTGCTTCCAATATTGTTTCCAGTTTTGCTTCCAATTTCGCTTCTAGTTTTGCTTCTGGTTTTACTTCCAGTTTTACTTCCAATTTTGCTTCTGGTTTTGCTTCCAGTTTTGCTTCCAATTTGGCTTCCAGGTTTGCTTCCAGTTTTGCTTCTAGGTTTGCTTCCAGTTTTCCTTCTAGGTTTGCTTCCAGTTTTGCTTCTAGGTTTGCTTCCACTTTTGCTTCCACTTTTGCTTCCCATTTTGCTTCCAGTTTTGCTTCCAATTTCACTTCCAATTTTACTTTTGGTTTTGCTTCCGGTTTTACTTCCAATTTGGCTTCCAATTTTGCTTCCAATTGTGCTTCCAATTTTGTTTCCACCGTTCCTTCTAATTTTGCTTCCAGATTTGCTTCCTTTTATGCTTCCAATATAACGTCACTTGTTGCTTCCAATTTTGTGTCTTTTGTTGCTTCTAAAAATGCTTATTGTTTTGCTTACATTTATTAATTTAATATGTTTTATTTCAATTTAATTAGTTAAATATATCATCCCTCTTAAATAACTCATATGATTATAAAGTAATTTAATTATTTAACTCATGATTAAATAACAAGATAATTATTATAACATGATCATCATCTATAATTAAAACAAGTGAGTCAAATATCTATAATTTAATTGAATTTTATAACATCCATCTTGAGTAGTAAATTAAAATCGTCATACATAATAAATATCCATCCAAAAATATTGACCACTTTCAATATATAAAAAATGACAAGTCAATACTGATAAGATCATCATCATATATAACTAAAACAAGTGAAAGTCAAATATGCCAGTAGATCAATAACATGTCAAAATGATACATGTCCAACAGTCGACATAAGTCAAATTGATACATGTACAAATGATATAAGTAAAAATGATAAATTATGTAACTCAAAATTATACAAGTCAAGATGATACATGTCCAAATGATATAAGTCAAATTGACACATGTGAACATGATACAACTCAATAATATGGTACTGCATGCCATGAAAAGAGGCATCATAACGATATATCAGCAATGATCCATGATGCAGTCTATATGATCATGAATGTCATTGGCTACTACTAGAAACTGCCTCATCATCATCATCACCATTGTGATCATCATCATCGTCATTGGACTCATTGTCTTCTGTATCTACATCATCATCATCCTCTACCATGTCATCTGTACCAAAACCAATATAATCTAGATCTATATCATTAGGATTATCTTCATCTTCTGGAAGACCCGTATTCTACAAAAAAACATTTAAAATGAAAAATTATTATTTATTTCATGTAATAAATTTTTTTCTGTTATATATCTAATATTCCAACATATGAAATGAAACAATAATCATATTACATCATATCAAAGTGCACATACCATAATAAAATTTCAAAAATGTTACAGCTAATATGTCATTCCAATGATGTAAAACATGCAACAATTGTAATAAATGTTACTAAAGATCATAAAAAAAATTGTTATACAATTTAACTATCAACTGTAAATTCTATTACATAACCTTAAGTGTCACAAATTGAGTGGTCAATGTATGTTCTTTTTCACTATTAATCTAATAACCTGTATTAGACAGAAACATTAAAGAGTTTTTAAGTAATAGTTTATTAAATTCTCTTACATGTCATTAATGAATGCACAATTTTTTTTTAATAATTATTTATCTAAAGGTTCATGAGTAACCTTAAGATAAAGGTCTAATAGTTGTTCCATGGGGCATGTTTAACAAACCAAATGTAATTGTCAACTTTTCACCATGGTGGCAGAGAAATAATTCTTTTTTCCATCCTTCCACAACATTAAGTAAATTCTTGAATTTGGAAAATACTTGTCGCCTTCATCTTCCAAGCTAATTTCTCCAACTTTGCATAGGTCTCCTTTGTCTATGGATATGATCTGTCTCCTACACAAAAAAGCATGTACCATTTTTTGCCCTTCAATCCAATTACATCTGGGCATTTTTTTAATTCTTCTATCTTTCATCAATCTCCTTACCTCACCACACCTACCCACTTGTGGATAGATGTTTGAGAGAAGAACATAAGTTGTGCAACATTTTTAGGATCCAAATCAAAAAGTAGTGTTGTTGTAAATACTCCTAAGCCTATATTCATATGTGATCTACAGGCACCAAGAAAACACATGCATATAGCTAGCACAGATTTAACAGGTATCTCAATGATAAAGTTTAGGGTGTCTTCAAGATATC
This sequence comes from Cunninghamia lanceolata, assembly GCA_027924645.1. Classification (NCBI taxonomy): domain Eukaryota; kingdom Viridiplantae; phylum Streptophyta; class Pinopsida; order Cupressales; family Cupressaceae; genus Cunninghamia; species Cunninghamia lanceolata. Next base: position 1,351,221 of record BSBN01001957.1, read on the forward strand.
CAGTAATGGTAAGGAGGTCAACCATGTACGTAAAAAAAGAGGCCCTAGTTAGCAAGTTGTATGGGGAGAAGGATGCTTCTCATTTTCAAGAATCCTAAGTCTAATTGCTACATATGTTGCTTAAAGAAGGGCCAATTTTAAACTAGGTAGTTGTTTTGTCACTCACTTTGTTCAATGAAATGACGAGAGTCGAGTCTCCTTATATCACTGTAGATTTGCATACAACAACCTCCAATACAATAACACCATACAATGCACACTTAACTTTACAGTACCTTAGCCTAGACATGATGGTACAAAAATATGAAGGTACCTCCTACTAAAGATGTCATGCCATAGACCAGATACCACTGTACAGTATATATGACATCTTGTTGGCAAGAGACACTATATGGACTCATGAATGTTGTCATTGATGGCAACAAAGGTTATCCCACACATCTGCAAGTCATGATAGGTCCTCACTGAAAGTCAGATTGAAGAAGTGTTGAGGTCCGGTAAGCAAGAATAGAGTAGCCAGTAAGGTCTGACAGACAGGTCCAGATCTCTCAGTAGAAGTATCTCAGTGAAGTGCGAATTTGGGGAAGTCAAGAAGAGTATCTTGACTGATAGATTCCAAGGTTTGAGCCTCCGATGTGAAAAGGATAATGAGATATGAATGCTTGAGTGTCGGGTTCCCAAGTGACAGTGTGAACAGAGGAAGAACTATCTGGCAGAACATCAGACATTATTCTAGATGTGTTACTAATGATGGAAAAGGTTCTTAAGGCATAAGTTATGTTTGGCTGACATAATTGATGACTTCTACAAGTATATGATTGATCTGCATTACTTGGTGTGCAAGGATTCAGCCGACAGATCAGAGTTTGAGGAAATTATTAACTGTTCTAGATGCCGACTAGAAAGGTGATGAAATCACTTTTGCATATATATATATAAGATGGTTTTAGTTATGAGTGTTGGTGTGGTTGTATGTAATATGTGAAGAAAAGCAATAGACCCGAGTAAAAGCAGAAAGGAAGATTCAGTATGTGAAAGGAGAGCAGCATAAAAGAAGAGGAAAGATGAAGTGTAGTAGATCAGTGTACTGAGCCTAACCAGAACTGAACCCCAGCATATGTTGATGCTCCTTATCAGTTCAAGTACTATATTACACTCTTTATAAATTGTAGACAGTGTGTCTCTTGTAGGCAGTGTTCCTTTTGTGAGAAGTGTGCTCGGGTAGTGAGCCCTAATTGGCAAGTGCCATTTTGTATTTCCATTCTTCTAACAGAGAATACAATCTTGGGTTAATCACCTCGTGGTTTTTCCCTTAACAGGGTTTCCATGTCAAAATACTGTGTCATGTGTATTTCCATTTCATGGTTATATTTACTTATTTGAATTAATGCTGCATTGATTATTAAGAAAGTTAAGAAAGAAGAAATTAGTAGGATAACTGATCCACCACCCCCCCTCTCAGTTATCAACAATTGGTGTCAGAGCCAAGTTCCTCCTAACAGAGTCTAACAGCTTGAGGAAGATCTGGGAATTCAAATGGATGTAGATGGGTTAAGGGAGCAACTCAAGACTACCCTTGATGATCTTGAGCAGTCAAACTCTGAAGTCAATGAGTTAAAGGAAAGACTCAAACAGGCTGATGATTTCATGAGAGAACTAAAAGACAAATTAAGTCTCTCTATGAAAAAGAGAAAGGAGTTACTTCAGCAATTGGCAAGTCAAGGTGAAGTCAATGATACAAATGAAGATCTGAAGGAGAAAACCAAGTTATGTGAAAAGTTATCAAAAGAAATCATTATGGTAAGACATGAAATGGAATCAGGAGTTATGAAGTTTACCCAAGAGATTGAAGAGAAAAGAAAAACTGAAGATGATCTAAGACAATCCCTCAAGGAGAAATCAAAAGATTGCCACAAGATGGATAGAATTATTAGACATCTTGAATCTGATCTTGAAGATGCTAAAGATAATGAAGAAAAACTTGAGGATCAAATTGTCTCTCTTAAAAGGGATCTTCAAACAACAAATGAATATAAAGAGAAATTCGAGATAAGTTCTGCTCAACTTGAAGTTCTCCTTGAAAGTCAAAAAGGGGTAGATGACAAGTGTGGTTTGGGATATGAGAAAGGAGAAAGCTCCGGATCCGGTCAGAAGAATTTTGGATCATAAAATCCAAGGAACAGGTCTAGAAGACCTCCGGTAAGGCAGCCTAATGCTCAAAGATATCCATCCTTCAATGGATACTGCCACAACTGCAATAACTTTGGTCATAAAGCTAATTAGTGCAGAAAGAGAATGAATTAGACTAATACATCCTTCTCTGGACAATGTTTCAACTGCAAAAGGTATGGACACAAATCTCATGAATGCAAAAATATGCAAATAAACAACTCATTTAATGGTAGATGCTTTGCATGCAATAGAATGGGTCATATGGCTAATCAATGCAGATCCAGAAGATATCAATCAAATATGCAAAGAAATGTTGTTTTCCAAATTTGCAATAGATCCGGTCATATTGAAAAATTCTGTAGAAGCAAGAATCAGGACAAAAGAGGTCCGGTATATCATAATCAGAATCAAGATAAAGGAAAACAGAAAATGAATGCGGATGAAGTTCAAAGGGAGATGAAAAAGATTTGGGTGAAGAAAAGTACAAAGAATATAGGGGATGGATCTGCACTAGACTCTGGTGCTGATATTCCTTCCTGAAATTAAAAAGTGAGCTTTGGATCAAGGGGAGACACAAAGAAAACCTTGTTCCCCCAGCTAGTCAATTGGTGCCAGAACTGGCACAAGGAGAGTTGCGGATTAAAAGGGCTCATAAGAGAAACATCTAAAAGGGGTATGGTAAAGATTTGAGAGATCTGAAAGAAGATTTGAAGAATCAAATCCTTCCAGAATTGATCTGGAAAACAGTCTTCCGGTAAAATAGGTTTTTCACAAGCTAGGTCTGGTATGAATTCAAAATAAAACATCTTGTTTTATGGACATATGGGATGATCAAAAGAAGTGGACATTATGACTCATCACTAACAACAATCATACAGGTATCACAATGATCTAGATAAGCTTCTCTCTCTCTAAACAAGGAAAACAGAGCAACCAAAACAACTTAAGGTATGCATTTATTACAACAAGGAATTAGGGTTTTTTTTATAGAAATATAAGGTCTCTCTTGGTCATCATTTGCACATTCACATTCGAGGAAAAAGAGAAAAGGAGCCCTACAACAAAATTCCCCCAAAGATCAAGATGATTTTTTTTTCAAATCAATTAGAACTTCATCGTTTGCCCTAAACAGTGTAAAAAGGTATTCTTCGTTCTTGATATTTCTCAGTAGAATTCTTGATGATGGATACTCTAAATATAGTAAAGATCTCTGATAAGCCCCGCCCTAAATTTAAGAAACATCCATACAAATCATTGGAGGTAGATCCCCTAGGAGCATTCTCTAGTGTTCTTCATGGTGTTTTGCACACAGAAGATATTAGGGTTTACATACACGCAAATATTGAAGAGTTTGGGGAATTCAAACTAAGAGATATCTATCACAAACAATTGATAGATGATGCATTTGAGCTTAAACCAAAATATAAGGGCATCCAGGAGAAACATTTTGATCAGTTCATTCATTTCCCCTGCTTTGAAGAAGATGAATGGGTTCGGTATGTGTTGAGTAGGGTACATGACAACTTTCTATGGCTGAACAGACCTTGCAAAATTACCAAGGAGGCAATTAGGGTAGTAACTGGTTTACACTCCTCCGGAGGAATACCTGTCCTCAAATCTATCAAAAACAACATTGTAACTGAGGCCACTGCATCAAAATTTGATAAAAGGGCAATGGCCATTGAAGATATTACTGACCCGGATATCAAGTTTGCATCTATGATAATAGGATACAAGATATATCACTCTAGTAGGGAGAATTCAGTATCCGGAACTGCAGTATATACTGCCTATGAGATGCTGAGAAAAAATGTAGAATATGATCTCTATGAACTTCTTTTGAGCCAATTAATGGAAAACATGCAGAAGATCAAAAAGGACAAGAAGAACTCCTTTAAATATGGTGGACTAATATTATGTTTATTTTTCTACTTCATGAATGGGCTGCCCGGATCAAATGGATGGGTATGGAAAAATTACAAACTGGTAGCAATTCAGATTAGAGATTACTTGCATGAACTTGGGGATGCTAAGGCAAGGAATATAGCTCTATGGGGTTACTTCAAGCACTTTCAAAATACAATGCAAATCAGAGAAAGAATCCCCAAATCAGTAGTTGAGAAATACAAGGATACAATGTGCTTCATGGTAGACATTAATCAATGCCTAATGGAGGCAGTAGAGCCAAGGACAGTCTAGATCATGCCTATGGGGTATGAAGTTGATGAACAAATTGTAGAGCTGCATGTTCAACACATGCTTAGTCAGCCAAAGGACACAAAAGCAGAAAGATTTGGCTCCTTTGAAGAGCTAAGTGTAAAAATTCATACAGAGCTAAGGCAGCCAGAGATCAAGAGGAAAGTGAGAAAAGAAGTAGAAGATGTTGCCAAAGGCTTTGGCATCTCAAAGGAGGCACTTGATGCCAACAGGAAAAAGATGGAAAGGGCTGAGGAAGAGAAGAAGAAGGCAGAAAAGAAAAATGAGGAAAGTGTTCCAGTAAAACTTTCCACCCAGACCAGATCATCAAAGAGATCTGCACCTACCACTACCAAAGGCTCAAGAACATCAGAACCGGAAGCACAATCATCCGACAAAGGAGAGAAAAGAACAAAGACAAAATCTACAAGAGCTTTTGCCAGTCAAAGGGATCAAGAGGAGACTGAATCTGATGAAGAAATCAAGAAAATGAAGAAAAAGAAGAAAACATCTAGTGAACCCTCTACCGGACAGAAGGAAGAAGAAAAGATAGAGGAATATGTTGAAAAACCCACTCTTCACATTGATGACATAATCAAATCAGTCACAGTGGACAGAAATCTTTAGCCAATGGTTGAGTTCTATGATGATTATGGTGAAGCAGATTAGAAAATATTGCAAGATGCCATAGTCAAGTACCTAAATATCTACAACAAAGCATTTATTGAAATTATATCTCTGGTCCCTAAAATCTTGGAGAAGGAACTAGAAAAAAGAAAGAACAATGCCCAAGCCAAAGACCTAGAAATCTGAGAATAGATAGCAATTCAACTATATCCTTCAATCGATCCCAAGACAATGAATATGGTATTCAAAGATTGTAAGGATGAGTTCAGGAGCAAAGCAAGGATGAATCAACTTATGCTTGGTGAGACTGACAAGGTAACCAAGGACACAGAAGAGATCCTCCGAAAATCCTTCAAAAGATTTAATCTTCCTATTATAGAGGACTTGGGTACTGACCCCTCGACCACAAGTGTTGCAGAAGAATCTTCTAAGAAAATGACAGAAGAGGTAATGAATATCGGTCCAGAAACAGTTAAGGACTTGGAATCCTCTGCTCCAGAAAAGGTGGTCCATGAACGGACTAACATCACTCCTCCGGTTTCCCCTGCTGACTCCGGATCCAAAGGAGAAGAAAGAATAAAGGAGAAAGAAGTAGAGGTGAAGGGAAAAGAAGATATCAGTACAAAGGTTGTGGAAGGGGAAAAAGCTCCAAAAGACAATTCTGTGATTGCAGAAGAAAAGAAGAATCTGTCTCCGGCAAGAGACACTGCAGAATCAGTCAAGGACTTTTTGACAAAAGAAACTATGGAGATTGATGAACCAGAACTACTAAAAGGGCCATTAGATTTTGACTCTCTATCTCCGGTGCAAACAATGAAAATAGCTTCATTTGCAAATGCGAAGGTCAAAGAGAAACTACTGAAATCTCACATGGAAGACTGTGAGCTTATAGAGGTAGCATCAAAAGTGTTGGAAAAGATCATGCCATCTTTTCAGAAGGATCCCACAGCCTCCTCTTTCGGTAATCTCAAAACTCTAGTCAATAGTATTTGCACACATTTTGATTCTCTAGAGAAATTAGCTGAGGAGAAGGTTAGAAAAGAATTTTTGGATAAGAGATTCTCAGAGCTACAAGGGATAATTTCAAATGACAAAAAAGTTATGGGTATTGGGATAAAAAGTTTGGAAAATGCCCTTAAGGATGGAGGTGATGTATAAAAATTTTGTATATCCTGGTCTAAAACAATAGTGGAGATTTTATTTCTTTAAGGGGAATTTAAAACCATATATTGTATATAAACAGTCCTAGTATAGATTGACATATGAAACATGTTCATCATAAGTCAATCATTCAATTGATTTAATCTCTTGCAATCTTATAGGAAACTAAAAACTAAAATATTCCCTGAAGAGAATGTGTTGCCATCAACTTGCAGAGAGGCACGTATGTTGTTGGTTGAGTTGGGGATTGAATATAAGCAAATTCATTCATGTAAAAATGATTGCATTTTATATAGAAATGAATATGAAAACAAGGTAGAATGCCTTGTATGCAAAGAGAAGAGATATCATGCAGATGTACAAGGTCCTACTGTTCCAAAGAAGATTTTACGTCACATGCCAATTATACCTAGACTTCAACGAATGTTTTGTTGCAAGTCACTTGCATAATTGATGGATTGACATACAAAAAAAGGAGTAAAGATGGATTCATGCAAATTCTGGCCGACTCCAAAGCAATGAAACACAAAGTAAAAATGGCCAAGAAAATTCAAAGATGAACCCCGTAGTATCAGGTTTGGTCTTGCAATTGATGGTGTGTGCCCATTCTCTTTCCTAAGCTCAAATTATAGTGTTTGTCCAGTTGGATTGATAGTATACAATATTCCCCCATGGATGAGTGTTAGAAAGGAGCACCTTATGTTAAATCTCATTATTCTAGGAAAACATCAAGTTAAAAACATGGATGTTTATCTTGTGCCTTTTATTGATGAGATGCAACTACTATGGAAAGGCATAAGAATGTATGACATATCACATCCCCCATCAAATAGGTCCTTCATGTTGTATGGTGTGCTATGTTGGACTATTCATGATTTCCTAGGACTTGGTGTTTGTTCTGGTAAGATAAAATATTTACATATTTAACTCATAATTTATTTCCATCCCAACTTTCATACTTAGTTTTATACTATTTTTTTGATATTATTAACATTACTTATTGAATTGCAGGGCTTCAAACAAAGGGGATATTTGCATGTCCAAGATGTGCAGAACAATTTCAAGGGTGATATTCTAAAGGTCTACATAAATTTATATACGCAAACAACAAGGTTTTTCTACCACTAGATCATAAGTTTAGAAATCACCTGAAGAATCAATTTGATGGAAAAGTTGAAAATAGAGGCCCTCCCATGATTATAGGTCCAGGTGATTGGCTTAAGAAGTATGAAGATGCTGAATTGAAATCTTGGGAGGACTTTTTTGATCGGGCTAATTCAATTGAAGAACCAGAACAAGTTGTAGTTAATATGCCACAAGGAATGAAAAGGAAATCCATATTTTGTGAGCTCCCTTACTGGAAGGATCTATTAATATCTCACCTATTAGATCCTATGTACATCTTCAAAAATGTCCCAGATTCTATGTTTCAACATATATCAGGCAAAGAGAAGGACACCTTGTCTTCAAGTAGAGATATTTCTCTTTCACGTACCAAAATTGATAGAAAACATTTGTGGCCAAACAGGGAAAATGAAACATATACAGAAGCTCCATGGATTTTGAAAAAAAAAGAGCTAGACCAACTAAAAAATGTCATCCGTTCAATAAGGACACCTACTGGCTATGGGTCTTCATTGGCTAAAGATTTTACAGTTGATGGACATATCACAGGATTTAAAACACATGATTTTCATAATTTTATGAAGGTACTATATATCATCATTTAACATTTACTGCTAACATTGATTAAGTACTAAATATATTTTGATATTTTGTTGTGTGAGGAAAAATTACTAATCACCTTTTCATAAATGTGTTTGATAGCATATCATGCCATTGGCAATTAGGGGGGATTCCAGTCTTACAGTTGACTTAAGAAATGCCATAAATCAATTGTCAGCATTTACAAGGTATATGGTTATATGAAATGTTCATGTGTGAGAGACATAGAGATATTATATTACATTTTAATTTTTGACTAAAGGTTCATACTAATTTACTATTCTTATATAAGGTGGGTGACCTCCAAGGAGATCCATGAATGTGAAGTGCCAAAATGGAAGAAGGAAATTGCAGAAATTGTATCTGTATTTGAGAAGGATCTCCCTACAAGTTTCATGGACCTACAAGTCCATTTATTTATACACCTAGTCAATGACATTGAATTGGCAGGTGTCGTATCAACGATGTGGATGTTTTTCTTTGAGAGGTATATGAAAACTCTAAAAAGATATGTCTAACAAAAGGCACATCCAGAGGGTTGCATGGCTAAAGGGTATGTATTGAATGAAGCATTTTTCTTCTTGTGTGAATTCCTTGGTAAGGATTTTGAAGATGGGCCATGCTTCTAGGATGAAGAACTAGCATCAGATATTATTGATGGAGAAAATCCACAATCTAATGGTGTTCAAGTAGAAATTAGTAAGTAAATTCATGATCAGTGTGGTTGTTTTTCTTGCAATCATTAATTGACTCTGTAATTTATTTGTCAAATTAATAACATGACATTTGGATTTTGAAATAAACATGTTGACATGTAATAGGTGTAGATGAAAAAGCTATACTCGACAAGTTCATTCTATACCACATGGACTTTATGAACAAATGGATCGATCTGTATGATAAAAAGAGAGAAGAAGTGTTAGAAGAAAAGAGACAGTTTAAGAGATCGAACCCAAGGATTACTCCACTTCCCACTGATCTGCTTGGGGAATGGGGCAAAGATTGCACACTAGAATGGGCTACTGAATAAATTTAAAATCAAATAGAAGATGCAAGTATAGATTCAAACATAACAGAAGACAAAATCAACATGTCTAGATGATGTGAAAGAAAGGTACAGTTGGAATTTTACAAAATGTTGTTTCCTTATAGTTTTGACACTATTAACTATTTTAATATTCGTCATTATATTTTTTTTCACTGAAATAAACGATCTTTCACAGGCGAGGAAATATCCAGCAATGTGGTGATATGGTCGACATTATCGTGTAGAAAGTGTAGATGTAAAGAGACAATCCTTCGATTGTGGCATCATGGTTGACTTCAAGCAATCCAATCGATCAAGCTCAAAAGATAAGAATATAATTGAAAGGAATCTACAATATGTTGGGAAAATACAAGAAACTATTGAGTTGGATTTATGCTCTTTTAAATGTTATGTTTTAAAGTGTAGATGGTATGAAGCATTTGAGAGGACATGAAGACATGATACCCATAGTGGATTGTTTTCTATAGATTCCTCATGTTTCCTACTGGAGGATAAGGAGCCTTATGTTCTACCAATTCATTATGAGTAGGTATTTCTTTAACTCAAACAAGAAGCGGTAGTGATCATTAATCTATTAATTCATAGTTTATTGCGAATATATACATGTGTTTATTAGTCAATAAAATTGTTATAGCATACATCTAATATATGTGTGTTGTTCATGTGTAGGTATTTTTCTATGAAGATATTTTGGACCCAAAATAGATATTTGTCATACATTATGATCCAAGATTAAGGCATGTATTTGACAATGCATCAGTGGATACTGAGCAAAACAATGATGGTCAACAAAATGAGAGAGAGGGATTAGAGAACATTGAAGAAATTGACATCCATGATGATGTTGAAGATGGTTATGTTCAGGCACAAGAAGACAACAATCTAGAGTTAGATGATGTTATGGAAGACAACAATATGGATGGTATAGAAAATGATGATCCAAATATATCTAGTAACAATATAGATGGTCTATAGTCAAATTTCAATGATGATGAAGATGATGTAGGTCAAGATGAGGATGATGATAATATTAAATACTTGAAAGAACATATGAACATTGACAATAATACACTTGATGAAATTGTAGTAGACAATAATGTTAATGACCAAGACTTCTAAATTTTTAGAATTATTTGCAATCCATGTTTAAAAAAGGATGATTCTTATGGCCTAAACTTTGTAATGCTTCAGTAATATTATTTGTGTCGATAAAAATTACCTATTGCAATATCCTTAAATTGTTCAATCTTTGGTATGAATTGTTGGCAGAAAAAATTAGGATTACTTGGATGCAATTTCCTTTTCATTGCTTTATATTTTTATTTAATGTCAAGGTCTCAACCTAATCCTCATTTTGAACTAAGAAGAAACCTTAGGCTTAACTCTACAATAGCCTCGATTCATTACGAGGAAGTTACGATTGAGGATTTGATAACTACAACATATTTTAGTTCTGTCAAACAGTTCACATTTTTTGTCTATGATTCCATATTTTGTGCATATCCTGCAATCATTGCAGTCCATTAGACCACATTTCTTTGAGGCATTCTGTCAAATAATTCATGTGCCTTGTCTATGGTTCCACATTTTGCATACATGTCTAATATGGCATTTGCAACTACAACATCTGACAAAATTCCTCTATCCTTTATGTTTTGATGGATGTCCATACCCTATTCCAAAGCTCCCATTTTGACACAGGTAGGGAGGATGCTGGCAAAGGTTGTGGAATTTGGATTTACACCAGCCAATTATATTTTCTTTAAAATTTCTAAAGCCTTTTCAATAAATCCATTTTGTTTAAATGCTACAGTCATTGCAGTCCATGAGACCACATTTCTTTGAAGCATTATGTCAAACAGTTCATGTGCCTTGTCTATGCTTCCACCTTTTGCATACATGTCTAACAGGGCAGTTGCAACTACAACATCTGACAAAATTCCTCTATTCTTTATGTTTTGATGGATGTCCGTACCCTATTCCAAAGCTCCCATTTTGACACAGGCAGGGAGGATGCTGGCAAAGGATTCTAATATGAGAGCCATTGTGTCCTTGGATACCATTCCACCAACCTGTGGACCTAGTGCAAGGTGTGTAACAAGTCTAAGAAGCAACAACATCCTTCTTTCTGTCATACTGAGAACCACAAAATAATGGATTTAAATCATGGAAAATATATAATTGATACCTTTAATGCATCTTCCATGCAAGTGGGTTTAAAACTGAAGACTTGAGTGTCAGAAAAGGCTTATGAAAAAATCTTCATTAGTAAAGAAAAAGAACAACTAGTTTTGAAATGGAAAAACAAAAATCACAAAATCTGAAGGTTTCCATATTCTGCTAAGCCCTTCTTTATCCACACATCTACTTGGAGTGCAACTTTGATCTTCCTTCAAATCACCCTAACTAAACATGAATTAAGAGTAGGTCATTGATACAAACTAAACACGAAACAACCAACTGTGCAAGATTATTTTGTGCTTATACAAAATGGGTTATGCAATTTATATGGTAGTTGTTCTAGTTCATGATGGGAGACATATGCCTAAGGTTGTATGTATTAGAACAGTAAAATAAAATAAGCATCATCAAGTCATATGGTAGTTGGCTTAGATGACATTTGTCAATTACTTATAAAGTAGAATGCATACTGGTCCTTGTAACTATATATTGTTTACCATCTTTAGTCTTGAAGCAATAAGGCAACCTTTTACTTCAATTCTAGTTGTCTAGAGATTTGGACAAGATTTAAACTATTTTCAAAAGACTATTTTGAAAAAGTTAAGTGCATAGACAATTTGTCAAATACATAGCAAATTGGTTTAGTTTTCAAGAAAGAAAATTATCAAGATGTTAGATACATTGAACCCTTCCAAATAATTCTATTACTGTCAACAAATGACCAAAAATAGAATTCAAAACATACAACAAATAGATATATCAATGAGAAAAGAAATGGGTTGCAAATAAATGACCTCTAATGTAGTTAGATTTGGAGGTGATAATAGTGTTAATTTGGTTATATAAACTGTACTTATCTATATTTTTACAAGGACGTTGTTATTGGTATGCAATTAATTTTTTACTTCTGGAACATGGAACAAAATGTATAGGAATAGATGTAGTCATGGGTATCAGAAGGGGAAATACAATTATAATTAACAAGTCATGGCATATTTTATCATGATTCTAGTAGCTATTAAATCAAAACTTAGTGGCTTTGGAAGAGTAATTGTGTGAGCATATATATAATTGTACATTTCATTGCAAAAGTTATTTTCATTAATTGTGTAGAAAGTAATTAATTCTCAAATGACAATTGACAACATTATTTTAACTCTATGCATTAGTGGCTCCTTTGATCAGAGATGGATGACCTAGAGAAGAAAGTATTGATTGAAGTGTTTAGATCGAAGAGTTGTTTTAGGATATTGTTATAATTCTTTGCCAAAGTGTTATCCTATTGTATTCAATTGTGCATTTTCCATTCAAATTTAGCATTAGAATCTAAAGTTGCTTGAAGTAATAACCCTTCTTGTGAATCAGAACCAATGTCAACACTCATGCTTGAGGAGAAAAGTATCTATGAAATAACTAATCAATATCATATGCATAGAACATCGATACCAATTGTGTTCATTTTCTATTTTTTGTACTGTATCTTCTCATGTATGATACCCACTTCGAAATTAAAGACGTCGATAACAAAAGTTTTTATTCCTTTATTTTTAAATAAACTTTTCACATGAAATTTGCATCTTTGTATACTATAACTCATATCAAGAGTCTTCAATTTTTGGTACAAATTTGTGTAAGTTGTTCAAACCTTGATTTGTCTTAGGTGCATATGCAAAATACATGTAATTTAGCTCATAAGCTCAACTTGAAGATCATGAATTAGTAGAGTGCCTTACAATCACTCTTTTATGATAGGCTAATGCATGTTAGCATGAGTGATTAAATGGTTCATTTGCTGCAGCATATCTCTTGGAGGAGATCTTAACAACAAATTCACAGATTATGCTACACAAGGTGGATGGAATAGCGAGGACTTCTAATTATAGAGAGATGTAATTGATTAAATTGCACATCAATTAAATTTCATTGAAATCATAACTACAGACAAATTAGTTTCTTTATACTAGTTCATATCAAGTTCATATCATACTCATTATAATTTCTATAATCATCCATCATAACTAGGCACAAATTAGTTTCTCTCTATTGCTATCTATCTCTCTCTCTATAATCTTCCAATCTCTCCTCTCTCAATATATATATATCCATATATAGACATCATACCATGACACAAATCCCTTCCTCCATTACATCCTCCCTAACCCCTTTCCCAACATTGATAGCCCACTACCCATGCCACCTCATTTTCATAACACATTTGATCATAACATTGCCACAACAATCATCACTCATCCTGACACCATCCTCCACCATGTGACATTTATCTAACACAGGTAGGCGTTAAAGTTGGCGCTAGAGTTGATGCTAAAGTTGACGCTAGATTTGGAGGTAATGTAGGCACTAACGACAATGCTAATGTAGGCGCTAAAGGCAATGCTAATGAAGGCTCCAAAGTGGATGCTAAAGTCGGTACTAAATTAGGTGGTAAAGTCGATGCTAAAGTCGAGGCTAACATCAGCGTTAATGGTGGCGCTCAAGTAGGCGCTAAAGTTAGAGCTAAAGTTGGCAGTAAATTAGGTGCTACATTGCACCTAAATTAGCACCTACGGGTTCTGATCGGTGCAAAAAATGCCAAAAATAGTGCCATCCCGATAAATAGTGCCGACTTTTTCAAAAGATTGGAGAAAAATACATTAAAACAATGGGTGGAAGCAAAAAAGGGAGATAATCATAGGGATTTGTTGTAGTGTGGTGAATGCTTGCTTGAAAAGAATATTGCTTTGTCTCATGGAGAGTATGATCCTAAATATGGATTCATTTTGTGATTGTAAGATTGATAGTTGGATAACGGCTTATGTTTTGTACTTTTCCCTAGTATTCATGTGGAACTTGAGTTTATTTTTGTGATTCATTGCGGAACAAGGGAGTGTAAAAGGGTAATTACATAGTTCTTGTGATGTTGGGGTGTTGGAATCATGAAGGAAGTAGCAAACAGTGATTGAAGAGAAGTGTCAACTATTGCTTATTAGAAAGATGGATATATATTCTTAAGGTATTAAGGATGAATGTATGATCCTAACTTAGTGGAGTTGAGGAAGCTTGTGCTTGAAGAATTTCACAATGTACCTTATTCAGGGTGCCCTGGTGTAACAAAAAATGATAAAAGGACTCAGACCATTATACTTTTGGCTAGGACTCAAGAAGGATCTAACCAAAATTGTAGCCAATGTTTAGAATGCCAGTGAGTTAAGGCTGAGCATGTTCATCCAGCGGGACTTTTATACTCATACAGTGTTCCTTATTGAAGTTTTAAAGTGAGAAATGATAACCGATTCTTGATGGAAGAACAGTGTGTTGTGATATCTTGGTAGTTAAATGTTTTCTAGTGTATAACTATATGACTATAAGACTTTGCATGATTATTGTAATGCAATCTTTGTTGTTAGGTGTCTTGAGTGATGTTCTGTGGATAGTAGAAGTGATTTTATGATATAGATAAGTTTAGAGTCTTGGGAAGACTTGTTGTTTGTGCGCTTGAGTGTGTTCTCTTCACTCGCCCAATTTTGGATCCAGGCATAGTGTAGCATCGTACTCCCTCTCTAGTGGCTAGAATTAGTCACATAGTTCATGTAATGTGAAACTTTTGAATTTTGATTTTATTTATTTATTGACTTTAATAAATTCTCTAAACTTTGCAAGGACCAACATTAAAATTTTTATTTCTTTTATTTATGGAAAAGTATAGCCATCAAAATTGATATTTATTTATCTTATGACCTTGATCGTCTTGTTATATTTACTATTGAAATTGTGCGCATTTTTATGCCTTATTGTTGAAATTGACTTCGTTTTTCTTTATTTTGGAATTATTTATTTATTTATTATTGGTGGCTATGCTTTGAATGTTTTAAATTGTTGGTCATGTATAATGTTATGTTTTCTATCATGTCCATGATGGGCCTCTGATAGGTTGTGTAAGGGAGTAGGATGCAGAGAATGTACTATTTCATGGCAAGTGTGTTACTAAGAGTTTTGGTAGATTGTTTTCTTTAGTTATTGTTATATACAAGGAACAACGTGTGAAGAGTTGAGGAAGTTCTGAAATGGATTTTTGAGTCATTTTGGATCACTTGAAGTAAGTCAAAATTTTGTTTGAAGTTAAAGATTGTGGGGTAAAAAGGAATTTTTGTAAGCTAAATTAATTTTTTTTATATAAGGAATTGATGAAAGTTAAAAGGAGGTGAATGTTGAAATCAAGCCACTAGTTTGTGAATTTTCTTGTGACATAGATGATTGGTGTTCTTTAAATGATTTTACATTGTTTCCATTATGATAGATAAGGACATAGAAAAAAATTGGAATTTACGTTCTTACAAAATATGATGGTTTAGACAGATTATAGCAAAGAGACATGTTTAGTAGAGAGTTGAAAAATGAATCGACGATGAGTTGTTTGAAACTAGATTGTGGTTGAATAAATGAATTAGTAAGAAGATCACTGGCATGTTAGAATGTTTTAAAAACATAAGTCTTCTCATTTTGAGAAAAGGAAGATAATTTGACAACAGAAGTAGAAAATAGTAAAGAGATTGAATAAATTGAATTGTTATAACATCATATAGAAGCACGAGGAAGATAAGGAAGAATTTTTCTAGAAATCTGAATTGTAGACCAGGATGAAGTTTGGTTGCAAATAATGAAAAGGGAAACTGTTTCTATTGATAGGAATATGAATAGTATAGTTTCAAAGATGTTGTTTATACAATGATGGGATATGATCTAGATGGTGCAAATTTTTAGAAGTTTTGCCTCGTTATTGGAGGTCACAACCAATGGTTGCTTGGGGATTGATCACTTGAAATTAAATATTGTGCTACCATAAGATTTCATGACCCATGTGGTGCTGATTCCTGCTTATATATATGATTTTGTGAATTGATTTATGCCTCATTAAAGATGTGATTATTATTCTTATGCAAGGATGAATGTAGATGTATAGTAGTTGTACCATGTGATGCATTAGACATTGAATTGGCAGTTGTGCCATGTGAATTGATTGATTAATTATACACTTGGTATATTTGATGGACGCAATGTTAATTGTGAATTATGATGTTATTCTATGTATGGTCAAGTAGGACCAGTATTCAGTGGATAGTGCCACCTGGGGAAAATGCATAAGATATTGATAAAGTATTTCCACATTTGAGATTTTAGTTCATGTATATGATGGCATTTATTATATTACTGATATTGAATTTATGAGACTCTTTATGTAGATGTCTTGCAATAAGACATCAAGATGATGGCTCTTCCAAGTGGAGAAGGATGTTACGTCTCAAACTCGGATATGTTCTAGAATTTCTTGATGTGGATAGTATTTCATGAACAATTATGTGTGGGTAGATGAATATTTTATTATTTTGTAAGATGAATGATTATTTTAATATGGAAAAGATGAAATGAAATGAATTTTATATTCATGTTATTAATTTTGATGCTTCGGCTATTGGATTACTAACCTATTAATGGGAAATTTGAGTTTATCATGAGTTGTAGGTTGTCGAAGAGAAGGGTGTGGTTGAGGTAAAGGAGATTAGCAGCCTAACAGGGTTAAGATGGAGGGATTTCTCTCACACACATCACTTAGAGTTATGTAGATGCATTATAATTTCATTATTTGATTTTGTTATATAGTTTGTTTTATTGTGTTATAGTTAAATTATTTAATTAATTGTTACTTAATATTATGTGTGCATAGAAAAATAGATTAAATGATTTAATTATTTATTTGATTTTTATTTGGAGAATGAATATATATTACTAATATTATTATTTATTTTATAGATAGTTGAGATAAACATGTTTATTATTTAATATTATTTGTGATAAATTAGAGAATTAAAATTAGAAAATAAAATAAGATTTTAAAACAAAAACAAAAGGTAGAAAACAATAAAACAATAGAAAAATAGAAAAGAAAACTTTATTAGAAAATAAAGCACAAAAGAAAGCAAAGAAAAGGGGAGAAGAAAATGATAAAAGAGGAATTAAAACTCATTCTCAAAATATATAGAAACTCACTCACAACTTTGCATTCAGAATTTTCTATCTCATCTCTAAATTGGAAAATCAAAACATAAGAATTGTTGATACTAGAATAGAGGATTTTGGCCAGAAGGTGGAAGATCTAGAATAGAGGAGATTTTGGAAGATAGAGGGTTTAAAGCGTTTGATTAAATTAGGGAGCGAGCTCAGGTTTTATGCAAATATATATTCTCAAAATTGTGTGTGGTGGTGAATACATTTGAGTGAACAAATCCCTATTTTTCCTTTATGAAAAGATATGTAATTCTGTATTTTATTCCATATAAATACATTGTAGATATTATCTGAATATTAATATACTGCTGAGTGTATTTCTGTGAATATGAATTGTTAATAAAAATCTCACATGATGTATATAAATATGTATATATATACATACATACAACGATTGTATAGATATATATACATATATTAATATCGAAGTCTATGCATATGGAAAACTGCCTGATTAAAATACAAAATATACCATTGAATTCTTTTATGAGTCTTATATACTTCATATGGAAGAATTGTTTTGAAATTTAATAAAGTTTTAAACATGGGCCAATGGCCAAATTTCATAGTATAAATATGGGGCACGACAACCATATGGAGCCACAACTTCCCCATTGGGGACTACGACCCCATATGGGGGCATTGGCATATATCCCAATCCTTTATCAACTTATAACTTTAAGCTGAATTCAGCATGCATTTGCTGCTTGGATATTTGGGGATGTTACCCATACTTAGCCTTCAATAGATTTAAGACTTAAATAGAATTTCTTTATGCTTTTCAATGTTTGATATATGGGGCCACCGAACTATGACAAACGGTGGTAATAAGATCTTGTATCGTATATAATTTGCAGGATGTAAATCATACAATGTTTGATATTTATATAAATTCATAACTATTCCAGCATATGATCTGGTATACATCTTCTCAAGCATTCAATAATTTATGTGTGTGTGTGTGTGTTCATATTAATACTTGGGTGATTGAGGTTTGAATGATCTCTGATGAATTATGAGGTTGTTGTGATAGGATTTCTTCAATAAAATTATGATATGGCCCAATACTAGGCACTGCCACAAATATGTGTTTTTCTTAGATTTATGTAAATATGTATATTGTTGTAGTTTGAATGAAGTGTTGTAACAACACTAGATAGATTTGGATTTTACACTACATTATGAGGTTGCTACTGTCAGATTATGTTTGGTGCAACTATATATATACTATATGTAATCTGAATGAAAGGTAGTAAAAGATGTCTTTATTTATTTTATATTACACAGTTGTAAAGGGATACATTAAATAAATTATAAAAATTTATTGTTTTCGAGTTATTTGAATGAAGAGAAATGTTGTATTAAAATCTATTTTTATCAAATTGGTTTTTATGTCAAAGAAACGATATATTAGTAGATAGATAGATACATTCTCATTACAAAACTGATAAAATCTTTTGTAATTAGAAAACTATTAATATGAAGATTGATATAAAACATTAGAAGACTACAAACTTAGACAATGATCAAACTCAATGAATGAATTGAATGATGAAATTGTATTTGATTTATGAAATGGATATTCTTGATCATGGATAAATAAACTTAGAAAACCATTCATTGCAAGTATTTTGGGTAAAGTATGTACTTTCGAGACAGGATGTCGAATGTGGGCTCCCAAAGATGATAGTTTTACTTTTTCTAAAACTATCATTTTTGTTTATTTTCTTGGCCAAGCTACTGTACCATTGAAATAGATGGATTATTAAAAGCCTATCATTTATGTTATATATGTCTCTGCCACATCCTTCTTGCAAGAGTTTATGTCATTCTAGGTTAGGATGCATACAGGCAACAGGCACTCATCAAGAGATTCCCTCCTGCTTATACCATTCTAGGTAGCTAGGCTCCTTGTGTAGGGTTGGTGTTTTCTTCAAGTTAGGAAGAAACTTGGGGAAGTCCAATACTTCATGGTTGGGTGGAAAAAGTGCCTTAACCACACTCTTGGTCTTGACTTACAGAAGATCAGAGGATCAGGGCAGTCGAGTTCAGAGATTGATATGATATATGGATATGCATTTCATTGTACTCTTTTGTATGGCCGGTATAGCTAAGTTGATCATGTAAGTTTTACTTTCATTGATATATTGTTGTATTATCTCCACCTGTAACATTGAAATAGATGTTTTGTTACACTAGATTGGTGTATGTAATGACAATGTAACACTTTATAGTGTATAGATAATATATACTTCCTTCTATGGAATCATGCTAATTTATAACGTTATGGATATTTAGAAACCATTTTTGGAATAAGCAGTGCTTTTCATAATACTATGTTTAGTATGTAATTTTTCCACACCTTACAATGGTCTTAGTATTTCTGATCTCCAAGATCAACTTTCAGTGTGAGTAGAGAGCATACGTACTTAGATATTCAAGACAAAGAATACAATCATAAATTCCCTTTAAGAAATTCTTGCTTACACCATTCCAGGTAGCTAGGCTCCTTGTGCAGGGTCGGTGTTTTCTTCAAGTTAGGAAGAAACCCAGGGAAGTCTAGTACATAATGGATGGGTGGAAAAAACACCTTAACCACACTCTTGGTCTCATCTTGTGGAAGATCAGAGGATTAGGGTGGTCGAGTTCAGAGATTGATATGATATATGGATATGTATTTCATTGTACTCTTTTGTATGGCCGGTATAGCCAAGTTGATCATGTAAGTTTTACTTTCATTGATATATTGTTGTATTATCTCCACCTGTAACATTGAAATAGATGTTTTCTATCACTAGGTTAGTGTATGTAATGGTAATGTAACACTTCATAGTGTATACATAATATATACTTCATTCTATGGAATCATGCTAATTTATAAAGTTATGGATATTAGTAAACTTTAAATGTGTTAGGTCTCAAAAATGCAGGTTGCTGATCCTAAGAGGATGCCAGGCTCTATGCTTAGATTTGCAACACTTTTGAACTAACTTGACAAAATCAACCTTCAAGGTTTAATGATTTCCTACACTTCAGGTCCTACTACACCTAGGTGGGTGAACCTTGGGATTTAAAGCAGACTAAATGTAAATGTATTGACTAATTAAATCTATCTACAATGGTAAAGGGTGTAAGATAGATGAAAAGCTTACTATCTGATTATATCTAATGTCAAGTGAATGGTTTAATAGAAATTGTATAAGGTAAAAAGGATTTTAAATGATGAATGTAAATAAGACCAGTGCTTTATAGGGTAACAAAGTCGATGAAGGACCAAGACTAGTGGCTTACAATGGGTACTAATTCTAATTGTTTGGCACAACTTTAGTTTATAACTTGTATAAACGTGCAAGGGAATGGCTAACAAACTCTTCTTGATAATCCAACCAATATAATCAGATATCTTATAATTCACTAGAAGGTATTTTAATCCTTACTTGAAGGAACCAATTGAAATGAATGAGCAAGAATAATAGATAATATTATCTTGGAGACAGAATGACAATCCTAATTATATGGCTCTACTTAGTAATCCAAACTTAATACTTTTAGACTACCGTGACTGATCAGAAGGATTTTAATTCCTCAAATGGAAACCAATTTACTCAATCACATAGATATAGCAAATGTGTATTGACAAATTAAATATATGCTTGATATATTTATTTGAATAACAAGGAAATATAGAACTGGAGACAACCACAGAATTGAGTAACGATAACAAACAATTGATACCAAGATAGAACCACTGAATTAGAGAACTTCAATCTACTTCTTCAAATAAAACATTCAACATAGTCTTTCTGAAACATTGTAAATTATATATATGTATATATATTCTACTGCTGATGATCTTTCAGCACCAATTGTTTGAACTTATATAGGTATTTCTATGAAGAGACATAACTCTTCAATAAGTCCTTTTCGGAATTTAACAAGATTAACAACCATTACATAACTATGATTAGGCTCTATTCAGCCATAAGTAAATTTTAGCCAGATGGTCCAAGTACTCTTGATCACGATGGGAATCAGTAAGCTCAATGGCACTTCTTGTAATCATTTCAATTGTGACCATCTTTTCCAGGTGTTTGCAAGCTTCTCCAGATGCAGAATTCCTGTCTTTAAGAGCTCCCATAGCCTCGTGTAATATAGTTTGACAATCAACATTCCACTCTTCTTTGCTTTTTAGTTCTCCATCACTCTTGAATAAGGCGGGCACTCCTGCATTAGAAGCTTTAGCACCTTCCTTAGCATCATTTTTGAGTTGATTGTAGTATTTCTGATGTTGCTCAATCAATGCTTTAGTATTGGAGATACCTGCACTGTCAGACGCATCTTTACTTTGTATCTCATTCAACTTCTCCTACATTCTCTGTTCGAGCCTTTCATGTTCTTTAATTGCTTTGTAGTTCTGAGAGTAATTATCCCAAAATAGATTTAACTAGTGTATCATGTTTGCATGTCTACTCTGTAGCACTGTGACAAGTGTATCTATTTGAATTTGCAATGCCTGATCTTGGGATAATGATTGAGTGCCTTGTGAGCTTTCTCCCTAAGTTAATCTCTGTGTTGATTTCCCAAACGTACTCTTAACTGCATCTTTCATTTAGTCATTTTCTTTTGTTAGTCTTTCATAGCTCAATTTATATGCATCCCTTTCCTTGATCAACATTTGAGCTTGTGCTTTGTTTAGCTTCGCAACATTGATGCCAATGTCTGCTGTAATCAGAGGGTCAGTTTCCCCTGCCTTTAAAGTCATGACATGGCCGAAAGTTTTTTTAGTATCTATGATGGCTATCTTCTTATGGGGAGGATATAGTGCCCATATCATCAATGAATTTTCATCATTATTGTATTTTGTACCCATCTATACTTCATTAACTCCCTCTGGAGTGAGTCTATACTTATCATCTGTACTATTTAGAAAACTATCAAAAACCAAAGCAGAATTCAAATCAAGACCAGGAAAAATCATAACCCCTGCATCTTTAAGTAATTGTCTACCCCTACTAGGAGTCATATCCTGTATCTCCTTCTCTACCATCACTTTCAGGATATCTAACAATTATTTTTCATTATAAGCAGATACATCATCCACTGATTCTCTAATTTCTTTTCCTTTGCATTTGTACAAAAATGACTTAAATTCTTTTGAATGAATAAATTTATCATCAGAAATGAAAGAATCATAAGCTATCTGATGTGGATCCTCATCAACAAACCCCTCCTCATCATGTATTACAATAGGAGGCTGATATTGTAGCATTTTCCTTTTGGACATTTCTACTGTTTTGTCCTGTGGCTCTTCTTGTTCTTCACCTTTAGAGGATATAACCTCAATCTCTGCTATCTGCTTTTTCTTCTCACTTAGATCCCTTTTATACTTTTCTATCACCAACTCTACCTCAGCCTCTTCTAGGTTTCTAATAACATCATCATGTGAATAAGGTATGTGCATGTATCCACTGAGATTTTGTTTTCTTCGTGAAGAGTCAATAAAACCTTCAGGGTCAAACCCTTTCCTTGCCTCAGCACTCCTCATATTATAATGCATCAACTTATCCATAATGAGATTATAACCCTCTTTTGACACCACAGTAAAATCTCCAAAACATAAAGTGCTAGGCATAAAGGATTGTTTATCATGTGAGCTCAAATGTATTACATTCAAGCAGTGCATCTGCCTAATTATCTCCAAATAAGCAATTATGTCAGGGACAGTTTTGGGCAATATGAATGGAGTGTCTTCAAAACCATATATTATGATCATGGTAGCATCTTCAAAACAATACCGGTCTCCCCAATTATGAGTGACAGTAGGGGGGCCACCAAAATCTCTTAGCCTAAGGAACCTTTTTATCTCAGTTGAGATCGAATATTCACAAGGGTGGCTAAAATATATGTACAGTAGTTTTACACAGTGTTCTTCAAATTGGGCATAACTAGAATGTGCATATCTATTGTCCCATATTCTAGTCCACATTTGTATTGGTAACTTTTCCCCCTTCTTATCTACAGCGACAAATTTAAGTTCACTTGGCCATAACCCTACTTCCTAGACGAAATGCAACACCATGTGCATAAGCAGTGAGTAATGCTCAAAAGAGCATGTTGGGGAACTGTTTCTTATTGCAAACAAGCCAGAATCTATTCTATTAACAATATAGGCAGTATAGTCAAACTGTCTTGCATTATGACACTGGATATCAGTAGCTATAACCATCAAAGAGATTGTCATGAACTCAGGGATATCCGAACCTAGGACTTGGCCCACAGAATAATAAGTGTGCTGTATATATGGTTCAAATATAGCTACATGAAATGGAGGACCATCGTTTTCAGTTAGAGGCATCACTTCTCCTTCAATTCTGAGCCTATGAATGGGCAACCTCCATCCATTGTAGGTTATGTCCATTCTCCAATATTCCTTCTCCAAGTCTTCATAAATAATAGGGACAGTGCACAAATCATCTAAATTAAATACTTCACAAATGGCATTTCTTGACAAATGTACAATTGGCTCCCCCTGTGGGTTGCATATAGCTTTCAGGCTTGGGTTATATTGTTTGGCAAGTAATTGGAGGAGTTCAACATTTAGGAATACATTAGGCATGACCAATTTTCCAAAATTCAAGTGCCATGGGTTTGACATGGGAGCATTCCTGAACCTTCTATTATAATGGAATCTGAAAAGCTCATATCCTCTGATTGGGGTCTAGATATCTCCCAAGCGCTTACATTTATCTTCTAATTTTTCAACTTCTGCCCTAAGTTGAGCAGATCTTCTAGCCTTGGGAGTTGACCTAGGTAATTGATCAATTAAGTCCTGATTGAGTTTTCTGTCCTTCATTTTTTCTTCAGGGGTTTGATCAATTTTTTGTTTTTTAGATTTACTAGTTTCCCCTTGTGATTTTCTACCTTTTCCCTTTCCCAGAGTCTCCATATTCAAATTTTGGTAGAAAATTCAAACACAGGCTATACACAATGGTTCGTATGTATGTACCTGTCATTATGTGGCTGTGATCGAAATCCTCTACTTGCGCTTGAAGAATTCTTCTGTATTCTCTTCTCAGACAAACCTGTCAATTGTAATTACAATGATCTTAAAAGATTTCATCGCCATCTGCATTTAATTGTCTAATCAATTCAATGTCGTTCATCACTGTGAAATGTCACATCGCCATAACTCCTGTCATCAGCATGATTTTCAAAATGTCTAGGCGACCTTAATATCTCCTCATGGCGCAAACAATCAATTAGTGTGACCCCTCAATTGTATTCCCGATGCTATGTTGAATCATATCTAAGTGAGCGCGACCATCGACATGACTTCTTTCATCGCCGTGTGATTTAGATTTCCCTCCTATATAGTGAGTCTTACCAATATGACTATCGATGAGAGTCTCACCGACATGTATGACAACAATTTGTTATCGAGGAGATCAATACCATGGGGATAATATATTTATGTTTCCCCGAGCTTCGTTGTCTTCCTGATAATCTTCTATACTCTGGATCGGAATGACTGTCTTAATATCTTACTGTTATGGTTAAAACTTCTTATCAATGGGTGTGACTTTATTTCCATCAGATTGAGATATACCATCGGGGTAATTCTTTTCAGATCACCCGATCACAATTATCTCCCCGATGGCCACTTTACATTTCTTATTAGAGAGAATCTATCAAAGTGTCACTGACACCCTTTCATCGCTGTGACTTGTGAGTCGGCAAGGTATTATTGCTTCATTCCGATATGTTAAGTTACGCCGATGGATATGTGTATCGGTGTGACTCACACCGAAAGTGCCTTTTATTATTTCGCCAAGAGACTGGAGTATCGGAGACTTATTTACTTTTCACCCCAATGTTTATTTCTTGCTGATGGTTATTGTTTCCTTTGTTCCCATAGGATGTTCGATGAGACTCTTGCTGAAATATTTCATCGGTATGATGTATACCGTCGGGGTAGTTTTTAAAGGACCACCCGATGATTACTAGTCATACCGATCGATGTGACTGCTTGGTTCTCTTACCGATAAAAGGCCATCGGTATTACTTCTTCTATCGGCAATTCCTACAAATCTCTCTCCGATCTTTATTCTCATGCCGATAGTCATTTTCATTGATTTCTCATGTATCGGTATAAGTAACACAAAGTCTTGCCGATAGATTGACATTTAAGTAATTTTTGCATTGCTTAGCCATGGACATCTTGTGGGATGTATCAATTTTTACTATGGTTTTGCGATGTTTTTAGGATTTGCTCAAATATGTTGAAGTGAGAAGACAGTAAAAATTTTAAATTTTTAATGTCCCAACAGTGGCTCTGTCTGGGATGTATACTCCCTGTGAGTATGACAAGGATCCAGATCTCCTGGGGAAGTAGACCACATGTTTTATTTATTTGGGGTGATGATTTTAAGAAAATGGAAAAGGAAAGTGACAAATGATGGGGAATGGGAATGATTCCTAAACTTCTGTGCATGGAATAAAATATTTTTGAGAATTATTTGAGGGTTGTCCATGCACTGGCAATGCTCAATCCTCTTTGTACATGTTAATGAAAAGAACCGCTTCAAGTATTGCCCATGTACAGGCAATTCCTGCTCTTCTCCAGACATATTCTGTAAGTAGTAAGAGTCATCACCTCCTTTGCTAGTGATAACAAAAGGACCCAACCATAGGGCTTCAAATTTTCCATGCTTTCCTTTGTCCTGACACCTCGCATTCCACATCAGTACCAGATCATTTATTTCAAACTTTCTATCTTTGGCCTTTTTGTCAAAGAGATATTTTACTTGTGATTGTAACTTAATATTCTGCCTTTGAGCTATTCTTCTTGTTTCATCCAATTCTGCAAGATGTTCCAACCTCTTCTCTATTGGTTCAGGAATATTTAAGTCTTCCTAGAGAATGAATTTGTATACTGGTATAAGATTCTCTAATGGTAGTCTTGCTTGTGTTCCATACACCAGTTCAAAAGGAGATCTTCCAATCACTCTTTTTACAGTAATCATATCAGCCCATACTGCCATCCTTAATTTTGAATCCCATGCCTTTTTGTTTTTATCCAACATTCTTTTTATGATTTTCAAGAGGCAATTGTTACTTGATTCTGCTCGTCCATTTGCTTGTGGATGATAGGGAGCAACATAGGATATAGTAATACCATGTGTACTGCAAAATCTTTTTGGAGTGCCAAATCTGAATATAATATTTTCCATTAGAAAGTTAATTACCACCTTACTTGTTACCTATTTGGTTGGAATTGCCTCAACCCATTTTGTAAAGTAATCAATTGCCACTAAGATCCATTTATGTCCCCCACTTGATTTCTCTAAAATTTCACCTATAAAATCAATACCCCACTGATAAAATGGAGCCTCAACCTGCATAGGTTTTAAGGGTAGTGCTCCCTGATATTTTAACTTTCCTGAGAACCTTTGGCATGCTTCACACTTCCTAGTGTAATGGTATGAATCATTAAAAACTTTAGGCCAATAGTATCCTGCCCTCAGGATTTTGTGGGCTATAGTCTTTGCTGAGAAATGACCTCCACACATGCCTTCATGTAACTCCTTCATAATATGTTTTGATTGATATTCATCCAAGCATAATAGTAAAATCCCATCTCTGTTTGTCCAGTAAAGATCCCCATTGATGAGTACATATTTTGAAGCTTGCAGTTTAAGTGTCCTCTTTTTGTTATCCTCATACCCTTCAGGACACTTCATATGTTTTAGATAATATATTATATCAGCATACCATGGAGTATGCTCAATACTGGGACTTGCATCATCATTACATATCTGAGAGGCTTCAAGATTACTTTTAGCCATCAATTTGGCAAGACCTTGTCCTCTCACTAATTTAGTGATCTGGATTTCAATATTGAATTCCTGAATCCTATTGATCCACCTACCTTTCCTACCGGTGACTTTAGTTTAGACCAATACATCCTTTACTACAGCATTAGGAACATATGCTATGATTTTAGCTCCCACCAAATATGGTCTAAAAGTCTTAACTACTTTTACTAATACATATGCCTGCTTTTCAATAATGTCATATTTTAACTCTACATTTTGAAGGGATCTGCTAAAAAATGAGATAGGCTGTTCATATCCATCATTGTTTTTCTGCAATAGCACTGTTGCAACTGTATGATAGGAAGCAAATGAAAACAGTTGGAATGATTTACTAAAGTCAGGGGATATTAAGATTGGGGCTTCCTTGATTGCCCTCTTAATATTGGCAAATGCTTCTACTGTTTCTATTGTCCACTTTACTTCTGAGTTCTTCTTCAGCATCTTTGATATAGGACAAACAATTTCTACAAAATTTGGTATAAATCTTCTGACAAAATTAATCTGACCAAAAAATGATTGTATAGCTTTTACATTTTTTGGAATAGGCACTTGATCAATTGCCTTTACTCTTTCAGGATCTATTTTCACTCCTTCCTTCGAGACTATATGGCCAAGCAATTTTCCTTCTGTTATTGCAAAAATGGCACTTCTTAGTGTTCAATGATATCCCATATTCTAGGGCTTTGATAAATATTTTCTCTAAGTGTGTGCAATGATCCTCAACCCTTTTGGAATATGTTGTCAAGTCATCCTGATATACTATCATAATCTTATTGATCAACTCAGCAAAAGCCACATCCATTGCTCTTTGGAATGTTGCTCCAGCATTAGTTAGTCCAAATGGCATTCTCAAATATACATATGTTCCCCATGGAGTGGTGAATGCAGTCTTAAATTGTTCTGACTCCTTGACTTTTACCTGATTGTAACCTGAGAAGCCATCCATCATTGACAACAATTCACATCCAGTAACCTTTTGTAGTATTGCCTCCATATTGGGGAGAGGATAATTATCTTTGAGAGAAGATTTATTCAAGTTTCTGAAATCCACACACAGTCTAATATCACCATTCTTTTTCCTGACAGGTACTAAATTTGAAACCCAGGAGGAATGTCTAATGGGTTTAATTATAGCTCCATCCCTCAACTTTGTAAGTTCTTCTAGCATTTTAACAGCTAATGTAGGATTGATTGGCCTCTGCTTTTGCCTGAATGGTTTAGCATCTGGTTTCAGTGGTATCTCATGTTGAAATAGATACTCTTTATATGCCTTTAAATCATCATATGACCAAGCAAATACATGCCTGAACTTTCTAAGTAAGTTGATGATTCTGCTCCTAATTTTTGGGTCAAGATTTCTTCCAATATACACATTCTTTGGGGCTGCTTGTGTCCCCAAATTGATTTCTTCAAGGTCATTAGGTATCACTGGTGTGTCTTTCTTTTTATATCTATCATGTCCATCAAATGCCTTTTCTAATTCTATAAGTCCCTTGGGTATCTTATTCATTTTCAACTAAACTATCTCTTGGCCAAAAAGGGTTTCCTTCCCATCATGTTCCTCCACAAATGCATTGAAATCAATCTCTTGATTTTCATAATAATCAGCACAATGTAAGAAGTTGATTATATCAGCATTGTTGTCAAACACTTGCCAGTTCTGTATATTATCAGGGATGGTAGGTCTAGTTTTGAATTCAAACTCTGTAATCCCTCCTAATGTGACATCATCACTCTTCAATGCGATATTTGCTAAAAAGTCTGCCATAATGTTTTTAGACCTATCAACCTAGTTGATTGAAAAGGCATCAAACAATTCAATATTATCCCAGACTGCATTTCTGTACTGTCTTAACCTTTTGTTTTTTGATAGGTATTTTTCTCTTACTTGGGAAATGACCAATTCAGAATCACCATAGACAGCTAACTTTTTTATTTTGTGCTTAGTGGCTGTGTTTAAACCAATGAGCAAAGCTTCATACTCAGCTACATTGTTTGTGCATTCAAATGTTAATAGAAAAGAGTATTTGAAAGTTTTACCTCCTGGTGAAATGAAAATTACTCCAGCCCCATTTCCTATTTTGCTGCATGCACCATCAAAATACATCTTCCACACATCATTTTCTTCTTTCATAGATTCAGTGTGTATTGGATCAGTGTTACGCAATTTTGGTGTATTTTCTCCAACTTTGAAGACTCCTAAATCTGTATCACAAAAGAAATTTATTTGATGCCGATCCAATCTTTCTATAATATTGTCATACCTTGGCTCTCTGCACAACTTGATTTCTTTGCCTCCCACCGGTATGGTAGCATATGATAAGTCCAACTGGACATTGACTCCTGCCATTGCAGCCCATTGCCTTGATAGAAGCATTCCATAATACGGTGGGATGTCAACCACAGTAATATCAATGTTATAAGTTGCTTCAGGGTGTGAGGCAAGTTTTATCTCCACATCCCTCATAATACCAACTACTGGGATAGATCTATTATCCATTGCATAACACTGGCCAAATGTAGTATCAACCCACATTCCCAATTCTTTCATAACTGCTATAGGCATGATGTTCATAGCAGCACCTGAATCAATCATGCAATTCCTGACTATCATGTTCTTGATTAATTATGTAGTATAGAAGGGGTCTACTTGTAAAGGATTCTTTGTAAGTGTATCACCAAGGTATACCTCAGGCATTTTGAATGTTTCTTGATGCACATTATTTGTTGTTTTTTCAGATCCTTAATGTTTTGGATTTGGTGTATCAGAAATCAACTTAACTATATTCCTATATTTATCTATCTTCATCATCTCTAGGAGTGGAACTGATATTTTTACCTGAGATACTACATGAGCAATGTCAAAAGAATGAGCCATGGTCTGGTCATTCTTTTCTATTTTTGTGTTCTCCTTTTCTTGATTTTGTAAATTTTCTTTCACTTTACCCTTACCACCCTTTTCTGGTTCTTTAGATGATGATTTTGTATTATTCTTTTTGTTATTCTGATCTTTTATAAACACACTCTCAGGAGTTCCTTGTTCAACATTTGTCGTTCTATTCCTTAAGTTGTAAGTGTTTCTAGCTTGAGCCATTGCAGCTACTGTAAGAGCTTCTCTTTCATCCTTAGTAGGCTTTCTCCATTGACCATATGGCTGATTGTTATAATTAGCAAGCTCCTGATAACTATCTTCTTGATCCGAGAACACTTCTTGTTCTCCCATATTGATATGATGCTTCTGATTTTCTACATCATACTCATATCCCTCCTCCTCTAAAGAAGAGTAATCTTCAGTCACCACAAAGGGTGTATCCTGCATCATATTAATAGTATGGTTGTCCCTATTATAACTGTACAACATTTCTTCTTGTTGTACTGATTTAGCTACCTCACAATATTCAGGTAAATGTGCTAGATTACACACAAAACACCAAGGTTTATTTTCTACAATATGTGTCGTGTTTCTTTTCAGGGGATCAGAAGTATTCTTGCCATACTGTTGTTTTCTGCTATTGTCGATGGGTCTCCCATCCTTCCAATTTGTATTGTAGGGCATATCATGCAACCTAGGCCTTTCATGCCTATGTTGACCCTCTAGTTTAGTCTGTTGAACATTTGGGTTCTGAGGATTTCTATGATTGTCTCTCTTACTAACCATTCCTGCAGCCTTCCTATTGTTTTCAATGGTCAGGGCCACTTTCTGTGCTTTGTCTAGGGTTGCAGGACCCCGATTTCTAAGCTCGTACCCTATTTTGGGGTCAAATGCTTTCATATAAATACTTAGTGTTGCTGGATCAAATAACTTGGCTCCATGTGGTACCTTATTATGTAATTTGGAAAATTTTAGGTTGAAATCATATACTAATTCATTTTGATACTTCTATATACTTATCAATTCATGTAATGCAAACTCAGGAGCATATTGGTTGCCATACTGGTCCTTAAACTGGTTATGGAAATCAATTATTGAACTGATTGAGGCATCAGGCAGGCTGTTAAACCAGTCTCTGGCATCTTCAGTGAGGGACATCATGAATAACCTCATTCTAATATATTCCCAGTCCATGCCAATATCCTGCACGAAAGCATTGAAACTTCTGATATGATCTTCCGCTGATATTGCATTGTTT